>CP090038.1:2798580-4167870 GCA_023101225.1 Fusarium solani-melongenae | reverse complement strand
TGCTGTCAGCAATCCTGCCCATGTTGATCTTTTGGCTGACCTTCTCCCACGTCCCTCCAAATAGTTAACCCAGCAACTTCTACGCCTCAACGACCTGACCACAGAGCGTATAAGTAAAGTCATCGACTATAATCCGCTCGCCATTATGGAATAACGCCTCTCCATTCTCGGCCCATCGTATCGACGGCTACCCGCCCATTTTCTTACGCCAGCCTTTCCCATATGCCATCCACCCGATGATCATGCTGACGACGGTGTAAGTGCCAACACACATCTATGTAGCATGCTAATCCCGAAATGCAAGCACTGCCTCTGCCCCGAGCTCATCTTAATCCCGGGGCTGGTTCTTAAATATCGCCTCTAAAAAAAATAGCCGAGCCCACCACAGCATGGCTGCTAGCATGCCGGTATATAAGTGCGGCTCTATGTAACCAAGCGGGCATAGTCGGATGCCCAGTGCTACATAAAAGCATAGCAGCGGGTTCATATATGCATTGCCTCTGATATAAGCTTTAATCGAAGTAATAATAAATAAATAAATAGCCTTATTGAGCGCTCCATGCTTCTGAGCAGTTATGCCCTCGTCATCCATTGCCTCGTCGTCATCGTCGTCGTCATCGTCGTTATTATTATCATTACTCTCATCCTCCCTATCCCTACCACTATAGAAGCCGCTATTATGACTACTAGGAAATCCATCGCCCTCGAGCTCGTCTACTATATCACATAGTAAGCTCTACTGGTCATCCGTAAAGCAAATAGCCCACCGCTTAAACGCCTCTTTACATCTAATGCGATATGCTCGCCAGCAAAAGCTCAAGTACTAGTAACCAACGGACCAATACTTGCTCATCGATGCCTCTTTGCCTTTTCGTCTAAACGGCATTCCACTCGGACTTGCTGCCGTTATGCTAGCGAGCCATTGAAGCGTCTCTGTCGGCACGCTATCAAGTCGCTAGCAGTAGCGGTCGACCTCGCGATCAAAGCTTTGCCTGAGCCGCTATAATAATTATTGTTCCCGGACCGCTTGCTCGTCTTCTGGCCGGACTCGCCCAGCTATCACCGCCTTCGCCCTTATCCACTTAGCTACTTCAGAAACATCAAGTAGATCCCGGGAGCCAAAGTGCCTCACCTAGCCTAGTCTCTTCACCTATGCCAAATCCCAGTCTATATCCTCTTCTAAGTCGCCCTTCTAAAGCCACATAGTATCTTCTACTTTAAGCTCGGCCTAGCTATCGGTAATGATCTTTTTTATGGCGCTATTTCTTATTATGCCGGTACTATCTGACGCATTATTAATATTATCATAGTCTTAAATGATCTAGTACCGCGCATGCTTTCTATGCATCTAAGTTTGTAATTAAACTTTAGTCTATCGATGCTCTGCGGCCTTATATCCTATCTCTCTCTAGTAATAGGTGATATTATCCCGTGCCATTATGAGATACCTATATGTAGCGTAGCTATAACTATGTAGTATGTCGAGTAATTTAATTACCGCGCTATTATTAGCCGGCAGTTAACTAAGTTTTAGATTAGCTAAATCTATAGTATTATAATAATCCTTAATATCCTTTAGTATCTATCTTATTATTTAATGCTTATGCCGGAAATGCGACTTAATACTAGCACCGGGCCAAATTACTACTCTATAATCACAGCAGATAAGCATCCGGTGCTCCTTATTAAGTTAGGCAATATCATCTATGCTCTATTATATTGCCTTTAGCTAATAACCGAAGTTTTTAATGGAATAAGTTAAAAATACCGTTATGCAGTCCTTTTTGACTACGAACCCCTTTCCTCTATAACCCTAACCCTAACTAGCTACTAGCTAACCCTAACCCTAGTGTTAGGAAATTTTGGACTAATCAGCGACTCGATCTAACTCCAAGCGATATTACTCCAAAGCATAGACAGCAAAACACCATTTGTATGGGCGATTTTACTTAAATCGCCGGAGAATAATACCTAGGGTCAGGCATTAGGTTAGGCATTAGGTCAGGCATTAGGTCAGGCATTAGGTCAAGGTTAGGGTTAGGCATTGGGTTAGCTATAGATAGAAGCCCTCTGGGCTTCTATAGAGATTTTAGAGTTTTTTATAGAGGTTAGGGTCAGGCATTAGGTTAGGCATTAGGTTAAGGTTAGGGTTAGGCATTAGGTTAGCTATAGATAGAAGCCCTCTAGGCTTTTATAGAGATTCTAGAGTTTTTTATAGAGGTTAGGGTTAGGTATTAGGTTAGGCATTAGGTTAGGCATTAGGTTAAATATTAGGTTAAGGTTAGGGTTAAGTATTAGGTTAATTATAAATAAAAGCCCTCTAGGCTTCTATAGAGATTCTAGAGCTTTTTATAGAGGTTAAGGTTAAATATTAAGTTAGGCATTAAGTTAAGGTTAGGTTAGAAGCTTCTAGAATAATTATAAGGTTATTTAAGTCTTTTTTATTTCTTAAGATTTATTTTTTATTTCTTTTATATTTAATATTAACTCTTATTTTATACTTAGCTTCTAAGCCTTATTATCTTAGCTATCTTATAGCTATTTTTATCTCTTATTTATCTCTTATTTATCTCTAGTAACCCTATACCCTATAGCAAATGCCCTCGCAGCGCTGCCCAACCTACAAAGGCAGCTATAGTGACCTCCTAGACCATATACATAAAAAACACCCCGCCGAGACCTATACAAATCAGCAGCTACAGCCCCTTGGCTTAGCTAGCTGCCCTTATTGCGCCACAGCCTGCCGAGGCTCCCACGGCATCAAGACCCATAGTGCTAAGATCCACGGCATAGAAGGTAAAGCCCATATTTCTACCTTACCTAGGCCAAGGACCTATATAGCTACTGCGGTCTCAGGAGCCTCTAGAGCCTCTAGAGCCTCTTTAGCTTCTTCTTCTAGCCCAACCAGGCCCAATCAAGCCAGCCCGGGCTTAATTAGCTATAGAGGCCTCATAGGAAGAAAGAGACCAGTGAGAACCCCTTCTCCACAGCTACAAAGACCTATAAGACGGCAAAGGCAGCTACAGCCTAGCCCTACCCTAGAGGAGCCTTCCTTAGAGGAGCCTTCTCTAGAAGGGCCTTCCTTGGAGCCTACCCTAGACCGACCAAGCTCTAGGGAAAGCTATAGGTCTTTCTCTAGCTATGAAGAAAGGGGAAGACCCTCTAGCCCTAGGTCCCCTAGCCCTAGGCCCCCCAACCCTAGGCCCCCTAGCCCTAGGTCCCCCAACCCTAGGTCCCCTAGCCCTAGGTCCCCAAGCCCTTCTAGACCCTCTAGCCAGGGACTTACTCTAGAGCCTCTAGAAGAACCTACCCTAGAGCCCCTAGAGCCCAGAGAGCCCAGAGAGCCTGAGGACCCTACCCTAGAGGGACCTACCCTAGAGCAGCTGCATAACCAAGCTATAGCCCCAATCTTAGCCAAGGCATCTATGCAGAAGCTATTAGCCTTTGCAAAGATCCCTATACCTGAGAAAAGGCTACACGCAAGGCAGGCTGCTATTTTCATAGCTACGGCCTATAAAGCCGCAGCTGCCTTCTTAAAAAGGCCTACTAAAAAGGCCCTCTTGTACTTTCTTATTTTGCCTAGGCTACTAGGATTAGGGTTATAAAAAGGAGGCCTAGTTACCCTCCTTAGGTCTTTCCCTTCTAACCTCCCTACCCTAGAGAGCCTAGAGTCCCTTGAGCAGCCCCCCAAGGCAACTAGACCCTCCATAGCCCCCAGCCCGGCTCAGAGGGCAGCCAAGCTACTGGAGAGAGGCTACCTAGGCCGGGCTGCTAGGGCTCTTGTTGATCCGACCCCCATAGCACCTAATTTAACGGAAAATAGAGCTAGGCTGCTGGAAAAACATCCCATCGGCTCAAAAGACCCTTTCCAAGGAAAAACCCGCCCAAGGGCCGGCCAACCGATCACATCAGAGACAATCATAGCAGCTATAGCCTCTATAGGCAAGGAAAAGGCCCCGGGCCTTAGCGGCTGGACTAGGCCCCTGCTCGACCTAGTGACTAGGAAGGATTCCCCCGTGATAGCTTTCCTAAGACTGCTAGCTGATATGATTCGCCAAGGCATAGCCCCTGGAGCCTATTTATTATGCGCTAGCCGCCTAATAGGGCTTGAAAAGCCTGATGGAGGGGTTAGACCTATTGCCATAGGAGACCTTATCTATAGGGTTGCCATGAAGGCGATCCTGATGACCTCCTATCGGCCAGATATGCTCTTACCCTTCCAGCTAGGCGTGAATAGCCCAGGCGGAGTTGAACCTGCTATTTTCCTCCTTTACGAGGCTATCATAGGCCCAAACGAGGCTAATTTCCAGCAGCTAGCCTCTATCGACCTCGCCAATGCCTTCAACTCAGTAGATAGGGCTTCTATAGCTGCCTCGGTGGCTATGTATGCCCCTACCTTCTACAAGGCAGCAGCTTGGGCCTATAATGACCCCTCCATCTTGGTCATGGAAGATGGGTCAGCTATAGCCTCGGCCAAGGGCGTAAGGCAAGGAGACCCTCTTGGACCTCTTCTTTTTTCCCTTGCCTTTCGACCTACCCTAGAGGACCTAGCTAGGAAGCTACCGAGGGCAACCTTAGTAGCTTATCTAGATGACCTCTATATTCTCAATAAGACTCCATAAGGCACCTTAGAGGCAGCTAAGGAGGTCTTAGAAGGCTCTCCTTTTAGTCTTAACCTAGCTAAAAGCAAGGAAAAGGCTATAGAAGACCTTAAGCTAGAAGGCCTAAAAGCCTTAGGCACCTATATAGGCCCCATCCGGCCTAGAAGGTCCTTCTTACAAGATAAGCTAGCTACCCTGCAAGAAGCCCTAGAGGCCTTATAAGACCTCCCTAAGCAGCACTCTCTGCTTCTTCTTAGGGGCAGTATTCAGCTTCTTCTAAGGCACCTTCAGAGGCAGCTAGACCCAACTGGGCTAGAAGATCTCTGGGAAGAAGCTGATACCCTCATAAGGGAAGCTATTCTGGCCCTGGTGGCTAGAAGCCCCAGCGAGTGCCCCAAGGAGCCTAATCCGAGCCTTATAGCCCTTCCAGTCAGAGAAGGTGGCCTAGGAATACCTTTATACAAAGACCTCGCCCACGAGCTATTCCAGGCAGCCCAAGAAGCCTCGCAGCCTACCCTAGACCTCATCAAGAAGCCTCGAGCCTCATAGCCTTCCCTAGACCCCCAGCCTAGGCTAGGAAAAACAGCACAACAGGTGCTGAAGGAAGCAAATAAGGCTAGGCTAGCGAGTTTCTTACAGGACCTTCCCGCTAGCTATAGGCACGCTAGGCTAGAAAACGCTAGCTATCTCGGCCGCAAGTGGCTCGGAGTCTTGCCTACTCAAAAAACCCTATCTTTTACAGACTCTGAGATCACTGAGGCCCTCCGTAGCCGGCTTTTCTACCCAATCAAGCCAATTAGCCTACCCTGTAGCTCTTGCGGAGCTATAGCCGCCTTAGGCCATCAGGATACCTGCAAGGGTGCTAATAGAAGGTGGATTGCAAGGCACGATGCCATAACTAGGGCCTTTTTCAAAGCCCTAAGTAGCCAGCCTACCTTAGAGGTTGAGAAAGAACCCCTAGTCCACCCAGAGACTAGCCTAAGGGCCGACTTCGTAGTTACCCTAGGAAATAGCCGCTATTACTATGATATCCAAATCGTTGCTATTTCAAAGGATTCTGCCAAGGAAGACCCTTATAGCACCTTGAGAGAGGCTGCAGAGGAAAAACGCAGAAAATATAGGTCCCTCGGGGCCTTCTTTCAGCCTCTTATCTTCTCAGCAGGTGGCCTAATGGACCTAGAGACCGCTAAAGCATATCAGAAGCTCCAGGACCTCCTTGGCCCCTTTGCGGCTAACCAGCTAGATTCCTCTATAAGCCTTGCCCTTATGAGGACTAGGGCTACCTCTGCGGCTTCTATAGCCCGAGATACCCCTAGTAACCTAGCTAGGTCTATCTGGAATACTTCTAGGGCTTCTTAAGGCTATCTTTGCCTTTCCTTATCTCTATCTCTTATCTTTATCTCTTAATTCTTTTTTCTAGCTATATTTCCCTCTCTTAGCTATATCTCTCTCTTAGCTATATCTCTTTTTTTTTATTTTTTCCTAGCTATATCTCTCTCTTAGCTATATCTCTTTTTTCTTATTTTTCTTAGCTACTTCTCTCTCTTAGTTATATCTCTTTCTCTTATATCTTTCTTATTTTCTTATCTTAGAAAAATCTCCTCTCTACTCTATAAGCTATATCTTTAGCTAGAAGAAACCCTCTGGGTAAAATAGCTTAGATAGTAAATACTAACCCCAACCATAACCCTAACCCTTCTTGCCCTTATTATCCTTATAGCTACTTTCCTTATTCTCTTTTGCCTCGCCCCCGCTCTAACTCTTACCCCCGCTATTACTAATTAGTCTTAATACTTTATATTAATTATAAAGCTTTGCCTTAATTATATCCTTATACCTTTTACCCGCAACCCTATTTATAAGCGCCGTGATAATAGCCCTTTAATATCCTAGAGTTAATATAAATGCCTCTATTTATCCTTAATTAATATTATTTATAAAGCTATAATATTAATTCTTTTATTATAGTTATTTATTATATATAATAATTAACTTAATTACTTCTCTTACTTATTACCTTTCTTAATTTATTTATTATATAAAGTCTATTAAGCTATATAGCTATTTTATATAAACTATTATAATAATCCCTTTAATATTAATCCCTATCCTTAAACTAATTATTATTATAATTTACTAGCTTATTTAACCCTTGATTTATATTATTTATGCCTTATAGCGGTTCTTTTTATTTATACCGCTATAATAAAATCTATAGCTAATCTCCTTAGCTATAGCTTTATATTACCCCTTTAATTAGTAATATATTACCCCCTTTTAACTACTAGTTATCTATTTATTAAGCTCCTTTATAATATTAATTATATGCTTTTTAATAGCCCTGCGCCTAGGCTTAACTTAATTAACCTAATATTAATAATTTAACTTTATTATCTAATCCTATATTATTACCACGGATTAAGCTAATATCTCCCTATGGAACTATTCCTTAAGTATAACTAGAAGCATTATAGTTAGTAATACTATTAAGTAGCTATATTAATATAAGCTTTATAGCTCGCCTAGCTTAGCGTAATACCTAATATCTATAATAATTATATAATACTTATTAATAAATATTTACTATAATAAGCCTATATATAATAACCTATCTATATATCTTAAAAATTTAGCACTAGAAATAATATCTATATTAATAATTATTAGCTATATTGCCCGCGGTATGCCCTCTCGCCTAGCATATAGTAATAACCTAAATTAGATATAATTAATACCTATAGCTATTACTCGCGTAACTAAGTTATCTATAAGCGCTATAAATAATACTATTATAATACTTATCTCTGCCTCTTATATTATTATTAGTAATATAAATAATATACTCTTTCTAGCCCTTATTAATAATATATTAATTATTATCTAACTTATCTTTAATAATATAATTAATTATATATTCTTAGCTTACTTATTAAACCACTAAGTTACCTCTAGTCCTAGTAGTATTTATAACCTATTAGCTATATCTTTTTTTATATCTTATCTCGCTTTATTAATCTTTACCTATTTATGCCTAGCTATCTAGGCTAAGCTATTAATACCTTATTACCTCTCTACTTAATACTTACCCTTGCCCTTACCTTTGCGCTTTAGCCCCTTTTTTTTTATACCCCCTTCCTCTAAAAACTAATACTATAGCTTATTAATCTCCTTAAATATTATAATTATTTCTAGCTATAGCTTCCTAGGGAAGCTAATATATATAGTATAGTATTACCTCGCGATTTATATCTTATATATTAATTATAAATCCTAAATAATATTTTAGCTTCTTTTATAATTAATTAGCTCGCCTATTATTAGATTAATATTAATATTATTATCCTTATCCTTATTTTTTATTTAGCTCTTAAGCTACTTTATAACTAGCCCTTAGATTTATTATTTTATCTTAATTATAATTAGCTAGTATTATCTTACCCTAATTCTCGCCCTTATGCTAGCTTATATTACTCGCACTAGTTATTTACTAAGCTAGTTAATATCTTATATCTATAAGTTATTATCTCTCTATATAAATTCTAGCTACTCTCCGCGTGGCTTAGCTAGCTTATACTTCTGCTATAGCACCTATTTAGCTAGTATTAACTATATTATATATCTAATTATTATATGCCTAATTAGCTCAGGGATAAACTATACTACCTTATAGGTATTATTATAAATTACCTTTATTTTATCTTAGTCTATAATAATTATAACTTACTTATTTATTATAAAGATATTTTATATAAGCTATTATAAGTCATAGTGCTATAGTATTATTACCTCTAGACCCTAACCTAGGAGCTTGCCCTATATATATATAAGTACTATAAGTACCTCACGAAGTAGTTATAAGTCTTAAAGCTACTTTTTAACTCTATATTGCTTTTAATAGTTTTATGCTAAGTCTTAAATTAATGGTTTTATTAGCCTTATTGCCTTAGCCGGCCTAGGTTCTAGCTAATTATTCTTTAGGTTAATCATAAATAACTAGCCTACCCCTAGCCATACTATACTATTAGTAATCCTACCTATATTAATCTTTTAGCTAACCTTCTCTTATATCCCTCTAAATAATTAACCTAGTAACTTCTATGCCTTAATAATTTAACTATAAAGCATATAAATAAAGTCATTAATTATAATCCGCTCGCTATTATAAAATAATACCTCTTTATTCTTAGCCTATTATATTAATAGCTACCTACCTATTTTCTTATACTAGCCTTTCTTATATATTATCTACCTAATAATTATATTAATAATAATATAAGTGCTAATATATATCTATATAGTATATTAATCCCGAAATATAAGTATTATCTTTGCCCTAAGCTTATTTTAATCCTAGGGCTAGTTCTTAAATATTACTTTTAAAAAAAATAACTAAGCCTACTATAGCATAGCTACTAGTATGCCGGTATATAAGTATAGCTTTATATAACTAAGCAGGTATAATTAGATACTTAGTGTTATATAAAAGCATAGTAGCGGGTTTATATATATATTGCCTTTAATATAAGCTTTAATTAAAGTAATAATAAATAAATAAATAGCCCTATTAAGCGCTTTATACTTCTAAGTAATTATGCCCTTATTATTTATTGCCTTATTATTATTATTATTATTATTATTATTATTATTATTACTTTTATCCTCCTTATCCCTATTACTATAAAAGCCGCTATTATAACTACTAGGAAATTTATTACCCTTAAGCTTATTTATTATATTATATAATAAGCTCTATTAATTATCTATAAAGTAAATAGCCCACCGCTTAAATACCTCTTTATATCTAATATAATATACTTACTAATAAAAGCTTAAGTATTAATAACTAATAAACTAATACTTACTTATTAATACCTCTTTACCTTTTTATCTAAATAGCATTTCACTTAGACTTATTATTATTATACTAGTAAGCTATTAAAGTATCTTTATTAATATATTATTAAGTTACTAATAATAGTAGTTAACCTCGCGATTAAAGCTTTATTTAAGCCGCTATAATAGTTATTATTCCTAGATTACTTACTTATCTTTTAGCTAGACTTATCTAGCTATTATTGCCTTTGCCTTTATTTACTTAGCTACTTTAGAAATATTAAGTAGATCCCAGGAGTTAAAGTGCCTCACCTAGCCTAGTCTCTTTACCTATATTAAATCCCGGTTTATATCCTCTTTTAAGTCGCCCTTCTAGAGCTATATAGTATTTTTTACTTTAAGCTTAGCCTAGCTATTAGTAATAATCTTTTTTATAGCGCTATCTCTTATTATACTAGTATTATTTAATATATTATTAATATTATTATAGTCTTAAATAATCTAATACTATATATATTTTCTATATATCTAAGTTTATAATTAAACTTTAGTTTATTAATTCTCTATAGCCTTATATCTTATCTCTCTTTAATAATAAATAATATTATCTTATATTGTTATAAGATACTTATATATAATATAGCTATAACTATATAGTATATTAAGTAATTTAATTATTATATTATTATTAGTTAATAATTAATTAAGTTTTAAATTAACTAAATTTATAATATTATAATAATTCTTAATATCTTTTAGTATTTATCTTATTATTTAATATTTATACTAGAAATATAACTTAATATTAGTATTAGGCTAAATTACTATTCTATAATTATAGTAAATAAGTATCTAATACTCTTTATTAAGTTAAGTAATATTATTTATGCTTTATTATATTACTTTTAGCTAATAACTAAAGTTTTTAATAAAATAAGTTAAAAATATTATTATATAGTCCTTTTTAACTATAAACCCCTTTCTACTATAACCCTAACCCTAACTAGCTACTAACTAACCCTAACCCTAGTATTAGGAAATTTTAGACTAATTAGCGACTTGATCTAACTCTAAGTGATTTTACTCTAAAGCATAGATAGCAAAACACGATTTATATGGGCGATTTTACTTAAATCGCCGGAGAATAATACCTAGGGCAACGACCACGCTTTGTGTCGGATTCAGAGGCGTATAAAGCTCCCTTCTTCTCTGACTGCGTAGCTAACGAGAAAGCTAACTGGGACCCTTCTTCTTTAGAAGGGCAACTAGTCCATGTCTCTTCTTTGGCTAGTATTAGATCCACCGCAGGAAGAAGCCTTTCTAAGCCGCAACCCAAGACTTGAAGCCGAGAGGCATGGGTTTATTTAGGACCTTTATTATCTCGTAGGACCTTCCTATGAAGCGGGTCATACACTCATCTACAGCGAGATTCGTGCCTGGCGTCCATAAATCAATAGACACACGTTACATGTGCTCAGACCAGTCATCCACGGCTTAGAATACCCTCGGAAGGTGTGTATCGGTGATATTGAACGGGTTGAAGACTCATATGTGCCGCTGCAGAAGCTGAAACCTATCGTAGGTCATGAGGCGCCGAATTAGGTGGTCAGGAGCATAATATTCTGGACGAGAAGTCTCCCAATGGCTATAGACCGTAGCTTCATTGTGAATTCCTATGTAAATCAGGATAGCAAGCCATATATATACCTCTGCAACGGAGATCTCAACCCAGCTTCTAAGCCGGGCTGCCGGCTTTAAATGACGGTCTTGGAGCAAGCTTTCAACCCAGCGATTGGTATATTGAACCCATATTTCAACTAAGAAATAAGGTAGGAAAAGCTGGAAAAGCTCAAGAGGCGTATGGGGCAGAGGCTTGATAATAGGGCCACGAGAGGGCATCTCCATAGGGAGGAAGTAGGCGCCGCGCCTTGTGGCAGGGTTGAAGACCCGTCGGCACGTAACGTCGTTAGGCTGCTCACGGCGGCTGTTTTTCTCTGTGATATAACTACTTAGATCAGAGGCGTTAAGTGCCTCGCCGGGAATTGATTGAGAAGTCATGGGTCTCTTCAGAATGATTTGTATAGTGTTTTGGCAGTAATTCCTTTCTGAGAGACCTTTCCGTACCCCGCTTATACCCTCGTCATTATGTAAGAAAAAGTGCGCGATGGTAGCCCCCGCGCAGTCAAAAAGATCCCTTTGAACCTAGGTCGTGGCAGGGGGTTGTAGCTAATTAAAATGCGTCATTTCAAAGACACTTATTGTTCCCCCAAATATAGCCTATGATAGAAGTACCGGCAATCTTTCGAGTTACAAATTACTACATTATACTACTCACATCCCGAAATTGATTGACGTCTCCTTCTATTAATTGAAACCCCTTGAAAGCAAGGCAGTCTGACGTTTTACCTTTTTGGAAGCGTTTATATTGTTTCACGGGCGTAAATTCGTCCCTGGTTCAGAATGCCTGCCTTGATCGGCTATGTGGATAGAAGGCCTTGAAGACTGCGTTGTAGAGGCATCCCCCCCACTTCTTCTGACTCGTATAACGGCTCCAAGCCGGCTACTCGTTCAGCGGTCAGAGGAAGCTATTTACAAGGATAACATCTAATAAGAAGGTCCAAGCAATAGCCTGCCAAGCGCCCCGACGGATAGGATGATCATAGCCAAGATATGACTTCTTTTGGTCGCCTCGGTCAATATGATTCATTTCGTCGTTGTAGGAAGCGGCGATAGTAGGGATCGATATGAGCTTGGCCGGGTCGCCACTAAAAAAGCGCTGTATTGGCCGCGCCATTGGGGTCTTCGTTGATGGTCTCTTCCTCCAATGATCATACCTCTCACCGCCAGTAAAGACGGTCGAAAGGAGCAATACGAGGGCATTATCCTTCCAAGCGATCTGATTGACCTAGAGAAGAAAAGTATAAGTTATTAGCTGAATTATAAGGAATAATGCTGAGTCTTCTTACCTGGTTATTGGCCGTTGGGATGACCTTGATCTTATTAAATTGGAACCCTGACTTCCCTGCCTTATCGGCCTTTTTGGTGTCTGCAAGACTACTTTGTAGATGCCACGGTTAGGTTGGGCTGTGCTAGTTGCACCGTGGCCGTGCTGACGAAGGGGGCGGAAGAGGTCTGGTGATGAGAAGATATTATCTACGAAGACGTGATACGTCGAATCCGCCAATAAGTTAATAAGGATAGTAACGACGCTTTGAGCCGAGTTCAATGCTATGACATTATCCCCAACTTCTATGATGACGTGGATAACTTTCTTGACCTTATTAACCTCGTTAGGAGCCCTCTATTGGCTGCCTCTTCCCTTGCCCTTCCTCCTCCCTCGTTGTGATTCTGGCTTCTTTCTCTGAATACTAACTGAGCTATATTTTATGCCGGTTTGATGTTAAACCCACCTCATAGAGATGCCTAGCTGCATAGCTATCTAGACTTTAAGGCCTATGTCAATAAGCTTATTGGGGATATATATAACTTGCTTATATCTTTTGGTATATTAGATTATGCCCTTGTCTATAGTAAGATGTGAGCCTAGATTTTAAAGTTTTATTTTTATAAGAAAGCTAGATATATTAAGACTATAGCTCAATGCATTAATAGGCGATAGGAAATTTATTATTATTAGTGAATTTGATGCGGTTAAAAAGCCGGAGGTTGTGATGAAGGAGTTGAAATTAGTCATAAGTTATGAACTTAATGATCGAATGTTTAGGTCGCTAATCCTTTAGCTGAGATCTTCCTAAGGTCTTAGACTCTAATTTATTACCAAGGGGGTCTCTTTTGATGGCGGTTAGCCCCTTGTAGTAGTATTAATCCTATCCCTGAGTAATGCGTTAGAAGTGGACAGCATAGGCAGCCCATAGTTCATACTCGCCTCTGATCTATAACTACTAGAAGATATTAAGGAGTAAGCTATGTCTAATATCAGAAATTTCTAGACGTTATAGATTTAGTATCTATTTTGGGTCGACTACTTATTCTTTTTTGATATCTTTAGGCCTATCTATTTAGTTTTCGCTATCCTTAGGTAGCTCAAGGTAGTATAATTCCGGGTATTTACCTTGCTATTAATATTAAGAAGGTAGATAGAGGAATCTATACCTACTTGATATTAACTAGTCGTAATATTGGGTTATTTATGATTTTATCTACCGACTTAGTCATTTAGCACTTAGCGTACTTAATAAAGTAAGTTTAGATAAATTCTTTGATTTACTAATTATTAGAGCTTAAGAGTTTATATTTGATTAGCTATTAATAGCAAAAAGACGCATATAAGCCCCAATTGATGACTTAAAATTCTAGACGTAATAGTCTATTAGTATACTAGCTAACGCAAGGACGGGTTTAAGAAGCAAACCCTTAATGTTTCCGCTTGGTGAGTTTTATACCTATAGTATCTTACCCTCCCTATTAGGAAGCATTCGGAGCTAAAAGGAGGTTTTAGCTACTAGGACCTCGTCGTGCTTAAGGCCAATAGTCATTCTTTCTAAAATAACCTTCTAGGAGAAAAGTATAGAGGTGGCAGCCTCTTTCAGCAGATTAGTAGAGTTGCAAAAGAAAATTCTCTCTAAATAATACTCTGTCGAGATTTCCAAGACAAAAATCAGAAAACTATGACCATAGACTATAAGAGACGAAACGGGATAAACAAGTCTCATAAAGCTAGGTCTACTGCGGAACATTGATGCGGAGCCTCGGCGCTTCTTATTGCGCACTATTCATGTTTATGTGCTGGTTGCTATGGTAGAGGAAAGGGAGCTCTGCAGAATGTGCCGTCGATTGTTGTCTATAGCCCACTGGACCGTGGCCGAATGGCAATTATTAGAGCCTGGACGATCTCCGAGGAAGATAGACTAGTTCTAATTAAAATTCGACCTAAGTGCTTTGTCAGAATCGAGGCTCTAGATGCGGTCATAAGACATTAGCTTCGTCTGTGTCGACCTTGTTGGGCCTCGTCAGACCTTTCAAGCCGAGACACCTAGATGAGGGCTTAACAAGCACGTCAACTTGAGACTAATTGGTAGATGATTTCTGTCTTGACCAATAATGCTGAAGGTTATCCTCTTACCCCAGAAGTTTGAGTATATAAGGCTTAGCGAGCATAAACCCAGGAAAAGAAAAATACTGAATGGGATAATAATGGTGTGGAAACAGTATCGGAAAGACGAAATAACAGAAGCTAATCACCAGATTTTCTTTTCTTTCTTTGACCGTCGTGTCGTTTCTTATGGCGGACCATGTTGTCCCACCTAGTGAATACCTTGCCACAAGTATCACACGTCCCACCTATTGAAGGATAACTAGTTTCCTCTGCCCATATCTTATGACAGCTCCAAACGTGACGTCCTTTGTCCTTCTCTTCCCTTGCTTCGTCCCATTGACAGCCTTCTTTGGGACACCTCCTGTGCTGTTGCATGTGCTGGCTAGAATCATAAATGGAAGTATAATTAGCAATGTCTGATGATGCAGCTGTGAATACTAACTCATAATCATGCTTGTCAGATGCTTTGTACTTGCAGTCTTTCCAGTTGCAAGCAAGCCGCTGCTTCCTTTCTACCATTTCCCCGGGGGAAGGAATAGATATCTGGGAATCTTGTGTGTTGAAAAAAGAGCCTGCCAGTTTAGGCTGGCTTGGGGAGATATCAGAATACCTGGACATGTTCTCAGAAGACTCAGACACCGTTTGCATCGCATTTCTATCAGACACCATAGGTTGCTGATGAATCGATTGCAAGTCACCAATTGCTCATGCGTCTTGGGCTGGTGTAAGTGGTTCTGGTGGCAGAGGACACAGCGTAGTTGATACTAATAGGCTTGGGTCAATTGCAATGAGATCCTCATAGCGGAAGGCGAGATTAGTGTCTGCGCTTATGTGAGCTGACGGCCTGGGCCGCGAAGAACTCGGATGTTGTGGTTCATGCTGCTGCGCCTGCTCCTGCTCTGCGACTTCATCCTCATACAGAAGCGGATCCCGAGCGCCGTGCCGGAACGCCGAGTTTAGTGGGCGGGACATGATGCGACCACATCACTGCGTTGATAGGACAAGAGTCAGTACTGTGTGAGCTTGGTCATTTACCAAGGGCCCTATAGTACACTTAGCGCATCTCCATTCAACACAATCTTTCGCACGGCTTCAGTCCCATAACAGATTGAAGAAGAGGTTGAGTCTATGCAGCTGTCGAACCTGGCCCAGATGGCTCCTTAAAAGCTTAACGGAGCGAGGGAAGGAGAGCTAGCTAGATCGACTAGAAAGCCACCCTTGTCATGTGGGAGGCCGAGCATGCTCTGTCACACCTCCACCAAAAATGAACTGATTGGCTAGCAGTCTGGGATTGCATAATTTGATGATGGCGTTGGCGTACACAGACGCCCAATAGCCATCGGCCAACATGGTTCATTTAGGCGCCAGCCTCATAGTATTAGGCATTCTCTTTGAAGATCCCCGGCCTCCCGCATGGAAACGTGAAGGAGGTCGGCTGAACGAGTCCGATGGGCATTGCCCGTGTTTGCCGGCGGCCCAAGTTGTCAGATTAAGCCACGCCTTACTTCTCTACGATTAGGAGCATGTCGCAAAGTCGAGCACTTACCGGTTATGCTCATAGGCACTTTCCTTTTTTGTAACTATGGTGCATATGATGGATCCTGTCTAAGCTGGGCCAATAGTGCACATTGTTGAGGCCTATGTTTTCCCATGAGATCCCCGAACAGGCAGTCAGTGCTGTGTATGGGCCTTGCGACTTGGAATCATGGAGACGCCATAGATCAGATTGTCTTTGAAGTTGCCCCCAACATGGGCTCCAGAATCAAGCTGGTAGTCCTCTCCATCAAGCTCACTGCCTAGAAGAGGGGAGGTTTGGCCTCCGTGTAAATGCCATGGATCGTCTGGGCTGTGGGAATACGGCCGGCCTCGGCCGCAGATTCCACCTGGGCTTGCCGTAGCCGAGCAAGAACTGGTAAGTTTTGGCGCCCACAGTCACCTCGCACTTGGTCCCAGTATGACTCGACCTTGGCAAGGAAGTGTTGATGGTAGGCTCGGGCGGTCTCCCCGACAGCAAGGACGATAGCCCGCCTAGCTAGCTTCTCCGCTTCCTCATCGCGCCCTTTGTCGTACGCTCCTCGAGCGTCGCGAACCAGCTGTTGAAAGAACGGTAGTACTTGGCGTCAAGAGGGGCTTCTGAGACCAGGTCTTGGAGGCTCTTATGAAATAGACGGCAGCAGTCGCTTTTCCAGAGTAGCGTTCAAGGTTCAGCACTACCCTGGGCGTCCGGTGACGATGATAATAGTGGTCTGGTAACATGGTCCCGCATCCCCACATCAAGCCAGTAGGAGCGCATATCGAGCTGGTTTGGGTCGAGACCAGCCAAGATTGAATTTCGAAATAGAGTTAAGCTTTCGTGGAGGCTCGGCCGCGCAAATACGTTCTTCAGGTCATGCGACTAGAAAAGCAGGCGGGGGTTCTAGAAGTAGGCAACCTCTTCCCCTCGCCGTGATTAGACCCGATGAATATTCGCTCTCTCTATGATTGACGCCCAGAAGCGCGGAAGAGCACTGGCGGGAATATCATATGCTAGTCAGAAGGCTCGGGTCTTATCTTTAGCGCTCTATCAGCCGGCACCTAGCTTTTCCTAGTAGGCACGAGACTTTGCGTAGATAAGGTCATATAAGCCAGGGGTTTCTTGCCGGGCATGATAGGGGACTATTTCGTAGACGGCTGGGAGGATGATCTCATCATAGAGATCTCTGAACTATGCGAGAGATAGACTATTTGCGGCAGCCCACGTCTATGAATAAGCTACATAAGGGAAGAAGGCGAATATAGAAAAGCGAAAGCCTATGGTTATAAAAGACCTGATGCGAGTGTGCCGCGTATATGCTAGGTCTAGCCCGTGAGGTTATATAACTTGGTCGGCAGAGATATTACTCTTATGCGGTGGGAAAAAGGAGAGCTAAAACCGGCTAGGGGACTACCTAATAGAAATAATAATTCTATTATTACTCCTATATATTATTAGGCTTTCTTAAATATATTAAGGACTTAAATCTCTCTCTAAGGGGGCTCTATTTAAGCTAAGAACTGCCAAAGCATAGAATTAGGTAATACTATATCCTATATCTCCCTTTGCTTTGCTTTAAAGTAACTATATATATTATATTATTTATTATTATTATTAAGTACCTCATAGACTTATTTTACTCATTAAAGAATAGTTTAGTTAAGTTAAGGCAGGGATTTAATCACGCTGACTAAGGTTATAATATTATAATAAGATAGTAATAAGATTATAGGCTAGGTAGGTCTAGCTATAGACTAAACTAGCTTTATTAAAATAAGAAGATAAAATAGGTTATTATATTATTTATCTCTTGCTATAATATTATAAAATTCCTAAGGTATTATAAATACTAGATTACTTTTATAGTTTTATTAAGGATTAATAAGTTTTATAAAATATTTTATAACTTATTTATAAATTTAATTCTTTTTCTTAATTTTAGCCTTATATAATTAGTTATAATAACTAATATATATATATAGTGAGTTAGATAGTTAAGTGAGTTAGATAAAAATCCCTTAACTTATATCTTCTCTATTTAATTAATTAATTCTTAACCCTTTATAATGCCTTAATTAAATACTAAAGCTAGAATTCTTTTAGCACTTTAAGCCTATTAAAATTAGCTAAATCTTAGTCTTTAATATACCGCAAAGATCTATAAAGTTAGCTATAATATACTTTATGACTAATATATTAGCACCTAAGCCTAAGTAGATTTTATCTTAAAATCATATCGGTTATTTAAATTAAAAGAAGAGATCCTTTATTATTTTATTCTTAACCTAGATTCGCGAGGATTTCCCCCTTAGCTTTATAGTATTAAAGAAATAGCTAATTAATTACTTACTAATTGTGATATATTATTTATTAATATATATTAGGCTTATAACTTTATTAGGTAATACTAAGAGCTTAAGATATATTTTTTTAAAAAATATAACTATTAGAAAGCTAAGTATAAAGATTTAATTATTATTTATAATTAGTTTTAGCTTATAGTAAATATAATTATAAAGTATAATATTTAATTAAATAATATTTATAACTTTAATAAGATTAATTTCTTTATAAATATAATTAAAAGTAAAATAATTATTATAGGCTTAAAAAGGTATTTAAAGCTAAAATTAATATAATATATATAATAAGCAAGTATAATAAATAAGCAAGTGTAATAAAAATCCCTTACCTTATATCTTCTTTATTTAATTAATTAATTCTTAACCACCTAGTATATTAAGCCCTTATAATAAGGCTAGAATACTTTTAGTACTTTAAGCTATTTAAAATAACCTAAAATTAAGTCTCTAATAGACTACTATTATTTATAAGCTTTATTATTAGACCTTATATCGCTAATAGCAAGGTATCTAATCTTAACGCGATAGTATTTTAAAATTATATAAGTTATTTAATCTAGAAGAAGATATTTTTATTTACTTTATTCTTAACCTAGATTTATGAGGATTTCCCCCTTAGCTTTATAATATTAAAGAAATAGCTAATTAATTACTTATTAACTGCGATATACTATTAATTAATATATATTAGGCTTTAAACTTTATTAAGTAATATTTAGAGCTTAAGATATATTTTTTTAGAAATATAATTATTAAAGAGCTAAATATAAAGACCTAATAATTATTTATAATTAGTTTTAGCTTATAGTAAATATAATTATAAAGTATAATATTTAATTAAATAATATTTATAACTTTAATAAGACTAGCTTTCTTATAGGTATAATTATAAATAAAATAGTTATTATAGGCTTAAAAAGGTATTTAAAGCTAAAATTAATATAGCCTAGAAATTAAAAATAAATTATAATTATTTAAGTAATTAATATAAAAGGCTAGGTGATTTAGTTATTTATTATTAATATAGGCTAATATTACCTTACTAATTAATATTAAGAAAGTAACCTCTTAGGTAATTAGGCTATTATAATAACTTAAAATAGCTAGATTAATAATAAGACTAGTCTTAAGTAGCTTAAGTACTTTAACTAATATATAGCTAATTAATTAATTAATTCTTATTATTTCTTAATTCTTAATAGTTATAAAAGTTACTAATTTATTAAATTTAAGAGATATTATAAGGAGAAAAAGATTATCTAGCTTTATATATTACTTTATTCCTCTTATTTACTCTAGCCTCTTAATATTAGGTATTTTAGGCTATTAAAAAAGGCATATAGTTAAGAAATAAAGTATCTAATTAAATGCTTTATAACCTATGTTTTAAAGACTAAGTTCTTTCTAGCCTTTTATATAATATATAAGGCTAATATATATATAACCCGAGCGCCGCAGTCAACCAAGCGCCGCACTTAGATTTTTACCTTAAAAGAGGGTTTTTAAAAAGCCCTTTAAAATTAAAATTAAGCCTAAAATAGCTAAAATTTTATAGTTAGGCTTATTACCTATTATATTATTTTATTATATTTTTTAAAAAATCTAATTTAATTCCTTATAAGCTAGTATAAGAAAAGTCTATTTATATTATATATATAGCTTTTTCTTTATAAGGGAAATTTTTTAAAAATCTATAATAAATATTTCTAGATTTTATAAAGAAAAGGTTTATAAAAATACTCTTTTTAACCTTTTATCTATTTTATTAAGGAAGTAAAAATAATATAGGGTAGGTAATTTCTAGTTACATAGTATAGTGCGGCGCTTAGTTAACTACAGCGCTTGGGTTATATATATATTAAGTATAAACTACTTATAAATAATAGCTAGATCTTTATACTTAGCTTTTTAATAATTATATTTTTAAAAAAAAAAATATCTTAAGCTCTAAATATTACTTAATAAAGTTATAAGCCTAATATATGCTAATAAGTAATATATTATAATTAATAAGTAATTAATTAATTATTTCTTTAATACTATAAAGCTAGGGGGGAAATCCTTATAAATCTAGGTTAAGAATAAAATACTTAAGGATCTATTCCTTTAGATCTAATAATTAATATAATTAATTAAAGGTATTATATTAAGACTAGATGCCTTACTAGTGGTAGCATAAGGTTTTATAATTAACTTTATATATCTCTATAATATATTAAAGACTTAATTTTAGGTTATTTTAAAGGGCCTAAAGAGTAAGAAGTATCTTAGCCTTATAATTAGTCTATAATATACTAAGCGGTTAAGAATTAATTAATTAAATAGAAATAATATAGGTTAAGGGATTTTTAGGCCACTTAGTTGACTAGGCCACTTAGTATATATATATATTATAGTAATTTTTTTTATATTTTTTAAAAATCTTATTTAAGGTAGTATAAAGAAAATTTATTTATATTATATAATTAGGTATTTCTATATAAAAGAAATTTTATAAAATTATATAAAAATAACTTTTAAGCTTAATATATAGTTAAATAGCTAATAATATTTTTTTTATATTTTTAATAATTAAGTAGCTAGTTTTAGAAATTTAAGATTTAATTATTTTTAATTATATAATATGCTAGTGCACTCGCTTATCTAGTGCACTCGCTATATATATATATTAATAATAAATAATTAATTTTTTTTTAACTTAGTTATTTTTTAAGTATATTTAATTAATTAAATTAAACTTTAATCTAGTTATAATATTATAATTATTATAAAAAGCCATAAGGTTAAGTCACGTAACTCCCTGGGGAAATCCTAGGGAAACCCCCTAGGATTTCCCTTATTAATAAGCCTGGGATTTCCCAGGGATTTCTACTAAAGTCACCTAATAGAAATTTAAGAGAATTCCTTAGTAAGGGCAAGGATTAAGAAAAGGGGAAAAACTAGGAAATCTAGGGGATTTCCCTTAGTAATTCCTAAAGAGATCTCTATAAAAAGACTTTTATTTCCTTAGTTAAAAAACCATATATCTTATATTAAATATATTTTCTTCTTAAAATTATATAATATTATAAACCAGTCTAGTATTTAGTGAGATTCTTATATAGAGCCTATAAGCCCTTAGAGGCTAGTCTTTTATATTAATAATTATAGGTTTTTCTTACTTAAAATTAATATATAATTAATACTTTATATAATAAATTAATATAATATATATATTACCTAAGTATAATAATTAACTAAGTATAATAAAAATCTCTTAACCTCTATCCTTAATATTTAATTAATTAATTCTTAACCACCTAGTATATTATAAGGTTTTATTAAGGCTAGAATCCTTCTTGCCCTTTAAGCTATATAAAATAACCTATAATTAAGTCTCTAATAAGCTATAATTATCTATAAGATCTATTATTAGACCTTATATTACTAATAAAAAGGCATCTAGTCTTAATATAATATTATTAATTAATCATATTAATTATTTAATCTAGAGAAATAAATCCTTATTTAATTTATTCTTAACCTAGATTTATAAGGATTTCCCCCCTAATTATATAATATAAAAGAAATAACTAATTAATTACTTACTAATTATAATATATTACTAATTAGTATATATTAGGCTTTAAGCTTTATTAAGTAATACCTAAAGCTTAAGATATAATTTTTTTAAAAATATAATTACTAAAGAGCTAAATATAAAGATTTAATTATTATTTATAATTAATTTTAACTTATAATAAATATAATTATAAAATATAATATCTAATTAAATAATCTTTATAACTTTAATAAAATTAGCTTTTTTATAAATATAATTATAAATAAAATAATTATTATAAATATAAAAGGTATTTAAAGCTAAAATTAATATAACTTAATAACTAAAAATAAATTATAATTATCTAAGTAATTAATATAAAAAACTAAGTAATTTAATTATTTATTATTAATATAGGCTAATATTACTTTATTAATTAATATTAAGATAATAACCTTTTAGGTAATTAAGCTATTATAATAACTTAAAATAATTAAATTAATAATAAAATTAATTTAAAATAATTAAAATACTTTAATTAATATATAGCTAAGTAATTAAATAATAATTATTATTTTTTAATTCTTAATAATTATAAAAATTATTATTTTATTAAATTTAAGAAATATTATAAAAAGAAAAAAATTATTTAGTTTTATATATTATCTTATTTTTTTTATTTATTTTAGCCTCTTAATATTAAATACTTTAAGCTATTAAAAAAAGCCTATAATTAAGAAATAAAATATCTAATTAAATATTTTATTATTTATATTTTAAAGACTAAGTTCTTTTTAGTTTTTTATATTATATTTTAAGCTATTATATTAAAGAAAAATATTAAGATAGCTTTTTAAAAATCTAGGTTTATTTCTCTTAATCTAGAAAGTATAATCTTAAAGCTTAATATATAGCTATAGACTCTAATACTAGCTAAAGAGATAATAAAGCCTTTAACCCCTTAGGTCTTAAAGACCTTAAAGATTATACTTAAGGCTAGATCTTAGTCTAAATATATTAAAAAATAAATTAAAAAATATAAAAGTAACTTATTAAAGTTAATTCTTAAAGCTTTATAGTTTTTTTTTAAGGGAATAAAGGCTATTATATATAGGGTTACTTTATTAATAGCTAAGGTTAAAGACCTTTAAGAGATAAATAAAATATTAAGCTAGCACTAGAGGGTAAAAAGAATTAAATTATAGAAAAAAGAGGTAATAATAATAAAAAAAGAAAGATAAGTAATTAATTAAATAAATACTAATATATAGGTAATAGCTAAATTATTAAGATATAGTAATTAAGGAAGATTAATATAACTAAGGGTTTAATATTATAATATTTATAATAAGCCTAGTTATAATATAAGGATTTATTAAGTAATAATTAAGATATCTAAGAAAGAATATAATAAGTAGTTTTAATTAATTAAATAATATATATATATACTAAGTAGCCTAGTTAACCAAGTGGCCTAAAAATCCCTTAACTTATATTATCTCTATTTAATTAATTAATTCTTAATCGCCTAGTATATTATAAATTAATTATAAGGCTAAGATACTTCTTACTCTTTAGGCCCTTTAAAATAATCTAAAATTAAGTCTTTAATATATTATAGAGATATATAAAATTAATCGCAAAACCTTATGCCACCGCTAATAAAGCATCTAGTCTTAATATAATACCTTTAATTAATTATATTAATTATTAGATCTAGAGAAATAAATCCTTAAGTACTTTATTCTTAACCTAGATTTATAAGGATTTCCCCCCTAGCTTTATAATATTAAAGAAATAGCTAATTAATTACTTATTAATTATAATATACTACTTATTAGCATATATTAGGCTTTAAACTTTATTAAGTAGCACTTAGAGCTTAAGATATATTTTTTTAAAAATATAATTACTAAAGAGCTAAGTATAAAGATCTAATAGTTATTTATAATTAGTTTTACCTTATAAGGAATATAATTATAAAGTATAATATTTAATTAAATAATCTCTATAACTTTAATAAAATTAGCTTTCTTATAGATATAATTATAAATAAAATAGTTATTATAGGTTTAAAAAGGTATTTAAAGCTAAAATTAATATAGCCTAAAAACTAGAAATAAATTATAATTATCTAGGTAATTAATATAAAAGGCTAGGTAATTTAGCTATTTATTATTAATATAAGTTAATATTACCTTATTAATTAATACTAAAATAATAACCTCTTAGGTAATTAAGCTATTATAATAACTTAAAATAACTAGATTAATAATAAGATTAATCTTAAATAGCTAAAATACTTTAATTAATATATAACTAAGTAATTAAATAATTACTATTATCTTTTAATCCTTAATAGCTATAAAAGTTATTACTTTATTAAATTTAAGAGATATTATAAGAAAAAGAAAATTATTTAGCTTTATATATTACCTTATTTATCTTATCTACTCTAGCCCCTTAATATTAAGTACTTTAGGCCACTAAAGAAGGCCTATGGTTAAGAAATAAAGCATCTAATTAAATACTTTATTATTTATATTTTAAAGACTAAGTTCTTTCTAGCCTTCTATATAATATATAAGGCTATTATAATAAAAAGAAATATTAAGAGGGCTTTTAAAGGCACTAGTCTTATTCCCCTTGACCTAGAAAGTATAGTCTTAAAGCTTAATATATAGCTATAGACTTTAATGCTTACTAAGGAGGTAGCTAAATTATTAACCCCTTGGGCTTTAAGGACCCCAAGGACTATACTTAAGGCCTAATCTTAGTCTAAATACCTTAAAAGACGGATTAAAAGGCATTAAAGTAGCTCCCTAGAGTTAATTCTTAATACCTTAAGGTCTCTTAAGAAGAGAATAAAGATAGTTATATATTAGGTTGCCTTATTAGCTACTAAGAATAAAGACCTTTGGGAAGCAAATAAGATACTTAGCTAGCACTAGAGGGCAAAAAGGACCTAGCTATAAAAAAGAGGGGTTATAATAATAAAAGAAGGAAGGTAAGTAATTAATTAAATAGATGCTAATGCGTAAGTAGTGGCTAAATTTATTACAACCCTAGCGGTTATATCACGTATACTCCGCCGACCCCGGAAAATAACTAACTAATCATATATTTTTAGCCATAGAGAGGCTATATATAGGAACGCAATTTATTAAAATGCTACGTCCTTAGGACGCCGTATTCTAGGAATAACTTATTCTAAATATATAGTATTCTTATATTAGACTATAAGTATATAGATATATTTATTAGTATTTCTTATATATAAGCTACCTTAGCTATTAATATAACTTAGTTATACTTAATACCTTTAAGTATATTACTAGATATAACTTATACCACGTTTAAGACTACGCGCTTAATCCCCTATTAATATAAACCTAATATAGCTAGGTTTATCCCTTAGGAATATACCTAATTATTATATATTAATAGCTTTTATTTAATAAATTACTTATATTACCTTAAATAATATTAAACGCAATAGCTACTTAGGCTACCCCTATAAATAACTACTAATAGGTTCTACCTATAAACCACCTACTAGCACTTATTCCTATTAACTAAAATAAGGAAATAAATAATATAAATAGTTTTAATAATAAAGAAAAATAACTCTAAGCCTAGATTACTATTATAAGCATTAAGATAGATATAATGCGTGAACTTATTAGAAGAATAGATAAAACCTAGCGCGTTTAAAACGCATAGTACCTAAATAATATCTAGGACCTTAATAGCCTAGCTATTATAGCCTAGAGGGGCAAGGATATAAGAGAAATCTTAAAGCTAAACCCACTAGAGATATTTAATAAGATTATATATAAACTACTAATATTTCTTATATAGCTATATGTATTTATAACTTATTACCCCACTTAGTTTATATTAGTAGCTAATAAAGTTTAATATATTATAGGAAGACTTAAGGGCTATGCCGCCGCATAGTTTAAACTAGTTATAAGGAAATACTATATAACCCTATTCGCTAAACTTTCTTAATAAACTAGCAATCTTTACTTAGATTATATAGCTTTTAAAGTAGCGCTTTAATAAGCCTTTAGTATTATAAATAAAAAAGCTTAAGCTAAAAAAGAAATTAAGAGTCTCTAATAAACCTACTTAGCTTTAAAATATAATATAAAGTACCTCTAACTTGCCTTAAAACTTAATTAAGACTAAGTAATCTTAATATTATTTTTCTTTAATAGACTTAAAAAGGAGGTCTAAGTAGAACTCTATAAGGAAAATTAACTTAATAACCTTATTAATTATATTAATAAGGTAATTAAGATTAATAACTAATAATTCTTATAAAAAAACTATAAAACCCTAAATTTAGTAATAATAAAGTTAATAACCTTTAGTTTAATATTAATTAAGAAAGGAAAAGAAATATTAATATATCCTATAATATTAAGACTAGCCTTATAGTACTTAGAGCTATATAAAAGGCAAATAAGACTATTATAGCCTAGAATATTAATATTATTATAAAATAAACCATATTAAGAAGGTTTATTATAAAAAATAATAAGATATTAAGGAAAGATATTATTAGCTAAACTAATAGTAATCCCTCTTAGAAGGTAAGAAATATATAAATATAGCATAATAAGCCTAATAAGAAGATAAAGGACCCTAAACTATGATTTAAATAACTAAACTTATCGCTATATCGCGGAGTAGATATAATATATTAATAGGGAAAGACTAAGATAAGAATAAATAGAAATAAAATAATAAAGTAATTTATAATTAGGTAAGATAGGTAAAGAAATAACCTAAGGAAACCTAAGATATATAATAATAATTATTCTTTAAGCTAATAAAGTAAGAAAACCTTATACTAGGTATTATAAATAGTAAAAAAGTTACTATTATAGTTATATAAAAGCTTTAATAGGTAGAAATAGTATAAATAGGGCAAAAGTAATAAATACCTTTAATACTAGCTAAATAAATAGACTTTTAAGAAGCCATAGCGGAAGGATTTAATTATAAGAAATGGATTATAAGATATAATAAGGACGAATAGTTCTTAATGCCCTCTATAGTCTACTAAAGAGACTATAGATAAGATAACCTTATATAATATAATTATACTTTATGCCCCTAATACTAGGTTAAGGCATTATGAGAGTATAATAAGGTCTATAAATATTAATAAATAGATTAATATAATAGATTACTAAGGCGCTTAGACCTAAGCATAAAGGAAAATAATATTAGTATTAATTAGACTAAGTTTAAGTATAACGCTAAGAAACTATAAAAGGAATTATATAAGGAGCATACTTAATAATAAAAGCCCTAGAAGAGTAATAAAGAAGAATAATATATCTAAATAGCATAAGAATATATAGATACTAAATATAAGTAGGAAATCTATATCTAAGCCTATTATAGGGAACTAGCTAAAAATCCGCGATACTAAGAAGCACCCTTTAACCCATAAGATAATATATAGATATACCTAATATATAAGGAGCATACTAGTACCTCCTAGATATCTTATTAATACTATTAGTATAAAGAATATTAAGAAGAGAAATAAGAGTAAGATTATTTCCTTATTGCCTTATTAATATAACTAAATAATAAACCCTATATATAGTATAAAATAAAAGGATACTAAGTATTTTATTAATATAATGCTATTAGCGTTATATGCGCTAGATATAAGAAAGAACTCTATAGAGCTATCTAGAAATATAAGCAAATTATCTATAAGGTTAAAGACTAATAGAAATAAATTAGCTAGGAAGAGTAAGAAAGACTAAGTATTATATCCTAGTATAATAAAGATAAAAGCTATTAGGAATAATAAGATAACTTAAGAGATAATTATAACTATAAAGTATGCATAAATAATAAGTGTAAATATAATTATATTAGCTATATATTATTAAAAAACTAGGAAATCTACCTATAAAAGGGCTATAGGCGAAAGAATAGCTAGTAATGCCACGAAGGGCCCTATATACTATTAGAGGAGGTATTAACCTAAGATATTTTTAAATACTAGTATAAGTTAAGGGAGAATAACTAAGCACTTTAGTAAATAGTAAAGCTAAGTAGAACCTTTTTGACCTAAGGATAGTAAATAGGCTTAAGCTATTATAGAGGTATAAGGCAAAGCCCTATATAATAATTAACCTTAAAGGAAAATAATTTAATTATAATAATAAAGTTATTAATAATAAGATTAATTACCTTAAAGTTTTTATTAAAGAAAAGAATTAAGAAATCTTATTTAATATTATATTTATAAAAGGCTATAACCTAGTACTTAGGTATTTATAATTACGCCGATTTAACCCTTATTTTAATTAGAGGACTAGCTAAGTGCTCTCTTTTAATAATAAGATATTTTTTATATTAAATAATAACTTAAAAGATAATATGAGATTTTAAACTTTTATTAAAGATACTAGAGAAGTTAGGTAAAGGCAAATATAAGATACCTCTTTACCTAAAGAGATATAATATAAATATTATAATAAATAGAAATAATAGTAATAAAAGATAATTATATATATTATATAGTAATTTTATTAATTAAAAGAAAACCTTAAGTAAGTTAAGAAGATATTAGAAAATAAATAACTTAAGAATATCTTATTATAATATTATATCTATAAAAAGCTCTTTATAAAAGAATTAAAAATAGGTCTACCTAAGTATATATATTATAACCTAGAAATTAAATTTATTAATAAGAAGTAACCTAGCTTTAATAAGCTCTACCTACTTAATATAATATAATTACTAGTATTAAAAAAATATATTAAAGATATACTATGGAAAGGATATATTAGGGAAAGTAAATTATTTATTAAATACCTTATTATATTTATCTTAAAGAAAAATAAAAAGCTCTGCCTTTATATTAACTTCTAGATACTTAATACTATTATAATTAAGGATTATATATTACTGCCTCTTATTAATAAATTAAAGGATTAACTTTTTAAAATAAAGTATTTTATAATACTTAACCTTAAGGGAGCTTATAACCTTATTTAGATTAAAGAAGGATATAAATAGAAAACCACTTTTTATACTAAGTATAGACTATTTAAGTATCTTATTATGCCTTTTAGACTTATAAATATACCTATAATATTTTAATAAATAATTAATAATATACTATAAGAATATCTAGATATATTTATTATATATTATCTAGATAATATCTTAATCTTCTTTAAAATAAAAGAAAAATATATAAAATATATCTATAAGGTATTATAAATATTATAAGATACTAATTTATTAATAAAACCTAAGAAAAGTAAGTTCTATGCCTTAAAAATAAAATTTCTTAGATATATTATCTTATATAATGAGATATATATAGACCTTAAGAAGGTCTTAGTAATTAAAGACTAGAAAGAGCTAACTAATATTAAGGAAATATAAGCCTTCCTTGGTTTCACTAATTACTATTATAGATTCCTAAAATGATTTAAAAAGATCATAGTATTACTAATTAACCTTATAAAAAAAAATAAGATATTTATATTTAGGGATAAAGTATAAAAAGCTTTTTATATAATTAAGGAGCTTATCTTAAGTAAACTAATACTTAAGATATTTAACTTATCCTAGTTAATAAAACTTAAAATAAATATATTAGACTTTATATTAAGAGCCTAGATTAAATAATAAGATAATAAGGGACTTCTTATACCTAATTATATTTTACTTTTATAAGCTATATAAAATAAAACTTAATTACCTTATTTATAATAAAGAATTCCTCGCGATTATTAATACCTTTAAGGAATTTTAGTATTACCTCCTTAGAAATATATACTAGATTAAGGTATATATAAATCATAAGAATATTACTTATTTCGTAAAAATGTAAGAACTTAGTAGATAATAACTATAATATACTAAATACCTCTTGGAATTTAATTATATTATTATTTATATTAAAGGAATAAAAAACGGCAAGGCTAATACTATTAGCCAATGACCCGACCTAGATACTAGGAAGATTAAAACTAAGGAATAACTACTATACTTTATGCCTAAAGGATACCTTAAGTAAAAATATATTAGAAAAATATATAAGTTAGTACCCCTACTAGAATACCTTATACTTATTAGAAAATATAGGCAATAACCTATAGACTTTATTAATTATATATAAGGATATTAATAAAGAGAAGATAAACTATAAATCTATAAAAGAAAGCTTTTTATCTTAGATAAAGTATTTTAAATTATCTTTAATTACTACTATCACTAAGTTACTTAGCATAGTGACTTAAGAATAATAGTCAAAGCTATATAATAATACTATAATAACTACTCCCTATAGCATAAAGTATAAGGCAAGATATATTACTATAAGAAATACTAAGAATAAATTAATTAGGCAATAAATAAATAAACCTACCTCTCGAAAGAAGAATATAAGTAGTAATTAATTGCCTTTTTTTATAATAAAAACTATAAAACCCCTAAGAGACTAATAATATATATTAATAACTTCTTTAATAATAACTTCTTAAAAGAATATAAAAAGTAAATAAAAGACTATGCCTCTTATAAAATAAAATAAAAATAATAAAAGGACTATGAGATAACTTATAAATAATTAAGAATTATAAGAATATTATTTAAAGTCACTAAAGTAACCTATATAATAAAATAAGGTAATTTATTATTATAATAGATTTAAGAATATAATTAATAACTACTAGATAATAAAAAAATAAATAAATAATAAATACTAGAGAAATTATAATATAACCTTATATATAAGATATATAATTACTAGTTATATAGATATTAAGGAATTAATAAAACCTTAAAATAAATTAAAATAATATTTATATTTCCTAGAATAAAAAAGGTTATATTAATAATTATTAATTAATATAACCTTTATATAAAAACTAAGGCATAATACTATAAGCTATATAGGAAACTATAACTACTCCTAGTTATAGAACTACTATAAGACTTAATTACTATAGACTTTATTATTAAACTACCTCTATTAAAAGAACTAGCCACTAGAAACTTCTATAATAGTATTCTTATTATTATAGATAAACTTATAAAATTCTCTTATTTTATATCTTATAGAGAAGTAATAATAATAAAAGAATTTACTTATCTTTTTTACTTTTATATCACTAAGATATATAATATATTACTTAAGATTATTATAGATTAAGAATTATTATTTACTTTGAAATTCTAATAAAGCCTTATAAAATACCTAGGGATTAATTATAAGCTCTTTATAATATATTATAAAGAGATAAATAAATAAATTAAATATATAAATTAAATACTAAAATAATACCTTTAATACTATATTAATTATAAATAAACTAATTAGGTTAAAAAGCTATTAGCCGCCTAACTAGCTTATAATATAGCTATAAATAAAAGTATAAAGCTTATACTAGCCTATGCTAACTTTGGATTTATACCTAATGCATATTAATAGACCTAAGATATTATTATTAACCCTAAGGTAATTCTTATAAATAACTAATTATATAACTTATATAAGGAAATATAAATAAAACTTAAATTTATTAAAAATAAAATAATAATTTATATAAATAAAAAAAGAATTAAGGGATTAATCTTCTTAGAGAGAGATATAGTTTATCTTATAATAAAAATATTAAAATAAAATAATAAAATAAAAAACTTAATTATAAATATATTAGACCTTATAAAATTAAGTAAAAAATCTTAAAATATAATTATAAATTAGACTTATTATAGAAAATTAAGCTTTATTTAATCTTTTATATTTTATTACTTAAATTAATATAAGATATTATTTAAGTTAAAACTAGAGATAAATTAGAAATAGAGGTTAATAAATTAGAAAAATATATTATAAAAGCTATCTTTAATATAAATAAAATTAATAATAAAATAATATATTTTATTAAATAAAAGAATTACCTTAACTTAAAAAATATATAAGAACCCCTAGAATACCTTATTAATATATAATACCTTTTAAAGAACTTTTATTAATAATAATATTTAAAGGGGCTTTATTAAATAAAAGAGATATATTAAGGAAATCCTCCCTTAACCTAAAAGTAAACTAATTAATATTATTTAATATATAATTAACCTAAAGATCCTTAATTACTATACCCTTATAAGTATCTAATATAAATATTAAATTATCTTATTACTTAACTTCTTATAAACCCCGGCAGGTAATCTTAGAATGCTTTACTTTTATATAACTCTTAATCTTATAGATCTAAGATAAGTGACTAGCAGTAGCGGCTAGATAGGATTATAAGGTAATTATCTCTTTATAAAGCTTTAATAAATCCTTACTTACTTTATCCTTATTATTTTTTAATTTCTTCTTTTATTTTATTAATATTATTACTAAGATAATTAATAATAAATATAAATAAAAAAAATAAATTAAAAAAACTTATAAAAAGATATAACTTAAATATTATTATAAGACTTATAACTCTAGATATACTTATTATATTAATTAGAGTTAGAGGATATTATATATTAAAGGTTATCTTAAAAATAATAAATATAAGGTATCTTAGTATTATTACTAAAGTTTTAAACTAAGTCAATAAGCATAGAAATCTTATATTCCTTGCGAATTTACTTTAGCTCCTTATTAACTTCGCGGGTTTAATAAGTTTAGTGGGAAGACTACTTAGAAATATAGTTAGATATCGCGTGATATAATAATAAAGGAGTTAAGTTTAGATTAACCGAGAGAAAGACTAATAGGCTAAGTTAATAGGTCTTAAGGGCGAGACCTAATAAAGAGGGGAGATTATATTATAACCCTAGTAGTTATATTATATATATTCCGCCGACCTTAGAAAATAACTAGCTAATTATATATTCTTAGCTATAAAGAGGCTATATATAAGAATATAGTCTATTAAAATACTATATCTTTAAGACGCTATATTCTAGGAATAACTTATTCTAAATATATAGTATTCCTATATTAGACTATAAGTATATAGATATATTTATTAGTATTTCTTATATATAAGCTACCTTAGCTATTAATATAACTTAGTTATACTTAATACCTTTAAGCATATTACTAGATATGACTTATACTATATTTAAGACTATGCGCCTAATCCCCTGCTAATATAAACCTAGTATAGCTAGGTTTATCCCTTAGGAATACACCTAACCGTTATAAAATTATCGCGGAGTAGTAGTTAAGGGAGGTTAATATAACTAAGTATTTAGTATTATAGTGTTTATAATAAGCCTAGCTATAATATAAAGATTTATTAAGTAGTAATTAAGATATCTAGGGAAGAGTATAGTAAGTAATTTTAATTAATTAAATAATTTATAGTATTTTTATTATAATTTCTTTAAAAAGGGTTAAAATTTTTAGGCTACTTAGTTAACTAGGCCACTTGGTATATATATATATTAATTTATAGTATTTTTATAAGTATTTAATTTAAAAAGGTTAAGATTTTTATTATACTTAGTTAATTATTATACTTAGGTAATATATATATTATATAATTAAAATATATTTTATTAAATAAAATATATAGGTATAGTGAATCTATTAAGGTATAATAGATTTACTATACCTATTTATTAGCGCCTTTTTTTTTTATATAAGAAACCCATTTGATTTGCTAGCGAATCCGCCATGCAGCTAGGATAGGCACTACCAGATCGACCATTCCATTCAACGTCGTGGCATGTGCAGCACCGATCACAGCATGACTGTTGTATCTTTTATCGTGCGCAATCACGGATGGTGGACTTCCGAATGGGCAATCGGATCCCTGGGGCTCGGCTCGTCCAGAAAGCTATCATTCTTGACGATCATCTTAAACTGGCGAACGCCTCTACGTGCCACGGTTCTCATCAGCTGATATACACTTTTGTGCCCTAATGTAGAAGAGCATGGGGGCCCTGTCGTGGATTTCGAGTCCGGCCGCAAGAATGCAATTGCGTACTTTGAAAGAATGGGTGAGTCGAGAGGCTAGTAAGAAGATTATCAAGAGGCTCTATTGTCAAGGCATAACTATCTCGGTATCGGAAACGTCACTACGCATAGTCGCGAGGCGATGCGGTCAGAACCTCTCTCAGGCGTTAGTGTCAAAGCCAACCATCTTATTGGAATCTGCCCACAGCCTGGCTGCCTTGCCCCCATCGTACGCCCAAGGCGAATAGCCACCGTCAAAAGACATGGGATCCGAGCCGGGTCGGACCGCAGGCCCTTCGGCACAGTCAACCAGGTATCTCCCCCCCCTATTTTCCCACTCCTTGCTCAATGCAGCATAAACTGTGGTAGCCGCACCCTGTGTCGCACTTTTGAACATTTTCTGGATCTCTTCATTGCTCTCCACGGAGTCCAGGATCTCTCGGTCCATATATTGGAGCAGGTTCGTTTTGATGGCGCCAGGATGTAGAGAAGTGGCATGCAGCCCTTGAGAGCCATAACGTCTGTCAATCTCATTGGCTAGGTAGATATTTGCCGTCTTGGATTGACCGTACGCCTCTGTGGCATCATACGAACCGGGTTCGTTGAAGTTATAGTCATGGAAGCGCACCTCACTGGCACGATGTCCCTTCGATGAGACAGATACAACACGGGAGTTAAGTGAGGGAGTGACCCCGGCGAGGAGTGCAGGTTTGAGGAGCTGGAAGAGGAGGAAATGGCCGAGGTGATTGACGCCAAACTGCGTCTCAAACCCATCGACTGTCTTGCCCTCTGGGGTACACATGACTCCTGCGTTAAGGATCAAAATGTTTAATTTATCATTTCGCGCAAGGAAGTCATTGGCTGCCCTTCTCACAGAGTTGAGTGAGTCGAGGGAGATCTCGATAATATGCAGAGGCGCATTATTCGTTGGGTCAGAGGCATGGATGTCGTCGATGACTTGCTGGGCCTTGGTACGGTCTCTGACGCCGAGGTAAAGGGTAGCCTTGGTCGAGTGAAGAGCGCGAGCCGTCTCTAGTCCGATGCCTTGATTGGCACCCGTAATAAAGATAGTCTTGCCAGCGAGCTTGCCAATGAGGTTCTCATCCCTGACAATTTGCTGGGCGGTGGGACGGGCGTCGCCGGGGCCCTGGGGATTGACATGAACTGAGTCGTATCGCAACATGTTGGAATGGGATGATTTGTTGAATGATGCTGATATGTATGTAGTGGGATACGGGATGCATCCACGAAATATATACATCCATATCTGGTCGTCCCCCCCTCCTCTCTTTCAGACTTGACTCGCGGTGCATTGCGCACCGCGGCATAGTTTCGCGGAGTTTGGGTTCGCTGCCTCTGTTTATCTCCGAGCGTGACAAATGCTTGAATGACTAATGCTGCCTGCATGACGGCTTTGAGAATTTTCAATCGCTGTCCCCCCTGTTTAGAGAACTGAATGTCATATAGAATAAGAAGGGCAAATGATCAATTGATAGTAATAACGATCGTCTCGTGAAAAGGAAGCCTAAAGCTCTCCGTTCCCAAAACTGACCTATGAAGAAGATAATGATGATCGAAGGTTGCCGCCTCTGACCCTTTTCTACGTATAAGAAATTACCTAATAACCCAAAGTAGCTTAGTACCTATTTTTCCTAACTCAATATATTAGATTAAAGTATATATTTTTACTCTTTTATAATTATTAAGCTAGCCTTTAATACTAATTAAATTATATAATTTAATCTTTTTAAAGTAAAATTAAAAAAATAAAATTATCACGGCCATGACATACGCCACGCGGGGAAGCCCGGCAGAAAAAGGTATTAGCTAATCAGGGACGCCTACCCTAGAGGGACCGATGAATAGAGGACCGACGGCGCTCCCTCATGCCTATTAGTCCTATGAATAAATATAAATATATAGATATACTCATTAGCACTTTCTTATATATAAGCTACCTTAGCTATTAATATAACTTGGTTATACTTAATACCTTTAAGCACATTACTGTTACGGGCTGTGCCGTATAGTGGCTCGGGCGTTGCGGCGCCGAGCCGGTCCCCTATAGTTGCAGCGGTAATGTTGGATAAGACTGTGTACACGAGATTAGTCAGATCCGGCACATCGTCGACGAAACCTCGGTGAAGCCTCGGAACTTAGAATTGCCTCTTATGGCAGCCCCTGAGTCAATAAGCTACAGGGGCAACACAATACAGACAATCAAGGCAGAGCCCTACTTTCCAACAGGTAATAACAGACTGACGGTCTGTTATTGACTTACCCTTTTGCCTCAGTGGCTAAGGGGCCGCAGCCTCGCGGCACGGTAGAAGCTAGCCAGCTGCAGCTCAAGCCCTTCTGGGGTCAGACCGTTACAATTACCGGACGTGACTTACACCACATTTAAGACCGCGCGCCTAATCCCCTGCCAGTATAAACCCAGCATGACTAGGTTTATCCCTTGGGAATACCCGACCGTCATAAAAATATATAAATTTATATTAAACCTCTTATTAAACTCTTTTATAAAACTAAATAATATACTTAATAAATGAGTTAATTAAATAAGTGAGTTATATATTTTTACGCTAGAGTATAAATCTTATCTAAGTTTAAAATTTCTTTAAAAAATTTTAATAAATTTAATTTAAGTTATTATAAGCTAAGAATTAAAAATAATCTTTAATAAAAATTCTAAGTTATTTATTTTATTTTTTTAAATTTAAAAAAATTAATTAATAAGTTATTTAAGAATTTCTTATTTATATTAATATATATATATAGCTTGCGTGATAAACAAGTATATATAATAAATATACTTATACCTAGAAGTAAGATATTTAAAAATTTCTAAAAAATCTAATTTAAACTTAAATTAGTTAAGAATTTAAAGTTAAGCCTATTAAATAATAAGAGAGCTATATTAAATTTTATAGATTTTTAATAAAATAACTAATTAATTAGCTTAGAAAAAGTATATTTATACTATATACTTAGCTATTTATATATAAACAGTATTTTTTAAAAACCTAAGAAATGTCACGGGCGTTGCCATTTAGTGGCCCGAGCTTGGCCACGGGCCCGGGCTAATAATAACCTAGATGCAACGAGCTCGCATAAGACCTTGCAGACAAAGGACCCGCTAAGGAAAACTCTTCTCTTTTCCTTAGCCTTGTGACGGTCGGGTGTATTCCCAAGGGATAAACCTGGCTATGCTGGGTTTATATTAGCAGGGGATTAGGCGCGTAGTCTTAAATATAATATAAGTCACGTCTAATAATATACTTAAAGGTATTAAGTATAACTAAGTTATATTAATAGCTAAGATAATTAATATATAAGAAAGTATTAATAAGTATATTTATATACTTTTATCTAACCTTTAGATTAAAGTAGTTAAGATTTAATTTAAGATAGGATTAATATTTCTAATATTTAGTCTTAGGACTAAGATAAGTAAAGTTTAATTTTTTTAATCTTAATGCTTAGTTAGGTAATTCTATTAGGTTTTTCTACCTAGTATATATTATAGTTATAATATAAGGTCCTCTCTTTATTAATCTTATTTTTAAAATTACTTTTTATAATTAAATATTTAAGGTAAGTAATTTATTTTTATAAAAATTCTTTTTTTATTAATATAATATTAAGCTAGGTTTCTAAGTATATTTCTTTTTATAAGCTTTCTAAGATATAAGGTTTATTTATATATATTAATGCTTTTAGCTCTAAAATTATATCTTATACTTAGTGCTTTTATTAAGGTCTTCTTTATAAGGTAATATCTAATTATTTTAATTATTATTTAAATTATATAACCGCGAAGGTTATATATAATAGCGCGGGGTGGCTTCTTTTTATAGATTCTTCTTTTAAAGTCTTTTATTTATATTTCTAGCTAATATTATAATTATAAAAAATATTTATAAATATAAGAGGCTTAAAAATAAAGAAGTAAAAGCAAAGGCTGCCCTTAAGGTAGTGATAGCTAAATTAGCTTATATATAATAATAGAAATATCTTTTAAAGGCGCGAGGTAATAAGGCTTTTAAATATAATTTATATACTTTAGATAAATTAAGTAAGCTTTATAAGGAGTTATTTATTATTATAGAGGCTTATTCTCTAGGAGCTATTAATTTAATTAACTAGGATATTATTAGTCTTAATAAGCCTATACTTAATATTATTAATAAAAGTTCTTTAAGAGGTATTATATATTAATAAGGTATTTTAGGGGTTCTTATATATTTTCTAAGTCTAAGTAATCTTTTTATTTAATAAAATATATTATTTTATTATTAATTTTATTTATATTAAAAATAGCTTTTATAATATATTCTTCTAGTCTATTAATTTCTATCTCTAATTTATTTCTTATTTTAATTTAAATAGTATTTTATATTAATTTAAGTAATAAAATATAAAAGATTAAATAAAGCTTAACTTTTTATAATAAGTCTAATTTATAATTATATTTTAAGATTTTTACTTAATCTTATAAGGTCTAATATATTTATAATTAAGTTTTTTATTTTATTATTTTATTTTAATATTTTTTATTATAAGATAAATTATATCTCTCTTTAAGAGGATTAATCCCTTAATTCTTTTTTTATTAATATAAGTTATTATTTTATTTTTAATAAATTTAAGTTTTATTTATATTTCTTTATATAGATTATATAATTAATTATTTATAAGGATTACTTTAGGATTAATAATAATATCTTAAGTTTATTAATATATATTAGGTATAAATCTAAAATTAATATAAGCTAGTATAAGCTTTATACTTTTATTTATAGCTATATTATAGGCTAGCTAAGTAGCTAATAGCTTTTTAACCTAGTTAGTTTATTTATAATTAATATAGTATTAAAGGTATTATTTTAGTATTTAATTTATATATTTAATTTATTTATTTATCTCTTTATAATAAATTATAAAAAGCTTATAATTAATTCTTAAGTATCTTATAAGGCTTTATTAAAACTTTAAAATAAATAATAATTCTTAATTTATAATAATTTTAAGTAATATATTATATATTTTAATAATATAAAAATAAAAAAAAATAAATAAATTCTTTTATTATTATTACTTCTCTATAAGATATAAAATAAGAAAATTTTATAAGTCTATCTATAATAATAAGAATACTATTATAAAAGTTTCTAATAGCTAATTCTTTTAATAGGGGTAATTTAGTAATAAAATCTATAGTAATTAAGTCTTATAGTAGTTCTATAACTAGGAGTAGTTATAGTTTTCTATATAGCTTATGGCGTTATACCTTAGTTTTTATATAAAAGTTATATTAATTAATAATTATTAATATAATTTTTTTTATTTTAAGAAATATAAATATTATTTTAACTTATTCTAGGGTTTTATTAATTTCTTAGTATTTATATAGCTAGTAGCTATATATTTTATATATAAGGTTATATTATAATTTATTTAATACTTATTACTTATTTATTTTTATTATTATCTAGTAATTACTAATTATATTTCTAAATTTATTATAATAATAAATTATCTTATTTTATTATATAGGTTACTTTATTTACTTTATATAATATTCTTATAACTCTTAATTATTTATAATATTTAGTTTTATAGTTCCTTAGCTATTTATTATTATAATAAATATTATAATAAAGGTAGCTCTTAGGTCTAATATTAATATCTTCTTATATAAAGTCTTAATATATTATCTTCTAAAAGTCTCTATTATTAAGCTTCTTATTATATTTTATTATCTAGTAATAATATTTAAGGAATTCCTCTATGTATTTCTAAAGAATAAAAATATATCCCTAGTATATAATTATCTCTTCTTAGCTCCCTACTTAGTCTACTTATCTAACTATAAGTCTTCTAGGTTCTCTAATAGTAATATTATTCTTAATCTTATTTTTTTATTTATTTATTAAGTAATAAAGTAATAATTATTTCTTAATATAAGAGATTATTTATTATTTAAGATATTCTTCTTATATAAGTTATAAGAGTTATTTTTTAGCTTAGATCTTCTTAATATTAAGGTTAAGTTATTAGCTAATAGTATTAGCCCTATTGTTTTTTAACGTGGTTGATAAGTGAATGGGTTAGACAAGTGAGTGAGTCAGTCTTATTTCCACCTTAAACCCGATTTTTTAAAAATTCTTTAAAAATTCAATTTATGTTTAAAATAGTTATAAACCTAATAGCTTATATATAAGTCTTAAAAAAGGCTATAGTAATTTTCTAAGATTTCTCAAAAAATCCAATATAGCTATAAATCTTAAAATCTATTTACACTATGAAATATATTGTATATTAAGGTTTTCTATATAAAGTAAAATAGCTAAAATTCTTTAAAAAATAAATTTTATTAGAGTTAGCTATACTATTTTAAAAATTATTTTTTATATATTTTTAGCTATTTATTTAAGCTTTAAAAGTACTATAGGGTAAGCTACTTTTAGGTGTACAGTATACTGACTCACTCACTTGTCTGACCCATTCACTTATTAACCACGTTATACCTTTAATATAAATAATAATATAATTAAATTCTAAGAAGTATTTAGCATATTATAGTTATTATTTATTAAGTTCTTAAGTTTTTATAAAATAAGTAATATTCTTATAATCTATATAGACCTTAATTTAATACTTACTTCTTAAGAGGTAATATTAGAATTCCTTAAAGGTATTAACTATAGCGAGGAATTCTTTATTATAGATAAGGTAATTAAGTTCTACTTTATATAGCTTATAGGAGTAGAATATAATTAAGTATAATTATCTTTTATTATCTTATTACCTAATTTAGGCGCCTAGTATAAAGTCTAAGGCATTTATTTTAAGCTTAATTAATTAAGATAGGTTAAATATCTTAAGTATTAATTTACTTAGGATAAGTTCTTTAATTATATAAAAGGCTTTTTATACTTTATCTTAAATATAAAGATATTATTTTTCTTTATAAGATTAATTAGTAATACTATAATCTTTTTAAACTATTTAAGAAATCTATAGTAGTAATTAATAAAACTAAAAAAGGCTTATATTTCCTTAATATTAATTAATTCCTTTTAGTCTTTAATTACTAAGATTTTCTTAGGATTTATTTATATCTTATTATAAGAGATAATATATCTAAGAAATTCTACCTCTAAGGCATAAAACTTACTTTTCTTAGGTTTTATTAATAAGTTAGTATTTTATAGTATTTATAATACCTTATAGATATATTTTATATATATTTTTTTTTATATTAAAGAAAATAAGGATATTATCTAGGTAATATATAATAAATATATCTAGATATTTTTATAATATATTATTAATTATTTATTAAAATATAATAAGTATATTTATAAGTCTAAAGAGTATAATAAGGTACTTAAATAATTTATACTTAGTATAAAAAGTGGTTTTTTATTTATATTTTTCCTTAATCTAAATAAGATTATAGGCCCTTTTAAGGTTAACGTACTTTATAAGCAAGTGAAACAGATAAGTAAGTGAAACAGAGGTATTTCTACCTTAAAAGAGGAAATTAAAAAAACTCTTAAAATTTAAAATGTAGCTTAAAATAGACATAAAACCAAAGTTATACTTAGTATATAATATATTATCTAATATTGATCTTTAAAAAAATCTAATTAAATTCCTTATAAGGTAGTATAAAAGAACTATATTCGCATTATATAATTAGCTATTTCTCTATAAAGGAAATTTTTTAAAAATATATAAAAATCCTTTTTAGATTATTTATAAATTTAGTATTATAAAATTCTTTTTTATAAGTTTCTTACTATTTTATATAGAAAGTTAGGTTATCTAGGGTAGGTTAATACTTGGTGCATAGTATGCTGTTTCACTTGCTTGTTTGTTTCACTTACTTATGAAGTATATTAAGTATTATAAAGTATTTTTTTTTAAAAAGTTAATCCTTTAATTTATTAATAAGAGGTAATAATATATAATTCTTAATTATAATAATATTAAGTATTTTAAAGTTAATATAAAGCTAGAGCTTTTTATTTTTTTTTAAGATAAATATAATAAGGTATTTAATAAATAACTTATTTTCCTTAATATATCCTTTCCTTAATATATCTTTAATATATTTTTTTAGTATTAGTAATTATACCTTATTAAGTAAGTAAAGTTTATTAAAGCTAGGTTATTTCTTATTAATAAATTTAATTTCTAGGTTATAGTATATATATTTTAATAGGCCTATTTTAAGTTCCTCTTTAAAGAATTACTTATAGATTTTATATTACTATAGTATATTCTTAAGTTATTTTTCTTTCTTATTATATATTTCCTTAGGTAATTTAAGGTTTTTTTTTAATTTATAAAATTATTATATAACCTTTATAATTATTTATTATTATTATTATTTCTATTTATTATAATATTTATATTTTATCCCTATAGGTAAAAAGATATCTTATATTTACTTTTACTTAACTTCCCTATTATTAATAAAAGTTTAAGATCTCTAATCTAAGTTATTATTTATTATAAAAAGTGCCTTATTATAAAAAGAGAGCACCTAGCTAATTCTCTAATTAAAATATAGATTATGCTATTATAACTATAGGTACCTAAGTATAAGGTTATATTACTTACTTAGCGTAATATTAAATAATATCCCTTAGTTTTTTCTTTTAATAAAAACTTTAAGGTAATTAATCTTATAATTAATAACTCTATTATTATAATTAAAAGGGGTTTCTTCTAGGTTAATAACTAAGTAAGGTATCTATTTATACCTCTATAATAACTTAAGCCTATTTATTATTATAGGGTTAAAGTAATTCTACTTAGCTTTATTATTTACTAAAGTATTTAATTATTCTCTTTTAACTTATATTTTTAATTCTAGGTATTATTACTTATATACTTTATTTATAAAGTAGAGGGCTTTTATAATAATATTTATTTATTTATTTATTGCCTTATATTAGATAGGGTTTCTAGTTTTTTATTATTATATAGGTAATATAATTAAATTTATATTTATTATTATTATAGGCTTTATAATTATATATATTATCTTAGCTATATAGCTACTCTTAGTATTATTATTCTTACTTAGCTCTAGGGTTATCTTATTCTTATTAGCTAATTATCTTTTATTAATCTTTAATCCTCTATATAATTCTTTTATATTCCTAGATTATATAATAAAGTCTATTATAATATTATATATAGGCGATGCTAATAGAGTTATATTAATAAAATACTTTATATCCTTTTATTTTATAATATATATAGGGTTTATTATTTAATTAATATATTAATATAATAAGAAAGTAATTATATTCTTATTTCTCCTTCTAGTATTTCTTATATTAATAATATTAATATAATATCTATAAGATAATTAAATATTTATAGTATATTAGGTATATTTATATATTATCTTATAAATTAAAAATACTTCTAGGTATTATAGGTTTTTTATTAATTCCTTATAATAAGCTTTAATATAAACTTCTTACTTATTAATAATATTTATATATTCTTATATAATCTAGATATATTATTTTCTTAAGTTATTTTAATAATAATTATTATTTTTATTATATAATTTAAGATAATATTTCTTTTTTATAATTCTTTATTACTTTTCTTATTCTTTTATTAATTAAATTATTCTTCTTATAGCTCCTTTTATAGCTTTTAGGCTTCCTTTTTAAACCTAGTTTAATTCGCGCTATTATTACTAGCTTTAATAATCTAATTATTATATAATATCTTACTATATTAATCTACTTATTATTTTTTATAAATCTTATTATATTCCCTTAATGCCTTAACCTAGTATTATAGGCATAAGGTATATTTGCATTATATAGGATTATCCTATTAGCAGTCCCTTTAATAAGCTATAGCAAGTATTATAACTTGCCCCTTGCCTTTATATCTTATTATTTACTTCTTATAATTAAATCCTTTTGCAGCGGCTTCTTAGAATTCTATTTATTTTTTTGCTATTAATATTAAGGGTTCTAGCTACTTTTTAGATTATCTAAGCATAGCAATAGTCCTTATATTATCTATTATAATTTCTTTTATAGGCTCTGGCTTAGGTAGTGATTTCTAAGTTATTAGGTCTATGAGGTATAATTTATTTACTTTAGGTAGCCTAGTTACTTAGTATAGTTAGCTCGCATATCCTTTCTTAATATTTTAATTATATTTAGCTTACTTCTTCATGAGGTATACCTAGTGGTATAGCATAGTTACTTTTCCTAGCTAGAGGCTAGTTTTATTATATCTTATTTTAGCTATTTTAAGTATCCTAGTTATATAAATAACTATCTAGGGTTTATTATTTATATAGATAATTCTTACTTATTTCTTACCTTTTAGAAGGGGTTATTAAGGTCTTAGCTAATAGTATTTTTTTTAAATATCTTATTACTTCTTTTTATATTTATTAGCCTTATAGCCTTTCTTATAGTAATAATAATATTTAATATCTTAAGATCCTTATTAAGTAGCTCTTAGTTCTATAGGTCTAGGTTATATATTATATAAGGTATTATATTACTTTTTTTTTCCTTAGTTAATATTAAACTAAGGGCTATTACTTTTATTATTATTAAATTAGGGATTCTAGAGTTTTTTTAAGAGAATTATTAATTATTAATCTTAATTACTTTATTAATATAATTAATAAGGTTATTAAGTTATTCTTCCTTATAGAGTTTTAATTATATTTCTTTTTTAAGTTTATTAAAAAAGAGTAATATTAAAGATTCTTAATTTTAATTAAGTTTTAAAGTAAGTTAGAGATACTTTATCTTATACTCTAAGGTAAATTAAGTTTATTAAAATACTTTAATTTCTCTTTTAGCTTAAGCCTTTTTATTAATTATTTTAAATACCTATTAAAGCATAGCCTTAAAGGCTTTATAGCTTAAATAAAGGTATTAAGTACGTGAGGAATATTAGCTACTTAGAACCATAAGGTATTCCCTTATAATAGGTTTAAACTAGGTGGCAGCATAATTCTTAAGTCTTTCCGCGGTATATTAGACCTTACTAGAGGCTATAGTGAATTGCATTAAGTAATATATTATAAATACCCTTAGCTAAGTAAGGAATATTAATAGTTTATATATAGTTTTATTAAATAGTTCTAAGGGGTTTAGCTTTAAGATTTCTCTTATATCTCTTCTATTTATAATAATAGCCGTTATATTATTAATATTTTAGATATTATTTATATACTTTGCGTTCTAGGTATACTAGGTATTAGCTATTCTTTTAATAAGCTCGCGCAGTTTATTTATCTTAGTGCTTATAGTAATAATCTAGGCTTAGAGCTGCTTTTCCTTATTATTAAAGCTATTTATATTATTTATTTCCTTATCCTAGTAGGTAGGAGTAAGTATAAATAAATAATTAATAAGTAAAACTTATTAATAGTTATTTATAGAAGTAGTTATTATATTTAATATTATTTAAGATAATATAAGTAATCCTCTAAATAAAAGCTATTAATATATAATTATTAAGTATATTCCTAAGAGATAAACCTAGCTATATTAGGTTTATATTAATAAGGGATTAAGTATATAGTCTTAAATATAATATAAGTTATATCTAATAATATACTTAAAGGTATTAAGTATAACTAAGTTATATTAATAGCTAAGGTAGCTAATATATAAGAGAGTATTAATAAATATATTTATATACTTCTATTTAACCTCTAGACTAAAGTGGTTAAGATTTAGTCTAAGGTAGGACTAATATTTCTAGTATTTGGTCCTAGGACTGGGATAAGTAAAGTTTAATCCTTTTAGTCTTAATGCTTAGTTAGGTGATTCTGCCGGGTTTCCCCGCCTAGTATATATCATAGCTATAATAAGCCTTAGATAACTAATCACAAGACCACCCTTTATACACCACTTGGGTCCAGTCCTTAATAAGAAAATTATATATAGTTTTATTACTTATTAAATAATTAAAAATACTTTTTTTTTATTTATAATTAATTTCTAGCTATTTTATAGACCTAAGGTTTAGCACTTTTAAGTGCATAGTATAGGTGTTATGTATACTTATTTATTACGCAAGCTATATATATATGTTATCTCTTTTTAGTTCTAATTTTTTAAAAATTATAAAAATAATTTTTAAAAAATAAAAAATAAAAAAAAATATAAATCTCATAATAATTAATTTCTAAACTTATAACTTCTTATAAACTTTATATAAGTATTTTTTATATAAGTATTAATATATTATTTTAGCTTTATAAAGCCCTATTTTTTAGCCAAGGTTAAGTAGCAAAGCCCTGTCTGACCGATATCACCGAGCGGATACGGAGTCTAAGCCCGAAGGGTTTACTATATGCGGCGCATTTAGTAGAATGTGAGTGCATTTTGAGCTCGGATCATGGTATGAAAGCGTCATTCAATAAAGATCGCCGGAAAAAGCGGGAGATAAGTCTCTTAAGTCCGGCCCGGGCACCAACAAGTTCCCGAGCGCGACGGCGGAAGCCGGGGCAGGGTCCACAGCCTCGGAGCCAAGTCTCGGGCTAGTATGCGTAGAAGGTTCCGTGAAGGATATTAGCTCAACGCGAAACTCCGCACGCACAAGGGCACTAGACATGATCAAAGGGTTTTAGGAACACCGGTGTCTGAGATGAAAAGTATTTAATATAGCTCATGCTTCTGGGGCATACCTTGTTTTATTTAGACACGTTATCTTTACCGATCTCACTCTGTCTACACCGACTCCCCTTCCAAGCCCGCCTCAATTAGGTCTCTACTCAATCTCAGCAACCATAGCGTTCGCGCATTTCAATCTAAGCAAGCATGCAATCCCTGTGCAGCCATTTATCAACGGCAGATTTGTCGATACCGTTAATAAGGAATTGCACGAGCTTGTGTCATCTGTGAACGACCAAGTTATTACCCGAGGTACGTGAATCGCATTCGGGGCAACGATGCTAAGAGCTGTATCTTACTAGCATCGTTGGTGGGGGCGCTATACTGACTATGGTTGCGCCGGCTGATCTAGAGCTTTAATGGGCAAGCGGTCTGGATGTTGATATCTACGTGGCCGCAGCGGAGGCTGCGCTAGAGAAGCGGCCAGCCATGCCTCTGGTGAGTGTCTCGTGCCTCTGACTCGGCTGAGCTGGTGGCAAAATACTTGTTTTCTCGTGGTGCACCTATAGCTAAGAAGCCTTGCTAATCAACCCAAAATCTAGGCCCAACGCCGTGAGGCCCTAATCAAGTACGGCGCTCTCCTAATGGAGAACTAAAATAAGCTCCACTGGCTTGAAGCAATACTTGTCGGCAAGGACCCCCGTGGGAGTAGATTTGAAATAAATGCGCTCGGAGATATCTTTAATTGTGAGTTTGCCTCTTTTGCTTTAGAGCTTTCACGGGCACTGACAGCGAGGCGCGTGGAATAGATTACGCACACACTATGTCCACCTACAAGACTGATGTGATTAGCCATAATGATGGCAACCTCGCCGTAAGTTTCCACCCTCGTCCTGGTCGAACGTGATGCTGATAACGTTGCTGGCAAGATTACCGTTCGCGAGCCGTATGGTGTCACAGCTGGTATATGTGCCTTTAACGCCCCTCTTGGGATCTATGCTATGAAAACAGCAGCTTCCCTCGCTGCTGGGAACGACATTATCATTAAGGTAAGCGAGTCAAACCCCTTCAGCACGCTTTTTGCGGCCTCCCTAGCAGCCCAGGCTAGAATTCCAGATAGAGTTATCTAGTGCGTTACTAGTGGCATCGAGGTGGGCAAGGCGATCGCGTCCCATCCGTTGATTCGTAAGCTCAGCTTCACTGGGTTTATCGCTGCTGGCAAAGCCGTTCAAATAGAGGAGGCGAGGAGCAACTTAAAATTAGTATCACTCGAGCTTAGCGGTAAATCGCCTGTTGTTGTTTTCGCCGATGCAGACTGCCAGCGTCGTGTCTTTTTCTGCGGATCCTAATACTATTATTCCTCAGGCCGTTGCCTTCGCTCAAAAGAAGATTCCATGAAGCGATTTATCTTAACCTCGTCATCAGCAGCTGCCATCTCCTCCGTTGAAAGCGCACCTGGTGTCGAAGTGATAGAAGATAGCTAGAATGACTTCGCCATCGAGGCTATATGGGCTAATCTTCCTTACACTTAGGAGCATGGCGGCGTCATCTATGCCACTAGCAAGATAGAGGCTAAGAAGGCGGTCTAGAAGTATCACCAGGAGAATCATAATAGGCGCCCCGACTTAGTTATTACTATAAGTTAGGCTTATTAGCTCGTGGGAGTAAAACCCTATATATAAGCTAATATTTTCTAGTTTTATTAAATCTTGACTTTAATATATTTCTTAATATAATTAATTAAGGATATATTAGTAATTTTAGTTTTCTTTTTACCTTAATATAAAGATAAATAATATTTTTTTATAGGGCTATAATATAATATATATATTTTTTTTCTTTTCTTAAAATAAAAATAATTACTAAGTAACTTCTAAGGTATTTTATTAATATTTAAGATATTAATAAGCTATATATTATAATAGGTATTTTTAATAATACCAAAGACTAGTAAATCTTTGGTTTTATAGGGCATTTTAGCTAAGATAATATCTTAGATATACTCTATAAGGCCTTACTTAATAAGAAGCTCCTTAATAACTTTTTTAGTAAATTAGATCTTAATAAGATTAAGCCTTATAATAAGGCTAAGTAATTACTCTAAGATCTTAGGCGTCTAGGTTAGGTTAGTCTAGAAGAGACTATTCTTAATAATATCTTAGACTTAAAGGGTACTTAAGTGCCTATATTATCTCAACGCAAATAGTAATATTATGCGCTTTAGTGAGGGGTCCGCGCCATTAAGTCGGCATAGGCATGATATACCTATTCTCGAAATTCGGGGTCATTAAGATCTCAAAGCACAAGAAGGGTGCGCAATGTATTAAGTAGAGATATTAGACTAAATCACTGCAAGATTTAAAAGTGGCCTGCCCAAATGGCCGAGAAATCAAGATTAATATCTGTACCTAGATTCGCTCTCATAAATCTAATCGTCCAGTCCCCTACTCTCAGGACGGCGTTTAAGTTACTTGAACATTTAGCAAAGTGTGACTATGAATCTACCGGTGTGAACGGTAAGTAGTCTTGTCCAGAGTAGTGTAAATAGAGAATTCAGTTAAATCAGACCTATGTAATTTCATGCAATTCACCTTTATCCACAAGCTCAATCACACACTTTTCATAATTTATTCCTTCTGCCAAGGTCCTGGGAAGTATAAATAAAGAGCAGATGAGTCCGCCAATTAACTATGGACTCTCTAGGTAGTGGAGATAAGCCAGAATCATAATATCACGCTCTCAAGTCATCGACACAAACCATAGCCTAGCTTTGAATGTAGATACTTCAGACTATCTTAAGTCTACTCTAGTCGAATCCATAGAGCTAAGCAGAAATTTCCTAGACTTTCCTTAGTCAAAAGGGAACGGCAAGTGAGTTTTATAGCAAGTTACTCTGACGCAGATATGACGCTAAAATTCCTCAAGAAGCACTGGGATAGACCTATTGTTCTCAAGGGCATTCAGAGTGCGCACGATGCTAAGAAATGCGTTGAAGTAGGCGTCCAAGGAATTGTTGTGAGCACCCATGGCGGAAGACAGCAGGATGGTGGAGCCAGCAGCTTGGGAATGCTGCCGAAGATTGTTGATGCTGTTGGAGATAAGATTGGTGTCATCTTTGACAGTGGTATCAGATGTGGTGCTGATGTCATCAAGGCAATCGCTCTATGGGCCAAGTGTGTTCTGGTCGGTCGACCCTATGTATATGGGTTAGCACTGGGAGGAGAAGAGGGAGTCAGACATGTGCTTCGAGCCATGTGTGGTGATTTGACCATGAACATGCACCTTGCAGGTCTCCGCGATATACACGAAGTCCCCAGGGATATCTTGGTCAAGGAGTCGGATCTAGTCTAGTGCAAGGAGTCCAGGGTTCAAGTTTGATTCAATCTATTCATGATAAGGCGGTAAATACACACCTACCCTTCGTCCCCAATTACAAATTTAATATCAAGTTCGCTATGCTCTATGCTTTTTCATTCATCGTTCCTCCTCACCAAGATCTCTTCGCCACACCTTGACAGGCATCTCTCCCAAGATGTGGTTCATGGTCTCTTCCCGTTTGAGCTCGAAACCCGCAGGCAGAGCGAACTCGTACCTGTGTACAATAGAGGCAAGACAAACAGCCTGCTCAAGGTAGGAGATGTTACGTCCGATGCAGCCTCGGGCACCAGCTGAGAAGGTGATGAAGCAAGACTGGAGCTCCTTGCCCTTTTCGCCAAGGAATCTCTCTGGGAGGTACTTTTCGGCCTCTGGGTAGACAGTCTCGTCACGATGTGCCACGAGAGCCGAGATGCCAACAGTGGTGTTGCCTGGGATGTACTGGCCCATGATTGTTGTACCTTCAGGAGGAGTCTTGCGAGCAAGACTCTGAGGAGTAGGAGGCCAAAGTCGAAGGGACTCATCCAGACATGCTCGAAGGTAAGGAAGATGCTTCACCTTGTCGTAAGGAGCAACCATCTCATCGGGCTCCAAAACCGAGTCGATCTCATTTCGCAGGGTCTCCATCTTGTCAGGGTTGAGAAGCAGCTGGTAGAGGACGTTGGCAAGGGCGATGGCAGTAGTGACACTTCCGGCGTTCATCATGATGTTGATTTCAGCAACAACCTCGCCCCATTCAAGGTTGTGAGGATTACCGCTCTTGTCCTCCATTAGGGCTTGGAAGAAGTCATCAAGCTTCTCTCCGGCATTGTATCGTTGCAGTCGGAGGTTTGCACGGCGGAGGACAATAGCATCCCAGCCTCGGCTCGATTCGGACATGCGTCTGTAGTAGGGGATGATGTTGGATATCTTGTCGAGCAGCTTGTAGTTATCGTAGCTCCAGAGAAGAAGAGATTGCTTTCGAGCAGTGGGATAGAGGCATTCTCGGAGGTTGGCTTCAAAAATGGTACCGTTCTTCTCCTGCGCTTCGACTCGGTCGTGGCCCCGGTCAAGGAGGCCAAGTTTCTCTGAGAGACCAATGTCGGCAATAGCATCGAGCGAGAAGAAGTTGGACCAAGCGCGGAAGTCGACGTTGACATCCTCCGGGTTGGGGTACTTGACGCCCTTTGGCAAAGGAGCGGTACAGCACTTTTCAAAGTGATTCATCATTCTCTGCACCTTATCGGCGACCTTGTATTCCCATTCCTCGAGGTTCTTGAGAGCGTAAGCGGAGGAGAGAACCTTTCGCTTTCGTGCGTGGTCGGGCTTGTCGACGACATCGGCCAAGTGGAAATGGGTTCCGGCCGTGAGCACGTACGATTCGTCCTTGGTGCAGGGGGTGCCGTGACCGTAGATGCCCTTAATAGCCTCGACACTACCAAAGGACAAAGTGTTCGGGCCAGTTCGAAGGATTGGCTCCTTCTTGTGCATCTTGGCCATCGCGGAAGATCGGGCGCCTCCATGAGCGAGAACCATGAAAGGGAAGTTGGACATGCCCGAGAAGGTGGACATGTTTGGAAATCGCCGCAGGCCTGGGCGTTGTAAGTATTGAGACAACACAGAAAGACAGAATGTATTTTACCTTTCGAGTCTCTGAGGTAAACGACAAATGGATAGATCAGGAAGTAGATGACTGCGACAACTCCCAATGCCGTGGCATAGGGCGTAGTGCCCAGAGATGCGACCGAGACTGACATTTCTCTGGCCCAGATGAAAGCAATCGGTTGAACAATACGATACAAAAGAGGTTAGAGGAGAAATAGGCAACTGGGGAAAAAGCCGTCGTCACTTATGCTCAGAGAGCAGTCCAGTAGAATTGTTCTAGAAAAGGAGTGCTGATCACAATGGAAAACTACAACCACCGAGGCCATGGCAAGCGTCCTTTCTTATACACCTCAATCACAATGTGGATGTCTACCACCAAAGACCCAATCTTGATCAAGATATTACCATGTTGGGCATCCCACGCTAGAGAGTCTCATGAGTCGAAGGGCTTCTCTCCGTCCCCCGCATTTACCCCGCCCCCGTCTCCGCCACGAGCTTGGACATTTTCCTTGCTGGTCGAAAAGGGATATAAACAGCGAAGCCCTGACTTTGAGACCCGCTTCTCGACCCTTGCTCCTTTCTCTCTTCGTCCCGTCTTCTCGCTGCCATGCCGCCCACCGGTCCTCGGAGGCCCGGGTGTGAGGTAAGTCCAAGTTGCCTATCTTGATCATCCAGGACTGATCGCCTTCCCAGAATTGCCGTGCGAGGCAAGTTGTCCCATTCCCTCTGATCTCACAGGTGACGACATTGTCTGACGGAATCCCATCTTGATAGACATCTAAAGTGTAAGTACCGAGTAGCTGCACAGTTCATCACGGGTACCCTGACTGGCTTATCGTGCAGGTGATGGGGAAAACCCCTGCGCGCAGTGCATCAAGAAGAACATTGACTGCAACCGAAATCTCAGGGTTCGCTTCCGGCATAAATCCAAGACCGGGTGAGTAGCCGGCTAGACCGGAACATCATGAGAGTACGAGATGCGGCAATACTGATTGAGCCATCAGAGAGCCTCAGCCCGAGTTTTCAACCTCCCAAGTCTGGTGCAAGACGGCTGGCAAGAGACTCAAGTTTCTCGATCAAAGTCTAGAGGTTGCTCGGTATTACGACGACGATGCCGAGTCGGATGGGGAATCGCGACAACCCCTGCGACAGCAGAATCTTGATCGCGGCACCTCCCCGCCCAGTCTCGATCGACAGCCAGTAGCATCTCTCGAGACTGCTTCCAGTGCCGGTTCTGCGGGACTTGCGCAGCAGACAGATCCCGATTACGTCTCGCCCATTCAAGGGTCATCAGGGAGTTCTCCCCGACTCGATCCTGGCCTTTCACAACCGTCCATCTTCTCCTGCCAACAGCTGCATCATGTGCCCCTGCCAGGACACGCTGGCGGCAGTATCGCGGCCTTAAGCGGTCCTCGCCAATATCACTCTTTCTCTAACCATAGCCCATCAAGCTCCAACTCCTTCTCACATGATCGCACATCCACCAATGCCGAGCTACCACCTGCGCCACTCAACGATCGCACCAGGGCAAAGCTATTTCGTCATTATATCAAGTATATCGCGCCTGCATTCGACTCTTACGACCCAACCAGATACCTTTCAACATGTGTTCCATCGATAGCTGCGACATGTCCCGCATTTCTCGAGCTGATCTTGGTTGTTGCCGCCGGACACCTTCATACTGTTCAAGGCGGTGCTTCAAACCTTGAACTTGATGTCTATAGGCGACAGCTGCCATCTCACGATGATTTCTTACAACAAATGATCCAGTCAGGCATGGACATGTCACATCTCGATGTTGCCGTTTTACTCTATCATTTCTGCGACAATCTTCAAGGTTAGGCATGTTTCTTATCTTCCTCAACCTATAGGAGAAATCCCTTCTTGTTTCTCTACTCAGTATTGTCCTGACTGTATGATCTGCAATGGGTTCACTAACCTGTGCCTCCAGCTACCTCAATGCATAACGATGGCTCATCAGACTTGATCCCCCCACATCTAGACATGTCCAGGCTGCATGTGTCCCCTCTCTTGACTCGAGTTCCCGTCACGTTTCACGACGCCGTAATGTGGGCATGTCTAAGACAAGAGTTGTTCCTGGCCGTTATGAACCAGAGCCCCATCGATCAAGACACCTACCGATCCGGCTTAGAACATCTCACTCATACCAGCGATGATTTTTCCAGGACGAACAGGATGCTGCTTAAGCTGACGGAAGTGGTCAGGTTTTGTTTTGGAGAGGGGAAGGATACGACCACATACGATGAACTCCTCGAGTCGACTGCCTCCTGGATGAGGAGTACTCCAGCTTCCTTTACCCCAGTCATGACACGACGAAAATTCAATGGGGCACCCTTCCCTGAGATCTGGCTGCTAAATGATTGCATTGCTGCGGGGCTTCAGTACTACCATCTCTCGAGGATACTCTTGATTGTCCATGACCCTCGTGTGCCTCGTCTCTGCCGAGCTCGGAGGGAGGCTTCTCGTTGGATTGATGTGAGTAAAGTGCAGAATTACAGCTCTGATACGCCTCGCCTTGCATGCAGAAGCTGACCCGAACAGGCCCAAGTAAGGAACGATCTTGAGATTATTTGTGGGATCGCAGAGTCAATCAGTAAAATAAACCCGATGCACATGTAAGTCTAGGCTTTTCTCTCTCGTTCAGCTAGCTAACCCCGGTTCCAGAACCGCCTGCATGGCAATCTCCATGGTCGGAGATCGTTGCTCTCAAAGAAGTCAGCAAGGTGCCGTCATCAATATTCTGGACAAGACGACCACAGAGTTCGGGTGGTCTACCGACCTGGCGTAAGTAGCCTTAGGTTCATGGAGCAGTTCCCAAGACTAACCGCTTGGATAGAAGGAAGCATCTCCTCGACTCATGGGGATGGCCAACCAGGGTGGAAGAGTGATGTTAGCCCGGATGATGCGCCATTTAGCTGCTGTTGGGCGTCTTCTGTATAAGTAGTATATCACGAATTGGAGAGTGTATCACAAGTTATGTTATTGTCGCTTTCCTTTCGCCCCCATGGTCAGACAATCTAGTTTGATGATTTCGATCACCTATTCATTCTCGGCTTCATTTCCAGTCCTTCTAATTATAAAGAGCTCATGTTAAAGTATCGAAAGAAATCACATCATCTTGCTCTGAAATATAATCAAATATCCAATGCTCTCAGTCTCTCAATGCATCCGTGGTGTCATACTCGCAACAGTACTCCGTAGGGTAACCAGCAATCAATACGCGGTTAACCAGGGCTCAGAATAAGTGGAGACAGGTCCGATTCTGAGAAGAACTAGTTGGCAGAAACCTTGTCTTGCCCCTATGAGCCTAGACCAAACCAGGTTATGAGGCCTCGCTGAATATTTCCCTCCCAGTCTCACTAGGAAACCAAATCCGCACCTCGCTTACTGACTCGCACTAGCCTACCCCAAATGGATCACGCTATTTTCTTCCTTGTCCATGGGGCTGCCTTGACCCCATACCCCAGGTTCCGGATCCCAGGCCTGGTCCCCCGAGAACCTTTGGGCACTCAACTGATGCGGAGAAATGGAGGCATTTTCCAGGATTCCCCTGTCGAGGCCCCAGTCCTTCCGTAGCTGTGCAGCCACCTCTCGTGTTGGCCACCCCATGGTATTCGACATGTCTTCTAGAAATTTAAAGACCTCTTGATGCTCACGCTCATCTTTGAGGTAGACTCCACCTGTTTTCAGCCAATGTTAGGGGCTAGCAAACAAAAATCCCGAGTGATTTCCGCTTACAGGCGTATAATGTGTGATGTGCTGTAAAGTAGGCGGTGGGCAGATTGGGGTTGCTGATGGTCAGGCCAAGTAATGTCCTCAAGTCTTTCCGTACAGACTCCTGGTTTGGGTGAGTGAAATATCCACATAGAACCTTCCTTGAAGAAACCTACATCCGAAGCCGCTCGTAAACGAATTGCATCAAATCCAGGTGTCCACAGCTGAGGGTCAAATATGTTGAGCAGCATCCGAGCAATGTAGTAATGCTGATACCCTAGAACTGCACACGGCAATCAGCAAATGTTTCTCCCTGGATGAACGTGAGGGGGTTAGATACCCTGTATGTGGCGCGCCATCCATAGTGTAGGGAACACAGACTTCTCGCCACCCTCTCGGGCTGGCGAATCGGGGGACCAAGACAAGACTTTCCACGGCGTTGCCTCATACCATCTCCTGAGATCTTCTCCTAGCTCAGCCCACAGGACAGGATCAAGTCTCGACTCTGGTCCAAAAGCGTATGCTAATACCCGACCGCATATAAAGACCACGCGATTAGCTAAAGATTCATCACAAGTATCGACAAAAGACTGAGAGTCCCGATAACTGTCCATGTTGGTGCGGAGCGGCCTTGACCGCGTTAGAGACACATACATGTCCTGGCGCAGGACAACCCAGCTGGCTGCTTCTCCGAGTCCGCCTTGGGCTGCAAAGCGAAACTCGGAGTTGAGTAGCCTTGAGCTACCTGTAAGATGAGTGCTCCCGTCCATATCTAAAAACCGGTTATTTTTTCCGGGACTCCCAAGTTGAATCTGGCCAACTCACCCGTCATCTCTTCATATGAGCGCAAGATAACGATTCCCGCCAACACGTTCTCATTGACGGCCCCGATTGGGTCATCCAGGATGGGGATGAGGATACGCAGCGCATGGCTATGATACGTCTCATGGCTATCATCGGGGATTCCGCTCTTCAAGCTTATTTGGCGAGACGAAAAGGCCAGTATCGAATAGGCCAGAAAGGGGAAATGGCGAGCGCGTTTAGGAACCTCTGTGCCAAAGTGTCGTGCCGGATCGCAGACGTCAAACTGGAGCTGAGGTTATCCCCACGATGCGGAGTAACTTGCCAAAGGGGATATTACCCATGGTGCTAGTTCATGTATGAAGTGCATAAAATACTCGGCTTCCTTCCGATTGTCCAGGGGTGGACCGAAGCCGAACTCTGCAATAAACCCCGTCTCGGACCTGGTTACGGATTAGCTCATCCAGCTTTCGATGATGATGATGCAATGACAAACCCAGTCTCATCTTTCTCTAGAGGCTCGACCACGGGGAGAAGTGATGGAAGGGGGTTAGACCATCCCTGGCCTATCGAGGCAGCCATCTGCACGCACCCAAGCTGCACAGGCCACGAGCAAGTGGTGATGGTTGGAGAGTGCAGATGTTGTTTGGATAATAAGCGGACCGCCGAGTTGGAGTCCAGGTAATGAAACCACGTTATATCAGGCCTGTGCCACGCTCACCGCACAACCACGGGGCGGCTTGGCACGACCAAGTGATATCGGGCGAAATAAGATGGAGATAACTTCCCCATGGACTCTGCAGGGTAATAATTCGCGCATGAACTCCAGGTTTTACCCCGCATGTGGCCCGACGCCACCCCCAGCTATCCATGAAATGGAGGTGATCCACCCCCGTTAGCTCACCCCGGACCCCGGACGGTACTGGCGATGCCATGCTCCCGCCTGGGGAAAGGTTGAGTTTCTTGGTGGACAAGGGTCGGATATGGTCTGAAACTACCCAGTCAGAACACTGGTGATTTGCGCATGAGTCGTAAGCCAAGATGCGACTATATATATGGCCTTGCGCCTTGCTTTTGGATATCTTTTCTCATCAAGCTTGTCTACAATCCAATATTCCACATTGCCTCCAGGCTCATCATTCCTGTCTTTGACTTTTGCCTTCACTTCATTACTTTGCTGGCCCTGAACCTCTCGGAACATGTCTTCCTACACGGCTGATGATGCCCATGACCACAAGTCCTCGACAGAGGGCCATGGGATGGGCAAGTCGATATCGCAAAAGATTGAGCACGTCGAACAGTCACAGGGCACCATGGTTGATTTTGATGACTCTATCGAAGACACCAAGCCCTCGAGGTCCGTGTGGATGATCACCTTCACCGTTGCCATGGGTGGCTTCTTGTTCGGTGAGATCTCCTAGCTCGGCGACGCAGCCTTTGCGCCTGCAACATCATTGACAAAGAAGACAGGCTACGACACTGGTGTGATTTCTGCTGTGCTCGTCACCCTTGGGGATGACCTGGGCCATGAACTTGACTCCCATGAGCAGGAGCTGGTCACGTCCATCACTTCTGGCGGTGCCCTGATCGGAGCCCTGATCGCTGGTCTGCCCGCTGACAAGTACGGCCGCAAGCTGGGAATCTATATTGGCTGTGCTCTGTTTCTCATTGGATCAATCATCCAGGCAGCGGCATTCAATCTTGCGGCAATGACTGCTGGACGCTTCATTGTTGGCCTGGGTGTCGGATCGGCTGCCATGATCATTGTGAGCCACCATCTCAACCTTTGTCTCGCTGACAATAGCTAATCCTGAGTGCTCTAGCCTCTCTATATCGGAGAACTGGCTCCTGCCAAGTACCGAGGTCGCATGATTGCTTTTGACAACCTCAGCGTCACTCTGGGTCAGCTTGTCTCATACGGCCTCGGCGCCGCCTTTACCGACGTTCCCCATGGCTGGAGATACATGGTCGCCGTCGGAGGTGTCCCACCCATCATTTTAGCCGCTCTCCTCCCTCGATGCCCTGAATCGCCCCGTCAACTTATTGCTCATGGAAAGCGAGATGAAGCCGAGAAGTGCTTGCGCCAGGTCTACCCAGATGCTACCGAGGAGCAGATGAAGGCCAAGGTTGATCGACTTGTATGGACTATCGAGGTTGAGTCCCAGGTTGTGTCCAATAAGTCCCTCTGGTGGCAGTTTAAGCAGCTGCATTGCGTCCCCTCGAATCTTCGAGCCCTCATCTCTGCCTGCACTGTCATGGCTAGTGAGTTCTGTCTGTGCGGCGTATAAAAGGCAACGATCTCTAACAAAGTCTAGTTTCCCAACTTGGTGGTTTCAACACTCTCATGTACTACTCCGCTACCCTGTTCTCTCTCGTCGGTTTCAACAAGCCCACCGCTGTCGCCATCGTTGTCGGTGCCACCAACTTTCTGTTCACGTTTGTCAACATGGTCGTTATCGACAAGGCTGGCCGTCGTATCATCTTGCTTGTAACTGTCCTCGGCATGGTAAGACTCGCGAGACAAATGCATGAGAACAGACTTGAGACTAACTCTGTTTCTAGGCTCTGAGCATGGTAGTTGCCGCGGTTGCCTTTCACTGGATCCCTATCTCTAAGGACCTCGTTCTCCAGGCTGATTCAGTCAACTGGGCCGGCATTGTGGTTCTCGTCACCATCATCCTTTACGTCGCTTTCTTCGCTAGTGGTGTCGCAACTATCGGCTGGGTTGGAACCGAACTGTTGCCTCTCGAAGTTCGCGCTCTTGGTACTATGATGAACACTGTCACTTGCTGGGGCTGCAATATCATCATTGCGTCTACCTTCCTTTCCATGATGAAGGGCATGACGCCAAGTGGTGCCTTTGGCTTTTACGCAGGCATCTGCTTCTTTGGCTGGCTTTTTGTCGTCTTCTTTTACCCCGAGGTTAAAGGACTCCCTCTGGAGGAAGTGAGAAAGGTCTTTGAAAACGGTTTCGATGTCAAGTTGGCTGCTCAGATGCAGCGCGAGCTCAAAATTTCGAGCCAGATGTCTCAGGCCTCTATGGGTTCTAAGGCCTGAGTTACGGCATGATGACATTGACTACTTGCATTGTCTCGGGTCTCGTAGAAGCGCATCGATAATGCACGGCTCGCATTTGAGAAGGTGGTAAATCCCCAACCATGTATATTGTACAAAGGATCCATCTTGTATATCCGTCGCTCGCGACAATTGTATAGTCTGGCTATATAAAGAAAGAATCATGATTCCAATCAACTCCTATACTCCGGGTATTTCATGGTTGTTAACGCTTCATCACTCTAATAAACCTACGCCCGGAATCTGACGGCAGCCCGGAACCTGACTGCGGGCTTGACCTGGGCCGCAGCCTGAGCACCAGTGTACAGAGGGGGGCCAGGGACAGTCCAAGTCGAACCTTGGTTGTCATAGATAGAGAAGCCAAAGATTTGCGAATCAGAAGTGCTGTAAAGCTGAGAGGCAACAACACCAGATCCAGAGAGGTCATCTGTTCCAGATCCAGTCACTTCGATGTTGCCGCACTGCATGTAGAACTCGGGCTCGTTGAGATGGGCACGATGAAGAGCAATGAGTTCGTTTCGGATGACGTACTTTCCGGGGGCAATAGACGCCGGGATAGTGGCAGAGTTGACACCGCCATTCTGGCGAAGCTTGTCGGTAGCCCAGGTGCCCCCGGCGTTCGCAGGACCAGACACGACGCCCTCCTCGGCAATCTTAGTCCACTTCAATTGCGTCTTGTCCACAGAAGCGCAGTCACCGTTGCAGGGAGCGATGTATGTGAGGACGGGACCCCGATGCGACTCAGCCCAGCCGTTGGGGTTGGTCTGTTTGTCATCCGAGGTCCAGAAGAAGGAGGTAGAACCGCCAGCCGCGACCTTTCCATAGTTCTTGGCAGCCTGAGATTCCCGACGGCAGACAAAGTCGGGGCTGAAGATGTCCATCTCGGGGCCCTCATCAGGAGTTGAGAAACTCCATCCGATAGCATCAGGGGAAGGGTTCCAGCGGCTATAGCCAGCGTAGTCGACGCCATCCAAAGTAAAGGTGTTCAAGTAACCATGAGCGGCGACCTGAGAAGCCAGAAGAGCAGTTCCGAAAAGAATGAAGCGGGACATGTTTGCTCTGGTCTAGAAGATACGGAAAAGAGAAGGAATAAAGTTTGGTATAGTTTGAAAGGAAAGGAGAGTCTGAAGCAAGTCGCTTGTCAAAAGCGAGTGCGTGGAAAGAAGAGTAGAAGGAATGAAAAAGGAAATAGAAGGAAGAAAATTGTCAAGGGAAAGCTGTCTGAATTGTACAAGCAAGTCTTTAGATGGAGACTGAGGTTGCTCTTATAAATGTTGGCCGAAAAGGAGTGGAAGCGCCTCATTCATGCGGTTTGGCGCGCCAAGATTCTCACCAAGGCAGATTAGGCGCCCGTTTCAATGGCTGCATGGGAGGCCGCACCAAAACATGAGGATTAGGAACCAGATTGGCCCATGAGGCGCGGGGCTTTGTTGTTTCGAGACCCCTGTAAAGGATCGGTTCTCCACAAAGAATGTCATGCTGATCTTTTGCATGGGGCTGCGTTTGGCCTTCAATGTGGGAGGAAAGAGAGACGACTTGAGCTCCGACGGGGACGGACTTGGTCGGTTAATATACTGGAGGCAATCCTTTCTTGGTACTTGTGCCTTAAATCTACAACTCTAATAGCGAAGATAGGCACGACTTTAAGGGAGCAGAGGATCAACAGACGGCGAGACCGAGCCTCCGCCTCCCGTAAGCGCTGCAGCCCCATTTGGCTCTTGGCAGTCGGCGGAAACAGCTGAAAGACGCTCTCGTCAGCGAGGCAAAACCCCCAATTGCCAGCCAGCGCTTAGGACAATGAATTCAGTGGAGTCGAGTCGGGTGCATGCCATCAACAAGCACCGACTTCGAGGACTGCTATTCTCGTCCAGTTAGCGCTCAAGCGTCACCATTTTGGGCATTCGGCGAACCAACGTGGACTTGTCTTTGAGCCAAAAGAGTAAGCTTAATTATCGTGGCGGTAGGATCAAACATGTTTCGACCATCAGGCCACGATGCAACCTTATCCATCTTGTTTCATCTGATCGTGGGCAAAGTGTCAGCGTCTACAAGGTCAACGGGATAGGCCACGTGTACAGTTCGTCGGAGAATTGGTCGCATTTGGACTTATGCGCGTGCATCATCGGGGGCTAATTGCTGCAGACGAAGGACGCATGTTTTGTCTCGTTGACAACGGTACGCACGAGATGCTAGGGCATTTTCTGAGATACACTTAATTACGCGGGAAAATGCTAATGACTTATGATGCTTGAGTAGCGAAAGGTGCTAACCGTATTTGGGCTAGGTCAAGGACCGTGCGCAGTCAAGTAACTGTTGTTTTAAAAGCGGTTATGGAAAGCAGATGGATTGGTAGTGATTAACTGTCAAATTAGGCCAGGTAGCCTATGACTGGATAATAAGAACTTTTCAGCAGACTAAATGAAGTTAAACTAAAGGAAATTAAAAACTATTGTGCAACCTGCATCATCCCGTCGTCCTTCGTGTCACCATAGGGAATTCTCATGGAATGTTCTCTCAGCTCAAGGGTAGGTAGGCCATGTTCGGAGATAGCCGCTGACTAATAGAACCGACCCCTTTGCGCCTTATCGATAAGAGAGCAAGCACAGAAGTCAGCCCTTCGAAGGTCCAGGGCGCTCGTTCACTGTACCTTTGTTCTCACCCAATTTTAGTGAAGGAAGTAAGTACCTTCAACCGGGTTCATCAACTACCCCTATTGATGCAAAATTGTATCACCTGGTACTTAAAGGGACAGAGTAAATCCTTGCGCTGGATTGGTGAAAAGGTTAAACTGAGGCAAACTGCGATGAGATGGAGCTGTTGTTAAGACAGCAATCACTTGGGCAGGGCAGACTGAACAGGAAGTAGATTTCCAGCGTAGTTTCAAGCCGTCATAGGTTGGCTAAAATACAGATTATCAAACAAGGCGCCAGTAACTATTTAACTACGTCCACCATTCGGGTAGAATGTGGATCTCAGGCAAATAGTGGCGGCCAGGGCCTCACGGGAACCGTTCAACTCAATCTCAGCAGAGCTACCTTGCATCCATTGCAGAAATCCTCCCAGCGGTGAAAACATTCCGTCTAGCCCAATCACGGACTCTCGCACCCAGAAAGTATGCCGCGATACCAAGTCCGCTCAAGACCCCGCAGACAATCGCATAGACATTCATCGCTCCATCGTAGCCAGTCAAGTTGATCAATGGCACGGTCGAGTAGCTCAGACCGAAGGAGATGAATCCACGGCCAGCACAAATGACAAGAAGTAGCGGTTCTGCTTTGCTTGGAAAACTGTCCATGGCAAACGTAATGCCAACCAAGTTCGCGCCCAGAAAGGCAAAGTAACAGAGATGATAGGATGCCACAATGGCCATCCAATGCCAGTTGTCAGGCGCAGCAGCCGCCCGACCGTAGATGATGCAAGAGATGACAGCTGCAGCAGCAGGGATTGCCAGTACAAGCAGACGGTATTCAGGCTGTATCAAGTACTGTCAGTATCAGACGTCGCTCACGTGTTCCTCACACGGTCGCAAGAGAGCCGTCACAGGTTGCAAAACATACCTCGAAAACTCCCTCTCACCGTCTACTCAGGGACTTGCAGATAAAATCCGAGCCGTAGCCGAGGAGGGGAATCATAATGACACAGTCGAGCACCTGGACGAGCTGCACGTATCCCAGCATCTCGGCGTCGAAACTGTAAGGCTGGCTGATTAAGATCTGCGCGAAGGTCGAGACCTGGTAGACATAGAGGCCCAGGAAAGCGCCGTTGAGGAGCAGCATCCAGAAAATCGTAGGCAGAACAAGCGACTTGGCCGTGTCCTTGTAGAACTTGACCATTGCCTTCCAATCCGGCTTCATGTGGAACAGCTTGATGTCGTGTCGCCAGGTCCTCGCGCCATACTTTTCGGGCCGCAGGAAGGTCTCCTGCCGTGTTGTAACTTGATAGATGACCTCGTCGGTGCCATCGCGGGAGACATTTCCGTTTTTATCAAGTCTCAAATGCACCGCGCCCTCTGTACAGTAAGTTAGTATCGAGCTTTCTACCCAACGTGGAGGCGCAACTTACCCACGGCGTCGTCAGGTCGACTGAACTGGCTCTCTGTGAGGAAGACAAAGGACAGGATCAACGTCACGCCATTCACAGCCGTGATGATGCCGTACCACCACGAGAGGCTGATCCCCGGGACGATGTAAGTAGTCGCGGTGAAAAGTGTTGCAGTCACAGTCGTCTGCACGCCTACAAAATACGCCAGCTTGATGCCGTGCTCGTGCAGGAAGTGAATTTCCTGCACAATCAGAGGAGCCAGTGCCTCGCTCTGGCTAGCCGCCATGCTGAAGATATCTCGGCCTGCAATATGGCTGCTGAGGGATTTGGCACACGCACACCAGATGCCAGACGCGACCAGAAGCACCAGCGAGAACAGGAACACTGGCCGACGGCCAACAGCCATGGCGAGTGGCATGGAGAAGAGGTTGCCAATCCCCATAAACAAGGTAGGGTATGTGAGTAGTTCAGTGATGCGCGAAGGGTCGTCGTCAGGATAGAGCTTCATGACTTCGGGATAGACAGATCCGAGACCAGACGTGCCGAGAACAGACATGCCCGAGTACACGCCGACGAGCAAGATGACCATGTATTTACGCCATGGAGGTAGGTTGAGGGGGTCTGAGCGTCCCTTGGTGTCAGCTGGGGCAAGACGGCCGAGGGTTTTGTGATAAGAAGGGGTTCCTCACCTTTGGGGTCCGGGCTGGGAGTCGGGATTAGGACCACAGCCCCGTCGTGATAGAGGTTGACCGTGCCAGAGGCATGATGACTCGACTTGTCGTGTTTGATGTCCTCGACAGCGGCTATCTCTGGTTTGTCGTGTGGAGACGCCTGGTTGTTGTCCATGTTGGCTGAATGGTGTTTGATACTGGATGAACTTGGTGCTGTAGAAGTGTGCTCGAGGGGCAAGCGTCGCTTCATCGACTCGCAGAGGCTGTTCTCTTATCTCTCCTGAGTTATAGCCGCTCCTGCCCATGTTCGCCCCCATCAACACATTGAGTCCATCTCGGCTCGGAGTCCATGCCTTGACCCAGGAGTCATCGAGCGACTCCGATTGGCTTGTGTCTGTTAAGGCGGGGCGTGGGGCCGATATTGAGGCATCAAATGGATGCAGATCTGGGGAACAATGCGGGGAAATCGGGAGTGAGGACCCCCTCGTTCCGATGATTCAGTAACTTAACTGGAGTTGATTGGCATGGCGTCGGCTCGGTAAGGAGAACTGCAATAATCTCAAACTTGTCGGTACAGCCAACTCCGCTGACCGCTCATCAGCATATCAACAGTTGCTGCCATGGGACCTAGACACCCACAAGTAGTTGCCGCGTCGCTCGAGATTTCGTCCAATGACTGCCGGAATGGATACCGAGCCAACTCAAGGATCCATCGCAGCCTCTGCCGGAGCAGGCTCGGCCAAACGGCGGCGATTGAATTTCGCCTGTAACTACTGCCGGGCCCGCAAAACCCGATGCGATGAGCAACAGCCATCCTGCCAAGCTTGTCTGCTCGTCGGTGCCCCCTGTGTCACCGAGGACCGCCGAAAACCTGGACAGCGGGTTCAGCGGCGGGAGGCGGGCAAGGGGCCGGATGCCTCTTCCACGTGTTCAGCAAGCCCGCTGGGAGAGCATCGCGCAGCAGACGCGGACAACTGCCAGGCAAGGTCACCGGTGGATTCAAGAACTGCGTCTATCACACCTCTAGCAAGGCCGGACATGACCGGGAGCGAATCGGGGTCGCAGGCTCAGGATGGGGCCTCAACCGCCCAGACGCTCAACAACCGCTTGCCGATTTGGTGCCAGAGCGAAGCAGCCAACTCGTTTGAGATATTGACAGAGTGGCTCGATTTGGCTTTTCACCGACTGAGCATCCCATACCGGGTTGGCGTCAATCAAAGCACCGAGTATATGACACTCAGCCCGCGCCACGGTCTTGTTCAACTGCAACCCTCACGAATTGTTCCTGATATCCCCGACGCCCAGACCGTGGAGAAACTCATCCAAGTGTTCAAGGAAGAAACTCACACCTTTTTCCCTGTCCTGCGATTGGACCTCGCCCGTGCTGAAGCTTTGAAAGCCTGCGTACTTTCTGCAAATACAAGTCAAACTGAGACCATCGATCTGAACTTGCTGAGAACACTACTCTTGCTCGCGGCTGGGGGTTTCCATCAGCAAGAGCAGAAAGATTTTACGAAACATACCTTGACCCTCGCCAGAGATTCTCTCGGTCATTTGATAGGGTCGGTAACCATCGATACAGTTGAGGTCCTCTTCCTCCTTTCTGTCTGTCTGAGACTGAACGATGAGCTTGCTTCAGCCTGGACGACGCTCGGTCTCTGCATCTCACTGGCTGCTTGCCTCGGGCTCCACAGGCCGAGTGCAAAGCACTCTCCCGTCTCTCAGCACCGTCACCCTGTCTGGTGGGCCATCTATAGTTACGAGAAGTTTTTCTCTTTTCAACTTGGGCACATGTCGAGCATTCCGGATGAAGGCTATGACAGCCATGATGACATTAACTCGAATTGGGCGAATACGAAGCCGCACGAGTTTGTTTTGACCATGGCTCGGGTCCTGAGCAAAGTGAGCCGAAGGTGTGTTGAGGCGCGGCGAAAAGAGGATTTAGCAAGCAACAGAGACTTGGAGGCAGCTATTAAAGAAAAGGTCCACGCAACGGGAGAGTCTCTTCTCATGCTGGTGGATTGGGCCGAGGGGCTTCCACTACATCTCAGGTTCGTTACTCTGATAAATCTCCTGCGAATTGTCACCCTAATGTATTGATAACCTGTCAAAGACCAACTTCTAACTCGCTACCTGTGTCTCAAGATGATGAAGCTATAGCATCCTTCATCTCTCTCTACTATCATAATGCGTAGGTTTTTAGCAAATCATCTCCTAGAAAACCTGCTGACGTAGTTGCAGGATCCTCATGGTTTCTCGCAACTGTCTCCTAATCAGTAACTTAGCCCTGCACAAGGCTGTCGAGATTATTGCCAAGGGGAGCCCGTGGGAACACATAATCCGCAACGGAAAATACTTAGTGGCCAGTTCCGCCCGCAAGATGGTGAATCTGCTCGCCGAGAACGAGGGGACGCGAAGACCTGCACTCGTGCCCTGCCGCTTCTCGCCTTTGCACGCGTTCTACGTCCTAGCTATCGGCATCTTGAAGCATCCAGGCTCGAGAGTCTCTCGAATAGATCAAAGCGTAAGCTTCCCCATACATCAGCAGCACGAGGACAGTGGATATTCTGACAGAAGACAGCTGCTAGAAACAGCTGCTGACATGGTGCGTTCCTCCTGTCTGGGGCTGGAAGCCGGCCGCCTAGAGGGTGTGATTGAAGGCGTTCTGAACCTAACCTTCAATGCCATCACTGCGGCCCGTGGTTTTCCCCAAAGCAACCGCACTGTGGATGGAAATACCACCGAGAGCTTGGGACCTTCCGAGAACAGCGGTGAGCTCCTGTCCTGGCCAGAAACAGGCGATGCCGTTTCGTTGCATGGACCGAGGCCATTGGACCCAGGCCCCTTTGTCCAAGTTGTAACTAACACGCGTTTCGACCCGAACTCTGAAGATATGTATACTTGTCCGATGTTACCGGACAAAATCGGGTGTGACTGGGCTCCGTTTCAGGATTTTTTAGCAAGGCTAGAGGAAGATGATTCCTTGCCCTCTATAAGCGATAGTTTAGTATAAGATCATACTTGATAATTCGTATTGAGGTATAGGCTGTTATATTATGTATTTAAAACCTCTGTATTTCTTTAATAGCGATCCGTCGCTAAGTAGAGTGAGTGACTATCGGAGGAACTTCATATACTAACTAGAGAGCTTCTAACTAACCCAATAGCAAACACAGCGCAGTTCAACAAACATAACAGCCGAATAGCTAGTATGAAATCATTGGTTGCAAAAAGACCTTAATTCAAAGGAGTTTGGTCCTACTTACGTAGTAGGCCTTCTGACGGAGTTTGGCGAACAAGACCGCCGCCTAAGCCCGAATATAGGGAATCCCCGTCATCTGAAAGCCACGTTCGGAGAGAACTGGCGCCTCCCTTGGCTTCCCAGTATTATAAGGACAAGGCTTCCCATCGCGCAGGACAGGGATGCCGCCTACATGCATGGCGTTTGGCCAGTGAGTAGTGCTCTGCAAGTTGTCGAAAGCCGCCTTCTTGCGGACGAGGTCCTCCTGCGTCGCCTCGGCCACGGGCATGTAGCATGTGTAAGTGCAGAATCGTGGCACCTCGCCTTCTGGGCTGACGTTGTAATGGGGCGTGCGGCTGTCCCAGAGGAGAAGGTCGCCAGGCTCCGCGTTGATCTTGATCCACTCGCACCCCTTCTGCTTCAACCACTCGAGACCAGTGTCGGTGAAGCCGTACCACTCGTTTGTCCAAGCCCAGATCTTGTCTGGCTCGTTTTTGAATGCTTCGTGGAACTCCTCGCTCAGCATATGGGCGCCCTTGCACACAATCAGGCCTCCATCCCGGTCGCCGTTGGGGAAGATGTTGACTAGGCCCTGAAGGCAGCGGAAACCTGGCTTCTCTGGATCTTGATCCTGGTGAGGCCAAGGCTTGTTGGGTTCGACGTCGGTGCGCCCAGAAAAGGCAGTGTTGATGGCGTCAAAGGACACGATTAGGTCCTTCGTGTCGTATGCACGCTCAAAGGCATCGACGACTCCCGGCTCTTGACGGATGGCCCAGGTGAAGGACTCATGAGCAATTCCATACCCAAGAATCATCCCCTTTTCGGTGATTACTGGCAGGTTGTCATTCTTGATCGTGGTTGGATCGTCTCTCTTGAAGCCAAGTCCGCCCTGACTGCATCCGTGTTAGTAACCAAAGGCTAGATTGGAGTATGCAGCAGTGCACTTGCAAGTTCTCAAGGTAAGAGAGGATATCATTGCCATATTTCTCGGCCCTTTCGAGAGGGACAGCGCCTTTGACAACAACAAAGCCATCCCGGACCAGGTCATCTCTCCAGTCACCATAAGCCACTCCGGGTTTGGCGAAAAGCCTATTAGGGCCAGAAGGCACTGCTTGGAGAGACTTCTGACTCTTGGGCCGGGCCTCAGTAACACTGGAATTCAACTTGAAAGAGATGGGCTCGCTGTTGATAACCATTTTGGCGGTTGAGCAGAGAGAACTTTTGTGAGAGTGTCTGAGTAAAAGGGTAGTTGTCAAGCTGAATGAAATCGCTTGTTTGTAGATATCGCTGATGAACTGCATTCTCTGCTGTTTAGGCCCAGGGGGATTTATGGTTTGTTTGTTGATCCGCTCTACCGGAACTTTGCACCATCGAGGGCCGGCTCGCTTCGGCTCGGAATCTGCATCATGTTGCTTCAATGATACTGAACCGTTCCGGAAGGGATGTGGGGCCGCTGGCTCGGAACCTCCGATGCCTTACAAAGTACCGGGGCAAGGGTCGTCAGCAACGGTGCAGGTGCAGGTGCAATTGGGTCTCTGTTTGTAATTCAGAAATATAAGCTGGGCAGGTTGGGACGTTGATCGTATTCATTGACAGATCCTATCGCCTCTGCGACATCTTGTTATTCAACACCTGAGATGCCTCCTCCTGCAATGTCTTTCAAACCCCCGATCGAGCCCATCAATGCCCCTAAGGTCGGGACAGGTGGCTATGTCGGCCTCAATTCTCACTCTGAGGTACTCGCCGCAGGCTGGAAATCTGACCATCCCAAATCGCGTGCGATACCCTCAGAGGTCCTTGTTGAGCACGATGTTCCCATCACAATGCGTGATGGAGCCATCCTCCGAGCAGACATCATCAGACCGCCGAATAGCGACGAGCCCGTCCCGGCAATTGTTTGCTGGTCTCCCTTCGGCAAGAAATTCAATGGGCTCATGTCGCTAGATCTCATGGTCCCCTGGGACCTGGGGATCCCTGCAGGCACCTTGTCCGGCCTGGAGAAGTTTGAAGGACCTGACCCAGCTGACTGGGTACCCAAAGGCTACGCTGTTGTGAACATCGATTCACGAGGTACAGGCGATAGCGAAGGCGTCATGGTCATCATGGGCACTCAAGAGGCCGAGGATGGATACGATGCCATCGAAGCCATTGCCAAGATGCCTTGGTGCAGCGGCTTCGTCGGACTTGCGGGGAACTCGCACCTCGCCATCGTCCAGTGGTTTATCGCGGCACTGAGGCCGCCAAGCCTTAAGTGCATCGCTCCCTGGGAGGGCTGTGGAGACCTCTATCGCGAGCAGTTTGCTAGAGGTGGCATCTACGCCGGTGATCTCTTTGACAAGCTCATTGTCAAGTACATGCTGCAAGGCAGGCATGGTGTAGAGAGCTTCCGAGAGATGTTCAAACAACACCCCCTCGCCAACGCCTGGTGGAACGACAAGCGACCAGACATGAGCAAGATCAACATTCCGACATACATCACAGGAACCTGGACCAATACAATGCACGGCATGGGCGCTATTCGGGGCTGGCTCGAGGTCGACACGCCTCACAAGTGGCTGCGATGGCATCCCTGGCAGGAATGGTATGACCTGTGGGGAAACCCGCAAGCACAAGAAGAGCTTCTTTCTTTCTTCGACCATTTCCTGAAAGGCAACGATAATGGCTGGGAGAAAACACCGCGTGTGCGCATGGCGGTGTTGAGGTTTGGCAACAAGGAGCCACAGTCCTACGAGAACATCGTCGAAGAGGATTTCCCACTCCCAAGAACAGACTACAGAAAGTTGTTTCTCACATCGGAAAAACGTCTTGTGCCTACACCTCAGCACTCTTCGCTACCGTCCTATGTTTCATACAACTCGGAAACAGACGACCGCGCCGAGTTCACTTACGTATTTGAAGAAACAACACAGCTTGTGGGACTTCCCAAAGCCGTATTATACATGGCTTGCCCGACTCACGATGACATGGATGTTTATATCCTCTTGGAGAAGCTGGATGCACAGGGAAACGTCATGTTCAACCTTAATATCCCGTGGAGCTCAATTACCATTTCATCATTCGACGACATGGATGATAAGGACAAAACCGAAGTTGTCCTGTACCGGGGGCCATTGGGGATCTTGAGAGCATCGCATCGAGCCATTGACGAGGACCGGAGCATGCATCCACACTGGCCGTTCCACCCCCATGAGAAAGAGGAGAAGATCACGCCTGGCGAGATTGTGAGGCTCGATATAGGGATATGGGCCATGGGAATCGAGTATGAGGCGGGGGAGGCGCTTCGCGTTGCTATTAGTGGACGCAATCTGGGCGTCAGTAATTTTGGAACCTTCGAGCATGTGAAGAATAAGGGTGTGCACAGGGTGTATTGCTCTGAGGAGTATCCAAGCCATCTAGTACTGCCTTTTGTCTAGACTCATATCAATATCAAGCCGCTCTCTCATAAAGTAGACAACAGTGTCGCTACCTGGCAGGCTACAGCCAGTCATTACTATGGGAATGAGGAAAGAAATCAGCCAAGGATCACGACCATCGTGAACGGCCGCAACGAGCATCAGGTAGTAGCCCGCTGCTTATGATATCGGCAGATTGAACATAGGTATAAAGAGACTGACCTTCGTCGCTCCCTTAGATAGAAAACCAAGAGTCTTTCGTTGCCCGATTCACAGGGGATCTTCTGCCAGATCGTTGTCCAGTTATCCAAACAATTGTGCTGTGTGACAACTCAATTACAACCATATGTCGCTTTTGGGGCGATGTATAGTGTTACAGCTGCGTGCTATCCATGGCCGAGATTACCTCGTTGCTGACGCATTCGGGTTAAGAGAGCTTGTGCAAATAGGGTGGCACTAAGACTTTAAACCAAGATTCACTAAGAGAAGCTTCATATTTAGAGTATTTTAGGTGCGCCTGGCTGTAGGTCCGCCGGGCGTCGGGCGTTCAGAGGCGTTGCTTGTAGACGCTATGAGAGCCGCCACAAAGTATTGCTACAAATTGGTGATCATATATTCGGCAACAGGCTACAAGTTCTTTCGCAGCCAAATTCATGTTCAGGACTTGTGGCAAAGACGACGCGTGGTGCTTGACCGCCTCACGGACGGAGTAACAGGTTGACGATTAAGGGCCCCTTTTCAAAAGGAGGTTCCTAAAGTCTAACCCGTACGAGCACCACGATGGTGATTACTGAGCGGTCTCATTTACAAGACGGTTAAATGCAGAGATAGACCAATCTAGAGCACATATTCAATGTCGTTGTGCCGGTTTCCCGTGGATTTTGATCGCCTGGGCCAAACTTGAAACTCACCACGACTATGGAAAAATATGGGCCACCAATGACGGTGGAGTTGAACCAAGCTTGAGCTGAAAGCTTGTGTTGTTGGTGCCGAAATTCAGGGCAAGGGTGGATCCTTGACAACGGCTTGACCATCACCGGGCTGGTGCCGAACGGTCCGACGTTTCCTATTCCAGACAGGCACCCCGGCGAAACAGTTCGACACGAGTGACAATTCCGGCAGAACGGCATATGCTGTGAATCTTGTATACGGTCTGGAATGTTTGTTTCATGGCCTTTGTTGTCTATAAAGTGCCAAGCCTTCGCTCACTTCACATAGTCATCCAACTTCACAGCTCATACATTCCTTCTCAACACTTACTTCAATCATTCATTCTTTGTATATTCATTCACTTATACTCGATAGCTAGCTATCCTATCCACAATGATTTCCTCTTTGTTCATGATCGCTGGCTTTGCCGCCTCGGCTCTTGCCCACCCTACCTCTCTGGAAGCTCGCGCTGGCTGCACTTTCACTGATGCTGCCTCTGCTATCGCGGGCAAGGGCAGCTGCTCGACCATCATCCTCAACAACATTGCTGTCCCTGCGGGAACTACTCTGGACTTGACCAAGCTCAAGGATGGCACTCATGTTCGTCATTGCCCCCCAGCCAATGCCCTTCTCTGCTAACAGGATTCCTTTAGGTCATCTTCCAGGGCAAGACTACCTTTGGCTACAAGGAATGGGAGGGCCCTCTCATTGCCTTTACCGGAAACAACCTTCTTATTGAGGGAGCCTCTGGCCACTCCATTGACTGCCAGGGCCAGCGCTGGTGGGATACCAAGGGAAGCAACGGCGGCAAGACCAAGCCCAAGTTCTTCAGCGCCCACTCTCTCAAGAACTCCAACATCAAGAACCTCAACGTCCTGAACACCCCTGTTCAGGCCTTCAGCATCAACGGCGTCACCAACCTTGGCGTCTACGGTGTTCACATGGACAACTCTCTGGGCGACACCCAGGGTGGTCACAACACTGATGCTTTTGACGTCGGATCATCCACCGGTGTTTACATCTCTGGTGCTGTTGTCAAGAACCAGGACGACTGCCTCGCCATCAACTCTGGAACCAACATCACCTTCACTGGAGGAAACTGCAGCGGTGGCCATGGTCTGTCCATCGGCTCCGTTGGTGGCCGCTCGGACAATGTTGTCAAGACTGTCCGCATCCTCAACTCTGTCATTGCCAACTCCGACAACGGTGTCCGCATCAAGACTGTTTATGGAGCGACCGGCTCTGTTTCCGATGTCAAGTATGACACGATCACTCTCCAAAACATTGCCAAGTACGGCATCGTCATTGAGCAGGATTATGACAACGGCTCTCCCAAGGGTACTCCCAGTGCTGGTGTTCCCATCACTGATGTCACCATCAACAAGGTCGTTGGCACTGTCAAGTCGAGCGGAACCGACGTTTACATTCTCTGCGCCAGCTGCAAGAACTGGACCTGGACTGGCAACAGCGTCACTGGCGGCAAGAAGTCTGACAAGTGCAAGGGTGTCCCCACTGGAGCCTCTTGCTAAGAAGTTTGATACATTCGCCGGTGCCCATAGCCATATGGACTCCACATCTTCTCTAGTTTCATCTTTCTTGCCTTTTGTATTATTTACTTTTTGAGCTAATTGAAGTCTGTGTTTTATCTACTTGCCAACCTCACTACCTACGCGATTTGTGATATATAGAGCTCAGACTTTCGTTTCCATGTCAAAGATAATGCCCCTTGAAAATTCTCATACCTCTCTATGCTTGACCCCCCAAATTTGGTTGACCCTACCCAACAACTCTGGGTAGTTTTTTTTTTTAATTTATTTGAAATACAACAAATGCTCTATCCAGCCTGAGACCAGCCCCAGCCGTTTAGTTCCATATCATCCGCTTCAGCGCTGGGGAGAAGCCCAAGACTATCATTATATGTCATTCGGGATGGAAAAATACCCAACGCCTGGATATACTCGTCAAACTCAGTGATGGCCTCATCGTTGAGAAGCTCATTCGATGTGCGTATCTCTGTGAACTGCTGCGCGATGTTGTAAAGGGCTTGAAACTGGCGGTGGATGTTTGCTGTGGCCTGTGAATACATGCGTGCAGATTCTAGAGAGGCAACGAATGCCTGTAGTCGGTTGAGATCTTGGACGTCTCCCGATTCTATGACGTGGCAGAATATGGCGATAAAAGGGACGAACGGGTTGTATAGAATCGTCCTTGGAAACAGTCAGCAAACGAGTATTTGGTGGAAATAGGAACAGGAATAGGTCTCACCAATTGACATAGACGTCGATGTGTCTACCACTATCGGGCCCTAGAGCCTTGCAGTATTCTTGATGCTTCTCAAGAGCAATTCTTGCGGTCGTGATACACTCTGATGCAAAATGATGCGTCGAACCTTCATCTGGAGGAAGGGACTTCAGTATTAGAGTCAAAGTGGAATAGAACAGGACATTTTCGGAGAAGAAGGAAAGCTCCGTCTCGTTTCCTGACGCTGTCTTCCACCTGTTGTTGCTCGTTGGAGTCTATTTCAAGTCAGATCATCGTTCCCTACAGTGTTATGAAGCGCCATTCAAATTGACTCACGCTTGTTCTGTCTACTTCCTTGTAAATCTTTTTTGTCTCCTCGACAAGTGAACGAGCCCAGGTTGCTCTTCTTTCTGGGGTCTCAGCTAGTGCTGCAGGACTATACAGCATCTTGTAGATCTTGCCCTGTACTATGGACAACCTTATCCACCGGGTGAAGATTGACGTGTATGCGGTGATTTCCGGATCGTCATGTTGCGGCAGCGGTACTGTGATGTCGTAATCTAAGATGGATGAGGGTCGGCCAAGTCGTAAGGAGAGGCCCTTCTCAACACTGTAGAGTGACCAAAAGAGCCATGCTTTCTGGTTAGTCTCTTGCCTGGGCTCATTCTTGGACGATGATGCACGGTGAAAACCGGCAGTGATGCTCATATGTATGGCTGTAGTCACCAAACTCCAGGCGAGGGAGGTCTGAGATGATCTAATTGCGTGATATACCTGGGAGCTGGCGCGTCAGAATAGTTCCGGGCAGTCCAGTCTTGGGGCACTCACAGAAAAGGTCAGAGCTGTAATGTGATCTATCGTGTGCGGCATGTGAACTGGAAGTCTGGCTAACGCAGTCTCAAGGTTTCCCTCGCAAAGGTTCATGTGTTGCTGAAAGTCCCTTCGTATGTCGGTGTCGTCGGTGAGCAGAATGCTTCGTAGGAAGACATCGATAAGCGCTCCGTTTACGATGATGAAATCGGCAAGTGTTGGCACTTCTCCTGGCGTATACACCCTGTTTAAATATCCCATGAACTTTGTGGCTGACAAGAACATGTGGAAGCCCATCGACTCAAAACGAGGGTTACCTATCAATCCACGTCAGCTTGTGCCTTTAAAGAGCCAGAACAGCAATGTGACGCTAACTTTTCATCAAGTCTAGAACCGTCAAGACGGCCTGGATGGGAGGCATAGACATGTCGCCCTGGGGTAACATGGGCATCGAACCGAGTCTTGGGTTGTGTGATGACGCCATCCCATAGGCATCGGGTATTTCACCATTGACGCTGATGAGCTGGCGCAAGGTCTCCATCCCCTCAGCCATCCGAGGCTGTAAGGATGACGTACTGACTGCTGTCTCGAGTAAGCTGTTGGCCATGGCTGTATGAGCGGCGAGTGACGAGTCGCCCTCAAAAGCGGACAGAGGTGTTGACGAAGTGTTTGTTGATGGTGTAAGGGGAAATGCCGCATTAAAACGGGGCCCAGCTTGAGATCTTTCTCCTTTGTTGACTATGCAGGGTCTCTTGCGTCTGGGCGACTCAGAAGACGGTGCTGCGTTGGCTGATGAGGCTGAAACATATGGCTCCAGGATGCCAATCACATGCTGCAGTTGCTTCTCGATATTACTGATCTTGTTCTCGCTGTAGTGATTGTAGTTAGGAGAAAGGCTCTACCAAACTAGTCATCGACACAGGGTAATGCTTACTATACAGACGTGATGTGAATGCGCTGTCCCTTGACGGCAGATCTTTGACGTGATGGAAACTCGCAATTCCAGCCCTTTTTGATGCAGTTTGAGCAAGGGTCACGTCGATCGCAGGCAATCTGATAAAGTTAATACTTAGGTAGCTGAAATATCAATTATTTCCATCAGATTTGGTACCTTTTTTTCTCTGCATATGGTACACTGTTACAAATGTTGGTTAGTGTTCATGATGGGAGATACGGCTGAACTGACTGCAAGCCGGTGGGTGTTTTGCGAAGACGCTAATGGCCGCTGGGATGTTTGATCCTGCGGCTCAAAATCAGAGTCAGCGCATGATTCGTCGACATCCATGGTTGCAGCTGAAGTGATGCACTACGCATTCAGGGTCAGCGTGATGGCTGAGTACTGTATCTTCCGGAACCCGAGAAATTGCGAATCCGGTGGTTAAAAGGCCTGGAAAGGGGCTCACGTGAAGTGGGTCAGGGGTGACGTCTACACTAGACATGATTGGATGACTCGGTGCTCGCAGCTTCTCGGTGTCCGAGACCTTAGACATTGACTTTTATTAGTCTTGGAGCCGGACAACCAACGACGGCCTCGGGGTCTTGGCGTTGCGAAAGCGAAGAGTGGCATTGCTGTTGAACAGGCACAGTCTGCGGATGATTTGGCTCTCAAGTGTCAACAGCTACAAATGCCGTGCTACTTACCGGTTGCTAATATGCATGCTGATGCTCCATTGGTGTTACAATTCCTCATCCTGAATCGATTTGATACCAATGTTGAAGAGATTCGGGCATGCCGAAACAACTCCTAACTAGAACAGCCCACCCAAAATTGCCCAAAGCTCAGGCTGCTCAGCCTTGCCCGCTTAAATCGTGTCATGCTAAACCACACCCGAGCCCTTTGGGCCACTTGCCACCCACGGCACCATTCTTCCCCTAGCACTTTTGCATGTAATTGAGCAAGTCGAGCTCCACCTCCGTGACTCTTGCAAGTCTTGGCAGCCCTGGAACTAACTCGTAGAGCTATGGGTTGTCTTATTTTGGGCATTGTTTGACCGAGAACGTACCCACTCGTCATCCAGGGTTCTCGGTCCTGGATTCTCGCATTATTTATGCTTAAGCTCTGTTCCAGAAGACCTTCATCTCCGTTAATCATCTTTCCCTTCTCTCTGACTAAGTTGCTATTTCTATATCAACTGCTTCTGTTATCCACCTTTACCACTCTGCATTCTGTCATATCAAGCATATCGTTTTCTTCACCAGTCAACCTACCCTGTCTGCAACTCGGTATCTCTTGGGCTTAGCGTCGTGCTGCCTACCCAATTCAGCATACTCCATACGTCTACGGAGTAAGGACTTGATTGCTACCGGTGTTGTACCATCTCTGCTCTTATCATGTCGCTACTATCCTCTTCCTACTCCAACACGCACAGCCATTCATCAGTGAGTTTCTCTAGCAGTGTGCCATTCTGCATCTGAATGAATTCTGATCCGTGTAGCCACCAATTCCCGACCTGATCGACTCTCTCATGACTCATCGCATTAGAACACTCAACGAGCTCGTCCGCATAGAAAGAATCGCCGCATTCTGCAAATCAGAGTCCGATGCCCGCGCCTTTCAAGTGCCAATGACGGCCGCTTGGGCCAACTATGTGGACAGTCATCAACTTCTCGTTGACCTCCACGGGCTAACACCCAACTTCCCATTCAGTGGAGAGATTATCACGACCTCATATGTTCGTGTCATTAATGATCCTCTAAGCAACCGCAGCTGGAACTTGGCATGGCTATGCCTTACCAAGATCAAAGAGGATGGACTTATACCATTCTTCGCAGCCATTGAATCGGCCAAGCCTCAGATGTGGGGAGATAAGACGCCGACGAAAGATGAAATAGATCAGTTAGCTATGCTTTTTGAGATGGAGTGGTCCACAGCAGTTGAAACCATGTTTAGACACTGGCCAGTGCCTCCAACTTGGTGCTGATATGGTTAATGAGAGTATTGTAAGGCATTGTAGTTACTAGGAGCTTAAGCATGGCGTACGGAATAAAAAGTGACATTGGCTGATGCATTATCTACTTTTATCTAACGGCGGTAAAGCCTGGCTTTGATTTGCACGTCCAGATCAAAGCCCCTATGACTTGTACCAGGTTTTATTCTCCAATCCAGCTAACTTAAACTAACAATCTGTGACTAAGATCCTATTTATCATAGATATTTACAGTTTGGCCTTTCAAATGATTCGAAGGCTGGATAATAAGCACTTGTTCGTTGGGAGTTCCAGAGATAGACTCGTTATTTTCTAATCCCGAGTCCTCCATATCATCTCGTCGAATTCGGAGTGACCTGTTCGTTGGTTAGTACCTTCACCCTGAGGTTGATCTGACAGGGAGACTCACTGGCTACGCTTCTCGTACCATGCCAAGGCCAGCGTTACAGCTATGAAACCGACCACACAGCCGAAGCGGAAGGGATAACCCTTCGAAAACGTTGGAGGCTCTATCGTCCTGAAAGCCCCTAGCGGAACTACTGCAGGTTCTTTATGAAGATCGGATGTATAGGCTTGTTCGACGACTGACCGCGGGAGAGAACGACACGTACTTGAGAAATCTTGAATCGCAGGTCACTGCTCGCTTAGGATCTTCTCATGTCCACGGGCGGCAAAACGTGTATGACAATCCACACGCAGTGTCTATTCATTTGTTGTAAAATGGCTTTGGTAAAAAGAAATTGGGCATCCTCAGTGTCACCGTTTCTGTCCTTGTACACGCACAAGCTGGCGTAGCCCACATCATGCGCCCAACAACTCTATCCTTCTGAACAAGCAAAGCAAGCCCATTCCTATGCGAGAAGCGGTAATGCAGTTGGGGGATACGATAAGCCCTTGCAAATCGCAGCTCGGTCGGCAGGACGAAACTGGCGACCTTGTGCACAAAGATCCTGTGGCACCCCATGCAGGTGATGCCCACCGTGTAGTCGTGCGGCGCGCAGTGGGTGGTGCCAGAACCACTAGAGTTCTCGGCTAGGATGCTCTGCGTGCCTCCAGACCGAACCTGCGAGAGTGACAAGGCGTCTGCGAGCCATGTTGCATTGTCTTCGCCCTGTATAGGCCAGCGTGGCAGGGCTGGTTTGTTGAAGTTCCTCCTCAGAGCTTTTTGGAGACGCTGTACTTCTTTTCTAGCCTCCAGGTTTTTCATGACGATCGATGGCACCGCCCCATGCGTCCTTTGCATGGCGGCAACAAAGTCTTTGACGTCTGGTCCATCGAATTCCAGAGCCGTCTTGGCCGCATATGAGAAGCTGAGCAAGAGATCATGCTTGGTAATCTCTCTAGGCTGCCGAACTACTGACAACACGCCTATCTCTTGGAGATTCATAGAGAGAAGCTGACCGATGTCATTGAACCGAAGTTCTCCGTCAAGAACCGGGGCATGCCTCTCCTCTCCTAATGACCAAGTGAAGACGTCGGAAAAGGCAAACGCGGACCAATGACCAGGGCCTCTGGGGTCACCCATCTCCATAAATGGCGTCATGAACAACGGAGACAAGTCTCCGGCCTTTAAGCACTCCCAGGCCACCTGGTAGAATTCCATCTTGAAGTCGGAGCTCATTGGGGTGGATGAGCTCGCAGGGACTATGCCTCTCAGGGCATGCAGGTAGTCCATCTGGTCTCGGCATCCCCTCTTGCTGAGAAGTGTAGACCCCATTGCAAAGTTGACTCTCTTCAAGGCTTTTGCCTCTCTCAGTGCTCCCAGGCTCCATGGAACCTGATTCTTGCCATTCTTGCCATTCTTGCCCATTTGAACTTTCGCCTCCAGATGTTGGGCCTGAGCATGATGTCTAAGCTCCTGGTTCCAGACATCATACAGCTTATTGAAGAACGCAGGGTCGTCTAAATCACCGAGGTATGTGCAATCGCTTGTCATCATTCTGACACATCCGCTTCTGATGAACTCCATAGCAGTCCAGACACGTTCGAAGTATTGCGAGTTGCACACAGAAATGACGGCATCAAGGCGTTCTGGCGACCTTTCCTTCCTGTACAGTTGTTTGACCACATCTGAGTCTACATCGCCAAAGTAGATAATCGTCGTCTCGGCTGTGGTAAAGAGCTTATGCATGATGCGAATAATGCTGTTCTTCAGGGCATCGGACCATTGAGGCACACTCAAGTAGTCAAGCCAAAGTTCGCCAGCCGTATCCTTGGCCCCTTCAATGCCTGAGTAAATCTTGGTCGAGATGTCCAAGACGTTACGTGCAGCCACTGGGGTCTGCGGTACCGTCTGTCGTTGTTGCTGCACGTGGGAGATGCTGGAGTCCCAGACATGAGATACCGCCGAGAACCTGACTTGGTGCTCTGCCACGCAATTCATATGTCGATCGAAGAAGAGGATATCGCCCTTGCGAGTGGGCACGACAATGCTATAACTGGGGCTGTGATTGCCTGGGGGCTCCACGCGGAACGTACGAATGAGAGCATCGTCGGTGAATGGCTCTTGGCACAACAGACATCGTAAATCTGCTCTACCAGGCTCTCGCCATAGAGTCTCCAGTAGCTGCTCTCCCTCCGTGATGTCTTGGGCCGAAGCCATCGTGAATCTTTAATAGAAGTTAAGAAATCAGATGTATCAAGCTGACGCGTGAGGGGTTTTATTTCCTGCAAGCATGACTAATAAATGCTGTCTGACCACCGGTTGAATGCATCTCGATCCTGTAGGTTGGTCCATGGTCACCGGCCCATTTGTGTACTTGGTGGTATTCCCAAAAGTAGTCATCAGTTAGAATAAAAACGAGCACAGTTATTCATACATACTCAGTACTTTGAGAAGCCTCACCATGTTCACAGAAATACCAGCTTGGTAAGCGACGCGATGTTTGCCACTCAAAACGTTTTCAAGGGATGAAGGGCGAGTTAGAGCCCATAAGGATCGTCTGACGTAGAGGGTAATCCATGTAACCACGCTTCCACAATGAAACAAGGCCGTGCATCTTACTTGTACTACCTAATGCAATGCTTATAGTCCCACCTTGGAGCGGCTTGAAGTCTCTCTGAGCCGAGCGCAGCAACAGGTATTTTACACAGAGCGGATGTGTACCCTTGTTCGACCACTAACTGTGGCAGAGAACGACAGGTTACCCTCTTCATCAGCAGTGACAGTCTTCCCCTGGCATTCGTATTGTCCACCAGGCTCCAAACGAGAAATGCCCAGCTTGAAGACTCCGTCGTCTGCCGAGGGATAAAGGACGAGCTCCAAGTCTTTGGATGTATGAGATCGTGCCTTAGCGACCAAAACACCTGGATAAGGAACTTCAGACAGAATTGGGCCATTCAAAGCTGTCTCTGATGGTCCCTGCAAGTTAAATGTTAGTTTCTGGTAGATGGACTAGTCAGATGTGCGAACCTTTTGGATCATGCGGTTGAAAGCTCCGGGGCGAAGCAGAACTGCTGTCAAGGCCGCATAGTTCATGAGAGTTGAACATTTGGTGAGATCAAACGACTTAGCTCCCGATGAAGTAGTCAAGAGACCCCATTCCTTCTCAAGCTTCTCAATCGCAGCCGATTTGAGCGCCTCCTCGCCATACTCGGCTGCGCCAATGGCTACTTGTGAGAACACGGCGTTGGCGCTTGACGTGTAGTTTCCAGTGTCAATATTGTCGGCACCGACCAAGCCTGTCATGGAAAGTTCTTTAGTATCCTCATCGAAAACCACGTTTTCCTCTCGGACGACGGCCCAGAGTCGACGCGAGAGATTGCGCAGAGGCCCGGAGCCCATCATGACGACAGCTAGGTCTCCAGCGACACCAGCAATGCCGGGGATGGCGAAACCTGTGAGCTCAGAGCGGATAGTCAAGACGCTACCACTAGTCTCGGTGAAATTGGTGTTGAGTGACTCCTCGAACGAGGGGAGAAGCATCTGCGTCGCCTTGGTCCCAAAAACACGGTCGTAAAGAACTGCACCTGTCATTCCCTGAAGATTGCACATGACGTAGATCCAGTTTGGCTCGCAGGGGATGAGGAAGTAGGGGCTCGACGACCACTGTCTAACTAGAGACTCTTGCAGATCATGAAGGCTATACTTGTAGCATCTGTTGTCGGTGATGTGAAAGTTGAGACTCCCAGGCTGGGTGTATCGGTAATCTCCGGTGTTGGCCGTGTAAAGCATGACACCATGAAGGAGAAAGCCCGTGACCATGATGTTGTCGTGCTGAACCGGGTCCCAATCCAGTGAGAACTTTCCAGCTAGTCGTTCCCACCTCCAGAACTCGAGGACCTTTTTGGTTAGAGACCTTTCAATGATTCTCCGAAAGGCCTCTGAAACGTATCCATGGACATTGGGGACATATACAGCCTGGTAAAGCCCAAGGATGTACATCATCTGGTATATCTGGTATCGTAGAGCTGACGTCTGGAACTGGTCGATAACGGTGAAGCCAGACCAGTCGTCGAGATCCTGGAAAGCCTGATCGAAGAGGAATTGAAGCTTTCGAAGAGCTTCTAAATCAAGTTCTTCATCCTCTTCTGGCTTTGAGTCTCTGGCAGCAGCCTCGTCCATCCGAGCGAGCTGCTGTGGGATGATGACATTTCTAGCCTCACGTGTCTTCAGACCTCTTATTCGTTCGGCACTTGCAGACCGATTCGCATACGCAAACACTGCTACAAGACCGCCAAAGGCATAGAAGCCTGCTGACTCCCAGACGGTATCAGGTGTAACGGTGTATGCGCCCAGGATGGAGAGCCCCCAAACGAGGATGGGAAAGATAATGGCGCCAGCTCCGAACCACTTTTCAGTCCAAATTAGCATGTAACAGCAAGGGAGGGCACATTGAAGGGGTTATAACTGACTGCGAACAGAGCCGGAGGAATAGCGGCCAAGGTAAGAACAAGAAGTATGTAACCTAAAGGATTGGCGCTGGAGAGGTATCCTGCACCAGGGAAGACCAGCCCGAGGGCTGCGGCTCTATAGTTTGGCCCAATGTTGAACCACGGCTGGTAAAAGAGAACTGTGCCAAGACAGGCCGTTGTAATCCAAGCAGTGAGTGTCACAGCCTGGACATTCTTGCGGTGAGGCCCTGTGCCGACATTAGGGGGAATCAACTCCCGGACGTAAGAGCCTAGAATGGGTTTAGATTAGGAAGAAGTGTAGTATGATCTGCTTAGCATACCTGTTGGCCCTACGATCCTGGGGTTTTTGCCAAGGTATGAGGTCGACTTGATGCTCATTGCGTCGTTCGGGCAATGCCAAAAGCCTCGATGGGAAGACAATGGGGGAGATTTGGTAGAATGAGTGTGGACATGTAAAAATATCTTCTGAGCTCTGACCAGATCTTATCCAAAGTACTGTAGTCTTGGCGTTACACCCAGGCCTCGGTCCAGAGTTACCATATTATTACTGATACTCCCGGTTGGAAATGATATCTTAATCTGACAAAGAAACCTTGAAGTCACAACTAGGTAGAACAGACCCCGCACCGTGAGAGACTAGGGCAGACGGAAGTTTGTCGAGGTTTGTCGAGGTTTGTCGAGTCAGAAAAACATGACAATGATTGAGGGGCTTGGCTGGGGTGCCCCAGGTCAATACGTCAATACTACACCAACTCCCTACGAGTTGCATCATAATGTCAAGAGCCTCGGCGAATTTTCCTCGCTCTTTCACCTCAGTTTACCACTTTTCTTCTTCTCTTTCGCCCTTTCATCTCAAACTGCTGCCGTCTTGAGACGACCATGTCTTCCACAACAAGACCCTACACCTCTCTCCAAGAGTGCAAAAACACTCACGCACAGTTAACCAAGACTTTTTCGACTGGAAAGACAAAATCCCTTCGGTGGCGAAAGTGGCAGCTCAAGCAGTTTTGGTGGATGCTGGAAGACAACCATCGAGCCATCACCGATGCCCTTACTGCCGACCTCAGGAGACATGAAATGGAAAGTCTAACATCCGACCTCCTTGGACTTAAAACCGATATCCTGGAGCACCTGGAGCATCTCGAAGAGTGGGCGGCCGACGAACCTGTCAAGTCGGCAGGCTTCATCATGGGGAGGCTTGGGAAAGCGCGTGTCCGCAAGGAACCTCTTGGCGTGGTCTTGGTCATTGGGGCCTGGAACTTTCCATTTCTCTTGACACTACAGCCTGTGATCGCTGCTATCGCCGCTGGCTGCTGTGTATTGATCAAGCCCTCGGAGCTGTCCGGAGCTTCCCAGGACCTCATGGCCGATTTGGTCAGCCAATACCTTGATCCCGAGGCTATTCGTCTGGTCACTGGGGGGCCCCAAGAAACGACAGGCCTTCTTGAGCTCAAGTTCAATCACATATTCTTCACCGGCTCTAGTAAAGTGGCTAGGTACGTTTCAGCGGCTGCTGCGAAGCATCTCACGCCAACTGTACTAGAGCTGGGAGGCCAAGGTCCTGCCATCGTGACGAGCAAGGCTGATGTCGACCTTGCGGCCAAGTGCATCGCCTGGGCCAAATTTCTCAACGCTGGGCAGATCTGCCTTTCTGTGAACCACGTATTCGTTGACCCCAGCATCCATGACGTGTTTGTGCAAAGGCTCGTCTACTGGACCAACAAATTCTCAAGTTCTGGGCACATGTGCAAGATTGTTAACACGCGAAACTTTGACCGCCTGGCCAAGCTTCTGGACGAATCCAAGGGCAACGTGCACCAGGTCAAAGTGGATGAAGAAAACAATATGATGAGCCCGGCAGTTGTGACTGATGTTGACATGGATGGTGAGTGACGGTTTATCAATTCCTTGCGAGAATTATCTAGGTATTGACTTGATACTTCCCTAGATTCGTTGCTCAGTGAGGAGCTGTTCGGTCCTATCTGCCCGGTCATCAGGGGAACATACAAGGATGCAGTTAGGAAGATTAAAAGGCAAGGAGACGCATTGATTTGTTTGTAATCATCTGCGGTTGATGCTAACGTCCATGTACAGTCTACCCCACCCTCTGGCCATCTACATGTTCAGTAACGAGCGCTCTGAAGTCGAATATGGTGAGAGCACAACAGCTGATACTATGGCCTTTGACTGACACAGTTTCTAGTCTTTGACAATACAACCTCGGGTGGTGTCACTATCAACGATGTGCTAATGCACTACGCTGTGCCCGGGGCGCCGTTTGGTGGTGTTGGAGAGTCGGGGATGGGATACTATCACGGCAAATACGGCTTCAATGCTTTCACGCATCAGAGAACGATTGTGGAAATTCCATCCTGGCTGCATAGACTGACTGGAGCCCGGTATCCTCCCTACGACATTGGTAACAAGGGCAAGGTTACGGTCAAGAATCATTTGGGTTTTCGCCGAGGCGAGTCTATGGAAGATCAAACTGTTGGAGGATCGAACCGGTGGGCCAAAGCAGGTATTCTTACTCTTGCCGTGGCAGTGGCCCTGTATCGTTGGAACTCTGTGGAGACAGCTTTGTCATGGATATCTCGTGGGTTGGGTCGATGATTATGCCTCTTGTTTAGAGATTGGCTGCTATATTTACCATTTATCTATGCTAGAACTTTAAGAGTGACTCTCGGTGGCGTCAAGCAACGCTGAAATATCTTGTTCGTTATTTCAAAGAATCGCGCAGGTGACCCTTGTATCATATGGACTCAGTCCGTTAGCCATGTCAGACTTATCATGTTTCGCCCTGAAAAGGTAGTTATTCAAATTAATCAATAGGAAATCAGAGTGTTGCATGATCTAACTGGTGATACTGTTAGGATTGTAGTTCGGAGAAGGCTTCACCTTGGGCTGTCCACAATCGCGTCCATTACTCTCGGCTGTGTTGCAACTTATCAAAGCTAATTGAGCTTGCCTTGATATGATTCATCACCCTGACCGCAGATTGATGAAAGGGATGGCTATGATGTTTCCCTGTCATTTTCTAGTGACTAGAAGAAAGACTTACTGTCATGCGCACAGAGGCGTCCAAAAAGGTGTGTCAGAAATGTCTGACATGTGTAGTAGGTCAGACATACGAACAGCGGATTCAACCCTAATGACATCACCCGGCAAAGGTGGCTGCTTCTACTAGCATTTAGCTCTAATTCTTTATTCTTTAACTTAGCTTCGATAGGCCGTGATGATTCACAATGCTGCAAAAATCTGCTGTCTATCTCACTCATTCTGATCATCCTCCGTCACATCACCATGTCGCAAGCAGGCGTAAGTTTCGACTCTTTGGTGTCTAACGCCGAGAAACTTATTCATGATTATAATTTAGAGCCCTGGGTTGTTCCAGGTCTCGTTGTCTCCGGCCTTGGCTTTGTGTATGCTGTTAACAAATACCTTACTCAACGAGCCCTTAACCACGGCAGCAAGGCGTCTTTCGACTGGAAGAGGGAAATCATTCTCGTCACTGGTGGATCTGGTGGTATCGGCGGCGCAACCGTGCAGAAGTTGGCGAGCAGGGGCACGAAGATTGTCGTGGTAGACGTTCTACCCTTGACATACAAGGCTCGTAAGTTGCCGAATGGAAGCATCTGCTTTATCTATCTTTGATCATGTGTATGACAGATAAGTCATTAGAAAACAAAGGAGAAGCATGTGCTTTACTACACCGAGCTCACTGACAATGCCTATAGCCTCCAATGTCCACTATTACAAGTGCGATTTGACAAACTACGAGCAACTTCAGATTGTAGCTGGAAAGATCAGAGAGTAAGTCTCGGCCATCGGGGTACGTGCTAGATCTAACAACCAACAAGGGAGGTCGGAGATCCCACAGTGATAGTTGCAAATGCTGGCGTGTGTCGTGGCAAGCCGGTTCTCGCGGCCACTAAACGAGACATTGAGTTGTTTGTGCCCCCATTCCGAGTTTGATGCCCTCGACTAACCCAAAAATCACTCACAAGGACATTTGCAGTCAACACGATAGGGCTCATATGGACTATAAAAACTTTTCTTCCCGCCCTGGTGGCTCGAAACCATGGACATCTCCTCATTGTTGCTTCACAAACCGGACACATGGCGACCGCGGGTGCGACCGACTACTCGGCCAGCAAGGCAGCTGCCATCACCATATATGAAGGCGTTCATAGCGAGATGAAGCACGTTCACAAAGCCACTGCCGTGCGCGTCTCCTGCATATCGCCTAGTCACGTCCAGACCAACATGTTCACGGGCATCAAGTCCGTACCGGGCATGTCGAGCATGACAACCGGTTACCTCGCGGACAGAATCACGGGGATTCTCTACGGAGGGAATGCCAGGAATGTTTTGGTTCCCGCGACCGCATCTGCTTCTCCTTGGGTTCGTGTGTTGCCTGACTGGTTGCGAGTCTACATGCAAGACCTTTCATCCAGTGCCTTTACAGAGCTAAAGCCACACGATCCTCTGAAGGGACAGTAGAGAATGGAATCGAAAAGGGACATATATCCAAGGTCGGAGGGGGTCTATGAGAGAAGGGGATGGTAGCTATTTTGATATGACAAGTAAGTGGTGTTAGCTAAATATACAGAAGGAAGGGCATCTCCTTCTATCAGCATCCACGTAAAAATGCTCGTATTTTGCCATTGAACCCGCGATAGATGCAACCATTAGCATTGAAGCCAATATCTAGGCTCCTGGCTGTACAGTATCATTAATTCATTACTTTAACTACTCTGTGATACAATGGTTGATATCACCATGAACACCACTACTAGACGCGCATCACTCGCACATATATGGTCAACAATAGACGTTACATATGTGGAATACTAAGTAAACCCTAATCAATCAACCTATATCTACTCAGAGAATGCCAAAACATTGCTTTACCTTCCAATCCTCGAACTATTCAAGAGAACAACGGTGCTACTGAAGCCCATGCCCAGGCTGAACCAAACACTAAATTTGATGAGTTAGTGGGTATTCAGAAATAAAATGGGTTCAATGACATATCACTCACGAAGACAAAGGCTTTGTAGAACCAATAATGCCTGAAGCCCAAAGGAGTGAGAGTCCGTTGTAAGCTGCTGCCCACCACATGTTCTGCGAGACAACTCTAGCAGTTCGCCGTGATAGGTAGACTAGAAAAGGGATGTTTCTCAAAAACTCCAGATCTGAATTACAGTTCTCGGTTGTGAATGGAGTTAGAGTCGCATCTGCGGCATCGAAATCTCCAAACGCCATCTCTCGGTCAGAAACGCAGACACTGAAAGACGCTGACATGAAACACGGAAGGTCATTGAGGTTGTCTCCAACGACTAAGACTGGCCCATGATGATGAAATCGGGCAACCACTTCTGCTTTGTCCTGTGGTAGCGAGTTGGCGAAAACCATGTAGGCGTCTATGCCCACTTGCCGCGATACCGCAATTGCGGAGGCAGCATTGTCGCCCGTGATCATGCCAATGTTGATGCCCATCTTCTTCAGCTCCTTTATGACGGGTATGGCCTCAGACCGAACCACATCTTCGAAGACAAGTACGCCAACTTGTGTTCCGTTGATGGCCACAACAACTGGGGTGGTAACGGCGCACCTCAAGCCCGTAGGGATACTGGCAAAGTCAACTTGGACGCCCAATGTTTCGATGAACTTGCGACTCCCGATAGCTAGGTGCCATTTTCTCGACGAGATTGTAGAAGTCACAGTGCCTTGGACCCCACGACCGAGCTCATGCAACACTTCAGACACGAGTGTGTCTGGAGTTGTTTCTGTGGGCGGCGGGGTACCTAGACTGTCCATCTGCCGAAGGCTCTCGCGGACTATCGCATGCGCGACAGGATGCTGAACATCCTTTTCCAGCTCCCAGATAGCTCTCCAGATGAGAGCGCTCTGAAGCGACTGATATGGTCCAAGGGAAACGTATCGGACGCGTAGGTCGCCGTGTGTGAGTGTTCCTGTTTTGTCGAAGAGGAGTGTTCGGACGCTTGCCACATCCTTGAATCGACTGTACGAGGTAACTAGCCGGATGCCAGCCTTTGACGCTCTCACTATATCAAAGCGTTAATTGCCAATTTTACTCAACGGTTGTACTGGTGTCTACAAACCTGTCGCTAGCAACTTGCAAGTGGGAACACTCAAGCTCAAGGCACAAGGGCATGCAGCCAACATGATGCCTGATGCCCGTCCAAGCATCTCCGTCAAGTTGCCTTCAGGCAAAGAGTAGCCTTGTGCTGTACATACGACAGCCGCAAACACAATGATGGCTGTAGTGAAGTGTTTGGTTGCACGGTCGATGCGCGATTCCTGGGGCTTGAGTTCCCCAGATACGACAGATTCCAACATCGCACCCAACCGTGTGGAGAGATCACAGGATTCGACTGCAAGAACCAGTGTCCCGTGCTCGACACGGCATCCAGCGAACACAGCATCGCCGAGACGAACCGTTCGCGGTAAGTTTGAACCGCTAAGCCAGGTTTCGGTGATAAGAACTGCGTCTGAGCTGACCACAACACCATCGGCAGGTATGTGCTGTCCCTGGAAGACAACCACAAGATCACCGGGCGTGACCATGTCGATGGGTTCCGCAATGGGATCCTTCCCGCTAGCATCACGGCAGACTGTTACCGTAGCTGGAATCAGGCTCACTAAGGGTGAACCGAAGTCGAGGCTACGCTGAGTCAAGATAGTCTTGAGTAGCCGACTGCCCAGTACGCAAGTAGACAAGATCGGAATAGAATCCAAAGCACGATGGTAAAAACGATACATGCCAGCCTGATTACCCGTGCAGCCTCGAGAAATCCCCTGCATCAGTGAGAGCAGGATACCAAGCGAGCCAAGTGTTGACATATCAGGTTTACGCAGGTGCCGTATTGCACGCGCTGACTCGATATGGATACCGGAACTAGCCACAAGACTAGCAACAACGGCTAAACATAGAAGGAGATCGATAAAGGGATCAGTCCCAAGGTGAAACATGCTGGACACACAATGAATCAAAGGGACCGCCAGTGACGCCAGGGCCGAGATGGCGAAGGCACGTCGCCAAGCCAGAACATCACGTCTCCTGTTGTCTAAGGGCGCCTGGATCGAGGACAGAAGGCCGGCCCAGCCATGAGAGTTAGACGCAGGGGCAGAATCGGCGCTATAACCAGCAGACCGAATCGCGTTTATGATGGTCGTCTGTGTCACTCTCTCGGTGGTTGTGACTCGAGCTCGGAGCAAGGCGAGGGAAATTGATGCCTGAAGAACACCAGGGACTTCCTCGATGGTGGTACGAAGGGCTGTGACACAATTACCACATGTGAGGCCATCTAAACTGAAGACATGAACCTCTACTTGTTTTTTTGAGGCTCTTGTCGTGGCTTCGAATACCGGTCTCTCCACACTATTAATTTTGGAGGGATGATGAGATGGTTTGAGGGAGCATAGCAACTTCTCGTATGCTCCAAGAAATCGAAAAACGACGTAAGCGGCTACCGCACAACAAGCCATAACCAAAAAGAGGAAGCGGAATTATGCACATGATCTGAGCTTCCTCTCACTTCGAGCCACATCTTGTAGGCGGGTGTAGGCGGGAGAGGACGGCCGGTCCGAAGTGGAGTGAACTGGTTCAATACACCAAGCTAGTTAGTTAGTGGGTCAGCTACAAGGGGAGATATTTCTGACAAGGAAATTTCTGACACACCTTGAGTGCCAAGACGGGCTACTTTAGCTTTTGGAGAAAGGCTCGGGCTCGGACTCTTCGTGGACTCCGTCACTAGACCATGACTCGGAAGTGCCAATTCGAAACTGATCTTGGGGGGCTCTTTCGTAATTTACACGAAACCAGCTGGGGGAGTACATGGGAGCGAACCGGTGTTCAGTTCAGGTTACCCTTGCTTTGCTTGCAACCTTGTGGGGCTAGAGCGACAACATGTACCAGCAGCTGGACAGGGTTATTCTGAGTTACGATGTTCAATCTATTGGGATTTACTACCAGCATGGACCAATAACTGTGTTCTCTTATTATGGCCATGCTTTTGTTTCCAGAGACTCACAATGTTACTGCAGTCCGACGTTCAGTGAAGCAGCGCGGAAGAACCTTTTTTTCTATCTTACACTCTGGACTTAGGTGCAATATGCAATACTGAACTCTATTTATCCTGATGCTGTGGCACATGCCTTGCTCTCTCTGTATCACGATCGTCTGGCTCAGTTAACCCATCGAGGGCCGGGCTCCAACTATAATAAAGAACACATTTCTCTTTGTATCACAATCTCGCAATAGTCAAAGTCTACCACTCCGGTCTAGACCGGCCCCGCGATCCTGACGGGATCATATATTCTAGACGTGACTTCCCGAGCTTGAACGCCGGACCTAGAACAGAGATATCATCTTCAGTCCCCCATTCCTCGCCGGATATCTTCCAAAAGTACTCTGGGTGTTCAAAGATGTCTGGCCGGACGTTTTTGATAGCTGCATGGGTTTTAACAAGCAGCGTTTGCATCTCATCAAAATGCCTGACATGGAAATCCTGGTTACGAGACAAGAGTTCCTTGCACTGCAGCTTGTTGTACTGCCCGAGCCTATAATACCAGATGTTATACTGCGTCAAGCTTACATCAATGTTGTACGTTGCGTTTTGTTGAGTGCGCTCTAATAAGGCCTGTAAAATAGCGATAGCGCCGACCAGACCAACTTGGTAATCGGAATTGGCTAGAAATACTGTGAGCGACTTGATAAAGTGACAGAAAGCGTATGGGTTACTTACGTAGCAATGGAACAACTGGCTCGTCTAACCCCATGAACTGACCTTGAAGCCACGAGATGCCTACCAGACAATCGCTGATTTGCTGCCACCCGGACCGGTGAGAAAGAGGACCTTTGAAGCCATAGCAGTTTTCTCGCGTGTAGATGAGAGTCGGGTTGATTTTGCGCAAGTGGTCTGAATCGAAACCGAGACGTGCCAATGCGCCTGGTCGGTAGCCGTCGATAAGAACATCAGCCCCCTCAACGAGTTTTGCAAACGTAGATTTGCCTTCGACAGTCTTCATGTCGATGTTTGCATCTTTCTTCCCAATGCTAAGGTCGACCCAGAGAGCGGATAGATCAGGAAGGTTTTCGTTTGTTACCTTGATCACTTCCGCACCCAAGACAGCCAATAGTTTAGAGATGACTGGGGCCGCAATAACTCGCGAGAAATCGATGACACGAATACCTGCTAGAGGCTTGAAGCCTTCCAGATCAGGTGCTGGCCAGGTACTGCGCGGTGCTGGTAGGCTTGTCTTGCTCCACAAAGGTTCTGCGCTGATGATTTTGCCGTGATCAGAGGCGAAGAACTCGTCAGGTGTCAGGCAGGTCACCCCGGCTTGTCGGAGTTCATCGTTGGCTTTGTCTTCGAGAAACTTGGCGTCATACTGGGCCACTTTCTCTGCGTAGATTTGAATGGCCTCGTCTCTAGTGACATCTTGCCTGTGAACGCCAAGCATACTCATCGTCGGCCCAGGGTTCATGGATCCGTGAAGGTGATAAAAGCGGCCATCTTTTGTCTTATAGACATTCGTGGCCGCGACGTGGATAGGTATGTTCAGGTCATACAAGTCTCCTTTCTTCACCTCAGACATGATCTGCGGGTGCTCAAGAAACGATTTTCCGTTGACCATTGGGAGAAGAACAGATTCCAAGAAGATAGATGCAAGATCCCTATCCCTAATCAGTCCCGATCATACAACCCCCTTACTCAACTTGACGAAACAGTGTATCACTCACGTGTTGACTTCGATTTTTTGGTGCCCAACACCATAACGGTCAGCGGCGACAGCACTGGCCGCCGCCGCTAGAAGAGCAGTCAAGGAAGAGACAGATTCGGTGATCTTGCAAGGCGTGGGTATGAATGGCTTCGGGTCGCCAGTGAAAGTAATTTTCTCCGCGCTCTTGATGAAGGAAGGAGGCAACGCGAGCCGCTCGTCACGCAGAAGATTATCGTGCAAGATGCGTGCACTTTCTTTCTGGATAGAGTAGTCGTCCATGGTTCTTGGTCGCAATTCGCAAGGTGTAGGCTTCGGTTCGATAGCAATTGCACAACCGTTCACTCGCGGAATACCTGGATTAGTCTTATTCTCTGCATCATTGACACTACTAAAACAGAAAAGGAATGGTTCTGGGGATGGGTTGATTGTCTGGCGACGCATCAATGTATATGTCAGGTTTTTCTGAGTCAGGTATTCAGCGGAAACCTCGGCACCATAAGAAATGGTCTATGGGATGCCGATCACTAGAGAGAGTGAGCGATACTTACCATTCTGCGCTAGGGATGCTGCCTCTGGATGATCCAATACCGTGGAATGAGGTTGCCATAAAAACGGTTGGGAATCAATCGCCGAATCGCATCTCAGCCACTAATGCGGTTATTTGGCCCCAGCACTTCACATCTTGAACTACTTCAGTGACTTCTTACGAAAAATTCCTTCAAAAGAAACAAATGGTAGAGTAAGAGCAAAAGGCCAACACTGAACAAACATCATGACGTCTTGGAGGCAAGGAGAGCTAGGGAAGCGACCCGTTCGCATTGCCAACTGTTCTGGCTACTGCGGTTTGCTTGCCTGATCTTCCAGTATGTATGCGATGCCCGGCTCTGACGCTGTTATACAGGTGACCCTGTGGAGGAGATGATGAAACAGGCAACCCTTGGAGATATCGACTTTATCACGGGTGACTACCTTGCGGGTAAGTACATAGGTCTGCGGGCAGGACAAAGCTGAATATTATCGATAGAAGTCAACCTAGCCGCAAACGCAGAGGCTTTCGCCAATGGAAAACACCCTGGATACGAAGTCTCTGCCTTGGAAGGCTTGAAAATGACCCTGGATGTGATCAATACGAAGAGAATCAAAGTTGCCCTCAATGGAGGTGCCCTCAATCCAAAAGGATTGGCCGAAGCTGTCGCGGAGCTGGCGAAAGAGAGGAATGCCACCTTGACTGTGGCATACATCTCTGGCGATGACGTACTCCCCGAAGTTCGTCAGCGCATACAAGTTGCAGAATCATCCTCGTTGTCACATCTTGACTCGGTGGGCAATAGCGTCAGAGCTGAGCAGGGGATAATGCCTCCTCCCGAAATGAATCCCGATGCAATCGTGTCAGCCAATGCCTACTTGGGCGCCCGCGGGATCGTTGCCGCATTCAAAAACGGTGCGGACATTGTCATTGCAGGCCGAGTGTCTGATGCCTCCCCCGTCATCGCTGCTGCGTGGTACTGGTGGTCGTGGAGCGACACGGATTACGACCAGCTAGCCGGCGGGTTGGTTGCAGGTCATCTGATTGAATGCTCGGCATACGTGACTGGAGGGAACTATGCTGGTTTTACCGAAGCAAAGTATGGCGGTTGGCAGAACTTTACCCATCCAGGATTTCCCATTGCAGAAGTGGACGCAGATGGATCTTGCGTGATAACAAAGCACCCCGGCACAGGTGGGTTTGTGGACGAAGATACGGTAAAGTGCCAGCTTCTCTACGAGCTCCAGGGGAACATCTACCTTCATAGTGACTCCAAGGCTGTCCTGGATGAGGTCACTGTTAAGCAAGTTGGGCCAGACCGGTAAGTTGCGCGCCCAGATTCCGGCGAATAATGTTCATGACATCTGAGTTCCGCGATTGCTAACATCTTTTTTAGGGTCTGTGTTAGTGGAATACGGGGCCTACCTCCGCCGCCATCTACAAAAGTGGCCATCTTTTACAAGGGTGGTTACGAGTCCCAGCTGCTACTGAACACAGCTGGATATGACTGGGAAGCGAAATGCGACTTACTCGAGAAGCAGGTACGGCTTCAGCTTGGGGACAAAGCCAACAATTTGGATATATTCCAGTTTCAACGGTAAGTTTCTCGCAGGCTAGTTGACGAGAAGCTAGTGCTAACCTCAAGATTACAGCGTGGGAGTACCAGCCGATAACCCCCGTACGCAAAATAGCAGCACCATGTACATACGAATAATAGCGCAGAGCAAGGATTCCAAGTCATTGATGCTGATTCCTAAGGCCATCTCAGACATCTCACTCAAACACTTCCATGGTAAGACCCCCATATACAATATGGCAAACTTGGTCGTACATGTGTCAAGCATGCTAAGTGTTGAAAATCAGGATTTCACTGCTCTCTGGACATGCGCACCGCATTCCCTAAGCCTTTTCTCGCCTACTACCCTGCTCTTTGGGACCAGTCATCCATTCGAGAGAGAGCCACGTTCATCAACAACGCTGTCTCCTCGTCCATTCATCGCCCTGTCAATGCCGGGATCCCACCTGCTTTTGAGCCCCTATCCAGCCGAGACAGCTACGATACGGCGTCTCCGGTTCCGCTCGCCGGCCCGAAGAGGAAAATAAAACTCGGAGACGTGGCACTTGCACGATCCGGCGACAAGGGTGGCAACCTCAACGTGGGAGTATTTGTACGCACTCAGCGTCAGTGGGATTGGCTACGGACATATCTTTCGCGGCAACAGATGTGGAGCCTTCTTGGTGACGACGCGGATGACAGCTACATCATCGAACGGGTCGAGTTTGGGCACATCTTTGCTGTGCATTTTGTGATCTATGGCATTCTAGGCCGAGGCGTTAGCAGCTCGACCAGATTGGACGCGTTCGGGAAGGGGTTTGCTGACTATTTGAGAGCCAAGATTGTGGAAGTGCCAGAGGAACTTGTTGGATGATAGAGGAAGTCAGGGTGATTGTGAATGGCTCAATGACATTTCTATTCTTACTCGTACACCGTCGATGACGGACAATTTGGATATAGAAGCTCTGTGGTGATATGCGTTGATAGGGAAAGTCGGGACTTGGAATTACCTAGGTAGCCCACAAGACGCCCTCCCCTCTGCACTTGCTTCATCCCCTTCCATGTGGGAGAAAATCGAATCAAGTCACGTCGGCTTTTGCAAATCGAGGTGACCCCGCATTAACCTGCGTCTCTAGCGCCTCCATTGATCCGTCCCATGGGCACATGCCCCTGACCCCGTGCAGGAGACGGGAACTAGCTTTGTTCGGAGCCGGGGTACATGAGATCCCCGGCCAGGATCCCCAACATAAATACCTAGGCAATCCTCACTCCCCTCACGTTCCCCGACCCCCACTACTATCCATCGGTTGACCCTGCCAAGGCCAAGTATCTACCATCATGCCCCCAAACAACAAGCCTTCTCGCCGACCAGCAAAGAGAAAAGCAGACCCCGGGTCAGACGGAGCGGAACGAGGACGCAAGAGAGCCCAGAACCGCATCTCTCAGCAGTGCCTCCGCGAGAAGAATCTTGCCCATGTGCGCAGTCTCGAGGAGACAGTTGCCCTGCTGCAGCAGGCGGTTGCATCCGGAGACCAGGGCAGCCGTTATGCAAATTTGCTCGAGACCCATCTCAAGCTGATGGAGGAGAACAGGCGGCTACAAGATGCTCTTCTCCGGCTGCGAAAAAAGCTACTGAGCTTGAGTAACGCCGCCTCGGCCGCAGCAGGCAAGTTTCCTCACCACCATCCCTGTAGCTTGTGCTCCCTTTTTGCAATCTGTGCCTGCCCTTGCCAAATCACTAATGTGTCACAGATGATGAGGTGTTTGACACGGTACTCGGAGGATCCCAAGACACAGCCACGCCTCCTGCCGATGAGAGAGGACATGGCGACTCGCCAGGCTCACCATTGGCAGAAGTAGAGCCATTAGGTCACCAAAGCCCCAACACTGAACCTGATACTGGCAGTACGACTGCACAGACTCAAAGGGCGGCTGATCCAGGTGCATCGAAACTCCAGCTTCTGAGGAACGACCCTCTCGAGAGCTACTCGGATTTTTTAAACGTCTGTACCAGCACCTGGCCACTGAATGAGCATGATGAGGCGGGATTGACAATGCCCTTACCAACATGGATGCTTTCTCATGACCATATTGTCATAACATCTATAACCCTCTTTGGATCTAAACTCCTTGACGCTTGCGACAAGTATATAAAGAGGAAATCAACATCTACACTACCAAACCAGGTCGATGAGTGGAACCAGAAGCTTGTCCGCGTTGCGATAGAATTTGGGACTCGCTGCATGGGCCTAGGGTCATATGTCTATGGTGTAGTAAGTGATCTTACGGCTAGATTAAACAGCTAATACCTTGCTGACAATACAGAACGGAGCTAGGTATATGGAAAAAGTCCTGAGTTGGCGGCTTGGTCTCGAACCCAAGGACAAGGTGCCAGCGCCATTCCGCCCAACACCACTACAATCCAGAGAGCCTACCCATTTCTGGGGCCTTGACCTCTTCAACTGGCCTGAGCTACGAGATCAGTTGGTACTGGATCATGAGTTGGTTGACTTGGATACATTGACAAAAGATCTCGTTCTCAACTCTGTTGTCGAGCAGCCACAACGGGGTGTAGCTGTCAATGTTCTCGACATTTTCGAGAATCAGATCCTTCGCCGGGACAAGTCTGGCTATGCACAAAGCGGTACTGGCCGGAACTACCTTACTGATGCCTCTTGGGTCCTGTTTGAGGTTGACCCCGAAATACAGAGCTTGTACGGGTCTATGGCAGACCCAGTGGAAGAGGCGATCATCGCAGAACTTGATCAACGGATGCTGAATGAAGAAGCCACGCCCCGAAGTTGCAGCAAAGGCTCGCTTCCATCACCTGAAAGTTACCCCGGAACCGACGTAGCACATTTTCTGGGCATCGACAATTTTTTGGGATGGAAGATTAGTCAGGAGTTTGCCAGCAAATATCCATTCCTAGACTGCTCTACAGGTAGGTTTTGCAACCACTTTATCACCTCCTACCTAGCTAACAAAGGCCTTCCGCGGATTAGCTATATCCGATTACCAACTGGCACCCTCTGAAGGTTTTTTTTATTGGTAGTGATGTAGCGTATGTGTTTTAATGCCGCCATGCGTTGATGCCTGTCTATTTTTCCGTTGTGGGCCATGGCTTCGTTTCGGACCATAAAACCAAGGCTTAAAGTCGACATATTTAATTACTTGCTCGACGGGTCATATCATCATGTCAAACAAGAACTAGAATAGAATGGTAATTACCAGGCAATGAAACCAGGTATGGACTCGACTTCTCATTAAGCGCTCTCTCGTAAACCAAAGATTATGTTGCATCTGATAAAGGCTAGACCATATACCGAATTGTCCTCCTCCGCTTCCTCTTCTCCTTTTCCTCCTCCTCTCGCTCCTGAGCGCTATCCGTCAAATCAATATTGTGCACATCTTCGCGCCATCTATCCTCCTCCACCGGCAAGCCCTCACTTCGTGCTGGGACACTAAAGCTGTTATACGTAAGGAAGACGTTGTCGTCCATCTGCACCGAGTTAACGGGCCGTGGGATCTGTAGTGAGGCTCTCCTAACCTCCACAACGTCATTCTCATCCTGAATTGGCTGTACGCCCATGTAATGGTATAAGATGCTCAATGCTGGGATGGAAAGCCCATGGACCACGATTGAGAAGAAAACCAACCAGTAAACGGTGGGACCCATGGCCCTGACGAGATTGCTCTCCTCCTCGTCACCTTCCCCAAGATGGGGAAATTGATGCCTTGCATGTTCGACATAGAAGACGGCACCGGCACCGATAGGACCGAAGTAGCCCATAAAGAGCGCGTCTTTCCAGTTCTGACAAACCGCCGGCATGGCCTTGTACATGACCATAATTGCTGGGATTCGACGGAGAACGAGGACAAGAAATCCAAGAGCAATAAGCCGGGGGTAAGTCAGGCCTGTGCCATCTGGATCATGGAACTCTGACCAAGGGATGATGGTGCCAATATACATAAACCCACCAAAATTGAGGAACACGTCGATACACGAGTTAACCTCATCGTGCCGCTGGATTGTCTCCTCGAGGAAGTGACCGTCCCAGTTGAGCGCACTGCCAGCGACGAAACAAGCTAGTAAGTCGTCTGTGCCTATGGCACCACAGGTGCCGACGAGAAAGAGCCCGAGTGCTGCAGGGAAAAGGACGTACGACTCGTTGTCGACAAGTTTTCTTGAAAGAACAGGTTAGGTAAGTGTTCTTGGCAGGAAGGGATAGGGCAGTGTCTTACCGCTTCAGCGCAAACCGAATGCCCTTGCAGGCTGCGAATCCCACGACGATGCCGTAGGCGACCGACATGAGGACAATGTACAGCCAGGTCTCGATAACCCATTGCTTGATCGCCTCCCCAGGGCCCCCGCCGAGCCGGCCAACAGCCTCGGACCGTGCCTCATGTCCATGGTTCTCGGTGCCAGCACCGTCGATATCAGCATGGCGGATGAGGTACGTAGCCAACATAAGGAAGGGAAACCCAAAGCCGTCATTGGCTCCCGCCTCTGACGAGATAATCTCCCTCAGGGGGCGGGCAACATATTTATCGGCAAATGGCCCCTTGGCGATGGCCTGGGAAAGGATGGGATCGGTGCAGGTTACGCAGCTTCCAATGACAAGGGCGGCAAGGAAGGTAAGTTTAGGGACTGTCGCAAGTACACATGCCGATGTGCATAGCCACATCATTGTCATTATGGGCAGCAGGCACAGTGCCATCTCCTTGCGGCGCACCCAGTTGTACTTGGCAGGTAGCTGGTAGCCCGCAATAACTAGCTGCACGCCGATCATGACGCGTGCGACGCCCTGCACGCCAGTCAGCCAAGGCTCTGGGCGCTGCAAGCCACTCAGGGGTCAAGAAGACTCACCAGCGTTATAGCATTGGTCTGCTCGGCCTCGGCAGAACCCCATCGTTCGCTATCAAGGAATTTGGCGGCAAGCGGGCCCAGAATGATGCCCACGACGACGGCAGGGACTGATGGGTTTGCGATGGTTGGCATGGGGCAAAACGAGGATATATGGGTACTTACGGGCTTCGCCAAGATACCATGCTTGCTTGATCTTGACTGATAAGATGCCATACAAGACTGTGAAGGCGCCTGCAACAACGTCAGAAAAAGCCCCCGCCAAGATGCAAGGTCACGTACCAAGAACGCCAAGCACAATGTTGAGCTCACTCAAGTTGAGGACAGGCATCTTTCGGTGGGTCTGGATGAAAAAGCAAAATGAAGAATGAACATTGGCACCTTGGCAATGGTGAAAGAAGAAAAAGCTGGGTGCATACGCCTGTTGACCAAGCTGCCACCGTTCCAATAGGAGTGACAATAACAGACAGAAGAGATCGCCAAGAGCCTGAGGGCGATGCCCAGGAAAATAAATAAAAAATAAAATCGCGCACGAGACATCGTCAGCCTCGCTCTGGCTTGCGATGCTAGACCAGTGTCCAGCTCGGAACAAGTCAGCGGGAGAGGCATTTACCAAAGTGAGACAGGTAAGGGGCCGATGAAGTATCACCATGTAGATGAGGCATATTACCGCTCGTCTCATCGCAAGCATTGCCCTGACGCCAAGGCTGTTCAGTCCTCGCGGCCTGCTTTCAAGCCGCCACTGCCAAGTGTCCAGTGTGTCTGCCAAGTCTTGGCGACCCGGTCGCCCATCTGTCCGCCCTACTAAGGAGAAAGGCCGCGTCTACGGAGTATTTTGCCGACGAATAGCAACGTATGCATGCAAGGTTAGTTTCCTATGCTTCCATTTTAGTTCTTCAGACGCCAGTCTCGGAACAAGAGGCTTTGTCGTGGCTGAAAAAGGAAAAAAGTCCATGGATTTTAGAAGGAACACAAGAGTAAAATCGTGCCCCCAGCTGTGGCAGGACGGTCCATTCTTGTCCTTCAACCTCGGTCAGAACTACTCTCCTCCAGTCTCGCCACCTCGGGGTCGGTTAGATGATCGAAAACAGCTGTCCAAGACATTGGAAACATCCGAGATTCAACCTCTTAAAGGTCCAAGTCAGGCATATCGAGGTCCGGTCTCAGGCGACTCTCTATTTGTAGATCTTGGCGGAGATCTTGGCAGAGGATCTTGGTGTCATCTGAGAGGTTACAGCGCGGCTTGGCAGTTCTTGGCTGATAATGTGTCCAACTCAGGGCACAGAATTGCGCCGAGTCTTGTCCGGTTCTCCGCTTGCCCGTCTCACTGCTTTGTTGTACCCCCAGGTAGTTCGCCCGGTCTTCTTTGAAGTGTTGATGAGACTGGTGGAAGCGCGTCATTGTGGCTCGTCATCAAGGCGTGTCGTAAGAACCCCACAGATTTGTCCCACGATCCCTATCTCGCTTGTGGCGTGATGAGGAGAAGAGCCTCTTATTAAGCATAATTTCAAGCCGAGCGCGCGCCTTGGTCTGTTTAAATGGACCCTATTGTTCACAGCCCAGTCCTTTATCACGTGGACACGCTCGCAGGCTGCTCTTTATGGGACGCGTTTCCTGTCTCAAATCTGTCTCAAATCAGGAAGCGCGTGTTGTCGACGACACAAGATGCCTTATCCGGGATAGGCTTCGGCGGTCACTAAATTGCCTTGAGGGATCAATGATCGAGACAAGCTTATTGACCTGAAGACATTAAAACTACACACCCTACCCACATTAGGTTATTCAAGTTCTCAACTGTTTCAAGTGTAGGATAACAGAGGTTTCTCACTTGTCCCTGGGGAGAACTTGGACCACCAGAGCGTACTCACCCCCTTTATTAGAGCACTATCTGATCCACTAAAAGTTTTATATGGGAGTATGCTACTTCCTTATCTTATTCTGGAAGTATAGGAAGAGGCTCATCATGATTGGTCTAGATCCCTGCTTAGTGACCAATGGCATCCCACGCAAGCAAGGATGCACTTTATTGGGCTTGCCTAGCAACTTTGCTTGTGCAAGTAGATGTAGTTATGAGAAATTAGGTTGTTTTATATCGTATTGACAAGTGACCCTTCCGTTTCGCAGCAGCTGAGGAATAACTCGGAAACTCCCCAGTACCGATATGGTCTACGATTCGTGTCAATTTCCTCTCCCATAGACACCAATTGCTATTTTACCTACCCTATAACGTAGCACCAGCCAATTGCGACGCGTGTCATTCCTTATCTAATCAGGTCACCCCCTTGGTAGAGATCGCTGTCATCATCATCCCTTGATTCACTCGATCTGACCTTGCTTCAACATTTGCGAAGAAGACACGTCGGCGGCCAACTTCATCCATTATGCCTCTGCCAGATCGTGTGGGTCGTTCTGGGTCTACTACTCGAGAGGTTCACGACCAATACCCTCTGCTTGAGCCTGGGGAACGTGACGAGACTGTTGTTCAAGCTTCCGACCACAGACAGCGTGATGGAAATGCCACGGCAAAGGTAATGCGAGAGCTTGGGATATCACCTGAACGCCGCAGCAAAGTGACCCCTGAAGATGACGCTCGCGTGCTACGGCGTATCGACCTTGTTGTTCTGCCCCTGATGCTAGCTGTCTACTTTTTGCAAGGTGACATGGCTGCTCCTTGCCACGTTTGTCACACCTGACTGACTTCAATACGCAGGTCTTGACAAGGCGACAATGGCTTACGCATCCATCTTTGGCATCATTGAGGACACAGGCCTCAAGGGTGATCAGTTCTCCTGGCTGGGCTCTATCGTCTATGTTGCCCAACTCATAGCTCAGTTTCCCCTAGCATGGTTGCTCGTGAAGTTGCCGATTGGTAGGTTCACCAGCCTCATGGTTGTTCTTTGGGGCCTCACCCTCACCCTGATGGCTGCGGCGCATACCTTCAAGACCCTGCTTCTCGCTCGCTTCTGGCTGGGCGCTTTCGAGGCCAGTATCGCACCAAGCTTTATAGCCATTACGCAGATGTTTTGGCGCCGTCGGGAGCAACCTCTGCGAATGTCTTACTGGTATGCTATGAATGGATTCACAAATCTGGTATGTTTTGCCTTCTAGAAAATCTACTCAGCTCTTGGGCTTACGCGTTGTAGTTTGGGAGTTTGATTACGTGGTGGCTTGCCCAGTTTCAATTCGGACTCAAACCCTACCAGGTACGCTACCAAAACAACCTCGTATGGCCCTTCCGAGTGGGCGGACTACTGAGAACTTATTCTAGACAATCTTCATCTTCTTCGGCATTGTTACCGTCCTGTTCTCGTTCGTCCTGTTTGCGTACATGCCCGACTCCCCGGCAGAGGCCAAGTTCCTCAGCAAGCATGAAAAGCTCATCGCGATCGAGCGACTGAGAATGAATCAGACCGGCGTCATGTCGCGCAAGTGGCGATGGGATCACTTGTGGGAGACGATCCGAGACCTTAAGACCTGGCTGTGGTTTGCCCTCATCTTTAGTATCTCGTGCGTGCCATCTGCCCCAAACTTGCGTCTCGTTTTAATCTTGCCTCAGGGTTCCTTCTGGTGGTGTTGCCTCCTTCGGTCCTCTGCTCGTCCGATCATTCGGCTTTGACTCGTTCCAAGCTATTCTATTCAATGCCCCTTTCGGTTTGGTACAGCTGGTTTCTACTGTGGGTGGTTCATTCGTGGCGACCAAGTATCGCAAGAAGGGCCCAGTTATAGCTTTTCTAACCTTGTTCCCTATCGCGGGTTGTATGATCATGCTATCAACGCCGCACTCGGCTGACCGCAAGGCGACCCTGCTATTTGGCTACTATATGATCTCGGTATTCCCGGGCATAGGTGCGCCTGCTGCTCTGCTGCTCAATTATGACAGAACTAACTAGCGTTCCAGTTCCCTTGATCTACTCTTGGTCCTCCTCTAATACTGCTGGCGATACCAAAGGCAAATGCAACTCGTCTGCCCTGTTCATTGGCCAATCCCTCGGCAACATCATTGGCCCTCTGTTGTACAGACCCTCGGAGGCCCCCGAGTATTTTCGGGGCCTGTATTGGAATCTGATGCTGTATTGCACCATCATAGTTCTCGTCGGCATCACGACCGTCTACCTTGCCCACCTCAACCGCGACCATAGCCGTCGTCGCGTGCTGGCAGGCAAAGATGCCATCATTCAAGACTATAGCTTGCACTCACTAGAGGAGGCGGACCGACTTCGGAGACTGAAGACAATGGAGGAGCAACAGGTTGATAATGCACCGGATGAGACGGGACGTCGTGCGGGCTCACGTGCATTTGATGACTTGACCGACTTGATGAACGACGAGTTTATCTTTGTTTTTTGAGCATCTAAAACCAATTGCTCCCGCCAAAGATCGAGACAGGCCTGCAGCAGTCATATTTCTTCCTCTCTAGCATACCCGTAATAGCACGACGGCGCGGGACGGGATGTTAATCTACTTCCAGAATCGCAAACTACAAGACAGATTCGAGTGCTTTGGACATCTTTGCAAATGAAAGTGTGAACTTTGAAGATGATGCGAACTCTTGAAACTTTGATGCAGTGCCAAACGTCTGGAAAGTTTGTAACGAGGCTTAGCCAGAGCAGCCTGCAGAAAGACGACGGCTCCTTAGACGACGGAATTCGGTCACAATCAATAAAGAGAATAAAAGGCTAGTAGCGTGAGAGCATTGCTAGGCTCTAAAGAAGAGCCTGATCACTTATGTTACTGACTAGTCTAAGATATAAGGTACCACCTCGTTCACAGTAGACATCCACCAACATAAAGACACCTCTACCTTGCGACGAGATCACGGATATCTCTACCGTTGGTACCTCTTTATAGCTCGGTAATTTTCTACAAGTAGACAATAAGAGCTTCCGACGCCTTAAGAGTTACCTTCAGCTGTCCTTTTTGAATTTTCAATGTTTCCATCTTCTTCGCACCGCGAAGCCTGCAGTTTTCATTGGAAAAGGTTTGACCTGTGATGAAAAAGTTAGCAGATAATTCTCAGAAAAACACTCAGCCGAGCCATCAGGAATATTAAACGCACCTCCAATACTGGGCTCAAGAGAAGCACTAGTTTGCTTGAGGGGAATCTTGGTCTCGCTGCTGGGCGCGGTCATGCGAACTGCTTTGATGTTGCTATTCTTCAGTCCTGTGGCTGTGAATGTAGTCTTTGAGCGCGAGCCACTGCCTGAGTAATAATCCGTGTTAATAAACACAAGCTTCAATGGTTTGCCCTCTCGGTAAATGATATACTGAGCGTACGGATCCGTGCCATCATCGCTAGCCACGATGTGGTCACCTCCGGCTGCAGCAAGGGCTCCGAAGTAGGCCCCGTAGAAGGGAGCGTTGACTTGATCGCTCAACCACCAATTGAAGAAGGCTACAGAAAGTGGTCAGACACTTTGACGATCAGGCTTAGGACTCCATGACTTTACCTTGGTTGATGGTGCCCTGGTGGTAGAACAAGCGCTGAATGCCAAGCGACAATGCACGCAAGGTCTTGTCGACTGCCTGGATTGCGGACCCAAAGGTCGCATCCATTTCGTAGTCAAGTGCGTGAAACCCTGTTTCGCCTGGAATGAAAGCATCAGCAATGCCAAAAACACTTGACTGGTGAGCAAGATTGTCACTGTATACATACCGAGAATGTAGGGTCTGCCAACCGATCTCGCAGTGGAGATTGGTAGAAGGCCCAAGTCGTCCACCGTCCTCTGATGTGTCATCTCAACCGCCAAGTCATCCCCAGTTGCATTGGACAAGGCATACAAGTGTCCATTGTACACTTTGGTGGCATCCTTCACAGTCTGATTGTAGGCTGAGTTGACCAGATACGGCAAATTCGGCCCCTCTGGCTCCAATTGGAATGGGACGGCATATCCACCTCCGGCGAGGATAGGAAGTGGGCTCTTCCAGTGATTGATAAAGTCTTGTGCCCAGTCGGCCGCATCTGCCCCCTCCTGGGTCTCATTCCAAGGAGCCTCGGCAACAGGATATTGCCAGTACTTGTAGAACACTGTAGACAAGATTCAGCAATGATGATCGTGGTCCAGGTCGTTGCCATGGATCTTACAATCAGGTTCGTTTCCAAGCTCTAGAGCCCACAAGTACTTCTGAACTCTCGACTTCGCTTCCATGATCGCAGCAAAGGTGTTGGTCCTGTTATCCAAGCCACGGTTAAATCCTGTTTGAGATTAGCTTTGTAGATGTCGCAAGAAAAGTTCAAGTTACCCAAGATTGTTTCACTCTTGAAGCTCTCTATTCAAGGAATCTTTGTCAGTTCTCACTGCTATGGAACTTGATTTCTGGTAGAAACTTACTGATGAGATCAAAGAACCTGGGGCCGTAAGTAAGGCTCATGGGAGCCACGAGAGGGTCATCGACTTGGTACGAGACATAGCCCTCGAAGGCAGGATCGTACGTCGCTCTATCCTGAGTGGTTCCTCCGATGCGAATGGGCATCTTCTGACCGTAAATCTTGTTGAAGTGATCCATGCAAGGACGCGTCAATGAAATGTTGGTCATGTACGAAGGCCACATAAAGAACTCGAATCTAGTAGTTTTAGTTGACTCGTGAGCACACAAGTATGGCGGCACTTGAAGACTTACGAAGCACCCACGGGGGCAGCATCTATCGCAACTGCATGCTTTGGCTGTTTCGCCGGTACTGAAGAACCAGGGGCAGCACTGGCGGCGTTGGCCAAGCCAAAAAACATTAAATGATGAAATTGAACCATGCTGAGAGTGTGGGTTGAATCGCCGGTACATTCGAAACTGATTGTTTGTGAGGAATTTTGTTCATTCTCTCGTGAGATGGCTCTCTTTATAACAGCACAAGTGATGGACCCCCAGCACTCTGCCACGGATCACTAGTTAGCTTCATGAGCACCCCCCAGAGAAGTTACCCCGCAAAAGCCTACCGTGCGGCTGGAGAGGACAAGGGTCGAAGGAAGGCGTTGCCAATGCGGAAGCATGCAAGCCCCGTTCGTTCAACCTCGTTTTTCGTTTACTAGTCACGTTCAACTTCGTTCACTGCAGGAAGAAAATACCTTGTGACCTAGTTCGACCCAACACGCCCCATGTCTCTCCGTGTCTCCACCACCCTAAGATTTCCCCACCGCCTTCCCTGACCGGCCCTGATCACCAACGGGCACCTGTGCCGAGGAAAAAACGAGACACCGGGACAAACATATTTATTAGCTTATCCTCGTCTAAGCATGGTCAATAAAAGCATGTAAAACATAGCAGGGAGCTCTAAAGTATGATCATTATTATATCATATTTCTAAGAATTTTATTATACGTAAAGAAAATGACTTGTTAAGTCTTAGATGAGTTATTTCATACTCTCCGCCGTTCCGGCCTTGCTGGTCGTGCGGAGCCCGGATCACGTGATGGGTGCGGTGTATGTAGTCCCGTGCTCTCCCATTCCTCAATCCATGATATAGGTGATTCGGCTCAACACAGCCCGAATTGCCGTCCCCCTGGAATCATTCGGCCAAGCTCATGACGAGCACAAATAAACTTGAGCCTAACCAACGAGAAAATATTCCGCCGCAATCCGAGAAGCAGACGGCTTCTCTTTTTGTTTTGACCTGTTCTTCTGCTGCCTTTGTCTCCAGCCAGCTACATACCCTCGATGGCAGGGGGAACCGTGGACACAACCTGGATGTGGAATCCTGCTTTCCGCGAGGATTCCACGTCTACCGCAGGACGCTTCGTTCACTTTCGCAAGACCTTCTTCATTTCCGAAGTGGTACCGTCGTCCCTCGAAATCCAGATCACCGCCGATACACGATACAAGCTCTATGTCAACAAGGAGCTAGTCGCCTTCGGACCTGTCAAGGGTGATGCCAATCTTTGGTTCTACGATGAAGTCGACATCGGTCCGCACCTACGTTTGGGTGAGAATCACATCGCAATTCATGTCTTGCGACTCTTTCACGGGACCTCCTGGGGCACGAGCTTCCCACGCTTGGGGTCAGGCGGCGTCCGTATAGCGACAACTATCGATGATGCCGCCTGGTCGCCGCAGATTCGAAGCAGCACCCTTTGGCAGACGGCAATAGACCCATTTGTGACTCTACGCCTCGATGAAGCTGAGGATGAATTCTTACACGTATACGAGAAGGTTTCGACCTCAGGTGTTGCATCCCTGGAGTGGGTTTCAGCCGTTTTGCTCCGATACCAAAATTCCACAGGCGTCACGGCACCATGGAAACTGTCACCCCGTCTGATCCCACTCATGACGAGACAGAAATGTCAGTTCAAGACCATACATAACGTTGAGAGTTCCTTGGGTCATGATGCCTGGAAGGCTGTGGCTCCAACCTCCTACCTCGAAGACAGCGACATCCTCATCCCCGCTGGTACCAGCCACCAATTGGACCTCGAGGCTCAGAGCCACACCACCGCCTTCATCCGCTTCCGTTTCAAGCGCCCCAACATTGGGGGAGCCTGCCTTACCGTCACATACTCCGAGAGTTACGAAGACGACCCAGAGTTGGTCCCTTATCTCCGCCGCAAGGAAAACCGACGAGACACGAGCAAGTCCCTGATCGGGCCCAAGGACATTTATACTTTACGGGGGCAAGATGGAGCCCTGAACCTAGGCTATTACGACAATGAAACTTGCGAGGAGATATACATGCCTTTTCACTGGCGAGCTTTCCGATTCGTCAGACTCAACATCCAGGCTGGCTCTTCGGACCTGATAATGCGCGGCATCGATATCGAAACGACTCACTACCCTCTAGAGGTACTCTCGAGTTTGAAGATGGGGTCAAGCGATAGTATAATGGAAGAGCTATACGAAACGAGCATAAGAACACTGAGGAACTGCATGCACGATTGCTACGAGGACTGTCCCTTTTACGAACAACTTCAATACGCCATGGATACACGCAGCTCCTCGCTCTTTACATATTACCTATGCGCAGACGATCGCCTGACGAGACAAGCAATTTTGCAACTACATAGCTCGTTCCAACCGCGCATCGGACTGACCGCGAGTCGAGCACCTTCAAGCCAGCTTCAAATCATCCCTCACTTTTCTCTTTACTGGATCTGTATGCTACATGACCACTTCCAGTTCTACGCCGACAAAGAGTTCATTCGACCTTTCCTGCCGGTTCTGGACGCTGTTTTGGACTACTTCCATTCACGTATCGATCGTCAGTTCGACCTGGTGTCTCTGAGGAATGAAGGAGGCGTCTGGAACTTTCATGACTGGGCCGAGCAGTGGCGGCCGTACGGTATCCCACCATCGGTAGTCAAGTCTGGAATCTCGACGTATACCAATAACTTGTATGCGTATACTCTCAAGGCGGCAGCAAGGCTGCAGCTCACATGCGGAGCCCGGTCAGCTCTGGCAGACGAATATTCTCATCGAGCAAGCCGGATTGTAGACGCCGTCAAACGGCATTGCTTCGATGGGAAGTACTTCACCGACAGTATTGCCGCAGGTTCAGACCCTATGGTCGATCGTAGCCAGCATAACCAGGTCTGGGCAGTCCTCAGCGGTGCCGAATTCGGCACCACTGCTCAAAACCTGCTGCGAAACGCCTTGAACACGTCCCAAGGAGACAATTCCCTCGTCAAAACATCCATTTCGATGTCGTTCTATACGTTACGTGCGATCAGCGTCGCCGGAGGATCTTTGTACGAAGATTTGTTTGCCGAGTTCTGGGGACCATGGCGCCACCAACTGTCGTTGGGCTTGACAACCTGGGAGGAAGATGACGTTTCGCACCGCTCAGATTGCCATGCTTGGGGGAGTGCACCCATCTATGAGTTCCTTGCCGAGGTGGCGGGCATACGACCTGCGATGCCAGGATGGGAGGAGTTGGAGTTCGTTCCGCGCGTGAGCCTGTTTCCTTCCCTAGAAGCAACCGTACCGTTTCTTAGAAGAGGAAGGATGGCATTGGCGAAAGTTTCTTGGCACTCATCGGACGAAGGGGCGACCGTCGCGTTGCGCTTTGAGGGGTTGATTGAACGAGTCTTGGTGCATGTCAAACTGCCAGGGCAGCCAGGCACGGTTATGAGTAGCTCAGAAGAGATGTCTTTCAGTTGTAAAAGAGTGTAAATAACGCATTAGACTGAGAGACCTAGATTATTTCGTTTAAATAGAAACACTTTATGCTTCCTCCTGCCCATACATATTGAACTGCTGGTATGCGGAGGAGGCAAACAACGGTACACGAAACCAGCTATCTTGACCTTGTGGAGCCATGTCGAAGTATACTTGATCGGGAAATACGGGAAGTAGGGTGTCAGATTGCTCCACATCCATACGGTTTGGGTTATCCCACGTTGAACCTGACTGGTCTGTATTGATGACTCCGCGCAAGAATGGATCTGGCCGGAACTGATCTTCGATTTGGGAGGTAGTGACTCGCAAATCCGCCATCAGCTGAAGTATCGTGCCTCGTCCCGGAACGGCACCTGTGTCTAGCTCGGAGATGGCCTGGCGCAGGAGCCGTGCATAGGTTGCACTGATCTGCCAAAAGCGGCCTATGCTGCTGAGAAGCCCCGAGAAGAGGGACAGCCTTGCGACCGATGTCGACTCATTTTCTCCTGTGATGCACCGGTGTGCGATCAAAAAGCGAGCGGCGATCCAGATTGACCAGGCGAAAGGCCAACCAAGCTTATCACTGACTTGCTCAGTCGCCGTGGTGGCGATCCGAGACAACATCTCCAAGCAACGCAAACATCGCTGCAGGCATTGTTGACGAGTGTCTGAGTAGGTTTCAGATTGCAAAGTACTGTGGGATGGCAATGCCATAAAGCCATTTGCGTATATAACGAGGGCGTGGAAGTAGCCATGAAGCATAAAGAGCGCAGGCGGTGTTGCTGTTCGGGCACGATCCATAGTTGCTGTATCATGGTCACTGCTGTGCCAAAGCAGTTGAGGCGGTAGGGCCTCCATCCAAGCACTGAGCTCCGCAGAGATGTTCTGTAGGCTTTCCAACCAGGAGGAGACTATTGGCTCTTGGTTATCGCGAAACATCGCATACTCGATGCCAACTCTGTGGGCTCTGCGAGAGAGATCAAACAGCTCCAACTGGAAACTGAAAACAAAAGGAGGTGCGAAGGGGGCCTCAGCCATCCCTGTGGGTGTTTCTCGCCAAACTGACTGGCGGGTAGGGAGGAAGTGTTGGACATGATCGTCGTCTAGAGTTGAGGCGTGGTTGGTTGTGATGCAGATGCTACAGTCAAGTGCATATATGGCCCAGAACAGCCGCTGGCGAAAGAGGCCATCGCTTTTGCTCAGTGCCTCGTGGCTCTCAACTCCTGTTGACGTTCGAAATACCAGCCCATCTGTGTTCTTAAGCTGCACAGCCAGTTTTGTTGCCACCGCTAACGGCCCCCAAACCTGAGGGCCATGGGTCATGGCAGAGAGATCCAAGACGAGCACAGTCAACACCTCAAGGGAGCTATACGATGGCTCCTCGAGCACGTCAACGAATATGCTGCGCTTGGAGTACTTCCAGAACGAGTCGCTAGATGCTTGGTCAAGGCGCGAGTCAAATGAAAAGGGTAAAGCGACTCCGAAGAGAGCGTAATAGAGCAATGATGGCTCGTCTGCAGAGCCCATATCTGCACATACGCGCTGAACGTCGAGGAATGGGAACCATGGGTGGATGTGGCAAAAGTACAGTGAGGCCAGAGAGATGACGAGATCTTTTGGTGGTCGGCGCTCCTTGATCTTACGAGTACGCTCAAATGTCGCCACAGCCGCCGGACGAGGAAGCATCAAGGCTGCGGAGGAGGACTCTTCACGGGACGGGATGGGCGCGGCTTGAACTGTAGGCCCGGACGAGACGGTGGCCTCCGGATTGCCACGGATGGCTCGCAACTCGGCTTCGAGCATCTCTAGCGACCAACATCATGAGCCATGAACTGAAGCAGGTAGGCAAGCAAGCAAGCACTCACCGATCTTGTCTTCGAGCACCTGACGGTGCCCCGCCGGAAACCCTGGTTTGCGCCGGCCTGCATATTCGCACTCAACATGCGCGCGCTCGCAGCGCTGACACGCTGGAGTTTGACGGTCACACTTTGCTTTGCGCCGCTTGCACCGTTCGCATCTAGGCCGTGCATCGTTAGTATCTGTTGCTGTCGCGGTGGTCGAGAACGTACGAGGTCATGCTTCGGACCATGTTGCGCCGTGAGACAGGCTCGGCCATTGTGACTCTGGTGGGTTCACCCTCCCAGATTTTCGGGGCATGTTGGCCCTTAAATGCCGGGGGAACACAGACAGGGTCGACCGCGTGATGTCCACACCAGGCCTACTGAAGTTAGTGCTCCCCAGTTTCTCCGCATCGCCGTGTGATTCCCCTTGGGGCCCCCCCTTGCACATCACGTTCGGCCAAGTGAGTCCCGAGGTTCTGGTCAGTAGTTCCTGCTCCTAATGAGGCTGGTGCAAGGTTATATGGTAGGTTATATAATCGGGTCTTGCACCTGGGGCCCGTCACTCAGCTATCAATTGCATGAACATTATACTCACTACCATTGCTACCTCCGATCCCATGCCTGCTCCAAACACTCCCCAGGACATGGTCCTGCCTTCCTCGCCCGTCGATACGAGCCGTTGGTGGAGATTCCGCAACTTGCGGACTCTGAACTTGCTCATGGTCATCCCACTGCTGTCCATCTTTTCCCAAGGGTTCGTCTAACCACGAAACAACCACGCAACCACAAACAGCTAACTAGAGGACGCAAAGTTTTGACGGGTCTATGATGAACGGGCTTCAGTCTGTCTCGCATTGGCAGACTTACTTTGGGACGCCTACCGGCGCTCTCCTGGGCTTCTTTAACGCAGCCTACCCCCTGGGTGGAATCCTCGGCACCTTTCTGATCTCACCCACGGCTGATATCTTTGGACGACGAATTGGTCTTGCCAGTGGAGCTGCTCTTTGCTGCGTTGGAGCTGCTGTTCAAGGCGCGGCGATCAATATCGCAATGTTCATCATCTCCCGTATCATAATTGGTGCAGGCAGCGTCGTCGTTGCCGGAGCCGGTGCCCCATACATCACCGAGATCGCCCATCCAGCCCAGAGAAGTACAGCTACAGCTCTATTCCTCACTTTCTACTCTGTCGGTGCCATCGTTGCGGGCTGGTGCACCTTCGGAACCTTTCGCATCGACAGCACGGCGTCCTGGCGAATCCCGTCAGCCTTGCAAGGCCTCCCGTCTATCATCCAGTTATTATTTGTCTGGTTTCTTCCCGAGTCTCCCAGATGGCTTGTCAGCAAAGGCCGCAACGAAGAAGCTCTGCAGATGCTGGCCAAATACCATGGCGAGGGTGATGCGTCCGACCCTGTTGTCCAGTATGAGTACACTGAGATTCTGGAGACGCTCGGTGCTGAAGCATCCCATCAAAACAATATGTTTGCCTTCTTGAAAGATCTGGGAAGCACCGCCGGCAACCGCAAGCGCATGTTTATCATGATCTGGGCAGCAATCTGCTCGCAGATGTCGGGCAACGCATTTGTCTCCTACTACCTTTCGCCTATCCTGCACTCTGTCGGGCTCAAATCAGACCTCCAGCAGACCTTGATCAACGCTACCAACCAGATGCTGTCTTGGTTTTCTGCCATCTACTTCGCAACATTGCCGGCCAAGGTTGGCCGCCGCAAGCTTTTCTTGTGGTCTCTGACCGCTATATGGATCATCGACATATGTATCACCGCAGGCAGCGCTATGTTTGCCAAGGATAACAACAATAAGGCGGCAGCCTATACCGTGGTCGCGTTCCTTTACCTCTTTTCACCAGCTTATAATCTCGGATTCAACGGCAACCTCGGACTCTATATCCCTGAAATCCTTCCTTATCGTCTACGAACCAAGGGATTGTCGTTCTTCTATTTTGTCCAGTTCTGCTTCATGATGCTTTCCACCTTCACAGTGCCCATCGGACTGGAGGACATCTCCTGGCGCTTCTACATCATCTTCGTTGGGTGGGTCATGGTCGAATTCGCTGGAGTCTATTTCGTGTTCCCGGAGACCAAGGGTCCGTCGTTGGAGGAGATTGCGTTTATCTTTGATGGTCCAGGTGGCGTTGTTGGGCATGCTGCAGATGTAATGGTTGAGGGCAAGGGCGCTCACTTTGTCGAGCATGCACGTGGCAAAGAATCAGTCTGAGTGGCAAGCGACTCGCAGCTCTAAGGAAGTCTTGTATTGAAGTGGCCTCGCCTCCTGTAAGCCAGCCGTAGCCTCTCTATGGCCAAGGCAAATTTTCTGGTCAGAGGCCTTTGCTTGCTGTTGACTAGAATGGCATGAGATAGCTGTTCAGTGTCGTGAAGCTGATCCTTTGATGATTTCTGGCGGCCATTCCCGGTCTAACTTGACGTTCGGTGTTCGAGATGGTCTTAAGAGTACCAAGTAACAGGAACTCATGGACCGTCCCTACCAATAGCAGGAAAGCAGGTCGTGACAGCTCAAGTTTCTCAAACATTGGGAAATCTCGGAAGAAAAGTTTTAAGAGTACGGAGTAACCCTCTTGGAAGCCCTGTAATATTTTTACCTGGTCCCTAACACCCTCCCGCGTGCTGATCCATCGCAGGTACACTTTCTGCGCTAACCGATTCCCACAGCCAACTGTCGACAACTTCGGGGTCAATCTGGACCATGGAATCACCTTCAAGCAGACTTGCCAACGCCAACATCTCATTCGGCGAAACTCCGTGCTGTGATAGGTCACAGGTCGTTCCTGAGAGAAACCCAGTCTCATTCATGCCCTGGGGATTTGGACAGCTATGCGGCTCGATCAAACAGCGCAGCATGTCCCGGAGACAGTTCAGTTCCTGTCGTTTGAAGCAGGCAGGCACATTCCCGCCCGCAATGAGAGTGTCGAAAAGAGCGTATGGTGTCTCTAGATATCTCTCATCGCCATCAGCAGAAGCTAGATGGACCGCGACGATGAGAGAGAGCACAAAACCAGCAGAAAATACATGGTCTAGGTCAAATGGGAGAAAGTATTCTACGGAGGCTGTTACCAATAGATGCCCGGCACACTAAGCTCCAGTCAACTTGCCGAGAAGGTCTTGAGCTTGTAGCCTAGTTAGCACCCGTAGAGACTTTTGAGCCGACTCGTAGGCAGTCCTCAATAATGCTTTCACAGGTTCGATGATGGCAGTATCCTGACGGTCTTGTCTTGTTCTTCTGTCGAGTTTGTCGCGCAAAAGACATACCAGGAGTGGCCGAATGGCAAGGACAATACACTGGCTCAATGTTAGAGAGCTTTTTCATGAAGAAGTATACATGTCGGTCTTAGAGTAGCTCACTTGGTGATAGCAAAGGTTTACCGTTGCGGAGACTCTAGAGATAGGGTCAGTATTGCTAAGCTTTAGTTCTGGAGTGGCGTTCATCTCCGTGGCCAGGTCAGCAAGCTCTCGAACTGTTGCTTGGATGTTCCTTAGAAAAGAGGAATTAAGGTGTTCATCAACGCAGTATACAGCTAAGGCTGCAGTTAGTAGCTGATAGCAGTTGACCGGAGGAGGATGTTGTTTGAGCCTACTATTGAGAACCTTGGCAAGGAGTCGCGATAGCCTCACATGCATGTCGAGAGCACAAGACTTTTGGGCAGACTGATGAGGCTTGGGGAAGGGGACAGATATATCGCTGTCGTGGATAGAGCTTGGGGCTCCTATGAGGGTGGAAAACTTGCGGTCCAGGATGTATAGAGTCCACCAAACACCACGATATCGTGACGCGTCTTTGTGGCAATCAGGACTACCGCCGAGGTCCCGGTGATAGCCTTGAGTTAAAGCTATGCGTAGGCCGAGGCCAAGCTAAGTGGAGTTGTTAGGACGAGCCGACATGATCAAGAACCTGAAGTCAAGCCGACTTACGTAGACAAATGCACTGTTCCGATGATCTACGGACTGCAGGTATAAGGCCAAGCCGCAACATACCTCTACCGCTGTGATTGGGTCTCGATAGAGACCGTTCACATCTGGCAATAGGTCTAGAGCACGGATGAAATATCCACTGCCGGGGGGGGTTGTTCTTGAAGCACCGCGGGCCAGGAGTGCTTTTCCCAGGGCCATAATCACAAAGAAATGCACGAACCAGATCCGATTTTCGAGGTTCAATGAGTCTGGTCCATGATTGTATAATGAGAACAGCCCTTGCATGAATGTCTGTTCATGAAATAGGTGGTAGGTCTGCCCGACGTGGAACTTGACCGTATTAGTGAGATAGAGAGCGTGGTCAAGCGAAGGCAAATCTTCCATCGAGATAGAGCCAAGATTTCTCATGCTTGGGAACTCGAGGGCATATGCAGCACCGTCCACATTCAGAGGCACCTCGGTGGATCCTTTTTGGTCGAGATTGTGTCTGATCATGCTCATTATATGTCTGCTATAGGCCCAAGTGGATGATGGGCCGAGGAAGCCTGGTGCAGTTATATCCATTAGTAAGGACGCATCGTGGCAGGGGGTGATGACAGAACACACGTCTCCGGCCGCGAATGTCAGTGATAAACTGAGGTGGGGTGGTAACGAGAGGATTTGACAAAGCCGAGAAGCTGTCGATATGGCGATCTACCTCCGGTTCATCATGGCTATGAGCATCGTTGTGTGCGGTATCGACCGGGCTCGAATCTTTCGATGGCTTGGGGGTGGGTTGGTGTCTCTTGGCGGATTGAGCGGGATCATTCTCCTCGCCGGCTTTCCGCTTCAGCTCATTTAAGTAGCTGGACGCAAAATGTCAGAAGAAAGGGCATTGGAAAGCTCGTTAAAGGCAGGTCTTACCTCTCCGACACGACGACCTTGCGATCCTCAGGCTCGAAAACGCACTCTGTGGAGCGGCGTTGGCAATTTGCACATGGGTGCGATCCAGAACATCGGACTTTGCGCTCACGGCATCTGAGACATCTGGAGCAATGGTCAGTTGAGAGATAGACTCTGAAAGTAAGGAAGCTAACGCAACGTGGAGCTTCCTGGCCTTGGAACCAGCCTGGTCGGTGGACTCGGGAGTGTTTGACAAAGTCATTTGGTTTGATACAATGACAAGATACAGTAAATGCAAGGAGAAGATGCGAACAGGATGAACTGAGGGTCGACTAGGTTCTCCACAATTCCACTGCCTTATCAATGCATGTGAGGGGCCCTGGTTTGCGGGGAGATGCCCCAGACTGAATGCTCAGATAAACCGTTACAAGACCTGAGCTTGTACGAGGGAAATTGTTTCCGCTCATGGAGTTCCGGGTAACCTTTGCCATTCGCTCGGTTTGCCTCCCCGAGACATGGGAGGGCCTGCTCGGGTATCCACCCCGAAGATTAGGTTATCTGCTATCTTGACACACGCGCGAGGAAGCAGCCAGCCCCGTTATTACTCCTTTAACAGTTAGAGTCACATCTGTGGACATAGGCTGTTAGTGCTCTACTAGAGCTGGGTTTGCTCCTTAATCTGCCTAGGGTAGCACGCGGGTGTAGAAATGAACGAGACACGAGACTCCTCAGAAGTATAAAGAATTAAGTTATAAAAATGGTATAAAATAATATGAAAACTAGAATATTTTTATATATTTTTATTATATTTTAATAGCTATGTTTAGGAGAGGATAAGCTAATTTGTCTATCCTCATATCTTGTTGTTCGTTGACCCAGGTGGGTGGGTACGGAGGAGAAGATGTTGAGTGAACAAATATTGGAGATATCGATCTCGTTCACCGTCACGGAGATATTGTTGTGCTATTTACAGGTAGGCCGAAAAAGCTTTATCTTGAGGTATTAATTGAACTGGCCACATACTATGAAATTTTCCATTTCATTGTGAGCATTCAAGTTACGTCTTGATCATGGCGCACGCCTCACACAGCCTTTGCCATCGTGCAATTCTAAAGACCGCTATCAATGAGGCCCACGAATCACGTCTCCTTTCTCGACACGACGTCATCACCGACACTGTAGGTAGAGCTGGTCGATACTTTCAGGTCAATCTCGTCGTTTTGCCGTCCGCCTATGCATCTGATTTCCGAGATCTGTGTGCACAGAACCCTGTTCCTTGTCCCATCCTGGGCTGTACAAAGCAAGGAGACTGTAGCGGATCAAGAAGAGGGCCAAAAGAGAGAGATGAGGGGATCACGACCTTCTGTGCACACGGCACACACAACTGGGATGATACCAATGGTAGGTGTGCATTATTATGTGTAGGTGAAGATGGAGCGAGGGCTTCCAGAGGCCCATCGAGAGTCTACCCCAGCGGATGTATCCAGACGCCTGATTTTGATGTCCAGACCGACTTTCCTCGCTATCGTGTCCGAGTCAATGGTAGTTTGGTTGCAATAAAAACAGACATTCTCGATGAGTGGACGGACGATCATGTTGCCTACTTGATTGGCTGCTCTTTGTCATTTGAGAGGGCCTTGAAAGAGGCGGGGCATCGGATCTGTCATGAAGAAGACGGGAAGCGGCCTGCTATGTATAAGACGAATATCCCGGTGCTCACAGCGGGCGTCTTCTGCGGTGGGACAGTCGTTGTGAGCATGAGGACTTACGAGATTGAAGAGGTTGAGCAAGTGAGAAAGATAACTAGGCCTTACCTCACGACGCATGGCGAGCCGATAGCAGGGGGGTGGGACGGCGCAGAGGCGATTGGAATTAAAAGTGTTCAGGAACTAGATTTAGGAGATAGACAGACATTCAAGGGCGACGAGGTACCGGTCTTCTGGGTAGGTTGATATCCATCTTACGATAAACTGCCGCCAAAGAGATTCTGACCGATGATTACTAGGGATGTGGCGTGACGCCACAGGCTGTTGTTGAGGCCGTAGGCGATAGGATCAAGGGAACGGTGATGACACATGATCCTAGATTCGTCATGGTAACCGACTGGACTGTGGATGACTTGCCGAAGCTCTCGGCATGTCTCAGGATGGAAAGTTTGTAGATAGACGATCGCATTCAACACAAAGTTTTATGGTATTGGGTTTCATTGCCGTCATGTGTTGATGACTGTATCTTTTGCTGTTGTGGCTGGTGGCCTCGTTTGGACCAGTCATTTTAGATGATAAGGACCACATTCCATGGCACATACTCATGGCTAGGTTATGTATTTGGCCAGGATTCTTTACGAAGATGACCTTTCTAGATAAGTTCCCAATGCACCCTCCACTCGTAGTCAATCAGACCCTTTGGACATCACAAATGACGCTGACTGTGTGTTGGTGTGCGTCGTACAAAGACCTTCTCTTCCAGGGTCATTTAATAACAGGCACCAAGCTAAATCGAAGATGCAGGCTCTATTCCGACCAAGCGAGCCCACAGAAGTAATGCTCTCGCAGAGCCTCATTTGAATACAATTACATCCAGTCCCTTCCTCCACCTCTACTCCCCTCACCTGGCCGCTTCGTTCTGGAGTATCCACCCCCTTCAGCTTCCCACTTCGGCTGTAAAAGCCAAACTCTGAGGGAATAGTACAATCGAGAAGGATGGTATCAAATCAAGGGCGATACTTGAACTCAAGATTGCGGTCTCCCGTAGTCTTCTTCCGGTTGTCGGGCCTCTCTCCCGCCAAGATCGCAGCCTTCTCCTTGTTGGACCTCAAGAGGTAAGCCAAATGAATAGACACCAGAACGTTGGCCACGACAATGGACCCAAGAGAAAAATCATGGCCTAGCATGTATGGAGACTTTCGGTAGACCTGGCCTGCGATAATTCCAGCAGAGTTGCCGATTGTTTGCTGGATGCCAATGGCCGTGGCTCGGCGGTATTGCGGTGCCATGTTCACGTTAAGCCAGGCCAAGTTAAGGCCGGTACCATTGTAAACGGCAATAGTGCAGACAAAGGTAGCGAAGTATTTGACCGCGTTGTTTTTAACGGCAATGAGCAAGATGTAGCCAATGCCTCCGAGCGAGTTGGTAAACAAGATGAACTAAAGCATGTTAGATCTGCCATTTCCGTGGCTACGCGGCGACTTGACTTACAGGGCCACATTTTTGATACTTGTCTGATAGAAACGCAAAGGTAAAGAATCCGATGGCACCAAGGACGTAGACTGGGATGGTCAAGTAATTGGCGGAAAGTCTGTCATGGCCCATGGCATGCAGGATAGCAGGGAGGAAGGTTCCAAAGCCATTGCTCAGAATGTTCTGGAAAAATTGAGTTCCAGCGCTAACGAATTGTTACTTAAGTTCTGTTTCATTTTGTGGGAAGGGGTCATAATATACCATAGCCAGACTTTGACATCTGTGGCGGCCAACCTGATTTCTTCCCATGAGAAGACATCTTCTCCCATGTACGACATTCGCTGCTGGTGGCGAATTTCCATGATCTTCCTCTCCTTCTCGTCGAGGAAATACGACTGTCGAACATCGCTGGGCAAGCCGAACCAGATTCCGAAAGCGCATACCAGACTGAAAGCGCCTTCGATGATGTAGACCCATCTGAGAAGCGAGTTGTCAGCATGACCACCATATAGACGCGCGAGAAACGTAGTTACTGACCTCCAGCCAGGGTATCCCCCAATGCCGTCCATTTGCAACAGTCCATATGCAAGCAGTCCGCCGATCGCCCCTGACAGGGCCACGCAGGAAACAAGGTACGAGACTCGTCTAGCCATCTCATCTCTCTTGTAAACAAGAGTGAGGTACATGTTCAACGAGGGAAAGAGACCTCCTTCTGCAGCGCCGAGAGCCAGGCGACAAGCGTAGAGACCTCCCACGTTGGTGATGAAACCATTGGCAATAGTCGCTCCAGTCCAGACGAGACAGAGAAAGGTTAGAATATATCGAGGTGTGAAGCGCTTGACAAGGATGACACAGGGGATTTCGATGACGATGTATGTGATGAAGAAGATAGAGACGGCGATTGAGTACTGGAATTCAGAGGCTCCAATGGCCTCGGGCATTCCAGCAACCTTGACATTGCCTACCGATACCTTTTAGTTCCACTTTTACCTGTGAATTGCTGGGGGCGTAGAGTTCACATACCAATGTTAGCTCTGTCAATGAAGCAAGAGAGATAGACAATGAAGAGAACAGGCGTCAAAAAGATATCCAGTTTTCTCACGACTTTGGCTTCTTCCTTGGGGTCAAGGTAGAGGGTGTGCTGGGCCTCTTCATTGGCGCTGATGGTATCGGCGTCCATCATGGACGCCTTGCTTTTGATGTCAGCCGGTACGTCGGTAGACATGATTCCAGTTTTGACGAGGACTGTCGAGTGTTTGCCTTTTGCGTTATGTAGTCGCTCTACTGGGTGTTTTGGCTGTTGAATTGTTAAGAATGAATGGACGGGTTTTATAGAGACAACTGAACATAGATAAGGTTGTCTTTTCAATGAAGGGACTTATCTTGTTCAGGTACGATCACAGGCATCCAATCTGGCGCTCGGTGAGTCGCTCCGCACCACTCGCTCGCTTAGCGTCTGCGCGAGTCAGTGTACGGGTTAACAGCTCTGGGGAAAGGAAGACATCAATGGAGTGATACGTATCTTCCATCTTATCTGGTAGCGGGAACCAAGAGCCTCGGGGCGTGGGGCCGTCTATCTGCGAGAAATGCAACCCGGGGCGTGGGGCCGAGCTCACCATCCCTCGTGATCAGCCTCCGGGCTGGATGCATCCGCCTGATAGCCAAACAGATTGTCATAATAGAGATGTTAGACGAATTTCCAAGTTCATAGCCTTCAAGATAAAAGGGCTAGTGTCGCCTACGTATCAAGATAAAGCACAACTCAACGTGGACTCTCAACATCCTTGCCTCCAGCAGCTCCGACTCTTCAACTAAATTGTCTTGACAAAATGGGCTCCATTCCGACTCAACAGCCGAAAATCCGCATCGCTATCGGTGAGTTACACTGTAGACAAAGTGTATTTTCATGGGAAGCTCACAATGATTCTTAGATCGTGGCGGCACCTTCACCGATGTGCATGCCTATGTCCCGAACAGAAGGCATGAACAAGTCTTCAAGCTCCTCTCGGTGGACCCCAAGAACTACAAGGATGCCCCCACAGAAGGCATTCGCCGGGTCCTGGAGAAGTTTAGGGGCACGACCCTACCGCGAGAGGAGCTTATCGACACTTGGGACATTGAGTCCATCCGGATGGGAACGACCATTGCCACAAACGCTTTGCTGGAGAGGCAAGGTGAGCGAGCGGCGCTCTTGACAACCAAGGGTTTTCGTGATCTTCTGGTTATTGGCAATCAAGCCCGGCCGCATATCTTCGACCTCACGGTGCGGAAGCTCGAGAATCTGTACGAAATAGTGGTCGAGATTGACGAGCGGGTGACCATGGAGGAGTTTCTTGAGAATCCCGAGAAGCAGCCGATCGACATCAGCAAGGACTCGACTCTTGTTGAAGGCTCGACAGGCGAGGTTGTTCGCATCCTCCAAGTCCCCGATATGAAGGCCATCAGGGTACAACTGGAGCAACTGTACAGTGAGGGACTCAGGAGTGTAGCTATCTGCTTCATGCACGCTTATCTCTATCCAAATCATGAGAACAGCGTTGCGAAGCTGGCCCGGGAAATGGGGTTCGACGTCTCGGTATCTTCAGAGCTTCAGCCAACGGTGACTTAATTCGATACTACAGACTGTCAATGGTAACTGACTTCGACTTACAGATCAAAATGGTACCTCGGGGCAACTCAGCCACCGCAGATGCTTACCTCTCGCCGTTGATCAAGAGATACGTGAGAAACTTCGGCACTGGTTTCAAGGGTGGCGTTGAAGCCATTGCTGAAAAACTTCTCTTCATGCAGAGCGACGGGGGTCTCTGCCTGTGGCAAAAGTTCTCCGGTTTGCGTGCAATTCTCTCCGGGCCAGCAGGAGGTGTCATCGGTTATGCCAAATCTTGCTACGATGTTGGGGAGAAACGCCCACTTCTCGGGTTTGACATGGGTGGTACATCGACCGATGTTAGTCGGTTTGCTGGCACTTATGACCATGTCTTTGAGACTGAGACAGCAGAGGTCACTCTTCAAGTGCCCCAATTGGACATCAACACGGTTGCTGCTGGCGGAGGAAGTATCCTGCACTGGAAGAACGGCTTATTTGCCATTGGACCCGATGTGAGTATCCCATCTCTTGTGTTTTACACTGGTTCTATTTTCTGATACATTGCTACCTGCCAGTCTGCTGGCGCACATCCTGGCCCAGTTTGTTATCGCAAGGGCGGTCCGTTGACCGTCACGGATGCCAACCTTTTCCTTGGACGACTTCTTCCTGAGTTCTTCCCAGCCATCTTCGGTCCCAACGAGGATGAACCGCTTGATTATGAAGCAACTGCCAAAGCCTTTGCAGAGATGACACACATGATCAACTCGGAGGAGGGTCTTGACTTCACGCCTGAAGAGGTGGCGAGTGGCTTCTTGCGCGTGGCCAACGAGGCCATGAGTCGCCCGATCCGTTCCTTAACGGAGGGCAGAGGTATCAGGACGAGCGACCATACTCTTGTCACCTTTGGAGGTGCGGGAGGACAACACGCTTGTGATGTTGCTGAGGCCTTAGGTATCGATATGGTCGCTATCCATCGCTTCTCATCCATCCTGTCTGCTTACGGTATCGCCTTGGGAGACTTGACCCACGAGGTGCAGCGCCCACGAACGGATACCTTGACCAACATGGAAAAGAACATCGAGGCCGAATTCGCCCCCTTGGTGAATGAGGGCAGCGCGATCCTCCTCCAACAAGGATTCTCCGACCAAGATGTTGAATACGAGCTGTTCCTCAACTTGCGATACGCCGGCACCAACAGCTCCCTCATGATCCGGAAACCGGTAGACTCTTGGGATTTTGCCTCTATCTTTACGCGTCAGCATCATGATGAGTTCGGCTTCACCCTTGACAGGGAAATCCTGGTTGATGACATCCGCGTTAGAGCTCTTGGGAAGACGAGGGGTCACGACTTTGAAACCATTTCTCAGGCGCTCAAGTCGGCCTCCACCAACATGGTATCTCCGAAAAAGAGCGTCAAGAAGACAAAGCTCTACACGGCGGGTGTCTGGAGTGATGTCAACTTGTACAGGCTTGACGATCTTGCTCCTGGTGATCTTGTTCAGGGGCCTTCGGTTATCCTAGATCAGACTCAGACGATTTTGATACAGCCTGGTTGGTCTGCAACAGTCCTGCCTCGCCACCTTATTTTGGAGAAAGCCTTGCAGTCGGCATCCAAGACTAAAGAGGAGGACGAAAGCTTCATTGATCCCATCCAACTATCTGTCTTTGGCCACCGTTTCATGAGTATCGCCGAGCAAATGGGTCGGTCGCTCGAGAAAACCTCGGTTTCGATCAACATCAAGGAACGATTGGACTATTCATGTGCCATATTTTCGCCAACAGGTGGGCTCGTCGCAAATGCCTCTCATATTCCTTGCCATTTGGGCGCTATGAGCTTTGCCGTTGCCTATCAGGCTGAGTTGTGGGGGAATCGTCTCCGTCCAGGCGACGTGTTGGTCTCTAACCATCCCGCCGCCGGTGGCTCTCATCTTCCCGATATCAATGTCATCACGCCTGTTATTGACGATCAGACTAACGAGGTTCTGTTCTGGGTCGCTTCTCGTGCCCATCATGCTGACATTGGCGGCATCCGTGCTGGCTCTATGCCGCCGCATTCAAAGGAGATCTGGCAGGAGGGCGCATCTTTCACCTCATTCAAGCTCATCGAGCAAGGGCGCTTCAACGAGGAGGAACTCCGTGAGCTAATGCTTGAGAAGCCTGCTAGGTACCCCGGATGCACTGGCACCAGAACCTGGAGTGACAACGTCAGTGATCTCAAGGCCCAGGCTGCGGCCAATCTCAAAGGAATTCGATTGATCCAGGATTGCATCAAAGAATACGGTCTGAGCACTGTTCAGGTAAGTCAAAATATTTCACGCATAGAGGTATAGATACTCACATCCCTGTAGAAATACATGAACGGTATTCAGGCCAACGCCGAGAAAATTGTTCGCAGCCTGCTTCGCAAAGTTCATGACGAATTCAGCGGCCTTCCCCTGGAAGCCGTGGACTACCTTGATGATGGCTCGATGATGTGTCTCAAGATCCACATCGACCGCGAGCAAGGCTCGGCGACCTTTGACTTCACCGGTACCACGGGGGAACTGTATGGCAACCTGAATGCTCCTCGCGCCATCACCTTTAGCGCCATCATATACGTGCTCCGTTCTCTCGTCAATGAAGATATTCCTCTGAACCAGGGATGTCTTGCGCCCATCGACGTCATTCTTCCCGAGGGAACATTCCTGTCACCTTCCAAAGGAGCCGCAACCGTTGGTGGAAACACTGATACCTCGCAGCGTGTCACAGATCTGGTCCTTCAGGCTTTCCAGGCTGCGGCCGCGAGTCAAGGAACCTGCAACAGCCTCACGTTCGGCTACGGAGGTGAGCTTGTGAACGGCAAGGCAAAGCCTGGCTTTGGCTACTATGAGGTATGTCTGGACATGAAGAGCTTTGTTGTTTGGTCATACAGACTAACACCGTGAGCAGACCATTGCAGGAGGGTCAGGTGCCGGCCCGACCTGGGCCGGCCAGTCCGGAGTCCACGTCCACATGACCAACACCCGGATCACGGACCCAGAGTCTCTTGAAAAGCGATATCCTTGTATCCTTCACGAATTTTCTATCCGTAACGGTTCTGGCGGTGCAGGGAAATACCCCGGTGGAGATGGTTGCATCCGTGACATCGAGTTCCGACGACCTGTTCAAGTGTCGGTCCTCAGCGAGAGACGATCAATCCCGCCCCCAGGTATCCAAGGTGGTGGGCCCGGCAAGCGAGGCGAGAACATTTGGGTCAGGCATGATGAGTACGGGGCTCGTGAGATTATGCTCGGAGGTAAGAACACTTGCGAAATGAAAAAGGGTGATCGAATTATCATACGTAAGTACCTCCAGGTTCTGCACATAGTGCAAGGCTAATACCTAGATTAGGGAGCCCTGGTGGTGGAGGTTATGGAAAGGTAGAGTAGAGGGATGGAGGGAGATTATATGGAAGTCGTAAAGGAGGAACGGGCAGCAACTCTGTTGCCAAGGTAAGATGGATAAGAGTTGGCACATGTATGCAAAGGGCACGGGGTCATAAAAAAAACTTTAGACACCAAGACGCCCGCGTCAGCTAAGATAGGAAAAAGATTTATAGTCTAAATATAAGCAAAAGAAGAGATGAATAAGGGAAATAATGATATAATTCTTTTTTAATATTTTTACTACTATTTAATTACTTATGGCATTTTTCTTCAAAGTCTTAGCCCTTAGACTTAGTCTGTTTTGCCATAATAGCTGCAGAGGGCTAGCTGAGTGTCTCATGTTTTTTGACGACCGCGTGAGAGGCTAGAAGTCAGCTCGCCACAACAACGTCCCCACTTTCACCTCTCCTATTAGGGTTTTATGCGTCAAGCTATCGATGTCGATCAATGTCGATCACAGCATCATTTCTACCTAAGGCTTTCAGCTAGCCCAAAACCCAGACTCAACCCAAAGAACACATAACCTCTGGCGATCTATAGAGCCTCAATCTCAAGTGCACCCAGTCCCCTGTTTTCGTCGTCAATAGCCGATGCAATCGCCTGAAGATCAGAGGGGCTCTTGATCTGATAAAGAGATGCCTCAATGGCGTTATAGAGAAAGTACTGGTCATCGCCAAGCTCGAACAGTGACAGGGCCTCCCCCGTGTATGCCTTCATAGAGAAGAGTGGCTTGACGTCACCGTCCAAGCCGTATCCCTTAACGAGCTCGGTTACTTGGCCGTACTCGCCCCACTCCATGTCGCCTCCCATTTCTTCATAGTCGTTTGTCCAGTCCCTTGGGGGGTCGACCTGTGCGCAGTTAGTCAGCCATGGGCTCATGGGGGATAGTGGCCGGAAGATCGGATGGGAAGATCTTTACATCCGTGTTGGTCATAAGTGTGCCGTTGACCTGCTTTAGGTTGTTTCTCATGTTGGGCTTTGGCAATATGAGAGAACCTGACTGGAGTGAAGGATGTAAGGTGAGTTGGAATGTGTCTAGGAGGAATCTTGGTTACGAATGCATCTATTATATGCACCTCCAGGATAGCATGGAGCCACTGACGTCACATGAAATCTCGAGCTGAAGGCGGAAGTGTCCGTTGGTATGCAGATCATACAGTTTTCTAGCTTAGTTATCCGATCGAGGGCCGGGCTTCAACTATAACAAAGAACACATTTTTAACACATCATAGCATCATATCCCAATGCTAGCACAGTGGCCTTTTATCCTCCACTGCCATTCTCTCGAGCGAGGTTAGATGACTGGTTCTTTTGCCCCTTGGCAAACGCATGATCGTCACATTGCGGACCTGCGTGTTCGGGGATGAGGCAATGAGGTGCCTTGTGGCGAAACCCCTTGGACTGGCTTGGTCTTCCAGTTGTGTGGATAATTAGAAGCCCAAAATAGAGTAATTATTAACACAGACACATTGGCAATGACCAGTGTAGTCTGTATGCACCTGACCTGATACCTTGTCTACAGGTATTAAGTCGCATACGTATAAGAGAAGGCAGATTGGGGTGAGATCCTAGAAGGAGTATGCAATGATCCATCTCTGGCCGTGGCAGCTGGCACATCGATATAATTACTAAAGCACGCTGTTCTAGCCCCATCAGTATCCCACTTGCTTAACCTATTTACAAGCACAAAATATAAGTTCGCCGAAACAAATTCCTTCGTATGTCACGCTCGTCCTCCTTGCCCGTGCTTCATCTGCCTTCCAAGGAGCTCAGAGTACCGAGCGGCATGGTGAACCCGCAACTTCTTTCCCCAGAAAATCATCGGGATATGAAGCAAGCTGATGAAAAGCGAGACGCAACCCATGACAATATGCATGTTTGTAAGACCTTGACTGTTCATCCAGGGAACGATGGCAAAGGGAATCCCGATGCTCACAACGTTTCGGAAGAACGCAATGACAATGAAACAGCTTCCGGCAAGCTAGTAAAAACGAGTTAGCTTTTTCCGCGTCTCGTGTTTATCTGCTTATAGCGTTAAACCAGGTAAACTTACCCCCTCGTATGTGTCCAAAACCATAGTAAACACAGCATCGCCAATAGCGCCCAGACCAAAGGCAAAGAGGCCACCTCCAATACTAGGGTAGATCCAGTGCATTCCCTAACAGATGCAAGTTAGCATGAGGTCGGAATGAATTGTTGTTCTTCACTCACCCTCGCAATAGTGGCGCCAAACATAACAAGGCCTCCAGCCTGCGCGAAACAAGGCAGAAGGAGATGATATAATCTGTATTCCGGCTCATAATATCCGCCATTTTTCCTCGAGAAGAAGCGAACAGCCCAGTCACCAAGAATACCACCGTAGAAACTGCCAATTAAATTTCCGATAAACGGCCCCAAACCGAGGTATCCAAGGCTGGCCGTGGTGAAGTTGTACGGAGGGGCGCTAAAGATCATGGAGAGAATCGAGGCTTGAATCACCAGCCAAGTCACACCTGAGGCATATTGTAGTGATGCGAAAGCCACGTGGGGGAGCCCTGAGACAAGGAAAGGAAAGTAGAAGAGCTTCCAGAGCGATTCTCCCGTTGTTGTAAGCCACGCAAATCGCTCGCCATATGGCTTCGAGGGAACGGGCTGTTGTTGTTCTGGAACTGATCGGCTCCGTGCCAAGTTGGTGCTCTTGGTCATAATGTCAGCTTTCAGGAACAAGTCGTCCTGCTCGCCTTCCCTGACGCCTTCCACAGCCGGCACGTATTTCGTCTCTTCGTAGGCAACAACGAAAAGAACCGACAAGATTGTGAGACTGATAGAGAGTGCATAGTAAGACCATCTCCAGCCCTGGTGGAGGGCTTGAGCACCGGCAGGGATAGGGGTAAGAAAACTCCCCACTATGACTGCTGTCAGGTATGTTGCGTTGATAGTTCCGCGCTGGTGGATGAAAAACAAGTCCGCAAGCTACAAGTTGGTGAGATTTTGATCCAATCCTCCAATGTTAGTTATCAACATACCGTCATTTGAGCAAGGGTCTCGTTCACAGAGCCAGAAAGGCCGAAGAGTAAGTTTGTCAAGTAAAGCTCGGGAAGAGTCGTCATTCTGGAGGTCCACCACGAGCTAGCTGCCATGAGAGCAGTGCTGATAATGTAGACAGATCGGCGGCCGTATTTTTGAGCAATGGGGATAAACACCACGCAACCAAGAGCACACCCTGCTCCGTTGGCTGACATGGAGTTGTTAAGCTGCTCGTACGTCAAGTCCATCTCAACAGTCATCTGCTGCCAGAAATTGACCTGGATGGACAGACTGGAGGCAAAAGTTAGCTCAATGGTTCCTAGGCAAGGCTGCTTCAAGGCTTACCCGGTAAAGGCGGCTGTGGTCACGGAGAGCACAAGGGTCCAGTTTATGAATTTTCGCCAGCGACTCCAGTTCTAAAGGGCATGTCAGACACGGCTGTAGCATACTGTGAACTCCATCCAGCGTCTGGAGTAACATACCAGCGGATCGTTCATATCATTCATCGGGGTTGGCACAAGGAGTATTTCTCCTTCCTCATTTGTAGTCTCTGAATTTAATTTTCAAATGTTGGAGCATTCGAACCTTGTCCAGCAAATATGGAAGAACTCACGTCGTACCAAGAGTCTGGTTCCAGGCGGCAAGCTATCCGCACTTGTACCTGTGAGGGATGCCATCCTGGCAACAGTAGTGTTTGCAAAGGTGATACTTCGAGGCAATGTGAAGTGTGAAGTCCAGGCCGAGTGTTGTTGGTGGAAAAACAAGGCAATTGCAGAAAGATGAGGATTGAGGGCCAAGCTATATAGTAGTTCTTTAGTTGATGCACTTGTGGGAGATGGTGGGCGTTTAGTCTAGATCATCGGGATGAGGGGTAAAGATATTTATAATACCGAGGTAACCTTCTTTACCGAAAGGCCAAGTCGCCAATCTCTGTGAATATCTACTCCTATCACAAAACGCTCCGGTTTGAGTAAGCTCTATCGCTGTCTGAGCCAGGGATATGGGAAGCCTCTATGAGACCGGGCGCTGCCACTCGATTCTCTTTCACCAAAGACCTGCTGATAAGCCCCCAAACCCCTGAAGTCCTTGCATTAGCGTTTTGCGGGGTAATTGGCTTATGATAAGGAGGTCCTTGCCATCGCGGCACGACTTGAAAGTTTTAGAATAGTCAGGGCACTCGCGGCTCAACTTGATAATTTAGGAATAGCTAATTCCTGCCGTTGGGGGGTGATGAGGCTTGTGATAGGAGCGCGGCTCGAGTTGTTGGTTTCGGAATGGTCGATTAGTCTAATGCAGCGCAGTTGAAGTTCCGTGTACCTCACAGCCTCTAGCGGCACAGTTATCCGCATTTACTCAAGGGGCGGCACTATTATCCAAATTGGGATAGTGCATGCCATCTTGGATTTGGTGACCATCCAAGATAATGGTCACACCACTGCCATCCTTGGTTACATGAGTGTGATAAAAGTGTAACTAATTCGCATCTGCTGTGCTCATTACTACAAATTTATCCCCGGAAACACGGTTGTCTTTGTCTCGGCTCCAAACACACGAACATGACTGTCAACGTCGCTTGGCAAGTCCTCTCTACCCAGCATCGGGCAAAGCAGGTTAAAGCAATCCCTCCGGAATGGCTGCTACAGCCTGATAGTTTGGACAAACTAAGAGGTGCAAACACTGAGGATGAAGGGAAGCTTATCAAGCTTGATGCCGTCTCCAAGTCTGGCCTTCTTGATCAAAAGGATCTCGACCTCACCGAGAACTCGACTGCTAGAGAAGTCCTGGATAGGCTGTCTCGAGGCGAGTTGGCATCCGAGGATGTTGTTCGGGCTTATTGCAAGCGGGCGAGCCTAGCTCACCAATTAGTACTTGTTCCTCCCGTGACCTTTTGGTTACAATCATTAACATTTTTAGACCAATTGCCTCACAGAGATCTGGTTTGCTGAGGCCATTGAAAGGGCCAAGTGGCTAGACAACCAACTCAAGGAGACCGGCAGAGTGGTAGGTCCACTCCATGGGTTGCCTATCAGCATAAAAGTTAGTGTATTGCAGAGAAGCCGGTGTGGACCGCTGCTAACATCCCAGGATTCTTTCGTCGTCAAAGGGAAGCACGCAACAGCCGGCTACGTCGAATTTTTGAGGCGCCCAGTTCCCGAGGAAAACTCTGCGCTCGTGAACCTCCTGCTTGACGCAGGGGCAGTAATCTACTGCAAGACCAATGTCCCTCAAACAATGATGGTGCGCATGCAAATCTCCTACATCTCTCTCATCCTCTAAGACATTGTTAGACAGCCGATTCTGAGAATAACGTCTTCGGAAGGACTTTGAATCCTCACAACACCAAACTTACCGCTGGTGGTTCAACGGGCGGCGAAGGCGCATTGGTTGCATTCCGTGGATCTATCCTCGGTGTTGGAACCGACATCGCCGGTTCCATCCGCATCCCATCACTGTGTTGTGGTGTTTACGGTTTCAAACCCACAATCGATCGCATTCCGTTCGGTGGCCAAATCAGCTCTCCACACCCCGGCTCTATCCTTGGTGGCATCAAGCCAGCAGCTGGACCAGTGACGAACTCTGTTGGCGACCTCTCGCTGTTCATGGACGTCGTAATGAGACAACGCCCATGGAAATATGATGCAACCGCCATCGATATCCCCTGGAGATCGCTACCTCATGGAGAGGCCAATTCCCTCGTGGTTGGGGTATTGCCAGAAGATCCAGCGTATCCTCTGCACCCGCCTGTTCAGCGCGCTCTGGAGTCCGCTGCATCGGCGCTGGAGAAAGCTGGTCACCAGGTGGTTCGCCTGCCTATCGACCCTTCCCGTAGCGTATCGCTCGGAGGCCGGATAGGATTTCAGTATTTCTTCTTGATGGAACCAGAGAGTACAAATCTCTCCGAGGAAATCGGAGAGCCTCTTGTGGCATCAGTAGCCAGAGGAGTGCATCCTTTCACCAAAGCAGGATTCCCAGTTTCCCCGGAACTAGACAGGGCTACCCAATTCGCCGACCTAAACAGCGTACGTGACGCGTATGCGGAGATGTGGCAGAAGACCTGGCTAGACCACAGTCTAGATGTGATCTTAGCTCCTGGAGCTATTAGCACGGCTGTTCCACATGATACATACGGCAACCCTATGTATACGCTGATGTGGAATGTTCTTGATGTAGGTTATCTTATAACCTCCAGTCATCGTTTTCTGACCAGTGTCTACAGTACCCAGCAGGAAATATCCCTTATAGTTTTTCGTCCAAGGATAAAGACCCTAAGCCCCAGGCGGCAACAGCGGATTTTGACGCCGACTGTAAGTATTTTAAGGATAAAAGTTTGCTTTTACTATGTTAATATCAAACTAGATGTGCCCGAAGCGACCCACGGGGCCCCTTGCTCTGTTCAGGTCATTGCATCGCGATTCCGAGATGAGGAGTGCTTAAGGGCGATGGAAGTTATTGACGCTGTGCTGCATAACGATAATTAGATGGTTTCCATCCAAGCTGTTCCCTTTATACAGACCTGAGGGCCGCCAGCTCGTCCGGGATTCGCTCAGCATGACCGTAATCTCTCATCATCTATCTCCAGCTCTTCGAAATTTTTAAGGGGACATCAGTGACGTGGAGGGCTGACACTACATCATGCCGCGAAGGATCAAGGCGGCCCTCGAGGAACACCTCGAGGCCATAGGTCAGTTCCACCGATTGCAAGAATACATGTTCTTTGACGATAAAGCAAGCACTGGGAGCGAGTAGATAAGGCATGATAACATCAGTGGTGAGGAGCTGGTTCGCCGCGCTTTGCGCATCATCGCCCGGTCCAGCGACTGCTCCCGCATGCTAAGCGACGAGTCGGCCTGGAACAACCCTGTGCATTCCCCGCTACTTCAAACGCTTGTTGATGATATGCGGGATGGCCCGGGCCAGGATATCTTGAAGTTTCTGCCTTGGTAGGTCGCAGTTGTGCCTCCTGTCTCGTAGCAGCTTACCCTGACCCAGACGTCTTACAGCACCACGATCAACATCGACTCAGCGTATCAACGCCCCTAGCCGTGTTGGCTGCATTCTCCAGCTACTGTCCGAGAGCGATCTGACAACCAACAGGTCACATTGGGGGTTTCCTGCGTGACGAGCCGGCGCTAGGCCTCCATCAGGGCGTTCACTCAGCTAAGCATGTTGAAGGTTCGGCTGAACATATCAACTTCTGCTTTCATTCCCCACACAATCGATAAAAACACATCGTGTTTCTGCATAATCAGCTGCAACCCATAAGGACCATATGTCTCCGTATCATCAGCCCACATCAACTCCAAGATCCTGCGTACAACTGACAGATGTCGCATTTTGTATCGTGACCGGGTCAGAGACTCGACAAGTCTGTGACGATACTCCTCATCCATCAAACAAGACCCTTCGAGCTGCAAGAGAAGTCCCTAGCTCCTTGTGCTAGGCACCAACGAACGAAGGGGAGTAATTTGAACAAACCGAACAGCTTCTAGCTACGATGAGAGAGTACGCTGAGAAGTGCGACCTCGAGAATCCTTCTGAGGGGCCTGACGCCAAACATGTCCATTTAACTACGGCCAGGGATTTTGCCGATCAGTTTAATGACGCAGGAGCGTCTAAATACGAAGGATTTTTAGAATAAACAAAGTTAGCATAGATAGAAATTAAAAAATACAGCACGATTTAGACTAGTATTACTGTAACAAGGCTCTTTACTATTACCTTCCATTCGCATTTACTTCCCCATGGGGATGGTTTAGGGTGGTTCCAAGGGTTGTCAATTGCGGGGGCAACCTCACAGAACCCGAATATTACCCCATTGGGGATAACCCCGGATTTGCCCTAAACTTTAAGACAAGCCTCATACATAGCGTGATTATCCGGCAATCATTATGTCGGGCCGACATTGAAGCGCTTTTTTGGCGTGTCTACTGTTTGCAAATTGGGTCTAACCCGTCGGCTCATGATAGATCACCTGATCTTAACCCATGCAAAGTGAGGGGGACCCCATTGGCGAGGGCAGGTGATCCAATTCATATTTCGCCGCTTGTGTGGAGAACCAGGAGTCCGGCAGAGCCGCAGTAATCCGCCGGACTTCATCTCCTCCCAATTGACAATCACTTCCAACTCAATTCCCCATGCAACTCCACCCCAACATGGCCGGCGACCGGGAGAAGCCTCGCCAGGCGTGCGATAGCTGCCGGTTCCGCAAGGTCAAATGCGACCGCGGGCAGCCATGCAAGAACTGCCACGCCGGGGACCTGCAGTGCCAGTACCTGTACAGCATCCGCCGCAAGGGCCCCAAGGAGGGACGGGGACGCAGGCAGTCGCAGCTACGGCGGAGCCTGGTCGATTTTGGCAAGAGTTCCTTTCAGACCATGACCCAGGATGTGGCGCCGCTCTGGTTCGGGCCGGAGAGTCCTACGCCAACATCGACACAGGTCATCACCCAGCATGACGCCTTCAACACGGCGTTGCCTTTAATTAACCAACTGCCTGAGAGACCGGATCAAAGCAGGTTGCTATCTGCCTCACTCATCGCCCACATCCAGCTCTTCCTCAAAGTCCTATTCCCCATCATGCCCGTTATCGACGGCGACGAGCTCCTCGCTGACGCAGCCCGGCTCGAAGAGCTGCCCTCCTCACGATACGCACTCATACTCGCGCTCTGCGCCGCCACTAGGATGCAGTTCGGAATGGATAATGCCCCAATTGGCGCAGGACCAGAGGTAGATATGCCGCTGGAGCCGCAGCTGACGGGCGAGATGCTCATCCACCTTGCCGAGACGTCGCTCCGCCAGTACAACGTCATAGACGACACGACCCTCGACTCCATGCTGGCTTCCTTTTTCCTCTTTGCAAGCTACGGAAACCTCAACAATCCTCGGCATGCATGGTTCTACCTCAACCAGAGCATCTCGCTTGCCCAGTCGCTGGATATTACCCGCGAGACAGGGTACCACGATCTACCTGATGTCGAACGGGAAAAGAGGCGGCGCGTCTTCTGGCTGCTCTTTGTCACAGAGCGGTAAGGTCCCTATTATGCAAGGCTTATTCAACAGCTGACCAACAGAACCTTTGCCCTCCAACACCGCCGCTCAGTCATGCTCCGCAGTTCCATCACAAAGCCCCGGACTATCGATTCAGACTGCCCCGTCGTCATGAACGACTTCATCAACCACATCCGACTCTTCGAGTCCCTCCCCTGGTCGCTCTACGAGTGGCAGAGCCCCAGCGACAGCAACCAGCTCGAGGACCTGTCGCTCGTGCACACGATCAACGACAAGCTGTGCACCATCCAGGCCGACCAGAGCGTAATCCCGAGCCAGCGATTCGACACGCTCATCACACAGCAGTGGCTGAGGGTGTCCATGTGGCGCCTCGCGGTTGGGAAGAAGCCGTCGTCGTCGGCGTACAACTTTGGAGTGCTGCTACCACCGAGTCTGCCGATCGATGCGGGCAAGATTATCATGTCGGCGCTGGGATCTGTGGGCCCGAAATCAAAGGATTGTCATGGAATTGGAATGGTAAGTGAGAGGTCGTCAATATTGAGTTAACCTGGGTGACACATTCTAGGAACAAAAGCTCTTTGACGTTGGCCTCAGTCTTGCGGATAGCGCCATACTACCGAGCTGGGGCTGCTCATCCTTCGAAACCGGCCCTCGGGACCTCCTCTGCGCAGTCATAGAGTCCTTATCTACCATCCGGGGATGTCAATCCCATCTCTTGCCTACACTGCTGAAATACTCTGAAAGTGTCCTGGGGCTCACAGACCCAACCCCCCATATCGACTTCCGGCTGGAAATGCCACAGGAGACAGAAACAGCCACCCCAACTGCTCTTATCGAGGATATATCAGAACAGGTTGAAGAGCCAGTCGACCCGTTAACCTGGCTGTCTGGAGATGAATTGGGCATGTTGGATATGAGCACACCGTCGCCGACTTGGGATGATGCAGGACTATCGGGCGAACAAGTTGATATAAATATTGGACTATCACTTGGATAATGAGTATTCCTTCCAATGTCTGTCTTTGCGTTTCTTCGACGCTTGTACTTAAAAAGAAAGAAAGAAAAAAGTACCATGACCAGTGCATCAAGGAATGATACCCATAACTCTATCTACACTCTCTCCAGCAGCACAACCTTGCTGTCATAGTCCGTCCCAAACCGGAACTGGATCCCCCCGTTCATCAGTGTCGCGCCCGAAATCGTCCTCTCGCCATCAAGCTTGTACGTCGCCCGCGAATCCAAGCCCTGCAGTTTCAGCAGCGGGAAATTATGCACCGTCGTCGCCCTGATCTGGAACGCAAAAAGCACCGCCTGGCTCCCATCCTCGGAGATGAACAACGCAGACGGGTAGTTCGACGACCCAGGCAAGTTCAGTCGCCAAAAGTCTCCTCCTATAACAATAGGGTTGATCTTCTCCGCCAAGCGGATTAGGTCCGGGATCTGCGCCTTGTCCTCGGCGGGCATGTGCGCCGGGTCGAGCTCTAGGCCAAACGAGCCGCCCATCATGGCGACGTGGGCGCGGAAGCGGATAGGTGTGGTCCGGCCGGTGACTTCGTTAGGGACGGCAGAGACGTGCGCGCCCATGGACGACGGGGGGTAGACGAGGGATGTGCCAAACTGGATGTGGATGCGGTCGAGGGCGTCGGTATTATCGGACGTCCAGACCTGGGGGAAGTACTGGAGGATACCGGCGTCGAAGCGGCCACCGCCGGAGGCACAGCCTTCCCAGAGGACGTTGGGAAACCGGCTAGTTAGCTCCTCGAAGACGCGGTACATACCTAGCATGTAGGCGTGGTGGTTATCAGGGGTAGGACTCTCGTGCATACCCCTATTATTATCCCACTTGACATATGCCACTGGCACCGTCTCTAGGATATTAGCCACTGAATCAATAATAAAGTCCTGAACCTCGGGGATAGCCGCATTCAGCACCAGCTGCTGCCGTGTCTCGCTACGCGGGTATTCACCCGCATGGAGCACCCACTCGGGATGCTCCTCGTAAAGCGTCGAGCTCTTATTGACCATCTCTGGCTCGAACCATAGCCCGAACTGCAGCGTCTCATCCGACCCCGCCGCCTTCAACTTGTTAATCTTATCTGCTAACGGCTTCAGCCCATTAGGGAACCGCCTCGGGTTGACGACCCAGTCGCCTAGCCCGGCGTGGTCGTCCACGCGAGGGTGCGTATCGCCGAACCATCCATCATCCAGAACGAAGAGCTTAGCTCCTAGTTCAGCTGACTCTTGAGCAAGCTTGTAGATAGTATTCTCGTCAAAGTTAAAATATAGGCCTTCCCAGCTATTAAGTAGGACAGGGCGCGTCTCATGGACGAACTTGCTCTTGATGAGGTTCTGGCGGTAGAGCCGGTGGAACTTGCGAGACATGTCGCCGATGCCGGCGGAAGAGAAGATAGACACGCACTCTGGGGAGATGAGGGTATCGCCGGGCTTGAGGGGCCAGGAGAGCTGGCAGGGGTTCATGCCGACGAGGGTGCGGACGAGGCCCTGGGGAGACTTTTCGACCTCGACCTGGAACGAGCCCGTGTAGACTAGGGAGAAGCCCCAGGCGTCGCCTTGGGACTCTGTGGTTGTGGGGGATATGAGGGAGAGGAAGGGGTTGTGGTAGTGTGAGGAGTAGCCGGTGTTGCTCCCGAATCTGCAATCGTCAGTAACAGATCTTCCTCTGGGACTCTATACTTACCCCTGAAGTCCATAGTCGACTTTCCTTCGCGTCCTCGAGCACTCTCTAGTCCACTCCCCCTGCAATTGCAGCATCTCATACTCATCATGTGGAAAATCCACACTAAAACTTGCCAACTTCTCAACGCTAATCACACTGCTCCCCTTATTCGTGATCCTCACGCTCCGCACAATAGCATCGTGCTTCGGAAACACAGAGTAATATAGATCCGCCGCGACAGAGCTGCAGCTATCCCAGAGGTGCAGCACTAACGTCTCAACCTCGTCATCGCGGCCAAACGTGCTGGGCAGACCGGGCAAGGAGGGCTTTCCCCTGATCACATCATGCGACTTGTACTTGAAGTCGCTCAGCGCATAGCCCTTGCTGTGCTTGATGTGCACGGCGGGCGTGCGAAAGTCCCCCCTGCCCAGGTCAGGGAACTCGCGGCGGAGGTGCAGCTGCGTGGACCAGCCACCGCCGTTGGGGCCGGCGATCTCAGCGGGGTCCTCGGCTACCGGCCCGCCAAAGTGGTTGAGGATGAGGTCGCCGGTGGGTTCATCGACGTGGAAGCGGTACGAGACGTTTTTGCCGTTGAGGGCGAATGAAGTCCCGTCGACCACGATGGCTGCAAATTGTTAGATGATGAGGAGTGGCTTGAGGGGAGGGCTTACGGCTGGGTGAGGAGGAGCCGACGACTTTGTGGATCATGGTTCGTGTCATGGCAGAACGAGAACAACTACAAAGATCGATTTGACGCGTGCCCAAGGATCGATTTTGAAGAAGAGAAAAGGCTTGATACTCGCAATTTAATTGAATGCTCTAGGCTTAAATAACCTGCTTCTGCACAATCATCCTCCAACGCAAAGCCTGAATCGCCGAATGTGTTGTCCGCCGAGGGGAAATCCGAACATTTCCCCACTAGGCCAGCCGAGACCCTCACCTCCCATATGTCCCGCGTCACGGGCTAGACTTCGGACTAGAAGCACCGGACGCCCCGAAGGCAGAAGACTTATCCAAAAGGGGTAATACTCGGACTTTGCGAGTCAAAGGCCCGGTGGCGTCGACTGTCCCCGTGCTTCCCCAGAAAATCGGTGCAGAGACTTCAGAGTCTCCCCATGGGGAACACGGGCTACCAGCCGTGAACCAGCTCCCGCCTCTCACGACCTGGATGATCGTTGTTCTTCATTGCCTCAGCCGATCAGCTGCTTTGTCGATGCTTGGCGAGGGGACATATCGGTCCGACAAACTTAATTCCCCCAGGTGCTCGGGTAACCTAGCTCTTGCAGTCCAGACTAAGAACTGGTTTGCCTCAATTTCCTCGATGCCTCTGTCCGAATAATTCCCCTTCGGTTCTGTGGCGAGACTATCTTCCCATCAGTCGACTGGGCAAAACAGCGTCGCTTGGAGTCGGCAGTCATTCCAAAGCCAGCAACACCACATTGATCGCCCTCACTTTCATTGACCACCAATTCATATATATATGTTCCCCAGATCATCGAAAATAGTTTCCTCCAGATCGACACCACCCACCTCGATTCGGATTCGAACCTTCTTCAACATTGAATTGCCCGACACCACTCCCTACACGATGGAGAAGCACGATTCGCACTCGATCAACCAAGTTGAACTCGAGACGACCTTGACCGAAGTTGCCAAGGTAGCGACAATCCATAACACCAAGCTCCAAAAGGCTGCTTTGGAAGGCACTGCCGATGAACATGAACTCAGCATTCGTGATGCCATCCGAGCCTATCCCCAGGCCATCATGTGGGCGCTTGTCTCGTCGACCTGTGTCATCATGGAAGGCTACGACACGAACCTCCTTTCCAATTTCTTTGCCTATCGTAAGTACAGTCTCAAACGTGAAGATGCAAGCTGGTTGCTGACTGCAAACTCCAGCGTCGTTCTTGATCAGGTACGGCCGATACGTGGGAGTTACTCCAGAGACCCCCACGGGATACCAGTTGACCCCGGCTTGGCAAGCCGGACTATCTCAGGGTGCAGGAGTCGGCTCTATATTTGGCTGCCTGATGTGCGGCTACTTCGTGTCCAAGTATGGCTCTCGACGGGTGCAGCTAGCAGCTCTGGTTGCCCTCACTGCCTTCATCTTTGTCGTATTCTTTGCCCCCAACTTGCCCACGTTGGTTGTTGGCGAGATCCTCTGCGGTTTTCCTTGGGGCATTCTTGCCACAACGGCCCCGGCGTACGCTTCGGAAGTTCTACCACCGGTTCTCCGGACCTACATGACGTCGTATACGAATATGTGCTTCATCATTGGCCAGCTGATTTCTGCTGGTGTTCTCAAAGGACTGTCTACACGCACAGATGCATGGGGCTACAAAATTCCCTTTGCCTTGCAATGGGTCTGGCCCGTGTTTCTCATTCCTCTCATCTGGATGTCGCCCGAGTCTCCCTGGTATCTGGTCAGAATGGGCAAGCTGCAAGAAGCCGAAGAGTCTCTGCGCCGCTTACAGTCGCCAAAGGCCACCAACGTCGATCCTCAGAAGACACTTTCCACCATCATTTACACCAACAACCTCGAGCAGCAGTTGCAGGTCGGAACCAGCTACTGGGACTGCTTCAAGGGCTTTGAGCTCCGCCGTACCGAGATTGCTTGCGTCGTCTTTGCTGGTCAGATCCTGTGTGGAATCAGCTTCGCCTACAACAGCTCCTACTTTTTCTCCCAAGTTGGTCTCGGAACGAGCACGACCTACTCTCTTGCGCTGGGAGGAACCGGCTTGGCATTCTTTGGCTGTCTGGTCAACTGGTTCGTTCTTATGCCAAACTTTGGCCGACGCACGATTTACGTCTGGGGCATGGGCGGCATGTGTTTTGTGCTTATTCTCATCGGTATTCTCAACGTCTGGACTCACATCTCAGCCGTCGCCATGACACAGGCCTGCCTCACCCTCCTTTGGACTTTCATCTTTCAGCTGTCTGCCGGCCAGCTTGGCTGGGCTCTACCTGCCGAAATGGGTTCGACTCGTCTTCGACAAAAGACCATTTGTCTCGCTCGCGACTCGTCTAACATTATGGGCACCATTGGCGGCACTCTGCAGCAGTACTTTATGAACCCGCAGGCATGGAACCTCAAGGGTTATACTGGGTTCGTCTGGGGCGGTACTTGCTTTTGCATGTTTGTCTGGAGCTACTTCCGTCTGCCTGAGACCTGGAACCGCTCGTACCACGAGCTCGATATTCTGTTTGCGAAGAAGGTGCCGGCTCGCCAGTTTGCGACTACCGTTGTCGATCCTTTTGATACAACTGTCGTTGATGGCATTACTGGCAGAATTAACAACGAGGCTGTCTAATTACTTTGTACATATGCTGGGGCATGAGGTAGTGGGAGCTAAGCATAGATATCTTTAAGGAAAGATAGGAGGAGGAAGCTATTATAGGATAGTAACAAATATATTATAAAGTAGGGCTATTTATATAATGTACTTAATAAGCAAGTGAAATAGATAAGCGAGTGAAATAAAAATCCTAACCTTCCTACTAGAGATCATAATAAAAGCACTATAAACTATTTGATCAATTAAAACTACTTACTATACTCTTCCCTAGATATCTTAATCACTACCTAATAGGTCCTTGTATTATACCTAGGCTTACCGTAGATACCATAGCGCCAAATACCCGGTCTAATTAACCTTCCTCGACCACTACTCCTCAATAATTTAGCCACTACCTACGTATCTATATCTATTTAATTAATTACTTATCTTCCCTCCTCTATTATTATAATACCTCTTTTTTATAATCTAATCCTTTTTACCCTTTAGTGCTAGCTTAGTATCTCATTTACCTCTTAAAAGTCTTTAATCTTAATCTATAATAATACTATCTAATATATATTTCCCTTTATTACCTTTATAAGAGACTTTATAGCCTCTATAATTAACTCTAGGAAGCTACTTTTATGCCTTTTAATTTATCTTTTAAGGTATTTAAACTAAGATCTAGCCTTAAGCATAGTCTTTAGGGTCCTTAAGACCCAAGGGGTAAAAGGTTTAGCCCCCTCCTTAGTAGGTATTAAAGTCTATAGCTATATATTAAGCTTTGAGACTATAGTTTCTAGGTTAAGAGGAATAAGGCTAGCTTCTTTAAAAGCCCCCCTAATATTTCTTTTTATTATAATAGCCTTATATATTATATAAAAGGCTAGAAAGAACTTAGTCTTTAAAACATAGGTAATAAAGTATCTAATTAGATGCTTTATTTCTTAACCATAGGCTTTCTTTAGTGGCTTAAAGTACCTAAAGTTAAGGGGCTAAAGTAAATAAGAGGAATAAGGTAATATATAAAGCTAGATAATTTTCTTTTCTTTATAATATCTTTTAAATTTAATAAAGTAATAACTTTTATAGCTATTAAGAATTAAAAAATAATAATAATTATTTAATTACTTAGCTATATATTAATTAAAATACTTTAGTTATTTTAAATTAGTTTTATTATTAGTCTAGTTATTTTAAGTTATTATAATAGCCTAATTGCCTAAGAGGTTATTATCTTAGTATTAATTAATAAGGTAATATTAGCCTATATTAATAATAAATAATTAAATTACTTAGCCTTTTATATTAATTACCTAGATAATTATAATCTATTCTTAGTTTCTAAGCTATATTAATTTTAGCTTTAAATACCTTTCTAAACCTATAATAATTATTCTACTTATAATTATATCTATAAAAAAGCTAATCTTATTAAAGTTATAGAGATTATTTAATTAGATATTATACTTTAAGATTATATTCCCTATAAGGCAAAACTAATTATAAATAACTATTAGATCTTCGCACTTAGCTCTCTAGTAATTATATTTATAAAAAAAATATATCTTAAGCTCTTAATATTACTTAATAAAGTTATAAGCCTAATATATACTAATTAGTGGCATATCGCGGTCGATAAGTAATTAATTAGCTATATCCTTTATACTATAAAGCTAGGGGGGGGAATCCTTATAAATCTAGGTTAAGAATAAAGTAAATAAGGATCTATTCCTCTAGATCAGATAGCCGACGTGAGTTAGGGATAATATCGCGTCGAGACTATATGCCTTATTGCCGATGCTAGAGCGTTATTGGATTAACTGTATAGATCGTTGTAGCGCGTCAGAGCTTTAATTTTAGGTTATTTTGAAGGGCCTAAAGGGCAAGAAGCATTCTAGCCTCATAATTAGATTATGATATACTGGGTGGTTAAGAATTAATTAATTAAATAGAGATAATATAGGTTAAGGGATTTTTGTTTCACTCGCTTGTCTGTTTCACTCGCTTATCAAGTACGTTAAGTTAGTCTAATTTATATATATTTCTAATTAATCTTTTTCTATTTATTACGCGTGCAGCTAATCACATGATCATAATGTCAAATAGGACTAGTGGGGCTCATTGTACCGGCTGGTAAGCCATTTGCATCAAGTTCCACTTCTTCCCCTCCAGTTCTATCTCAGATTTTCCCTCTAAACACCGTTCGCATCACGAAGCTATGGACCCGATTCCCACTCCAGTCACGCCAAGCACACGGCCTGATGTTTGGGAGCCGGGCGATGACTGGACGGGCGTGACAAATCAGACACAAAGGAAGAAGCTCCAAAACCGCCTCAGCCAGCGAGCTTATCGTCAGTCAATTCTTTCCTGGTTTTGATGAACAGCTACTATGGAAGCCGAACAAATGGCTGACTAGAGTTATGAAATACTCTTCTAGGTCGCAGAAAAAAACAACAAGCTAGCCAGTCGAGCCCTAGTTGCTTGACCGTTCATCATCCAAGAAGTGATATTATCAACCCGGGCAATGAGATTCAGGTCCAGCAAGTTACATTGACAAGACTACCCGAAAGAGTGGACGATAAGATTGCAGCTCTTTTCCAGGGCTGTACTCTTTTAACGTGCCCTCGTCGAATCGACCAAATTACTGGTCTTATCAGGCAAGCCTACGAAGACTACTCCCTACAGGTGCCCCGGCCGGCGTATCTACCAGTCCTCATCCGACTGAACGTTCTCAACGCGCTGGCTCGGAACGCCATCTCCATGGGATTCCCGCCAGAAGGGCTCTGCCGCGACGAGGCCATCTCCCCTTACAGCACTAATGGGCCTCAACTTTCCGACAACCCGCAACCGGCCACATCATGTCCCCCCGCACTACAGCCAACATTTCTCCAAGCGATGGTGGTGCATCATCCATGGATTGATTTACTCCCTTTCCCTCAGCTTCGGGATAATATGCTCATGTATATGGAAGCTGGGCTGCTGGATGATGACCAGCTGTGTGAGGACCTTCTCGTGGTGGATGATCCGCGGGGTCTTGATAGTAAGCCCTCGCTGATTGTGTGGGGAGGGCCGTGGGATCCCCGAGCTTGGGAGGCGAATCCTGCGTTCCTACGAAAATGGGGGTTTCTACTACGAGGGTGCACGGAGATCATAGAAGGGACTAACTATTGGAGAGGCAAAAGAGGTGAGAAGAGGCTTGTTTTTGAAGTATGAAGGCCGGGGGTTGACCTGTGTTGGTATTCGAGGATTAAAATAAATGAGCCCGTCGTGGGACAAGGGTGTGGCTTCCACTGTCATTACTCCACGACTGTCAGTTTGACTTGTATCTAAATTATTAGCGCGTAAGCCAGTTGCGTTAGCGTGTAACTTCGCATTTGGAGCAGATTTTCAGCCGCTCAATCAAGTCATGCATCTGGCTTACGCGCTAACAATGCCGGCTCCCAATCAACGCGAGTTGCGTCTCTTCGAAGCCCGTCCAAGAGAAGAGAGTCACAGTTGATAACGTCAGGGTGGTAATGTAACTATCTGGCCAGCATTTTCTAGAGCAAGAATCATATAAATACGGCACTGAGGCCGTTGTCGTAAAGCCACAACTCTCTCACTTACTCATTGTCAATCTACCCGTGTGCCCCTCTTGACATACCTTTCTTCATCAATCTTACATCCACTACCATGGCCAATCGTTACGCCCAAGTTCATGAGCACCCCAGCGGCCCAGGGGACAGTCGCCCGACTGGGACCCAGATCATCCAAGACGAGGATCTGGTTGGGAAGCTATCCGGGAAAGTCGCCTTCATCACTGGCTGCTCTTCTGGGATTGGTATCGAAACCGCAAAAGCCCTCCACCTAGCAGGGATGACTTTGTATCTGACCGCTCGGAACCTCGCTAAGGCGAGGACTGCTCTGGGGGACCTAATCGACAGTGACCGGGTTCATCTCATTGAGCTCGATCTCGAGTCCTTTGGAAGCGTACGATCTTGCGCGGCCGAGTTCCTTTCTAAGCGCCAGACCCTCAATATTTTGATCTGCAATGCCGGTGTGATGACCCCTCCCGAGGGTCGAACTAAGGACGGATTTGAGATCCAATTTGGAACCAACCACCTTGCCCATTTCCTCTTGTTCAACCTTCTTAGGCCTGCTCTACTGGCTGGAACCTCCCCTTTATTCGCCTCCCGTGTCGTGATCCTTTCCTCTGTCGCTCACCGGTTCGCTGAGGTCAACTTCGAGGACGTCAACTTCGATCGCGGATATGACGCAATAGCAGCATACGGAGCCAGCAAAACTGCCAATCTTTGGACTGCCAACGAGATCGAGCGACAATATGGCCCACAGGGTGTCCATGCATGGAGCGTTCAACCAGGTGCTGTCCTCACCAATCTGGCGCAGCATATGTCTGATTCTGAGAAGCGGGCGCTTGATGGAGACCCGTACATTGCCTCCATCTTCAAGAACCCCGACCAAGGAGCTGCCACCACCGTGTGGGGGGCTACGGCGAAAGCTTTAGAGGGAAAGGGCGGTAGTTATCTCGAAGACTGCCAAATTGCGAAGGAATGGGATGCTTCGTCAGGTCTGTACGCGCCTGGTTATGGTGCTCATGCCTACGATGTGGAAAAGGCTGGCAAGCTCTGGGCTGAGTCATTGAAGTGGACAGGGGTTGAATTCTGATCAAGAGACAATTAGCGAGATCATCTGAACTAGATGAGTAACGACATTATTGAATGCAATTCAGCAGGGCATATGAACCATCCGGTAGTGTTGTGAACAGCGGTCAGCTCGGCTTCTGAGTACCGGAAAGCCTGCCAGGATAGGTTTCGTTCTGCATGTATCAGCTCAGCAGCCGCCACATACGGACAAACAGTTCCCTTTCAAGCAACAATGTCTCTGTACGGGGTGATGAGGCTTGCATGAGAATAAATAGTTCGGCTATTAGCTTGAAATGGAACGGGCCGCGGCTCTGGTGGGGACAGATCTATTGACGGAGTAGCAATATCGAGATTGACTAGTGAGTTATGTGGCGCAAGCCCAAACTTGAGTTATGTGAAGGTATCAGGTACCTTTACCAGTAAGGCTCTTAAGAGAGCGTTCTCTTTTAGTCACTAGTACAGCGGCCTTGACAAGATGGCTGGCTGAAATTCCAACCAACATACCACTAGTTGTCTTGAGCGTGCGCAGGCTTACAGGGAGAGTCCCGTCGACGTAAACCAGCTAATCAGATAGGCTAGCCAATCTGCTACTGAGATATGTGGCGTAAAGACGAGTATTCGGCACCGGTGTTCCGAGACGCGAATGCTAAACAGACCAATTTCACTCAAGCTATATATGTATACATGCTTCAGCCATAAGCCTTGGCTACTTCAATCCTCCTCTTGCTCTATCGATTGCTATCTCGGTTCGCTGAAATGAAGTCACCCTATCTTTTGGCAGCCATACTCGCCACGCTGGCTCAATCAGCACCCACCGTGGACGAGACATACCCTTATCGCGGACCCAAAGTTCCCATCGGTGACTGGGTCGACCCCACCATCAATGGCAACGGCAAAGGATTTCCTCGTCTAGTCGAGCCCCCGGCCGTCAAACCCGCCTCTGCGAATCCCAGCAACAACGTCAATGTCATCTCTCTGTCATATATACCTGCCAAGCACAAGGGAACCACTGTCGGCATCAACATTCACTACCAGACGCCCTTTGGCCTGGGTGTCGCCCCCTCAGTTCAGTGGGGAACTAGTGCTTCCGCCTTGAACAATCTGGCTACCGGCTCAAGCACGACATATGATCGCACTCCTCCCTGTTCTCTCATCAGTGCCATTACCCAGTGCAGTCAGTTTTTTCACGACGTTCAGATCGAACACCTCCAGCCTGGCACAACTTATTACTATCGAATTCCTGCTGCCAACGGTACCACCCAGTCTAGTATTCTAAGCTTCACTACTGCCCAAGACAAGGGCGATCCATCCGAGTTTACTATCGCTATTAATAATGACATGGGCTATACTAATGCCGGTGGAACCTACAAGTACATAAACCAAGCGATCAACGACGATGGCTTAGCGTTTGTCTGGCACGGCGGCGATCTCAGCTATGCGGATGACTGGTACTCGGGCGTCGTGCCGTGCAACTCTTCTGAGTGGCCCGTTTGTTACAATGGCAGCTCGAGTACGCTCCCCAACCATGATAAAAACCCTGATTATTTCGACACCCCTCTCCCAGCAGGCGAAATTCCAAACCAAGGCAGCCCTCGTGGTGGTGATGTGGGTGTCCTTTACGAATCTAACTGGGACCTCTGGCAGCAGTGGATGAATAATATAACTACACAAGTCCCTTATATAGTTCTTCCCGGCAACCACGAGGCCACATGCGCCGATCATGACAACCCCCCATATATCCTCTCTGCGTATCTCAATGAGGATATAGCAAATGGCACCGACACCGGCCCCAACTCCACACTGACTTACTATTCATGTCCCCCTTCACAACGCAATTTTACAGCTTTCCAGAACCGCTTCCACATGGCAGGCGAGAAGTCTGATGGCGTGGGGAATTTCTGGCACTCGTTTGACTACGGCTTGGCACATTTTGTATCCATCGACACGGAGACAGATTATGCTCACAGCCCGGATAAGGCCTTTGTGGAAGATCTCGACAAGGCCAAGGAGGAGGAGGATTGTCTAGGCAAGGATGAGGGGTTGGCCAAGTGCAAGTGTAAGGGTAAGGATAAGGATACAAAGGAGTGTCAGGAGGAGAAGGAAAAAGAGAGCTGTGAGTGCAGGGCGATCAATCTTGGTGACGAGACAGATCCCCTGGCCGAAGAGACATATCTTCTATCTGGCAAGACTCATCCTCTTGCCAACATGACGCAAATCACAGATGCTGGTCCTTTTGGAGCAATCCACGGTTCCTTCAAAGACAACAAGGCCTATGAGCAATATCAGTGGTTGAAAAAGGATCTTGCCAGGGTTGATCGATGTAAAACACCCTGGGTTATCATCATGGGCCATCGTCCTATGTACAGCTCCAAGTGTGGCGACTACCATCAGCACCTTCGCGAGGCCTTTGAGAAGTTGTTTCTGAAGCACAAGGTTGATCTCTACATTGCTGGGTAAGCTGATATTTTGAACTTGTCAACGACGCCAAACTGACTGATCATAGCCATGTTCACTGGTATGAGCGCCTCAACCCTATAAGAAACTGTGCTGTCGACGAAGCCTCCATCATCGACGCAGATACCTACAAGGTGAACCCCGGAAATTCGATGGTTCATCTCATCAATGGGGCTGCTGGAAACATCGAAAGCCACGCCACCACCAACATGACGAAACCGAACATAACAGCTGTCCGTGATCTGACCAGTTTTGGCTTTTCCAAGTTGACCATCCATAATTCAACAACCCTTTCCTGGAAATTTATCAAGGGCGAAGATGGTGGGGTTGGTGATGCACTCACTGTATTGAAGGATCCATCTTTAACCTGCGAAGCTTCTGGTTCTACTAGCTCCTCTGGCTCATCTTGCTCCTCCGAATGTTCCGGCTCTGGCTGGATTCTCTGGCTTTACTGTAACATATACTGCTCTAACTTCTGGGAGCCACTGAAGCATTAGACTCGTCGTCGATGGCATATTGGCATTTAATTTATTAATTCTGTGTGGCCGTATATCTTATCTCTCTCTGGTAATAACTGATATTATCCTAATACCAAAGGGCACGGACCGTTAAATCATATATCCGGACCTGGTCCGGGGGGTAATTAGTACCGTAGGGTTTTCTTTCCCGGGCTCAGTCATCTCGCCGAACAACATATAGCCACGGAACTTGGTCTTTTTCTGTCACGCGTCTAAGCATTGGTCTCTTTGCCATCTCGATACAGCAGATTGGTTACTCTATTAGTAAAACTATTTGAAAGATACGAAAATGCCTGAGGGAGCAAGCACCCTCCTGTGAAGCTATTTTCATGCGTCAATATGGTAACCCAACTAAGATGCATAGCAAGTTACATAGATAGGTAGTTTACAACCCCTAGCACTACAAGCCAGCAAAAAACTCTCTAACATCTTTGACCCACGACTCAGGTCGAGTAACGGCAGGATAATGGCCACCGTAGTCATATCGCTTCCAGTAGACCACGTTCGAGGTTCGTTCAACCCAATGCCGTGGCTAGGTGCAGGTTAGCTAGCTTCTTGGAAAGTCTGTTGTAGTAATCATGACTCACGATTAAGGGGAACTTGGCAAGAGATGGAAACGGCCCATTATTATTCCCCCATTGTGTCACCCCTACTGGTACGTCTGTATTGGGAAATCTCGCCATGTCAGGCTATATTTTGATTAGTCTCAAAAAAACGTTGTAAGAGAATCGACTGGAATAGCGTGTGGTTCCTACCTTGGACACTTCCAACCAGCTTCGCATACTTGCGTAGGGTGACTGAAACCAAAGCAGTAATGCATCCGTGATGAGTTCTTCGTAGGTATAAGAGTATCCGTCGCTAATGGCGTATCGGAGGTCCCATAACCAAGCAGCAAAACCCACTGGGCTATCTGCTAAGGCTTGTGACAGGGCTAAGGGCTTCTGGGTCTGTACAGTTGCATACGAAGAATGGGAAGAGTCCCATGCGTTGGAAACTGCTATGAAGTCGTTTTCCTCCTGAGATGTCTCGTTCATGGCTTGTCGGGCAATATCGGATGGCTCGGGGGGCACGCGAAAGAAGTCCGTAAACAGGCCGGTAACACTGTCAGAGGCATCTTGAAGCATCCACATACCGATTGCCCAGCCGAGATCCGTTGCAACTATGCCATACTTTTTATAGCCGAGCTGTTTCATTAACGCATCGAAAGCCGCGCCCATCTCTCGAGGGCCCATCGATGATCGGCTAGGTGCTGGGCTGAAGCCGTAGCCGGGTAGGTCTGGCGCGACAACATGAAAGGACTCGTTGCCGTTCTGAGTCAAAGGCCGGATAACTCGGGACCATTCAAAGTGGGAAGAGGTCCAACCATGGAGCAGAAGCAGCGCAGTATCAGCACTATGGTTGGATCGCTGGTGGACGAAGTGAAGAGGAACAGGCTCCGTATAATTGTAGCTGCCCGGCACTGTCGTAGCGTAGTGATCAAATTTATTGATCCTCTCTTCTGTGACCCTCCAATCGAAGCTCTTATCCCAGTAGTCTGCCAGAAGCGTCACAGCAGAGTCGGGAGGGCCTTCGATCGTCCAGTCTGAGAAGAGGCCTTGGGATGGACGATAATCGCGTACTTTCCGGAGTGTCAGGTCGATGAAGTCTTGGTCGACGTGAATATGAAAACCCCAAGGGGAGGTGGTGTTTGGAAAGTGGAAGTTCAGTCCCGGATAACCTAGCTCACGCCCTACCACAGCGGCAGTGGCAGTGGCAGTATAGGCCGCGACGAGGGTCCAGACTTGGAGGAGCATAATTGCAAACATTAAGCTGGTGGTGAGCAGTTGTTAGGCTTCTATTAGAGTTGATTGAGGTATCACGACGTACTATATATATTGGTAATCTCAGGGGCAAGCTCTTACGCAATCCCCTGGTTGACTCATTTCTACAGATACATGGATGATTCGTAAGCATCATGGACGTTCTTCACTCTTAGTAACACTTTGACTGAAAGCAAATTCCTCGGCCTAGACGGAACTCTTGGAAAGACCGAAGCGTGGCTCAGAGCCGGCTGCACTATTTCGGAGATTGGCCAAAGTCCGTGATGTGACGCGGTAGAGAAGGGAAACGTATCACTTATTCTCAAGTCTGTCTATACTGCTTTTGCTATAGAATGACCTTAGTTACAAAAGGAGTGGGGAGGAAAGAGAGAGTGCAGATTTAATTACACTACAAAAGTTATACGCTGTAGTGTGACAGAATCTTTATGTAAAAGCAGCTTTCGTAAATTGTCGAGATGGGAGTAACATTCTTTAGTCAAAGCTCTAACTTGATACCTTGAGGACGACCCTCCCGTGGATTTGTCCAGCCTCAAGCAAGTCACAGAACTTATCAACATCACCCAACGTCCCCTTTGTAAGAACAGGATGAACCAGTCCTCTTGCCGTAAAGTCCAGTGCCTCTTCTGCTTCCTTCTTGGTGCCAACAAGTGATCCAACAATATTCAATCTCTTACCGCTTACGACGGCAGCTGATGATCCTGCCACGACGGTTGGAGATCTCGGGATGGCTAGCGCCTGTTGATGTAAGAGCTTGTTAGTCTTGGATAACAGGCTGTAACTACTGGAGAAACTCACCACCATGGTTCCACGAACCCTCAGTGTCAGTGGCGCAATATCATACGCCTCTTGCGGCGAAGCGGCAACCAAAACCCCATGAGCACCATACGTGGTGATTCTCATCACCTCTCCCACAACATCCCCAGAAAAGTCGATAAACTCTTCTGCTCCCAAATCTCGACACATCTTCTCCTTCTGACCCCCATCAACGGCAATAGCTCTCATCCCCATGGCCTTTGCATACTGCAACGCAAAATGGCCCACGCCTCCACCCGCTCCCAGGATTACGATCCACTGCCCAGGCTTCACCGCGGTCCGTTTGCAAGCCGCGTACGCCGAGAAGCCACCGCACATGATTGGACCTGCTTCTTCATCCCTAACTCCATCGGGAATCTTGGTAGCATATATCCCGTCCGTAACGCAGTACTCCTGAAAAGTGCCGGGAAGCTCAACTGCATGATGGGCCGCACTCGGACAATGAGCTTCATCCAAGCCGTTTGAGCACATCTCGCAGGTGCCGCAAGTAGATGCAATCCACTTGATCCCTGCTCTGTCCCCAACCTTCCACAGGTCGGACACCTGATGGCCAACGGCTACTACCACGCCGGCTCCTTCGTGGCCTGCGATTCCAAGCGCTTGGGCAGACATTGGGGGAATCGCCCCGTTGTATGCGACCCATTCATCACGGAGCAGGGACCTGTCCGATGCGCAAAGGCCACTCCAGTTGATCTTGACCAGGATTTGGTCTGGCGCTGGCTGAGTAACTGGGATGTTCTTTACCGTGACCCTAGCCTCAGCGCCGAAGCCGTCGCGAACGGCAGCGTTCTGAGTCTGGGGGACAGTAACAATTTTGTTGACTGGCATGATGAACAGAGTTTGTGTGAGAGGATGGTTAAGATTAATGCAACAGGGATCGAACTGAGATGCGGACTAGTTAAGGTTGTAAGATTATAACAAAGCGTATCCCATCCCACTCTAGTCCAAAGACTAGCTCTTCCTCGGACAATCCGGGGACCGAATCGTTTCACCGACGGCTCAATTTGCATGCCGATGCCCAATGCCGATGCCCATCGCCTTTAGGCGGACCCCGGAGAATCAAGTGGGGCCGAGCGCCGGGCCGTAGTCGGCCGAGCGTAGACTATATTTCTCGATAAAGAACCAGAGGGCCACTTCTCCGCAGCCGCAAATCTTCCACCAAAGTTCCGCATCAAAGTTCCGCAGAGATCCCCGCCCACGACCCTCATCCGACACTTCCTGTTTGGTTACATGGCCTCGGGGTTTGCATTGAACCGATCCTAGCAAGTGTGACTCGTCTGACTCGTCTGACTCGTCCGCCGCAACTCCGAAGCATGAATTCATCACTGCCCCTGAGCGAGCTCAAGGCTTGCCTTGGATGCGCATCTGCTAAGAGGGCGTGCGATAAGCAGAAGCCCAGCTGTCAGCGGTGCGCCGAGAGGACTATACCTTGTCAATATCCAACAACTAGGAGATATTTCCGTGCCCGGCCACCAACATATGCTCCGAAAGCCGATACTGTCGCAGCAATCACCCTCGGGCAGCGTGTCGACCGTACGACGCGGCTGCAGGACTCGGGAAGAAGCGCGGAACATGCCAACACGCCGACTGCCGATCATGGCCCCATGGACGCCATGGACGCCACGGACGCCACGGACCTGTCTCCGGCCACCTTTCTGAATCCCAGCCCAGCAACCTACAAGCTTTGGTTCGTATGTTTGGATACCTGGACGATCGAGAATGTGGGCTTAGTGGCCTGCCGCTTTACCTCTGGGCCTACCCATGGTTCTTCGCAACATAGAGACTGGACTAGGGCCCTCGAGGGTTGGTTGCATCAGTGGCTCAACGAAGGTCACAATCCATTTATCCACAAGCAGCTCTATCTGGACTCCGGCTTTCCCTCATGCCTGCAAGACGCATGGGCAACACTGGCCGCATACTTTGCCATGACACCTCTGAACAAGCACATAGTCATGCAAATTCTCGAGCAACGTGTCGACACCCTCCTTCAATCACAGCCCCACGATGACGCTTCGTTGATGGCCGTGCCCAGCCTTCAAACTATCCAACATCTAGCAAGAGTCCAAGCTCTTTTTATCTACCAATACCTTCGTCTTTATGACGGCTGCGTTCGCCAGAGGGCCATGGCTGAGAATTGCATTACAACCCTACTACTGTGGTGTGACCATCTTTGGCAATCGGCGACCTTGGACGCCAATCATGATCCCCAAATTCTCAACGCACTTGAATCGGGCGATGCTGGTTCCGTAAACGAAGCCCTGGCCTCCCAGCACTGGAAAGCCTGGATTTTAAGTGAAAGTCTTCGGCGAACTTGGCTGGTTTGCACAAGTATGATAGCGGCTTATCTTAGAGAAAGAGACGGTTGGAATGAATGTGCTGGTGAGATACGGTTCACGGCTTGCAGTGAGCTATGGGATTCATCTTCTTCGGGAACATGGGCCGAGCTGATCAGCAAGAGAGATCCCTTATTCGTTAGAAGTCTCCACGTTGACGAGCTTCTATCGTCCGTGTCGCCGACCGAGGTGGACAGCTTTTCCATCACCTTGATGCGTCTTCTCATCACGGGAGAAAGAATGGACAGCTGGTGCTCAAAGTGAACCAGGGGTATACAGATGCTGGTTTAGAATTCAGTGCCCATACTAGGAGGAATATGCAAGCTGGCGTCTACGCCTTAATAGGTAAACTCTTGGCCAACAAGCTTTTCGCTGAGCTTCCAAAGCATCTCTGCTGAAGCCTTGCATGTTACCCATGGCCAGACCTCCTCGGCAAAAGGATCAGCCAGGCGGCAATGGTTAAAGTAAGCACCATTGTTCTTGGCAATGTCCTCATCGAACGCTGCATAGACATGAGTCGCGGCACCCTCGTCTAGGTCCTTATATCGAACATCCGGGTTGAACATCCACTTGGTGCCGATCCTCGCATCCGCAGCCTGAAAGTCCTTGACAAAAGCGGCCAGATTGTCTGCCTCATGGGCGGCGAGATTGGTCCCAACAGAGCCCGGGCAAAGGCTAAAGAGAGGCCCGCCGATAGAATCATAGGAGTTTGGCCTCCGTAATGCGCGCATTTGGCAAGTTACGTTGCTCATTAGATCCGCCATTCACACATATTAAGGTAACAGAGACTCCGAACTGTGACTCGCCAAGCCAAAAGAGACATAACTAGACTAATTCTAAAGATATTAAGGACGTATAATATATAAATGGCTTGGGATGTCAGTGTGCCAGTTGACTCCCATCTAGAATGGCTGTTGGTACTAATGGCGGCCCCCAGGGGAGTTATCAGCCACAATATCGAAGAAGCCCTGATAAACATATGATGGCCTTAAAAAATAATGCTATAAAACACTGTAACATTAGGTCACAAAGTCCTTTAGAATTACAAATGCGTTGAACATTGGCGGAACAATGGCGGAAGACTAGCGGAAGATTAGTAAAAGAATGGAAATAACACCTAACGTACTTGATAAGCAAGTGTCTCAGACAAGCAAGTGTCTCAAGCATACTGTGCACTAAAAGGAGAGATTTCTAAGCTTAATAAAAAAAGTTATAAAATAGCTAAAAACTTAAAAAAATTTATTTTAAGTATTTAGCTAGTATATTAGCTATATATAATTTAATTAGATTTTTAAAAAATTTCCTTATAAAGAAATAGCTATTTACACAGTGTAAATAGACTTTTTAAATACTAGCTTATTAAACTTATTTAAAAAATATATAAAAATTAAAATCAATATATTATTATATAATATACATAAACTTTAAATATTAGCTATTTTAGGCCTAGTATGATTTTCTTAGAATTTTTTAAACTAATCTTATATTTGGTATAAATCCCTCTATAGGGGAAATTGGGACACTCGCTTGTCTGAGACACTTGCTTATCAAGTACGTTAACACGATCTAGTCACTGCGCTGTTATCTTGCACGTGCGGAGATGGAGGAACAGGGGTAATAGTGTTAGTCTCATCCATAAGCTAGATTGAGACGTCGATGTACGATCGATCTTCAGGCTCAGTTAACCCATCGAGGGCCGGCTTCAACTATAATAAAGAACACATTTGAGACGTCGATGTACAACTTTATGTAGTTGACAAAAAGGAAGCAAATGCTTATCTTTTTCAAAAGTACGAGACCGAGACCAGCCAGTGTCGTAGTAGTGTCGCTCGGCATTGATACTTATGTCAGCCCCTTGAGCTACCAACTTATCCTAAGAAGCTTTCTGCTATCAATACTTTAGGTCTTCGCCTTTTCCTTTTGGGGTGAGCCTCAAACTTGGACCGGTCCCAGCCCCGCCCCTCACCATCACCGGGTCATCCTGCCTCCTTCTTCATGGTCACGAGCTCGTCCCACTCGCAATTCATCTTCAGCGCCGAGACATTCCACTGGTCCATTCCGATCCACCGCAGCTCTCGAAATCTCTGCTTGCACAGGGCGAAGAAGTTGGCGGGCTGGTACATATTAACTCCGGAAAATGGGTCCCGCTATATATTGGCCGGGTCCTCGATGAACTGGTCGTTCGTTAACTCCTGAATAGGAGGAAGAGGGAGAGGAGGAAGCCGATGTAACGGCCGAGTCGAATTAAGAGAATCCACATTTGGCTGACGTGCTGGAGCGGCTGTTTGGGCCTATCATGGCATTCAGCACGGAGGAAGTGATGCATAGATCGTCGACCAGCTTCAACCTTGCTGGTGTACTTTAGTGGGGTCCTCGGTTTCACGGCTGATTCCGCCGGTTTACTCCCAGTGAGGCCATATACATCCAACCTTGCTGCTCTTATCTACGTCTAGCACCTCCTCTAAGTTATGTATGTATTCTTAGCTCTAGAGCCCTTGGAGCATGGCCTACCGGGCGTAATAAACTCGTGTCTGTCCGTCTACAGTAGGCAAAGAATTTTTCTATCACCTTTGGATCCTCCAGAGCTTGCTAAATGACGTTCTTCATTTCCAAATACCGCCCTGAGCCCTATTTCCACCTCTCCCCTCACAGCGCTTAGTTCCTGTAGCTCTCTTTGAATGATGCTAATCTCGTTTATGAAACTCTTGGCGTTTTCCGCCGTTATTATATCGTATGTCAGCCTTCGTAACACGTGCAAAGGACATCTACGAGGATATCATACCCTAACAGTTATGCTAACGGGTTTTGCCTGTTTGCCTTCGGGGGCTGTGAATAGGATTCCTACGGATTTCAGCGACGCCTTCTCCTGGAACTTCATCGCGGGGACAATCGCCGTGTTGAGGATGACCCGGTGTGTCCAGTCTTGTCGCATAATAAGACGGGCGACCTTGTGGCCCTGGGCGTCGGCGTATTCTTCATCTCCTTCTAGCCCCGACGGATTAAAAGAGCCCAGGATAAGAGCCCTAATATTATTAAAGTTAATATAGGCTTAAGGCATATTAATTTCTAATATATTTATCCCCCCTTTTTTTTATCTTACCTCTTTATTATAATAGAAAATCTTTATTTTTATAGATATAAGCCTAGCCTTATTATTCTCGCTATTATTTATATTAATTATTTATAGTTTAAAATAAGGGCTTTAAAATATAAGAATATATATATAATAGATCTTTAAGTCGCATTTACTTATCTATAACTTTATTACTTTCTTCTCTTCTAAGTCTCTTTCTATATAATTATTTTTATCTAAGGCCGTAATATCTTATCCCTCGCCGTTATTATTATTATCAAGTCTTCAGGTAGTGATGCGTTCTTTCCGCCTTCGCGTAATTATAGGCGTAGCTAATAGCCGAGATTCCATGATTTTCGTGATTTTCCTGACCTTTTCCTCATTGCTTTGCTCGCTGAATCCCCTCTTCAATGCCGAATGCCAGTTTTTAACACATATGCCCATCTTCTTGCATTGATACGAGCTAGCAATCCCTGAGGGCAGCAGATCCAATGCCCCAGCCTCCCGCACAAAGTTCGTCATGCCAAAAGATGTAGCTTTCATCCGGATTGCCACGCACTTTTCTTCATTGCCCTCCACGGTGCAATTAAGGATGGCGTAACACATGCTGTTGCCCATACTGACGACCGGTCATACAAGTGAATGCCGTTGCTGCTCAACATTAATGGCCCGAACATGGACCCGATAGGACTGAATGATTTGAGTCGAACAATATTGCCTGAGTGGACGAATGCAGCGGGAGAGGTTGCTAGAAATCCTTCGTGGTTCTCGTTCGTAGGTCCCCAGGCAAAGAGGCTGTAGTCATCAGACACCTTCATGATTTCCTCTTGGAGTCTTGCTCCTCCGAATGCTCCGGCTCTGGCTGGCTTCTCTGGCTCTACTGCAACATCTATTGCTCTAACTTCCGGGGGCCACTGAAGCATTAGACTCGTCGTCTATGGCTTACTGGCCACGCTTCGCTCATATCAACAGCTATGCATATGGCACGCGATACCTTTTGGGTGAGCTCACTGATAGAGGTGCTTTCGGATGAAATTGCGGCGGTATATGTCTGGCTCCCAGATGGTCAAAAAAGGCCGAAAGCTCTCAACCAGGCATTCACCAAACCAATTCATATTCTATAACTATCTTTCCTAAGTACGCGAAGCGCTGCTTCTTCTATATTCTAGTAAGAAATCCGGCTATTCTATGTCGGCAGGGCGCAAATGGCCGGTAAACTCTCCCACTCCGCAATGTTCTCCGCAATGGCCCAGTTTCTAAGTTCCGAGCATCCCTGTTCCCCGCGATCGGAAGCATCGATAATCATAGCAACCCGGCGCTATTCCTTCCCAGCGAATGGCAGCCCAGAAAAACCGCGGCTACCTCTTGCCGAGGTATCATTGGTGGCGGTTAAATGCTTTGCAGTGTCGGCCCCAAATCTCACAACAGCAATTACGTGTCACGCTTTCTATTATATTCCTCACCAGACCATCAACCTACCAACTCCAGCGACAAACAGGCCCTGTGGATATCTGTCACCTGCGGCAACTGTGGAGCCACTATGCTACCCCTTGAGTCCAACTGGACCGGTGAGGCAGACAGCCTCTCCCATCCACCCAGACAGCGGAGTCGAGGCAGGAAGCGCTTTTCACAAGCCTGCGTTCAATGCCGCTCCAAGAAGAGTCGATGCGTCCGTCGTCTTGGCCCTGATCAACCATGCCTCACTTGTAGCATGAGTGGGAGAGACTGTAGCACTAGCATCGCTGTCACACCACTGTAAGTTCGACAGCATTCACCAGGAAAAGCCGTGACCCTCACTTCCTCACCAACGATGCTGTAGACCTGCGATGCCTAGGCCGAATCCGCCACTGAATAGTCGGGAAATACCTTGTCCATCCTTTCAACTTTCTGTTCATGTCTATAATGTCGAACCTGAAAGCATGGCTCTACTCATGCATCACGGCTGTTTCGATGTTCCGGACCGCGCAACCCTAGAGGCATTCTTCCAACGATTTTTCTTATATATCCACCCATTCATGCCTCTTCTCAACGAGGCTCATTTCTGGGACACGTTTACATCAAGTTCTGGTATAGAACTTGTTGAGCGAGGAGAGCTGCCACTGGTCCTTCTCTTCAGTATGCTGTACACAGCGACTGGTGTAAGTTCAATGCACCGTCATCGCACATGGCGCATACCGATTAACCCACAGTTTTTGCCTCTAACCTTCGTTGAATCCCTTGGCTTCAAGAATATCCACGACGCAAAGTCTACCTTTTATCGGCGTGCCGAGGTGAGATAGCTACCTATTTCCACCAAAACGTCTTGTTCTGACAATCGGTCACAGCTCCTATATATCTGTAACACTGAGGAGTCCTCCATTGTCAAAGCACAGGCTGCCTTGCTCCTCTCGCATTCGTATTTCTCTCAGCCACCCAGATCTCCCAGTAACTTGGCAACTATGTGGCTCAGCAGAGCAATTCGCCACGCTGAGTTATCAGGCGCTCAACACTATGACACCCTCCAACCTCCAGGACACTCGACTTGCCCCGAACAACGAACGCAGCCAGATACCCTCAAGCGTTTGTGGTGGTGCTGCATCATTGGAGATCGCGTCATGCCCCTTGCCTCGCGCCGAGGTATGCAAATCAAGGGTACCAGGTTCGATTTCAAGACCAAACCGCGCCTTGGAAGAGCCGATCTATCCGACGAGATTGACCGTCCAGGTGTATATGACCGGGATACCAAGCTAGTCCTGGTCGAACTTTTAGAAAGACTTGTTGCATTTTGTGTTTTACTTACTGACATTTTAGAAATGAGCTACTCGAACCCCGTGGAAGGCTTTGCTGGTCTGACGTCGATTGAGAGTTATGAGCATTTCATACAGGACTACAGAAGACGTCTACAAGGTATACGAAAGGCGGCGATGGGTCGTCAGCCCGGGTATACGCACAACGTGGGCAGCAATGATGCGCCATTCAGAATTGCCGAATGTTCGATCGGCCTCTTTGCCAGCCTATCCATATTATACACTTGGTTCGTGCCCTCGAGTTGCCGTGACTATTTGGCGAGGCGCTAATAATCTATCAAGCACCGCAGAAACAATTCTCGGCCATTATCGAATGCTCATCACGGACTTCTGTTTCATCGAGGGAAATGATAGCATTGTTTCTACGCAGAGGCGCACGAGTTGCAAAAAAGTGGAAGCAGCGACTCATGAGACTATGGAATGCCTCGAGCATCTGATACACTCGCGGCTCGTACATCTACTGCCGCTTAGCGCGTTAGTTGGGGACTCCCTTTTCCTAAGAAACCTTGAAAGCTAACAAATAAATTACCGAGTGTTGGATGCACCGTCTTTACTCTCCTACTCCAGATTCTGAACATTCGGCTCCGAAGCATATCAACTCAACTTGGTCTAAACAAGGATACAGAGTTGAACGACGGGAATCAGATGCAGCAGAATTTTATGCTTCTCATTGAAGCTATGCAGGTCTATCGTCTTCGCCACTCAGCCGTCGACTGGATTCTTGACGCAGTCCGTATTATCATCACGAGATTCTGCCAGTCCTTTCCTACAATTTTCATTTCTGGCTTGGCCAGCTCCGATCACTGTCCAGCAACCTGCTGGAGTGACATACTCCAGTATCAACCGAAAGTTTACCTGTCTCTTTCCATGATGCTGGATCTATGTGTGTCTAATGGGAGGATACCCCATGACAATGACTTACCTCTATACTTACGACTGATGGCTTCTCCGGATCTTTCCTCCGCTGCGGAGTTATTCCACTGCGGGATACCAGAGTCACTCAATTCGGACGATTTTGCAATTCTCAGTGCTACACATAGCTACCCATTAAGGCTTCAGTCTCACAGACGAATTAATAAAAAAGAAGCAGGTAACTAAGGTCCTGCTCAACGGGAGGGTTAGTGGAATTACTATAGAAGTAAAAGGAATAATTAAGTATTATTTACCTGCATTTTAACCGCATTTTAAGTCCTCTATTAATTATATATAAATTTGTAATATACTTAATAAGTAAACCAATCAGATAAGTAAACCGATTATAAATCCTAAACTACCTTAATAGAAATCATAATAAAAATACTAATATATATAATAAGCAAGTATTATAGTTATATAAGTATTATAAAAGTCCTAACCTCTAAGCTAGAGATTATAATAAAAATATTATAAATTATTTAATTAATTAAAACTACTTACTATACTCTTCCCTAGATATCTTAATTATTACTTAATAAGTCCTTATATTATAATTAGGCTTATTATAAATAACATATATAATAAGCAAGTGGGACAGACAAGCGAGCGGGACAGCTAGACTATTGTGACGGTCGGGTGTTTCCTAAGGGATAAACCTGGCTATGCTGGGTTTATATTGGCAGGGGATTAGGCGCGTAGTCTTAAACGTGGTATAAGTCACGTCTAGTAATATACTCAAAGGTATTAAGTGTAACTAAGTTATATTAATAGCTGAGGTAGCTTATACATAAGAGAGTGCTAATGAGTGTGTCTATATACTTGAGGCAATCTGCCTGGATCATGCTGGCTCATCGAGCGTCAGTCGTGATCCGGTTGTGATCCCTCAGAGGATCATGGCTGGATCACGGCGGCTTAGCGTGATCCGGGCTGATCCTATGTTGATTGGTTGGCGTAGTGGGGGCGGTCCTTGGTCACGTGCTGGATGAATATGTTGGCTATGACAACTATGCACTAAAACTAGGATTTTTAGATAATTTTAGAAAATTTAAATCAAGCTAAAAAAAGCTAAAAATTAGAAGTTAGCTTAATTATATAATATATTATTAACCCTGATTTTTATAGATTATTAAAAAAATACCTTATAGGGTAGTTTATAAAAAAGTATATTTATATTAATATACATAATAAGCGAGTGCACCGGACAAGTGAGTGCACCATTTGAAAGTTCTTAGGATTTACATCTTAATTTTTAATCTCTTTAAAAAATTCTCGAAAATTAAGGAAAAATCTTAGAAAGCGATAATTTTAAAGTTTAATTATATAAAATGAGAAAAGTATTTATTATTTTTTATAGATTTTTTAAAAATCCTTTAGTAAGCTAGTTTAGAAAAAATATTATTTGCACTATATATATAGCTATTTCTTTATAATCAGATTTTGTTAAAAATATTAAAAAATCATTTTTAGATATTATATAGAGTTATATTTATAGAAATAATCTTTTTAACTTCATAGCTATTTTATCGCTATTTTTAGAGACTTAAGATTTAGTGATTTTAGGTTATACAGTATGCTGGTGCACTCACTTGTCCGGTGCACTCGCTTATCATGTATGTTATATAAATAGCTAATATACTTAATAAGTAAATAAGCTAGTTAAGTAAGTGAGCTAGAAGTATTTATACCTTAAAAAAAGAAATTAAAAAAACCTTTAAAATTTTATATATAGTCTAAAATAAATATAAACTTAATATTAAAGTTATTATATAATATATTATCTTTTATTAATCTTTAAAAAAATATAATTAAATTCCTTATAAGGTAATATAAAAAAAAGTATATTTATATTATATACTTAGCTATTGGTATAAAAGACCTACCTCTAAGGGCTTATAGGCTCTATATAGGAATCTCACTAAATACTAGACTAGTTTATAGTGCTATATAGTTCTAAAAGGAAGATATATTTAATATAAGATTTATTATTTTTTAATTAAGGAAATAAAAGTCTTTTTATAGAGATTTCTCTAAGAATTACTAAGAGAAATCCCTTAGATTTCCTAGTCTTTTCCCTTTTTCTTAATCCTTGCCCTTACTAAGGAGTTCCCTTAGATTTCTACTAGGTAGCTTTAATAGAAATCCCTAGGAAATCCTAGGCTTATTAATAAGAGAAATCCTAGGGAATTTCCCTAGGATTTCCCTAGGGAATTATATAACTTAACTTTATAGCTTTTTATAATAAGTCTTTCTTATTATAATATATATTATCTTTAATATACCTCCCTATATAATAACTTATTATAGAGATAATAAGCTAATAATAATATAAGGGTTATTAATTAATATATAAAAGAGGGTCCTCTAGGGAATAATAATTTAATATAAAAAGAAAATAATAATTTATAAAGATAAGAAAATATAAAGAAATATTAATTAAATTATATTAAAGAGTTAATAAGTAATAAATAAATAGATATATATAAAGAAATATTAATTAAATTATAATATAATAATTATTAGATAGGCAATAAGTAATAGGTAATATAATTATATTATAATAAATTTTCTTTTTAATATTTTATTATATACCTATAAGGTCTTTCCCTTATTAGCCTAACTTTGCCTTTATTTAAGTATTAATCCCACTAGTATCTACTAGGCCCTTAATATATGCGGGCTAGCTTATAGTAGATATCTTATTAATAGTAATAAGGCGCGGCTAGGCTATCTTTTCTCCCTCCTTAGTTTTAACTTTAGTAAATAAAACCTAGTCCTTTCCGTGGAAGATAGTATACTTAGGCATAGAGAGAGTAGGAATCTAGGCCTTAATTAGCTCGGTAAGGGTATAGCTCGTAATTAGCTTTATATAAGCTAAGATATTATATTTAGTATTCTTAAAGAATTCATAGGCCTTTATTAAATAGTTATTAGCTATGCCTTTATTAAAGAAGATATTATATTCCTAGATAGCTATATATAGCGAGGCGGTAGAGGTAGAGCTAGCTACTAGCTTTATTAGTAATATATTAAAGGTAATAATAAAAGTCATAGGGATACCTATAGCCTTAGCGGTCTCTGCGAGGGAAAAGGGCTTCTTAGCTTTATTATAGATCAACTTAACCGTGATACTAAAGAGGTTAATATATTTTACTAGTCTAAATATTATAGCCTAGTTGCCAACTATAAGCTAATATATAGGAATAGTGCTGGCATTATGGGCGATAAAATCTTTGATGATAATAGGTATATCGGGGATCTTTGGCGCCTAGTGCTTAGCGGCTATATTAATTAGCCGGGCCTTACTGAGGATAGCGAGTGGGTTAGAGGGCTTAGCCACGCGCTTAAGGGGGGAGGTCTCTATCTTAGCGGATCTAAATAGCTATATGCCCTTATCCCCGGTGAGGTCAATAGAGTTATAGTAGGATTTATAGAGGGCTAAGCTGAATAGGGGTCTAACTAGCATATTAAAGCCGCCGTTAGCGCAGTCCTAGGCCCATAGGAGCCATTCCTTCTTAAAGGTTTCTTACCCTCTTAGGTCAGCGAGGGCCTTCTTCGCCTCGGCGACTATATAGTTACTCTTAGAGTTAAGGACCTTATATAGGGCTTTGGCGAGGATATGGGCACTCTTAGCTAATCCTAGGGCATTTTTTTTATCTTTATTATCCCTAGGGAATATATTACCTTAGAATTAATTAATTATAGTATTTCTCTCTAAGGTAAATTAACCTTATTTATTATATTTAATGCTTATAATAATCTCTTTTATAATTAATAAGTCTAAGTTAGAATTAATATTAAATTCCTTAGGGATATAAGGAATTCTCTTAAGTATCTAAGGTAAAGGTTAACTAGGTATATTTATTATCTTATATATAATAAAAAATCTATTAGATTCCTTTAAAAGCTTAAAGGTTAACATACTTGATAAGTGAGTTGATCAGGCAAGTGAGTTGACCACCTATACTGTGTATTAAAATATCAAACTTTAAAGCTTTATAAAAACTTAAATAAAATAGCTATAGACCTAAAAACAGTATTTTCTAGCTATTTAACCTTTAAATAGACTATAAATAATTTTTATAGATTTTTAAGGAAATTCCTTTATAAAGAAATTACAATTTATATAGTATAAATAGACTTTTTAAATACTAGCTTACTAAGATTTCTATAAAATTGTAAAAAGATTAATACTAATAATAGTTTATAAAACATATTAAAACTTTTATTTTTAGCTATTTTAAGCTTAGATCTATTTTTCTAGAATTATTTAAGTCTTTTTTAAATAAGGTATAATCACTAAGAAATTTCAAAGTGATTAACCCACTTGCTTGATCAACTCACTATACATATACGTTAAGTAATTTATAAGGTTACTTAATAAGAAGTATATATCTTATTATAGGGCTAATATTTTATAATTAGGGTTAATATACTTAATAGGTAAGCATCGCAGTTAAGCAAGCGTCGCATTTACCCTATGGTAGGATTTATACCTTATGAAAATATACTTAAAATAAATCTAGAAAATTCAATCTATATCTAAAATACCTAAGAATACTAACTTAGCTTTATTATATTATATATTACTAATTTTAATTTTTATAGATTTTTAAAAAATTACCTTATAGGGTAGTTTAGAAAAAAGACTATTCGCACTATATAAATAGCTATTTCTTTATAAAGGGATTTTTCTAAAAATCTATAAAAACTAAATATAATATAGGTATTTTTATTATTTTAGGCCTAGTAATTAAAATAATTAATCTTTTCCCTCGCGAGTAAGTTTAGCTTATAGCTATAAAGTTTAATAATATAATAATATTTATTATAAGTAAAAATAAGATATTAATAGCTTATTTTATTATTAAAGATAATATAGTAAGTAAGGTCTTAGCTAAGATATAAGTTAATAAAGTAAGGTTAAAATTACTTTATAGGCTAAATACTTATAGTAATATACTTATAGAAGAAGATATAAGGCTAGGGAAGATAAATAAATATAATTAAGCCCTATATAGGCTTTATTTTAGTTTTTCCTAGTATTTTACTAATAACTATTTATTAATTACTTATTAGATTTCCTTAGGATTTCCCTAGGATTTCTCTTAATATATATCTTAGGCTTATATTTTTTATAACTTACTCTTTTTTTATTATAATAGCTTATATACTTTATTATTATTACTATTATTAGCTATAGGTATTAGGCTTATAATATCTTTTTTATTCTTAGTAATAGGTTTACTTCTTAGCGCTAATACTATAATTATTATCTTATTTTTTATTAAATATATTAATACCTTAATAAATATATTTATTTTTATTCTTTACTTCTTAAAGGATTAAATAGCTTTAGGGGTATTAATTATTTCTTTATTAATTTAAATAAAATAATTACTAAATTATTTTTTTTATTTAACTAGGAATTTTATCCTAGCTTTTATATATTTAACTTTTTATATATATTTATTAAGTACTTATTTAACCTTAAAATATTAATATTTATTCCTTTAATAATTAAAGTCTTTTTTTATAAAGATTAATCTTAGCCTATCTAAGAGTAGTATTACTAGTTATAAGTATTATATTAATACTATAAGATAAATCTTAAGATTACTCTTAATATTAAAGTAATATATTAAGTAGCTTATCTTTTCTATAACTTAATATAAATTAATAAATTTCTCCTTAAGCTTTTTAGCTTTATTATCTAGCACTTTATATCCTTTATTAAGCTAAAATATAGCCTAGTCCCCTAGTTTTAGCTAAAGAGGGTAATACTTCTTATTATAATACTTCTTTATAGCTACTTAGGCAAATACTATATATATCCTAGCCTTATTTTAAAGTTTAGCTTAATCCTAGGTATAGACTACCTCCCTAATAAAGCATAGCTTATTATCTATATATAGTTTAATAACTAATTTACTTAGTATAATATTAATTACTATAATAAAGGAGTTATTTAAGGTAAATTATAAGGGCAAGATAGTCTTAGTCTATAAGAGCTCTAAGTTATTACTTATTTAGTAGTATAGGGCGATTTTTATAGTTTAGTTATGCCTCTCTAATATATTATTAGTTTAGGGGTGCTATATAATAAATATTATAAAAGAGGTATTTATTGCCTTCTAGAATATTTATTAAAACTTACTTAAGAACTTAAGGTCCCTATTAGATATAATATTCTTAGGGACTTCCTAGTTATATTAATAAAGCTTATTATAGAGGGAGAGTACCTAGTATTTAGTAATAAACCTAATATAACCTAGGATAATAAGGCCTATATAGCTAAATTTATAAGTAATTATAAGGAAGGTATTAAATATATTAAACCTATAGTTTTATTAAAGCTTATCTTTATTTAAAACCTCTAGTATTTTAATAATAAAGTCTATAGCTATTATATAAAATAAGATTAGTAATAATTAAATTAATATAAGTTCTCTAGGAGTCTTACCTTTATTTATTTAGTTATAGGTATATATCTTATATCTTTCTTATATAATATTAATTTTCTAAGAGAGCTTTAAGATAATAAAAAAGCTAATAAGCTCTTATTATATCTATTCTCTACCTAAGTAAAACTTTCTTTAATATATTTCCTTAATAAGGCTTATAATAATCTTATCTAGGATATATAATTATTTCTTATTATTATATTTAACTAGGTAAAAGAGCCTTTTTTTATATATAAATAAGAGTCTTTTTTTCTTATTTTTATCCTTAAGTTATTTTAAGATAATATATTAACGTACTTGATAAGCAAGTGTCTCAGACAAGCAAGTGTCTCAAGCATACTATGCACTAAAAGGAGAGATTTCTAAGCTTAATAAAAAGAGTTATAAAATAGCTAAAAACTTAAAAAAATTTATTTAAAGTATTTAGCTAGTATATTAGCTATATATAATTTAATTAGATTTTTAAAAAATTTCCTTATAAAGAAATAGCTATTTACACAGTGTAAATAGACTTTTTAAATACTAGCTTATTAAACTTATTTAAAAAATATATAAAAATTAAAATCAATATATTATTATATAATATATATAAACTTTAAATATTAGCTATTTTAGGCCTAGTATGACTTTCTTAGAATTTTTTAAACTAATCTTATATTTGGTATAAATCCCTCTATAGGGGAAATTGGGACACTCGCTTGTCTGAGACACTTGCTTATTAAGTACGTTATTTAGAGTTTATTATATATTTTTTTATAATTTCTACTAAGATTTCTAATTTAATAAAAGCTTTTATATAATAATATATTATTTCTATAATTAGATCTCTTTTCTAGATATAATTAAGCTTATTATTAAGGTTATTTAATAAGAGATTTATATCTAGTAATCTTAAGAGTATATTACTAATTAGATTAATAATACTAGGAATATAATATATAATAAGAGAAAACTAACTTAAGTATTATAATATCTTAGTAATATACTTATTAATATATAAGCTTAAGATAGAGATAGATATTTAATTAATAATATTATAAATAGTAGTATAACGTACTTAATAGGTAAGCATCGCAGTCAAGCAAGCGTCGCATTTACCCTATGGTAGGATTTATACCTTATGAAAATATACTTAAAATAAATCTGGAAAATTCAATCTACGTCTAAAATATGTAAGAATACTAACTTAGCTTTATTATATCATATATTACTAATTTTAATTTTTATAGATTTTTAGAAAATTACCTTATAAGGTAGTATAAAAAAAAGACTATTCGCACTATATAAATAGCTATTTCTTCATAAAGAGATTTTTCTAAAAATCTATAAAAACTAAATATAGCTTATTTATAAGTTAAATAGCTAAAAATATTTTTTTAAAGCTTCTAGCTATTTTATTAAAGCTTTTATTAAAGTTTAAAAATCCTAGTTTTAGTGCATAGTTTAGGTGCGACGCTTACTTGACTGCGACGCTTACCTATTAAGTACGTTAGTCTATAAGTATATAAACCCTATTAGCTTATAAGGAGAAAAATATTATTTAGAGTTTCTAGTATACCTAGATAAGGCATACTATTTTAAGCTTTATAGGCTAATATCCTTCCTTGCTATTCCTTAGAGTATAGTTAATATAGAGGACTAGCTAAATAATATGCCCTAGGATCTATATCTTTTTATTTTATTTATAAGATAAGTTAAGGTAAAATATTATAGATCTAAGGCCCTTTTAGGATATATTAAGTATAATAATAAGCTATTAATTAGGATTAAAGTAAAAAAGAGCGCTAGCGCTAGCTAGAGCCTAGGTTATATTATTAAATACCTTTTCCTTAGCTTTTATCTTCTCTTACTTAATAATAGCTATATATAACTTCTATTTCTTACCTAAGTAAAGTTACCTTAATTTTTAGCCCTTAATAAAAAGCTTAGTTTTTTAGTCTTAAAGAGAGGTAATATACTAAGTAAACTATAGTATTAAGTGCCTTAGCTATCTAATTATCCCTATTTAGTGCTCTAGCTTAGTTAGGTTCTTTAGGAATTAGATATTTATTAAGGCCTTAATTCTTTTCTTAGTATTTAAAAGCCTTATATTATTAACCTTAAAGCTAAGTAGCTATATTAATAAGTAAATAATAAATAACTTCTTAAGTAAAAATATAATATTTTTATCTTAAAATAAGCTAAAGATAGTCTATAAGTAGGCTAGATATTCTTCCTAGGTACTTAAGAAGATAATAATATTATTAATAAAAGCTATAATATAGTCTATATACTTTTAAAGGAGGTTATTTATAAATCTCTAGATATATGCTAAGGAGTTCTTAAACCCTATAAGGGCTATCTTAAAGCGCTTTAGTCCGTGGTAGGAAATTATTATAAACTCATTCCTATAAGATTAATAAACTAAAAACTAATAAAAGAAGGCTTTAATATTAACCACTATAATATATAGCTTATTATAAAGCTTCTAGATAATATTAGCTTATAAAGGCATTAGATATATATCGCTAATTATTACCTTATTTAATATATATAAGTTAATTATTACTTATTTTTATTTATTAATTATTTATAATATAATAAAAATAAGGCTAATAAATAAAATTAGCTCTTTTTAAAATTTTATCTAGCCTTAGGTATATAAGTTATTAAAGGTCTTATTTAGGAATTACTTTACCTTAAGGCTTAGTAAGTAAGTCTTAGCTCTAAGCTTATAGGTTTATTAATTATTAACTAATAGGATTTTTATATAATTATTTTTATTTATAATAATTATTTCTATATCTTATTATAATATTAGGTATTTATTTAAGATCTCTTAAATCTTTTATATAAATTTATCTCTCTTATTATAAATATATATACCTTAGGGAGTAATAATTTCTAATAGGTTTTTAATTCTAGAAATACTAAGCTTAATATATAAGTTAATGCCTTATTATTATAAGATATGCTATAAAGGGGATATCTCGCCTAAAAATATATTGCCCTCTTTATTTATATCTAGTTCTAATATAGGCCTAGTCAGCGGAGGCTTAAGGTTTATATATTAAGAAAGGAGAATACTAAAAGGCCTAGTTAGCAAAGGCTTATAGTTTATATATAGCTTTATAGCTATATCTCTTATTTTTTATAGCCTATTAATTAGCGTCTTAGTAAATTTAATGCCTAAGAGTATAATATCCCTATATATTTTAAGAAGCCTTGCCTAGTTATTAGGCTAGATTTCTTTATTATCCCCTAATTCCCAAAGGGTATTAATTTTCTAATTTTATAAAATAATATATATCTTATTAAATAAGTTATAAAAGAAAATCTTATTATTTTATTATATAATAACTAAAATAGCCCTAGTTAGGGTAGGCTTAAAGAAATAGTCTCTTTTAAGAGTTACCCTATATGTCTTTATTAAGATAAAAGCCTTACTTCTTACTAAGATTAAAATATCCTATTAGGCCCTTAGTAGGCACCTAGATTAATTAGCTCTATCTTAGATTATTATTATTAATATAATTATGCCTTTATATATTATAATTTATATTTCTTTTTTAAAATTTAAGATATTTATATTATAAGAAATATTAAACTCTTAGCCTAATAATATACTAATATTTAATTAATTAATTACTTATATATTAATTAAAGTACTTATTATAGCTAGGTAATTACTTATTATTTTTAAAATTTAAATAATAAATATAATTTATTTTTTTATAAATTAGCTTTTAATATTTAAAAAGTAATAATACTTAATTTATAAATAATTATATTATATAGATATTATAAAAATACTTTATTAATTATTAATCTTATTACCTCTAAATTAATATAAATTTCTCTTTATTAATTATTACTTTTATTAATTATTACTTAGATCTAGGTATATAAATATATAGCTAATTAGCTAGGGTTTATAAGTTACTCTATAGGATTAATATAAATAATTATAGGTTTATTAGTATTATATATAATAGCCTTAAAGAAATAAGCTTTATGCCTTTTAGGGATAAAATTAATAATATCTTAAATATTAATTACTTATAGTATTTTAATTCTAAAGTTTATAGCTTTTTTCTTATCCTTAAAGGTAATCTTATAGGTTATGCCTTTCTCTTTAAAGTCAGCAAAATATATCTACTTAACTAAGGATCTTAAGGCCGCTTATTAGTCTTCTATAAGCTAGTAGGCTCTATCTAGATCCCTATCGCTTACTTCTACTACTATGAAGATCTTTTGCGCCGGTATTATAGCGCGAGTAGCTAGGCCTAGGGCATTAGGGACCTATTGCGGCGCCTTAGGCGAGTAAGGTCTCTCTTGCTGCCGTGGTATATAATCTTACCGAGGCTCATAGGCGCAGTGGTTATCTATTTAGCGCGGTTAGGCCTATCTTAGTATAGGCTAGGTTCCCTTTATATTAGATATATAATTACTTATATAGGGCTACTAGTTTATAATTAACCTTACTATAGCGTCTATAATATATTATTATATCCTAGAGGACTTAGTCCTTTAATTATCTATTATATATTTAATATATATATTAGGGATTTATTTTTTATAATTTTAGATTTATACCTTAAGGGCATTATTAACTAGGGGTTGTAATAGCTCTTTCTTAAGGTAGTTATTTAATGCTATATATATATATAAAAGTATATCTTAAATTAAGAAACTAATCTTAGTTTCTTTTCTCTTAAGGTATATAATCTAGCTCTAGAAGTCTTTTTAATTTTTAATATTATTAATAATAAATCTCTTATTTTAAAAAGACTAAAAGATAGCCTTAGGTTATAAATAAAAGTAATCTTAGAGTATAAATATCTATAAGTCTAGGTTTATTATTTAGAGGGCCTAATATATCTTATAATTTAAATCCTTAAAGTATTATTTTAAAGTATCTCTTATAAAGAGATTAAGGATATTAGGTATTAAGATTTATTTATATTTTAGGCCCTTATTAATATATCTCTCTAATAAATCTATAAACTAAGTTATACTTTACTATATTATAGATTAATTATTTTCCTTAATATTATTAAAGAATTTATTATAAGCCCTTATTAATTTAAACTTATTAATATTATTTAATTAGAAATAAATATTTTATTTAATTATAAGTAATTCTAGGGTTCTTTAAATATAATTTATAGATTTATTAAATATATTAATTAAGTCTTATTATAATAAGGTAATAAATATTAATTAAGTATTTACTTATTTATTTTATATCTCTTATAAATAAATATCTAATATTTATCATTAATATAATTAATATAATTAATATAAGTTAATTAATTATATTTTTATTCTTATAGGGTTAATATAAGCCCTAGGGATCTAGATAGCTAGTCCTAAGGAATAAATAAGAGATCTTAATATATATAAGGGCTAGCTTTATTAAGGGTATATATTAAGCCCTAGGGTTTAATAATAGCTTAATTTACCCTCTTTCTTAATAGTAACCCTTATAATTCCTTTGCCTTTATTTATAGCCCTTATTATAGCCTAGTTATTAAGGTCTAAGGGCTCGCTAGGGTTAGCTTTAAGGTCTATAGGGGTGCTAGCCCGCGTTAGTCCTAGGGTTACTAAAGGCTATCTAGTTAATAACTTTAGAGTTAGGGGCTTTTTATATTTTTACTAGAAATATATTATTTATAGTCTAAGTAATAAAGAATATAAGCTAATTAGCTCTTAGATTAAGAGGTATTAAGGTTATTAGCCTAAGATAGAGAGGCTAGCTATTTATTTTATAATACTAGAGTCTTATAAGCCCCTTTCTTAGCCTAGTAAGGTAAGTATAATAAAAGAGTCTAGAGATTATAATAAATTATCGCTATAGCTCGCTAAGAGTAAGAAAGAGGCGAGAAATTAGCTAGGGATTATTAAGTTTTTTAATTTATAAGGTAATCCTATAGGTTAAACTTATTTTTATTTTTATTATTATTATTATTATTAATCTAAGAGGTTAATCTTTTATTTATTAATAAGCTAAGTAATAAATATATTATTTATATATATTAGCTTTTTCTTTTAAGTAATAAAGATAATCTTATTTTTATTATTTCTTACCTTTTATTAATATCTCTTTTTAATAATATTAATTAATAACTTATTATTAATAAGTTATTTTATATAAATTATTTTTACTTATTATAAGTCTATAAATTCTTTAAGTTATTAAAGGTTATCTTAATTAAAGGGTCTTATATATATATCTTAGTTATAAGTAATAAGTAATTATCTTATAATAGTTTTAACTAAGGTAAATATTTACTTATAAGAGATAGCTTAAAAAACTATTATTATTTAATATAAAAGACTTACCTCTAGGGGCTTATAGGCTCTATATAAGAATCTTATTAAATATTAAATTAATTTATAATACTATATAGTTTTAAAAGAAAGATATATTTAGTATAAGATTTATTATTTTTTAACTAAGGAAATAAGAGTCTTTTTATAGAGATCTCTCTAGGAATTACTAAGAGAAATCCCTTAGATTTCTTAGTCTTTTCCCCTTTTCTTAATTCTTACCCTTATTAAGGAGTTCCCTTAGATTTCCACCAGGTAGCTCTAATAAAAATCTCTAAGAAATCCTAGGCTTATTAATAAGAGAAATCTTATAGAATTTCCCTGGGATTTCCCTAAGGAATTATATAACTTAACTTTATAGCTTTTTATAATATATATATATAATAAGTTAAATAATTAAGTAAATTAAATACTTTTCTTAACCTCTTTAATAAAAATCATAATAAAAATACTATAAATTATTTAATTAATTAAAACTACTTATTATACTCTTCCCTAGATATCTTAATTACTACCTAATAGGTCCTTATATTATAGCTAGGCTTATTATAGATACTATAATGCCAAATACCTAGTTATATTAACCTCTCTTAACTACTACTCTATGATAATTTAGCTATTATCTATGCATTAGTATTTATTTAATTAATTACTTATCTTCCTTCCTTTATTATTATTACCCCTTTATTTTATAGCTAGGTCTTTTTTACCCTTTAGCGCTAGCTTAGTATCTTATTTACTTATTAAAGGTCTTAGACCTCTGCCCTTATGAGAGCTATCTTATATATAATTGCCTTTATTCCCTTTATAAGAGATTTTAATACTTTAAGAATTAACTCTAGAGAGCTACTTTAATACCTTTTAATTTATCTTTTAAGGTATTTAGACTAAGATTAGGCCTTAAGTATAATCCTTAGGGTTCTTAAAGCCTAAGAGATTAATTAATTAAATGCCTCCTTAACCGGCATTAGTATCTATAGCTATATATTAAGCTTTAAGATTATATGTTCTAGGTTAAGGGGAGTAAGGCTAGTTTCTTTAAAAGCCCCTTTAATATTTCTTTTTATTATAATAGTCTTATATATAATATAAAAGGCTAAAAAAAACTTAGTCTTTAAAATATAAGTAATAAAGTATTTAATTAAATACTTTATTTCTTAACTATAGGCCTTCTTTAATAGCTTAAAGTATTTAATATTAAGGGGCTAAAGTAAATAAAAGAAATAAAGTAATATATAAAGCTAGATAATTTTTTTTTATAATATCTCTTAAATTTAATAAAGTAATAATTTTTATAGCTATTAAAGATTAAAAAATAATAATAATTATTTAATTACTTAGCTATATATTAGTTAAAGTATTTAAGCTACTTAAGACTAATCTTATTATTAATCTAGCTATTTTAAGTTATTATAATAGCTTAATTACCTAAGAGGTTATTCTCTTAGTATTAATTAGTAAGATAATATTAGCCTATATTAATAATAAATAGCTAGATTACCTAGTCTTTTATATTAATTACCTAGATAACTATAATTTATTCCTAGTTTCTAGGCTATATTAATTTTAGCTTTAAATACCTTTTTAAGCCTATAATAACTATTTTATTTATAATTATGCCTATAAGAAAGCTAGTCTTATTAAAGTTATATAGATTATTTAATTAAATATTATACTTTATAATTATATTTACTATAAGCTAAAACTAATTATAGATAATAATTAGATCTTTGCACTTAACTCTCTAGTAATTATATTTCTAAAAAAAACATATCTTAAGCTCTTAATATCGCCTAATAAAGTTATAAGCCTAACGCGTATTAATAGATAGCGCGTCGCAGTTAATAAGTAATTAATTAGCTATTTCTTTAATACTATAAAGCCAGGGGGGGAATCCTCGTGAATCTAGGTTAAGAATAAAGTAATAAAGGATCTCTTCTTTTAGTTTAGATAACTAATATGATTTTGGGATAAAATCTACTTGGGCTTAGGTGCTAATATATTGGTTATAGAGTGTACTATGGCTAACTTTATAGACCTTTGCGGCGCATTAGAGACTAAGATTTAGCTAATTTTAATAGGCTTAAAGTGCTAGAAGAATTCTAGCTTTAGTATTTAATTAAGGCATTATAAAGGGTTAAGAATTAATTAATTAAATAAAGAAGATATAAGTTAAGGGATTTTTGTCTAACTTACTTAACTATCTAACTTACTATATATATATATTAATAGTTATTTCCTTATAAAGAGACTTTTTTAAAAATCTAAAAAAATTATTTCTAGATTATTTATAGATTTAGCTTTATAAAAATACTTTTTATAACTTTCTTGCTATTTTATAAAGAAATTTAGGTTATTTAAAGTAGGTTAATTCTAGGTGTATAGTATGCTAGCTTACTTACTTAACTAGCTTACTTATTTATTAAGTATATTATTTCTCTATAAAGGATATTTTTTAAAAATCTATAAAAATTAGATATACTTTATTTATAAGTTAAATAGCTAGAAATACTTTTTATAAGTTTTTAACTATTTTATTAAAGTTTTTATTATAGTTTAAAAATCCTAGTTTTAATATATAATCTAGCTATCCCACTTACTTATCTATCCTACTTACTTATTATATATATTATTATAATACTAAATACTTAATTATATTAACCTCTCTTAATTACTACTTTATAATAATTTAATTACTATTTATATATTAAGATTTATTTAATTAATTACTTATTTTTTTTATTATAACCTCTTTTTTTTATAATTTAATTCTTTTTACCCTTTAATATTAACTAAGTATCTTATTTACCTCTTAAAGGTCTTTATTTTTAATAACTAATAAGATAACCTAATATATAATAACCTTTATCCCCTTCTTAAGAGACCTTAGGGCTTTAAGGATTAACTCTAAGAAGCTACTTTAATGCCTTTTAATTTATTTTTTAAAGTATTTAAACTAAGATCTAGCCTTAAGTATAATCCTTAGGGTCCTTAAGACCTAAGAGGTTAAAAGCTTAGCTCTCTCCTTAGTAGGTATTAAAGTCTATAGCTATATATTAAGCTTTAAGACTATACTTTCTAGGTTAAAAGAAATAAGGCTAGCTTTTTTAAAAGCTCTCTTAATATTTTTCTTTATTATAATAGCCTTATATATAATATATATAATAAGTAAGTATTATAAATAAGTAAGTGTTATAGGTATATTATATATTAAAAGTAAAGATTTCTAAGTTTAATAAAAATAGTAATTAAATAGCTATAAACTTAAAAAGAAGTATATCTAATTATTTAATTCTTAAATAAACTATATATATTTTTTTAGAATTTTATAAAAATTTCTTTATTAAGAAATAGCTATATATATAATATAAATAAGGTTTTTAAATACTAGCTTACTAAGATTTTTTTAAAAATATATTAAAAATATAATATATATATATACTAAGTGGCCCAGTTAACTAAGTAGCCTAAAAATCCCTTAACCTATATTATCTCTATTTAATTAATTAATTCTTAACCACCTAGTATATTATAGATTAATTATAAGACTAGGATACTTCTTACTCTTTAGGCCCTTTAAAATAACCTAAAATTAAGTCTTTAATACACTATAGAGATATATAAAGTTAATTATAAAACCCTATGCCGCTACTAATAAGATATCTAGTCTTAATATAATATCTTTAATTAATTACGTCGACTATTAGATCTAGAGGAATAAATCCTTAAGTACTTTATTCTTAACCTAGATTTATAAGGATTTCTCCCCTAGCTTTATAATATTAAAGAAATAGCTAATTAATTACTTATTAACTATAATATATTACTTATTAGTATATATTAGGCTTATAACTTTATTAAATAATACTTAGAGCTTAAGATATATTTTTTTTTAAAAATATAATTACTAAAGAGCTAAGTATAAAGATTTAATAATTATTTATAATTAATTTCGCCTTATAAGAAATATAATTATAAAATATAATATTTAATTAAATAATCTTTATAATTTTAATAAAACTAGCTTTCTTATAGATATAATTATAAATAAAATAATTATTATAGGTTTAAAAAGGTATTTAAAGCTAAAATTAATATAGCCTAGAAATTAAAAATAAATTATAATTATCTAAGTAATTAATATAAAAGACTAAGTAATCTAATTATTTATTATTAATATAAGCTAATATTACTTTATTAATTAATACTAAGATAATAACCTCTTAAGTAATTAAGTTATTATAATAACTTAAAATAGCTAAATTAATAATAAGACTAATCTTAAGTAATTAAAGTATTTTAATTAATATATAACTAAGTAATTAAATAATTATTATTATTTTTAATTCTTAATAATTATAAAAGTTATTACTTTATTAAATTTAAGAGATATTATAAAAAAAAAATATCTAGCTTTATATATTATTTTATTTCTTTTATTTATTTTAGCCCCTTAATATTAAGTACTTTAAGTTATTAAAAAAAGCCTATAATTAAGAAATAAAATATTTAATTAAATATTTTATTATTTATATTTTAAAGACTAAGTTCTTTTTAGCCTTTTATATAATATATAAGGCTATTATAATAAAAAGAAATATTAAAGGGGCTTTTAAAGGTATTAATCTTATTCCTCTTAACCTAGAAAGTATAATTTTAAAGCTTAATATATAGCTATAGACTTTAATACCTACTAAGGAAGTAACTAAATTATTAACCCCTTAGGCTTTAAGGACCCTAAGGATTATACTTAAGGCCTAATCTTAATCTAAATATCTTAAAAAATAGATTAAAAGGTATTAAAGTAGCTCCCTAGAGTTAATTCTTAATACCCTAAGGTCTCTTAAGAAAGAGATAAAAGTAATTATATATTAAGTTATTTTATTAATTATTAAAAATAAAGACCTTTAAGAAATAAATAAGATACTTAGCTAGCACTAAAGGATAAAAAGAACCTAGTTATAAAAAAAAAGATTATAATAATAAAAAAAAAAAAGTAATTAATTAAATAAATATTAATATATAAGTAATAGCTAAATTATCGCGAAGTAATAATTAAGGGAGGTTAATATAATTAGGTATTTAGTATTATAATATCTATAATAAGCCTAGTTATAATATAAAGACTTATTAAGTAATAATTAAGATATCTAAGGAAAAATATAATAAATAGTTTTAATTAATTAAATAATTTATAGTATTTTTATTATAATTTCTTTAAAAAGAGTTAAAATTTTTAGGCTACTTAATTAACTAGGCTACTTAGTATATATATATATTATATTATTATTTATTATATAATATACTTAAACTTTAAATTATAGTTAATATACTTAATAAGTAAGTATCTTAAATAAGTAAGTATCTTAAAAAATCTTAACCCTTATAATAAAAATTATTAAAAAACCACTATTAATTATTTAATTAATTAAAACTACTTATTATACTCTTCCCTAGATATCTTAATTACTACTTAATAAGTCCTTATATTATAGCTAGACTAATTATAGATATTATAATACTAAACCCCTAGTCGCGCTAACCTTCTTTAATTACTATATTATAATAATTTAGCTACTACCTATATATTAGTATTTATTTAATTAATTATTTACCTTCTTTCTTTTATTATTTTTATTTTTCTTTTTTATAATTTAATTCTTTTTGCCCTCTAGTGCTAACTTAGTATCTTATTTGCCTCTTAAAGGTCTTTAATCTTAGCCCTTAATAATATAATCTTATATATATTTCCCTTTATTACCTTTATAAGAGACTTTATAGCCTTTATAATTAACTCTAAGGAGTTACTTTTATGCCTTTTAATTTATCTTTTAAGGTATTTAGACTAAGATCTAGCCTTAAGTATAGTCTTTAGCGTCCTTAAGACCCAAGGGGTAAAAGGTTTAACCCCCTCCTTAGTAGGCATTAGAGTTTATAGCTATATATTAAGCTTTAAGACTATAGCTTCTAGGTCAAGGGGAATAAGACTAGTTCCTTTAAAAGCCCCCCTAATATTTCCTTTTATTATAATAGCCTTATATATTATATAAAAGGCTAGAAAGAACTTAGTCTTTAAAATATAGGTTATAAAGTATTTAATTAGATATTTTATTTCTTAATTATAGGCCTTCTTTAGTAGCCTAAAGTATTTAATATTAAGGGGCTAAAATAAATAAAAGGAATAAAGTAATATATAAAACTAGATAATCTTTTTCTTCTTATAATATCTCTTAAATTTAATAAAGTAATAACTTTTATAGCTATTAAGAATTAAAAATAATAATAATTATTTATTTACTTAGCTATATATTAGTTAAAGTGCTTTAGCTATTTTAAACTAGTCTTATTATTAATCTAACTATTTTAAGTTATTATAATTACTTAATTACCTAAGAGGTTATTATCTTAGTATTAATTAGCGAGGTAATATTAGCCTATGCTAATAATAAATAGCTAAATTACTTAGCCTTTTATATTAATTACTTAAATTACTATAATTTATTCCTAGCTTCTAGGCTATATTAATTTTAGCTTTAAATACCTTTTTAAACCTATAATAACTATTTTACTTATAATTATATCTATAAGAAAGCTAGTCTTATTAAAGTTATAGAGATTATTTAATTAGATATTATACTTTAAGATTATATTCCTTATAAGGCGAAATTAATTATAAATAATTATTAAATCTTTGCACTTAGCTCTTTAGTAATTATATTTCTAAAAAAAATATATCTTAAGCTCTAGGTATTACTTAATAAAGTTATAAGCCTAGTATATGCTAATTAGTAGTATATCGCGATTAATAAGTAATTAATTAGCTATTTCTTTAATATTATAAAGCCAGGGAGGAAATCCTTATGAATCTAGGTTAAGAATAAAGTAAATAAGGATCTATTCCTCTAGATCTAATAGCTTATGTAATTTCATAGTAATTTCTTATATAAAAAGAATGCCCTTTTATTAGCGACCTAGGGTCTTCTAAGAGACTATATATATCAATGCGGCGCGTTAGAGACTTAACCTTGGGTTATTTTAAAGGGCCTAAAGGGCAAGAAGTATTCTAGCCTTATAATTTATCTATGATATACTAGGTGGTTATAAATTAATTAATTAAGTAGGAATAATATAGGTTAAGGGATTTTTAAGATACTTGCTTGTCTGAGATACTCGCTTATTAAGTATGTTATTTTAAGCTTAATTTTAATTTTATATAATTTTTAAAGAAATTAAAAATTAAAATATAAATATATAGAAATTTTAAATTATAATACTTACTTATTTATAATACTTGCTTATTATATATATTAATATAAAATCTAAAAAAACTTAGTTTTTAAAATATAAGTTATAAAGTATTTAATTAATTATTTTATTTCTTAATTATAAGCTTATTTTAATATATTAAAATACCTAATATTAAGAGACTAAAGTAAATAAAATAAATAAAATAAATAAAATAATATATAAAACTAAATAATTTTTTTTTATAATATTTCTTAAATTTAATAAATTAATAACTTTTATAATTATTAAGAATTAAAAAATAATAAAAATTAATTAATTAATTAATTAATTAATTATATATTAATTAAAGTACTTAAGTTAATATACTTAATAAGCAAGTGTCTTAGATAAGCGAGTGTCCTAATTTCCCTTATAGAGGGATTTATACTAAATATAAGATTAGTTTAAAAAATTCTAAAAAAATCATACTAGGCCTAAAATAGATAATATTTAAAGTTTATATATATTATATAATAGTATATTGATTTTAATTTTTATATATTTTTTTAAATAATTTTAATAAGCTAGTATTTAAAAAGTTTATATATATTATATAAATAGCTATTTCTATATAAGGAAATTTTTTAAAAATCTAATTAAATTATATATAGCTAATATACTAGCTAAATACTTAAAATAAATTTTTTTAAGTTTTTAGCTATTTTATAACTCTTTTTATTAAGCTTAGAAATCTCTCCTTTTAGTGCATAGTATACTTAAGACACTTGCTTGTCTGAGACACTTGCTTATTAAGTATATTACTTAAGATTAGTCTTATTATTAATTTAATTATTTTAAGTTATTATAATAACTTAATTACTTAAGAGGTTATTTTCTTAATATTAATTAATAAGGTAATATTAGCTTATATTAATAATAAATAATTAAATTACTTAGTCTTTTATATTAACTACTTAAATAATTATAATTTATTTTTAGTTTCTAAGTTATATTAATTTTAGCTTTAAATATCTTTTTAAGCTTATAATAATTATTTTACTTATAATTATATCTATAAAAAAGTTAATTTTATTAAAATTATAAATATTATTTAATTAAATATTATATTTTATAATTATATTTACTATAACATACTTAATAAGCAAGTAAGCCAGTTAAGCAAGTAAGCTAGTATACTATACACCTAGAATTAACCTACCCTAAATAACCTAAATTTCTTTATAAAATAGCGAGAAAGTTATAAAAAGTATTTTTATAAAGCTAAATCTATAAATAATCTAGAAATGATTTTTTTAAATTTTTAAAAAAGTCCCTTTATAAGGAAATAGCTAAGTATATAATATAAATATCCTTTTTTTTATACTACCTTATAAGGAATTTAATTATATTTTTTTAAAGATTAATAAAAGATAATATATTATATAATAACTTTAATATTAAGTTTATACTTATTTTAAACTATATATAAAATTTTAAGGGTTTTTTTAATTTCTCTTTTTAAGGTATAAATACTTCTAGCTTACTTACTTAACTAGCTTACTTGCTTATTAAGTACATTAAGTTAAAACTAATTATATATAATAATTTAATCTTTATATTTAGCTCTTTAATATTTATATTTTTAAAAAAAATATATTTTAAGCTTTTAATATTACTTAATAAAGTTATAAGCCTAATACGCGCTAATTAATAGCGCATTATAGTTAATAAGTAATTAATTAGCTATTTCCTTTATATTATAAAGCTAGGGGGGGAATCCTCGCGAATCTAGGTTAAGAATAAAATAAATAAAGATCTCTTCCTCTAGCTTAGATAGCTTGTGTGATTTAGGGATAGTATTAGCTCGGGCTTAGATACCATTATATTAGGCGTGAAGGGTATTATAAGTAACTTAGTAGATCTTTGCAGCGCGTCGGAGGCTTAATTTTAGGTTATTTTCATAGGCCTGAAGGGCAAGAAGGACCTTAGCCTCTCTATTAGATTATGATATATTAGGTAGTTAAAAATGAATTGATTAAATGGTGATGATATAGGTTGAGGGATTTTTGATTGGTTCACTTGTCTGATCGGTTCACTTATCAAGTACGTTATATGAATACGGGAAAAAGAGGAAGAAAGAGGAAATGCGTAAGAATGTTCCTTATCACGTGACGTTGTTCGTGTAAACACCAAGAGTTGTTCGTGCCAATAGCACTTCTCATCTTAATAGCGCCACGGGCTCGGCATCTTGATCCAGTCCGTCGGTCTTTTAGATAAGCCCGTTTTTAAAATAATCATACCTATATAAGCTACAACGTCGTCACTCCGTATCCTTGCTGTTTCAAATCAACAAGCTTCTGTTCAGAGTTATTCGCCTTGCATCTTTACCATGTCGAGCCTTACTATCACGACTGAGGATCTCGTGAGCCTGAAGTATCAGGTCGTTATTGTCACAGGTATGACAGAGCTTTATTCTGCGTCTAAATGATAAATCGTATCTTGTTCTTGAGCGCGATTTAAACTACGTTAGCAGTTGTCGAGAATTGGTCTAATGAGATGACTTCGGGAGTTCGTCGGGTATCGGTTTAGAAACAGCGAAGTTACTGCTTACTCTCGAGGCGTCCGTCGTTGGAGCTGATTTACAGCCACCAGCTGAGCCTTTGGCCCACTCGGCGTTCACGTTTGTGAAGACAAATGTTGCGGCATGGGACGACCTACTTGATCTTTTTAAGAAAACGAAAGAGCTCCATGGTCGATACGACCATGTTTTCGTGAATGCAGGAATCTCGGGCCGTGTGGACTACCTCGCGAGCGACCTTGATGAGAAGGGGAATCTCAAAGAGCCGAATTCGCAAGTCCTAGATGTGAACTTGAAGGCGGCTATAAATACGAGCACGCTCGCTTTCCACCATATTCGTCAGCAGGCCGAAGGTGGTAGTGTCGTGATCGCTTGCTCGATGTCTAGTATCAGCAGGTTCCGAGCTGCAGACTATGGTAAGAAGGCTCTGTTATGTGTTTGATCGAAACCGCAACGCTAATCGAGTCATTAGCGGCAGCAAAACATGGAGTTTTCGGCTTCATGCGAGCGATGCGACAGAACCTCGTGGCGCAAAACATCCCGATTCACATCAATGGGATTGGACCGAGTTGGACGAGTACAGGACTGACTGGGGGGATATTCATTCAATTGGGTGTGCTGGCGCAGTCTCCGGAAGCGGTTGCGCGTGGTGCGGCCATATTGATGGCTGATAAGTCCAGACATGGTCATCTTCTCCATATTGCAAACGGCAAGTATAAAGAAGTGGACGAAGCAATCCTACTTCCTGCTTATGAGAAGATTTTAGATGGGTCTGAGTCGGAAGATGAGACATATGTGCGTTTGCTTGCAGCGATGAAATAGGAAGAGAGCTATTATTATTGCAAATCAGGGCTATCTATATAGATCACCTTAATCTATATATATTACTTAGCTTTTTATAAAAATAATTAAATATTATTTTTTTAGTATAAGTAATAAAGAGGCATTGGGCATGATGGCTTAATTGTATGTAAAACTGTATTTCTCTGACTGGGTTGCCTTGATCTACCTTTGGGTATGCTATGAGGTTAAATTATGATTTAAAAAAAAAGTATAAGTAATAAAAAATAGCAAAAAATAGCTATTGTATTATTATTAAGATATAATATTTTAATATTAATAATTATATGTTTTTTATTATAATTAAAGCCCAGCCCTTAATAGGTTAACTAGCCTAACATACTTGATAAGTGAACCGATCAGACAAGTAAACCGATCAGCTATACTGTGCACTATAACTATGATTTTTAAGCTTTAATAAAAACTTAAATAAAATAGCTAAAAACTTAAAAAAAAGTATTTTAGCTATTTAAGTTATAAATAAGCTATATTTAATTTTTATAAACTTTTTAAAAAATCACTTTATAGAGAAATAACTATTTATATAGTGCGAATATACTTTTTTTTATACTACCCTATAAGCAATTTTTTAAATAATTTATAAAAATTAGAGTTAATAATATATTATATAATTAAACTAAGTCTAAAGTTTAAGGTTTTTTCAGCTTGATATAAATTTCTTAGAACTTTTTGAAGTAATTTCCTCTAAGGTGAAAATCTCACTGTAAGGTATTTTGATCGGTTCACTTGTCTGATCGGTTCACTTATCAAGTACGTTATATGATCGTGAGTTATGATTCGTGAGACGTGCCCACGGTGTTCCCCAGACGTCACAGCCTTCATAAACACGCCATGAAAACAATTCTCAAACCTTACTCGCCAACATAGTACAACCCAATGGCTGTTAAACTTGGGCCCGTAAGTGGAGTCAAACCTCGAGTCTTATTTCCGCCGCAGGATTCCCTTTTAATAACTGCCGAAACACGACCCCGAGATGCAGAGCCTCGGTTTCTCCACTCGAAGTCGGCAGTTCGTTGACAAGGATTTATCTATCCCCGACGGACTTTTAGAACGGCAGCCGAGGCATGATCCACAGAAAAAGATGGGGTGCGTCAACTAGGTACTGTACAGGGGGCCGCCATCGATAGACGACAGACCCCAGTGAAGCCAAGATTCAAGGCGCACATCCTGTACCACTTTCTCGATCTTCTGGCTCAGTTAACCCATCGAGGGCCGGGCTTCAACTATAATAAAGAACACATTTGAACCACTTTCTCGTTGGCATTTGCCAGAGACATCGCACGAACCCGCACCAAAGTCACATTGCTTCCCGGCCCCAGATCAATCTTATGAACATATATCATCCATCAGCAGCCGGGAAACACCTAAACTCCCCGGTTAATAAGTTCGCTTTTTTCTTGCTTCTTCCTTCTCTTAGACCCGAACCGTCGCCTCGAGCCTCCAATCAAACGAAAAAAAAGAGGTCATAAGCCGCGGGGATGGATCTCCAGAACCCATCGTTCTCGCTCGTGGACCATAACGGTCGCCATGTCACTCTGACAGACTTCGCCGGGAAGGTCACGATCGTTTTCTTTGGATTTTCCAACTGTTTGAAAGTGTGTCCTCGAGCACTTGATCGTCTGACCAAGGTCCTCGACATCGTCGACAGCTCCGCGAATTGTCTCAATGCTCTGTACATATCTATCGATCCTGAGCGAGACACACCGGGCGTTCTGAAGACATTCCTAGGTCAACACTCGAATCGTTTCATCGGTCTAACTGGAACGCAAGAGCAAGTCAGTGCAGCTCAGCAGGCCTTTAGGGTCTTTGTCCAACGAAAGCAAGATGATGGCCACCCAGGAGGCTACGCTGTTGCCCACACGGCCATCACTTACGTCTTGGATCCCGAGGGTCGTCTTGTGGACCATTTGAACGACGGCCTAGAGACCTGCGAGATTACTGCTAGGATTGCCAACGTGGTTGAGCAATACGCTAGTCAGTTTCCTGAGACGAAGGGCAATGAAACTCGGGTCGGTCACTCACGTCCCCTTGGCGGAGAGAGCCTGCGTCGATTAGACAAAAAGCAAGTCGCCAGTCTGCGGCATATTGGGAACCTCGCCCGCCAGCCAAGAGGGGATTGGTCCAACATGATGGGCGACACTGATCTCAACGACGGTTTCGGTGCCTATCGGTTTCAGCTTGCGTATGCAGCGTACGCGCTTAGCCTTGCTCACTTTCACCGTCTGCCTGCGGCACCAGGACTCTTCAAGACCACCTTGGAGCGCCTGATTGAAAAGATGTGCCACACCGATGTCTGGTTCTATTGGCGTGATGCCAGCACCGGCGGGGGCATTGGTCGATCCCCTAGGAAAAAGGGGGCTACGGATCCTATTGCAAAGGACAACATCATGTATAGCGCATATTTGCAATAAATAACGGCGCTTTACAACAGTCTCTTTAATGATGACAGATACACAAAGCCCGGCTCCTTGACACTACAGCACGAGCCCTTTTTCTGGGGGGATGGCGGGTTCAGATTTGAGTACGATCAGAAATCACTGAACGAGATCGTGTATTGGCAAATGGTCGAGCAAGGGTACATCGGTGTTGCCTGCGAACCTGGGTGTGTCTTCCAGATCTGCAATCAGCCTCCTATTTTGGGCTTCCGTCTCAACGACGTCCTTTACGGCGGTAACACGGCTCAAGAGGTCACTGCAGGCTACCTAAAGGCGTGGGACAACTACGGAAGTCCACTTGACTCAGAAGGAGATTACCGGTACTACTTGATCGAGCACACCCAGCAGATTGTTTCCAGTATCGGACCTGGAATGGATGCGTGGTGCGCCATGTTGATGCACTCGTGGAACCCCGGATTTGTGGAAGAGGCATATGACAAACAGAAGAGCAAGTGGTTCAAGCGCCACGAGGATGGAAAGTTGTCAGTTCAAGTGAAAGACATATCTGCAAAGAGCCCTGTCGCACCTCGTCTGCTGCATTGTGCCGAGCTTGGCTGGGTGGCAGCCTGCGCAGCAGAGGTCGGGGACAACGAGGCTCTCGAAGGGCTATTGGCTTTTGCTGATGACCGTCTCTTACCTCGCTACCAGAATGGTGGCCTGATGTACCCACGCCAGGATACAATGCTTGATGAGGAGGGAAACTATGTGTTGAGTTCTCCCATGCAATCAAACGCCCTCTTACCCCTTGCCCGGCTCAACGTTCCAAGTGGGTTTGAGCGGCTGTATACAAGTCCATGGGGTCCCAAGAACAAGCAACATTATGAAGAGCCGGCCCTGACGGTAGTCGACTTCGATATCGACGTCTTTCGTGCTGTCTATCTTGCAGACGAGCACCGTTTACTTTTCGATGTCGCTGTTTTCGAGACTGGAGCGAAGGGATCAGTTGAGCTCTCGCACGTGTTCGGCAGAGGAGACTGGACACTTCGACGTGATGGTCAGCGAGCTGCTTGGGGAAGCAGCAGCAGCCTCGAACGTTGTACGGGAGAAGAAAACGTAAAATGCGTGGGCGAGAGACTGATCCTAGCTGTCTCGGATACAAGGGTCTCCTCATATGTTCTTCAATGGCAACAGTAGTTGTTGCTCAAGACAAGTCATCTCATTGACATTTGCCACTCATTTGGTTGAGCTTTCAAATCGGAAGCTTCACAATACAAGCCACTGCAGCTTTGGAATAACGCCTCAGTTTTCCTCTTCGCCGACGTGCAAATAGTATTAAACACATCCCTACCTACCGTAGCATCTCACGAAATCCGACTAGTTTTTAGGTCGTTCGCATGCATTAGTTGTGGGCAATCAGCAGGTACTACGGCTAATAGCGGAAAGGTAGGTGGGGGACTTTTACATGGGTTAGCTGGTTAAGGGGGTTGAGTCTCAACGCAGCTGAGTCTTGACAACCCATCGCAGGCAACCCATGTCCTGAACCCACACCCAAGGACCGGGAGTATCCGGCCATTCGGCCTTGTTCAACTAGACGAAGCGGGGCGTGGCCAAACAAACATGCTGAACTGGCCGGTGAAGACCGGTTCGGGGGTGCCAGTCGATTTGCTACCTGAGGGTTGGATTTACCCTTACAAAACTATTCTGAGTATCTTGAAGAGGCTATACTAGTATTTACCAGGCAAGTCATTCTACTTTCTTCCTTGTGCACCAGCCATGTCCCCAATCAGAGTAATGCCCTCAGTCCTGTAATTGTCTGGTTCTAATGTTACCCCATCCTTTGCATTAAACACCATATTCTGCGGCTGAATGTTGCTGTACTTTGGCCAGAAAGTGGGGAACCCTGGAACTATGATTATCATGAGCATTAGAGTCGGTATTCAGAGTGCTAGAGCACGGGAAACATACCTCCATGGTGATTCGGTGACCCTGTATTCACAAAACTGATCCACATCCGGCTCATCAGATTGCTGAGGTCTAGGTATTTTTGTCGTAGAGATATGTCTCGGATGTCGAACGGATCGTTTTCATAACCGCCTCCCTCTGTATTGTGGAAGACAAATGCAACTTCGGAGAAATGACATGCTCCCATCGTCGTAGGATCTACGCCTGCCGGGACAGTGTCAAACCTATAGCTATAGGCGTCGACTCCATTCCTCGCCCAGGCCTCCGCAGCAATGCGTCGGCCAGCTGTAAATAGAAGATCGCCCAACAAGAGCGATACGCTGCCGTAGACGGAGCCATAAGATTCGCCAGGGTCCGGAAGAACGGTCCCCAGTTCTTTTTGGAGCGCTTCAGGTTTCAAATCCAAGTATAGGTCTTGGAATCGGCTGGTCGCCTCAGCTGAAATCGCACGTCCTGCGTTAAACTGGGTCAAAGCCGCCGTGAAATCTCCCGAGTTGTTCGCCGCGATGGAAGAAAACGAAGGAACAAGTGGAGTTCCTTCATTGGTGTTAGACCCGATTAGAAGCGGCACTTGAACGAATTCCGCTTTTCGAAGGGCAATCGAGTTCGGCTGCGTCAACAAGTCGCCATCCAGGACAGGGCTCCAGGTAACATTAGCACTGGCTTGCATAAGAACCGAGGCCGGAACAGATTTCAAGCATGACAAGGTGTCCGAAGCAAATGAACACCCCGTGGTATTTACCAGGGTCTCCAGCAGAGAGTCCTGGACCTCGTAGGAAGCGAATGGCATGTAGTGAAACGGCCCACCGCTTTGCGCAATTGCGCCTTGAAAGAGACCAGTACCATGGCCGCTTCCGAGAAGATGGAAGCCGACGGATCCCGCCCCGGCTGATTCACCTTGAATAGTGACCCGCGAGGAGTCGCCCCCGAATGCTTCAATGTTTTCTTGGATCCAGTGCAGGGCAAGTCGTTGATCGTGAAGGCCAAGATTTGTGAGGCCTTGCTCCCGGAAGACTTGGCCGGATGGGAAACCGAGAACGCTGACGCGGTAGTTCAAGCTGACACCGATGATGGGTTTTTCCATTGCCACCGATTGCTGCACCAGAGAAGACATGTTGTAACGAGCATCTCCACTTCCGCCTTCCTGAAAGCCGCCACCATAAATCCAGACCAGTACTGGTAAACGGGATGAGTCGTTGTTCGTCGAGGGGCGGACAATGTTGAGGGTCAAGCAATCTTCGTCTTCAGGATAAGTGATTCCTTCCTGATCGAAGCCCTCTAGGTTAAGGCTTGTTCCGTGGCAAAATTTACCGTAGTCGTTGGCGGCGAACGGGGTGGACCACGTGCTATTCAGTGGCTCTGGGCGGGCGAAACGCGAATGACCAACTGGAGGCTGAGCATAGGGAATTCCAAGGAAGGATTCCTGATGGAGAGACGGGTTGTAGAGTCCCTTGATCTTTCCATTGTGGATGGTGACTGTTGGGTCATGATGTGAAGAATTGTATACTGCCTGAACAGATTCGGACAAGGCAGCGCAGGCCACCGCGTACGAGAATAAGGAATAAGGCTTTGGCATTATTCAGGGGTGCTCTGACATTTGTTTGGTTTTAGAACTGGTGTTAGAACCGGTGTGGTCACCATGCACTTATAGTTTGGGGCCGCATCTGAGGTTTAGAGACGGGGGACAGCACCTAGCCCTGGCGTGCAACAACCACGTGGACGGCTTTCCGCGATGCCTGGCTTGTCGGGGAAAACAGAGACGATCACAATTTGAGAAACTTTCGACATGGCTGAATTCGGGAAACCCCCGTGTTGCATTCAGAAGTGGGACTCGGGGTCTCGGACTCTATTGTCGGAACTGAGGGGCGATTACGGAGCACAGGTTAAGCATAATAAACCTTATGTGGATAACGAGTGGTCTAGTATAGAAGGTTAAGCTTGCGTAATAATATAGGGAGAATAATAATAAAGATATTAGTAGCTACCTTGGAAATAAATAAAACAGAGGTTTATAATATAAAAAAAATTAGTAACTAGTATCTAAGAAATATATCTTAGTCTTATTTTATAAATAATAAATCTTTTTTTTTCTTAACTTTAATAGTAAATATTAAATAATATAAACATATCTAGCTATGTTATATAGTACTATGATTAGTATTTTACTTACTTTTAAGATAAATCACTTACTTAATCTACCCATCGCGTCCGGAGCCTACCCCGGGGTTAAATCGATCAAGTGCGGCATGACGGTCAAATCAACGACCTCATACGTTGCGGCCCTGCTTTGGGCCGGAGCGATACAGACTACTCCGCTATACCTCGGGAAGTGTCCACCGCCGCTCCTTAGTCGGCCAATATCAGCCCGTCTGAACCGCAATGATGTGATTTCCCCGATTCTCTAGGGAGCCGGATTCACAACACGCGCGGAAGTGTACATGCCGACGTATTTCCCGAAGTACAGATGTACTAGAAGAGAAACTTCAGGGAATGATGATGCGGATCATCCAGTTAGTCACGGATCCGCGAAGCAGATAGAGCCACGGGTATTCGTAGACGTAATGGCTCACAACTCGCTAGACAAGAAAACAAGTTAGATCCCGTCATATGTGCCTTGTGCGCCTTGAGGAACGAAAGGCTTCTTTTCCCTTGGCCTCTCTCCCTCGGTAGCCTTAATTCACAAGCCACAGCAGGATCACGACTCTTAATCCGTATGCCACATATCATAGATGCAAATTGTAGCGTGTAAGAAGTACTCTGCCGAGGCCAAGAATATGGTCTTTGTCGCTGAAGCCAATAAGACGTCATCGGGATTATAAAGACGGGGTTATGAAGACGGGGTTATGGAGACGGGGTTATGGAGACGGGGTTATAAAGACGGGATTTACAGGATCGTCATCCAAATTCCAGGTACCAGAAATTAAGTTTCGGGAATAGCACAATGAATGCTTCATGGCCATCGAGAGACTCCATTTCATCCGGATTGTTCGGAGGCTTGATTGAAACCGTCTCCGTGGACGGCATGAAGAATCTATCCGACCCCGGTCCGATGTCCTCCCTTGGGGTAAATTTGGATGACCATTCATGCTGGATTAGGCAAGTATGTCATCCTTAGCTATCGAGCCTCTTGCTCAGTTAGCCCATCGAGGGCCGGGCTCCAACAATGATGAAGAACACATTTTTAACAATCCTTCGCTATCAGTCTGGGGACTATAAGTGTCAACGAGTCCTGGCAACTCATCAACAGGGCAACTGTGAATCCCTCTCAAGCCATACCATACATTTGTTAACCCAGACCTTCCTCTCTTTTCTAAAATTCCCGGCTCCAAAACAGCCAAGAAAATGGATTTTACAAACTTCTTCAACGTCATTGATGGCAAGCTTGAGAGCACCGTCGAGACTCGACACGGCCTCAATCCCTCTACGCTTGAGGAGAACCCCCCCGTTCCAGTTTCCACCCAGGACGACGTGGACAGAGCAGTGGCCGCTGCCAGGGTAGCTGCCGAGGCCTGGTCCGCTATCCCCTACAAGCAACGACAACAGGCAGTTGCAGCTTTTGCAGATGGTCTCGAGGCGGTGAAAGACGAATTTGCCGTTTTACTAACCAAGGAGCAAGGAAAGCCTGTGAGCTCATCAAGTACTTAACTAATGACATCCACATCGCTAACGTGACATAGTTGGAAGTAGCAAACTTTGAAGTGGCTGGATCTATCCAGTTCCTCAGAGGATATGCCCGATTACCCGAACTCGACGAGGTGATCGAAGATGAACCTGGTCGTCGCATCATCGCTCGATATACTCCTCTAGGTTAGTAAACTGGTATAGATCTCACGCCTATTGCCCAGTGCTGATTAATGAAAAGGCGTCGCAGTCGGCATTGTGCCCTGGAACTGTAAGTAGACCCCAACTAACCTTAATTCTCAATATGGGGAAATGTCAAACTAACGCTACCTAGTTCCTGTTAGCCTAGGTAAAGCTATTTGTTGAGCGTCGCCAAAAAATGTGCTAACCAAATAGCTATCTCGAAGCTCGGTCCAGCAATCATTGCCGGGAACGCCATCGTTCTCAAGCCCTCATACGTTCAAGACCACCCGCGACGTGACTCAAGACTGACTGTTCCCATAGACCTTTCACGCCTTACTGTAACCTGAAGCTTGCAGAACTAGGGCTTCAGTATTTCCCTCCCGGACTGTTGCAGGCATTGAGTGGGGATGACAACCTGGGACCCATGCTGACGGAGCATTCCGGTGTGGACAAGGTCAGTTTTACGGGATCAACGGAGACCGGTAAACGAGTCATGAGAAGCTGTGCGTCAACCCTCAAGCGGGTGACTCTTGAGCTGTAAGTCGACTGTATTGCCTCATGGGGGACAGAACTACTAACTTGAAAAGTGGAGGAAATGATCCCGCCATTGTCTATCCGGATGTTGACATCAAGGCAGTTGCACCTCAGGTTGGTCACTTAAAAAAATCACTTCGAAAAATGTTCTGATGTCTGACATTACCAGCTTGTTCGTTCGGCCTTACTTAACTCGGGTCAGGTAGGTTTCAATAGTGCCATGAACTGACATGTGCGGCGGCTAACAAAAGCAGGTGTGCATTGCAGTCAAAAGAATTTACATCCACGAGTCGATTTATGACGAACTATTGAGAGAATTGGTTGCTGAGGTTGCTCAGCTCCGCGTGGCCGATGGGCTGGAGGACGGTGCCAAGTTGGGCCCCGTTCAAAACCAGTTGCAGTTCGACAGAGTCATGGACCTGCTTGCGGATATCAAATCTCAGAAACTGAAGCTTGCCACTGGCCCCATCAATCCGGTTATGGCCGGCAAGGGATACTTTGTCACCCCTACAGTGGTCGATAACCCCCCAGACAGCTCTAGGATCGTCGTCGAGGAGCCATTCGGTGCGTTACGCCTTGTACCCGTCCAATATGGTAGTTTGCTGATACTTTACATCTAGGTCCCGTCTTTCCAGTTCTCAAATGGAAGGATGAGGAAGAGGTTTTTCGGCGTGCGAATGACACCGCGATGGGTCTTGGTGCTTCAATTTGGACTAGCGATATCGAGAAGGGGGAGAAACTGGCTAAAAAGCTCAATGCTGGTACGGTCTGGATTAATTCACATCTTCAGCTGCTACCAAATACGCCTTTTGGAGGCCATAAGCAGAGTGGAATCGGCGTGGAACACGGAGTGGAGGGTATTAAATCCTATTGTAACATCCAGGCCATACATGTGACGGCTGCGTAGCTCCTGCAAGTAATCTATTACATAGGATTATTGCATGTCCTTTAAGCAAATATAGCTCATAGTGTCATGGATATTGGGTTTGGATTTTAGTAGGTATTAAGATAAGGTGGTCTAGAGTCAGCAGAGTCATCAGGCGGAGGCAATGTCGGAAGCCAGGTTGTAGATAAGCTTATCCAATGAGAAAAATGTTGAACGGCAACGCGCAATGCCACATATATGATCTCATCTGGGCTTGCGACTTATGCAAATCACCAGTGTTCTGACCAGGTATTTTTCAGGTCATGGTCTTCTACCTTAGTTATCCCATCGAGGGTAGGGCCCCAACTATAACAGAGAATATATTGGGGAAAACAAAGTGAGGTATCGACTGGTACTAGAGGTCTGAGATTTCTGAAAGTACTCGTGGTGAAGCCGATTGTTGGAATCACGGAGTATCAAAATAGTCAGCTCCCCTCTCATTACTCTAGCACTTTTGCGTAGTAAATACGCATTAGATTATGACTTTATATACGCCGTAAAGCTCAGCCTATAGTACGAAATAGTATAGTCTCTCATCCAGTAGCCCGGGGGAAGAGAAGGGAGCGTCGAAGATTAAGTAAAATCTGGTTTGCTTTTCATTCATCTCACCAATAAAGATAAATGCATAATTATTAATACAACTATTATTCATGAAGAAGCTTCCACTCAGTAAACGCGGGTAGTTTCAACGTCTCCATCGATAACGTGCCGTCATCCAGAGGCCCAGCTTCACAGATGGCACCAGCCCCGGGAGGATAGCGCAACGAATTTTGAATCCCAGCAATTCATCGTACGTCGAAAATTTCAGAACAGGTGTTACCCTTGAGCCTTCATAGATTCCATGAGGGCGGTTCATAGCAAGTGGCCAGATGTCGTCAAGGGAGGTACTCTGTGTGATGAGTAGCGCCCCTACGTCATCCCATAGGACACTTCCAAGCACTCTCACCTTCCCCTCGTAGTTAGGACGCCTTCGATCTTCAGGTTTTGTTTCGGGGTCAAAATCTGGGTCTACTGCTAGGACGAATTTTTTACCGCCCCTAGCAGGGTCAAGGTACGATTTCATGACATCTTCGTCGATGACCAGAAACGCCCTCTCATGGACACCTCGAGCATCCTCTGAGTCAAGGTGTTTATGAAAGTGCCTAGGGTTAGATGTAAGATTACCAAAATTTAGGTTCTTGGTCAGGGACAACTTACTTTTTGGCAGCCTCGATATCCCCCTCAGGGATTCCAAGCTCTTGACCATCCAGCCAGTGAATCTTGCAAGCAGCACGGACGTCATCAATACCCTTCACATCTCTGCCCCAATCGGAGATGTCCGACTCAAACTTGGCCTTGAAATCGTTCCATGCCTCAAAAGTGTGGCTATGGCACAGGCGATACGCGACGAAACCACAGCTCCGATGGCCATACCCCAAGTATGTCTTTGTCAAATCCAACCAAGGGTCGAGATCTCGTTCTTGAGGTTCCCCACGCAACTCTCTTCGGGATTGAGCCTGTGCGTCGAGCTGGCTATGGTACCGGATTAGGAGACTCACAGTGTCATTGGTCTCCAGCCCGATTGGACTTATTCCTACTCTTTCATAGGTCTCGTATTCTTCTTTCCGTCTAAGATACAACCAACGCCCAATGTAGTCAGATCTTCGTTTCAAAAGATGGAGGGAAAAGGAAATGGGCTCTTCACGGAAGCCTCCCGGCGGTTCCGAGCCCAGTGGTCTCTGAAGCGGTATGTTGCTACCTTTGTATCCTTCCATCGGTAGGAATATTGTGTAATCAGCATGGGCGCCGTTAACGAGAAGGTCGTAAATCTTGTTGGTCAGATCCCACTGTACCTCGTCAACTTCACTTTCATGTGTTGGGGTGTGGGAGGCGAGCTGGTCTAGCACTGGTTGCCGAAGACGTTGGATGTGCTCAGTGACCCATCCATGGGCCATTTCACACATGGAGTCAAAGTGCGATTTGGTATGCTGATACCAGAGGGCGGTCAACGATATCTCCTTGAAATCGCCCTTGTTGGCCGCCAATCTTCGACAGGCGTTGATAGCTTCCTCGCAGTCGTGCAGGTCGTCCCAAATCCGATTGTAGACAGTCCGCATAGCCTTTTTCATCCAGCCTTCGTTTAGGTATTGGAAGACGTCGATGACGGCTATGACGTAACGACAAGCCATTGGAAAATTCCACGTATTGTCAAGATCCAGTTCCTTCCAGCGTCTCTCTGACAAGGGCGGAATGCCCTCCCATATTCTCTTCTTCATTGTAAAGAGTTCAGTAGCGATAGGTGGAAGTTTTTCGTCGTCCTTGGTGAGGTTGAGCCGGCTAGCGATGGAAGTGACGGCGGCCTGTCCGAGATGATGATACTCAGCAGGTGCCCACTGAGAATATGGTTTGGTCATGTTGGTAAATTCCTCCTTCGTGACCAGCGGCAGAATCGTTTGGCGGCCCTCGGGGAGATGGCCCCCTCTGGCGAAGGATAAAAACGCGGCAACCATTTGAGGCTCTATCGGGAGATCCGAACTCCAAAGTCCAATATCTTTGAAGGGGTTTCGATTATAGAGGACTTTTTTGATAATGGGGAGGGGAATGTTCCCTCGTTTGATACCTTCTTCCGTGGAATGCCCAGACGGAGACGTGTCATTCTCGGTAAGGGCCATGTCCAGGCGCAGCCAGAATTCGGATCGCGAATGGTCAGGTTCGTCAGGCATAGTGAACGATTTCAATTGCGAGCGACAGGGAAAAGAGTTTTGCGTGGATACAATAGGCTAATATATAGCTCGGCCTCGTAGTCGGCAGATTTTGGGGTTGCCGTGAGTAGAGTTGTAGCTATACTCGTCACGCTCAGGAGAGTGAAAAAAGATTCTCTTTTGTCAATGCCTCGGGTTTTACTCGGTTCTTAACCCAGACCCCCTGGCCGACCCTCGCTTCACGTGGCGAATGAAAGTGGAAATGCCCGACCGTGTTGTGGACAACCAACAACCTCGTATGACATGGTGTTTCCATTCACGCTTAAATATGAAACCCCACCACTACAACGTGAATTTATCATGAGCCCAATGAGAAGCCCGTGGGGTTCAATTACTAGTACTTGGACTTCTTTGTCTATAGCTGTGGGTTTTTTTAAATATAAATATTGAGGGAACATTTCCAGGCGTCGCCCGAGATGTTGCACCTCATTGTTTACACTATGCCGGACCTTCCGTAATGATTCCGTCTGTTGCCTCCTCAATTCTTCTCATCAACTGTGTTGGTGAAGGGATCGGTGACTCGGAAGCTGGTTGTAATCTCGGCTCAGGGGTGTCCATGGACCACAACCAACCAACAGTTGTCACAACCTTATTTTCTCCGTTAACCGAGGCTTGGCTGAAAGTCAAAAAGTGCACAGTATTATTGTCCCTTGATAACCTACGGAATTGCCTCCGATTTGGAGGGCGTTTGCGATCGCTGGGCATTGGTATGAAAACCCTATGTCGACACATCACCACCAAGACGGACTAGGCCACAATTCCCAAGTAGATGGAAGAGAGCTTAGCTAATTAGGTTGAGTGATATAGCAGCCGTATTATCTCTGCCGGTGAGAAACAGAAGAGCGTCCACCTATGTATAATTTGTCGGTGAGGGTGATTATGTGCCACACTTGATAATTCCAGTTTTCGTATAGTAAGGCCGTATTTTCTTATCCGGGAGTAAAAAAATGTGTATCAACAATAACACCGCAGTCGTAAAGTCTCATTCGGCATGAAGCACTGAGGGCTTTGTTCAATGCGTTTGAAACCAAGTCACCTGGGCATGGTGGGTTTGGCTTCAGGGTAGGCAGCTGCCAGGGCTTGAGGAATCGTTTTCGAGCAAGGCAAATTCGAACACCAAAGTCAATCAGAAGAAGCAAATATAATGATATAATCAAAAGGTAGCTTCCAAAAGATCTAAAGAGAGTATAAGAAGACTCGGAGTTGACTTGCCTGACTGGGTCGGTACTGGTAATCTGAATCATGAACAATTTTATCTCCCATCATGGATCTCGGGATCAGTTCTTTGCCAAATAATATGATATCAACGCAAGCTTTCTATTCTCTACTGACATAGCTGAACCTGTCCTTTTGTCGCCCCTTTAATATCATAGGGTTGAGCCATGTACTTCCTGCCCCTTGTCTCCGGGCTCGGGATCTTTCTAACGCGTTGCTGACGCAGCACCTTATCACAACCCCAATCGGCCTATTTTGTGTTAGATGTGAATTGCTTAACTCTCGATGTTTCCGGAAAACGTACCATTGGACCGCCCTGAGTCGCTGGCTGAGGACAAGTGTCGACCCACTTGACTTGTCCAATCTTGTTGCCATTCTTATCCCCCTCAGTTGATTCTTGAGAAGATACGGTGACTATCCTGGCGTTTCTTCCCCTGAAATCTTTCCTGCCGGGATATTGGCGGTGGTACAGTTGAAGGGCCGTGACCTGGCCGCACATGGCTTGATTGCTACCCAGCCCGCCTACACTTTGCGATGTTACCTTGGCAAGTTGGCAGAGCTTCAATGCTGAATAGACCGGTGTATGCTCTAGATCATACGAGTAGGACCCGTATCCCTTCTGCGAAGAAGCTAAAATGACTTCGTCGTCAAAGGCCAATGCAGTCATGGCGGAAGGCCTCGCGTCCTGGCTGGCGCCGTAAGCCTTGATGGCATCGGTCATTTCGCCATAGGCATCCATAGCCAGCTGTAGCAGTTGACCGTCGGACAGAGATTTGGGAATCGACTTGATGTGGCTGGTCGTCACCCAATAGTGAGAGAGTGAGGATACACTCGGAGACTGGTTGGGCCACTTGTTCGCCACCAGTGGCCAATCGACCTTGACTTGGAGATTGCCAGAAACCCGTGGCTCCTTTTCTGGGAGCACATAAGGCTTCTTTGTGCCTTTACCGGCCCCTAGCACATCGTCGATCAACGCGCAGAGCACGACAGAGACCAGCAAGGCCAAGGCTCGCGAGGCTGCGATGATCATGGTGAAGAGGCGGGGAGGCCCTGAGCTAGAGGTCTGTATGGGTATTAGCAAGACTGAGACATGATGGAATGCTGCGATTGTGAGTGAGTCGAGTCGAGTCTCATACCGGAATCACGGGCTTCCATCCAGAGCGCAATCACGATGAAAGAAACGTTTGATCCTTGAGGTGTCAGAATGTCAGATGGATCTCCAGTCGCATCTCAGATGTCTCGGCTATTGCCTGGTTTTTGTTTACGGATTAGCCCGAACAAGGCCCCTGAAGGCGTGCCACTTGGCAATCTAGCATGGGTCAAGGGGCCAGTGAGAAGCCGCCATTGAAGCCTCTATCAAAAGCCACAGGACTGATTCGTTCTAGCACAAGCGCACTTTGACGCGCCAGAGGCCTCGCGTTAAAAAGTCCAGGCCTCTGAGCCAGTGCAAACAGTGTGGCCAGACCCCTGAGCTAGTCTCGCTCAGGTCATTCCCCACCGGAGAGCGAGGTCCTGGACCAACAGTAGATTGGCGATAATCAAAGGTTAAAAATACACAATCGCGACTTGGCACGGAGTGCCACGGCTGTCGGCTGTCACGGCATCCCCAGCCCCTGGAACGCGGCCGATTCCCCCCTGTCTCCAAGGCTCTGGGCGCCCAAGGTGACATCTTTTCTCTGGCATTATTTGAACTTGCCGCGTACTGAATTGACGCTAATCCAATAGAGGGGGTTCATCAAGACTAGAGAAATGTCCAGTAGAGGCCAGCGCATTGCTTGATGGGAAATAGGGGTCTCAATCAACCTGCCGTGGCTTTACTCAGCTCTTTTAATTAGTTGATCCTTCGCTGTGGCGTACTAACATTGATAATATCCATCCTTCTAGAGCCTGCTTGCCTCCTGGCTCATCTATGGACGGACATTTGCTGAACAGGGGTGGGTGCCTCAGGCCGCCATCGACAGCTTAGCTCCAGCCATTGGCTCCACGCCTTGGGTTGGTCCCAGTGCATTCATCACATTCACTTTGCCCATTTTTCTCTTTGCCTACGTCTCTCGTTTGGCCCTTCAAGATGAGTCGCCTAGTATGGCATTGCCTGGCCATCATCGCGCTCATCCAACAGGCAACTCCTTTCCCGCCGTTTCCGAGCCTGGGGTCAATGCTGGTCCCCAGAGATGGAAATCAGTTTGATGACGTTGACTCGTGGGACGCCAGTGACCTTTCATACATCACGAAACTTGCTGCCACCGGAGATTCGTATTCGGCGGGAATTGGCGCTGGAATTCGGCTTGGAGACGCAGGTCAAGGATTCGATCCACAGAGCGGTGAGTTTTCTGCGTTCTTCTCAAACAAACAATCATCTGACATGGTCTTAGACTGGAGCTGTGGTCGACACGACAATGCCTATCCTAGTCTAGTCAACCAGGACGGCAGGCTTGGCGACAAGTCTAAGAGAAGATTCCAGTTCCAATCATGTTCTGGCGCCACTCTAGAAGATGTCACGAAGCGGCAGCTTCCTCAAATCGACAAGGGTCAACAGGTCATCTTGATCTCTGCTGGTAAGCTTGAGAGCTGACTTGCCGACAAGTCCAATCTGACACAATTCTAGGTGCCAATGATGCCGAATTCGTCAATGTTTTGAATCATTGCATCTATCAGTGGGCATCTTTCGACTCATCGGAAAAGGCATTTGATAAACTGGGAAATTCCATTCCTGGGCTCCTGAAGGACTATCCACATCTGGCCGAGTTCCAAATTGAGGAGTTGACGCGAACCTGTGACGAACAGTTAGAGATTTCCCGAGAGATCGTCGAGAGTGACAACTTTGGCCACAAGGTTGATGATGTCTTGACTGAAGCTAAGCGCAAGCTGGCACGCGAGTAGGCATCCTTCTCTGGCTTGAGTTCATTGCAGTTACTAACGGAATTGTCAGTGGTACGATCTATTATACTGGGTAACAATTGGGCGACTTCCTTGTTCCACAACTTGCGGCTAAATGTTCGATAGATACGCCAAGTTTTTCTCGACAACCATGACCGAATCGTGCAACAGGGTGTCCTGGTCGACGTGGACAGAGGTTAGTTGCAGCCTTGAAGAAACCAACGCCCTGGATGCCATATCTAATATGTATAGGAATCACACGACTATGCAAGAAATACGGAGCATCTCACAGTTGACCTGCGGACAAAGATTAACGGCCTTGTCGATCTGATTAACGAGAAGCTGGTACGACTTCCCTGACTGCGCCTCTTGAAACCATCTTTAACACATTCCCCTCACAGGCATTAGCTGTGGAGAGAGCCGGTTCAAGTGTCCAGTTCGTCGATTATGACTCGATAGTGGGAGACCTTGGGGGACGATACTGCGAAGCCGGAGTTGACGAGAGAACATCAAAGAAAAGCACAAGGTATCGATTGCACGGATGGATTATATATGCCGAAAATGCTAACTTTGTCATAGGTTTGGACTAATGTTTTACGAGCTCAACACCGCGGATCAAGCGGACAAGACACCCTTCCACAGATCCGCGGACCGCCCCGGAAACAAGACATTTTCTGGCTCCCAGAATGTCTTTGCTCATATTGCCCTTGCCATGGGCCCAGAGGCCAAGTTCACCTTTGACCAGAACGCGAATGGCACTGCGTTGAGTGACTTTAACATTCCGACAGGAGATGATGATTCAAAATCATCTGATGGGGGATGGCGGATTCCTAACGTGCTGCCTGACGGGTAAGCTCTCTGTCGACTGCTCATTGTTTGGCGACCACTAAATTGTAGCTGCAGATATGCTCGAGCTTTCCATCCTCAGGTTCTCCTCCACCAGGTCATTGCCAATCGCATCATCTTCGACATGATGAGCCAAAACAACAAGGTCAATGGCTACGGCGAGCTCCCGCTAGTCACTGAGATGGGTTCATGCCGTGCTGATTCCGGACCTACAACATACCTGACACATCAGGGAGCCAAGACGGGCGAGTTGATACAGAATGGCGTCAAACTCAGAATCCTTCCTGTCGGTGACTCGATAACGTATGGTCGCCATGAGGCGGGTGATGGCGGTGATGGCAATGGTTACCGAGGAAGGCTAAAGGAGCACCTTAAACGTAAGATTCAGGAACTTTCACATGCTGCATCGCCAACATACTGACACTCAGTAGAAAACACCGTTGTCTTTGCCGGTACAAGAGCAGCCGGAAGTATGGAAAACGGAAACTTTGTGAGTGCTGGTGAATACCTCCCATGAGATAGATGGCTAATTGTAACCTAGGCTGCTTGGCCGGGAAAGACGATCCAGTTCATGGCGGATCACGTCGATCCGTCTCTATTACATCGTCCTAACCTCATCCTTCTCCACGCGGGAACAAACGATCTGGAAGACAGAGCGCGGTACTCAACAGAAGGAAATGACCCTCAAGGGATGGCAGATCGCCTTGGTGCTTTGATCGACCAGATGTTTCTGGCGTGCCCCGATGCCGTGATGCTCGTGGCCATGATTCTACCGACCTGCGACCCTCACAAGTCAGTCAATCACGAGGCATTCATCAGCATGATTCCCACCCTCGTCAAAGAACGTAGACTGCAAGGTAGACGTATCCTTGCCGTCGACTTTACCGATTTCCCGCTGGATCAACTATACGACTGCATTCATCCAAAACCCGACGGCTATCACAAGATGGGTGATTGGTGGTACGACTACCTTACTCAAATCCCCCCGTCGTGGGTTACGGAACCCATTGGCGATGACCCGGCTTTACCAAGTGGTGACGGCCACAGATACGGAGGAGTTAAAAAGCCCGCTCCTGCGCCTGAGCCCAGCATGCCTGCTGCTGTCCCCTGAAGTGGGTATATTCGAGACACTGAATGATTGGGGGGGCTAAATAGATCATGTAAAAAAGTTGTTCTGTTTGAAAGCGCTGGCGAGATTGCGCTGCATGCCGGGAAGAACGGGATTTGCATGTACACGAGGGATTGGTATAGGAGTCGTCAAGCCGTGCATGGTTTTGGATGGCGATGCGGGCGTCTTTGGATTTTCTTGGCATTAAATATTGAGGGCATATACATTAACATAGATTAAGCAGGCTGTACAATTGACCACTTTTGGCGTCAAGGAATGTCAAGGAATGCTGCAACAATCTGCGCGGCGGTCACGGAGGGTTGAAGTATTCCTGTTACCCGAGAAATATCCGCAGGCATCTCGACCCAGGCACCGCTTTGTTTATCCTCAAACACTCACACCGATCTCCCGTCCTCCCGGAACTGCCTCACTCGCCCATTTGTCTTTTCACATTGAGAAACATGGAGGATGGGATTCGTCCTGGAGAGTAGGCTACTCGATCCATGTTCCAGCAAGCCTACAGGACATGGTCCACGCTGTGCGAGCTGGCATCTCGAGACCCAGCACTACCAATGACTTGCTTGTCGCGCCAGGAAACGGCATTTCCAAACCACCCCTATTTTCCCGAGAATCTTCATATAGACACCTTTAGCAATGTTGCCGTTGCGAGGGGACGAACCACATGGCTCGCTAGCGAGGATGGTCTGCATCTACTTTCTTTCAGAGATGAGACCCGTTTCCAAGTTGCCTGGAAGGAAAAGACTCGGGTTATTTTGACTTCAGACCCGCGACATTCAACGACAGTTCTACCGGATTTCTTTGGCGCAGACAATAATCACATTCCGATACTGATGCTGACCTGGGCCTGTCCTCTCAGCACGATGGGCCGAACTCATCCCAGGGGCATGCATTTCCCAAACTAATCAAGATGCCTCCAATGGCTCAGGGATGCCGGAAACAGGCAAGCCCGCTGTCTCGATCAATCTTGGCCAGGCTGAGTAGAGCGCCGTGAGTTGGTGGAATTCCATCTTGATGGAAGGAAGCGGGTGGGATGCAAAGATTTACAGCCCCAAGGGAGTTCTTCAGTCTCCATGGAGTGTCAAACTGGTTTAAGAACAAGATTTCGTCCTTTCGAACAATTCTGTGGCGCCAAACTCAACTCTTGAACAGGCCACAGTCTCTTCAACCGTTGCCCTTCGCTACTTGTCTGATTACTGCGACTTCCACAATATCCATAACCAGAGCCGAGCAGCTCTCACAGCAGCCCTTTTAATCCTACTCTCCAAGTACGACAACAGACAAATTGAACTTGCCATCCCCAAACTCACCGGACAATCCGAGCAGAAAGGGAAAGAACCCACAGCACCTATGTTTGCTATTGAGAGCCGCGGCCAACTGGATCGGCTTTTGACACTCAGCTGTAACCCATGGGGCCTGAAGGGGCTCCTAGACAGTATCTTTTTTGAACCTGAGGTGGCAACCAACATCTGTGGGATCCGGCGGCAGGGTTCATCCGCATTTCTAGATGCAGTCAAGGGCCCACATCAACTCTTACGGGTTCTGATGAAACGTGACCTAGAACTTGGGTTTCTATGGCTTGGTGCCTTCCTGACCGGAGCCCATAACCGCTCCCTTCGAGAAGCTCGGGGAGCTTGGTGACTTATTGATCTCAATGCAGCTGCGTGGACAGGGACATTCGCATCATTCATTCAGGCTCCGGCGCTCTTGGAGACAATCGGCGAGGGCAAGATTTCTCGTGCTGACGAATGCCGTCTCTTATATCTTTCGCACGGCGTCGACTACACAACGCCACCCCTCTTCCCGTTTCCACCATTTGGCTACACTGCAATCGAAGATACGAATCTAGACGTTCACGAGCACACACTCTGTGGAGTGGTTCACGGCCTCAAGTATGCATACTTTACCCGGTCCTGCGAAGATGGGAAAGAGGTACAGCAGTACTGTCGGGACCGTGTTCAGTCAGCCCGAAGAATAGTCAAATTTCAAATCACCATGATGACATTATCGATAACTATGAAGACCTTGATTACGATGACCTCGACTCGGAAGACGAAAACTCAGAAGCTGTGACCCGAAATATCTTTACATGGCTCCGTGGCGAAGATGGGTTTCCCATTGCGGAGAGACCAGTCCGTGAACATGAGTGGATTGATAACCTAGACTCAGACGATGATAGTCCAATCGAAAGAGATGCTCGCTCAACAGTGGGGCGTGACCTTCATGGGTGGATAGCGAGGGTATCAACACAAAGATCAAACTCAATCTGAGAGATTATCCGGAGGTGGATTGTGTTCAAGTAGCGAGATTTGGATCCTCTTGTAGGCCATGAGATACGCAAGATATCTGATCTGAACGGGTGGTTCATCTCAATGATCTTCTATTCCACTCATTACTCAAATCGTCTGATATCCACTCTATCCGTTTAAGAAGATTATGACTGACTGAATAATATGTCAGCATTCTAGACCATCGACGCATGTTCTACCCTGGGCGCTACAAGGTATCCGGAAAGTACGGAGAACTGTGGCCTGGGCACTGGAGAGAAGGATGAGCCTATCATCTGTCAGCAAAGATGGGAACGGACATGGCGGCATCATCTCGGGTCCAAAACGGACACCGAATACCTATCACAAAAAGTCTTATCACCATATGGCCACAGGCATCTCTCGAGCATCCTAAAAGAGGCGGTCATGATAGAAGAGCTGCTATATCGTGAGACCGAGGGTCCTCCTAGCCCCCTCTGGGTAAAAGGACGCAATTCCTGAAACCTTAACCCCAAGCGGTCAAAGTCCGGGGTCCGATGAGCAAAGATCCTTGCAACGTCCAGGGGCGCATAACAAGCATATTCACCCGCCACGCTACTCCTAATCGGGGTGATATAGCCGCCAGGCACGAACTCCTGCGAGTGGCCTGCAATGCTCGAGATTCTGGGCTCATTTTCTGCCAATAGTTCTTGAGCGCTCGTAAAGGCAAGGTTGTTGTAGCTTGCTGATCATCCGTGGTTGAACCCCGCTGCGGAGAGCAAGGACCAGTTCACGATCGATACTTATAGATGCTTTTCCCACGTCGAGAAGGCAGAGATGTTTCTCCAAGGCCACATCTTTTCTATTGCCCATCGCTGGTACACTCTCTGCCATGGCCCGCGGTCTTGTCTCTCTTTGTGTTGGCGCCTTATTGGCTGCCGTGAGCCCCGTTGCAGGAGCTTCAACCGCTTCACAGCCCGCCGACCTCGTTTTTCGAAATGGAAGCATCTACACCATGGGCTCTTGTGATACCCCAGTATCGGCATTGGCTGTCCATGGCGGCAAGATCACTTATGTCGGAGCTGAAAACAAGATCAAGAACTACATTGGAAAGAACACCAAGGTTGTAAATCTTGAGGGCCGCATGGCCATGCCTGGACTGGTTGATTCGCACATGCATCTCCTTTCTGGTGGTCTCTTCCTTCTCAAGTGCGACCTTAGCTACCAGACTCTGCCCGTTGAGGATGTCATCAAGCACATTCAAGGATGCCTTGATGATGAGACCGACAAGACCGACGACGACTGGCTTGAAGTTGTCAACATGGACTACGCCGGTCTCGTTGATAAGAGTGGCACTGTGGGCAAGGCTCAGCTCGACAAGCTCAACACCAAGCGCCCCATCATAGTCCGCTCCAGCGATTACCACACCGTCATCGCCAACTCACGAGCGCTGGACCTTTCCAAGATCGATGCCAGCACGAAGGATCCCTCTAATGGCAAGATCGTCCGCCTTCCCGGGAGCAACGAGCCATCTGGTGTCCTTCAGGATGATGCATACAACCTCCTGGTTGGACCACCTCCCGCCACAGATGAGGAGAATCTTGAAGCTGGCCGTGCTGCTCTCAAGCTCCTGCGTGAGGCCGGCATCACCACCTTCCAAGATGCCGCCGCAACCAAGGGGCATCACACAGTATTCAGTGCCCTCAAGAAGGAGGGAAACCTCACATCGCGAGCCTACTTTGACTACCGAATTGATGCCCCAAAGACTCTCGATGATGTGCCCGCTCTTGTGAAAGAAGTTGTGGCTCTCTTCAAGGAATACCACGACTCTACCACCATCGGACCCAAGCCCACCACCAAGTGGCAGGCTGTCAAGGCCTTCATTGACGGTGTCATCACTTATCCTGCCAACACTGCTGCTCTCATCGAGCCATACTTGCTTCCTGTCAACGGATCAGACGACAAGTGGGCACCTGATCCGGATTCGCTAAACGACCCATATTGGAAGCCTGAGATTCTGACCAAGACCCTTGAGCTTCTGTTCTTGGCAGGCATTGACGCCCAATTGCACGTTGACGGTGATCTTGCAGTCCGAATCGGCCTCAATGCGGCTGAGTCGTTCCGTAAGAAGTACCCGCGAAAGAGCTTCAAGCTGGGTCTCGCTCACGACGAGCTCTCCCATGAGAAGGATTGGCCAAGATTTGCCAAGCTCGGTGTTGACCCAATCGTCAGCTACCAATGGGCGCAGCTCGCGTCTTCCTACATTCCCGACACGTTCAAGTCAATTGGCGATGATCGACTTGACAACCTGCAAGCCTGGGCTCAGTTCGAGAAGGGGGGACGACCTCTTGTGTACGGAAGCGACTGGCCAGTAAGTATTAGCCTAATTCTTGATGTTCGCATTCTAACAACCGCAGATTGATCCCCTCGACGAATTCCTTGCTCTCAAGGTGGCTGTGACTCGAGCGGGAGACACAGAAAACCCAAACTCGCCCGCCAGCCAAGGACCACCATTTGTGGGCGTCTTCCCAGCAGGCGAGGGCATTTCTCGCAAGTCTGCACTTCACTCAATCACCATCAACGGCGCTCGCTTCCTGCGGGCAGATAAGCAGATCGGCTCGCTCGAGACCGGCAAGCTGGCGGATATCATTGTTCTCGAAAAGAACTTCTTCAAGGTTCCCGACGAAGAGCTTGGCCGACAGCGCGTTCTGCTCACCATGGTCGGTGGAGAGGTTCTTTATGTGGCTGACGGACAAGACTTTGGAGTCAAGGCCAAGTTCCCCAATGACGACAAGACTAGCACAAAGCTTGCCCGTCGCACCATCGGAGGCTTCGCCGCTAAGTCGCTCTCGGATGAGGGCAAGGCTAATGCAGCCAAGCTGAGGAAGAGGGGGGTCTGTGTGCACAAGCACTGAAACAGTTAATTATGTCTGTGTCGTTTAGCCAACGGCCAAGCCGAACGAGCTTGGACAAGACATTATTTTATGAATCGATTGTGCTCCGCCTCTGTCGAGATTAATGAGTGACTACTGTGGAAACTGAGTCATACACAATTTATAATATGGCCACTCTCTGATAGAGAAGCTAACAGAAACCCAGCAAATCCACCTGATGCCGTAGTTGGGAATAGTTCCGTGGAGGATGCAGCCACTTTGACCGTGGCGTGCACCGGACTGTTCCCCTGCATTAAAAGGCTTTAATAACCCTCCCCCATCATTGGACCATCTTGTCGACAGACATTATTTCCGCAAATCAAGGGTTGCCCGCGCAGGATTCCGATTCCAGCACGAGTCGCCGCATCCGTGGCGCCAACCTCGATATCGTTAGCAACGACAATGATTAAGCTTAGGACGACATTGCCGGGGTACCTCCCATTGGCAGCATGGCTCGGTTACTTCCCAGTGGCGTGCATATCTAACCATGCCTCCTTGGTTATCTGCCTGATGTCCGGGGTGACCCTGAGCCCGCCCGTGCCAACAACATGCTCTTAACGTGCCTTTTCCCAAAGATTCGGTAACCTGCCATGTCCGTCTCTTGCTGAAGGTTTCACTCTCCTCCAACTGCAGAGCCTCTTTCTTCTGGGGTATCTTGTTCCTGTTGGTCGACTTGATCTCCGACTCGGCCAAAATGGCTCTGGCGCCGTCGGGTACTGCCGTGCTGGTAGGTGCTCCACGCCACCCCGGATCGCCCGGCGAGGTCCCTCTTTCGAGTCTTTCCCGGGGTGATCTGCATGTTTGTGATGGGCACTGACGCTCACTCACAGGGCACCATCTACACGCTCATTGTACTGGCAGCTCTGGTCATCGCGGCACGCATTTACCTTCGCATCGTCATTCAGAAGCGAAGACTGCTGGTCAGCGATTTCATCATGATACTGGCCTGGGTCTCAGCGGTGACGACATCGAGTTTTGACATTGTCCTCAAAAAACATGGAGCATTGGAGGCCCACATTAATTATACTCTCACCAACTACGAGGCAAACTCGGAAGAAGAGTTTGAGTATATATTGAAGGTAGGTCACAGTGCTTCTTTGCGTTGACTTGGCCACCGGCGAGCTGCATCAGCTTTGTCTTGGAAACCCGAAGCTAACATGTCTGTAGATGATCTGGGCCTCGGTCATCCCATTCTTCACCACGTTTTACCTCTGCAAAGCTGCTCTTGTTTCAGTCTACCTCCAACTATTCCCGCCATTCATGAAGAAGAGAAGGATGGCTCTATGGGTGACAATTATCTACTGTGTGATAGCCTACGTGGTATCGATCGTGCTACAACTGTTCCTGTGTTTCCCTATCGAGAGGAACTGGTATGTTGGAAGTCTCTTCTTTGTAACCACCATCACTTTGGGTTGTCTTGGATGTAGACACGCAACTTTCGCTGACGACTACCTCCAAAGGTCAATCAAAGAGCCCGAGAAAATTTGTCCCGAAGATGCTGTCCAGGTAATCTTTGAGGCCGCTTGGTCGTTACATTTCGTTGGAAGCCTTGCCCGTAAGCTACACTCAACCCATCGTCTATTAGGAATCTCAGAGAAACTTACTTGTTATACAGTCTTTGGTCTCCCTTTTCTCATCTTGCGCAATCTAAACATGCGAACCAAAACCAAGATTGGAGTCTATTGCGTGTTTCTTCTTGGACTCATCGACATTGCCTTTTCCTTGACACGGTTCTTGACAGTTCTGCTGAGCAACGATGGTAGCTTTCGGGCCATCACAACAATTGGTATGTGGTCCCTAAGGCAGATCTGTCTCATGAGAAAAACATGGCTAACAAAATCACCCAACTTGACAGAACTATGGAGTGCCTTGGATGTTTACGTCGGCCTCATCATTGCTTGTCTCCCCTCCCTTCGTCCCTATCTCCGCCGCAACTTTGGAGCATCTTACCAATACGACTACAATGAGTCAGGAAGGGTCACGAAATCCACAGTCACTCGGAGGCCAGGCCAAAGTGGGTTCGAGGAGCTTGGCGAAGGTCCCTACGCTGGACCTTCAACTGGTGGGAGCAGGGCGATAGCCAGTCGTCATGCTGCAGAGTCGGCTGAGTTTAGCACCGATGGCGATGACGACAAGAAGAGCAACAGGAGCGATATTGAGCTCGTTAATATTAATGTTGGGGCCAATGGTAAAGAACGAGCCCATGCTTAAAAGGCAATTGAGATGGGCGTGTAAACTAGAGCATCTCGTAGAACCAGCCGGCTAATGCGTAAGAAGTGCTACAAATGAAGACACGGGATATAATAATTAGATAATCATGACAGTGCATCGAGTCGTCATTTTCAAGCAGATGTGCTAGACTGCATCGGTAGAAACGGAGCGCCCTCCACTAATAAGGCAGATCGAGGTGAGACATACAGTAGAAGTCGAGTTGCAGCCGGCGAAAACAAGGATATGCAGTCAGCATCTTATCTAAGAATGAGGAGGTGTTCATTACTTATCTAAAGGAGTTTCAACATATTTAAATGCCTCGAAGTATGTGCCTGGGATTTCCGTCTCTCTGTTCAGAGCCCCATCTTGAGTCGACGCTGTCATCTTCAGGTATTCAGCCCCCTCAACGCCATGCCGTCGAACCTCTCATCTGAAGGAATTTTGTCCTCATTCCAATCTATACTCGATTGCCAGAACTATGGTAAATTGGAAGAGCCTGAAACCTACATCCAGCCAATTGTCAATATCGTTGGCGGCTCACAAAAGCGCGATGAGTTCATCACCTACCTTCGCTCCGGGGCTGGAGGCGGACACCGAAAGTCGAAGCTGGATAGCTATATCGTGGATCATGATTCCCAAGCTATAGCCGCTAGAATCATAAGGATCGAAAGCGCCCAAGATGGAAGTGCCACTTCCGAGTACCAGCAGGTCATAATGGCCTGGTTTGTTGATGGTTGTCTGTCAACCTTCAAAACGATACAAGACAATGACGCGCGCCGAGCAAGGCAACCCAGCGCACCGAGAACGCCTGATACACTTGCCCGGGGAGTGCCGACATCACTGGACCTAAGAGCACAATACCACCGGTATATCGCCAGCATGAATAACAGGACCATGGAAGCCGAGTTTGAGAATTTTGTCCAACCCATCGTCACTCACAATGGCCGCACTATGACAACATCAGACTACATGAAACCGATCGGAAAGAGCCAAGAGGCAATTGAGTCACTCAAGCTTGAGGTACAAGACATGCTGGTTGACAATCAATCAGGGACGGTTGCCGTTCGAATCAAGTTCACGGGTGTTTCGGTTAGAGTGTGGGGGAACGCGGGACCCAGCGGAAAGCCTGTGACGTTTCATGAGCATGCCATGTATTGGTTTGAAGGAGGCAAAGTTTCCTTTGTTTGGGCTACTCTTGACTTTGATGAGTATCGACAGCAGCTGAAGGAGAGTGACTGATGGGCGGTTGTTGCGAGTCTTGATGACCTCATGTTGTTTCGACTCCACTATAAATCCCATGAATACTTGACTTCACCGAAGAATCTATAACTGACATGAAGGAAATTGGGCTGGAAACAAGACTGCACATCACGAGAATGATTCGGCCTAAGACTTGCTTGTTTTCCAGGGTTACCTTCTCGTGTAACACGTTCCCAACCTAGCCCTAGGTTTCGACATCTTTGACTTGCAACTGTTCTGCTGTCCCTATGAGCTTCCCTAACGAACGTCTCTCTCACATACGACCATACCTGCTAGAGAATTCTGGATCCCGTCTGCTCTCCATGCGACAAGCTGGCAAGGGGCGGATTAGTAGTTGGGTCGGTGACGACCAGCGAATACCCGCTGTTGTATGTTTTTTGCATCTCACGGTTGCTATAAACTCGTTATTCTTGCACTCTAAATGGTTGATGTTGATGTGGTTAAGAATCACGAGATTCAGATGCTAAGGTTTGCAAGATATTGCTTTTGCTATCTGGAACAGTCTTCTGTAAACGGGACGGCCATGGGACGGGGTGGATGCTGCGTTTTTCTGGCTCTGGTTAGACCTGTCTCCCATTTGAGTCCCTGGTTCCACAGAGAATACTCGACTACACCGCCCATGTCGGAACAAGCCATCTGGAACAACCACCCGGAACAGTCTTAGGCGACATCAGTTGCTTGCAGGGCATACCCTCTTATCAGTGCAGTTCACTTGGGCTGTGTATTCTCTTCGAAAGGAAAAACCAGGCTGTTGCATTGCAGACTGAGTTAGCTGTGTTGTCACACAAACACTAAGACTGATAAGCTGCTACTGGCAGCAGCTACGGCGGGTAAAAACGGCAGGACGCGATATTTCCACTACCAATATGTCCAGAAATGGATTCTAATTAGTGTATTATTGTGAGGGCCTCAACTGTGGCTGCGCCCGTCATGCTGCACTTTCGCCCGGTCATAGAGGCAAGCATCTTTCAGGCCTGTTGCAGTGGGCCAATTACAGCCTACCATTACCGCCCAATGTGCTCTGCCGTGCTGCCCCTTGCAAGGCATTTTCAAGGCCGACTTGCTGGCTGGGCTGAAATCAGGCTGTGGCCCACGTTCAAAAACACGACGCTGATGGTACCTCTGTTCCTATTCATTCATCCTCAACGGCATCATGGCAGCACCTTCATCTGATGCCGTGAGGCATGCCTTTGAAAGCGCGATCCAAGGTTTCAAAAACAATCTCAAGGATCCCAGTCTTTATGATCAGATTCTCCAGACAACGAGCATCGACCAGGTCTACGATGCCACCGATCAGCTACAGAAGGAGCAGAGTAAGACTGGACGCCTTCGACACCTGTCCAAGATCGAGCCATTCTTAGACAGACTAAGAGAGTATAGCGGTGTGGTGGAGACTTTTGTACAAGCAAAACCCGACATCCTCGCGTTAATCTGGGGTCCGATAAAGCTCCTCCTGCTATGGGGGGATGCCTTGACAAAGTCCTTCACTGCTGTTTCAGACACTCTTGAGGAGGTCGGGTCTCTGTTACCCGAATTTTGCAAGGTCACAAGCATATTCACCGATAGCATTCGCCTGCAAGAGATACTGGTCCTCTTTTTCCGAGACATACTCGACTTGTACCTGATCACCATCAATTTCTTTAGCTTGCCTCGTAAGTTGCTCATGGGCTTCACTACCTCGTAGGACAAACACTGACGGATAGCGATAGGGCTCAAACTTGTTTTCGAGGCGCTCTGGCCAAATCGAAGAGACGAGATAAAATTGGTCACAAAGCACATTGCTCGACACCGCGAGCTGATGCGGACTGAAGTTCGCTTCGAAGAGATTCGCGCTGCTGACGATGCTAGACAGCGGGAACTCAAACACTTCGCTCTGGTTGAAGAAGCTGCCATCAGGCAGGAATACTCTACCCTCCGTGCCCACATCTCTCCCAAGACTTACGACCACGATCTGTACCGACACCATGCAGACGTCTGTGAGGGGACTGGAAAGTGGCTCTTCCGCGACCAGTCATTCAAAGACTGGATAGACCATTCCAAGGGAACAACCCGGATTCTGTGGCTCAAGGGAATTCCAGGGGCCGGTAGGTGCACATATATTCGAGAGAGCGACAATAGTCCGAGTAGTAACGTCGTTCAGGCAAAACACTACTAGCGAGTAGTGTGATTAGAGAAAACCAATCCCTCAACCGCCTGACACTTTTCGCCTTCCTCACCTACAAGCATAGCAACACGACAGCCTTGTCCATCCTCCACTCCTTGGTCTTTCAGCTCGCCTCGGACTCTCTCGCCATCCAGACGGAGCTGCGTCAACATAGCCACAAAAACCTCAGAAACAGCCTCGAGGAGGCGGCTGATCTTCTTCGGTCACTGCTCGAATGCGCGGGCGAGGTCTACGTGGTTATTGATGGCATTGACGAAATTGACCTAGTTGAACGCTCAAGGCTCTTGAAGCAACTCCTCAAGCTGGGGGAGGCATGTCAGAAGTGCCGAATTCTCCTCAGTAGTCGCCTCGAGGACGACATCAGTACCGCCTTACGAGGGAAGGTGGCAGAGATCAAGGTGCATCAGCGAAACGGCGGGAGTATCCAAGCATTCGTAAATCACTCGATGATGGATTGGTTCGATCAAAGAGGCCTCATCCCAGAGGCGCGTCACGAAATCGAACGCTGGGCTGCACCATTGGCGTCCAAGGCAAAAGGTAAGAATTTTCAAATGTCCTCTAGATATCTCAGTGTGACTGCTCTGCCTCCACACTGCTCTTTGGTTTTCTTTTTTAGTACTATGAACTAACGGTTCTTACCAGGCATGTTCCTGTACGTCAAGGTAGTCTTCGGCATGGTTCAATACTTGGACAATATGAACGACATCCTCAATCAGCTGAAGCACCTTCCAGAGTCCTTAGATGACGCGTAAGGATACATTAAATATCCAGCTCTCTCTTTCGCCTAACTTTTCGAGCAGTTACGGAAGAATATTCCAACGACTCAACATATCGACAGAAAACACTCTACGTCGGAAAGCTCATAGGATCCTGGGCTGGGTTGGTTGTGCACCGTCACCTATGACCAGGCATGAGCTAGAACAAGCTTTGGTAATAAACCCAGAGCAACCTGACCAAGGACCCAGAGTCAACTCGGAGCTCAATGTAGTTGCATTGTGCGGCCCTATTGTGGAAGTGATTGACGACTATGTGCAATTTGTTCACTTCACTGTCAAGGAGTAGGTTACACCAAAGTAGTCGAGGTAACCGGCTAATCCCTATTTCATTCAGGTACATTTTCAACGAGAAAATCGACGGCTTCATCTCACTATCAGACATGACTCTTGAGCTTGCTATTCGTTGCATTAGCTACCTCTGCCAGGAGCATCACGACTTGGAATTCATCGAGGAAGAAATGGAAGACAACATACTCTCGGGAGCTTATCGGTTTCACAATTTAGCGTCTACGTACTGGTAGGCTGATCAAGCAATATCTGTCTCTATCCAAGGCGGCCTCAATCCCTGACAGCCTGAGAGATCAGTTGCAACAACTTCACGACACCAGATTAGCGGTAGACTACCAACAGGTTGATCAAGAAGTAGAAACCGAGTTCAACATGAATGAGGCCATCCTAGCATTGAAGCCTTTACAGCCTGGCCTGGCAGAGATGCTCCGCAATGTCTCTCAATTCCAGAGTGCTTCCTCAAAAGCAGACTATCATCTCAAAAGTTGTGAGTGCAACGAGTTTCCGGACCATCTGCCTTGCTGACGACGATTTCTAGATGAACAGTGGATTCACCTTGACCCACTCACCATCTCCCGAGTCTCGATCGAATTACACCAGCGATTCAACACCAGTCTCTGCAGAACAGCGCGCAATCAGCAAAAGATCACCCACCATTACGGAATCAACATTTTCAAATGTGGGTTTCTACGGTGCCAGTTCCACCGTCGTGGTTTTGACATCCAGTCCGATCGCCGTTCCCATGAGAAAAATCACGACAAGCCGTGGAAATGCGACGTTGCTGGTTGCGATTATGCGGAGATTGGATTCATCTCGAGGAGAATGAGAGATGATCACTTACAAAGTGGTCATCTGCTGGACGACAATTCAAAACCTGAAGAGGTTGACAAGTACAACGAAGATGAGATTCAGCCGCTTCTTTTCGACCTAGTTGCGGCCAACAAATTCGAGGCCGTCAAAGCCCTTCTGCCCTTCATAGAAAAACTGAGCGATGCAGCACGAGAGAAACTCGCAATCTCGGCGAGATCCCCTGCTTTGTTGCAGTTGTTTGTCACTCCGGAGATTCTGTCCGGAGATATTTGCATCAATGTCATACAGACTGGCAATGTCAATCTGTCGAAGGTTTTACTTGCTAATCCACACCCGTGGCTAAAAGAGCTTTTTCCAAATGTCGAGTTTAGGGACATATTCGCCGCTGTCATCAAATCAGATTCACAAGAGCTTTATAAGATTTGGAGTCCAAGTATTAGTTCTGATTTTGCTGCTTCTACGGAGGAGCTTGTCCTAGCAGCTACTCAGAATGACGCGAGTAGAGAACAGCTTCTCTTAACGTTCTGGAAAGAGCATGATGTTCTGAGAAAATGTAGGGAAAACGAGACGGGACAAACACTGAGCGGGATTGCTCGGACAACATGTTCAATTAACTTGGCGCGGCATATCTTGGAGCATGGCTGCCAGGCCGACGCGAGGTCGAGTTCGAAGGCTCTGACTCCTTTGTTTTGGGCGGCCAGGCGCAACACCAAACAGGCAGCACATTTTATGGAATTTCTTCTGATGTGGGGTGCAAATCCCAAAATGCTATGCAGAAGGAAAGATCTGCGAAGTGAGAAGGGAGTAGTAGGAATATCAACCTGGCTGGGTGTTTCATGGGATGATCTGATTGAAAGGACAACAAAGGAGCGTCAACGGCGAGAGAAAGGATCTAAGGACACGAATGGGAGCACGAGTAGTCAAATGTAGAAGAGAGCTCAAATGGGTAAAGATCTTTTTGAAATACATCTGCCGCGATATGAAACAGAGTCGAGACAAAAGCGCATTCATACACCGTCCTCTAAATTAAGATAACGCCTCAATGTCTACTTGGAATGAGAACTGGAACCCCTCTTTGAGACTATAACTCACCTTCAATGGCTCACTGTCCACTTCCCGCTGAGACTTGGCAGTGACATCCAGAACCTTGCAGCTGAGATTGCGCTTCTCCTTTTGGACTTCTAGAACGTACTAGATGAGAAGAGGGTTAGCTGAGTGGAATTCTCCATTCCTTAGAGTACTGTGGTAACCTACTTCCTCAATCGATCGAGGGGTTATGTACTTGGTGGCGATGACAGGGCGCAGCTGACCAATTCGATGGACGCGAGCCATCGCTTGCTCTTCGGTCATGGGATTCCAATGAGGCTCCATCAAATGTACGTGGTTTGCCGACGTCAAGTCGATGCTGGGTAGCGAGTGAGTCCTTGCATCAGCCTCTTTCACAATACCAAAGCCAACGGATTTTCGCCAACTTACCCTTCGCCGGCGCTCCCAATCGTCGCGAGCAATACGGTACATGCAGGGTTGTTTTCAAACTCGGCTATTGCCTCGCGTCTCTGCCGAAGGGAACTTTGACCGTCTATTCGTTCATAGGAATAACCGCTTTGTCGCAAGGCGATCTGAACAAGGTCAAGCATCTTGGTCCAGTAGCTAAACACCAGGCTGTGAAACGTTAGTGCGGGGTCTCCGACATCGACAGTAAGGCTGTTATTTACCTTTTCACAGGTCTTGCTTCAGATCCGTTCTGGTTTTCCACTTGCTCGTTACCAAGATTTCGGATCAACGCCTCCACCTTGGCAGATGGGCGACGAGGAGAAGTTGGTGTCTCCCCTTGGCGGCTTTCGAAACGAGAAGAGCCGATCGTCTCAACAGATTCTGAGTCCCGCCTCTTCAAGAGACAGAGGGTGCAAAAGAGGCTCCCAGCGGGTGAATCTAATTTGTCATGGCACAGGGTACAGCTTTCTCTAGGGAACTGCTCCATCTGTGATTCCACCAAGCCGCTTTGCCTTTGTGTCCATGTTTCCACAGCATAAGTCGGCAGTAGATCCTCTCCGTGATTGCAAATAAGCCGCAGAAAGTTGATGATAGGCAAAATGTTCTTGTTGCCGTTCTTATCCCTTGAGCGCATATTGCTCTTGTCTTCCAAGGATCCGGACGCAATCTTAGTGGCCATGGCGCTAAAGAATTTGTAGAGCTCGCGGTCGTTTGGATGTAGATCAACCCTTTCAATCTTTTCCGTGCGGTCAGGGAGTTTGTGCGAGTGGTTGATGCTGTGCTTCGTCCGGCGGAGACATGTTGCCTGAACAAGAATACGGAGATTTGGGAGGCCATGAGGTCGCTCGTCTCGTATGGGATTGGAGATCCAATGGTTAAATTTGGACTTTTCAACAAAAGGTGGAATGCGAAGGAAGCTCAACAAAGCTCCGTAGTTATCCAGAGTGTTCTGTACTGGAGTGCCTGTGAGACACCAGCGTCTCAGACACTTCAGGTCGCACGCAGCGCGAAAGATTTGAGTAGATCGGTTGCCAATGTGATGTGCTATGATTATGCAGGTTAGTGGAAGAAAAGCATGCTGCACGAATACTCCTCACCTTCGTCAAGGACAACCCGGAACCACTTTTCGGAGAATAGTGGCCCCTTGGCAGCCCAGTCAGATCTGAGAGTTTGATAAGTCGTCAAGATAATGTCATGGCTACGGAATTGTTGTACGAGCCGTTCTCGATCGGTACCATGGTAGGTAGCAACGGATAGTTGACCGGGATAAATGTGTCTGATGATACAATTAGGGGAATTAATTATTAAGGGTTAAAGATACACTCACTTCTCGATCTGGTTTTGCCAGCCAGTGATTGCTACTAAAGATAAGTAACTCGATTCAAAACATTATTAAAGCTTCATACTTGACTTGGGGGCTACCACCAACGTTGTCAAAGACGTCGGTTTTTCTCCTCCACTTTTAGAATCATTAAATGCGTCCATAGACCAACAGATGAGTGACAGAATGCTCAAGGTTTTTCCAAGGCCCATTTCCTATGAGAATGGTCAGCTGATGCAAGAGGTGGGAAAAGGAAGAGGCATGCTGACATCGGCGAGGATTCCTCCAGCGACCAAAGGCGGCTCACTAATTTCCTGTCCGGTGATTCTGTGACGATATCTACCCATAAATACCCATTAGCAGCTCTTCGACCCCGGATCCCGCATTTCGGAGTTTTACCTAGCCCCGCCAATGCACAATTCAGAATTCTCCCAAAGGGAAGGGCACTGCCCCATGTCGAGGGGAAAACATTCCTTCTCGCTCAGCATAGTAAGAGCCGTTAGCTGATGCCTATACTAGTTAACCTCAGCCGGGTTAGAAATGGAGAAGATGGGCTCACTGTTTCAACTGAGACCGGAGCCGTGGGCTTGGTGTTGTTGTCGGCTTGATGGCCAGGTCCCCCGCAATGTCAAAAATCCCCATCAGTTGACCCTTTGCCGCCTCATCAAGACATGTAGTTGGTGTCGCATCATCACCAGCTATTGCCAGATCCTCTAGGCAGGGCATTTGACAGCCAGGTCGAACAAGATAGTGCGGATTGAAGTATTCAGTATCCAAATCGAGGTGTTGAACATCGCGGGGGGACGGATGCTGGAAATAGAGGCCGGCGCTGGATAGGGGATTTCCGACGTTGGTTCTGTTTCTCATTGCACCATAAACTACGATGCGGAGAGTGGGCGCCGATTCAAGGCTAGACAGCTCCATGCTTGAGTCTTGCCTTTTGGCTTTTCTTTTCGATGAGCGAGGTTCTGGTGCAATCAGCGATGCGTTTGTCTTCACCAAGGGTTCCGCCAGCAGTTTGAGCAGTACGGGCTCTGTAACGATCCCAGCATATTTGCTAGAGTCGTGAGTATACAACTTGATGAAACTCCCACATGGCCGCAGATCGACTGCAGCTGTGATTGCCTGGTTCTTCTGGCCGTCTCGGAAGAGTGACGAATTCGCACTGACTATGATCTTTTAGAGGAAGTTCTTGTCAGCCTTGTATCTCGAGAGTTGCTCGAAGCGGTCCAGCAACTCACCACTCCAAAACAAGTATCAGGCAGTATGTCAATTGTAGGTGACTCAGGCTGACCAAACATAGTTTCTGCGTCGTTTCCCTTGTCAAGCGCCATACGATCCTCGTCGTGTAACACATCGTCAAAAGTTGGAGTAAGAGACGGAAGGTGGCGGGATGCGAAGGTTTCGAGGAAGTCTTGATCAACATCAGGCTCTTCTACCTGAAGGCGGCTCTTTTTGTCACATCGAGTGTCGCCCTAGAAGCTCGGAGACGCAGGTCGTTTGTCCGGAAAGTGCGCGAGCACAGAATCGTCGCTTTCAGCAAACATGCTGTCATCACAGGTGAGTGATCTGACAGACTGAAGATGATGAAAGTGGTAGGTTCTCTCTCTGAGCCCATCACTGAAAAGTGAGAAGGAAAAAAAAGAAGTTGCCTCGCGAGACGCCTTATTTGACACAGCCACAGACTCGCCTTGCTTCGCCCGCTCTCCTGCACCATCTACCCCCAATCACATCACTCAGTTACTCAGTCAGGCTGGCGCGCCACAACACGGGCCAATACTAATATTACGCGTAGAGAAATAGCTACGTGTTTATGTCGTGTTGTTATTATAATCCCAGATAGGCTTATACCCGGATTATAACTTCGTATTTATAATCCCTTATAATCTGCATCGGGCTATCTAAGTAGATGAAGCATACTTATTTATACTTTTATATATAGTGACTACCTCAGTTATTAATATAACTTAGTTATACTTAATACCTTGAAGCATATTACTAGATATAACTATGTCACTTGCCTAGACTATGCACCTTACGCTCCTGCCAATATAAGCCCAGCACGACCGGTTTCTCCCCTTGGAAACAATACGATCGTCACACATATGAATTTATATTCCAGTTCTAGCTCGATAAAAAGCTTTGCGCGTAGACGTTGACGGTAGGGAAATGTATTCATTATTATAGTTGGAGCCCGGCCCTCGATGGGTTAACTGAGCCAGAAGATCCTTGATGGCACAGAGATGCCATCGATCATACTGAATTAGAGTTATCCGAGCAAGACCATGAAGCAGTTCTATCTGGAGAATTGATAATGCCGACGATAGAGCCATATGTACCAGCGATCATAAGAAACGACCCTGACAAGACGACAAAAATGCTCCAAGCAACCATCAGTCCCCATCTCAGCGTGCGACTCTTTTTGCCCTCGCTCCAATTATCATATAGCCACATACAGCCCATTGGCTGGAATGACATGAGCGTTCCGAGCAACGCGCCAATCAAGGAGACTAAACCACCAAAAACGGGAATACCGCTGGCAATCAAGTATGCGATGACAGTCACGCCAAAAGTACAGCTTATCCAAGAAACCCAATGGACAAGCGAGTTTGACGTAAGGTGTGGAGACCCTCGGAGCATGCGTACGAATACGTATTTAGCCGAGAACTATTTTTTATACCAATTGATCAGTGTTCTTCCTTGAAACGAGGTGCTGCTGGGAGGCTTTTGATAATGGGAGGCTTACGTGAATGACGAGAACAGTGCTCACAAGAATGCCAGGCAGCGCAAGACCGTAGCAAACCTTCTTCATAAGTGGTCCGGCGGAGCCTAACGCGGGTGAGGCAACATAGGAACCACAGTAGTAGTAGACTACCACGGCAACTGTCAGGTAGGTTGCGGTAACACCCCCTTGGCAAATCAATAATGCGCGTGTGTAGTGGCGAGGATCACGCATTTCAGCCGCAATGGAGAAGAACGCGCCTGTGCCGGCATATGCAAAAACCAGTGTGGACACTGCGGATATGGCTTTCCAGAAGGGCGGATTGTTCGTGATCTTGTAGTCGGATTCCCACGAACCCTGGCTTGGAGCATCGGCAGGACGATCTTGTACTCCCACTGAAATGGTTACGGTAGTGACTGTTCAAACTTAGAGATGGTGTGCATGCTTAGGAACCGGATACTACGCACCTGCAATCATTATACTGCAGAGCCCAACCCATGCTATCCAACTCATACGGCCCAGAGTGCGTACACTTGCCAGAAGGAATGCGGCAATGGCAGCGACGGCGACAAAGGCTGCGGTACAAGTCCCATGGGTCGAGACAGCATTGAGACCAATTGAGGTACCTATAATTCCGGAACCGGCGGCAAAGATCCAATCTGTATTATTGCTCGTTAGAATCAACATATGTGGCCTCTTCTCTTATCGCACCAGTGACTTACAGAGACAGAATGCAACGCTGAAAAATTCACGGCCGACACGGCCGAACATCATAGCCCCTGCATCATCAATGCCATAGACCTCTCGGTGACGTATCTTGAAAACACCAACTACATAGTTGGACCAAGTTGTGATAATAGCCACAGCGAGTAGGCATATGACACCTGGAACAAGGCCAAGAGTGTCAAATGCAGCGGGAAGGGAAAGGACTCCAAGCCCTATCTGGGTTTTCATCATCAACGCAACCGTGCCAAGCCAACCGACCTAGAGAACGTTAGCCGCGTCCAGATACGGTATGTTAACTTTTATCTCCCCTGGACGCACATTTCGATAATTTGGTCCTTCCTCGGTAATTTCACCGAAGACTGCATCGTGGTGTGCAGAGTCCTCGTGAACTTGCTTGAGGTTAGGGGCTTCCGGTACCGCAGCTTCAGGGTCCGGCTTATTGGTAATTGACATGGCGAATAAAATTTGGGGATTTGAAGCTTGAGAAACAGATGAACTAGAAGAATTCTTTGATCAGTATTATTGGAAATGTAAGTGAGAAACCATGGTTACTTATACGTCCCGAGCTTGGTCATTCAGAATCTGGGGGTGGGTCGTCTGGTCAATGTCTCCGCAACGATACCCACCCTTATCTTGGGGTCGAGTGTGTGGTCAGACCCACAATTGCATACTACCAATGGGATGATGCGGCGGAATATCGGAAAAGATAACTGAATCCGATTTCCGCAGTCCCCGCCCACCGAAGCAAACTCCGACGCGTTTGCGTAATCTTGACCAGATAAACCGATCTCCGACACAATACGACAGGGTCGGATGCATCAGATTTCCGCTCAGATGGCGAAGACAAGACGTTCATGCGAGCGTTGTCGGTCAGTGCCCCGGTCGCGTCGCGTTGGATTGCTCGCTAATCGATCAAATGGGTTGGCAGTCTCCAGAAGAAGAAATGTTCGGCCGAGAAACCAACGTGCTCTCTTTGCTGTCGGCTGAACGAGCCATGCATCTACCTGCCCCGAAGTCAGCAGAATGGAAATCCAGAGCGAAGGAGCGTCTCTAGACGGTAATAATATTTGGTGCTCTCTCAAGTCCGCTTCCCTTAGCTGACAACGCTTTACAAGTGCGCAAATCGCAAGATGCCAGAGGGTGGATCAAGAAACCGCCAGACACAACGCCACATCAGAGTCAGTATATCAAGCATATCTATCTCTTCCTGTCTATAGCATCTACGCGCGGTAATGAATCCCAGCCTTGCGAACGATACTGACGTTATAAATAGCCCACTACATGTGGAGGCTCCTCAGGAATCCCGCTTCCCATCTGCCTCTTCCCACGAGATCACCGAACCTTCGTCTGCCCTTACGCCAAGAGCACAGCCCAACCAAGTGAGGTCCTGTCAACCCGATTTAACATGGTAAGCGCCAGCCTGACATCTTGATTTTGCAATGTATTGAGCTGTTTCGCATCAGGTCTACGACGAAGCCGGAACCTCCGGAAGACTCACTCGACTTCTTCATCGATGCATACCGAGACAATTTATATTTTCAGCCGTTACCATTGTTCGGTCTCGTCGGTCTCAAAGCCAAGCTTATATCTGCTCCTCGTTTTCTGCGCTGGGGCTTTCTAGCCCTTGTCCTGAAGTTTACGACTCATCCCTTCTATGACGGCAAAATGAAGCAAGCTACCGAATTCTACAAGGCATCATGTCGAAGCGTGGTGATGGAGCTGTCCTCTGAAGGGACGGTTAAGCTGGATGTGTTGCGCGCCTTGTGCATTTTGGCTTTGCTTGACGTTCTAGGTAAGAGGCCCATGTTCTCTCAATGTATCGGCAAGATTCTGATGCGAGTTAGATGGGAACTTCGCCCAGGCATGGATGACGATTGGGACAGCATCCAGGCTTCAGGCCTTACGTCTCCTATATGTCGAGGAAGACGACACTACTGAAGATCACGACAGTAACAGTTCCCGGTGCTACTGGAGTATCTTCATGTTGGAAAAGACCTTTTCCCCCAACTTCTGTCTCCTAGCGCAGAACACTCATGCGCCGACATATCCGCCCAGCCCACCCCCGCCTCTCTTGTCTCGCCCAGTTGTACTTGATGAAAGCTGTCAAGATTATGGCATCAATGCATGTTGTCTGCAAGCTGTGAGCATCTGGGGCGATGTCGTATCCTACCTGGAGGGAATACGGCTAGGCAAGGCGGAACAGCCCTGGATGCCTTCGTCTGAGCACAGTCAGCTAATAATGAAGCTTCATGAGCTTGAGCTCAATCTAGCACATCAACATCTTCTACGCAAGGTCTCGTTCCAGGGCCGACAGCCAGCAGAGCTGCATCATGAGCAAGAATATTGGGCACCCTGGGTTCTGATGCAATTTATATCGCACGGTGCACACGCAGCTTTGCACAATCCATTCATCCAACTCGTAGCATTACGCAAGCCGAAACCCCTTTCACAGCCTTTATCATTCCTTCAACGATCCGTTGATCAGTCTCTTTTTCACTCAGCTTGGGTCGCTCGCTTGCTCCGGGTTTGTGACACCATACCCTTTCAAGTTCGTGACCCGATAGTTGGCCAATTGGTGGCGGCGACGGCTACCATACCATGGCTGTTTCAGTTTGCCAGAGACGAGACTATTTCCAACAAAGCCAAGGATGACTTCCGCGAGTACGACGAGGCGCTTGGTCGCTTTTCAGAGAAATGGCCTCACATCGCACGCAAGGTAAGTGAGCGCTCTATCGCCGCCATTCACTCGTCCGTCGCTAACCAAACATCAAGCGTCATATCCTCCGCTATCTGCAGTCCTTTACCCGACAAAGATTATCTGAAATGGCCGGAGACGGTGCCACGGTAAAATTCCCACCACAATTAGTTTGGGAGCTACTCATCCCAAGGCCCTTGAACGGCGTATTCGGGGATCACGGCGGTTTCAACCCAACGTCTTTACCCAGTCTGTCCGGCGATGAGACGTTGCAGATCATCACGAGCTATGTTCATCCATCTCAAGAGGATAATCGTGAGCTATATCCTTCGCAAACTATCATTGAAGGAGACGATTCAAGAAGACCTGTTGAATGGCTTAATGATTCCATTATGAACGAGTTTCTGTCGGACTTGGCGTTGACGGATTTCACATGGTTACCATTCTGTTCGCCGGAAGGAACCTAATCTGTTAACTTAGATTATGAAATCGTAAACTATACTGACGATCTTCTAGCTCAGTTAACCCATCGAGGGCCGGGCCCCAACTATAATAAAGAACGCATTTGTAAACTATACTGACGTACAACGTGATGAGTGATATTCCGTCATCTGCTGGGTAGGAAATGCTGCCCATCTTATAGTTTTGCTTGCTCTTCTTTTCGAAGCACTCTCCACGGTCGGCCACCTCGGCTGCCATCGCCTGGTTTGGCTTCAACTTCTTGTTTTCTGGGTAGCCTCAGCCGCCACTTATGGCGAAGCTCATCAGAGGCTTTCCCCTCAAAACAGTCCGCAATATATCTACCGAGAACTGGCAAGAATTTGAAGGCACTGGATGACTGGTTAGTTCTTGTATAGGTATAAAAATAAATGCGAGAGTGGGGAGGACATACTGGCCGGCGCCGCCCGTAGCGATAAAGAGTCCATCGAGCTGGGGATGGTAGTCGGCAATGAAATCGCCTTCGGGGGTGTCCGAGTACCAGCACATACGCTTCTTTAGCCAGGGGTGACCAGCGAACCTGGGGGCCAGCAAACGAAGTCCGGCCCGGAGCTGTTCATCCGCATCCCCAGGGAGATAGCCCGCATCGGCATTATTGCCAATTAGTTTTGGCGAAGAAATAACGCGTTTTCCACTGTCAACCGGTGTACGTGTAGCGTAGCCGTAGCCATGATGGGCGACCTTGAGAATATTCTTGCCTGGGTAAGGAGGAAAGACAAAAACTCCCGAGGTGAAGTCTATGATAACAGGCATACCTCGCAGAGACTCTGCTTCCTCGGAACTCAGTTGGATGAATCCGACAGACTGGCCTGATGCGGAGGAGGCGTGGCTTATTGGTAGCAGCTGGTTCGACCACGCTCCAGTTGCGAGAATGACTTGATCAGCCAAAATTGGCTCCCCTTCTGCTACACTGACGCCTATCACCTGATTGTTGCGAACCTGAAGCGATGTCACTCTTCCTCGTGGCCCCGTGACGAAGTTGACACCTTGACGACTACATTCTTCGCTGAGTTGACGAACGCTTGCTTCTGCGTCTGCCCAGCCGCCCTGCGGGTTTACGTAGGCGTTGAACCCCTCGGTAGTAGCTGGAAAATTGGGGTAACGGGTGCGTAGTCGTGCGGCATCAGTAATTTCGCCACTGTCGTCCCCCAACTTTTCGCTCATGCTCTTGCTCTTGGCGACATAAGACGCATCTGCGCTCTTGTCGGCCATCATGACAAAGCCTGATGGGTAGAAATGCTTTTTGTATGTCGAGTTCCATTCTTTCAACGCTTCTCGCGCCATTCTAGCGTAGAGTTCGGAGGCATACTCGACCCGAATCACTCTAGATATATCCACGCTGCTCCCATCAGGTACAGGGATGTTGTACCGGTCGAGCACGGTGACTCTTTCGTATCCGCGCTTCTTCAACTCCAGAGCGGTGCCGAGTCCGAAAATGCCTCCCCCGACAATGAGAACGGAGTCGGATTTGGCAAAGGCTTTTTTCGAGGCCATTGTGTGGGATGTGGAAGTAAAGCACGACGAAAGATTAAAGCAAGGTTCAAAGAGTCATGAGAATTTGGTTGAAAACATACCCACCAAACTCTCCGGCGCTTGGGAACTTTTATATTCTTGCGCGTAAGGATCACATAAGAAAATAGTAACAAGAAGTGGGCACGATGCAGTCCCTCACATGAGTCAAAAATCTCGAGAACTTGACGGCTCCGGTCGGAGTTCAAAGGTTAGACAATATTCCGCTCGATCGTCCCACATTTGTTGAGCACCAATCACGGTGAACGAAGGGGTCGGAAAAGCTTTAACCACCCACCTATCCCGATTCTCCGACGGAGAATGGTAACCCGATCTAATGCAAGAAATTATATGGGTCTTATCCTTATCGCATGAATCTCAATCCTCACATCCGACCCAAATGATCGGAAACTAGACTGACATTTTATTGGTAAATTCTTCTTGTAGGCGTCCGATCAGGTGTCCGCAGCATTAGGTTATCCCTGCTCCCCATATCTCCTCATCGTCGAGAAATCTCCCCGCAACAAAATTAAAAAAGGAACGAGAAAGCATCATCTTTTTTGTTTGGCTTGGCTCAGAGGTGCTCGTAACGTTACTCTAGTGTCTACATCTATTCATCAACAGTATGACTTCTACTGGAGATTCTTCGCCCACTAGTCTTCGCGATGAAGAAAGGAAGTAAGCTTTGCGATTCCCTCCCATGCCCATCTTACCTTCCAGGGTAGCTCACACTAGGGCCTAGAAAGCTTCGAAACCGCCTTTCACAAAGAGCATTTCGCCGCAGACAAGCTGAATGCATAAGGGACCTTCGCAGCCGAGTGGATGGGGCGCAGAAAGCCGACAGCGATAGGATCAACCAGCTTCAGCACGAGAACACTCTGCTCCGAGCCGAGTTAGTCAAGCTTCAAGGAAAACTATCGCTGCTTATGGGCTCTGTGCAAGGATTGAGCGATTCAATAACTCATACACTTGATACATCTTCCGGTCCAGAGGAGGAACCGCCCGGTGGAAGTCCATCAAGTGATCAGAGCCAGATATGCTGTAACAACCTTGACTGGAGTACCCTCCAAGTGCCATCTTTCGACGTGTCCGACCCATCGCAAAATTTAGCCCTTGGTCAGTCTCCCTAGTTCTAATGTATATTGGACGTTTCCTGACCGTAACAGACTCGGCGGGATTTCCGAGCACAGCTGTATCTGATCCCCTTTTTGCCGACACCCCGGTCAACTGCCACTTTCAACAATCTTATCACCTTGATTCATGCTGGCCTACGATCCTTGCAGATAGCACCTCAACTATTGTTACGGGGAAGAGTTACGGGTAAAACAATCCTTTATTATTTGTTTCTTTGACTTGAGTTGTTTTGCCGTGTCTTCCTAGCGAAAGCATGAGCTGTTTATAGCGTGAGTTTGTGAATCGTTTAGGTCTAAGTCATACATCGAGCTATTATCATCATTAAGCTAGTCATTGAGACAGGGCCAAAGAGGCCCGTTTAGTAAGAGTCTTTTAAAACATCTGTCAATTTCTTTTTTTTTATAAACTGCTTTGTGGCAACCTTTTTATCTCCCAAGGACATAAAAAAGCCAAATACCCAAGACTGAGACTGAAGGATCAAGCCTGGCAAGAAGGCCATCTGCTGCACAAGCGTTGTGGGGGTATGCAATAACGACTATACCTCGGTTACCAGTGAGCGATAGGCTCCGTAGGTAGCTGTAATATGTCATTAATGGTTATACCATTGAAGTCGTTCAACCTCATCATATACCCAAAGGAGGGGCAAGGCAACGCAGCTAGGGAAATTCACTCATCAACACAATCAAACCATCAGACCTTGCTCTATTCTTCTTTTTTCATGACGTCTTGGTCGTACACAAGATCAAAGAACACATTAATAAACACATGACAGCAGGAAAACTTAATGGTGCAAACACTGTGGTCTTACCCTATAACAGGGAATTGTGTCTACTTTTCACCTCTAGCGGAGCAGTCTGGCTGTCCGCAACTGTCACTTCAATGTATGCAGGCGTTTTATTACGACCAATATGTCTGAAAATGTTATCTCTCTAGGATCGGGAGGTTTTGTAAGTCTCGAATATCAGCGGGCAAACTCTGTTTCTAAAAGAGTTATCTGCAGGCTAAAATGAACGTCTCAAGGGTGTAATAGGCACCTTCTCTAGCAACCTCATTCCAGGGGACAAATAAGACGAGCATTGTAAATTTGCTTTCTATTCTACTTCCTCTAGTAGATATGCCATCCTGCCAGTCACACAAATGTTTGAGAACTGCACCGATAACCTCAGCTGGGAGCGTGTTGAGTTCCATGGCGGTGAAGATAATGTTGGAGAATCCTTACAGGGCTAGTGCCTGCCGGGTTAGTAATGAGCTAATTTCGACTTCTTCCGAAGAAGCGGGCCACACGATAGGGCTTCGGTTCCCTAAAACGGCAACCTATTTCCACAGGTTCTACGGAGTACTCCGTCCGCATGCCATAAGTTAACCTCACAGCAGTTGGGATTGGCCCGATTCACGGATCAAGCCGAAGGGCCGATTCGACCCCTAATTCTCCGTCCAGATTTCCTCTCGCTACTGGTGGAAGGTTGCACTGGAGAATCCTTCGGCTACATCGGCTGGTGGGAACCCATTCACAACCGGGGTCAGATTCATTCAGCGTCGTATATGTCCGGATTAGGTTGCTAAACCTATCGAAACCAAATCGACTTTAGCCTATAACCCTCTTAGTCTCGGAGATATTGCCGCGGGCGTGCTCGATAGTAGCGTTGCATAACTAGGCACGCTATAAAAATGATTGGATCCGAATGATATGACAACGTAAAAGGAAGGCGTTGAACTTTAATTTAGAGAACGAGGCATGAGCTTCCAGGCCCCCCTTGCGATGTGGATGCTTCATGTGATGCGTTGTAGGCAGACACGATGAATCGACTTTTCTCAAGAGTGGGTTGCTATCTTGAGATGAAAGGTATAAAATGGAGGTGAGGCAAGGCAATTACTTCACGAGTAGGAGAGTTCAACCTCACATACCATTTCACCTCTTCTTTCAATATGCCTAGCCAACGTCGAGGGCTTGGGTACTTCACCAAGACGCTCCTCGGGGCGCTCTTGTTGACTCCCGATGGCACGCTCGCATCACCCTCGTCCACAGGCAAGAAGGTCTTCGCCCATTACATGGTTGGAGACTCCACCACCCAGCATCGCCAACAGGACATCAAGGATGCCAAAGCCATTGGTATCGACGGTTTCTCGCTCAACATCGGCAAGCCTGACAGGTCCTTTGTACGGGCGACCATGAACGACATGTTCGACTTTGCGGCTGGTCAAGATTTTGGCCTGCACATCAGCATGGACCTTTGGGCTGCCGGTGACCTGCCAGACCGGAAGTATATACCTGATTATAAGCCACTGTTCGTCGACTTCTTGGGGCACCCTGCATACGACCGAGGCGCCAATGGTTTCCCCATGGTCACGACCTTCTCTTCTGGAGGCACCGACAACTTGACTTGGGAGGATTGGCGCGACCAGTTCGCTCAGCAAGTGTTTGTCATTCTAAACCTAGATGCCATCCCAGGATACTGGGAGTTTCATCCGGGTTTTTGGGAGCATTGGGGAGGGGTTGTTGATGGCCTCTTCTCCTGGGAGTCTGCCTGGCCTCTTCGCGAGGGCAAGGGCGGCGCTTTCCCGGGAGACATCGGGCCTGATATGCCTCTCATCAAAGGTATGAAGACGAACAAGAAAAAGTATATAATCGGCCTCAGCCCGTTGCAGTACAAGGATGCCTACGACACCAACATCTACCGGGCCGGTGATCTGAACTTGCCTACCCGCATGTAGAACATTCTGGCAAACCGAGACGACATTTACTACGTCAACGTTTTAACTTGGAACGACGGCCCCGAGTCTCACTACGTCGGCAGCATTTGGCCAGAGCAGAACACTGACCCTGAACCTGCCCATTACATAAAATTGCCGCACAAGGGCTGGCAGCGCGTCCTCGGCTCCTTCATCTCAGCATTCAAGGGAGATGGAGTCATGAGACCCTTTGGTGGCGACATAGTCACTGGCGCGTTTTGGTATAAGAGTATCCTATCGGACACAAAGTGCAGTGCTACTCCCAAGGATGTTGGTATTGATCAACAATATCTAAACAAGCCCGAATCTTACGAGACGGCCACGGACAAGGGTGCATATGCCGTCGTGCTGCCCCAAGGCGCATCGGGCTGGTCCATGAGGGTCAACAGCGGAGGCAAGACGGACACCATCACTGGGCTCAAGGCCGGTTTGAACTCTGGCAACACTCAGCTTAATACGGGAGCCCAGACCGTCGAGATCCTCAACTCTGCCGGTCAAGTGGTCGCTGTTGCTGGAGGAGGTCGATGCGTCTATGGAGGTGATGCATGCCCCGACTGCACATACAACGTCAACCCTAACGTCGTCGAGTTCACCAGCGGTAGCAAATTGCCTACTTCTTCCAAGTGTGACGAGAAGTGCACAGCCGGTGGAGGAGGTGGTGGTGACTGGGGTGATATCTCCAAGGATGGAAAATGTGGCCCCAACCATGGCAACACCAACTGCATCGGCTCCACGTTTGGATCTTGCTGTTCTCTCAACGGCGAGTGCGGCATGTCCACAGCCCATTGCGGTACAGGTTGCATCAAGTCTGCTGGTATCTGCTATGGCGGCAAGAAGACGGTTGACGACAATGCTGCCGAGAAAGAAAGGGACAGTAACTGGCCCGAGGTTCTTGTCAATGAGATCTGCAATCTCGACATGGACACAGAGGATACTAAAGCTTTGACGAGCCGATGGATCCAGAGCGGTGCTGCCACTTGGTTTCTCAACTTCCTGAGGGAGCGTGGCGCCGAAAGATGGACTGACAAGTTCTTCAAGAAAGTCATGGACCAGAGCACATTCCACCACCGTCATATTACGTGCATCTTCAGATCGGGAACCTTCACTCCGCCATCGACCAGCTGTGGGCGGGTATGGTCACCAACGGCATTAAAAACTTGTCCACTCGTATCAAAGAAGTCGTCGAAACTTACGGCACGCCCCCGGAGTCTAAGAATGCCCTCATCCTCAACATGTTTGTCGGTGTCTTGACCTCCCTGGCCGGTATGTCGGGACACATCAGCGACATTTCCCCGGGTAGCACAATGGGAAAGTTCGCCAACCCGCTGACAGTCTTTTCCGGTATCTTTGCGCAAGCTTCGGCAGCTGACGGCGCCGTCAAACGCATCTCGCCCGAGGATCTGAACCAAGGCCTGCAGAAGGCCTACGGAAACATGTTCACTGCCGTCATGGGGCAGCTGAACGATACTCTTCTAACCGTCTTTGGCAGCACGCTTCCGGAGGGCTGGTCAAAGGATGACATAAGTCCCGAAGACTACGTGTGGATTCATTTTGCCAAGGGTGAATGGTTGAACTATCACCTGAAAGATGAAGCTGTCAACTTGTACGTCTCGAACACGCAGGACAGATTTGTAAGCCAGCCCCATATTTCTAATAAACATCGACACTCTACTAATCTGGAATGATGGAAAATAGGTCGAGTTTGCGACTGTCACGGCTATGAAGGCAGGCGGTAAAAATCGCTACCGTCTATTGGCATCTCCTTCAAAATGCATCAGCGAGGCCGAGTGCAAAAAGAAGGACGGAGCCTATTTTTACAAGGATGTAAGCAATAAACCCTCGCCCGGCCCAGTCGTTTCTCTGTTCTCTAACCATTTCTCAGTACTGTCTTGCCTTTGGCTATATAGTGGGAGGAGGAATAGCCCCCACGACGCCCTACCCTCTGGAGGGTAAAGAGCTCGCTACCTTGCGCACGTTCCTCCCCGACTTGAACGGAGCGCTTGTCAACAACTTTGACTGCTTCCCGTACCCGATGATGCACCGCGATGAGTGTCCGCCCTTTACCTCGTTTCCTCTTCCCGACAAGTGCACCGACATCCCGGACCCAACCATCCCGTCAGGAAAGGACTTGGACTTTACAAACCCTTTGATCTATCCCAAGTGCTACGTTAACTTTGCCACTGTACCATGGGAGAAGTGTATCGGTAAAGAGTAATTACTGGTGTCTCGTCAGTAGTTGAAGGAAATACAGAATGATACAGAGTTGTTAACCGATAGTTCAAGATAGGGAGTATTGAATGATGTTTTGGGCATTGCATGCATTAACAGCTCGGGTGCCGAATCTGGAAAACAGCTGCTAAGTGTACCTTAGAAATAGACCTATATCTCTGCTTTGAACAATCTGGTGGGGAACCATGGTGATGCGATAAGCCCTGGGAAAAAAGCTTTGCTGAACAGAAGAGCACCCATAAGATCTATCGAAGAATATAAGAGTAGACAGCGGTGAGCAAGACCCGTTTCCCGTAGCAGAAGGAGTGTGGGCCGCGTATTGTAGGTGGTTATAGAGACCTATGGAATCATAGGTTTTATATTATGCAATAGCATGGAGAACTCTCTACAGGTCTAACCAAGGTATGCTGACACACGCTAGTATTAAAAAACTACACAGTGCAAAGCATCTGAGCACAGCTACCGCCAGTCAGAGCATTCATCCTATCCAACATAGTATGATTTGGGCAGGTACCCAAGCTCAGAAGTTAAGGAACACTATTGCATAAGGCATGTTATTCTAATAAACACAATAACATTTTAAGGCGGGAATCATAAAAAAGGAAGCATCCGCCTGAGCAACACCTTTCCTTTTTCTTCCAACATACCGGACCACTCAGAGCTTATGCAGCTTTGGTGAAGCAAGATTACTTTCGAAACAACCCGAACAATACGAAGATGGCAACGATTTCGCAAATGATCGATCTTGTGTGGCGGCCTCCCCGAAAGGAGCCTGGGGTTAAAAGGCCACATATCGATAGGACGCTCCCAGAGAACTTCAAGTACTACGGCAACTGGGGTTTCGCTATCTACCGCACATACTACGGTCTCGACTCCGATGAGAACTGGGACATGCTCCTCGACGCTTTGAAGCGGCAAACCAACCTCGCGCTCGGATACTACCAAGACAGAGACAAAGAAAAAGAGAAGGAAAAGTGGAAGCAACTACCAGCCCTCGCACGCGCATTCTACGAAGATAGGGACGAAGATGGGAAGGACTTGAAGCGAATCAAAGAATTGTTTCGTCTTGATCCTCGCGAGGATCCGTCATTGCTTGGTGGCCTCGATGTTCGCCAGCTTCGACAGGTCTGCCTCTATGAGCACCCCGACACAGAAAAGAGCATGGCAGGGGGACTGTTTCACTTCGTTCTCGTAGCTGATGAGTCAGTTCTCAAAGACGTTGCCAATGGTGAGTTCGTCGTGAAGGCGGTCGCCTACGACTGGGAAGAGGGAGGTGATAATTGGGGTTGGATGAGGATTCCAACAGGTTATCTATTGGAGCTTTGGCATTCGCTCATGCTTTGGAGGGACAACACTCATAGGGTTTTACGCTATGACGGCGAAGAGGACGGTCTCAATGGATATATTTGGCCTGGAGAAGACGCAGCTGACCCAACTAGCGACTGCTCCGAAGTGCGCCGCCAACTGCACTATGAGTCCCAGCGCCCACGGTATGGTCTGCGCGAAGCTAAGTAGCCTAGCGTTGTTGCGGTGGTGTATAGAAGTGGTCCGTTTTGATCTCAAGTCCCACAAGGTCCTCTTCCAGTTTGTCAACCTCTTCCAATATATTTCTAGCCTCGTCGTCTTCCTGGTCCTCCCACACTGACCTTATCGCCTCAATCAACCTTCTTGCATAATCCTGGGAATGCTCTGTCATGTTCAGATAGAAGTGGTAAAGCCACTCGTGCCAGAAGTTGGTTAATCGAACCGTATTAGTAGGGTTGTTCTGGTTCCAGAGACCTTCGGCAAAGGTCAACTGCTCGGCGACGTCCCTGATGATATTTGACGCGTGCCCTCTGAAGTCCGGGCCGTCTCTGGTGTTCATGTAATTGAACATGCTGACAACTCCGCGTAAACTTCCCATGGCAAGCTCTATCTCATTCTTGGCCTTCTTTACCATATTGTCTGGGGCAATATGGTTGGCTCCTCGCGCCATCTTGAGACAACGTGCAGATTAGCATCAGCCTGGCAAGTTTCAATAATAGGAGAATGTACGCACTGCGCCTTTAACCATGTTGATTTCTTTTATAGCGATGACGAAGTTTTTTTCATGCTTCTTGCCGCCCAAGCACCACATGAGGCGGCTCCAGAGATTATCCATCGCCTCGTCCTCAGGACCAGGGCTGCCAGGGAGAGCCGGCCAATTCGCACCAACACCTAACAGCATGATTCCTTCAAAGAACTCGGCAGGGAGCAGGGGAATTTTGGAAGTTTCGCCGTCCTGAAGACTGTTGAAGAGGTAGGGGTTAGCAAGTTTCATGATGATGAATGGTATCTATGGCATGGCAGTCAACCATACGTTACCGTGAATAGATCCCAGAAAAATTGTTTCATAGTGCTCTTGTCTATGGGATGCTCGGCTAATTAGACGTTTCAGTAAGAGTCTTAACGGTGAATCATGGCAATGCAAGAAACATACTATCCACGTCTTTCTGGCCTTCCACATATATTTCTGGGAAAACGTCCCCGTCGGCGCAATCACCTGGGTTTAGCCACGAAGCCACGTTCTGTAGTATTGGTATTTCTCGGTCTTCTTTGTGCATCTGTGCCGCTGTCCTGTGCTATCCGAAGTGCGTGGTCAGTTAGCTAGCTATATAACGGATCTATGCCGGAACTAGGTTCATACTCACCGGCTGAATTTTGTATTCGATTTCCGCCTCCCTTTTCTCGTTGTTCTCGTCTACCAACTCCATGGTTTCGATATTTTCTTGCTCTTGGCGTGTGTGCAACAAGTGGTGTGGGCGATGAGAGTGGCGAGGGAATAGTGATGTAGAACGACGCCTCTTACTTATCTCAGGGGGGGCATCAGACATGTCTTCACAGATTCCTTCCTCATTGCAGAAGGTGTATGTGCAGTTGACCAACTTAGTCCTACCACCACCTAGGCCTAGGGCGGCAGCGATTCGAGAGTTGTACAAGAAAGGACGACATATGATATCCCAAGCTATCTCCTCGATTCCCTCAAGTATCACTCGGGGGCTTATGCCGAGCCATAGCTTGATGAAGGGTATCCTGAGGAAAGGATAATCAACATTGACGTAGGTGTTCCATATATCCTCAGTCGCCTCAAGCATGCTCTCGCTGCCTATTCTGAGCAGAACGCCCGCGAGTAGATGTTCCATTTAGAACCTGTCTCCGCTCTTTCCATCTCTTGAAGAGAGCTCCATGAGTGACGAGGTGTTGGCCGCCATGTCGTTCAGCTGATCAGAACGTCGAATGACACTTGAAGATAGGCTAGGGCAGGTAGGATTGCGGATCCACTCCCTCATGGCGCTTCTGTAAGCATCCAGCTTGGGGTTCTCGACCTCAACTGCATCGCTATAGCTGGTTTTGCAACAGGTTGCCATACCTCCCTTGCCGCCGGCGACAGAACAGGTGTCGACCTCGGTGTCAAGGGCCACGCGCACGCGGTCGGGTGGGCAGCCACTCCGGCAGAAGCCATTGGGGTGAGGGTTGGGGGCAGGGCCGACGTCTTTGTACTCTCTGCAGTCCTGGAAGCGTAGGTGGGGCTGGACGCTGCAGCACAACTTGCGAAACTGAGTGCCGGGGATGTTGAGGCCGTGCGGGTTCTTGTTAGGGTCACATTGTCCTCCGCCTGAGCCTGAGGCCGACCTAGCCCACACCTGGGTCTTTGTCAGGTCACCATTCGGGTTCCAGCACTCGTCTTGGTCGTCACAGTTCGGATACAGGCCCCACTCACAGGTGCCATATACCTTCATGTTCTTGGTGTCGGTCGTGCAGCAGGCAGACTCGTAGTTCTGCTTCTTGTGGCAGTACATCTGGTTGGATCCAATCTCGACCATATCGCTGGGGCATGAGTCGCCCTTGGTACACTTGCCGTTTTTGAAGCCGTACCATCCGCATGTCGGCATCTTGTCTGCTTTTGGGCAGCAGAAGGTATGGCGGCCATCACCGCCGCATCCCGTCTCATCCCACATCATCTCGCCCTTTTTCGTGCGGGAGCCCTTGTCCGAGCGAGGAACAGGGACCCAGCCCTTGGGGCAGCTCTCCTTGCAGTTGGTCCAGCGGCACTGCTCATTTGGGAATTCCTTGATCTCATATAGCTCTTCGTTCTCGAAAGAGCGCTTTGAGAGTTTGCGGCCGACTGCCTTGGCCAACGCCTGGCTGTGCTTGGCGTCCTTGGTATCATGGCTGATAGCCCACACCATGACACCCCCGAGACATCGTGACTGTGCGAATTCGCTCTTCAGCTTGAAGGTCTCCTCATCATCAAAGGAGACCCATTGATTTCCCCAAGTAGCGACCTTGACGGCCTCCTCGTCGTACAATTGAGGCTTCAGGTTGCGATCCTTGATGATGGTATCAATTTCCGAGTTCAGCAAGACACCCGGTTCTCGACTGCACTTGCCCGCGTTGCCCGGGTCCTTGAAAAGGCAGCCGGGCTTCTTGCAAGAAGCGGATTGGACAGTGAAGGCGCGTCCGTAGAATCCCATGCCCAAGACGACGTTGTTCGGCTCGATGTCGTTGCGCCAGAGCAGATCGAGGGCGAGCTCAATCTCGGTGAGGTTGGTGTGGGCGTTCAGATAGGGCTTGGTCCAGGTAGAATTTTTGTCCCAAACACCGTGCAAGTCGTAGGGCCTTTCTTTTTAGCTTTCCTCTCACCATCAAAATAAGGGGCTATGGCGGTGCTCACATGATGTTGAAGAAATCAACGGTTTTTTCCTTGACGCCACTGTTAGCCATCTGTGTTGGCAACCAAGGAGCAGACTCACTAGTTTCTTGATATCAAAATGCTGTAGGTACCAATACGACGCGGGGAGAGTAATGGTAAGCCCTTTGTCGTTTGAATCCAACATTTTCTTCAGAGAGGCCATGAACTTGGGAAAGTTGGCGAAGTCGACCTGCCGCTCACCCCGATCAATAGCTTGAGGGTATTCCCAGTCCAAGTCAAGGCCATCAAAGTTATGGGTGCTCATGAAGGACAGGAGAGATTTCATGAAAGCCTTTTGGCGTGGGACAGAGGCCGCAAGGTCTGAGAAGGTCTTCTCTGTCGGTCCCGGGTCGTTAAAGGTCCATCCCCCGACGGCAAGGTAGACCTTCAGCTCGGGGTCTTTCTTCTTCTGGGTCATAAGACGTCTGTAGGTGTTGAGGTCAGATTCTTTGTCCGCCCTGCCCTCAAAGGTTTTCGGATCAATGGTGGCAAAGGCAAAGTTGATGTGGGTATACAGTCCGACAGGAATTTGTTCGGGCCAGAACTTCTCACAGGGACGAGTCCGGGCCCATCCCTCAAAGTAGCCGACGACACGGGAGACGCCGTTGGTCTTACCGCAACTCGGTCGCTTGACCTTCTTTGAGCCGCAGTATTCCTTGGTGGTCTATTCCGTGCAAGGTCGTTGTTAGTTCAGCACAGCAGAACACAAACTAGCTTTACTTACACCACAGTATCCGTGCTTGGAACAGCAGAAGTTCAAAGGACATTTCTCATTTTCAGCCCATTTTGAGCCAAAGCCTGGGTTACACTCGGCCTTTCTGTCACAGTCGGAGCGACAGTTTGATCCACAATCTTAATAGACAGAGTCAGTTCAAGTCTGGCTGCATCATTAGTAAGGCCATGGCAAACATACAGTCAGGGCCAAAGCCACAGTTTCCAGATTTGTTACAGCATCCGTTTTTACAGCGCTTGGTCGCACTGCAAGTTGTCTCGTCGTCGTCGGCTGCTGCGACGCAAAGGCACAGCAGCAGCAGGCAGAAGCGCCAAATGCGTATATGCATATTGGCCGAGGCTTCAGGCCTTCAGCCTTTGAGGGATTGAAAGAATGAATGAATGACTGACTGTCCAAGAGATACCAGTCCAGAGAATATATCAAGCAAACAGAGACATAAGGGACAGAGGAAGAGATCTGGTGGTTTAGGATGATAGGCTCAGTGAACTAAGAAACGACGTTTTTCTGGCGTCCATGAAGCAATTAAAACATCTTAGAGGTGACTTTTTACTGCTCATACAGATGGGTGTCCTCTTGGGCAAGACAGACATCGTTGGATATCATACTGCCAACCCACTCCACTCCTCTCCCCATTGGGATCCCTGGAGAAGACCAGCAAACGGCTGTCCGGCTCGCTCGGTCCTCTATCTGTAAATTGCAGGGGTGACCAAACTCTGACCTTGACCCCGGCCTGTAATTTAGGTCCAGGTCCCAACTCATAGTCACAAGAGGGGTGGGTTGCTCGGATCTCAACTGTGCAGTGCTCCGTAGACCATAGCGCTCCACTGTGCTGTGCCAATGACCGAGCTCATGAGTAACCGAATGCTCACCGTGACTTGCGAGCACGATACCCTGACAATCATGGGTGTTTTCACCCCTGCTAGCCTCGTGGGGCCGCCAGTCTTAAAACTAACAACCAACACAGCATGACATCAAGACAGACAGACTGGGGCAAAAACCTCGCCAGACAGGGGAAAGGGCTTTCTGATCCCATCCTGCTTCTCTCCAGCCCCTTTGGTTCTTGCCTTGTGCATGCAAAATACCTCATATTTGTGACCTTGTAATTTCCAGCCTCGCACAGAGTATCGGCCATCGGATCACGGTGGCATGCACATGAGCAAGACAAACGTCTGTCAAAGGTTCCTGTCAAGCGACATCGGGTACATGGCCCCAGACAGGGCATGCCGAGCCCATCTGTGTATCGGGCCGGAACGAGTGCGTGAAAACTGTTGCCTGCTCTGCCCAGTCAAGGATTCTCCGTTCATCAACATCAGCTGCACACCGACCTCGGCAATACCACCTTGTCCTTGTTATTGGTCCTTTATAATCTGAACAAAATTAAGGTTAGCGTAGGATCAGGCCATGTGGAATTTTTCCGAGTGCCTGCAAGTACCCTTATGCTTAATCACGGGCTGATTCAGTGTTTATCTTGGGCCGCCAATTCAGAAGACCTGCAGTTTCGAACTTGATCTATTCAGCCAGGAAGCGGTCACTAAGACAATATGGCTACTCTCAAACATCTTTTTGCCTTCTACAAGTGGAACCCGGCCGTGGGCAAGGACTGTGGCGGCATCTGGACGAGCACCTACTACTGTATTGGTATTCCTGGCACACTCACCACCAGGCCTGCCCCTACTACCCCAAAGCCTACGGCGACAGGCGGCATTGAGACTCCCTCACTAATCTAAGAGAATATAGTCAAGAACTGCAATAAGTTCCATAAGGTCATGTCTACCACCACTTGCTCCTCAATCGAGTCGTACTATAGGCTGCCACTCGCAACCTTTATCATGGAATCATTCTATTGGCAAAGATTGCACTTCTCTGTGGGCGAACTACTATGTTTACGTGGGCGTCGAAGGCTATTAGCCATCCACAACGACCGCTAAACCCACCACGACCAAAGCACCGAGCAATGGTATTGAGACTCCCTCGCCGATCTAAGAGAATATGGTTAAGAACTATAATAAGTTCTATAATATCATATTAACGACCACCTGCACGTCTATCGAATCATACTATAACCTCCCTCTCGCAACCTTTCTCTCATGGAACCTAGCTATCGGCAAGGATTATATATCCTTATTAGTTAATTACTATATCTATATCGCCACTATTAGCTAGAAGCCCCCCACTAAGACCACGACTAATACGCCTATAACCATAAAGGCACCCTCGAATGGAATCCCTACGCCTTCGCCGATTTAAGCTGGCATGGTCAGTAACTATAATAAGTTTCACCTCGTCAGTTCGACCACCACCTGTATATCTATCCAGAACTACTATAAGATCACCATAGCAGACTTTGCCAAGTGGAATCCCGCAGTTGGCTCTAAGTGCACTGCCTTGTGGGCTAATTACCACGTATGCATTGGTGTCATTGGCGGAACCCCTACCAACCTAGGCAACGGTATTTCGACGCCCTCGCCAATCCAGCCCGGCATGGTCAGCAACTGCAAGAAGTTCCATCTCGTTTCGAGTACGACCACGTGCGCGTCAATCCAAAACTATTACAAGATCACGATGGAACAGCTGGCCAAGTGGAACCCGGCTGTCGGTGCCAAATGCACGGCACTGTGGGCTCAGTATCATGTCTGTGTTGGTGTTTAGATGACGGCGATCATCATGAGGTATACGCATAACTGATTGTTCATGATCATGACGCTTCTTTTCAAAATATGGCATCTGCCACATATAAGACTTATGACCCACGTTTGGGATTAATGATGAAGTTATCATGTCCATCTTCAAGATTGACGTCTGTTACGGAGTACTGTGTAACCTGATGCCCGATATAAGCATAGCAGGGGCCCGCTACGCCACTCCCGTGCGCCACTTTCGTAGCTGCGGCCCGGGCCGCTCTAGCGCCCATGAATCTTCCGACTTCGGATTGCCAATTGAGGAGGCGGCCTATCTTTGTATTAAACAATATTGCCTGGATGCATCACAGCAATGTTCCGGTATCAATATCAGCATGATATGGAACTATGAGTGCTCATATTGTTTCAGTCAGGTTCTTATTTTTAATCTGCGATTCTGCCTTTATCCTAGCCTAAAAGTAGTTAGTATGTCTGTTAATACTGACTTTTATTGCTTACTCGATCATAGTTCGTCTAACTCTCCTACGGGATTGCCGCAGACGAGAATAGCGGATTGAAATTTTTGAAATATTCTCTTTGCGTGAAAAAGTCCCTAACTATACCCCCTTTTCAGGCACGTACCCTATACCGATGTGATTGCAACAAAACAAAGGGAAGTGATTAGAAATTACTACACAAGGGGCTTCCTTTGAAGTTCTCGACCCGAAACCCCTGCCTGGGACAGACGAACAACGGAAGCGGTGAGATTAGAGACGGGCCGTCTTGGTGGCATCGAAAAGGAGAGGGAATACGATCGTCGATGTTTCTACTTGAGATTGAGGCCAGAGAACGAAAGACCGAAGTCGTCGTCACTAATGCTGATCATAATGCAAAGTGCTTTAAAACCCTTTCCTATGGCTTCTGCAAGTGACGGAGAGCTGAAGTCCTGGACAGCTAAGATTTTAAGTTAATTACCTAGGTGGGTATTTCTCCAAGTGTATTTACCCCTGTCTTCAAAACGTTGCTCTTGATTTGCATTTCAGATGACGTCATAATCAGCCACGCTATGCCATCCTCAACGCCACATGTGCTCTCCTAAGTTGTGGCGAAGCTTAAATGCTTGAGTTTGCACAAGATAAGTTATGTATCGTGCATAACTTCAGTCATTGCGGACAGCTACTAACCACAGCTCGGCACATGATGTCAAGGATCTGCAGTTTATAGCGGAAGGTGGCTTTTTGCCTCAAAGGGAAAAGCTGTCTCTATCTTTTGCCAAACATAATTTTGTGGCCAGGCCTTGATCCTTCGATGATCGTGGTAGAATCTATTCGCAACAACAACAGGCTGGGTTGGCGACCCTTATCATAAATCCCTCACGCTTTAGACAACCTCTGCCTAAATAATCTAGAGTTGGGTAATTTATGAAATCATCTCTGACAGCCGAACACATCCACATAGCCATGCTATCCGAACCAATTGTCCAAATACTAGTACTCAATCTGCATCGCTCCCTTCCCACACCTGTTCGTCAAGATCTGCCTGATGGACCGTCCAGGCTATGCACTCAATACCTCGGAATCACTCGAGCTGTCCTCACAACTCCAGAAGCTGGCGTGTCTCCATTCTCATCCAGCCCCAGTATGTTGGTTCGTCGTCATCATCTCGCAGAGGAATCTCCTTCCGCGGCGTTTCTTCAGCGTCGACCGCCTTGACGATGAAGGTACCCTCTCCAACTTGATTGAGCACGTCTTCATCGGCAAGCAAGAAGACGAAGCCTTCTTTCGAAGGCATGGGCTTTCCGCCCTTGCCTTCACTGTAGATTTGGCACAGGGCCTTTCGATCTAGACCGCTCAGCAGAGAGGGGTCAGACCGGGCGTCCAAACGGAAAAGTTCTTTGAGCTTCTCGATTGCCTCATCGTCGTCATATGTAATAAGCTCCTCTTCAGCATGTCTCTTTGTAGCGGCTAGCAGTTTGTTCCAGTTGTCATCCGAAGAAGGGCCGTAATAGGTGGGGTAGATAGTGAATCCCCAATTAGCGGGCGGTTGGAGCTCCTCAAGAGGGTAAAGACAATACGCGTCGAGGGGGTGCTGTTCAAGCCCCTCTAGAGCCCTCTGCAGGTCTGGCATTGTGTTCTAATAAACGGGCTAATGGTGGCGTGAAAAAGCTGTGCGAGAGATAGAAGTGTGAGGAGAATAGGTGTGATGTTTTGGAATGCTAAAGGGAACAAAAAGAGAAGGTCATGGAGCTTTTAATAATAAAAGATCGCTGTTAATTTAATGTTGTTTACATATATATTCTGTTACCGATGGAAGCAGACGAGGCCCCTGATTGACCGGCGCCGGCGTGTTGGTTCCGGGATATACCACGTTAGGCAGTCATGTCCTCGATGGATCGAGGTCATGGGTGACCTTTTGGTCAAGTGGCCAACTGGCATTTCTCCTTAATAGCCACTGCCTAGCTGCTCGCGTAACACATTCTCTAATATAAATATGTTTTAATACAGTTAAACGCCACGCTCTGGACGGAGACGCTGCTATATAAGGAAAACACGATCTCTAGAAGCGTAGTTTAGTATGTGTTTAAAGAAGAAACGGGGAAGATAACTCTGTTGGCCGGGTAGTAAAACCTGTTTTATAAATGCATCTTAAAATACTATCATGTTTATTAATATGCCCCCCCTTGCGTTGGAAACTCATCCAGGCTACCGAATTACCCTAACCATAGCATGTTAGACATGTTATAACCATATAACCAATGTTGCACCGGCTGCAAAGCTCGTGCCGTAAGCATTGGTAGTGTAGTATTTTATACAGCATGTCAGCACGGTTTAACCCGCAGATGTTTTTCCTTTGTTTATCACATTAAACATGGTTAACCTTTAGATCTGGCACTTAAGCTGGGGGCTGCCTATGTTGTGTCGGAGGCTTCGAAATTCGCCCCTTTCACTGAGCTTGATGAGCACGAACCAAATGATCAGGTTTGCAATTGACAGTTGCTCGAGTTACTGATTATACAACATCAGAAACTTGGGCCTCTTGTATCAACTCTTCGATGGTCCGGAACTTGACGTCGCCAAAAAACTTGGCTCGTTGTTTTTCAGCAACGTCCATCGGAACCAACCCTGCCCCAGCGACTGTCCATTCATCAATGCTTGCAATGTACTGCTTGTCGGGATCCGACCCATCTTGAACCGTCTTCTCGATCTCCTCACGGGAAACAGGAATCCGCTGTTGTAGTTAGTGACCGAAAATGTTATGTTGGAAATGCTATCCTCACCTCGATTTTCAGGTTGAGCAGCTTTTCAACCTTAGGAATCGCTTCAAGCCATGTACCCGTCTCGCCGTAGACGTAAGTATATCGATCCCACTTTGGATGCTTGACAAGTTGCACAACCGCTTTGCTAAGATCCCTCGCTGACGTCCACGTAACTCTATCATCGCCGGTCCCCGGAAGTCGACAAGTTGATTTTTTGAGATCGAGTGGCCAGGCTAAGTAGGGTCGAATGTAGGTTTTCTGGCCTGACGGAAGGTGGACAAAGTAATCCATCAGCCAGCCTTGGTTCACGGTGGTCCACTCGACTTCTGACTGCTGGGCAAGAATTTCCCGAAACGCGTGGCGGGAGTCGGCGTGTCTCCTAGGGAGGTCGGGGAAGCGTTCGACATTGCCAATAAAGTCACTGGGGATTAAGCGTTTGCATGTTGATGACTGGTGACACGCATCCAAAATGTCCTGGTGCAGAGAGACAAATGCAGGGGCGTCGCCTGCGGTAAGAGTCGAGATGATGGTGCTGATCTCGAACTTGTCAAACAACTCGACCAGATTCTCCTTGGAATAGCTTGGGACCAGATGGTATTGAATGCCAAGTTCAGAGAACCAAGGTCGCTCGGTACGGGAGATAATGTGGAAATCGTGCTGGCCATCACGAACGAATTCTTCAGCCAGGTAACGAGCAATGTCGCCTGAGCCGGCGACGGCAACTGCAGGGAGTTTTCCCATCTTGGCAAGAGAGATAGAGAGAGAGGGAGAAAAAGAGGGGGATAGAGAGACGTCTGAGCAACTTGCAAGAGTCTTTAGCAGCAGATCTCAAGACATACTTATAACAAATTATAGGCAAGAAAGACGGGTAGGATTTCTAAGCTGGGAGGCAGCCATGATCTCCACCTTGAACTAAGAGAATTGCCTTTTTTGGCCTCGAAGCGAGCTTGCATGATTTGGCTATAGTGGTTACTAAGTCTCAATTTGTCATCAAGAAATCGGTCATCGTTTCCCCGCCCGCGATTCTTTTCATCTCATGAGATGTCTTAATCCCAAGCTCGAGTTGTTGCACTAACAATTGCATATATGCAGCTCATAAACGACTAACAGCCAAACATGACCATGATTGCATATGTGCCTTGATCCTACCTTGGGCACTTATTCTATAAGATCCGCACCCCGCACTCGTTTGATAACCCTAATAGAGGTATCGATGCTCCCCAGATTGCTCAACAGTTGTTAGGATCCGATGGCCCGAAGAGACTTCAGCCGAGAAGTCGGCAACAAGCTGAACCAACCAACCAACCCTTGCATTCGGTGGCACCACCCTGCTCCAGAAACCGACTTCCAGCCACTTAGATCAGGCCTGTCGATAACATGATCATGCAAGACCCTCGCTTCGAGCAGAGAAAGTTGTTCTGGCCCCAAAACCTACAATCTGTCAACTGTCCGGAATCACAAACCGTCACCCCCGCTCCCTGTAAAAAGAGGAGTCACCGCAGCGACCACGAGACTAGAACCACGACGCAGTCCAATATGGCCGACTCGAAGACATCATCGGAACCGAAACGAGAGATGAAGGTGCTCGCGCTGGGCCTTCCACGCACTGGATCTGCCTCCATCGCCGAAGCCCTGGAAATGCTGGGCTACCAGAATGTCCACCATGGAATGAAGGCCATCGACAAACTCGACGACTGGAAGGTTATCAATCGCGCCGCAGACGCAACATTCCCCGTTTTGCCGACCTACACTGGGAAGCCATTTTCCCGCGAAGAGTGGGATGAGCTTTATGGTACCTGCGAAGCCGGTACCGACATGGCAGCTCTGTTTGCAATGCAGCTTGTCAAGGTCTACCCGGAGGCAAAGGTTATCCTTGTCATCCGGGACTTTGACAAGTGGTATGCGAGCTATAGTGGCATTTTCGATCAGGTGTGGAGTTTTCCCGCTGATCTGGCTGTGAACTACGCCGAACCGCTCATTGGATCCGAGACGGGCCAGGCCGCGAGAAAGGCCATTTTGGGTTTTTTCGAGGCTAAAAATGTCGACGAGGCGCGAAAGAATGTCCGTATGGTATATGATCGACATTACCGAGAGCTGAAGGAGATGGTGCCACCAGAGAATTTGCTCGTTTATCGTATGGGAGAAGGATGGGGTCCAATCTGTGAATTTTTGGGCAAGCCAATTCCTGATGCCGAGTTTCCACGAGTGAATGAGGGAGCAGAGTTTAGGGCCAGGCTATCGGAGAAGATCAAGTCACACATCGTTGAAGGGTTGAAGGCGGCTATGCCGTGGTTTGTCGGCGCGGTTGCTGTGGGGGCTGGAGTGACCGTGGTGGCCAAGAGAGCCAGGTTGATCTAGCCTTTGTGGGAAGTTCATGGAGATATAGACAGCATTTGGGTTTTTGAGGGTAGAAGATCAGACGTCACTGGGAGATAGAGCGCTGTGGTTGCATCTGTAACGATCTACTCAACGATCAAGCCGTTGGTATCGTTACCAGCTTGTCTAAGACTTAGTAGTATATTTTCACAGCGATTATCAAACCAAATCGCACATTTTGGCTACTATCTGAAACCTTTGTTTCCCAAACCACTGCGTTGCACAGTTGGCTTAACGAGGGTCGAGAGATGATCAAGAATCTTTATACGATATCGGTTTTTGGATCCTTGATACCTTCCTTTCTGTTTTCTTCTGTCGAATAGTCACTGTCTTCCTCATATGTCATGAATTCTTCATTGTTGATATGGTGATGGCGGAACCAGAAGATGACTGTCTGGACAAACAGGACAATGGCTGGAGCGGCCCAAGCCCACTGTAAAAAAAGTTAGTATTTCTACCAATTAGCCACAAGTGAGACTTACAATTAGATGAGGATCTACGATGGCGGGGATTAAGATCTGGGCGAGTGCCGCCGACAAGGCTTGCATGGCCAGAGAAATGGCGACAACGATAGACTTCATACCAGGAGGTGCCCGAGAATAGGCAAGCTCGTATGCAGTGACGGTGCAGAACAGCTCAGCGATGGCGCCAAGCATGACATTGGGCAACTGCCACCAGATAGAGACGGGTGAGACGTCATCGCATGTGGATGCATGGTAACCGCAGGGCGAGGTCTCGTACACTCTGTACTGCACTATCGTGCCAATGACGCCCGAGATGGTAGCCAGAGTGAATCCGAAAGTCATTCGGCTGATGGGTCCGAACTTGATGCGGCGTCGGTGGAGGAATGGATACAGGATGTAGGTCATGATGGGAGCAACCACCATGAGCGTCAGAGGGTTGAAGTTGTGAAGCAGATCGTTAGGTGCGCCCTTGGTGGTCATGGATGCTCCTTGGTTGGATGACACAGCACCGACACCGCCATCATTGAGAAAGAAGATGGGCAGGTAGAGGAAGATCTGACAGGCCGAAAGTGTGCGACGAGCGTCATCAACAGCTTTGTCGTTCCATGAGACCTTGGTTCCTTTTGTTGCGAGAGTGGAGGCCTTGGCTGAATGGAAAAAGTCCTTGGCCCAAAGCCTTCCCTTGTTCTCCTTGGTAGCGATGGCGATAATCTTGAAGAAGTTGTTCAAGTCTGATCCTTGAGGCGGTGTCCTACGCAATGTCTTGTATCGCCACAAGAGGAGGACAGGGAGGAGGATGTAAATAATGCCAGGCAGCAGAAAGGCGAGCCAGAAGCCGACGTACTTCTCGATGTACGTAGTGGCAATCATGAAAAAGGCACCAACATTGATGCACATGTAAAAGATCAACATGATCCTCTGGACTGTTGTTTCAGGGTCCACGATGACGCGCTCGCCCGACTTGAGCGTCTTGACATACTCCTTCTGGTGCGTGTACTGATCCACGATGAGGGGAACGACATTGGGCTTGAACAAACCAGCACCAATGGCGAGCAGGAAGAAGCTGATCATGAAAGGAGCCAGACCGTTGCCAGCTTTGAGAACAGAGGGAGCTGCACCACCAACCAGGATGACGTGGGCGAAGCCGCCGATAATGACGCCGTACATGATGGCTCTGAAACGGCCGGTTTTGGTGTCGCCTAGCCATGCGCCGAAGATTGGGATGATGTAGGCTAGGAAGTTGAAGAGAAGTACCATGGCCGAGGCAAACTGAAGACCTCGGTCCCTAGGCATCGAGTCAGCTGGGAACCAAGTTGGTGTTCGTGGCTATCTTACAGGGCGCCAGCGTGGCCGTTTGGATCATTCTTAGCCACAGCACCAGCACCATTACCACCCTTTGGTAACGGAAACTGCATAAAGTTGTTAAACACCGTCTTGACACCATAGAACGAAGCTCGCTCTGCTAGCTCTACAATACAGAGCAGATAAGACGACCATGGGATGCGGCCTGCCACCTTTCGCAGAGTGTGATGTTCTTCAGGGCTAGGGGCCGGATACTTAGGGTCTGCATCCCTGGCGGATAGACCCTTGGCTTCATAGTTGATTGAAGGTGCCTTGGGGTGACTTTCGGCCGAGTCATGTGTTCTGTCGGGCGAGAGCGACGGGTTGTCACCCTCCTGGGGCTGTGTGGGAAGGGCTATAAGATTAATTAGAAGTGCTCCTAGAACACATTTTAAACTGGTTGTCACGAGCTCACCCATTTATTCTTCGCTTGTTTTAAATGTGACACTGACCACAACAACTCAATATCTCTGTCAAGACTTTTGCTTTCAAGGCGTTCCTCTCCATTTATTATCATTGCAGTGGCAAGGGGTCCTCACTTTCGGCTGATGTCGCCATACCCTCCGGATTTACACCATGGACCTGGAGCCAACAGAGGCAGGGTTTCGACAGAAAAGCTCCATCAAACAGAACCAACAGCATACGACCTCTGTAAATAATGGCAAGACGACCGAACTGTCGCCGAAAAAAGTTCCTGTTACCATCGCGGCCGCCCCGGTGTGTGTGGAGGTGATGGTGGAGAGATGACAGACACCCGCTGCGTATTTTGCCTATCTTGGAGATTCACTTACTGCTCACTGGCGAGAATTTGATGGCTCTCCTGCCGTATCAGGGACAGGTGCGACAAACATCACTTTCTGCGCGTATTGTGTCAACGCTATCATGCCGAATTCCGACCAACGGCCTTGGAATAGTAATGATCAACCTTGAGCATTGAACCTTAAGCCTGCACCCCATATTAATATCCGAGGAGGGTAAAAACAAGTCGGCGTCACAACCGCTCTCCAGAGCTAGGATCGGGTGGGGGTTTGCCATTCCCACCTACGTTGGACTAGGTTTCCAAGATAGTGTAGCGTTCGTGATTATATATTAAACTAGTTATCTTCCCTTTACATACCAAAGGTTTATGGGCGCAAACGGTTTGACGCCGTCATGGATTGATAACTGTCTATGCTATCGTGGTTGAGACCGATGCCAGACAATACTGCAACTTATATGTTGGTGGGTAATTTCTTGGAGAAACACAACACACCAACCATAGCCAAAACTTAAGACGGGATTTTCTTCTGACGACTTTCAAAAAAGTAATCTCGTGCGTTTCTTCATAAACCGAGTATCATATAAAATAGGAAGGGCAAATAATTAATTAATAGCAACGAAGATTATCTTAAGAAAAGAAAGCCCAAAGCTCCCCGTACCTGAACTGACCGGAAAAGAAGATGATGATGATGATCAGAGGTGGCGGCCTCTGATCCTTTTCTACGTACAAGAAATTGCCCAATGGCCCAAAATGGCCTAGCATCCATTTCCCCCAACTCAGTAAGTGTCTACTGCTCCGAGTGACCAGTTGAGCTGCACATCGTTTTTAGTTACCTTGTATCTCATCGATAGAGCATGTCGCGACTCATTTAATCTTCCATCTGAATAATTGTGACCGGGCAGGCACTTTCCTCGGTACTAAGGATTATGCTAACCCGGAACCGCTTCTACTCGATACTTGGTACTTTGCAACCGATAAGAAAACATAAAACAGCTTGTGGTCAATAAGCTCTATGATAATATGTTAATAAAATTAATGGCTAAAGGGCATAATAGCTGCCCCGCTAAAAAGTTAACCAAGACCTCCCAAACCCATTGTGTTCATGGCCGGTAACTCCTCTTGGAGACGTCTGATGCCACCAAAAAGTCCCAAAGCGACACCACTCGAGGCTTGAGGGAGCCTTGTGCATTGGTTTCGCAGTGAGGTATTAGGTTCCCACCAACCAAGTCTGTACCGAGATAACTGTGGAGCCTATTTGTATCTCCTCGGCCATCTTGATGTTACATTTCGTGCAAGTTTGGAGTTTTGCCATGTTTCCCTACCCCAAGTGGTATCTTACTACCCAATGAAATTACCAAGTATCGAGGCACACGGGCGAGTTAGGTAAAAGAGAAGCTACAGTGTTTCATCGTATGATTCTCCGTATAGTTGCCTGCGGGAGCATGATAATCCGTCTCTCCGTCCACAGCCTGTCCCTAGCCTGTCCCTGTCGCTCCCCAGTGTATAAATATCTAACCACCACCCCACTTGTGTAGCCTAGTCGTTCTCCCACTTCAAATCTTGACATCCATCATCTTATTCGCTTTCAAAACTATGCCTCTATGCCTAAAAAAGAGATGTGTCCTTTGCAATTTTTGCTTTCAAGATGGGGATGCCGTCATGCCTGGTTAGTCTAGCACTTTTGTCAATCCAGGACCTGAAAGGCTGATCCCGACCAGCTCGCAAATTATTAAGAACAGCAAAAGGACAAGTCAAATACCGCTCCCAAGGGCTGTTCAAAGATAGCGACGGTTTCGAATTCTTCCCGTGCCGTGGCGCCTGCCACGAGGGGGGCCGACTTGAAGGTTACCATGCTTCTTGTCTGCGAATCGTCACCCCCGAGCTTATCGATCCCCTGAGGAGAATGCTTGGGTACAGTTTCGACCCTTCGCCTAGCGCAGAGAAACGTCGTTGCCGCTGGCTCCAAAACCAACTGGTGTCCGCAATAGAAGAATCTGTGCCTTTGCCACCAGAGGTCCGAGCCAATGTTGCTCAGCATCTGCTGTCAGAGTATGCCGCGGCAAGAAACATTTCACTTGGCCGTTTGTCGGAATCTAGGCCGTCGGTAAAGGTTGCCACCCCTATTGAGGCGAGTTATATCACGTTCGAAGGAGTGACATATCTTGACACTCTGACCAACAAGACGGAAGTGCCTAACAATTGGGTCCCTCCCAGAGTCCTATACGTGGCCCACGAGGGCCTCGGTATCCGAAAGTTACTATTTTCCTCATCCGATGACAGCCCCAAGGTCAACTCAGTTCCCGGCGTGTGGTGGAAGACAATACCACTTTTGGGGCAAAACGGGACTTTACAATGTTTCCACGACGTATGAAACCTCTCTAAAAGCATCATCTCGGGGAAATCCAGCTGACTAGAGTTTAAAGGGTCTGAAATTGATGACCATGTGCTACACCGACGGGGCTGACAGACTTACTCCGACCTATCGTTCGGTGTTTTCGACTCCGCAATCCCCTACTGTCAAGCATCGGCAGGTATCGTTCTCCCAATCCCCAAGTTTATCACATATGCGACTGTCATTATTCCAATACAACCGTCCCGAGATTACGGGCTTCTCTGTCTGTTGCAACCCTGCGCCAGTCTCATTCCACGCTCACACTTCGGACGATGACTTGTCATTCTACGACTCGGCTCCCCACGACTCAACCTGGGTCTATGCCCCACTTAACGAGAACGAACGCATCGTGTCCATCTGGATGAGGGCTACAACAAAGGCCCAATACTGGTTACAATCGGATACAATGACGACTATTGCTGCAATGCGATTACTCACCAGAGAGGACTTGACCAAAAGAGAGTTAGCCTTGGGCTTCAAGACAAGCCAAGGACGCATGCTATTGTTTGGAGGGCAGTGGAGTAATCATCTCCCCCACCATGAATGGACGCTTCTAGACACCCCGGATGGGAAACTCGGGCACTTCTTCTTTGATACCCATCCGATATGCACTCGCGCCCTTTCCTTCGACACAGAAGCGCCAATAACAGGAGCCCCAGTTTTCAACCTGCCCGGCGTCCCTGAGGCCTCTTCGCCTCATCCGAGCTTCCAATCCTCTGATGGCTTTTTCTGGTCCAGTGCTTCTACTGAAGATGTCACGGGGGTGAGACCGTGTCGTCTAAAGGGCAAGATCGTGGGACTTTTGTTCTCTTATCTGGATGGCAGCTCAGCAGCCATCGGTCAGGTCCGTCTTGACCACCTTGCGCCGCTCAAGCAGGTTGACAGCGGAAAGCTCTACCTTGGCTTTAAAAGAACCTCTGAAAATTGTCCTTATATAGCTAGAGTTGAAATGTTGGCCGAGAAGCCGGAAGGTCTTATCAAGGACCAGCAAGACGGCGTGGACATGTGGTTTGAAGTCTCCTGGAGCGGCACAATCGAATGGTGGCACTCTTACCGACAGTGTCAGGTCTGGCAAGCCGGTCGCCAAAGCTTGGATATAGCTATATTGACATTGCCACGAATGCGTCCCGATTGTTATTGAGGATAGTATAGATGGTCGTGAATAAATTCTCGCTCTTATGTATCGGGCTTGACCCGAGCCGGCATCATCCTCCCGTGCTACGGTAGCTGAGATAAGCATAGCTCTGGTGAATACTTTGACATGTCTAAGTAACTCCGGAATTTTCCACGAGGCTCTGCAAGGTGACACTTATCAATGCCAGGCAAGATACCAATACTCTCTAGCGGAAACAGCCAGAAGCCTATTGCTGGTCGCGGTGCCTTGGCCAGTTCTTCTGTTGTCTCTTCCCTAGCCGACTCTTTATAGACTCCTCGATTCTCCTTCAGAATATCCTTCCGTTCCTTGTCCTCCTTTAGGGCCCAGTTACCGGCATCTTCTCTGTTGCATATTCTTAACCAAAAGCTAGGTTTGTGGCTGAGCAAAAAGCGGTAGTCAATCTCTAGTTGGTTTTCCTCTAGGCCTAGCCTTCGGAGTAACCTGAACCAGGCCGAGACCGCTCTATGTGGGGGATGATCCCCGAAGTGCATGTTTTTCAATTCTTATTCGACCGGTCGGGGATCGGTGGGTAGCCTTTCGAACCTCGTGATGGACGGTGTGACTGGGATAGAGCGACTGAGTTTAAAACCTCTGTTCCTAGGGTGCATAGAGGTCATGGGATAGCACATCCGCCAAACCAAGGACCTCTGCGAGAAGATGACTCGTTCCAACCTCGGAATAACTCGTCGGGGTAACGAAGACTGCCCTTTCTGCGCAAGACATAGCCTGCCCCCAACGCTTGCGTTTATGAAGCAGTCCGTAAGCATCGAAAGATTAACGAGGCCAATGCGTCGTGAGTCATGGGTCCACACATCATGTGCGAAACTTGCAAAGCCTCGTGAAGACTGTCTGGGACTCTCGTTCATTGCGATTTCCACAATGTCTAACTCCGGACACAAGTAGAGAGTTCCATGCTCTTGAATCTTTCCACCCCAATTGTATTGGCATGGCAAGTGCACTCGATAAAAGGATTTTGCGACTCGTCGTGACTCGGAGGTGAGATGAAACAGCTCGCTTATCGCCTGTCGCTCCCTTAGGATAATGCGATATTCTCGATTAGGGTTGTGTGGACGATTACAGGTGCTTCCGATGTTGGTGGTCGACTTCTTCTCGTCCTGGCAACTGACTTTAGGATGATTCGTAGAAGGCGCTCATGGCCGAGTACCTTTTCCCAGATCAGGTAGCGAATATCGGTAGGGAGTCTGGGAAACAGCGAAAATGTTGCAACCGGGTGAGGGACCGGATTAAAAATCTGTAAATGCTCATTCGAGCTGTCTGCCGTGTTGGTGGGCTCCATTTTGATGTAACCGGAGAGGAGTAGAGCAACAAACCCTGTATCCTTGAGAGTCGGGAGGCTATCTTATGTAGGCACACAGGGGCGTTCACTCTATGACTCACAAAGTCTGCTCCTAAACTCTATAACTACGGCCGGCTAAACCATCAGACGATGTCGCTTGATTACCAGTATGCTTTGTTAAACAAAGTTTGCGTGACAAACTTTGTGTAGCTTTCGGTATCATTACCAAACAGTCAAGGAGAAGGCCCAGGTGTCTTTCAGATAAGTAGACAACTTGACACATATGTATTGATAAGAATATTATTTAATGAGAATTTAATAAACATTTAAAGAAACTCTATAAACTATTAAATATGCATTTGAACCCTCTATAATAATTCCAGATTCTATTGTATAAAACGGAGAACGAACATTACCGATGATTCATAAAGACAGCCTTCGCGAGATACTGAATGTCCACGCCCCTCAGATCTTCTAGTCGATCAGATCATATGCTCAGTGATCTACGCCTTTGGCTTGACAGACTGGGGGTTCCGAAAGATGTTCTTCGGATCATATGCGGCCTTGATCTTTTGAAGTCTCTGCAAATTGGATCCCCAGTACATCTCCGCAGCCCTATCCGCCTTGAGCTGCGAGTCTGGGTAGTTGGCATACATGCCCCAAGTGCCCTCGCGAAGAGATTTGGAGATGCTCTGGCGCAGAGTCGTTAGCAGCGAGAACCCGTCGCTGGGGTACTTCTGTCCCTGGGGCACACTGTCGTAGAACTGGAAGAGCAGCAGCGCGTCGCGGTGAACATAGGCCATGTCGGTGGGCTTGGGCTTTGCCACAGCTGAGTACTGGCCACCTTGAATATCCATCTGGATCCACCAAGAGTGGCTGCTGCTTTTGCCAGTGGTGGAGATGGAGTTGACGAAAGATTTAATCTCCTCCAGTGAGAGTTCTCGAGTAGTTAAGCTGGTGGCGTAGAAAGTATCGTGCTGATCTTCTGTTAGCTTTAGATCGGAGGTGAGTATGAGCCTACTTACAGCATTGTAGGAGGCACTAGTAGGGTTAATGTCTGAAGTACCAGCAAAGTGGGTAACCAATTCAATCCATCCAACAGTTGAAGCGCTAACTTGGACATTGAGCTTGCTGAGAAGAGGCTGGAGAGCCTTTCGCAGACCAGCCTCATCCCCGACGTAGGCGCCATCGATGCTGTACCCATCCTTTCGAATAGCCACCTGCATAGTAATCTCGCTTGGCATAGTCTTGCCAAACTCTTGCACATCCCAAAGACCTTGAGCCGCCGTCTGTTGATCCCAGTTGAGGCCAATATCGAAGTAGGTCATCTTCTCAGGGGCAGGGAATGTGTTGAATTCGAGCTCAGCGACAATTCCGAAGGAGGCTCCAGCGCCTCTAATAGCCCAGAAGAGATCCGATCGCTCTGTCTTGGAACAGTGGACAACTTTGCCATCATAGAGGACGACTGTAGCGCCAATAATCCAGTCAAGCGTCAAGCCATGCTTTCGTGAGACCATGCCGTAGCCGCCGTGCAACGCATGTCCACCAAGACCAACTCTAAGTTTCATTAGCAAGTTTCTCAAAGATCTGATTTCCTGACCACCGTAACCTACCCGGTGCATGTGCCATGAGAAAGAGCCCTCTTGCCCTGGTTGTACAACTCAGTGGCCACATGTCCAAGCCTTGCTCCAGGCTGGATCTTGGCTGTCCCATCTTTGGCTAGCTTTACGCTATACAAGCGGTCTAGCTCAATCACAAGGTGTCCGTCCTCTCCGCCAAGACCAAGTGAGGTGTAGCTGTGGCCACCACTCTTGCCGCTCACAGAAACACCATGCTTAGAGCCGCAGGAGACGGCAGCAGATATTTGAGCGACAGTAGTCGGGACCGCGATTGCAATTGGTTCAAACTGAAGTCGTAGGTTGTATGCTGTTCCGTCTTGGGTCCAGGTCTGGCTGCCTTTGGTATCGATGGGAACTTTGGCGTTGGTGAGACAGCTAGTGACGGCTTCTCGCTTAGTGGGGACGGCTAATGATGGAGAGACCAGGGCAGCAAGGCCCATTAGCCCACGGAGAAGTTGAGAACGCATTGTGATTGTGTGAGATAACTGGTGAGATGAGGAGTGAATGGAATGCAAAACGGCTGAGACCAAGATGATCCAGACCTATTTAATATCATGGCAATGGCGATAAACATTGGCAAGAGGGCTCTGCCCCACAGATCGGCGCCTTACGAGAGCTTCCGTCTGCCGAAACCCGAACGGACGAGTCCGAAGATGGAGAATACGAGACGAGCTAGAAGTGAGGCGCCTCTCGATGACGAGAGACGGTGTTGAGCTCGGCGGTATAGAGAGCTCCTACCATTCCACGAGCCGACAAGCCGTCAATAGGAGAAAACGGCGATTTTCTCCTTCAAAAAAGAAACTTCAATGACGAAAATTGAGATCTCATCTCACCTCACAGAAGGATTCTGGTCAACGGGTCTTCCCAACTAGCGTCGATTAGTGGCAACTTTGCTCTACCCGAAAGACCCGGCATGACGGATGCCAACCCACAAAGAGCTAGACCATCTATAATTAGTAGATCTTCTGGAATGTGGTTTATGCCATGATGTCATTGCTCCCACTTTCGGAATAAAACCGCTCGGGGTAGACGATCTCGTGGACGGAAGAGAGTGTTACGTTACGATCTATTCAGCCACGCGAGACGCAAGCAGGGCATCGCCAGAACCGAGCCGCGACGATCTCATTCAGTCAATACAAAGCTTAGCGTATGGCTGGTCGCCTACGCCCAGTTTGGGAAACAGAGTGCCAAACATACTTGTGCAGGGTAAATGGTCTCTTGTACAATGAACAAGACCCAAATTCATACACGTTACTGAGGGTAGTCACAAGAGTTCTAGATATTTTAGGATCCCTGACTATAAGAATAACACGTAACTCTATTTGTGACTACCTAGTAGACTTATTCACGAAGATGGTTATAGTTGTGGGGAGTTACAAATTGTGCTTTTCGGTGGTCGCCATCCTCGACGGCTCTAACAAAGGGAGTAAAATCATCGCCAATGATGGAAAAGGCAAACCCGCTTAACAGCTCTAGTTATTCTTACATCTTAAACTCCATGGCGACACTGATGGCTTATGAATCCGTCTTCGCGGTATTCTGTCTCTGCGTCTGGTTTCCTCAGTGTGTAATCTCGACCCATGCGCAGCACGATCTCACGCTACTTGTTTCTCAACATTCAGGTCTAGGATGTAAGGAAAAGGATAAGAAAATAATGAGTATGAGGGTTTCAGAGTATCTTGTCGCCTTGAAATAAGACAATCACCTAGCTAGTATGCGTTCTTCGATCTTCTAGCTCAGTTAATCCATCGAGGGCCAGGCTCCAACTATAATAAAGAATACACTTTTATGCGTTCTTCAGGCGTAGGAAATAGCGGCCCTCGGGCACAAATACAGCTACTGTATACAGAGCGTCACAGAATTGAGCAATGCTATTACTAGTAACACTCTTTCGTTTTCAGTTTAGGACCATCATGTTGCCCGTCTTTGATCATCGGTCCGTGTCGAGAAGATGACCGGTCAGGATTACAATGTACTCAGGAGCCCTAGTCTTGACTGCATAACTAAAGCATAAAGCCAGTACAAGCCTGTTAGATAGGTAGTTTATGCAAGATTGTCACGCAGGCAGGTGCACAGCCTGCCTAGCCCAAACAGCCTACCTCAGCTGCGTAACCAGATTGGAATGTCACTGAGACAGTCTCCTCTGTCATAAATTAGATTTCCTCGGGTTCATCCTACAGTTGTGCCCAATGCCAGGTGTCGCGCTCACTTTGAGCCGAAAACACAGACGACCTGAAATTAACACACAAATTTGACTCAGGTGAGGTGCTTTAAATCAGGATGCCTTTGGAGAAGACCTTGCAGCAATCTGCCTTGGCAAGAGCTTGCTTTGGACGTGCATTGGTGGATGTGACGCCTTGCATACTGCACTTTCGCCCTGCTTATTACTAACAGTGCTGTTATTTTCAACCCCCTTGTCATTTGCCCCCCTTCCACCTCACAAATTTTCTCAGTCTTTCCCTCACTGTTCTTCTGCACCGTTTGTGGCCTTTTCGCAACATATTCAACTACATCTGGGCGGGGTTGTACACTGTCGGTTGTGTGCCTCGCCATCATTATCACTCCTCGCTATTCGTCATGGAACGCAGCAATTTCAACCATGTGGGATCCATGGCCGCAGCAGGCTCCGCGCGGATTCAAATTGGCAATAACTCCACAATCAACAACACGACAAATAACTACTCCCAAGATGATGACGAGAAATACCTGGCGGCATTGTCCTCAACTGATCCTCGCCAGGATAAGAGTCGCATCGAACAGACCAATGGTGACTTGTTGAAGGAAGCATACCTATGGGTCCTGCAAAATCCTGAGTTTCAGCGTTGGCGGGAGACAAGCGAGAGTCAGCCGCTCCTTTGGATCAGGGGCGACCCTGGCAAGGGAAAGACAATGCTGCTCTCAGGCATCATTAATGAACTGCAACCTTCTACAAGATTGAAAGATCCGACACGCCAAACAGATCCGAGGAGTCAAACTTCACTGTCCTACTTCTTCTGTCAGGCAACCAACCCAGGCCTCAACAATGCCACAGCAGTTCTACGAGGCTTGGTATACCTCCTGGTGGACCAACACCCCAATCTTCTCTCTCATGTACGCGGCAAATTACCCCTAGATCCTGGACACTGGAATTTGGGTGTCGCCATCAGAGCTATCTTTCTTGAGATGCTGCAGGATGAATCCCTCCAGAACGTCATTCTAATCGTCGACGGCCTAGATGAATGCGAGACAGATATGAGGTTTCTTCTCGAGGTCATCACTGCAACCATGTCCCATGAAGTCAGATGGCTTGTCAGCAGTCGAAACATCCGTATGATAGAGACAATCTTAACACAAGCTCAGACAAAAGTTGTCTTGTCTTTGGAGCTCAACGCACAATCTGTTGGTCAAGCTATCAGCGAGTACATCCAACACCGGATGGGTCGACTGGGTTCTAGGATCAACCTCGACGACGATGAATTAAGGTCTACGTCAAGCTACCTGTACAAGAATGCACATGGCACATTTCTGTGGGTGGCATTAGTATGTTGACAACTTGAAACCTGCAACGAGTGGGAAGTGCAAGACCTCCTTGAACGACCCCCGCAAGGCCTGAACGAACTCTACGAGAGAATGATGCAGAGAGTCAGGCACTCAATCAGTGCAAATCTCTATCTTGGGATTCTTTCCTTCATCTTCACTGCTTATCGTCCAATTACCTTTTCGGAGCTGGTGATCATCAAGGACCTACCCAGAAGCGAAGCAATACTTCCGAATATGATCATGGAATGCGGCGGCTTTCTTACTTCCAGGGACGGGGTCATTTACCTTGTCCATCAGTCGGCAAAAGATTTTTTGGCGAAGCAACAGGACATACTTTTCCCCTCTGGTCTCACCCGACACCATCTCGGGCTTTTTGACGCATGTCTCAACAGCCTTGACGTCCTTAGAATGGATATCTATGACCAAGTTTATCCTGGCGTTTCGGCCCAGAAAGCCCGCCGCTGCCGCCCGGAACCCGACCCTTTGCCAGGCCTCTCCTACTCTCCCGAGTTATGGGCTCATCATCTACATGATGCTCAGCCCATCCACTCCCAAGAAATATCGAACTACAACAAAGCCCATCAATTCATTGCCCACAAGTTCCTGTTCTGGCTGGAGGCACTCAGCCTGCTCAACAGCTTACCCGTAGCGATGGAAACTCTACAAATTCTCAAGGACCTACCACTTATACGTTTACATCCGCTGATGGACTTGCCCAGTTTTGTGTAATTCTAATGTGTGAAAAGGGTGACGAGGCATTGGCACTTGTTGAGGACGCCCGAAGATTTTTTCTCTACTTCAGGCCCATTATCGAATGGTATCCCCTCCAGATATACGCGTCTGGCCTAATATTCAGTCCGGAAGAGAGCTTGATACGTCGCCACTTTGAACACTGCAGCCCCAAGTTTGTGGTCAAGAAGCCTCGAGTTGGCGCACAATGGCATCCTTACTTTAGCACCTCTGAATGGGCTTGCGACCTAATATTTTCGCCAGACAACAAGTCAATGGTGAGGACTAGTTTCAGTGGAGTGACGAAATGGAATGTCGGCGACGGCATGGAGATCAAGAGCGCTGAATATGATTGGTTGGACTTCATAACACCGTCGCCAGACCTGAATTTGTTTGCTGGTGTGACCACCCGTCAGCAATCTTCCCATGTTCCAGTCCATGTTAGTCTCCAGGTTCGCAACTTAGAATCGAACAATATCAAATAGAGCAGAAGGCTTGACAATCGCCAAGTCAGAGGCATGAAGTTTTCGCCCGACAGCCAGTGGTTGGTAGTGTGCTTCGACGAAGAGTTAGTGCTTTGGGGGGTTGAAAAGAATACCTGTAAAAGGTGGCGCTTTGAGATTTGCCTCAACCCGACCAATGTGGTATTGAATTCTCTTCAGACGGCGCCCTGGTTGCAATCTTTCACGACAACTACGGTCTTCTGGCCCAGTTATCTCATCCAGGGCCAAGTTCCAACTATAACAAAGAACACACGGAGGACAAGTTCAAAACCTCGGCGAATATCGTGATCCTGGATGTCCGAACGGGCGAGCAGCGCAGGAACCCTCCCAATGAAGCTATTGGGTCCATCAGGTCTATTATATTTATCCCCAACACTTACGAGATCATGATGTGCTGCGAGAACGGCGTATGGTCTTGGGATATCGTCAAGGGGGGGTGCCAAGAATGGCCCGGATTCGGTGACTTGATTTGGGACATCGCCTCTTCACATGATGCCTCCTGGATCGCCGCGGTTTCAGGCTCAAGAGTTTTCGTCTACGGAAGGCAGAACCAGGAATTGCTACAACATTTTCAAATACCATCGGGGTATATCATTTCTTCAATCGCTGTGTCTTTTGACGACCAGCAGCTTGCGGTACATTCCGGCGAAAGTGTCTGGCTCTATGACACTCCATCCTCATTGTCGAAGCAAACTCACTTTGACCGTGTTGCCGTTTTGAAAGTGTTTATTTCTGACAACAGACGTTTGATGGCCTGGGCCCTTGAAAGGAAGATCCAGGTACTGGATGCAACCACAGGTATCCATCTATGCGAGTTCGACATGCCTTGGTTTTGGGACGCCCAGTCCTTGGAACCTTGGTCCGGCAGAAATCTGGCGGCATTTTCATCTGGCAGCCATATGCTTGCCGCGAGGTCTTCGTCGTCTAGATCTTCGTCACTACTCTCTGCTTGGGACTTGACTGACCAAAGGCTACTCCACGAAATCGAGGTCCCCGATTTAATCCGTCGACTGGCAGTTTCTCATAACGGGAATAATCATGGAAGATGGGTGGCAGCTATCACAGCACAAAACATTTGCGTCTGGAACGCCACGACAATGAGACTGCGATGGTCTTTGGAACACACCTTCGAACGCGCCGATTACAAAGGTCCCATTGCGCTGCAATTTTCTGACTGTAAACTAGCAGTGTTATGGTCTCTAAGAGATGACTATAGTTTGATCTACTACAACGTCACAGACGGGACACGGCTTACGCATGTTAAACTCCCAAGTCCCTCATGGGCCCGTTTAGCCGAAGGGGGATTCTCAATATCGCCTAGCGGGCGAAGGGCGACGTTGGGGTCAAGAGGCGGCAAACTGCGGATAATATCCATCTCGCAAGACGATGGGGTCATACGAAGGGCGTTGCTATCCATGGGCGGATCGCATATGCTTCATGTCTCATTCCTCGATGATTCAACACTCTTGACTGACCAAGGTATGCTTGACATCGATGCTATCCTGGCCGAAGCCGCCATTGAGCCAAATACGCCACACACCCCCGTCAAAGGAACCGGAATTTCTCATTTCGCTTGGATTGGATATGGTGTAGTGATGACCACGACTGGATTACATTGAACGGTTGTCGGTTGTTGTGGTTGCCTCTGCACTACCGCCCAGCAGATGACTACACGGTCAGATTTGCACCCGGGGAACGTCATTTTGCAATGCATTGCTTCTCTGGGGTCTTTTTTATGGAGTTTTCCCAGGACGCGACCGACTTCCTTCGTCATGCTCAACGCAATATCGCTGGCTACCTAAGCGAATCAGAATAGCTTGACTGCCTACCTAGGTAGGTGAGCGGGAAGTACCTAGCTGCCAAGTTATATTTTTTTTCGTCCCTTCTTAAGAACTAGCTCCAGCCTTATCGCTTAAGTAATTAGTGATCTTAGCAGCCCTAAACTAGAATTTAGAGGTACTGTAACTGGTATCTTTGTAGAGGTCTTCTAGTTAGTGCCTGGCTTATATCTTAGCCTGGGTAAGTTAAGAAAAGCCTTTCCAGGTTTCTAGTTACAACAAGAGGTACCTATCCAGGTTACCGCATCACTCTTGAAAGACTTGACATGCTAGCTGATCCTGCATAGGCTAGAAATACCAGCATTCTACGTATTTGACCCATGCATGCATCCTGGTTGTTGGTCCTGCAACCAGGTACTGCGTTGCCCAAGCCAACTGCTGCCTACGCTAGTGGGTCCTTGCATGTTTCGAATCCACGCCGCCAGATCAACATCATTCTACCCATCCCTCAATCTCCCCATGCTCAGCACAAGCAAACCATAACATCGACCATGGCCAGTCTGCTAGACCTCCCAGACGAGACGCTGGAGAATGTGTTGCTGTGCAACATCGACGGTCGCACGCTTCATCAACTCACTCGTGTCAACAAACGCCTTCGCAGGATCGCAAGTCCCATACTCGTCCAGCGCTGGCCATATTCCCATGAACGTCTGCTCCTGCATCTTCTGCACTACCCCGAATTCAGAACACGCGTCAAGGAGCTGAAATTCGAAGATCTCGTTCCCTTCCGCGACCATGAAGAAGACCACACCGGATGCGACATCAGCATCGAAAGCCTAGAGGCCCTCGCCGCAACCGTGGACGAGGCGTGGCCAGCTCTGGCCAAGTCAACCAAGTGGGCAGAGTATATCCGCAAAGGCAACACAGACGCCGTGTGCACGCTCTTGTTATGCTGGACGACCAAGCTTTCCAGTCTCGACATCACAGTGCCAATCTTTGATGCCAATCGGCGCCACGACTTGCTGGTCTTGCAATTAGCAAGCCAGGTAGTCCGATTGTGGAAGAAGACGGGGTCCACGGACTTGCCGCTACTTCAGCTGCGGTCCGTGGTTTTCCGTCACTGGGACACCGAGTTTAGCACTGACGGGCGATACGCAGCGCCCTTTTTCCATCTACCCAACGTGAAATCCTTCACTTCATGGAAGCTTGGTCTGTGGAGCTGGGGTGAAGGCTCCGACGGAAACTATAACGACCCAACTCTTGGCTGGGTTCCTCCGGCGAATCCCCGCGAAAATTATATCCTGGATTTCCCCATTTGTACTTCACCAATAGAGGAGCTCATTCTAGACGAGGCCGACGTTTCCGTACGATCTCTGTCCAGAGTTGTCAGTGCCTGCCAAAGGCTAAAGTTGTTACTGTACCGGCCAGGCCCATTGTGCAATAACGCCTGGCTAAGCTGGAGGGGGCTGGCAAAAGTCATGCTGCGCCACAAGAAGTCGCTGGAGACACTATTCATTGATTTTGAACGACCCGGAGATTCGATTCTCTTCACTGATGATGAGGTAATGGAGAGCGATGGGGACGATGATGTCGATGGCGATGGTGATGACCACAGACATAATGACGACCCTGAAGTTGGGACCATTCATCTGCACGACTGTTATCAGTATCTCAAGTGCCTCAAGAGTTTGTCAATCGACGTCAGCTCCCTTTACAAGGAAGATGGCTATGGTGATTACCAGATCACGCCTAGTCGCCTACCGAGTTCTCTAGTGAACCTACGACTACAGGGCTTGTGTCTGACCTCGTTATGGAAGCGATCTATCCAGGAGACTGAGGACCAACTGAATGACCTTCAGATTTTGATACAAGAATGCAGTCCGGATGGAAAGCTGCCTAATCTCCGTCAGATAAATATCGCCGAACGGTTGCCGGAGGGTCTTGTCCTTGAGGCATTTGATAGACTGATGGAGTTGGCAAAGGCTCGAGGGATCAAGGTTATTTTCATAAGACTATGGGAGGAACGCTGGGCGGGAATCGAACAGCCTTAAGAAAGTTTGAAGCAGCAATATCGGGGGAAGATTCGAGGGGCATGGGATACTCAAAAGAGAATGGGGGACGGAGCTGTAGTAGCAACGCCATGGCAACTTAGGTACTTGGCGGGTGTTTATTCCAGCGCCTTAGAATAGGGATAAACAAATCCGAGCAGTATTTTATACACAGTGTTCTAGCTTGGTTATCACATCAAGGGCGGGGCTTCAACTATATCTAAAAACGTATTTTATAGAAAACTTGTTCCAAGGATTAGAAGCACATCAACTCCAATTATCAGCCCCTACTCGACTACCCTCCAGACCCAGTGCTTGTGCCCACAAACACGACGAGTACAGCAGAATAAGTCGCAGTAGAAATCAAAGTTTCAATATTGGAAACCCGCACACCAAAGGAGACAATGAGTGCAAAGACAACAACAGCCACTGACACTGTGACTAAGCTCTTGACTTGTGATTCATCAACGCTCATGATGATCATCGGCACGACAACGAAGAGTCCACCGGTGATGGCGATTGTGAAACGCACAAGCCTGTCGACAAATGCCGAAAGGTGCTTTGGCGGCTCCCCGTCGAGGTATTCCTTCTTCCTTTCGCGCTTTTCGTGGTGGGAAAATGTGAGACGGGACGGGAGGTATCTCATCAGGGTCCATCGTAGAGGATCAACTTTGTCAGGCCTCTCCTCGAAAGCCGAATAGTGAGACTGGAATGGGTCATTGAAATCGCTTCGTGACTGGAAATATCTCTGAAGTAGCAGTTTTCGACGCGTCGTCTCGGCCTGGTCAAGGCTTTGGTGATTCCGGAGATACTCATAGTCGCGAACTGCTGTTGCTATTAAGTTTCGGTTAGTATCTTCATAGTCCGCATCAATTGAATTCTCTTACTATAATCTCTCAAGGTGGTCGTCAGACGATCTGATTGATCAGACGTCGCATGGCCTTGTCGTTGAATATCACTTTTCAGCCTCACCAGATTGACGCCCAGCCGTGTGATGTTGAGTCGTTGCAGAAACTCGAAGCGGAGAAAGTGGAATTGTTCTTCATCCTCGAGAGATCTGTTAACATACGCGACGAGGTTTGAATCGTCATCATCCTCGATAAAGGTAGTTGAGTTCATCATGGGTAGGTAGCCGTAAAGTTAAGTTTCTTGATATGTACCTGGCCATGTCTGGGCGAAGCAGGAAAGATATTTGGGGCGAAAGTCCCCTCAAGATGCCTTGCAGGGGTTCGGTATTGGTTGCGTCTCAGTCGCTTAGCAGTATTGGTGGTAGCCAACCATGTCTTCCATCACAGTTGATAACCTGCACAGCCCAGTGGCTCAGCTCTTGCGCCAGGTTGCCTGCTGTGCGCAAATACTGCCTTGGGCGAACCACACGCATTCACACATGGTGATTAAATCTCTAGTTCCTGCCGTTGACTAAAATTTCAGACTGTATACCACCAACGTTTCGACAATGACAGACAAGAACTCAAGACGCGAGTGGTCGTGGTCTAAGCCCGACGACCCTTGGAACCCATGCGTCATCCTTGGCGTTTCGCTGGACCCGACATTATCAGAAGTTGAAGACGCATTTGCCCCCTTTGCAGCATCAGACCAGAGCCTGGTTGTGGATCGAGACACCCAAACGGCCGAGGAATTCGAAAAAGCATACGAGCGCCGCAAAAAGCAGGATGCATATGTGTATTTGAAATGCTGTCTTCGGTTGAAAAAGCCGACGGCCCCAAAGCCACAGCCTAGCGAGTCGACGACTCCAAAAGTCGAGCTTGAAGGCGACGACGACGATACCACCTCAAAGAAATCTTCACCAGTATCTTCTCCCAACACAGATTCGCAAGCGATGCCTTCCTCTACCTATATACCAACCTCCCTCATCGATCCAAGCCGCTTCTCGATAAGCTCCGTGGTGACAACAGCGACAACGACGGTGGTAGATGCAGGCTACACGACCAGAAACAGCTCAGCTCAAACATTTAAGTATCAATCAGATCCCGAAGGTTCTCGTCGCAGATCGAAATTTCACATTGGCAAACCTAGGCGGAGGAGACCCAAACTCCGCGGAACTCGGAGCACAACTGGGTCCTCATCATCGATGGGCTCCCAGTTTTCCGACGCCTCTACTGATGGCGCTCGAGAGACTCTTGCAGCAATTAGCGATATTCTGCAAGAGCATACAAAGTCCCTCGGCAGCTCTGGGGACGGTACGGCTAGAGGGCAGTCACTCCTACGAGGCGTCTTTACATCTCTGCGTCGATCGCACTCCAGTTCTAGGACATCGGACGAAAACATTTCACAACCCTTAGCAGGGCTAGTTTTGAGATTCCAGCAGGTCGAGTCTGTCCTAGACAGATCGGATACTGACCCCTGTAAGTCTTGGTCTCCCGGCACTCTGCCCCTTACTGATACCGCAAGCAAGACGACTTACATCGACGATTGGTCATTCTGTACGATGATCTCAGCAGGGACCTCAAGAAGGAGATGAAGCAGAATCGTGGCGGATGGAATAGCGCGAGTCAGTCACAGTTTCAACAAATGATCAAAGGTTATGAGAAGCGCGTTGCCTCTCTCACAAAGCGGCCATACCCGCCCAGCGCTTTGGGTAATAGATTGAAAGGGGGGCGCTTACCTAAATAGATAGAACTAGGCCCAGAGTTCTGTACCTTGGTAGGCTTTGGAACCGTGAGAGTAATGACTGGAAGTTTGTGTGTGCATAACATACTACGCATAACGAGCAGCCTGTTGCTCTTTATCGGGATAAAGGTTCTCAAATAGTAAACATAATGAGCTTAAGCCACATCACTAATTTCTATACGATGTAACAAGTCATGCCTAGCATGTCTGATCTTTTAGCTCCTCTCTTCTAAAATCATTAAAAAGGCGCCGTTTGATAAAACCCTCTTCCCATAAAGATATGTTTAATTTTTTCAGTTCTCCCCAAAGGCCGACAGTGGGTAATCTCATTGACTGAATTTAGACAGTGACTAGATAGAACCAGTTTATTGTTGAGCCCTTCTGTTTGTTTCATCAAAACCGAGAGTCGAACATTGTTGTATAGGGTAGGTACTCCATACCTGGGCTACAACAGACCAATCATGATTAGGCACTGGTGTCAGAACACCATCTGACGTCATAGAATTCCGCAGCAAAATCAGTGCCGGAACGTGATTCCGAAAGAATTCATACGCGCGCGGCAGACCCACAATGATTGATAAGGTCCCTCTTTCCGTGTGGGATGTTTTATGCTGAGTAATTCCTTCCGTCCAATCATGATGACAAATTTGTGAGTTTGGCCACGCAACACCACGGTCTTCTCCGCATTTCACACGATATATATATCTCTCTGACACACTCTCTGATCCTTCATTGAGCATCAAATTTGCCCATCATTGCATTTTATCACTGCATCTTTGTTCTAGCTCCATATCTCAGCCACCATCGACGCTACATCATGGGTGACGCTTCAGTTTACTCCTACCCTTCCCCTCTGACTGGGTACGAAGATGCCCCCCCTTTGCCCGAGGAGAAGGCCGAGGACGGCAAGAGTTATGTGAATCCTCCGGCAGAGAAGCGCAGCGAGGCATACGACAAGTTCATCGCTCCTCTCGACCAGGGTATCCGAGGAGGCTTGTAAGTCTGAAGCAAGGCTATGATGGGTAGAGGTTGCTAACCACAATTTCACAGCGACCTTCACATCTACTATCTTCAGACCAACCCGGAACAATCTAAGTATGCCAATGAGTTGTGGCAACGCATCCGAAGAGAATGTAAGTAAAATTCGAACAACACTGTCCCGTAACCCCCGGGCTGACAAGATCTAGTTCCTGAACTCCGAATCTATCGCTTCTGGGATCGACCAATCGGACCTCACCCAATCGCCATGTTTGAGGTCAACGTCTTTACTCCCGCACAATTTGGCGCATTCGTCTCATGGCTTGCAATCTGGCGTGGACCCTTGTCGGTGCTCATCCATCCTAATGTCATCCCTGAAGAGGGTGTCGACCACAGGGCGTCAGAGAAGCGAGATCACTTAGAGAGAGCCATCTGGATGGGTGAGAGGTTGCCACTGGATGTCAGTTTGTTCAACAAGCGATGAAGGATGTGTTTTATGGCGGATGAAAGGGGGATATGGCGTGTAAAGGAAATTGAGATTAACCTAACTTAAAAACGAGCAGTCCTATTAATATCACATAACAATACTGAACAGCAAAGTGCATGCAAGAGTTTGAGCCTGATGACTTTGCAAAGAAGCTAATAATTCCAGGAGTTGTATTAATAGCAATCACTTGTTAAGTCCAAACTATAAGATGATACTATGAATCAAAGCATTGTAGTTTCATTTTAATCCAGAGGCGGCTGGATGACCGGCAATGAGCTACGACTACCTGCAACTTGACAAATAATAAGAGCGCAATTTAAAAGATCACTATCGAGCGATCAGAGATCCAATTCATTCGCCCAAGCCCTCACCTAAGGCAATAATAAAGTGACCCGGCTTAAGCTATGTCAAAGAAAACATACTAAGCCATAGAGTAAACAAGGTTTAGAGAAGTGAAAATAAGAGAGCAATCTTGAAATCCGGCAATTGAGAACCATCCAAAACCGAGTTACTTCAGTGCCGCTAGGGCCAACACATATGCTGACTCGTGACAGTTACCTTATTCAAGTGCGAATATCCTTGATATGTTAGCTTCTGCTGCGAGTTGAAACGGTCCGTGAGTAACATACCTCTTTACTCGTTGCCGGAGGCGGCATCATCGGAGGCAGCATCATTGGAGGGAGCATTCTCGGAAGCGGCGTCATCGGAGGCAGCATTCTCGGAGGCAGCATTCTCGGAGGCAGCTTTCTCGGAGGCAGCATCATTGGAGCCGTCATCGCCATAGCCCTTATGGCCATAGCCACCATGGCCGGGCGGCTTGTAGTGTGACTTGGTTGGCTTGCAAGGCTTGGTGACCGTGACAGCTGGTTTGGTGACCGTGACGGTGGCCGCTGGCTTGGTGATGGTGACACCTGGCTTGGTGACCGTGATGGTAGCCGCTGGCTTAGTGACTGTGATGGTAGCCGCTGGCTTGGTAATGGTAACCGCTGGCTTGGTGATGGTGACACCTGGCTTGGTGACCGTGATGGTGGCCGCTGGCTTGGTGACTGTGATGGTAGCCGCTGGCTTGGTAATGGTAACCGCTGGCTTGGTGATGGTGACTCCAGGCTTGGTGATTGTGACTCCTGGCTTGGTGATGGTGACACCCGGCTTGGTGACCGTGATGGTGGCCGCTGGCTTGGTGATGGTGACCACCGGTTTGGTGATAGTGACCGTGACAGTTTTACGCGGCGGGTAGTAATCGCCAGGAGCAGCGAGAACCAGTGGCATGGAAACCAAGGGTGCGAGAAGAGTGAAGAACTTCATTTTGCAGGATGAACCAACAGGCTGAGATGTGTGATGGAAAGTTGGGTTGCAGCTCTGAATAAGGAGTGAGAATTAACCTAAGGCTTGAGTTTAGGATAGAGAACAAGAGCTCGTAGGATGTCGAGGGGAGCACCTTATATATAGACAAGTTGTTGTTTCAATATATCCTTGTATCATTGCAAGATTGTCTCCAGTCGAGGATCGGTAACTAGACGGGGTCCACAAGCCATCAAAGCGCTGCTTGCACACTTCGCGTTGGTGTACATTGTTGGCCAGAGCTTGAAGTTGTTAGTCTGGCTCTATGATCCGCGTAGAATTCAATTCATACGGATACAACCAAGCGAACGCCCTGATTACTTACCACGGCTTGCATGGAACCAGCAGCACCATCTACATAGCTGGCTGCATTTTTGCGAAAGTACTCAGCTCAACATCCACCAGGATCTCAGTAAGTTCAGCCACAAACTCGCACACCGCGTTGAGATGGTTGATGTGATTTGGAACGTGCTAGGCCGAGTGCGTAACAGCGCATGGGGCTACTGTTGAAAACCTCGTATCTCGATTACAGGGCTGAACGGCAAAGGAGGCATTCCCCGTGAGGTCGGTATCATCGTTGATAAAGTTGATGCAACTGGAGTAAAGCTTTCAGTTTCAGACGCAGTTGGGGACAATATAAGGTTTTCTTGTGTTAGAAATTGCGCTTCCTGTGTAGATATTATACGACTTTTTGCTACTGTGGCTAGACTCTGAGAAGACGCCACACCGAAACAACAACAACGGGAATAAACTCTAGCCACATGTCCAATAGTGTACGCCTGCTGATCATCCAAGTATAAACTGGAGGGCTGTGGCGCCTGCAGTTACCTGTTGCCAGATGTATCCAGTTGGGTGGTTCACAGCGAATTACGATGAGCCGATAGCGGCTTCAATGTTATCCCTTCGCCTTCATCCTCCTAACTAACTGATGGACAGTCCCCCGTACTTGGTTGGATGTACGACTCAAGTTGGATCGTCTTCGCCGGTCACTGTACTGGCTCGATTTAAGTTACGCCAACAACCCGTAGTCTACCTAAGAAAGACCCATAGCACTATATTTTCGGTAATCTTTCAACAAGCGACCATTGCTTGTAAGTGTGACAATGTCAGGGTCGCGCTCTCGATACGAAACCCAGACTACGACATCAAATCATTCACATGTAGCCTTAATGGACGTCAACAGCTCCCGGTGATGACATTGGCCCATGAAACCATCTCAGGCCCGAGGCTTGAGAACCTCAACGGTGGATGAGGAGTCACTCATGGAACTCATCAGGCTGCAGCCATCAACAATATCCTTCAATACTTGCTGACGGAAGCATGACTGTGTCAAGTGTGACGGTTGTAAGCCCAAATGTTTCCATTGCCCCAAATCGGATTGAGGTCGCCGATATGAGCACCGTGAACTGGACTCATGAGACAACGAACAAATGAGCCAGTTGCTAACTAACATACGGCTCGGCCTCAGCCGCCCGACCCATAGTCCCGCTACCGCCGCACACAATGGTGGCATCCATCTCTACTCAGATGACCAGATTGAGGCACTGTGAACCTTTTGGACATGATCTCACAAAGGTCGCGTGGCTTGGCTTGCAACTCTTCTTATCCTCTGTCTTCAAACATTCCCTTCTGAGACCCTTGCGGCAGGTTCGAGGGGCATGGCTCAAGTCTGACGATGCGTAACCTCGATTGGGCAAGTCCGCTGGTGGATGGACGCCCCTTGATTGTGATTCCATGAGTTATCTATGGAAGGTTACGATCCTTGAGCAGTCGCAGTCAAGTTCTATTGGAATTATGGATAGACAGTATAATAGTAAACTGCAAATGTGTGATTCTGGTCACCTCATGCTTGGTGTCTTGCGCTTGAATGGGCTGCTGCATGGAGCCTGGTGGATTTCACATTGCTGAGGTCCTACCAAATCACATGTGTCATGACTTTTTTTTGTCTTGTTCTCAGCCTCAACGCTGCCCTCAACTGAACCTTAATCTCGTACCTGCAGACTAGAAAGTGTAGCAGAAATTTGGCATCGATATCTGCGGTATTTTCGTAGATATCTCGTGCCATTGGAAATGGTGCCTGTGCAGGTAGCCTTGGGGTTACCTCCCTCACAAGTATGGACCATTGAGCTGAGGGGTAGCCAATTAACTACCTAGAAAGTAGCTTTTGATGCCATCCTTCGCATCCTGACGCCATTGTGGCTGCTCTGGGGAAGTCAAGCTAGCCCCGAGCCACTGGAGGCCAAGGGCCGGGTTTAGAACAACAGAGGCCGCAGCGAATGAAGGCGACTTGTTCATGTGTGCACGTCGACATGTTTGAGCGCGGCCGAGTGGGCATCGTACCAAAATATTGCAAGCACCTTATCATCCCAAGCTTTGCTAACGTTGTTTTGACGCTTAGACCTCGACACTGCGCTTGAAAACCTTGCCTACATACCAACCAGTCAACTCGCACGTCGCTTGAACTGTGGCACGGGAGGCTATCCTCTTTGAGCTGCTGCCGCAACCTAGCATGTACATCCACGGTCACATCTAGGACTAATCTAAGATTTTTTATCTTTTCCGCGGAGACCTGCTTTAGGTGGCTTTCTTCCTCTTACTGTGATATTTCTAATGGGTGTTTTTGCCTCTGCTCGTTCTTCCTCCTAAAGCCCTATTAATTGCATATCGGACGAAGGTCTACCTCATTCGGGCGGCCAATACTGTGATCGTCCTTAAGCCAGGAAGAAAGCTGCAGCGGTGGCAGCTAACCCAACCAAGGCATATCTCCCGACATCCATAGACCAAGCACTGTTGGTCTCAGCCGCCGGAGACGACGCGACTGGTGTTTCATGCGCCGCGCTCAAGCTCCCTTCAGATACAGAAGTCTCTTCCACCTTTGAGCTGGTCGCCGTTGAAGTTGCGGATGCCGGAGAAGGAGTGGTCGGGCTCTCAAGCTTGTCGATGCCCTCGGTGATGACAGCAGGAATCATGAGAGATGCCAACTCCGTGTTGGTGGTGATGAGAGAAGTCAACACAGTTTTGCCCTTGCTGGCTTCCGAGGCAATGTCGACGTGACAGGTGGCGGCGCCCTTCTCCCTATCGAGTTTGCACGCAAGGTCTTCAGAGTTACGAGCGAACAAATGTCAGATCGAAATTTATACAAACAGGTGGAATCTAGTTAGAAACTTACAAGTAGCCAGCCTCTTTATCACCAGCGAAAAAGTACTGAATGGAGAGGGTGGATGGACCCTGGACCACCGTCTGAGTGCCAAGTATGTGATACTGCACATTTTCGACATGCTCATCGCAGTGAAGAGCGAATGTCGTGATCTCGGGATTGGCATCAGCAACTGCGCCGTACATAGTCTTGATTCCTTCCACCAGGAAGAGGATGTCCAAGGTGGTAGTCTGCGCAATAGCCATCGCGGTTGATGCGAGCAGAATAGAGAGTGAAGATGACATGTTGTGATTATAGGCCAAGACAGAATCGACGACTGTAGGATGTAGTGAAGTTTGAAATGGTTGGGGCACCACGCAGTTATAAAAACTCGCTTCCTCGTCAATACCTTGTTGGCTCACTATTAGAACTAGAGCCTTGACGAGTAGCAGAGATGAATGCGCCACATTCAGGTGTGTTTCTCGCATAATTGGTGTACGCACCTAGTAGTTTAATCCCTCTTAGCTGAAGCACCTTGATGACTTGAGCTGATGGCTGAACAGCTTGGACTGAGGAGCCGATATAGCCGTATCTGGTGCCACAAACGAGATAAGTAAACCTATTTTTCCTTCACCCAATAGACGCCCTGTGTTACATTCGGAAGAATGGGAACAAGCCTCCTGGCTTTGTTCAAGTTGTCTTAGTAGTAGAAGAGCAGAAGGGGCGCCATTCACGATCAGATATCAGAATCCGCCGCGAAGTGTAAAATTGGTTAATATTGCAAGGATCAAGGGTGAATTGCCATCTATTAAAGCCAAGACAAGAGCAGAACTCCGAAATAATAGAACGGGAAAGCCACGAAGGCTAGCTGTCCGATCTGTATCAATATCTTCCTTCGCAATGAACATGCATTCCCCCTTATGCTCGAACTAATGCTCAATGAGGTTGGAGTAGAGATTTATAATATAAGTGAGCTTGCTTTCATACTTGATCTCACCCTCTAGCACATCACTTGTAGGCCCAAATCTGTTCCACACTGGGATAAACTGCCCATTCTCCATGTTTCCGAATCTGCTGAAAGCTGCCTTGAGAACTTCATGCTCGGAAATCTTGCCCACATCTCCTGGCTTGACAAGTTCAGGTCCGGAGATGTATTCCTTTCCTTGCTGGGTTCTAGCTGAGACGATACCTAAAGCACTTGCTTTGAAGCAGTAAGTGATCATGGCTGCCAAATCTGCAGCCAGGGCTGTGGCAATACTGGAGCCAGTTAACTCTTTGGTTGAAGAAGTCTTCTCAGCCAGATAGAGAGGCAAACTGTTCCTTCCGCTAGTGTTTACGCTCACGCCAGGGAAGATAAAATCGTTGTCCTTTCCAGCGTGACCGTAGGCACTTCCATCGTCATGGGCTGCGCCAATGAGGAAGAATCGCTGACGTTTGTAAGCGGATGGATAATGCTCTGTAGCGTTAATCTGGTCTGATGACGAGTAGAACATGAGAACCTTCCGTCTTCGGGAACGGGTATCGTCCAAGACATGGAGATGATGGATGCCTTCTTTTCCAGGGCAGCCTCGATGACCTAAAATTACGTTAGTGCATGGGTCTGTAAGGGCTGTATGCTGACTTACGAAAGCCGCAGAGGTAGCGTCTATTGTCGAGTGCCCCGTTTCAGGGCTGATATGTGTCTTAAGCCGAATCGAGTAGATATTTGCCATCGGACAGACCTTCAGGATCGTTCTGGCCATCTCGGTACCGTGGCCCTTGGCGGAGATATAATACTGCCCAACACCTCCATCCTGGTAGTCAAACGTCTTGTCTTCAATGGCACGCCCCGAAAACGCCGGATCATATGAGTCAACGCCATCATCGATGAGCGCGACAACAACGCCCTTGCTCAACTTTTCAATGCCAGTCGCGGCTTGGCCATCAACGACTGATGCGCCTTGCCCGAGTCTTTCTCGAGATATGTCGCTCGTTTCTTTCCGGAAACGGCTCATACACCCCGAGAATCTCCCCATGCAGGTCAACCACTGATGTTCGGTGACTGGGTTCGTTCTCGCAGATGTCTTAGATGAGCCGCTTAACACCTGAATCTCCGTCCCCTTCTTCCCTTGTCTTGCAATGACCTCGATTATGTGCTCAGGAGGAGGTGGCGCATTCTTGGCTTTCTCGGTCTTGTCTTCTGCTGGGGCTGAGGCTTGCGTTTCCTCAGGTACAGCTGTAGGGACAACATCCCCTGTCTTGGCATTGCGAATGAGATTGATGTTCTTGTTGAGGCGAGCTCGGAATTCTTCGAGATTGTTTATGGGATGGACTAATAAACTAAAATATATAATATAAAGTTAGTTTATAGCTCTAAATAAGGAGTAAGAATTAACTCAAGACCTAAGTCTAGGATAGGGCATAATAACTCATAGGACACTCAGGTCCAGCAAGACTCCGTGTTCACTAGGCTATCCGCCATCGGCCGTCGTCTACAATCCCTCAAGTGACACGGCCCGCCTTGGCAACATGGCCTACTCTAATCAAGGCCCTTGTACGTTTTCGTATCCAACTCGTTTTCCCCCCTGGTTGCCTCCGCTGTATACGCAATCGACAATGGGGCGAGGTTCTCACTTAAGCTCTGTTCAGGGATAGACTAGTCACGCAACGTGCGGCTGGACATCCCGGATAGCTAGGATGTGCTAGAGGCGGGAGAGTGGTTGACGCTTGGTCTAACATGGAGATTGTGTGTTCTTCCCAGCACAGTCCACACATTTTTTGCTGGGGATGTTGAATTGGGATGTCCTAGATTGGCAAGTGTAATCTCTATCAGGGGTTAATCATTAATCATCATAGTGCCTATAATTTGCGTCCGGTAGTAAGTTGCGTTTCCCGAGTGGATGATCCCAAATACGCCTTGGCACCTTGGCACAGCGTCTCAGGGCAGGATGACGACAACAAATGCGAAAACGAGACTGTCTAGGGAATATGCCAAGAGCCTTTAGAGTCTTTGCTTAGCTTCTGTTGTTCCGGACCAAATGCTCTGGTCTGTATCGACCCTGGGAAAACGATAACGAGGCCTAGACCCACAAGGCCAACCTCCTTTCTCGCTGTGCCTTGCCTCTAACGCGTTGAGGCTAATGCATTGCGTCAAATCTTGTGCATAGCCCTACGCGTTCCTACGGTGATGTGCGCGTTACTTTGACACTACTAGCTCTGGCATGGATCTAGAGGTCCCGGTAATTTGGTTACGGACGTCTGTGACGTCGAGGCAGTGTTGCTTTATTACGTAGGGAATGGTTATTTTCAGATCCTCAATGCTGGTTAAGGTTACGAGAACGAAGTCAAGGACTGGCGCAATTAGAGAAATCTCACACATTGACGCGTCAACTCGACCTTTTGGAATTGAAAAGAGTCAAACCCTTGACAGGAATTTACCATAAAACACCCAACTCCTCCAACCCAGAAAGCTATTCCACACGCAACCAACATTCATTCGCAATTCGTCACTTCAACCAAATCACACTCATTCCGGAGAAATGCGTTCCCACGCCAGTTTATTTTTCTTTGTCTCTCTTGGGCTGGCTGCCCGCCCATTCATCAATGAGCCAGATACAGGGCAAGTCACTCAGATTATTCTCCGTTGGAGGTAGCAAACTGACTGAGGATAGGATCGAAGCTGCTCTGCCTATCGTGAATGAATCCCTCCCACCTCTGGATCGCATTCTTGGTCTTCCAGACTATGACTATGTGGCGAGAAACGTCCTAGATTCGTCAGAGTACGCCTATATCTGTCATGGTGCTGGTAGTGAGGCGTCCTATCGAAACAACCTTGAGGTATTCAACAGGTTTCGGTTCCGCCCTCGCGTAATGGTCAACATCACTGGCATCGATGCTAGCCTCAAGTATGGAAAAGTCCCGCCTCATTCGGCCAGGAATTAGCCTCACATTGTTATACAGGACATCCATTCTTGGGCACGAGTTTGACGTTCCATTCTTCATCAGCCCCTTTGCGTCGGCCGGGATCACGAACCCTGCAGCGGAGAAAGGCCTTATCAAGGGGGCAGCTGAGCAGGGTGCTCTCTATATTGTACGAGTCCTTGGCGTTCTTCTCTTAAGGTCAACTTACATTGAATCAGGCATCACAAACTTCTACTCTGTCAATGGAGGAGATTGCAGCACTGAAGAGTGAGAAACAAGTTATTTGGCAGCAGGTGAGATCAGAACGAAGCATGTATGGTACATGGCCTAATTTCATGACAGGTTTCGCTTGGAAATCTGGGTAGGGAGCTGCCAGCTGGGATGTTCAAGTCCATTGAGGACGCTGGAATGGGAGCCATCGTCCTTACCGTTGATTCAGTTGGTGACCGAACAGCTTATCGTCCCCTTCGGAAGTTGAAGGATACTAGCATCTCGCGGAATCCCCGGTACACCTTCATGACTTGGGAGTTCTATCAGGAGTTGAAGGCTCTCACTTCTCTCCCTGTTGTTCCCAAGGGTATTCAAACTGTTGAAGATGCTCGGAAGGCTATTGAAGTTGGCGCGCCGGCCATCTTCCTATCGAACCACGGTGGCCGGTCCCTCGATGGTTCACCATCAGCCTTGGAAATCGCTTACGAGATCCACGAACGAGACCCTAGCATCTTCGATGAAATCGAGGTGTATGCTGATGGCGGTGTCCGATACGGTTCAGACATTCTCAAGCTTATGGCGCTTGGTGTGAGAGCTGTTGGGATGGGGCGGCCTTTTATGTATGCCAACCTTTACAGCACGGCAGGAGTCTCACGTGCCTTCTCTCTTCTTTCTAAGGAAGTGACGAGTGCAGGAGCAAACCTTGGTCTGCCCGATATTAAGAAGATTGATTCCTCCTACGTAAGTATGGTGGCGAGAAGAGTTTTACGTTCACTGCTGACTTGAAAAGTTGCAATTGACATCCACGGCATGGAACAGCTGATTTGTGGGCTAGAAACTTGTTTAGGGTTAGGGGATGTTACTGAAGATAACTGATGCTTTAATGGGGGAGTAGAGTGGAGGAGATAGATTCATTTCAGTGTTGGCTTGTATGCTTGTTTCTTTTGTTTGTTTCTTAGTTCTATGTCTGTTTTCATTCAAGATCATGGGGAAGTAGAAGTAGATAGATTTATTTCAATATATCGAGTAGACACTGAGAGAAATGGAGTTGCTTAGTTAATCTGGAGGCTTTGCTTGCCATAGCGAGTGGTGACTGCTTAGCTAGGCCATTAACCTGATTCAATGGCCGAACCGCCTCATGAACGTGCCTGCTAGCGATGCCTATGCAGCTTTGCTAGAAGAAGTGAAGTATAATGCCCTAATACCAAATTTCTCATATGGAGAGGTGAGGCGTATGGTGGAATGTCAAGTTTTAACGTTGTCATATGTTTGTTCGTGCATGGTGTTTCGCAGCGTTGGGCTTTAATGCTTTCATGTGTTCACAACTGTGTTTTTTTATGATGTACCCGACTGCTCCTCTTGGAGGCGTCATCGAAGTCAACAATATATTTTTCAGTATACTCTTTGATGGTGTGTCTGAAAGCTGCTTTAAGAGACATCACCGAAACCCACAATGGGCTCTGCAAGGAAATTAAGAACAGTGAGACGCTGTTGATATCGAGCCAGCATCTACAGGAAAGGGAGGATATATACAATGTGTGTACTTCAAGTGAACGATACATGAAGAAAAGAACTGAAAGAGAATAAATTCGGTTTGAGTGACAAACTATCGTCTTCTAATTTCATCGCCCTTTGCGCACAAGAGGCTCTCGAGGAGAGTTCTAAGGAAGCCCCTGTAACTCCATTCTTTCATTTCCATCAATACATCAATTCCCCATAGAGACCCCGTCCACTCCAGAAGCGCCTTCAGGACACGTTCAAGTTGTTCCTCTATTCGCATTCTGGTAGCCTCTTGCTACTGGCCATTGATCATGTATTTTTGACGGGTTCCAAACCAAATATCAGGGATCCTTTTTCCCACAAATTATAGATCTTTTGGCTTTCCATCCACTGATCGCATTCTGGAGCCAGAGTCAAATCAAAGTTCCAGACCATGCGAGCCAAAATGACCTTGATCTCGACGTAAGCCAAGCTGTCTCTTGCGTCAGTCTGCTTGATTACTTATTCAAGAGAAGAAAGGGCAAGAGGGAAGAGTGTGTCTACTCACTTTCTCCCGAGACATCCCCTCGGGCCAGTGTTGAAAGGCTGCAGAGCATCGCGATGATCAGACTCAAACTCGGAGTCTCCAAGGAAACGCTCCGGGTGGAATTTGAAGGGATTCTTGAAATGTCTCTCGCTATGATATGCAGCCCAAGGGTGAATCGCGACGATTGACTGGAACGGAGACAAATTAGCCGAGTTTGTACAACGTGATTCTAAAAACATATGTAAAGGTGAAGAAGATCATTCGGTAGAGTGCTCTTACATCCTTCGGAACAAACTGTTCACACACGACAGCGCCCTCCTTTGGTGCAAGTCGAGGGAGTCCAACGGGCGCCGGGGGATACATCCTCAGGCCTTCTTCAATGCAGGCCATGAGGTAGGCCAATTTGTTAACGGAGACAAAATTAATCTCCTCCTCACTATCAAAGCTGGAGCGGACTTCCTGGGTCAACTTGCGAAGTGAGTCGGGATTCTTCGCCAGGAGATAGGTGATGCCTGATAAGGCCGTGGCTGTTGATTCCGATCCCGCTATGATGAGACTGCTGGCGTTCCTCTCGAGGTGGCCAGACGGCATGTTCTTGGCCCTCAGGTTAGCCAAGTTTCTTGGAAAAGTTTATTCGTGACAGGGGAGAAATGACTAACCCATTCCTCCTTTTTCTTTAACAGCCCTTCGATTAGATCGGGTCGCTCTTGGTTCTTGCCGATTTCTATCCTCCTCAGGACCTTTTGTCTTGTCATCTCTCTATGCGCGCTTTGGCGCCTTCGAGATGCTGAAGAAGTCAAGAGAAGGACGAGTAGCGCACGCAGCAATGGGAAGTGGGTGGACTGTTGCACCACAGTGGCCACTTTGACTACAGCAAAGATGTTTCGCACCCACGGGTTGTACTCTGACTTCTCGAGACAACCAAAGGGCTCGCCGAAGGCCAAGTCTCCAATGATGTCAAACGTGGTGAAGTTATACCATGACATCAAGTCCACATTGCCTGACTTGCACCGCTCGCGCAATCGCAGGATGAGTAGGTCGATATACCGCATGATAATGGGTTGCTGACACCGCAAGCTCTTCTCGCTGAATCCAGAGGCCAGTTGTCTTCTAAGCATGGCATGTTCCGTCCCAATTGAGCTGATGATGTTGGTAGGCGCATTTGTTGGGTTGTAGAAGAAACCAGGCTTGATGAACTCTGGGCGACCTTGGGTGCGGTGGCCCATAATGTCCTTCCAGGCCTTTTCGTCCAGGAAGGCCAGTTCGTTGGGCGCGACTCGAACAACATCTCCATATGTGTTGTGCAGATGGAGCATGTCGAACGGCATAGTACCGGTAATGACTTTGTAGGAGTAGGGCAGTCGTGTTGCCCTCATCAGTAAGGGACCCGGGAATTTTCGAAGAGGATGGAAGAATAGATTGTAAGCAATTGTCCCAGTAAAGTAGAGCACCGTCTATAGATGATGTTAGCCTCCATGGTCAACATATCACTTATACGCTTGGTCGCTTTTTTGGAGGGGAGAAAGGGCTTGACCTGGACATACCAGGGCGAACAGGGAGGTGGCCACGATGCTAAACGACATGGCTAGAAACATGATGGATGAAACGTGTGGTTGCGTATTGGCTAAAGTGATGGTTGTAGAATGTGTCTTGGTTCTGTGAAATTGATTGTAGCTAAGGTTATTCAAATAGAGATGCTGCATTCTATTCTATAATAGACATCCACATTACTAATCTGTTGGCGATGAACCCCCCAGTGTCTTGAATAAGACACCGCCACCTGCCTGTGCTCAGCTTACTAGGTAGCTAAGGAGTGATGAGCAGTCCCAGGGCAAATCAAATCTCAGCAACCGATAGTAAAGGCCTGGGTGACGAGTTCGAAACTCGTCGTACCCGGAACCAACTCGGAGCATTAGCTGAAGCCCAATTGGGACAATACGAAGCAGATCCGACCAAGGATTTGCGCGGCATTTCAAGCCTACCCTTCCAAGATCAAATTTGACTAGCGTGTCTCGTTCTCGTTGTCGCTGTCGCATGCTTACGCCATGTTGCTCCCAATACTACCTGGCATGGATCTAGTAATTTTTGGTGCAGGATTGGACACGTCTTTCCTTTTGACCTTTTACACAGCCACGAGAAGGATGTGCAACATGAGACGTTTGATTGCATGGATTGAGGCGCATCACCATTGCTGTCCCCAACTCAGACAGTCACCCCTCTCGCATCCGATTTAGTTGATAACTCCGATGCTAAAAGCGACAAGCCAGCAAATTGCAGGCCTTGTCTACCAATCTCAGACCCATGGCACATCACTGTCATCGGAAACGGTAACGAGAACGATCAGCTGTCGTATCTGCATGGCAAATTTATGGGGGAGTTGACACCCGCTCCCTCTTGGCGTCTGGTTGAGTGTATAGCCGTGTAGGGCGACATTCGGTACGCACACTTGGGAAGCTGGCATCAACCGTTTAAATTCAGCTCTGCCTTGATACAGCGGCAGACATTAAGTCTGTTACGTTGTTCTTGACAAAACTTTTGTCTTTCTGATATCACAATCGTTGCCATGATGACAACAAAAGGCTCCAGCTCACCAGACTTGGAGCATGGAGTTCTGGGTCTAGCCTCTGAAACCAAGACCTCAGATGAGACGACAGGTCCTGATGCAGATGGCGGGGACCCGAATATTGTGACTTGGGACGGACCAAACGATCCGGAAAACCCCATCAACTGGTCAAAGTCGCGGAAATGTATCAACATTGGCTTAATGTCACTTCTCACCATCATTTCGTAAGTCATCATCTTGATGCCATGGCAGCTCAGCTAACCTCTCAGCCCGCTGGTATACCTCGCTTCAGTGTATCTCTTTGGTGACCTGCTAACCTTTCTAGGCATCTTCAATGTTTGCGCCCGGGGTCTCGCAGCTGATGGACGACTTCAACACATACTCTGACGAGCTGGCCACCTTTGTCGTCTCTATATACATGTTTGGCTACGCCTTTGGTCCGCTCTTGTTTGCGCCACTTAGCGAGATTTACGGACGTTTGTACCTGTACAAGATTGGGAACGTCTTCTTCATCTTGTCCTGTGTCGGTGCTGCTCTGAGCACCAGTATCGATATGCTTATGGTCTTTCGCTTTCTGATGGGTGTCGTTGGGTCAATTCCTACAACTATTGGCGTTGGGAGCATCGTCGACACCGTTTCCCTCGAATTTAGGGGGAGGGCTATATCACTCTGGGCTATGGGGCCGCTTCTGGGGCCAAGCATTGGTCCAACAGCTGGCGGTTATCTTATACAAGCTGCTGGGTGGCGTTGGGTGTATTGGTTTCTTGCAATCCTAGTGAGTCAAGTCCCCCATCACCCCAAAGGTGAAAGCTGACATCAATAGGGAGGCGCTTTTAGTATTTTATTATTCGGCATGCACGAATCATATGCTCCTGTTCTTCTTCAGCGCAAAGCCAAACGCCTTCGAAAGGAAACAGGGAATCCTGACCTCAGGTGCGAGCAAAGCACAAAAAGCATCGAATCTGTAAAGCTCGCGGCCATGCGGCCTCCGAAACTCCTTTTTGCGTCCCCGGTTGTATTCTGCATTGCTCTATACATCGGCATATCCAACGGGATTCTTAGCCTGTTAATTGCAACCTTCTCATTTGTTTACGCCGACCAATACAGCTTTGATGAAGGCCAAGCGGGCTTATCATTTCTGCCTGCCGGGCTGGGCATGATGGTTGGTGTCTTGAGCTTTGGCAGCATCTCGGACTTCTTGGTGCGTCGCTGGAAGAAGAAACAGGAGCTCGGGAGCAAGTACCAGCCCGAGATCAAGGTGACGCCGTGGTTAACTGTACCGACGGGCCTCGCTCTACCCATTGGATTGTTTACCTACGGCTGGGCTACCGAAAAGCAACTACACTGGATTGTACCCATGATTGGGGTGTTTGTCTTTTCAACCGGGCTACTTGGAATGACGGTATATGAGGTCTGTTCAAAAACAATGCAGCTGGCTGACAATGCATCAGATCACGCTCCAAAACTATTTAGTTGACTCGTACCCACGGCATGCGCCGGCAGGCTCTGCCGCCACAACTGTCGTTCGATCTCTAGTCGGGGCTCTGATGCCTCTCAGCGGACTGAGTCTGTACCAACGCCTTGGCCTTGGCTGGGGCAACTCTCTCCTCGGTGCCCTATCGTTGATCTTGATCCCAATCTCTCTTATTCTTTACTATTTTGGAGAGAGGATCCGTCTGGGGTCACGAATCTCTGTTCCTGACCAGCAGGGGAACCGAGATGAACCTGTACGATAGCGAATGCTGGAGTACATCCTTGGGTTAGAGAAGTCAAATAGAGCGTGTTGAGGGTGCTGCAACCCGTTCCATGTGTCTTGGCGTTCGATGGTAAATATTATAAGGCAGGTTGAAGATACTGTGAGATAAGGCCATGTACCCAAACTCACCCACCCAAACATCTAAATTGAAAAGAGACCTCCCAAGTAATAGGTCGTTCTTGTGTACATGCAAGCTTGGTGCCATTTTTACTTCGATAGTAGCCGTGAGGAGCAGCCTTTGGTCTTAGTCTGTGTCGGTCATAGGACAGGGCGAACCGTTGAATTTTTTTGAGCCTGGCCCTTGATAGCTTAACTAAGCTAGAAGATCGCAAGTTATACTCTTGAAATTTCATAATCTAGAGTCACCCACACGGGTTTAAAGAAAGAAGATTTGCTACTTTATTATCGAACTTAAGTTCCTCTTTACCAAGCATGAAACAGCACCCTATTCCTAGTAATAGCACGACAAAACCAAAATGAGATCCCGCTTGACACATAAAATTCTGCCTTCCTAGACTAACTTCTCATCTATGGCCTCAGTGAAGGTAGTTGTGGTATACAAGCGGAGTCGCCTTCCACCTCGATGACAGAGCGAACAAGGCCGAGAGCAGTACACAAACAGCACCAGTAGCAACATTGGCCAGACCAAGGAAAGGATTTCGAGCTCCGCAAGCGGAACTTGTAGATATGATGACTGATTTCCTACCTCCACTTTTGTGTATTGGGAAGTCTAGGTGCGGTAGGGCTTAGCAAACGATAGAAACATGATCCAAGGAGGGACTTACGAGAGAAGACACCAAGGCGATATACGCCCTTTTCCATAGTATCATTTTTGTTGTGCATAGTCAGCTTGGCGAATCGAGACGACGATGCTGTCCGCATCCATACCATGAACGACTCGTCGAGTGATGGATCGAACATGTTGCCCTTGTGGTAGCCTCTTGGGTATCGCTCGGCCCAGCTTGGGGGCGGCACAACATGGCTGTCGTTCGATTCGGCGGCCGTGGCCGTGATATTGTAGGTGCTTGGTTTGTACAAGGACTTGTCGTAGCTCGAGGCTATGCCATCTCTGGACATAGTGTAGACAGTATTCTGGCCGGGCTTCTCGCTCAAGCGCCGAGGATATTCGAAGGTATCGTTGAAGTATGAGGCTGCAATGAGACCACATGGGTATATGGGCTTCTCTTGGATCCCGTCCCTGGACTTGACGATAGCGACGTCCTTGCAAGCCGAACCTTTGATCGACTCGAGACCCGCGCTTTCGCCCTTCAGTTGTCCGTTGTGTCGCGATGTTCCATAGTTGCGGTGGTTTTGGTAAAAATTGGAAAGGTGATAGTAAAAGAGTACCGGCGGCTTCAAGTCGACCGGTAGGTAAAACTCGATGGTGCAAAGGGTGTAATTCTTTGAGACCCCGTCAAAGGTCAGTGTCCTGTTGGCACGTTTCCAGCGATCCACGGGCTGTCCCGCGCGTTTCCCTGGCGCATGCTTCCAGACATATCGACCCGGCATCGTCTCGAGTTGGTCATAAGACTCAATCTGGTGACATCTAGTGTAGTCTAATCGAATTTCTCGGGTCTTGGACGGGAATACCGTTTTAGTAGAAATGTCCGCCAGTATCGCTCATCTTGGGGTCAAACCTTGGAATTCTCTACCAACCAAAAGGCGCCAAATGATGAAAGAAGCACTCCAAGAACCAGAAAGATGATACTGGACGTCTTTGGGCCGTAAACTGGTCTGTTGATACCTGGTAAGCTCTCACTGTGGTTCATTGTGGATGTTCCAGACTAACTCCCATGCCTTCATGCGTTGCTGCTTGTAGGCTGTCTCCTTTGGTCTTCTTGACCGAGCCTCACTCTTCCCCACGGGGCTCTTCTTCCGCCAAATGCAATCAGCCATGACTCAAATCAGAGGAGAAACAAAGAAGGGGAATCTGGGATCCAGCTCGCATTCAGCTAAGAGGGGTGTTGATGTCGATTTTGCTGTTGCTGTCTGGAGAGTGGAATGGCGTTGGTCCTAGTCTAGAGAAGGAGTAACGCAATAGCTTGAGCATGGGCAGAAATACTTTAGACTCGAGCTGGAGACATGTTGATGAAGCAAGTGTCTCAATTGGCACACCCGTGGTCACTGTCGACGTCGTATTCGTCGACTGCGCCCAAGATGACGACTAACTTTCCCACCCCTGTTGTCGGGAAGCCAAGTAATAAGGCGGACTTTTGTGCGGCATTGCCAATTAGCGTCGGCAGTTGTGAAGGATCAAGTCGTCGTGTTACAGAGTCCTACATGCATTGATATCTAACCGCTTGACTGTCATAGTGCGTATACGTCAGCCGCGTGTGAAACAAGAGATCTGCGGCGCGGGGGCTCGGATACGTGGGCCTCGGCTCGTCTATATTAAGATCTCGTTTTCGTTGTCGTTATGCTAACCAAATAAGCTTAATCCCAGGGCTCAGCATTCAAATCGCCAAGCATTCAAGGCGCATTGGATTGTCTACGCCCCGCCTGGTTTGAACTCTAATGTGATCTATGGATGGAATGGTAAACTCACAAGAATCGAGGGCCTCTTGATCGGGTCATGTAGCATTTGCCATGAAGCGGTATTCATCAAGTCTTGTCAATCTCGTTTTTTTTTTCTTTGCTCTTTCTTTTGTGATACCAGCATTGCAGTAAATTCTCAGGATTACAGCTCCAACGTTAAAGCTCCATAGATCACTCACGCAACTCTCATCACCTCCTTTTCCAGCCAACATGGATCTTGGTTCCGTATGGAGCAAGTATTTCGTCCAGCTGGTTTTGCGACGATTCCCATTGCCACCATCCAGAAATGGCCGCCAAATCCCATTCCGCATGAGCTACCTTGATCCAGCCAGTTTGGTTGATGAAAGACGCCGAGCTCCATACATCTCAAATGCCATCCGAACCACGACTTACACCGTCTGGGACTTTTTGCCAAGGCAACTAGTCTATCAATTCACGCGTCTGGCCAACAGCTATCTCTTGGTAGTGGCCATTCTGCAGGCCATTCCGGGACTCAGCACTACGGGCAGCTTCACAACTCTCATCCCACTAGTTGTCTTCATCACCCTCATCATTGCCAAGGAGGGCTACTACGACTGGAAGCGGCACCGCCAAGACGTCATCGAAAACAACCGTCCCGTCACAGTCTTGCGCCGTTATACTTCTCTAGCCTATGGGACCGAAGACTTCGTCAACCTACAATGGGTTACCGCCAAGTGGCGAGACCTCAAGGTGGGAGAAGTCATCAAGCTCTCCAGTGGCCACGATGTTCCGGCAGATCTCGTGTTGCTACATTCAAGCAGTGACAGAGGGCTCGCGTTCGTCGAGACGATGGCTTTGGATGGCGAGACAAATCTCAAAGCAAAGAGAAGCCCAGCAAACCTTGGCCCCTGCAGCACCATCGACGACATCACACAATGCGAGGGCGTATTCAGTATCGAAGACCCCAATGCAGACCTATACCGATTTGATAGCAAGTTCACGTCGCAAGGCCGCACCTTGCCCCTAACCCTCAACGAAGCTATCTATCGAGGATCGGTCATCCGCAACACACCCGAGGTCGTCTGCATCGTCGTCAACACGGGCGAGGAGTGCAAGGTTCGCATGAATTCCAAGATGAAGGCCAAAACAAAGAAACCAAGGCTTGAGCGGATCACGAACAACATTGTCCTCTCACTTATCTTGTTCATTGCAATTCTTTCAACCTTGTTCACCGTAACCTATAATATCTGGAAGGATCAGTCAGAGAAGAGGGCGTGGTATCTGTTCGGCTCCACCGTCCCGATGGTTCAGATCTTCTTCGGCTTCGTCATCATGTTTAACAACGTAATTCCGTTGTCCCTCTACGTCGGTCTTGAAGGGATCAAGATTGGGCAGATGAACCTGGTCAACAACGACGTTCACCTATATGACGAAAAATCCGATACGCCGGCACGCGTCAACACTACCAACAACCTGGATGACCTCGGACAGATTGGCTACCTATTCACGGATAAAACTGGTACACTTACCGACAACATTATGAACGTTCGCAAGTTGAGCGTTGCCGGGACGAGTTGGTTGCATCAAAACTGTCCTGCCCTAGAAAGAAGTCCAACAGCCAAGTTAGACGCAGAAGCTGGAGAGTTGACAACAAGGCATCTGCTAGAGCACGTCGATTCTGACTCCCAGGGCCCCTTCGCATTCCACGTCAATCGATTTATCCTTGCCATGGCTCTCTGTCATACGTGTTTACCTATCTCGACCGAGAGTGGCGAGATCGATTTTCAAGCCTCTTCGCCAGACGAGCTGGCACTCGTCAGAGCGGCTCAAGAGATGGGATATTCCGTTGTAAATAGGTCACCCGAGTCAACCACGATTCACATCACCGATACCCTTGGCAACATCGAGCGTCTTGAATTCCAGATTCTCGACGTTGTTGAGTTTAGCAGCAAGCGCAAGCGCATGTCTATCATTGTGAGGTGCCCCGATGGGACGCTCTGGCTCATATGCAAGGGAGCCGACTCGATCATTCTTCCTCGGCTCGCAATGGCTCCCAGGGATATGATAGATGACCTGGAAGAAGTTTCTTCCCTGTCTGAGAGCACTTCCCGCTACTCAGTCGCCCTACGCAGCCCATGGAGACACGATCACGGGGATCAGGAATGGGTAGAAACATCCGACAACTACGGAAACGATCGGGATTCTGGACCCAACATCCCACCTGGAGAGCATATGATCCCCTTGCGTGACAACATTGTGCAAAATAGCAACAACAACTCATTCGGTGACCGCACTCTTCGCGCGGTTATCAGAACCGCTGTGACTGACAGCAATGAAGAGGGGCAATGTATCCGCCAGTCCTTTGCCCATATGCACCATTATGCTACTGAGGGGCTGCGTACACTCGTCTACGCAGGACGAAGAGTGTCGGAACGCGAGTACCAAGATTGGAAACGGCTTTACCAAAAGGCAGAAACCAGCCTCCATAACCGTCAAGAGCGCATCGAAAAGGTCGGGGAGCTCCTGGAGAAGTCTCTTCACTTCCTTGGGGTATCAGCCGTGGAGGATAAGCTCCAGCACGGGGTCCCGGATACCATTGAGAAGCTACGCCGGGCACAGGTCAAGATATGGATGTTGACCGGCGACAAAAAGGAGACAGCTATCAGCATCGCCCACTCGGCTCGGATCTGCGGGCCAAATACGTCTCTGTACATGTTGGATGTGACAGCTGGGGATCTTGAGGCTCAGGTGGCCAGCATTGCTGACAGCATCTTGTATGGTGGGGACCTACCAACACATTCGGTCGTTGTCATTGACGGCTCGACATTGGCAGCAATCGAGAAGGATCCAGAGAGTCGATTGCGTCGCCTCTTTTATGAACTTGCTCCCAACATTGGATCTGTTGTCTGCTGTCGTGCCTCGCCCTCCCAGAAGGCACTACTCGTTCGCATCATCGGTAGCGACCCTCTGCCTAAAGTTCAAAGAGGACGGTCCTCATGGCTTTGGCCGAGGCCGAGGCCACGCCCGCCTCTTACTCTGGCAATCGGAGATGGTGCCAACGATATGCCTATGATCTTGACTGCGAGCGTGGGTGTCGGAATATCTGGCCGCGAGGGCCAGCAAGCTGCCCGAGTCGCCGACTTCAGCATATCACAGTTTCGTTTCCTGGCTCGCCTTATGCTCGTTCATGGCCGTTGGAACTACTATCGCACTACTCGATTCATCCTGGTCACGTTCTGGAAAGAAGTTCTCTTCTACTTTCCCCAGGCCATCTTCCAAGCTGAGGCTGGATCAACTGGAACCAGTCTCTATCACTCACAGGCCTTGATGTTCACCAGCTACCTGACGGCGGCAGTCATACTCGTGATAGGATTGTACGAGCAAGATCTAAAGGCAACCACACTGTTGACCATCCCAGAACTTTATGTCTACGGGCAAAATGGAGAAGGCCTGACAACAGTTGTCTACCTTGGCTGGATCAGCAATGCCTTGGTTGCTGGATTTGTCATCTTCGCTGTGGGCTGGGCTGGCTACAGCGGTGGCGTTGAAACGGTTTACGACAACGGACTGTACGCCCAAGGCGCCCTGGTGTTTGCATGTTGCATGATCTGGACCAACTACAAAGTCTTGTAAGACCCCCTCAGAAACACTGCTCCTATGCAGAGCTTTTCTAACCACACCTTGGCCTAGGATTCTTGAGATGCACCACAAGACCAAGATAGCACTCTGGTCCGCCTTTGCTAGTATTCTGGCAGTGTGGGTGTATCTACTCGTCACCGCGGCTATATCTGGGTATGAATCGGGCCCGTACACGATAAAGGGAGGTATGATCCAAGAATATGGGCGTGATCCATCTTGGTGGTTTGCCCTATTATACGCTCTCGGCCTTCTAATTGCCGCCGAATCAGCATTCAGATCACTGAGACAGAATGCAATGGTTCGAGCCCTTGCCGGACGATGCCTCACTTGGTTTGGGATTGCCAAAAACTCTGGGAAGAGTGTCCGTGAAGGCTACAAGGACTGGGATACCCATCTATGGCAAGAGATGGAGAAGGACAAGGCTGTCCGGAGACGTTTTCGGGACATGGGTAATGGACGGAAGAGGCACAACTCACGGGGAAAAGCCCCGAAGCATCCCCAGGGCCATGATAGACCCTACCACTCATCGCACTGCCGAACTCTGTCGTGATAAAGGGCGCTGGTGTTGTGTTTTCCGATAGCTATGTGTGCAGTGATATAGCCATACAAATTGACAATCGTCCAGCTTGCAGTGTCATGAGTTTGCTGCCGACAAATTATGTGACCTCCCTTTCTGCTCAACTATGAAACTCATCTTAGAGACTCAAGTTGCTCCATGAAACTACACAGAGCAGGTAAATGTAACCAGAAGAGGCTCTCTACACTCGATTGTAATGTGGAACAAGTCATGGAAGCATGAGCTCAACTCCAACATTATTGTTAACACCATTACTCATAATGACGTTCAAATTTGGCATGATTAGCTAGTAACGAAGTTTCACACATGTAACTCGGCCCACCTCCTGCTCCCTATCTCTGGTTTCCATCCAGTCACCTTCCTCCGACAACGAGCGAGCCCTACGAGCCGAATCCCCCGTTCGCGCACACGGCCTTTCCACGTCCCTTGAGAAGCTCATCGACATATTCTTCGAATGGTATGTACTTGAAATCCGGATAGAGTTGCTTGCTGGTCAAATAGCCCAGATATTCGGCTCTTTCGGGAAGATTGTCACCACGCAGCCATATAGACAAGTGATACTGAGCCATCACGAGCGGAATAAGAGCAAAGGACCGATCTCCATCATCGTATGGCTTTCGAGTGGCCTCGATGCTGGCTGTAATCTCGTCTCTAGTTATCTACCAACGTCTTTGATCAGATGTCTCGAGCCTATATACGTATTTAAAAGAGAGGGGGCACATACCCGACTTCTGACAAGGCTCTCGCCACTCTCTGCTTCAAGAAGTTGATAGATTTCTTCTTGTGTCCGCACTTCATTGTATATCAATACGCTTTTGTTAAGGGTTCTATCGTCCACAATCGCCATGGCAACATATTTACCAATGTCGCGTAGGTCAATGATACAGGTGGCATGGCTGCCATCCTCAACGATCCTTGACATACCAAACGTGAGAACATAGTCAATCTTCCCAGAAGGAAGATTGGGAGTAGATGATTGATACCACCAACCCACATCGATTATGGTGTAGGGAAGATAAATGTTTTTGACATAGTTGATCACTTCCTCTTTCTGTGAAGTATCAGCACGAGTGGATAGACTCACAATCTGTTCGTGGCTTACCATCTCCCTCAATGCCACTACGCCCTGAGGCGGACAGACAGGTCCAAAGGCGCTCGGAACAAATCTTCCGACCTTGGCATCACTTGCGGCATTGGCAAGTGTGATTTGATGCGAAACACAAAAGGGATCGAGGGCAGATATCACCACTTCGTGCCCGGACAATGCCTCAACAAGCTGTTCATGAGTCGACTCGAGGCCGAGCGGGATAATGGAAACACCCCGGGCTTTGATAGCGTTGATTTCAGGATTGTGAATCGAGCTTGGGCGAATAAGAGCAGTCACAGTCTGACTATCATTAGTCGATGGATAATAGTTGATACACAATGACGAAGACATACAAATGGGGTGCTTGACTTGAGCAGTCCATCGATGATGGACTGACCTATTTCCCCAGACGCACCAGCAATTGCAACCTTGACCATGATGGATGTTCACTTGGTGATCTGGGACAAAGACCATAAAAGTCAATGATAGTGTTATGGGACATGAAAGGCATCGGTAGACTACTTATAAAGCCCGTGAGTCCGCCTCCCCACTAGAATCCGCTCTAACAAAGCTTACTACACCAAAGTCCGCCCGAACCTGCCGAAGGACAGACTTCTCTAAGTTCGGAACAGGGAACGGCGCCCGGTGTGGCCGTGGGTACAGGGATTAGTCTCGGTGAATAGACCAAGTCGGGGACTCACGAGTACCTTGGGCATTGTTGCATGTGAAATTTGATAAGAATAATCTTCTAATTAAATCTACTCTTGTAATAGAGGAGCCCACAGGGGCTTGGGCCAGTCGTGCAGAGCAAAAGTCTACCTTTGTTGTCTCGTTCGTGAATTTACTTAGCTTGGCAGAAGCACTACAAGGATCACCTGCCATCACAGCGCTATAGGCCATTCAGATGCTGGGTTTGTTGGAAGTCACCTCTAAAAAAACATTTTATGAAATGTTTATCTAACTACATTGAGTGAGAGCATAGTGTACAAAGAGAATTGTGTTTGCGTAAGCACGGGGTAGACGCTGTAGCAGCCCCTAATCTGAAACCTAGGTAAAGGCCATTTCAGATTGTTGTAAGTTTTTTGTCAACAGCCGTTGGCCTCTCTTCCTGGACGCTCAGCTAGCGTAGGGGAATTGCATCCTCACCCTTGATCTGCTCCATGCCCCGTTTGTTAATCTGAGGGAAAAAGTTGGCGGGATGAAAGACTGTGATGAAGGCAACGGCGAGCAGAATCATGGCTCCGTCGAAAATGAGAAACGTGATTTCGTCTTTCATGAGGTCGCTGCCCCATCCTGTAGCCATTTCTGGGATTCTACCAGATCGAATTAGTCATTGTACTTGTCGATGTCCTGAAGGAGAGTCAATCTTACCGATAGATACAGCGGACGATGATGGCCACATATGCAGCTGAGATGGCCCATACAAAGACTCGGACACGGTCATAACCCATAAACCTCCTCTTTGAAGACAGAAAATCAGGTGAGGTAGGGCGGATGCTTCCGTAGTCATATGATGCACAAGCCTTGGCTCGTCGGCGGTAGTACAACAGCATCAGACCTCCGCAGACCACCATGTTGACAACTTGGAATACCACGCCGAGGATCAGTAGGGCGGAGCTGATGTCTGACATTTTGGCGTCATTCTTATCTCCAGAAGATGACATGGCGGCAAAGGCACAGCCGGCAGCCTGGATAATGATGCAGACTACGTCGGATCCAACGAAAAGCCACGGGTACCACCGAGGTTTGATCACTGACCATTCAACGCCATAGTGAATTACCAGGTGCTTGAATGTAACCGCGATGGCTGCTGCCACGAATGTTGGAGCGAGCATCAGCATGAACAGCTGAAGCACAAAGGGCATGAACTGCCATGGGTTGTCCGATAGAAGCTTTCGGCAGAAATAACCCAAAAGCTCGAATCCAGTTCCGATGCCGAGGTACACAGCATAAGACCAGGCGCGGGACTTGAACGTGTAGTAGATTTGCATCAAGAGGAGCGCCGCAAATGAGAGTGCGAAAAAGATACAGGCTCCCGTAGTGAAATAGTCTCCGTACAATGTTGCCGAGACGGGACATTGGGCCGACACAGCCTTGCAGGTATCATAAGAGGGCTCGAAGGATTCAGTGTTGTTGACGGACATTGTGCGAGGTTGTGTAAATGATGGATCGAGATGGATTATAGAGGGTGGAAAAAGATTGTCGGAAGAAAGCCAGAAGAGTAAGAGAGAGATGCTTAAAGGGACTTGGTATGATTCGAGATATCACCATGACAGAACTTGAGAGTCAATGTTATATACTGGATAATTTGAGGTGCTTGTAAACTTAGGGAGTTTGTGAAGCATCATACGCGTCGCCTGTGAGGCTCATACGAAACCAGTCCCGAGAACGAGCAGCTGCACATAAGTCCAGACTACGTCAATCGAGTCTTCTCTTTTTGTCCATATCCTAATCTCCGCTCCAAATGCGCTATTTTGAGCAGAAGGCTAACATTCCGCTCTCCATTTGGATTTGGGACTCAACGCCAGGCCAATCAAAACAACATGCGACAACGAGGTGGATACGATAACGAGATGCAGTCAGGGGGGTTTAGCGTGAAGCTTAACTGTGATAGGCATCTTAGCGTATCCTTGGCGTCACATCCATCCCTGGATGAGAAGGGAGAAGAAGCAACAGGGTTACAACTCATCACCGAAACAAACGCGAGAACGAAAGCTGGATAATTCTGGGAACGGTCGGTTATACAGTCAACAAAAGCTGTTCCATCAATCCAGTCCGGAAAGATTGAAAACATCGCTGCCTCGCTTGATTCGCTGGCCTTCTCTGACTTTGAAACTGTACACGAGGATTTTTTATCAAGGCCAAACTACTGCCGATTCTCAAAATACAATTATTTCACAACGACAAAATTCCCTCCCACTCTTTGATTACATGTTACACAGAGGACGCACTGTTGACTATGCTGCTAGGCCAGCGGATCAGGTCCTCGCAAGACGTACCGGCAAGACTTGCTGTGATGCTAGTCAAGACCCCCGCCGCCCAGCCTTTGATGAACCAGCAGCTCGCCTCTGCATATTGCAGCAAGACGCAATAGTGAGCCAACACCACCAGGGCCAGTGGCTCCCGTTGCCTGGTCAAGGATAGATAACGACTTGGCATCCGCAAGGGCCAGAGGAAAGCGGCCCTCACCTCAAGGGAGGCGGCAAACGAGTGGTTCTTGTGCACCGAGAGTATGCTGTCGGCTAATGAAACGGTTGCCTCAAGTACGACGCTCGTGTCCGCTCCGTCTTCGTCTGAACGAGGCTCCAGCAGCAGCTGTTTGAGGGCAAGAAGCTGGTCGGCCAAACACTGTAAGTGGTCTGATTGATCTATGGCTGCCGATTTTCCCGCAAACAGTCCCCGGAGAGGACCCTGACGCAGATCTTGGCCTGAGGATGTGAGAAGGAGAGAAATGCCGTCGGTGAGACGAAAGATATCAACAAGACCATCCACTGGCGAGAACGTGGGGTGGTGCATTTCACAGCTCGGGTATGTGGCGAACGCGCATATCAGCAAGAAGATGGCACTTGCATACAGCGCATGGCAGTTGGCAGACGTCAATCCGTCAGCCAGAACTGAGTTGACGCCCATGACAGCTTGATCTTGGTGCACCCAAGCTCGCACCAGGAAGTAATGGCGCCGGTCCGGATGGAGATAAGCCAGATGAAAACCCGAGAATGCCAGGACCTGCTGGAGCAAGAATGTGTGTGTCATACCCTCTCGCGGGACGTCGTACTGGAGCGTCTGGCGGACCTCACCCCAAAAACTAATTGTTTGATACGCGACAGCAGTATAATGATGCAAAAGTTCAAGATCAGAGGCCCAGTCTTGCTGGCTTCTTAGCTGTGCGTGGTCGAGAAACTTGAAGAAGTGCGGGATTGTGTCAGTCGGATTGAGAGGCTGAGTCTCAAATGCGATAGGGCCCTTAGAGGTTGGAGCACCGGATGATGGCGGCGAGGCACTGTGACGCGACTAATAATATTCAGTAGCGGCTAAGGCAGTGAAGACCATGAGGACCAGGCATACCGCAGATGACTCCTCACCCGGGCTGTTGTTTCCAGCTGACTGAGAATCAGGATACTGAAGACTGCATCGCAGGCGATGCCTCACACAGGCGCTGCAAGGAACAGCCTCGTTGCACTGGGTGAAGATTTTTAGTAGCCAAGCCTTTAAAAGTAGAAGGAAAGAACCTTGTGGAAAACAAACCTTTACTCGTCTTGATTTGCATCGTTGGCAGCCTGTCCGCGATTTCTTGTAGCCGAGACGCTTCATTTCTGTCTTTTCACCGTGGGGATGCGGGATGCAGTGGATGACTTTGTTTGACCATGGGGGGGATTCTAACGCTTAAAGTCGAGTCCTGCACGGAGTAACTAGGGTTAGCGATTGGGCAAAAATACCCCGGTCACGTTTACGTTGTCTTAGCAGGGTGCTAACAGAGTGTACGGAGGCTGAGCAGGCCGCGTAATTCATTGACGCGAGCTATTATTAGCAGGATGTCTAGGCCCAATAGGCGCATAGAGACCTCTGGGTATTACTCTCGGAAAGTAGGGTCAAGCCGTGGTTTTATATATTCTTCTGCTCCGTCCTCCGATCTTGCTCTTCCCTCTCCTCCTCTTTGAGCTGCTGCCGCAGCCTCTCGCGCTCATCCAGCATGTCAGTCTCTTCTTTTCTTCTCTCATGATCTCGCTCGGGTTTCTTCCATCCACGATCGCGCTCGGGGCCGACTTGAGCTTTTGGGTCTCTTCCGCGGAGACCTGCTTTAGTAGGCTCCCTTTCTCGTGAATGGCCTGGTACAGAGGAGTTTGACCGTGGTCGTTCCTGGTCTTTAGATGATTTGGATATTTGGCGACTATTCTCTCGGCAAGTCGCTTGACATGTTGCGCGTTGGCTGCCTTGTCTTTGACCAGTTGAACAATTCAGCGCAAGAAGGTTACCCCATCCTCCCCAAAGTGCTTGACAGTCTCTCCATGGTGGCGCAAGTACTTGCCGACATGTTCTTCATCAGCCTCGCTATCATATATTTTTTCTCGAAGTCGGAGATTGCGAGTTTGACGAGATCATCCTCCTCATCTGTCTCCTCTTCATCGTCATCAGAGTCGAGGCGTGGATCTCTATCCTCGGCGTCCGGCATGATAGCTGATGGGCGAGGGCTGTCTACGGCGTGGTGGTGACTCTTGTGCTTCCAAGTTCAAAGATAGAGCCTGCCCAATCTCCTTGAACAGGGCGGAATTACCTGTCCTTGCAAAGGGGCACGCGGGAGAAGCATCTTGGCCCCCAAATCCAAGCATGTACCGCAATCAATTTGCAAGTACATAAATGTTCATGTCTTACCCCCTCTTTTGTGACTGATAATCCCTGCCTTGCGGAGAGCTGGAAATCCTTTGGGTATCTTCACGGCGGCTATTTGGCGCTCTGTGAGTTGCTTGGCAAGACGTGCTTTCAAGCCCCTACTAGGGCTCAATGTCTCCCCACTGGAAAGCAGAGCCAATGCAGGTAAAAGATCAGGTTGCAGTATACACGCGTCACGCGCCAGTGGGCGGTTAGTTGATCTTTGTTGAGGTTGATTGGCATTGCGAGAGATTGCGCCTCTTCTTGGGAGGGAACCAAACCCCAAGGACCCCTATCAGCACCGTGAAGTCATCCAGCGGACTTGTCATGGTGTCGATATTAGATGCACTCTGATAGATGCTGTTCACGGGGCCATGTCGAAGGACAGTGACTACTGGGCAACTCTGTTAGTTCTACAGTTCCGCTTTGATCCTCAGAAGAGAGCACGTCGAATCTCCGAAGCAACTATCGAGCTTACCTTTGACGTATCGGGCCCGGATGGCATCCCTCCCGAGGTTGAGGCAGTTTCCTTCGATGGGCACTATAGCTTCCTTCCCAGCAAGCAATCCGAGACTATCACAAGAGGTGGTGAAGGGACAGTTGGCGTCAGCTACGGAGCAGAGCTGGGCGCCTCGGCAAAGTGGGAGAAGGCAGTGACTCGCGAAACGGAGGACGCTACGAGGATCATGGGAGGCAAGCTCATTGTCGGTAGCATGCCTCCTGAACGCATGGCAAAGTGGACTCTCCTTGAGAACAAGACTCTCAAGACCGGCGTCCCAGCTTCTGTGCGAGTTGCTTTGAGGACCAAGAGAATGGATGAGAAGATGTTTACTTGCCTCCCTAGTCTTCAGTGCAAGGCAGACCGGTGGACGTCGTTACAGTCATTATTCGGGGGAGTGCCTGCGGACAATCCAGTGCTGTTGAAGCCGGATCTGAAGCCGGCCAACAAGCTGATGGTGTATGATCCTAAAGAGTTGGGCCGCGTCGACCTACAGAAGCTCAGCGACGTTACGTTTACCACGATGATACTAGATGCTCAAAAGTAGTCCGAGCAGGGTAGAATTCGGTGAATTAATTATAGCTTGCTATCTTGATAGAAGTACCATCGTAACTACACATTCCAACTCTTGAGACATCTATAAAGACTCTTTGCAACTTCCAGCTTCACCAACCTCGCATATTTTCTACTCTGTATCCCTACCCCTCCGATACACTTCAGGATGCGCTCTCGTGTGTGCGCGATCTCCTGGCGACCCCATGCAACTAGTTGCACCATATCCTTGTAGTGCTGTACTGCCACGGGGCTTGAACAACGACTAACAGTCTTTTCAGGGCCTGCAACTCAGGTGGCCATGCCCATGAAACGTCATTGGCTTGGTACTTTGCATTTATCACTTGTACCTCGGAGGTACCGCCCCCAAATGCACACACGCAGTAAGCGCTGGGAGGATCTAGCAGTGGGCCCCTTGATTCTCTAACCAGAGGAGCCCGGGCAGATATCTACATGCCGCACCTCGGAAGCCTTTTGCACATAGCCTGCCACCAAGAAAAAGATGAAGATGAAAAAACCTACCTCGAAATGGTGCAAATGCTTGCCGACGCCGGAGCCGATCCCAATGCTCCTGGTCCTTTGCCTGCTGGCGAGCCTCTCTTATACACGACCATTTCCGAAAAGTCCTACTTGACCCGCCATCGCTCTGTTTTCAGATATCTTGTGAGCGACCCTCGTGTGGACGTCAACAAGGCCACCAACTCTGGAGAAACCCCCATCATCGCTTTAGCCAGACATCGCAACCTGAAGAAGCTGCGGTATCTCATTCGCCACGGGGGTAACATTAACGCCACCGATAATGAGGGTCGACGCGCCATCCACTATTTTTCTGCTAGTGCAGATCCCTATATTGGACACAAGGAGATCCGCTACTTTGCCAAAGCCGGTGCTGACCTTTATACCCCGGACAACTACGGGGGGGCCCCTTTACACATCTCAGCAGGCGGGAGAGACCCTGTAGAGTGTGCCAGGATAATTCTCAAAGCATGTCCCCAAGGTTTCAACATCAACTTGAAGGATATAGATGGATGGGCACCTCTCATGTATGCATGCAGGTCCGAAATGGCCGATGCCATGATGCTCAACATGCTCGTGAAAGAATGGGGAGCTGATGTCTGGCCCGTGAGCTACGACGGCCAGTGGTCAGCCCGGAAGCTCGTCAGTCTGGTCGATATCTCGGACTATGATTGTCCACTCGAACTTTTGGAGCCTCCTGAGGACAAGAGGGAGTGCATCGGCCCAGACGGAGTCAAGCAAATCTGGGATCCAGCATTCCACACAACGCCAGAGAATTATATCGACGCAAGGTGTGAAAGCTGTCTCCTGGTAAGTCGCCAAGCTTTGTGTTTCCATGTGGTTACTAATGCATCTCGTATCTATAGCCGAGTTCTGGCCAGTGGCATAGGTGTCGAGACTGTACTGAAGCTATCTTTTTCTGCTTCAAGTGCTTCCCGTATAGAAACGACGTGCACGAAACAGGTCACACCTTCATACCATGGACCTTTTTTATCGAGTCAGAGGACGAGCGGAGCGAACACAACGGCCAGGATGGCGAGACGTCGGATAGTGAAGAATTCAATGCGTTTGGGGCGGGCTCCGGATCTTCAGGGACCGAGGAGACTGACACTGAAACCGACGACGACGACGATGATTTTTAGATTGAAAGCAGCTGTTGTAGTTCATTCGAAGACATTTGAGGTTGGGCTTTGGTTGTCGTTGCAACTCTTGGTGAACTTCACGTCAAGGGCTGGGTTAAAGCAGGGTGAACCGACTGTATGTATGTATGCCCATGCCTATGTACAAAATTTCATGAGAAGAAAACGGATTCCCTCGCCCATTCCAGCTTCTTTAAATATTCTTAAACACAGAAAGACTGGAAAGTGCCGCACCAGGCCACGAAAACAGAGTGTTCGAGCTGCAAGACGATCCGAGGGCCTGGTTGTTCATCCAAGCCGGCTCCCAGTAGTAAAGTCCCCTTCCGCGGTTGACCTTGCTCACAATGCTAGCCACCTTTTCAATGAATTGAGTTTGACCAGCGGCGGAAAACGGAATGCTGCGCATGTCGCTAGGGAAAGCCTGGGCAGGCGAAGGGCAAGAGGTAGGCCAGTTGAGCTCGCTAACAACGATTTCCTTGCTCCATTTGCTAGCCATGTTCTTCAACGACGTCTCGAGAGCCGAGAAGGTAGCGCCAGCTCCGTAGAAAGGATAGTAGGAGACGCCCATCATGTCAAAGTCGGAAAGCTTGAGGGCTCCAGCGTTGAGGACGTTGGTGTAAAAGTACTCTTGAGTACCCCAGTCCCAACCCTTGTCGAGGTGGATCATGATCTTGGGCTTGGGGTTAAGGGAAGAATCCTTGATGCCGAAGGCTGCGGAGTTGAGAAGTCGGCCGATGTTGTAAAATGACTTGGTCGAACCAGTGGGGAAGAGAAGACCAGCAGTGATCTCATTGCCGATGGAGATAATGGAGGGCGCGACGCCAGCAGATTGAAAGGCGTTAGAGACTTGGAGTGTGTAGTTGTAAAGTCTCCAAGAAAGGTCATCAATACCAGTCGGCCAACCAGAAGGAATCTTTTGGTTAGCGGGATCAGCCCAGGTGTCGCTGAAATGCAGTGTAAGGTAAACACTCAAGCCAGCAGCCTTAGCACGCTTGGCAAGCTTGAGGTTGTAGTCAAGGTTGTAGTCGCCGTTGGATGGGTTCACCCAGACGCGCTGTCGGACCGAGTTAACGCCATTGGCAACCAGGATCTTTTCGAGGGACTGCGATGAGCCGCCGTTGGTGTACTTGATTCCCTTTGCCTCCTCGAGGAGTAGGGAAGACCAGTCGACACCTCGATAGGTCAAGGCCGAAAGGGCCAGAGAGCAATAAGAAACGAATGCCAAGAACCGAAGAGCCACCATCTTGTCGTCCGTATAGGGTCGGTGTCTATCAATTGAAGAGGACCGTTCGTTTCAATCAGCGACCACGTCTTTTAAGTAGTCTCGGATCACGGACCTAAAACCCCGTGGTCCGATTTTGGCATGTAACATGGCGACTAGGATGTTTGTTTCTCCTCCAATCAAGGGTCCATATACGTCGCGCTATAGTGTTTCACTGCTTTTTTTCCGTGAAACTCAAAGTCCTTAATAATGCCTCGTATTAAATAGGGACACACGTTAGCTTCGGATATAGGACCAGATGAGTAGTCGGCCAATCGGAGGTTGTGAGTCCGTTGCAGGACTGGCTCCTCCGGCTCACACCGCCATGGAAAATGGTGTGTCTATCACGGAAAGCACGGCTTCATGGACCTTCTAGAGATCACAAACCTTATTTAGAGCCAGCATGACGACTTTAGAATTTTGTATCACTGAGATGAGCCCGAAATATCGCATCAACTTCCTGATGTAATGCCGGAAGGCTCAAGTAGTCCTTGATGAAATCAAGAGAATTAATTGATACGGTGTCTTTGACAAGGGCAGCTAGGCTATTCCTTAATGGTCTAGCTGGCCTGTCACACCCGTGATCGATGAATGCAGATCTTTGAGGTTGCATCCGCGATGCGCACCAATGACTGCCGACATTTGAACGGCAAATTCGGCTGGGTTGATTCGTATCTTTAGATTCCCGAGCTTTATCGGTGTCATTTCATTTCCGGGGAAGGACCATCTTTTCCTTTCTAGTCACCTCTTAAACTTAGAAAAATGCAGTTGCAGGACGTCAAAGATCGAGGTGCTGAATTACAGCCTCTCCCTCAAGACAGAATATTACCGTGCTCATCAACTCAAGTCTCCGCGTTAGACTCTAAGTAATAAACTATCTCTCTTTAGTGTTGTATGATTCAGATATCCGACGTTCGCGTGCGAGTAATAGTCCCAACTTAAGTCCAGGCTGACAGGCCATGAATCGAAAAATGTTATTAAAATGAAGACCGTGAGCAGAATCTCACTCATCAGTGTTCTGTTCTGAGTCCTGCCCAGTTGAACCACCGGTTAAAATCTTATTTTGGTCTTTTAGGCTTTGTTTGGTCTCATGTAACAATGATCCTAAAGTTTTATAATTGCATTTTACCACAACGAAGAACTCGCCTCTTAGAGGGACATCTAATCTGGAATAACTTGTAATATATGTCATCCAATATACGGCGTCTTTGTTGCATATTCATTGGCCTGATGCCGCCGAAAGAATCAAGGAAACATTGTTCGTTGAGTTGACAGAATTGCCACTTACCCTAGGGCTCGAACAAGTTCATGACGTGCAGTGAGGAGCAACTCTCAGCCGGCATAAAGGTGACGATACATAGTAATTTGATTTTGAAAATATATCTCTTACGCCTAGATGCTTCAAGTTCAACCCAGACGACACAATGAGGCCCCGACGGCCGACGCTGGACTCTCCCATCAACCACCCCTGTTTCAGTTAAACGGTAGAACATTCAAGGAGTGCATTACAAATTAAACGGTCTTGGCATTAATTAGGGAATTATTCGTCTAGATTAGTCCATTTTCAGACTCCGTGATATGCTTTTGTAACAACACCCAGCTCAATCTCACTCGCGGGTTTATCCCCATTCGTGCTGCTCGCCTGGCCATGCTCCTCCCCAAACGCCGCCCTGTCGAGTCCGGCTTGCGTTTCTGTCGGTGAAGAAACCCGACGACCGGTTTCCAACTCATTCGTCGTAACAGTGACTTCGTTCTTCTGGTAAATCTTGAGCGGAATGCTGTCTCCGCTGTTGATCTGTTCCTGACTCTCCGAGATGCTGAGTCCTGGCTCATGGCTTGTCCCCAACCTCGTTCTTCGCTCCTCACGTGTAACGCTGGTGAGATTTCCGTAGTTCGATCTGAAGCGGGAAGTAGCCTCGCCGGTACGCTGGCCTGATGATTTGCCGTATCTGGCGGCGAAGGAACCCAGCCTGAAGACTCGTTGAAGTAGCGTCCATGTGAGGGGAAGGTTGGCGGTGATGATGGCTGTCGATACTTCGCGAATGTACCAGTAGATCCACTCGCTGCCGTATGGATCTCCAAGACTGTAATACTTGCTGAGAGCAGCTGCCAAGATCTGATTCACAACCCGAGTTAGTAAGACCCAGAAAACCCAAACAACTTGAAAACCTACCGTGAAGATTCCCAGTGCGAAGACAGCGCACAGGACAACCTTTCTCTTGATGGCAAGCTGCGACTGCAAAAACACCGGCATCGGAAGGGCGATAATCATAATGTCGGAAGAAATGTTCATGACGGCGTTGGTAATCATGTGATTGGTCTCTGCTGAGCAGTTCACTAGATCCAAAGTTAGTCGAACTGAACATGCAATAGTGGCAACATCGGGATGTTATTACAATCTTCAGGCGGAACTTGCCAGTAGTGGCTGAAGGGTCTGCACCAAGCGGCAAACCACAGGATCTGCATCACGACAAATCCCAAGACCACGTATCCAGCAACGATCTTGACAAAGAAGTTTTGCCGCAAACTCAAACTGTCGTATCATTAGTATGGTATCGTCAATGAGAAAGGGGCAATACTCACGTCAGTCGGCCGTACATGAACAAGAGACAGCCCTTGACACCCCAAAGTGTAAACATCTGCATCTGCTCGGTAACCAAGACGAGCTTGGATCCGTATTGCCTGTCGGCAATATTTTGCTTGTCATTGAGATCAACCTTTTCTCCGGGCTGGATGAGGTTGGTTGGCGTATAGGTCAACACTTTGACAATGACCAGCAATATTGTGTATGTGATCTAAAAATTGTTAGCGTGATGAAGAATGGGGTCGTCTCCGGGGGAGGTTACCATGGTGAAAACCATGAGGTAATCATCAGCCAACATGTTCTTCCATGACCCCAGCAGCATTCTTCTCGAGATCCTAGATACGCGTTAGATCGGGAAGCGAACTGTCACAAAAGCAAAAAAGAACGACTCACATTCTCGAGAGAACCACCACCAGGGTCAGGGCGTACCACGCCCACATCTCAGTGTCGAGATTCGACATGTTGATCGACTGAGTGCAACCTCACAAGCTGCCATCCAACAACTCTGAAAAACGGGACGCAAAACCTCGGGGCATGGGAGCAAGGGGGAAGCTGGGGATTTTGAGACCCAGATTCCAACACGCGTCAGTTAAGCTCGTTCCCACTGGGACCACAGCCCCACGATTAAGAATAACAAGGCATGACTTCAAAAGACCCAATTTTCACTCTCAGACCTCGAAAAGTCATCCCATCCAACAACGCCCGGACATTGTCGGCGTCCCCTGCGCACGGTTTTTCGTCTCCCCCCTTGCTAGCGTTGACGGCATGTCGACCACCTGCCAACTGCGAGTCAGAGGCTGTCGATACCCGCCCACTAAATCGTTCTCGACGCCTGTGGAAGCTGGACCGAGCCCCGAGTTAGCGTCTCGTGAGACGCGCTATTACACAATTCGGGGTCTAATCCCGACCTATCGAACGCCACGAACTGGTGGGTTTCGGCCGGTTCGGATCAAGCTGAGGCAATTTGTTGGTTCACGTACGCCAGACACGAACCCCTGGATGTCATCGTGGAGCCTCACAAAAGCAATAGACCCATGATCTCGTTGCGCAATCGGAGCAAGGTCTTAGATTCGACACGTGGCGAGGGCCTGTTAGAGTTCAGATGCTCCTGGCAACGGATCCATTGGCCCAGATAAGAACCTTTCCATCGGATCCAGGGGCCCCAGGAACAGAGTCGCATCGGAGGCTGGCTCAGATCAGGCAGGCTGTTCAATTGCATGATGTACAGGGGGTTCTTGTCAGAGCGGGTGAGCCTTTCATTTTTGGGAGTGGCATGTCGCTTAAAGATCCAAGCGAGGCAGACATCTTGAGGCTGAACAGGCCACAAAACGGCCTTGTCACGGCTGTCACGGCCAGGACTGGAAAAAACTCTGATTGCCGAAGTTATTCCTTCAAGCCCAGTAGGGTAAGTTCCGTCTACAACTAGAGAACGCCATGCCGGGACTGCTGACGCCACCCGTTCCTGGTCAACATTCCAATTCTTGGCTTTTTCAAGCCTCAAGACGAATTATCATTCATTGTTAATTTTTCACTAAGCGAAATTAATCATCTGCATTTGATCGAATCACACAAGTTTGTTGGTCCCTCCATGTTTGAAAGCACTGATCACCTATTCCTCGCCACATCTTCAACACCAACACTGTAATCACTCCCATTCCCACCAATCATCAAGCGGCCAGTAATCTTGGCTGTAATCTCGCACTTACCCTACACCAGACACGTGACCAAGCAGTTTATAACCACGCCGCCGGTGACGGTATGTGTCAGACATGGGTCCTTGAGCAATTTGATGCCCTTGTCAATATCCTTGGCGAGAAACATCTTGGCATCGCCGGATTTCTCGCTGGAAGTTGTCGCCTCTTTAGTTAAATCGGATCTCTTGTACCTTGAGTCGTATCTTGGTAACCTGGGGTAAAGCTTGCGGAATTCCGATAGATTATATCCGTAGGTTACGAGGGCAGCATCCCATAGATTATCCCTTATCCACCAACTGGGGTCCATTCGCCATCACATTCAAACTCGTTTTGGATGTATGCTGTTATGGATACCGATCGATGATTGTTGTCGACTGCGTACACTGAAGCCCCTCGCTGGATCAAATAGACCAAGCTTTCCAGCTCGTCACTCGTTGAAGGGTTCCATGCAAAGTAAACGAGAGTGTGGAGGCAAGTGGAGACCTTCATGAAGGCCGTGTAATTGTTGGTCTCACGGGCTTGAATGTTCGCCCTAGCATCGATGAGAGCAGCCAGGGCATCGCGATTACAATGTCCCCGAGGCCATGAGCCACAAACTCCATGTAGCATCGTCCGTCCCGTGTCGTCGACTTCGTTAACCGCACCTGAGAGAAATGGAGCGCCCTAGTGCGTATCAAATCGATCGAAGAGTTGGCCTTGTATGACGGAAATGTGGATAGTTAGCGCATGTTCGTTGGCCGAAACAAAAGGCCAGCTACAACATCCCCCTGGGGTTCTTCCTTGCCTGGGGGCCCTCAGAGGTCTTTTCGTGTACAAGTCGTTTCCTCTTGTTTGTGGTGATGGTAAGAACTCCATAGTCAATACCTATGCCCTCTCTAAGCCGCTTCTGCCTGATGCCTACGCGTTTGGGCACACTCGCGAGGATGGTCCTGGGACCTTGCATTTTGAAATATTAGCCGGATTGTGGTACTCAAAGGGATCGCTGTGGCTGGAATGGGGAAACTCCCTGTTAGGGTTGAAGGCTATCACTGGAGCGCCATAAATCATCCTCCCGACCATTCGTAGTTCGTTTTGAAGGCTTGGGAGTTCCTGAGGCAGCGATAAGGTGCCCTGGTCCTTGCAGACTTTGTCTCTTGCTGTTTGAATCAGTCGCTCCAGGTCATTAATGATCTGAACCGCATCCTCCGCGTCCAGCGTCGACCCGTTGTTGCCGAGCGGGCGAGATAAGCGAGAGACACTCTCCTCTAGCCGGCAACGCCCGAGATATCTTGGCGCCTGTTTTCGGCAAGCCCCCCTGTCGCTGTTGGATTGCCATTCTCTATGTCTTTTTTGTCTAGGGGATTTTGGATCCTTTCCATCTTGACCAAGATCTGCTGAATGAAGCTTTCAGTTGTCTCAGCCGTGCTCGCATTGGTTGAAGAGGTCCTGGCAGTAGTTTCAGCCTGAAGTAGCGTGAGATACAAGTTGATTTGGGTTCCGAAGGCTTAAATTCGGTCCTGGGCCTTCTCAATGTCCATGTCCTTCCGCACAGCGCGAAGTCTCATATGTAGTCGGTCGGCTCGGCTCGTTGAGATAGGATGCACTCTTTAGAAGAGCATCGAAGTCGGATAGCATATTTGCGCAGGTATCCAAGTGTGATTTCAGCGATGTGACGGTCTTGGGCGAAGAAATGTCCAAGGGACATTGTGACAGCCGCTCGAAGAACGTGGATAGTATCTCGACATCTTTGGCAAGCTGGGCAACAGTTTGAGGCGCGTCATTCAAGGTTGATAAGAAGTCTCGAATGCCTTTCGCCGACTTGATGCTTAAATCAATCATGGCGAGCGCACCGACGACGGCGTTGACGTGGTCCATAGTGTTTGTGGCGATGAAAGCGGACAGGTTGGGCAGACTCAGGCTGAAAGATCAACTTTGTCCCCCTGTAAGATCGCAGTTTCTCCGCTTCCGTGGAAGCAGGCTGTGTAGAGTGTCATCTGCCTTGACTGGCACGGGAGAAGAGATAATTGGCGGCTTCAACTTCTCACAGCCTGGTTCGCGATGTCTCACCTCTTAGTTTTATCCCTTTCCACTTTTATTCTGCTCTAAATCTAGGTTTAAAGGTGGTGAGACTCGTTTCACTCATGATTTGTATCTCTAGGAGCCTCACCAGAAAGCCTGAAAAAGCGAATCTCTCCATAGCAGAGGCCATCTGCCGGTCAACTTCGGCCCCACAACCGGCACACTTATCTACTTGGGGGCGAGGCCAAGCAGATGGTCTACGGAACCGAGTGTGGGCATAGAAGCGCCTGTAGGTTGTTTAATATTCTGAAACAAAGCTCTATCTAGATAAAACGACCTATACCTATCCAAAACCCCCTTCGTCCTTGGAACTTCTGCCCAGTTCTCTGAATTTCCCCAACAATGAACAATTTTACCAGCCCTTACCCGATAGCAGCCATCCCTGGAGACGGGATTGGTGTGGAAGTGGTCAAGGTGACCTAGGATAAGAAGCTTGTTGACGCAATGGCGACTCGCATGGTTCAGAACAATGCGTTCTTTATTATAGTTGAAGCCCGTCTCTTGATGGGTTAACTGAGCCAGAAGATAGACAGTTGGTGAAAGCGATGGCATAACGACATCAAGCAAAGGTTCATACGCAGGGAGCCAGTGTACAATGAGGAGATTTCTATTAGAAGCAATGAAGTTACAGTGCGTTCAACAGAAGAAATGTATCTGGAAAGGGGTAACAAGAGCGACAGTGGGGGGAGGCATCACCATTTGAGACCCCAAGAGTGAAGGAAGGACAACATGGCGAAACTCTAACCCAACAAGAGCAAATACACGAAACGAGTGACGACACAAAAGAACCAACAACGACTTTTGTGTCAGGCATGACAGAAGATGGGCGCCAGCAGCAGCCGTGCAAAAAAGAGGCGGGGCTAGAGACCTTCACCCGTTCCCAAACTCGGCCAATCTCCGCATCGCTTCCAGCAGCGATTTGCAATAGTTGAGAAGGGCCGTTTCCAAGGTCTTGGCTTGATCATGCTGCAGTGCGAGAAGGCCTCGGCGCACAGCGTCGATGCTGCCCAGATGCTACGCAACGTTAGTTTCCTCTCAAAGATGGCAACACTGAGTCATACATACATGCTTCAGAGCTTCCTTCGCCATATCCAACTTCACCTTGGAGCGCTTGGAGGAGTTGCACATGACTTTGACATCTGCTCGAAGATCCTTGGTTTTTTTGTCCATATCTGAACCGACTTGAGTGTCTCTGAGCGGGGTCCGCATATGGCTCCGTGGGGTTCCGCGTTGGTTTCAGATACATGCAGCTTCTTGTTATAGTTTCCCAGTCGTTTCATCTCAGATTTGGTGGCCTTGGACATGTCGTCGGTGATCGATCGAAGGCTTTTGTGGTGGTTCCTGGCTCTGGCGTAGGGCTGATCTCTCGTAAACAATCCACCGAAATAAGACGTCTTCGTCTCGCTGCGATCGGCAATGTCGATGATGGACCTCTCGATGTCGATGTGAAGTTGAGACAACTGATCATAGTGCCCATTGAATCTCAACTTCATGTCAGTCATCCAGCCATCGTGGATCTCCTTGAACAGCTTGGCCTCCTTAATGGCTCGTTGAAGTGAGTCCTCCATGGCCGGGGGTAGCGCGAAGTTTCCGTCCATGTCATTTAACCGGGTGATGGATGACTTGAACGTCGTTAGATATTCTGGGATAACAAAAGCCTCCTCGGCAGAGATGGGCGAAATGAACCGGGCTTGGGGAATGGTGGAAATTGTCCTGTTCTTTGAATCGGTGCTCCACCAATTCAAAAATCCTGGGGCAGCGTCGATGGCCACCAGGAAGACCGAGGGCCATCCCACTCCTGGCCGAGTCATGGTCCACATCTTGAAGGCATCCAAAACACCCTCGGGCGGGTTAAACCATTGGACGATCAGAATGCCAGCAAACACAAAAGTGCCGCCAGCATCAGGTACTGTACGGTTTGGCTCGGTAAGGCTTGTCCAACATTCCGACCGTTTCTTTGGTGCTCCTTGGTCGTTGTACCTTCGTTGTCGGAGTTGGAGTCTCCATCGCCGCGCCTGGATGATCCGGAGGATCTTCCGCCCCAAGGGGGAAGGCGGGCGAATCGCATGTTGAATAAACAAGGTAGTAAGAACTGCGGTTGCTGGTGAGGATGGGTTGCTGGTGAGGATGGGTTGCTGGTGAGGATGGGTTGCTGGTGAGGATGGGTTGCTGGTGAGGATGGGTTGCTGGTGAGGATGGGTTGCTGGTGAGGATGGGTTGCTGGTGAGGATGGGTTGCTGGTGAGGATGGGTTGCTGGTGAGGATGGGTTGCTGGTGAGGATGGGTTGCTGGTGAGGATGGGTGCAAGAGAATGGTTGCAGAAACGCTGACCAAAGCGAGACGCGAGGCCACCAAAAGACCCTGAAAAGAGCTGGCTCTCCCTACGGCTGCGGAGAATCCTTCTCTCTGAACACTGTTGGTGCTAAGAATAGCTTGATGCTGTTCAAGAGGGTAGAATGCTTGGCTCATTACAGGGCTGTGCCACTTAGCCGTCTGTATGCCTTGGAACCGCGATGGACTACTTGCCATTCACCGCTTACCTGACGGAGGAGCCGCTCTGGTGACTGGTACATGCCAACAGCGATGAGTAGGATGCGGATTGATCAACGGTGGCTGTCGCTAAGCGGCTGAGTCTGCAAGCGCCAGACGCAGCCGGCCGTCTTCCAATACCAGGTTACGAGCCTATCAGAGTGGAGGAGGAAAATGACAAGTCTCAAAAAGTGGAACTGTAAAGTTGTGAATAGAGGAACAGTAGAAACATGCGCGCTGGACGGGAATACGAGGAATACGAACGTAATGCGACCCTCAATTTCAGCGCGCCACGGCGGTCTCTAATTCGATATTATGAGACTAGCGATCTGGGCAGGAAGACAGACTAACGAGGTGGTATTGGCGATGAGGGTTGCGCCAAGGCCAAGCCTAGACACTTCAGGGATATTGCATGTTGGTTCTGGACTACACATCCCGTGTCCCACACTCCCAGCTTACAGTCCAATCTCCGATACCCATATCCCAGCTCCCCACTTCTGAGAGGCAGATCAGCTCGGCTAATGCAGAACAAGTGACGGGCTGGGACGAACTCCTGCTCCCCTGCAGCAAATGTCCCTATTTCTCCTCCTTCCAGCTCGGCCCGCAAATCTTCTTCAGCCGCTTGCGACCCCCCTGGGCCTTGACCAGCTCAGACATGAACTTATCCATGTACACCGCCATGAGTTGGTGGTCCTGCATCGCCTCCGCCACTCTGCTATACAGGGCTTGTTCTTCCTCTGATTTGCGCGGGCTGTTTTGGAGCCGCTGCAACCGTTCCGCCCACTTCTGGTTGATGACGTCGTGCGCCTTGTTGTTGGCAGCCTCTCCGGGGACGAGCCAGAGCGGGTCAGTGAACGGCGCCTCGCTGTGGTTCAGGCCGAGATGCTGGAAGAAGGTGGTAGGTTCCTGGGTCGGATATGCCGTGAGAAGACGGTGGTGGAGTTGGCAAATGCTGATAATGTGCTCGCTTGCAGGCTTGATACGCTGCTTGTCGTAGACCGAGTGCCAACCAGCCATGCTAAGGGCGCCGAGAAGAGCAGATGCCACCATGAATAGGATGATCCAAAGGTTGATCATGCTGTTGGACAGGCGTGGAGAGGCGTGGAACAACATGATAGGTGTGAGAGCTGTGTGTCAAAGGTATGTTGAAGAGTGGCGATGAAAGATCCAAGCAAGGTAGGGCACCGGCATATTTAATGTGGAAATTACAACGAGATGAATACCAAGGACCTCTGACGCCTAGATTAAAGGTCCCAGGGCGAGCGGGCAGGTAGGCTGGCAAGACCTGGCAGAGCCAAGCCAAGGTTTCAGGACATCGGACCAGAGTCTTGGCTTAAAGAAAGTCAATGACGTAAATTGAACCAAAGCATCCAATCTTTTCCAGCCTCAAGGTATCTTCCTTAGGCCGCAAGGCGTTGGTCTATAGGCGGTTCTCCCTTTGAAGGATGGTTGCTCAGCCACTCATGCACGGCTGTGGATGAGATTTTGCCTGCCTTTGGTTTGGATCTCTGGGGTAAAGGCAAAGACTCCAGGACCATTGAAATTGCGACGCAATTCATCGGAGGGTTATTGATGCATGTCTCGGTTTTTATTGACCCTTTATTATCGTGGTTTTATGCTCAGCATCAACCACCACTGACTGTGGTTCATGTGACACTCTGGTATGGCACGTGACATGGCTCGAGCGGGCTTCTTTGTTTGCAACTTCTCGTACTGGGAGCCTGCCTTAGTACTGTCTTCATGTGGTAATTTGTTGGCCTTTTCATCTGCTCATCTGCTTGTAGTGCTCCATCTGGACTCCTCGCCCACCGTTGTTAAAGGTACCTCTGTGTTGATATAGGTAGGACTCTTCGATTCCCTCGCCTTTCACCTCTGCTCTACGGCTTGCTGACAATTGTAACTGCCCCTCTAGGACCCGGCATTGCCCTACTGTTCCGTCTTCAAGTTGAAGTCATGGCCCCGACCTCACCGGAGAAGCCAGACGCTCGCCGTTCTCGATCTCGACCACCTCTTTACTCCTTCTCGGCCACGATACCCCACCAGTTGCCAGTCATACCTAGACCCTCGCAGAGTCCCTCTCGTTGTCGCCTCCCGCTAACCGAGGCCCCAGCCGGAAACTCTCCTACCAGCCGCTTCGATCGCGTTCATCAATTGGGTCGCTCTTCTCGTCCAATTCGCAAATCCGAGAGGTCGATGGTTTCACGATCTCAGCGTTCTAATGCCACTATCATCGCCGGAATTGACCGCTCTCTTCGATCCCACTCCAGTTTACTTGATCAGTTCCGAGAGCCTCCTGCACCTGTCGACTCTAAGCACCGTCAGAGCCCGTATAAACCTCTGTCTTCTATCCCATCCAAGAGGGCACACTCTGTCGACGCGAATAGCGACAGCCACTACAGTGAAGACTCCCCACAGAAGCGGCATTGCCTTGCTCACCGAGGTGCATCTGAGTCCTCCCACACGGCTACAACTGCCACAGACGTGCTTCCTCAGATTTCATCTATCGATGATGTTGCTTCTCGTCCCAACATCGATAAGTTTGGGGACGAGTTTCCCAAAGAGGATCAACGCCACTCAATGTGGCTTTGGGCTTCAGCAAAATCTGATACGATGATCTCACTTGGAAAACAGAAGAATAGCACAACCGGACAACGGACCACACCAGCAAGGGCCACCAAGGAGCACAACCAGTCGGACCAGCCTACTCAATCCATCGAGCACCAGGTCAAGCCCCTCTCCAAGACGCCTGGCGATGATCGGCTGCCGAGCGAAAGGATTGACACGAAGGCATGCCAGCAACTCGAGTCTTCTCGCTGCACAGCGGTCGGGAATACAGAAGGCAGTCCCTATGATGAGCTTCCAAACCCCAACAATCTCTCTGAACAGAAGAAGCCATCTCGGGACAAGAGTGAGACCTCCAAGAGCCCTGGTCCAACCACAGCTCCAGTCTTGTGGTTTTGGCCCCTCATTTTCGCCTGTATTGTTGCCTTCATCGGTGGAATGTTCTTGTACGACTTGCGACTCCCCGACCTGCGAGTCCCCGAGTTTCGTGTTGTAGACTGGAACGAGAGGGCAATCGAGCTTGAGATTGCGATGGCGACGATATCAAGAGTCGTTCTCTTTGGCGAGGTCAGTCTCTCGCAACAGAGACTCCATCCTGACATGCTCCCCGTCGATGGCTTGGCCCATGATCACAATCCCTCGTTCGGGCCCTACCAGAGGATACCAGTACGATCCATGTGGTTTTCCAACTCAACCGAGTTTCCGCAGTACGAACCTTGGCTGACCACCTCATCTGGGGTATTTGTGCCTGAGCTAGATTTCTTGGAGGACCTTTGGGTGGTTACTCACAGCACTTGCTTAGACCTTAGTTCGGTTCCCATTCCAGATGGGTCATCTCCGTCCGACGACTTTTGTTTCCCCCTTTCCCACTCCTTGATTGCCTTGGACAGATTTATATATATTGACTTCGGCTCCTACTACACAGGTACGAGTCTCGACATGGCCGAGGTCATGCTGTCCAACATGGAAACGATACAACAGATGTAGAGGAATGGTTCCGAAGAGATGGGCTCTGATCAGCTTCGCGCCCGTGCGTTGCATACTTCATCTACGACAACAGTTTTCCTGCCGACCGCTGAACCACCATCGCCTCGCCGCCGGCTTCCAGCTGATACAACCATCCCAGACGACATACCAGAGAGCTTCATCAAAGATTGGCACGATGCGATGGCAGCCCGCAGTTCTCGGGTTAAACAGGAGCACGCATCAATGACCACTCCAACCTTTGACACGACCGCGTCGAGTAAGATTCATGCCAATCGTCTCGGGCAAAGAGCTAACATGACTACCAGAGATACCGAAGCCCAGAGACTATGCCGAGACTCAGATGAACAATGGAACCGCGAAACTCTTGGTCGAGTATGTTATCGACGTGATCGTTGGCCGACGCCTGAACGAAACCGACGTGGTTGAGGGTCCAACCTATGGCGACATCATTGATCATTCAATTAGGCTGGACAAGCTCTGCGATCTTTTTCTTCAACTGAATGATCATGTATCGAAAGCCATTCGGCTTGCGAATAGGACCGAGTTGAACGCCTACCAACTCAGCAGGCTTAAACGTATCCAGGACGTTGCCCCCTTCCTGCGGGACATTGCCACACCTAGATTGGACGGCATGCGAGCCAGAGCCAAGCGAGGAGTCCAGCTACTCAAGGAGACAGAGAAGTGCCAAGCAGAGCTTCAAAGCGAGATTGAGAAGACCCTGCGAAATGGCTGGCTCGGCCCGAGAGTCGAGTGGCTAAGCCGCCGGATCATCTGTTATCACTTACCTGACCTGAAGAGCATGGCCCTTCAATGGAGCCATGCTCGCCAATGGCTGGCAGTGGAGTTGGAAGAAGTATTCGAAATCTATCAGAGCCGGCAGGCAGAATTTAACTTGCTCGACACGGGGCCGCCAAGCAATCTTTCCAAGAAGCAACTCTGTGAGTGGCATTTATGGTCGAGCAACATGATTTGGTCGCGATGGTCCTTGGAGGATAAACGCAAATATCCAGAGGGCAAGGAGTCATTTTGCTGGAGTGAGACGGACTGGAACCCTTACGCATCTACGTGGCAGAGGATGGTTGGATGGGTGACGGGTCGAGACAATGTTGACATTCCGTCTCGATGTGGCGACGCGTCAAAGAGACATGGATGACTTGAGCGAGGGTTCTCGATATGTATCTTGGATTGCATGTGTTGGATGATAGCGTCTATAATCTAGACGCTGATAGAAAGGTATGAGTGGCTTCTTATAGTAATATTACGGCTGTCCCTCTTTGGCTTCAAGTCTAAATCTCGTGTCCTTTCGCTAGTCTAGATTTGCACCGAGTTGTCCGGGCTCGGAAGATTGGCTCCTCCAGCTCATCAGGCAGGCAACACCGTTTCAAAATTAACCTCCGTATACAACGCTTCGCAGTCGTGCGGGAGGTGTTTTGAGTCAATAGCCAGGCTGAGTAGGCCTCTGGCGTATTTAAACGCGCCGATAATGCTCACCACACCGAAAGCCACTCCAGTGGCCGGCCGATGCTCTTAAATGGATCGGATCTGTCTATTCTTCCCCTTTTCGGCCACTTCAAGCCTCCCTTTGTTCCTAGCATCCGTAGAGCTTCCTTGTGCTCTATAACCTTGATGTTGCTTAGCTATCACGCTCCGAAAAAAAGCATCCAAGTTTAGCCCAGTGTCTGTCGCAACAGTTGTTATGAGTTTAAAGGAGGCGTGGGTGCTCGATATGTGATACGGTATGTCCTCCAATTACGAGACTATTATCCTAAGGTTTGGTTGCGCAGCATATCATAAACGGAAGTAATTAGTTTGTACTGGCATCCAATTCAATGTTCGTCTAATCCCATCCCCTCGTATACTCCATGCCTCATCACAACTTCGACTTCTCGGCCCAGAAAGGCGCCAGAGATTCTTCCAGCGGGCTTAACTTGGCTTCGTTCCTCTGCTTGGTCGTTTTGAAGATTCCTGGCAAACCCGTCTCCTCAAAGGTAGCACCATCGCGCACCATAGCGGCTAAGCCCTTGCTGGAGAGAAGGATCTTGGGCATACCGTAACCTGTAAACCCTGCCATGATGAACTGCCCAGGCTTTTCCGGGACTTGGCCAACGTGAGGCATAAAATCTGAGCTGTAGCCAAGGACTAAGGCGATAGTCAGCGTTATTGTCATCTAATGGAGATGCCTATTTGATGTCCAGAGGATCTACTCACTCCCAGTCCAAACCTTGCTGGTCTTCATATCGCTATTCTCCCACCCGCGGAAGGTTCGCTGCATGTAGTTGTCGAAATAATGGACCGCTTCGTTCACCAGCTCGTCATCACGCACATTGTCGAACCATCGGTGCTTCTTGTGCCAAAACGCCTGCCGCGCACCGCCCACAATGATGCTTCCATCCGCCCGGGGGATGAGATAGTCATTGTTCCCCTTGTCGAATCTGATGCCGTACGTATTAACAAGGTGAGGTGTTTTCTTACCTTTAGGACTCTCGAGATGACTACAGATACCTCTAACAGGGGTGATGGCCCGCGTATACTCGGGGAGGATCTGTGATGTGTACGCGTTTGCTGCGTGAACGACCTTTGGTGCCTTGATGGTTCCACGGGCCGTGTGGACTGACCAAAGGCCACCCGAGTCTCGGGTCGATGACACCGACGTAACTGGCGTGTGGGCTTGGATGTTAAGCCCACTCTTAACCAGCTTTTCAAGTATTTGATGCACCAGCTTAGAAGGCCACAGATGAGCCGCCGTGTACGATATGCAGCATTTAGCGTTCTTGACCCCCGAAACCTGCCTCCGATTATTAACTGTGTCCCGTAGCATGGGGTAAACTAAAAACGGTGATTACTCACTCTTTCAGCATCCTCTCGGCCAGTGAAGGCGACATCAATAAGATTGATTCCCGTATTCCGAGAGAGACCCTTGTAAGTTGCCTCAACCTCGTCGGCATGCGCTAAATCAAGAAAGACGTCCAAAGCTCTCGTAACGTGGAAATCACAGTCCAGGTTCTCCTTCTCTACAAGGTCCTTGACGGCGTAGACATGCGATGCCTCAAACGCGGCCAGCTCTGCTGTCGCTGCCTCGCCGAAGAGCTTTGTGAACTTGGGAATGTCCGAGAACGTGTCGGGCTTGACATGTCCGCCATTGCGCCCAGTGGCGCCGGAGCATATCTTTCTCGCCTCCAGCAGCACAATCGAGGGAGGATTGGGGTTGTCCTTGAGGAGAAAGTATGCAGTAGCGACACCGGAAAGACCAGATCCGATAATCACGACATCAGCCTTGGCGGGCAGCTCAGGTGTGCTTCGATAGTCATCGAGCTTCTTGGGTTCAGAATTCCAGAAGGAAGATGTAGGATTCGCGACTGGCGTACGATCAGCTGTGTTGGAAGTCATTGTTCAATGCTGCATTTCAGTTTCTTTGTTAGTGGGAAAGCAACGGGGGGAGAACAGGGTTTAAAAAGCGTCATCTGAAGAAAGATATGAAGTTTGGCCAAGCCACAGGCGCGGAATAGACAAGCTGCCTGCAGGAGACACCGGGCCCAAATAGGAAATATTTGCCTAGCGAACGGCGCCAACATTGCATAGTACTTCGCGGTTGGGCGTGGGGCCGTGATGCTATCATACAAGAGTCAGCCAGTAGTCGAATATTCGGCTTATGGAGAAGACTCGTGATGGCCGGTAGCGGACTTTGCGAAAGACTATTGTCTGGAATGGTAAGTTACATGAGAACAATCTCCCTCGCACTTTAACTATTTCGGGAAAGTGAAATGAGAGCAGTCAACAAGTCTGCCCAGGTTAGTGTCTGATAGGTCGCATATTCTGATGAACCCCGCAAAACACCGGCCTCAACCGGACCGGAAACTCGATCATGACAATTGCAGAGAGGACCCGCTTCATATTGGAACAACATCGGATGCATTCATGTCTATGCACCTAGTTAAACCTGCAAGTCCGCAGCGCAAATCCTGTCTTGATCAAGCAATCACTCCAAGCATTCAACCCCCGGAAAGAACACTGGCTAGTTGATTCCAAAATTCCTCGATGTTTATCTTTCTCTGGGTTTGGGCCTCAGATGCCTTGATGATCCTGTGAGTCATATCGGAGAATGTATTACCCATAACGTCCACCTCGCCAGATATGTCGGCATATGACTCCTTCTCCAAGATGGTGCAATAGGCAGCTGCATGAGGAGGGGAATTTGAACCTGATCTTCTCAACACCGATACACATGGCTTCAGTTCTCACAGGGACATCAGTTAGGTAGTGGTTTAAAAACTCGTATAGAATCTCTTATCAAAGGTTGTGAGCATCTGCTAATGCATGGCTTATGTTTAGCCTGAGTGCCCATCAGACTGCCACCCATGAGCTTTCCGCACAAGGTTGCTGTTTCTAGCCGACCAAAGCTATTGTTGAGTTGCAAATGATTACATGATAATCTATTGTATACGGCTAATAGCTAGAATGCGCACAATAGCCATTCTCGGCTTGTTTGGCTGTCATGCGGACCGGGGACTACGCCGGAAGCGCCGGGTCTCTCCTGGATGCCAGTATCAGTGCTGGGTCGACAGAAAGTGGCGTGGTGCCGGTCTATTCTCGCCGGTGCACAGCATTCCTCCAAGTCATATTTCGTGTCAAACTCATCAATTCCCATCTATCTGCTTGGTCTCTGCGTCTACCGCGAGAGTCGGTAGCCGGGAGCTTACGCTGAGACAGTGGCTGTTCCACTGTAACATGCAGCTCATTGACCAGCTCAAATAAACCAAGACTGCTCGTTTGACAGCCTCTATCAATACCAGAGTTCTGCCGTGCGCCATATACGCTTGCTAATGTCACCCTTGGGCCGAAAAAAAAGTGATTCATGCTGTATGTATTATAGTCATCGTTAAATGAAAGGTCATGAAATTATTGAGCCGCTTGAGATCACTTCGATACCACCATACCTCAATCTCTAGTACCGTCATGTGCTAAAATTCCTACCATTACATCTTCGATCATGGTTCATACTAAGTCACCAACATGAAAATTCCACCGCCTAAAACGCAGAGATCAAAAGCAAGCTGCAGAGAGATAACATCAGCACAGTGCCAAATCTAGGGCTCTCCTTCACTGAAGCATTGTCCGACGTGGTCGTTGCCGCGGCTGTCGACTCTGAATTTGAACCAGTCATTGCTGTTGTTATATCTAACGTTGGGAATTCTGTTTCGGTAGCCGGACTATATCCTGGCTGTTCATCACGTCAATACTCCAAGCACATGCTGCGGGATGGCAGTCGGGATACTCACCAGACCTGTTCCGATTACAGACTCGAAATTATCGCATTCATATCCAGGGACATTGGACAGCGTCGCCTCCAGACCCAAGCAGGTGGTTCTGATTAAATACATGCACGAGTAGGCATCGCGCAGTAGTTTTGGCTGGCAAGTGCATGAGCTGATCTTGGATACGTCGTTTTCTGAAACGCACCCGCGGAAGATGTTGCCGGCATTAACACATTTGCTCTTCAGGTCAAGGCAGAGCTGGTCTGGATAAGGCTCATAGGAGCTTGGAGGGGCGGTAGTTGGGTCAAAGGTGATGACCGAGCCACAGAGGCTGGTCCATAATTCACGGACTCTGTCAAAGTTGACGCCCAAGTCTTCGCGGCGATAACAGAGACGTAGCTCATTCTCACATCTATCGAAATTAGATGGTTATTCAACATTAAATCCTGCCATAGATAAGCGACTTACCCATATAGCGAGTCCAAGTACTCTTGGTGGCAAAGGCAGTCTTCTTTGCCAGGGCGGTCCAACACTGTAGCACATGCATCGCCGGAGCTTAGGAATGAGTCGCACTCTGGATGTGCGGTAACTTCCGAGCCTGCCGCGCAAGAGAGGCTCGGAAGTGTCTCAGCGGAAGCTTCCAAGAGATATCCCGCAAGGACAAGTAGAGTGTAAAGATTCTTCATGATGCAGTCTCGCTTTGACGTAAAAAGGGCTCAACCCCCACCAAGCAATGGACATTGTGCACATTAATATACATGGGCCTCGGCATGTTCACGCAACCCGTCGTACTACTAACTTTGTAGCTTGCGTCTTAATCCCGCCACTAAACCGTGATTATGCAAGCCAGCGTTGCAATCGCTGCGGCTGAACCATTGGCGAGGTGCTCAAGTGAGTCGAGAACGCCAATATTGGCGACGAGGCTGGAAACCGGGCTTGGGGGCTATGGCCGCTTTTGGATGGTTCTACACCCTCAGGGATATCAGCTGAACAGGTACCCTTGGACGTGGCGGGAACCATCACGTCGCTGAGGGAGGCTCGGATGAAGGACATATACGCTCGGATGTGCCGGCTCTCTTGAGTTTTCAAGCTGTTGCAAATGTCAATGTTGAAAAGAATGCAGCAGACGCTATGACGAGCAATACTGACTGGCACAAGTACTTTCAACCAGGTACGTTGACTAATGTGACGTGCTCCCGCAACCTTGGGTCACTGACAGGTGCTTATCTCCATCCAATAGCCATCTTCGGCACTTGGATCAGGCTACGAGTCACTTCGCTTCGGCTGAAATGCAACGAATTCGGTCGACGCTTCTCTAAATGGCGACATCGTGTTCCAACCAAAAGGCCGCCCCTACTTCTCACGACTGGGGGCATGGCTCTACAACTATTTTTCCAACTCGTCATGATAGTTTCCATTTGTGCTCTTTGGCACATATCGCAACGTAATAATGGCCTTGCCACCGTGTCAGACAATGACAACGCTTTCTTTGACTCGAAAGGCTTCCACCCAGCCTCAATTTGGAGCTCATCCATCGTTTGGGCCACAGTCCCGGCCTGGATTATCTCGGCATACTCCTCGTTGTGGTCGGCCATGCTCGAAGCTCTCAAGAAAGTCCAACCGATCCTAGAACTTGACAGGCCCAATGCGACAAGGCATACAAGCGCTCTGGTATGGGGAATGTGGAAGCAGAAACTGTTGTCCATCGTTAGCCGAAAGCCGTCTCAACCACAAATGACGACCCCGACTCGCTCGACCGCCAAACGCACACTACTTCTGGACTATGGGGAATGGCCAGTGCTGAATGGGTTTAAAGCCATCAAACAGGGCCACGTGCTCTTAGGCATAGGCATGCTTCTGCGCGTGGCCCTCTGGACAGCAAGCGGTCTCTCGGCTGCCATCTTTGCTGTCGCTCAAGTGCCGCGAGAGACAGATACACGTCTATACAGTGACAAATTCTTTGATGAGTGGCTAGGGTGGGACGAGGGGAGAGGATCCAACACTTCATCATCAATACCAGCCATGGAGATGGTGAGTGCCACAGTTTTGAGGGGGGGTCAGAACTATTCTTGGACGACAGAGACGCACTCTTTCTTGCCCTACTTCCCAATCGAGAAGAACGCATCTGGAAACTACACCTTTGACACGGAAGCGTACTGGGCGACGGTTGACTGCAACGCCAAAACAGAAGAGGACCTAGCACGTGCCGGCGCCCTTGAGCTTGCTCTCGAGGAAGATGATGAGTACGACTCTGCTCAGCTTCGGATCAGGTTCAATTCAGGCGGCTGTAACATCTTTAAGTCGATCAACCTCTTCAATAGCACGTTGAAATACGGGAATTCATGGTCGGTTGTCGACTGTGGCCTGGCTGCCGGTCGTATGAGGATCGGCATGCTTACTGGCACATACAACGCCTCTGAACGATTCCGCCTCACAAACCTCACCGTCGTCACCTGTAAGCCAATGATGTATCGGTCAAAAGCGACCCTCGAAGTTTCCCTGTCAAACGATCCCTTCATTGCCAAGGTGATCAACTTTACGCAGCACGACAAGGAACAGTTCTGGCCGGGCTTTTCCCGAAACTGGATACAAGAGATTGACATGTACTCGGTGTTCGATCCAAAAGCTTACATTACCATGGACAGCTTCGCGCGTCTTGTCGTCGGCCACGCCTCCAACGATCCAACCCTCGAGAATATTCCCGACGGTGAAACACTGCTCAGTTCGTTCCAGGCTGTATTCCAGGCATTTTTTGCCAACTTCGTCTCTCTGCAAGCCTACTATCCTACAAAGAACGCCCCCATCACGGGAAAGGTGTCGCGGCTGCAGTTTCGCCTTTTCGTGGTCAAGTCACCAGCCTTTGCGGTCGTTGGCATCATTGCGACTGTCTTCTGCGTTACCCTGATTCTTCTGATCCATCTACGCGAGAACCGGGCCAGCATGGAAAAGTTCCTTGACCTGATGCTCGGAAACGCTCTTCTGTTTCGCCGAAGTGATGGCGTCGAGCCTTTCTTGCAAACACTCGAGAACCGAGCCCTTCAGACGCAGCAGCCGCCGGAGACCGTCAACTTGGTCAAGTTTGCGGAAAAACAGAAGGACATGGAGAGCTGGTCCACGTGGATGGATGGTACAACGGGAGATGTGCACGTCGAGGCACCAGCTCCCGTCCCACGTCCTCCTGGTCTGCATGCAAGTGGCAGTGGTAGTTCCCATGCACCGTTGACACCTGCTGCTGTAACGACAGCGCAGAACACCTCGATCCCCTTGCATACTCTGCCGCATCAAAACTGAGGGGGAAAATCATACACAGGCTAACCTTTGATGGAATGGACATTTCTTTATTCTCATTCTAATGGGCTACATGATAGGGGTTGGGCAATTCCTTGGCATGAGTATCACCGTTGGCTGAGTCATGTCTAATGTGATGGAGTACTTCAATGAAAGTAGGTAGTTTGTTAATCAGTGTCGAGATTTAATTAACGATAATGATCACTTTATACCTAATTCCGCGCAATTATTTGAGTTAAGCGCCCAGGGGATATCTCCAAGCAAATATGAAGATAAAAGTAGCACTGTTCTCGTTTTAGAGCTATCGACGAGCGTTGGGGTTGTCTGGTTACTCCGTAGGTAGGGTAGCATGGCCTGAGCCACGCTGTTGGCCCGGCTCCTTTTCCGTACCCTGGTGCTACGGATCGGCGCTTATTGCATGCATGGCGTATTGTAGAGAGGACACAAGGGTTCTTGGGCGGATCAGACAAAATGCTACACTACATAATTCCCAGAGTGCCATCTTCGCCTTGAACCTCGGTTTTTCAACCAGCCAACGTAGGTGAGCGAATCCTCTGAACAAAATCTCAGCGCAGTGTCAAGAGTCAAGAAATATAGACATGACGGAACACAAGTCGGTCGCCATTGTTGGTGGTGCGTGGGTCATTCGTTGAATCAGGCCGTTTAAACTGACCGAAGTTAGCGGGCATCTTTGGTTTGTCCCTGGCCGTGGCCCTAATCAAAAGAGTTGATGAATGGCAGGGAAGGAAATCCCCGATATCTCTCACTGACAAATTCAAGGACACACCGTTACTGTATTCGACCGATGTCAATACGATGAATCGAACTACTCGCCTGACCACGATTCCGACGTCCAAGCCGCCTTAGTTGATCACAACAAAATTGTGCGTCTACTCGCCCTTCTAATCAACCTTCTTAGGCTCACCTGCACACTGAAATAGTTCCGAGCTTCATATGGAACCAAGATCCATTACCAACGTCTTGCACTCGAGAGCCGTCGCGCGTGGGAAGCGATCAACGAGACCACCCACAACGAGAGCGCATCTTCACCCCTCTTCAATGCCTGTGGAATGCTTCGCGTTCTGCCGACCGCCCAGCTCGGCGCCCTAGAGCGCGAAACCTTGAGTAACATGGAGCGTGATGGAATCAGAGATACCCAGTTCGTCAAGAGTAACCCTGAAGATCTGGAACGTGCTCGAGAGCGTGGTTGGGATCAAAAAGTCCTTATCTTCAACATCCCGGATACGTCACCACAGGAAACCTTTGAAGCAGTCTTGGACTCGCTTGCTTCATGCAATGTAGTTGAGCATGTGACTACTTCTATGGACAAGCAGTTGCTCAGGGCGTCACATTTCACTTTGGTCTAGAAAAGGACGCCTTTGACGGCCTGGTCGAGGAAACCGCTGGCGAGTCTAGGAAGGCAATTGGACTGAAGACCAAAGACGGCATTTTCCACAAGAGTGACATTACAGTCATTGCGAGTATGAATCTCTCTATAACTCTTCACAAACAAGCTGACTCTGGAATAGCGGGCTCATTCTCGACCCAGCTGTTGCCAGAGCTGACGTACCACATCGAGTCTTCGGCCGGCAGCGTTGTCACGTACAAAGTATCCCCAACCGATACAGAACTATGGGAGAAATACTCACCGGAAAGATTCCCTGTTATGACATGGAAATGTACCCCTCGCGATAAGCAAGGAAAAGACACTGGGAGCGTTTACGTGTTTCCTCGGACGCCTGAGGGCCTGATCAAGATTGGATACCGCGGTATCAAGGTGAGAATCAGCCAGAGTCGCCTCGTGCAGGTAGCATCTAACAATTCACTCAGTTTACCAATTTCCAGCCAGCTCCTCCAGAGTGCGGCTTCACCCAGGATGGGAAATGGTCAGTTCCCTTGTCACCCAAAGAGTCTCGTCCTGTTCCAGAGTCTGCTAGAGAGGCCATTCAGCGGTTTGTATCCATTTTTCTGCCCGAGTTTGAACATCAAGACTTCTTCTCGACCAAGCTCTGTTGGTACACGGACACTCTAGACAACTCCTTTCTGGTTTGTTCGCCTTCGCGCATCACCTTGCCTCGACTGATCAATAATAGATTGACTACGTTCCCACATATGCTGAAAACTCAGTCTTTGTCTGCACAGGTGGAAGTGGACATGGGGCCAAGTTCCTTCCTATTCTTGGAGAGCATGCAGCCGACATTCTAGAGCATGGGGATGAAAGTACCTCGTACATGCGCCCCCATTGGCGATGGCGCGAAGACGCACGTCGGGGCAACGGGCTGGAGGAGGGTCCAAATGGGCCACGGAATATTGGTAGAGGCTAGCTCAGTACAAGGTCTCTTCGGGCCGTCTGGCTCCTTTGTGGATCAAATTCTGTCAAGACAATATTTTTTACTGCAGTCTTTTCTCCTTTCGATGAACATCCTAGTTACTCCCTGTAGACGAAGCATCACACGCGAACGAGAAATAGCTGAGTGGATGTTATCCAGATACTACATGCCTTTTCGCACTACGATGAGTGTCATCAGGGTACTGCCTGTGGCGGGACGCTCCTTCAGTGGAATACCCGAGTGGGAGTCATGTCCGACGATCAAATCCCACGAGGCAAATTCACCGAAATAGATCGCAAGGGATTATTCCCGCTCGGCATCTCCGTAGTTTGAGCCAGTCAAATGCGCTTATAATCAAGTATCAATCGACGTTGGTTCAGCATACAACCCCTTCGACAGGGGTAACGGAAGTTCGAAACATACACAAAGGGATGTACGTGTGGGGGAGCTTGAAAAGGACCTTGAAATTGAGACATCTCAAGTGTGATTCGTCATCGGACGAATCGATTTGTTTTGCTAGAGATTGCGCAGGGACGTCGATGTGGATGACCTACCCTTATGGACACAACTGATCGCCTCCCAAAGCGTGGGGGTTGTGTTGCTCTCTCCCTACTACTTACTAACAGCATGAGTGGGAATTAAGACAGAATCTTCCACTCTGTAGTACTCGAAACTAGGAGCATGCCGTTTTATCCGGAGGTAAAGTGTTAGTCGTGGATTTGCCCCTGAAACCGTCACTTGCTATGACAATTCGGTTGCACGCTGAGCTTCAGTGAGGGGTTGATGGCATCTCTGTTGCCAGCGGTAAAACTATATAAGCTTTGCAAGGTCTTGGCTGAGTATAGTATCGAAACCAAGAGGCATCTTGAACAATCATCTTCTTATTCTCGCGTACACTCCCGTGTTAGTTCAAAGGCTTACGGTTCCTGCCATCTCGACATCATGGCGGAAAAACATATCAACATTGAAAACGACAAAGCCAACGGCAGTTCGAAAGAACAGTCTGTTGATGTCCAAAAGACTAGTCCACATGTTACGACCACAGGCAACCGGTCTGGACCTGAAAACATTGTCGACAACAAAGATGTTGACGACACGACCGTCTTTTACAACCTCAACAAAGACAAAATCGACTCCATAACCCCAGAAGCAGAAAAGAAACTGATCCGCAAGAACTTTTGGTTCCTTCTGACTCAAAGCTGGTGGATTGCCTTCCTCATCCACCTCGACAAGTCGACGCTCTCGCAGGCCAGCACCATGGGGATATTCGACGATGTCGACATGTCCAAGAAGCAGTAAAATGACATCTTTGTCCTGTTTTACACGGGATATCTCATCGCTCTCTGGCCGGGGGGTTGGCTCTCGCAAAAGACTGGGCAGAAGCAGTTCATTGTGGGGTCCTTGTTGCTGTGGGCGTTTTTGCTGGGGATGCATCCTTTGGTCAAGACTGGCAAGCAGATGATGGCACTACGTTTCATTCTCGGCATGGTAGGCCACTCTCACTTCAATTCATGGCTCGTGGGCTAACTTTATTTCCAAAGACAGAATCTCAAATCGTCCCGAGCACGACAGTCCTCCACCAAGCCTTCTTCCCTCCCAAGAAAAGCCCATGGGTTCAGCTCCTATGGTGGGCATCAGGCAGTTTCGCCAACGTCCTCCTAACCATGGTAGCCTATAAGCTCATCCTAGAAGACAATGCACATGCTCTCGTGGGCGGCATCTCCTCTTGGAAGTGGCTTCATATCATTTGCGTTATCCTGACATTCATTGTCTGCGTGCCGCTCGCCGCCTTCTTTCTGCCCAACTCGCCGGTTGAAGCGAAGTGGCTTTCGACAGAGGAAAAGATTCATACGATTGCGGCGATCCGTGAGTCTCAGTCTGGTATTCGCAATTCGACGTGGAAGTGGGCACAAGTCCGAGAGGCGTTTACTGAGTTCAAGAGTTGGTTGTTCATGCATGTTCCAAATCATCATCTTAATTAGATACGCACTAATGAATCATTTACAGCATCCACATGTTTTTCAACGAGCTTCCAAACAACACATCTCAGCAACTTCCCCTCATCGTCGTCGATTTCGGCTTCACTCCCGCTGAAAGTGCTCTCTTCAACATTGCCAAGCCTCTTATCGGATCGTTCTTGGTCCTTGTCTCAGCTGCCATACTATATGCGACTAGACTTGGCACAGGTTACACTTGCGCTATCTCATACATTCCATGTTTTGTTGGGGGCATCATTGAGGTTGGTGCATTCTACCCTAACCCCCGCTCATTCTTATACTGACCTGGCATAGCTCGCTGCACCATGGTCAAACAAAGTTGCGTTGGTTGTTGGAACGCAAATTTCTACATTCAAGCCGTCTTACCTGCTTGGCCTGTCTTGGGCTGGAACCGCAACGACCGGCTACACCAAGAAGCTCACAGTTCTATCAACTTGTGTGGTTGCTGCATCCGTTTCCAACATGATTTCTCCGGAGTGAGTCAAGTTCCCAATCTACCACCGAGCCAGTTCTGATAGACTGTTGTAGGTTCTGGCAGCCACAGTACAAGCCTCAATACACCCTCCCATGGTCCTTCATGACCGCCTTTTGGTTCATTTCCCCTGGCATGTGTCTCATCATTCGCTGGTATCTCGTCCGCGCGAACAATCGCCGCAAGCAGATTCTCGAAGCCGACGACACTAGCTTTGAGGAACACGAGAAGCTCGACACGGGAAACCAGGTAATCGATATCAGCAACGAGGACTTGGACCAGACTGATCGGGAGAATCTCAAGTTTATTTATCCACTGTAGCTGAGCAGGAAGTGCTGATTAGAACTATGGCACGTTGCTATGGACAAAAAAAGGGCTTGGGGACTTTGGTTCTGGTGATCAGTTTAGAATACCATTTTCCTCAGCACAGGCAGCCTCATCCGTAGATCTCAATCCACTTTTTGGGACATATCTCAACCGAGCGTCGGGTCGATAAACAGCATGATATCCTGAATAGCTCTCGACCAACCCGACCTGATCCACAGAATCTCTTCCCGTAGGCCACTCGTCTGTTGCGCCCCCAGGCCAGAAGCGACTTGGATCTCCACGCTCCACCGTCATTCGATGAAGATGCGGTGCCGTTCGTAGCCTCCACCGGATCATTGGGACACACATCTGCTTCCAAAAGATAAGACGTAGCAAGGGTCCAATAAAGGTAAGGAGAAAGAGAATACCGCCGATGAGAACGACAACAAGGATCGACACGCCCGAAGTTGTGATCTTCCCAGGTGACTCCATCAACGTCAGCCGACAGGTCTCCAGTTGTTGCGCCGTTGCCTCAACAGCCCACACGGGGAGCTTTGGCGAGACATAGTTCCGCCAGTTTGCCACCGCCCGTGTGGCAGATGTTAGGAGGACCATGCGGCTTGCCAGTGCCAATCGCACAACCTCAGCATGTCCACTTATCTCCCTTGGAGCCAGCTGCGTTGATCCGAGAGATAGGGTGCGGCTTGCGTAAACGGATTCACTGCTGCCAGGGATGATGGAGAGCAAGGGAACCCATGTGTTTACCCACATAAGCTCGAGAAAGCCCAGGTTTCTGTCTTCGTGAGAACTCGAGCTGTTGATGTATTCGCCGACTCCGTCGTTGCCTCCTAGCGATATACAGCTCTCTCTTCCACCCGGGCAGTAGGTGTAGCTAGTGTTGCACATGATGGGTACAATAGCTCGCCTATATCGATATTGCCCGCCGACTTGAGTATTGTTGGTGGCAAACACAGGATCATCGCTTGTAGTCGGGCTTAGTATCAAGCGGATGTGGTAGAACAAGATGGTGAGATCGCCGTCATGGGCCAGGGTATTGTTAGGTTCCCAGATGGAGATCTTGGAGGACCCGCTAGAGTTGAAGTGGGCAAACAAATCGTACCCATAGCAAAACCTCTCTTCGAGGTTAAACTCCTCAGTGACGTACTCATCTCCGCCAGTGCTGCTGCTGCTGCCGTATAGTAATCCATAAGTATTCGTCCCGTCTTCCTCTATTCGCAGGAACTTCCTACGATACTCTGGCTTGTAGCAAGTAGTCAACACACCAAATTCGGCATGACGAGAGGAAGACTTGCTGCCAATCCCCACCTCGGACTGCTTCACCCAGTAGTCGACGTCGACTCGGAAAGAGTTGTTTCGGTCGCAGGCTGGAGCCCAGTCTGGACACTCTGAAGATATTGCCACGCGATCCTTGTCGTTTAAAAGACCAACTGCTGAAGCATTTGATCCGCTGTAGTTATATGCGTGCGTGTCGGCAAAGCGGAGCATATCCCAGGAGAGTAGACCATCGTACTGGGACCGGGCCATCCAATTGCTATAGTTCAGAAGCGGACTGCAATTTTCGATCGAACCGGGAACCCCTTGCACAACGGGTATTCTCCGAGCCAAGAGAAGAGGGAGGAATATTGGCATCACTGTGAGCGCTAGTGCGCCGAATAGCCAAAGAATTGAAACACCTTTTGCTGGTTTGCACTTTGTAGATCCCAGGCATCGGTATGCAGGCGTGCTGACCAGCGCCGCCTGGGGGCTCATAGTGTTTGCCATCGCGACTCTAACCTGATCGACGTCCCATGCACGATGATGCTCAGGGAGAAGCCAAAACAGGCTCATCGCGTAGGGTCTGAAAAGCCGAACTGCAACGGCTTGGTAAAGGAGGGTGATGAGAGCGACAGCAATTGCCCAGGTGCTGCTGTTTATGACGGTCGGCCATCCATAGCGAACTATGGCGTCCCACTTTCGCATCTGATCCTCAGTGTAGATGCCACTGCCCGTGCCATTCATGGTTGTATTCTGTGCTCTGAAAAGCTGGGTTATTTGAGGTTGAGGGAATATTTGATAGGATGAGCAGTAGGGTGCAGTGTCGAGTCAAATTCTTTCTTGGCAGAAAAACAAATGCATCAATTAGATGAGCTACTCCCTTTATCAATCAAACAGGCAGCTCAGCTGAAGCGGCAACTTCCTCAACCTCCGTCGTCAAATCAGCCTCGATACCACCCCATGACCTGTCGCCTATCAGTGTAAAGTGAACCTATCCAGGGGATGCAAGGCAGAGACAGTGCGGTGTACAAACCTTAACTAGAGCAACCAATCTCTGATCAGGCCAATGGCCGTTACTAGTGTTAAAGTTGGGGCTTTGTTCAAACTCACGATTGAAGACGGAGAAACAAGAATCTGACAGCCGAACTAGCGTTCTGTCAAGGCGTTTCCGGTTTTCCGGTGACACTTTATTTGTACCACAGGGCCTCTGACATGAGAATTCCATCACCAGGTCCCAGATTGCTGATGTAGGTACAGTACGCAGTATGCAATGGCTCAGACTGGGGCGGAGGACTTTTAGAGCGACCGATTCCATCGTGACGTACCATATCACCCTCGGCTGGAACTTCCAAATTGTTGGTACACGAATGTCTCCGAAAGAGTAGCCGTAGATATTTGCATATCATGGTCGAAATACCTACTCTTCCAGTGATAAAGTGAGATTAGGCAGTGATCGAGTTGCTACGGATGGTAGAACTTGGCACAAGTCACATGTTTCTCAACTATGATTTTCTGGCTCATGTAACCCATCAAGGGCCGGGCTTCAACTATAATAAAGAACACATGGTCAACACATCATAGCATCGTGTCCCAATGCTAGCATAGTGGTCGTTTCTCAATCCAATCAAATAGCTACCCGCAAAATCCTCTTTCACGGGCGATACTTTTCTTATCGGGGTATTTACTCTCTCTCATGGGAAGACAGTTTCGTCGGGTTTACTCAGTTCTATTCAATGCGAACTTAACAAGATATATCTGACATATTTTAGCACTGCCAACCTACTTCATCTGCCGCCGTACAATCCACACGAGATACTTTCCATCACTCGGGTAAGTTGGCATCTCAAGAATGTAAGCGAGTGATTCACATGCAGCGTTTTATCCCTCATTACATCAATGTCTCACTTCAATGCGGGGATCTTGTACGGCAACTCAACTGTCTCTCCTACTAGTGTATATGGTAGGTCGTGCATGGGTGGCTGAAATCACTAGTGATATGTCTGACCGGCTTTGCATTACTGCTGACGTGGTGGTGTACGTCTCGAAGGGCCTTTTTTCACTACACATGTTCTTCAATCCGTCGTGGCTTGTATGGTTGGCAATGCCTTTGGGTGAGCGTCGATGGGTTGCGAGCTTTATTATCTATCTCATCTAGGATGAACACATTCCTTGGCGTATTTCTGAGTTTACGGCCGCTGTAATTTGCGCCTCTCGTATGATTGATCTGCATTGTTTACCCATTAGGTCTTACTCGATTTCAGCTCTGAAAGTGGGGAAGTAGGGCCTAGAAGCTCGACACGTCTCTCCCAGACCTGCCACTGGACACATGCTACATATGTGGCAGTCGCAAAGCTCCCCGGTTGGAGCACGTTTGAGACATGGCAAGAACGGCACGCGGATTACGCATGGTTCGCGAATGATGGCTGAGTCGAATAGGGGTAGAGCATTCTTCACGCTGAGGGGTTACTTGTGATGCCCAGAGACGTTAAGAAATCAAGTTCTCAACAATGGAATCCTGTGAGCAAGAAAAACATATAAACTTGCTCAAACTACCAGCAACTGGCAAGCTACTGCCTGCTCATCAGCCCATCCTTCTACACTCCCAATTATTCTAGTTGACCCACTACTTGAGCTATGGCACCTACTATCCCCTCTCCAACCCCCATCATTGGTATCCAAAACCCAGGCGGCAAGCCTAGCCAGCGTCTTCCCGTCGACGTCTTTCAGAGAGATCACCCCATTGCCTTTGCTCTGTATGTTCAGGCTCTCGCTGCCTGGCAGGCCAACGGCAATGAAAAGTTTGACCAGGACAATGCAAATGGCACGAGCTATTTCCAAGTCGTCGGTGAGTGAACGCGATGCTCTTGATACATTGTAGGGGGAACTAATGCCCCGTAGGCGTCCATGGCGTCCCTTACGTCCCATGGCAGCAAGACCCGACGGCTGAGACTGTAGCAAACATTGGCTACTGCACCCACCGAAGTGTCCTGTTCATCCCATGGCACCGACCATACCTGATGCTCTACGAGGTGAGAACCACATACTGATATTCTGCAAAGTATATTGACCCTGGAAGCAAATCATCCACTCGTATGCCGAGGAGATCGCAAACAAGGCGACTGGATATGCTGCCGATGCGTACAAGAAGGCCCTCCAAGATGTTCGGCTGCCGTAAGTCTTTCTCTTCTCGTACTTTGACATTTTACTAAATTCTTTGAAGGTACTGGGACTGGGCCAGCGATTCTCACCTCCCCGCCGTCGTCATGTCTCCCACCATCACGCTCACCGTTCCAGGTGACTCTCCCGACTCCCAGAAGAAGCTCAAACTCGACCACAACCCCCTGTACTCGTATAAATTCACGTCTAAGTTCGCCATCGACACAATCCAAAACGAGATGGGTTGGGAGAAGACCGATGCCTGGGCCGAATCCAAGCGCTGCCCAGAAGCCGATGGTAGAAGCAACCAGGAGATTGCCAACGTCCAAGTTGGAACCTTCCGTATCTTCAAGAATCAGACGTTCCAGATTCTCACTGCCGTCAAGGACTTTGACCAGTTCACTTGTCAGGCGTGGAGACCCAAGGAACTGCCATATGCTTACAACTCTGTCGAGGGTATGCACAACAACATCCACAACTACACCGGGACTAACAACACGGTCTTGTTTGATGAAAACACTAAGCGTCTTGGAAGCATGACGGACGTCCAAGCCAGCTCTTTCGATCCTGTCTTCTGGCTGCATCACGTCAACTGTGATCGCCTTACTGCTCTCTGGCAAGCCCTGAACCCCAACTGCATCATTAACGAGTGGCCATCTTTGAACGACCGCTTCGTCGCCAAGGAGGGAACCAACGAAGGCGGGACTTCCAACCTCGAGCCATGGCATAAATCTTCTGCGCATACCATGGAAGATTACTATGTTGCCAATGACACCAAAGAACTCTCGAGTACTTTTCTCGGTGGTTACTACTACCCTGAAACTCCTCTCGAGTACTTCCGGGATCCGGAGCAGATGAAGAAGTACACCACGAGGAAGATTTATGAGCTGTATGCACCACCCAACCTGCTCCCTCCTCCTCTTCGTGAGGGTAAGGGATTCAAGGGAATTCAGCCTCCCGTGGAAGCCAATCCCGGAGAAACCACCCGTCAGTGGCAAGTCTTCCTGCGCGTCAAGAACTTTGCCCTCACAGGCACCTGGGCCATTCACGTCTTCCTGGGTCAACTGCCCGATGCGACCGAGGATTGGTTCCTCTCCGAGAACCGTGTAGGAACCGTCACCATGCTGTCCAACCGCTCGAAGCAGCACTGCGCCAATTGCGTGAAGCAAGATGCGAGCGGTATTCTTGTCACGGGGACTGTGTCGCTGAATGAGGCGTTGGAGGAGCGAGGTATCGATGTTGAGGACAAGGACGCCGTGATTGCGTACTTGAAGAAGGAGTTGTCGTGGAGAGCTGTCAAGGTAAGACTCCCACAAATCGAACTTACAATTACACTAACCAATGTGCTAGGACACCGTTAACGTGCCACTGACCCATGATCTGTCGCTCACCGTGGGAGTCTCGGCTCAGGATGTCTCGATCCCTCATTCACCTGGTCAGATGCCTCAATGGGGAGAATCTCATGTCTACCCTGAGATTACGGAGGGTAAGGACTGCGGTTTAAGCCAAGACAACCGGTCCAAGCTTCATGTCTAATTATTTTCTTTGTCTGGGAGAGAAATCGCCCTTGTCGATCACTTGACAAAGTCGGAGTTGTGCAGTCACTGATAATCTCGGGTGCCATCTATTTCCGATAGAATCAGCCAATCAAGTATGATAAGACGATAATATTGTGCAACTGCAAGTATCCACATAGTACAGGGTCTCTTTGTAGTATCGAGCCCGAAGTAAAGAGGGGTATCACGAACAAGGATTAACAATCAAGCGGGGATATCTCTGCCAAGAGCGATTGTCTCATTGTCAAGATACGTTGCGACACAGGAAACCGGTCCTGTAACGGAGCAAACAGCTAAAAAAGACGAGAACTTTTGTCACGAGAGCGGGCGCCTGTTGGCTTGGCTGCAGGTCCCCGACGCAACATAGCACGGGGGACTTTTTGCCAGACCGTCCAAAACGGCAGGTCAAACATCCCGGTCGGGTTTCACCTCTAAGCCGCTGCGGGAAGGCGAAGACAAACAGCGATCGTCGCGTTATCGTGGGTGAACAAGGTTAAGGTTATTCGAGATTAACGTGGTACGACGTCGTGGAAATATTAAAGCCGAGGGGATGCATCTGAGCAAATCTTCTTTTTTCCCCAAGGTTCCTCGTGTGACCTCCTCTTTGTCTTTGATTCTCAAGATGGCAGGGAAAAGCGCATTGGTGGCCTTGCTGGCTTTTGTCTCTTTTGGCTCAGCGGCCATTGACCCCCCTCGCAAGCCTTATCAGCCTGTCGGCGGTGGTGATCGTATCCTCACATTCAACGAGACCAGCCCCAGTGCAAAGATTAGACCGTCGACTTTAAGCGTCGAGTGGTCTTCAGCCGGCAGCGATGGCAACTACATCGTCACCAACAGCGCCGGTGATCTTGTTCTAGAAGACATTGTCACTGGCAAGAGCAGCAAGTTTGTCTCTGCTGACAAGCTACCTGAGGATCTCCATGAGAGTTGGATCAGCAGCGACGCTACCAAGCTACTCATCGCTTCCAACTACACCAAGCAGTACCGCTACTCGTACTTTGCCGACTACTTCATTCTCGACGTCAAGTCCGGCAAGACAATGCCTCTAGTCGAAGATCAAGTTGGCGATATCCAGTACGCAGAGTTTTCTCCAACAGGAGACAGCGTAGCTTTTGTCCGCGGCAACAACCTCTTCATCCGTGACGCAGAGGGGAAAATCAGCCAGATCACCAACGATGGCGGTCCTGACCTGTTCCATGGCGTTCCGGACTGGGTCTACGAGGAAGAAATCTTCGGAGGCCGTTCAACTTTCTGGTTCTCTCCCGATGCCAAGTTCCTGGCTTTCCTGAGTTTCAACGAGACTGGCGTCGGTACTTTCACCATCCCTTACTATATGGACGGAGAAAAGCTTGCACCCGAGTATCCTCGTGAGCTGGATCTGAGATATCCCAAGGTCGGATCCAAGAACCCTACTGTGGAGCTCAACATCCTCGACCTCTCCTCAGGCGACTACAAGCCTGTTCCCGTCGATGCCTTTGAGCCTGAAGAGCTTATCATCGGTGAAGTCGCCTGGGTCACTGATGACCACAGCGCTGTCATCTACCGAGCCTTCAACCGCGTTCAGGACAAGGATGCCCACGTCGTTGTTGACCCCACCACTTTGAAGTCCAAGCAAGTTCGTGAGCGGGATGGTACCGACGGATGGCTCGAGCACACTCTTTCCATCTCCTACGTCGGTCCTCTCAGTGCTTCAGGCAAGGACACCTACTACGTGGACGTTTCTGACGAGGACGGGTGGAACCACATCTACCTCTATCCTGTCAACGGTGGAGAAGCCATCCAACTGACATCTGGAGAGTGGGAAGTGACAAACATCTTGAACATCGACACCGCTAGGAGCTTGGTCTATTTCCAAGCTGCGAAGCGTCACTCCACCGAGCGCCATGTCTACAAGGTCTCGTGGAATACCAAGAAGATTACCCCCCTCGTGGACGAGACTGTTCCTGCTTATTGGTCGGCGTCCTTCTCCTCCAAGGGCGGCTACTATATCCTCACCTACCAGGGTCCCGATGTTCCCTACCAGGAGCTTTACTCTTCCAACTCTACGGCAAAGTCTCTCCGCGTCTTGGAGGATAACAAGAAGTTCTATCAGACCATCTCGCAGTACAACCTCCCCAACATCACATACTTTGAGCTTGAGCATCCCGATGGCTACAAGATGAACGTGAGGCAGCAGCTCCCCGTCAATTTTGACCCATCGAAGCAATATCCCGTTCTCTTCACCCCATACGGAGGCCCCAACTCGCAGCAGGTCGCCAAGTCTTTCCAGGCCTACAATTGGAGAGCGTACATCTCCTCTGACCCTGAGCTTCAGTACATCACCTACACAGTTGACAACCGTGGAACCGCCCAGCGAGGCCGCAAGTACCGCTCCCTCGTGACCGCTCAACTCGGCAAGCTAGAGCCCCTCGATCAAATATGGGCCGCAGAGGAGTTGATCAAGAAGTTTGACTACATCAACCCAGACAAGGTCGGAATGTGGGGATGGTCCTATGGCGGATACCTCACCGCAAAGACCATCGAGGTCAACTCCGGAGTCTTCACATTCGGCCTGATCACAGCTCCAGTATCTGACTGGCGGTTCTACGACTCCATGTACACGGAGCGATACATGAAGACCCTCGACGCCAACCGCGACGGCTACCTAGAGACAGCCGTGCACAAGGTCGATGGCTTCAAGAACATTGCAGGCGGTTTCAGCGTTCTCCACGGCACGGGAGACGACAACGTGCACTACCAGCATGCGGCTGCGTTGATTGACCTTCTAGTCGGCGAGGGCGTATCGCCTGAGAAGATGAAGATGTTTGCGTTCACTGATAGTGATCACAGCATTGTGTACAATGGCGCTAGTGTGTATATCTACAAGTATCTTACTGCGAGGTTGTATGATGAGGTTAAGAGGGAGCCAAAGAACAAGTTGTTGGCTCATCAGTGGACCAAGAGGCGGGTTGATGGTGTGTCGAGAGCCTAATCTGTGGAAGCTATTGTCAGGCTTGTATGTATCATAAGATAGACTCTCAAGCGAGCTGGTAGAAGCAACTTGAATTCCATAATTCAAACATTACCAAAGCAAGGAGTAAAAATGCAATTGCCAAGTCTAAAGATGAGTGATCATCTCGCATTTGGGGAAGGTGAGCAGTGGCACAATTGGATGACCATAGACAGCCTGACTACAGCTTTGAAGATTTGCTGACCCAAGCAGGAGACCTCTTTTGCAGGAATGCCCCGATACCCTCCTTAGCATCCTCACTCTTCGCATGCAAAGCCATGACTCTCCCTGCCCAACGAGCCGCAGTTTCAAAGCCATCGCCACCTTCTTCACCGTCAGATGCTCCCATGCCAAGTTGTGTCCAATATGCCCATTTACCAACAGCCTGCTGCTGAGCGGACATGGTTGCCAATTGATCGATGACGGTTGCAACTCGGGTTTCAAACGCCGCGCTGCTAGCCTCACTCGATTGATCTTTTTCTGAGACTTGAACAATGTCAACTGCCCCTGGGATATCCGATGCCTTGACGGGTTGTGCTGTCGCCAACAGCCGATATGTCGCCCCGGGAGGTAACCGGCGTGAAACGGCTGTCGATGGACTGGTGCAGGGCAGCCCAATCTTTGCTCCCGGTAAAGCAAACTTTGTATCGGCCAACGCGATAGGAAAGTCTGCTGCCATGGCTAGTTGAAATCCAGCAGCCGTGGCGAGACCTTGGATTGGGCAAACGACTAGAATCGGACTCCGCCTGATCAATGCCATAACCTCAGCGCAGAGACTGAAGAGTAGTTTGACATCATCATGACTGAGCCCAGAAAGCTCCTTCAGATCGTGTCCAGACGAAAATACCGGCCCCTCGCTGCGTAGCACCAGCACATCGGGAAGTCCAGCTCTCTCCCTCTTCCATTCAGAAGAATTGACCAGCCAACCGTACTTCTTCCACTGCTCGCTCGTTGTGTCGTCTCGACGCACAGCCTTCTCCAGGTCTTCCAAGATCCGGGTTTGAAAAGGCGGCAAGATGCGAAGCTGTCCACTCACGGGGGATGTGAGAACCTCGGTGAGCTGTCTCTTAAGATCCTGCAGGACGCCTAGACTCAGAGCGTTACGTCTCGCTGGATTGGAGAGATGGATGTAGGCGACATTGGGTGGGAGCTTAGGGAAAGGCATCGTTTTCTTTGAAACCCAACTTGATTCGATATTCTTCAAGTCTCTGCAGAATTGAGCAAGCATGGAAGATGACATTAGCCCTGGTTGCCAACCTTAACCCCGCATTCTCGGCTATCCTATCCGCCACCCGGCAACGCCTCGGTCAACTACCAGCGAATGAGACGCAAGGTAAGACAAGTTGGAGAGTGGTGAATTATTCCTGTCTAGAGCAACCAGATTCAAACATCCATCTTTTTCTCATACAATCAAAACATTCTTGATATCCTTGGCAGCAAGATCCGAATCTGGGCTAGCAAACATTGCTCCGTGGACATAAGCTTCCCCAATCAGAGTTTATCTCCCACCTTGTCGCGGCCGCAGCACGAATGGTGTATGCGCCCCAGCGAAAATCCAGACCTCATCACCCTCCAATGTCGACTCCGGACAGAGCCCAATCTGGCCATTGTTGGTTGCAATAATGCACTTTCCCAAACTAACAACTAGGACCCGTTGCTCTCATTCAACGCTCTTTGTCTCACGTTCCTCCAAGGCAGCTCTCCTGATGCCCTCCGCCATGGCCTTTCCCATGGCGCTCGCTCTACCTTTAGCCTAGGCAGAGTCGAGCTCCGGCAGAATTGCAGCCATTTTCTCGGGGAATAATTCGTTCTGGGTTGCATCACTTTCCTGGCCGACGAGGAACATCTGAACCTGGTACATATCGCTTATTGACGACCTGAGCGCATCCCAGTTTGAGCAATCTACCTCTTCTCGTCTCAGGATACCTTTTCGCCGCAGTGTCAGTAAATCGGTGTCAGAGTAGTACCCAGCGGTCGCCATTCGCGTCTGCACGCTGCTTATCCAGGATTCGACAAATAGATCAACCATGCTGTTTGATGGCGGAAACTCTCTTGCAAAACAATCTACTATCAGGGTTCTCCAGAGAACCTCCAATCGAGATTGGCAGGCTACTGTTCCCTCCTCCTCAATGAGGGGTTCGTGATAGATGTCCTTATTCGGAACCGAGCCATTGCTGTTGAGGAACGACCTCAAAGCGGGCGTCATGGGTGGTGCCCATATCCACGAATACTCTGAAAGAGCCTGCACAACTTTGAGAAGTGACCGCTGACCAACGCTAATGCCCAAGTTGAAGGGTGTAGAGGGGTCATGAACTTCACAAACCCTCCCGATGCACAACGCTCGTACTTCCAGCACTGCACCAGGATGAAACACCATGTGAGTTTTTCCAAGATGTTCCCCAGCGGACCATGGGCTGAGTCCTGAAAAGGTTCTTGGCGATGCTGTGCGGTTACTGGTAAAATCTGGAACCCAGGACGGAAGGTTGGCGGTCTTGGTTTCCCGCGGGTCTTCTTTCTTGGAAAGGTCGTTGAGGCTACTGCTGGACTGTAGTAGAAACTGCATTGTATCTTGAAATACTCCTGCAACAAATTTTCTGTAGTCAGGGACCAGCGTCCCAACCTGGCCCGACTCCTCGGCAAGGGCGAGCAAAGAATAAACCTTGTCTCTCGGATCGCTTGCTTTCAGCTCCTGGAACATGAACAAGATCTGGCTCAAAGCGCGATGGTTGGGATTCGAGAACCCAAGGGTGCCTCCTCGTATTCTGGAAAGATGTTCCAGGATGGATGGGTTCGGTCTATCCTCTCGATTTGGCCGGTAGAGACAGGTTCCTGGGGCCTGCAACTTGATCTGCTCCGCCTCCTTGGAAAACCCATGTGAGTACCCCCCGAGAGTGCTGGCAAGTTGTAGGCTGGAGGTGGCCCAGTCCGTGTTATTCAATATTCGAAAACCGTGGCCAATAATATCAAGAGAGAAGGCCGATATACCGCAACAAAATGTCAATTCCTGAGAGAGCGCGGCCTCTTGGACAACCCACGAGCGCCAGAACCAAGAGCGACCTAAGAAAGCGTAGTATGCGATCCACTCCCACGGCCCGATTGGTTCCATTCCTATCTTTTCGTATGTCCCAGCTTCAAAGATACGTGCCTTGGCAAACTTGGAAGTCATCTCAGGTGTCATGTTCCACAGCCTTGCCATGGTCTCAAGGCCAGTTTCAGAAAATTTGTCATCGCCACCAAGCCAGACTAAACACTTCTGAGCTTGCTTGTATATCCGTCTCATTAGCGCGACCTGGGCGTTTCGTTCCTTCAGGTTCGACTGATCAATGCAGATCTGATCAATCCATATGTAAGAGTATCGACTAGCCTCTCGAGAAGGTTCGCATGCGCAAACTGAGAAGAGCCGCATAGAGGTTGGCGGTGACTGAAAAAGGCTTCCCGTTGCAGGTAATATCAAAGGCTGGTGCAGCCCAGGCGGCGTCTGACGAGACTTCTTTTGCGCCGGAGTACATGGTGACTGGGCAGCCCGATGTATAGGAGAGGGCATTGTAGACCGGGGCATCATCCAAATCTCTAACGATGAGGGTGCAGCGAGGAGGGATATAGATATCGAATTCGGTTGTAATCCTCTCTGGGTGCACTTGAAGAAGCCGTATTGACGTCGGTGTTGGCAAGGGATCGTAGGTAAATCCATGACCCTTGCGACTCTCACAGTTCTCTGACGGTCTGATCAAGGGAACCGTTGTTCGCTTTCGGCCTTCATATGGTACTGAGCCTGGGGGCTTGAAGCGATGCCCAGTCTTTTCCATCAGTCTTTTATGGATGGCATATGCCCTTGGGCCCATGACGGCAGACTTGTCCCTAGGTTTCTCAACGGGCAGGCTGTAGGTAGTGAAAGAGGGTGAGGTTGATAAAGCCAAGACGATAAGAACAGGTGAAAGATGTGGTAGCAGAAAAAGATTGTATTATGACAATGTGTTCTTTATTGTAGTTGACACTCAACAATGTCTTGTTTATAATCCTACATGTCGGCATCGGCTCTCCCCGCAAAAGGGGTCGGTTTCAACCCCCCTGTTACTGATCGCAGTGCGGAACACGCCAAACTTGCTGTAATTGGATAATTCTGTGATATGACGTAGCTTTGCTTCTGTACATTTGGTCGAACTGGAAAAAGTTATGTTCCAGTTAGCCACCCCCTGACAAAAGCAAATTGTTTAAATTACCATCCGGATTCTGACCAGAGCGGTAAGAGAACGTATTTTCTATTATTGAAATCCGAAAAGGCGATACCTGTATTCTTTTTAACAGATGAGAAGAAACGGGAAGCATTCTAAGATCTCGGTAGCGTTGTAAAACTTGAGAAGGGATGTCCACAGCGCCAGGCGTGGAGTGTCAGTGACATAGTCACCAGTGAGGAAACCATCTTTGTTCCATAGGAGAATTCTTCAATGCAGTAATGAAGATTCCTATATCTAAATAACGAATCGAATTGCAACCTAATTGCCACTTAACTGGAACCCAGGATCTTAACAGCATCTACCGGATTGGGTACGCATGCATATCTTGGCACCTCGATTTTGATGTGTCCCAACCCCTTTGCCAGGATCCCAAAAGTATTTCAACAGCTGAGCCAGGCATAAGCACTCGCTAAATCTAAGCCAGTGTGTCAATTTCACCGCTTATATCCATTACCCTTGCCCCCAAAGTTGGGATGCCCCAAGCCCTTCCTTTCCATAATCGCAAGTCCTTCGCCCTGCTGACATGAAAACAACTCCATCTCCATCAGCTTTTCGTAGAACGGCACCGACCGTTCCCAATCTCCCGTCATCAACAAGCTTCTCCGTAGATGAGGGAGAGACTCAATGACCTCCTGCACACATCTCACAAGCCAACTCCCAAGGCCTTTTCCTTGATGTGACGGATCCACCCAGACGTCGGTCAAGTATAGGAATGTTGTATAATCGGTGACGCCGCGGGCAATGCCCAAAAATTTCCGCTCCGATTCGTCAGGGCTGCCCGTCTTGGAGGTTTCGTCTGGTGATCCATGACAGTCGTATAACCCAAAGCACAAGGAATTATCGAGCATTTCCTTCATCGCATCCTCAGGTAGAGCATTGGCCCAGTAAAAGTCATCCGAGGAGAACATTTCAATGAGACGCTTCACGGGAATAAGACTTGCGTCGGTGGAGATGAGGTATGATCCCCGTCTCCAGGATTTCTTTCGAAGTCGACTAGGGGTTGATTCCATTGCTTGATGATGCGAGATGCGATTCTGATTCGATTGAGATGTTTGCAAAAGAAGAAGTCTTTGATGTCAGATTTGTCTTTTTTAAGCCGTCTTCAATCGAACCTATGGAATGCTAGTTTGGTTTGACTCAAACCATCTGAGTCACACCAAGCCGGAGCTTCACCCGAGGCATCGGTGCTCTTCGCCGAAAAGCAAGCTAGTCTTGATTCACAAAAACGCCAAGGGATGAACAGGGACACAATAAGCAACATATATATAATACTAAGCTCTAAAAGTAAAGGAAATTCAGTCCAACGCCGGTACATGCCTTTTGCCATGACCATGCCCTGTGCAGCCACCGTGGATCACATTATCTATTTTGTTCCTGTAGCCGTGATGTCCGCATACAATACCCTTCGAGTCATCAGTAGACATTCCATTTAATTGGGTAATAAGGATACTTACTCGGTCAAGAAGCCCGCGTACTTCTCTCCCGTGATCTGTTCACGCATAAACTGTTGCGCAATCTCGAATTTGTGGCCCTCGGCAGCCGTCTTCAGTAGAGCTCCATGCTGTTCATCGAGGAGCTCAAGGATAGTGTTCTTATCCAATCGGACTCCCTCAGCGGTGCTGACCTTGTGGTGAACCCACTGCCAGAGCTGCGATCGAGAGACTTCGGCGGTAGCTGCGTCCTCCTTTTATTCCGTTAGATGCCATAATTCTTTCGAAAGTCACTGCAACTCACCATGAGGTTGTTGATAGGGCTGCATCCAATTCCGCGCACCCAAGCCTCCATGTACACTAAGCAAACATGTATGTTCTTCTTGACGCCCTCAAGAGTAATCTTGCCTGGTACGTTGGGGTTGAGAAGATCATCTCGAGTAACCGGCACAGTCTCGGATCGACGGAAGATCTGATTGGAAGTGGGCATGTAAGTGTTGAAAATCTCCTCCGCAATTGGTGCCAGAGCTGGATGCGCAACCCAAGTGCCATCATGTCCAGCCAAAACTTCTCGAAGCTTGTCGGCCTCCACGTTGGCCAGGGCCTTCGTGTTGGCGGCTTCGTCGTTCTTGATTGGGATCAATGCAGCCATTCCACCCATGGCATGCACGCCGCGTCGGTGGCAGGTCTCGATGAGTAGCTTGACGTAGGCATCCATGAAAGGAACAGTCATGGTGACATCGGCGCGATCGGGAAGGATGAACTTGGGATGGTTTCGGAAGATCTTGATAAAGGTGAAGATGTAGTCCCATCGTCCACAGTTCAGTCCTCCAATGTGGTTTCGAAGTTCATAGAGGATCTATAGAAGAGTTAGACTCAGAAAAATAGTCCAAAAGCAAAGTCGATTACAAACCTCGTCCATCTCAAAAACGGCCGTGATGGTCTCGATCAAAACAGTAGCTCGGACAGTACCCCGAGGAATTCCGATATAGTCCTGAGCAACATTGAAAACATCATTCCAAAGACGAGCTTCAAGATGAGACTCCAACTTTGGAAGGTAAAAGTAAGGTCCGAATCCAGTCTTGGTGAGTTCTTTGGCGTTGTGAAAGAAGTAAAGACCAAAGTCGAACAATGCACCCGAGATGGGAGCACCGTTGACGGTGAAATGTGCTTCGTCGAGGTGCCATCCACGGGTGCGGCAGATCAGCGTGGGAAGAGTTCGGTCGGTCCTCAATTTGTAGTCCTTTTCACCAATCTTGAAGTCGATTTGGCGCCGGATAGCGTCGTAAAGGTTAAGTTGACCTTCAGTAACGTTCTTCCATGTTGGGGTGAGTGAATCTATTTGCGTCAGCCATCATACATGACCATCAATGTCGAAAGTCATACCCTCAAAGTCAGCCATATAGCAGTAAACATTAGAGTTGAGGGCGTTGACGATCATCTTGCGATCCGTCGGCCCTGTAATCTCAACCCTACGGTCGGCCAGGCCAGGCGCAGGAGAGGCTCCTTGCCAGTGGCTATCCTCTCGAACATGTTTGGTTTCGGGCAGAAAGTCCGGGAGTTCCCCTGCGTCAAACTTCTTCTGTCGAAGGTCACGACGATGGAGGAGGGCTTTCCGGGTAGCCTCAAATGAATGATGCAGGACAGACAGAAACTCGCAAGCTTCGGGTGTAAGGATCTTCCGGGTGGCTTCGCTAGGTGCACCCAGAACAGCGTATTGCCGTTTCTTGTGAGGAACGAGAACCATTGTTGAAAGTATAGCGCTTCGAGGATCTCAAAGTGTCAATGATGGAGTTGCTGCGAGTTGCGATGTTCCCTTCTGTTCTACCGACAGGTTTCCAACATCATCTTATACTTGGATCGCACATCAAGTGCCTATAACAGAGTCTACGGCCAGCATCCGAACTTTTGAAATCAATTTCTAGAATTCCCTCTCATCGGACGTTGTTCCGGGGGCAAACCTCAGCAATTTACGATGCTATCTCTGCCTCGGGAGTCTACCCGGTGATGGCTTTGCCTAACCAGACCGCGCGACTAGTCTCCATTTTCTACCAGGCCTAGTCAAGTTCGATCTTACCTTGACACAATAAGTTTAAGTTTCGGACCCATCCCCCGAACTTGATACCCCAGAGAGCCAAGCAGAAGCAGTGCCCGGCAACGAACTCCGAAGAAGAACCGGAAGGCTTCCGGCAAGGTGCCGCTGGGTCATAACCCGGAGTGACTTGAGGGCTCTTGGCTCCGAAATCAACCTGTTATTTGAACCCCGATACAGCATACTGAAGGTGTTTCGGAGCTTCATACCGATTGGTTTGGGGTGGCACGTGTTCAGTAAGCAAGGTCGCCAAGGACCCTGCTTCATTTTCGATCCGAACGGAGAGCATCGTCACTCTGCATGCCAATGCATGTATTGACCATTATTCTTATTATAAATCAAAGCAAGACTCCAAAGAGGCCATCAGCCTCAATAGCAAAGGATACAGTCATACAGTTACCATCTATAACTATTAGCGAGAATGACTCTCACCTCTGGCGTAAACTGGGGTATGCTTAGCTACCCTGCATCTCATGTCTTGTTGAATAAATGCTTATCTTTTATATCTTAGTCTTAAAATCATAATGATATCCTCCTTGTAGACCTTTGTTTTTTTGTTGCCTCACGGGATGGAAGTTTCGCCGCATCACGCACTGGTTGTTTGTTTGCAGTTCGCCGAAAGTTACACCAGCGTTCAGTTCCTGATCCGTATTTTACAGCCTTAGAGCTCACAACTCCACAACCCTTGTCTTACGACCCGCTACCTATAAAGCAGAAGATTGACCGTATACAAGAGATATCGATTGATTATTGAGAAAGGGTCGTAGCTACAATGAAATTGACCTCATCCTATCCACCGATGATATTGACGCAGGAGCTCGTTGGCAGGTTTCACGATCTTACCTGTGGGGCATTGACGTGCAGGGCACGAATTTTTGGCTGCCATGAATGCTAATGTGCGAGAGGTTCCCACCGCCCATCCAAATTACTCTCCAAGTTGGCCCGGTATTCTGCCAATAGTAGTAGAACATGTTTCTTAAGCTCTACCTTGGCGCCTTTATTCTCCCCGAACCGAGACTGGGTTGAAAAGCTTAAGCCAGCCTCAACCCTTTCGCTAGAATTCAGGCTGACCCCATAAGCAGAAGAGTGGCGACGACGGTTGCTGTAATGGGGTCAAGTACGTCTCCGGCTTTTTGATGTTGCTTGTTTTCAAGGTCAGTTTTGGGCTGCGCTTCGAGTTACTCCATTTTCTGTCATGCCAGAGCATTGCAAGTAGAAGAGTCAAGGGCGACAATCTTCCAGTTGCCATATTCAAAGTGGAGAGAAGGGGTTTTTGTTTCGAAGCATCCTTACATCAAACTTGAACTACTAGAGGTAAAGAGAGGGCGCCTTGACGGTGGAAAACCGGGATTGTCAGATTATCAATCATATTAAGATCTAAATCATGAAGAATATGTACCAAGTGGGTTGGATGTTACGAACAGGTGGAGTGACCCCTAAGCGAAGTCTGATCGCGGGCCTTGTCAAAGTGATTGGCCAATCGAAACATCAAGAAACTGTTTCAACGCGAGTCGCGCGCCGACCCAAACGGAGCTGAAGTCCGTCTTGGGGAGTGACTGCGGCCCCACGCCTCGCCCTGCTAACTGTACCTGGAGCATGACCCGAGCCTGACATGCAGGGGCCGTTGCATCCGTATTACGCTTAACGGTTGCGATTGAAGCCACAACTGGGTGGCGACGACACTCTGCAACGTCTCGGCGTGCCGGAACTGGAGCGGAAGTTTCTTTAGGTGTGTCAGCCCGTTGCCAAGCTCTGCAGTTGATATATGTGTGTCCATGTTCCAGGCCATGTCCGGTCCCTGTTCTTTTCCCCAAAACATGTCCCACGCCAGATCTCGTCAATCTTGTGCTTGCACAATTATCTGCCCTTCGTAATGTCTAACTATTTGCAGGCCTGGTTTATCGTACTGTTATGGTTTGTTTCCCACGTGGCTGGGCAGGACCCTGCTTCACTAATTGGATTGGTACCTGACTGTGCAGTGAGACATTTCTTCAACAAGCCCTTAGAGACACCCCTGAGTGGCTAACATGCATCATAGCAACCATGCCTCGTCAAAGGACTTGAGAATGGGAACTGTACCCTCACCGCCATATCCGAGTGCATGTGCACCAACATTGCTGTTCAAGCCGAGCTTTCAGAATGCGTGCAACTCTCCTGTCCGTTCAAAGACCAAGCTGGTGTGTACCTGTGCAATGCCGTGGCTTTCTAAGGCTAACCGACCTAGTTGCCTCCACATTATCGAACCAAATATGCGTCGGGTATCCTATCGAGTCACGAGAACAACAGGTCAAGACGGCTGCTATCGCTTGTGCAGCAGTGGCATTTCCTATTGTCATCCTCCGATGCGTTGCCCGACTCATGGTTACCAAGAGGCTATGGTGGGACGACTGGACAGCCCTTGTAGCAACGGTAATATCAGCCATATCGTAGCATTAGCCATCGCCAACACCTAGCAGGTTTTCTTAGTTGCCCTACTCGTTCTACAGACCCAAAGTAGGTACACTCACCACCAGGAGAGTCCTTGGCTTACGATTTTGATAGGTGCTGAGCTCGGATTCGGTCTTCATTTCTGGAACGTCGATGTGGCAAACGCCAGGACCATCTTTCAGGTTCGCTCTCAGTCCCATACCAGTATGAATGAGTCTTGACAAGCAAAGATATTCTACGCGACCCAGATACTCTACATCCTAATCCAAGTCTCGGCCAAAGCATCTCTGCTCGCCTTCTACTCACGAGTGTTCACGGGTCGCACCTTTCGGATAGCTGTCTGGTCAGCAGCCGCGTTTCTCATCGGCCACGGCCTCATCTTCTTGGGCTTGGTCATATTCCAGTGCAGCCCTATCGCTTCAGTCTGGAACCGAAATCTCGAGTCTAAATGCCTGAATCTTACCGCCATCGGCTACGCAGGTGCTGTTTTCAGCATTATTGAGGATATTGCCATCCTAATCCTGCCGATTCCCGAACTGTTGAAGCTGCAGCTTGGGGGGCGGAAGAAGGCAGCTTTGCTTTTCATGTTCAGCATAGGATCTTTGTGAGTAATAGTGAGTATTAGCATGGTTGAAGCTAACAGACCCAGTGCCTGCGTCACATCGATGGTGCGTCTGAAGTACCTAGTGAGCTTTGCTAGCACCTTCGATGCCACTTGTAAGTTGCATTTCAACTCTCGGCAGTCATCGACTAACATTCGGAAGGGGACAACGTCTATGTCGTTATATGGTCCATGATCGAATTATCTTGTGCCCTGATCTGTGCCAGTCTCCCTGCGCTACGTCCCTTGATACAAATGCTGCCAGGAGTGTTGAGCACAGTCAGGGGATCTTCGGTCAAGCACACGACAGATACCAGTCGACGAAATGCGAATACTCATCCCAGCGTTTCTGCACCATCAGAAGATTACCGGAGGACCAAGGGAGAGATGAGCTCCCATGGAAAAATGGGGGATGCATACCTGGATATCGAACCTAGTAGTAGGGGCGGGAGCTATGAGTTGCAGACAGTTGCAAGCGAGAGGCGGATGGTCTGATTGTTGTAATGATTTTAATGAGCCTAGATTACCTTAATAAGATAACTCACCTTATCAAATTCCATTGCTTTGTAGCCAACTCACAATGTGCCTTTATCAAGACGGAGAATGAGGCGGGAATTTAGCAAAGGCAGTAACGCCACAACCTTCTGGCTCATTAAGACACGCCGTTATCTATTGAATACTTGTAACAGGCTTTTTTTCATAATGCAACGGATGCCAACTTAGATGAAGCTATTAGAGCCACCACACACTCTACAGATACGCGATATCAAAAGGCACTGTCTCAGCAAAGTCCCAGTCATCCTCCTTCTCAGCATCACCGAACACCCTCAGGGCACCGAAAACAATCTTGTACCTCCCATCTGGAACAACTGTCCCATCAGCAAGTTCCCCTGTAAAGGCGAGCCTGTAGTTCCTCCGGATTACCCAAACATCTGGAAATCCAGGCATGCTCCCGATGCTGCGAACGGAGAAGAATTTAGTGACGGGGAGTTGCGTGTCCGTCAGCGCCACGACGTCTACTCGGATCATTTGCGTTCCGAAGAGTAGACTGGCTACCATGCTTGGGAATTCGAATTGGCTATCTGGAGGTGGAGTTGTACCAGGTTGGGGGATGGTAAATGTCTTGTTGGCTGGTTCTGGTCGGCCATAGGTGCCCAGGAAAGTTCCATACTCAACGCCTTGTAGTAATACGGGAGTCTTGTTAATGCTCCCTGCAACGCCCATGTAAGGGATACTGTATGCTTTTCCATTGTCTGCCGAGAGGGTAATAAGACCGCTGTATACGGGTAGCTGTGTTGCATTGACGTTCTTGGGTGGGATAGCCGTGACGCTCACTTCACCAGATGAACCCGCTGGAACAGTCAACTCCCTAATGACAATTAGTTTGAGGCCTGGCAGTTTATAGTGGTAACAAGGCGCAATCATACTTGGGAGAAAATGATAGCTCAGCCCAATCATCGACGATAGGGTTGGGAAATGCTGCAGCTGAGTGTGATCCAGCAGCAAAGGTGTACATCGTAGCAGCCTTGGTATGCCCTAGCTTATACGTCACATCTTTATCTCCCGTATTCTCGATGCTGAATTTCTTGCGGCTAGAGAAGTGGTCCGTATCATTAAACGAGATCTGGCTCACACTGAGGACCGTGGTAGCATGTGCAGCGTCGTAGGCCTGGATGAGTCCTGAACCTTGCTGTGCAACAGGTGCTAGTATGTCGTGAACAGTCTCGCCATCGAACCACGGCTTGGGCTTGGAGGTGGAAGATATGACACTCCGCAGCTCAAACGGATCGCGGGACCCCCGGGCCTGGGCAACGAGTGCAAATATGGCGGCTGCTAGTGGTGTAGCCATGGATGTCCCAGACATTACGGCATATTCTCCCATGTTCATTGGGTAAGTCGAAAGAATGTCTCCGCCTGGTGCTGTGAACTGAGGCTTTGACTCGACCTCCCAGGTTGGTCCCCAGGAGCTTGAAAGACTCGTAAGACCTCCTGACTCCAAGTTATCCAAGGGCTCATAATGATGGCCAGCCACACTGGGATCAGTGATGTCGACAGTGATGTTTGACCCTTGATTGAGGAGAGATATCCATTCTGCAGCTTGACCCGGTGTCACAACCCCAACACCTTCAAGGCCATCTGAGTAGGGGAGGATAGCTTGAAAAGATCTGTAGAAGTGTTATTGCCGCCATACATGTTTTAGTCCAACAGTAAAATGAACATACGAGTTAGTCTGGCTGTAGAATATTATGTATTTGCCCCCCTTGTCAGCCACGTTGCCACCCTGCTGCCAGGAGCCGCACCCCGAGCTATCGGCGACACGGACAAGGACGATCTTCGAAGACAGGTCGGGCGTATCTTCAGGCAAAGGCGAGCAGGCGTCATTTATCGAAGTCGTATCATTGCTCACGGCCCACAACGGCAATGTTAGATTCTCTTTGAAACCAGGACCTCCGTTGAGGAACCCAAAGGAGTGAGCATCTTCATCCACTGTGTAAGACGCAGCAGTAAGAAGCAGAGGATTAATTGTGTTTTGAACCGAACCGACGGCATTCACGTTAACCCCGGTAGCTGGAGAAGCGGTCAAAAACAGACCCGATGAGCCACCGTTCCCTGGAGCGACCATGACTGACACGCCCTCTGCAGCAATGCGGGAAGCCGCTATTCCCCAGGGATCATTGGCCCAACCAGTGTAGTACCCGGCAGAATATGAGATGATGTCACTCCCTTCTTCAAAGGCGGCGTTGAAAGCGTCGAGCATGATATCGTTGGTCGATAGCCCTGTGCAACCCCAGACTCGGTACATGCCAAGAGTAACATCTGGGGCAGCGCCGGTAAAATTCAGTTCGTTGGACTGAGCCGCGATGATGCCTGCGACATGGGTCCCATGGCCGACGCAGTTGTCATATGGATCGTCGTCAGGTTCCGGCTTTCCCGGCGGCGAGTAGTTGTCACCGACAAGATCCCAGCCATAGGCTACTAAACACCCCTTCCCAAAGCAGCCGCCGAGGGCTGGATGCGTGTAGTCGACGCCGCTGTCAACAACGGCAATGCGAATGCCCTTGCCGGTATAACCCTCGGCCCTGAGCTTGTCCACCTGTGTCATCACGTGAGGTGTGAAGACATCTTTCTCGGTATCCCGACGCTTCCTAGAGCTGGATGAGGCGGAGGCTGTTGCATTCTTCCCAGCCAAGGCCGGGTTGGGCGCTGGCATCTTGATGACCTTGACAGGCCAGATGCTCTTTACCTCGGGCCTCGCGGCGATCTGGTCGGCAATTTCTCCGCTCTCGTTGTCCGTGGCATTGTCGAGTCGAAACGAGGCCCCGTGGAAGAGTCTATAATTGAAAGTTTTGCGCGGCTCAACTTTGATGCCTAGGTCCTCATAAAAGCTCTCTCCGGGGTCTTTATTATCCTCCCACTCGACAATGAAGGCGCCCGGGACGACATCGGCTTCTTCTTCTGGTGATGGAGCTTGATCGTTTGCTTGAGATGATGCGTTGGCAAGGGCTGCAGGGGACAGGCCTAGAAGCGTGGCCAGGGCCCAGGTTGCGACCACATGCCTCTTCATGCTGGGCAAGGAAAAGGATTCTTCAACTTAGCGTCTGTTTTTCCTAGATGAAAGAAAAGGTAGAGCGACGAGGACTACCCGGGTGGTTCAGTAAAGGGTATTAAATGGCGAGCATCACACCATGGGAATTATCTATGCCCTGACTTGCCAAGGCTCGTATCCTACATTTTAGTCAAGGGCCTCTAGAGCATGATGCTTGTATATCACATTCACAGTTGCATTGCGACAAAGAGACCTTCCTTTTTGGGTTCTATATGGAGCACTATGTTACACTGGAGCTAGTCTCGGCTTTGCAATGAACCCGAATCCGAGTGCATGAAACCTCAGAACTGGATACCACCAATTACATTGATCGATGTATATATTCAAGGATAAGAAGGTGATAAGTCCTATCAGTAACAGATGTGTGCCGCTAGTTGCCAAGAAAGTATCCACTGAGACCGCTGCAAGTATTCACTATCTAAAGTGTACTCAACATGGTATAATCGAATTCTTAGGTATGAATTTATTTTATCAAGCCTTGAGAACTGAGTCTTGCCGAGGCTGAGACGCAACAATCTTGGGGATAACCAGCCACACCATGCCCATAGTGTCATACGAAGGCTTCTCGAGCGAAACCATCAAAATGGTGACCTGAACAATGGCGAGGACGAAGAGCGAAATATCAAAGCGCCTCCGGTTCTGTCCAAAGTCAATAGCTTGCACGTAGATCGAATTGTTTTTTGAGCGTACCATGTAGGTTCCGAGTATAGGTACTTTCCGTTGACCTTTAACTTTTGAAATGCTTGACAGCGCCATGCCAGCCAAGGAAAAATCAGCCAAGCCGGCCACCACATCGCAGATAATCAAAAGAGCAGATGAGGCTCTCAAATGGTAAAATATCCTCAATATTGTCATTAGGGTGCGGGCAGCAAGGATGGTCCACATCGACAGCCGACGCTGCAACATCGCCTCGTCGTCAGTGGCGAGAGAAAAATCATTCCAGGTCCAGCAGCAGTCGCAGGGCTCGCCATCAGGCCGAGAGCATGGTTCAAACCAAGGGACCATGATGGTGGCTGAATGGTGGAGGGTGTTGAGTTTTGATGGTAGAAATCAATCGTTAATTATGGATGAAGAAGAGGCGCTTTATCTGGGCGGGGATCATTTACATATAAAGGTAGTCAGGCGTTTTTATGACAGGGATCATGTTGGCTGTGTCGTAGTAGAAACACATGTTGGTCGTCGCAGGATGAGGCTGTGCCAGCCAACAGTACTAGTCTGCCCCTGTAACGCCACTTATTAGGGATTGTCTGTCTGCCTATCAGTTTGCCGAACGTTTCAACTGTCAGCATCTATGCCGTCACTGGCCACTATTGAGCACGCTTCAGCCCCAAATTTCACCCTGTCAACATAGCCCGCCCTAGAGGTTAGTTCAGACAGGGGCCTCGCAATGGTTGCCCTAACGGGCAGCCAGCTTATTGAAAGAACACTCCGGATAAAAACGCAATAAAATGAGTAACCTTTCACCCATTGTGTTTACAGAATAGAGCGACCACTATTTTAATTTAACAGGTAACTTCAAATCGACATAGACTTTTCTGTTAACACTACCTATAAAGCCTTACTTGTTTATAAGTAATTGGCATTTCTACCTTTATCGCCGGGTTATGGAAGTTGCCCTTCTTTGACTCTTGGGAAGGTTGAAGTATCCCTGACTATGCCGAGATCGGACAATCAATCTTGTCGTCAATGACGCTCCAAAAGAGGCCAAGTCGATCGGACATTGAACCCCGGACCTAAAACCCCTGTCGATTTATTGTCCCCACTTTGGCGATGTTAGCGGGAATTAAGCGGGAATTAGAAAGGCTAGGGACGCCACGGATTTTTGGATCTGGGGTAGTAATTCTCTGATGTGATTGGCCAGGATCCTTGGGAGGCAAGACAAACAGGTAGTGCCAGCTCTCCCATTGTTCATTCGTGTCGGCGATAGAGGTCTACCAAAACAAATAGTAACTACCATAACCTACTAAGCGACCGAGATACTACTATTATACATGTAAAGTCTCTTGCATGACCTGAATCCCCCTATATATCTGTTGCAATATCCATTGGCCTATCAACAGAGTCGTATTGACCAAATAGATACGTCGCAGATTACGCCATCACCCCCAAAAGCAGACAATCGATCGATAAGTCACATCAACAAATTCCAGCCAAACAAGACCAGTAGATTATGCAGTCCCGTGCGGGGAAATCGATCACGACATCGACCGTTGCTTCTTCCAAGTCGGGGATGATATGTCAGCAATCCGATGCTCGGCGTCCCTGGGTACATATAATTAACCCTAACACCTTGGGTCCTGACTCTTGTGCCTCCTTGCTTTTGTAGTAGTTTGAATAACTTCGAGTCATTCCAAGAAGCCCAACATGCCTTCCGCCGTCCAAGACATTCCGCAGTACACCTACGTACCCGAAACCAAGGAGAACCTTGATTGGGCAGATTGTAAGTCACCCTCACCTTCACTAGCCACCACTTCGCCCAATCTTCTCGCTCAGAATATTGATATCTCGTAGTGGCCAATGTCGATCTCTCCAAATATGGCACCAAAGAAGGCAACGCCGAACTCGCCCGCGTTCTCGTAGACGCCATCCGGACCAAAGGCTTCTTCTACGTCACCAACTTTGACATCCCCCAAGCCAATATTGACAGGCAGTTCGCTCTCGGCCAGGCTTTCTATGATCTTCCTCTGGAGGAAAAGTTCAAGTATGTGCCGGACCTTGATGCGGGCGACTACAATGGCTACAGACCTGGTGGAAGACGAACGCTGTCGGGAGGCGTGAAGGAAAAGACTGAAGTGTGGAACATGGCCAGTGAGTCACTAATGATGAGATGTCAAAGAGTTACTCACACAGTTACTTCAGCCAAGGATGGTAAAATCACACAGCCTATCCCCACCCTGCTGAAGAACCATCTAGAGGAGATCGAGGCTTTCGCCAAGGTTTGCCACCTACAGGAAATAAAACATTACACTTCTAACACAAGACCTAGGATCTACACGACAAGGTTCTCGACCCATTGCTCCATCTGGTCGCCATCGCTCTGGAGATCCCAGAGGACTATCTCGTTAAGCTCCACAAGTGGGGGACACACAATGAATCTCACCTCCGATACATGAAGTACGGAAAGTTTTCCCCGCAAGAGATTGAGGCCCTCGAGGATGGTCTCTGGTCACGAGGTCACACAGACTTGGGCTCTTTCACGCTTTTGTTCAGACAGCCTGTTGCCGGCCTCCAGATCAAGGACAACGAGAACGGAAGCTGGAAGTGGGCAAAGCCTCTCGACGGAAGTCTGACTGTCAACGCGGGCGATGCCTTGAGTTTCCTGACTGGAGGATACGTCAAGTCAACAATCCACAGAGTAGGTCCAAGTCCACAACTCGTAGTACAACTCTAACACAACACTAGGTTTCTGTGCCACCCAAGGATCAGCGCAATGTAGACCGCCTAGGACTTCTTTACTTTTCGCGCTCGCAGAATGATTTCGTTCTCAACACAATCGACTCTCCTGTACTCAAGCGCGAGGGATACACCCAGAATGAGTTTGAGTCTGGCGGTCATCCAGTCCCCACCATGGAAGAGTTTACCCGTCTGAAGCAGACTTGGCAGCAGTCCAAAAAGAGGGGCACAAGCTATGAGGAGTTGGAAGGTCAACAAATCTTGCCTGGTTTCAAGGGCAAGTACTTTGCATGATTTCAAGCCAAATAGTCATGTGTAAAGAGAAGACCTAAATACCCAATCAAGGCATCTGAGCTTGTATGGTGAGCAGGAAGTAAGAACGTAATTAAGCAGTAGCCCCCTTCAGGCATACACAGTAGGGGTTTATTACACAAGGCGTAATAGTTGGCTAGAAGGAATGGATAAGCGGCTATGTTCTGGCGTTTCTGAAGGCGAAGCATCAGGCAGCAAGGGGCTGTGCAAGAAAATGCCGCATCTTTCCTCTGTTTGCGATGGTCAGTCTCATTTACTTGGTCAACATCTTAAAATCTAGTAATTGAATGAAATCGCAGCATTTATCATCTTTTATTTTTCAAAGAAGCCACAGCAGAAAGACTTCAATCATGTCCACGCCGATACCCAATGTTGGTGAATCCCAGATCTGCCAAGGCTGTCGAAATGTCTTGCAAGCAATCCTAGCGACGCTCCAGTCTACAAAACTTGGCGTGACTGATGGAAAGACTAGCATCGTCGTAGATGCAAGTCATGCCGTGCAGGAGTTGCAAGGGCTCAGCGTTAAAAAAGAGCCACTGCCTTGCAAGATGTGCGAGTTCCTCCGCCGTACCCTCGCCCCGGATTCCCCATTTGCAAACGGCCAAGCCAATTGGTTGGAAGTTTTCGGGCACCCCGTCAAGACTCTTCTCAGCTCTCACTCGATTCGTGACGATAATCCTGCCCTATCTGCAGCTCCGGTGCAGAATGTGGTGCGATCTTGGTTGTTTCGGCTTGGACATAGATACGTTAGGCCTCGCTTCCGACCTGATGCTTATTACTTTGGGATTTCTGGTCCTGAAGGCTTAACATATGGTGGTAAGAGTCCGCAACACTTTACAGCGAGTCCCAGCTGACCAATCTATAGATGTGAACCTCTTGGGCGACTCTGAAGAGCCCGAACCAACACCATCATCCAGCTCAATAGCCACCGTTATACCCATCCCGCCATTTATCGACTTTGCTGTTCTGAGATCTTGGATCACTAACTGCCCACCTGAATGTAGAGTCCCGCGGAGCTGGTCCAATGCAGAGTGGGATCTCGTCAGCCTGATTGACTGTGAGAAACGTCGAGTTGAAAAGGCAACCCAAGGAGCCAGGTTCATCGCCCTCAGCTACGTATGGGGGCAACCAACAAAGGAAAACCCTCGTCCAATCAAGTACCCGATCCCCTTTCAGCTCCCAGATCGCTGCGCACCCACCATCGAGGACGCCATACGGGCAACCAGAGAACTCGGCTTCAGATATCTCTGGGTGGATGCCCTATGTATCAGTGGTGAACCAGATTTGATGATGAAACAGATATCTCGCATGGACTTGATATATAGTCGTGCAGACCTCACGATCATAGCACTGGCAGGGAAAGATGCCTCCCATGGACTCCCAGGTGTCGGCACACCACGTGCCGCGGCAAGCCAAAGCAGTCAAGCCTTGAAAGTCACTCAGGGCAGCAGTTGCTACACTTTAGCATCAGCACGGGCTCCTTTAGAGTCAGTTATTAGTGATTCTGTTCATACTACCAGGGGCTGGACCTACCAAGAAGACTTTCTCTCTACGCACCAACTGGTCTTTGCTGATGACAGTGTTTACTTCACATGCCCGTTCGGCTCGCTACAGGAGTCAGTCGCCATCCCGTCAGATGTTGAAGCGCTCCTACGACGTCAGGGGCCGCTGAGTTCAGGTGAAGGGAGTCAGCAGCTGGAAAACCCCGAATGGTTCTACAAAGGACCCGATTTTATCGTCCATCCAAAGAGGAAAGGAAAATCAGCTGGTTCTGGATTTCTCGAAGTCTTTCATCACCATGTCGAGGAATACACCCGTCGAAACCTATCTTTTGACGGTGATAGTTTGCATGCGTTCCAAGCAGTCCTAGCACGTTTCTCTTCCCATGGCTTACTCCATCTTTGTGGGGTTCCATTTGAGGCGAGCATAGGTGCCGCGAATGACCCCAGGTGTACCATCCCAGCCTCACTGAACGCAGCACATGACAAGATATCGAGTCAGGACTTTGGTTCTGGTCTTACTTGGGTTCACATGGACTATGCTATCAAGAGGCGCTCTCACCTTTCCTCTTGGACATGGGCTGGATGGGAGGGCGCCGTGTCATGGGAGGGAGGATGTAAGCCCCTGACACCAGAGCAAAGGCCCAGATTCTTCGTTCTGGATAAAACGCAGAGAGGACCAATGAAACATTCAAACACCTTGGTCGAAGCTCAAAGTTGGGCAACGAAAAGAGAACACGCAAATGAGCCCGAGTATCTCATTGTGAAGACAAGCACTTGGGTTCAAGTCAAGCTTGAGAGCGAAAGACCTGCTAAATCAATGAGATGGACTTTCCGTATAAACGAAGGGGAGAAGGACGATGGCGAAGAGGGCACTCTCTTCGTCAGTATTTCGACACCAGAGTGTCAGCAGGCAATGATTCGTCAGAGAAGCCTGGCAGCGTTCCAGGTAGCAGAGAACCGTGAATCAACAATCTGGCTAATCATATGGGAAACAGATCGCCAAGGAGCTGGTGCAAGTCGTATTTGGGAGCGGGTTGGTTTAGGTCGCGGTCGGACATCCAAGTTTCTTACTACAAACCTGGCTCAGCAGGAATTTCTCCTGGGCTAACATGAACTATACATATGCTCAATAATTTGAGCGAACAAAGCTTGAATAAGATTTACAACTGCCTACTTTTCACCTGCTCAGTTGTAACTTCTCCAATACCTTGCGTTGCACATTTTTGTTCCCTCGATCTTGTCTGCATCCCACACTTAGACAGCGTGTGATGCATTCTTGCTTCGATGGCGAAGCTTTTCACCACACTACACACTGTCAGTAAACCTAGCTAGGTGAATCAGGGCGTGTAATGCTTACATAGAAAAGGATAAAAGGGATCGGGATGAAAAGAATCGACAGTCCACCCAGAAGAGAGTTACCAGGACCAATACCTAAATTCCGAAACAAAGCTCGCGCCTGGTATGAATGTTAACTTCAACCCAGCACTCCAAAGCAACAAACGTATGGATAACCTACAAAGAGGGGGAAAACAACACCGCAAGAAGCCCTAAACAGGGCATTCCCAGCAAGCACCGAAGCAGCGTATTCAGGATATGCCATGCCCAGGTAGCTGAGGACCGGCATAAACAGCGTAATGATACTAACAGTGAAAGACCCAGACCCAACCAGTGGCACCATCCAGTGAATGCTCGACCGCGCTGTCCATCCATACCAAAAGAGGCAGATAGGAAGGGCGACGGCCCCGAAAAATGTCGGCGGTAGAACTACCTCTGGACGAATTGGCGGCTGTGTGAGAGTCGGAACCAGGTGTTTTTGGATCCAGTATAGGTAGCAGGGTAAGGTGAGAACTCCCCCAACGAAAATGCCGAGAAAGACAAGCCCTTGAAGACCAATATTGAACCCATAGATATCCCCAAATACCAACGGGAATGATTCAAACCAAAGGTAAAGAATCCCATATATGAGTGCGCAATAAAGGTCCACAAAGAATACGACCGGTTCGGAAAACGTTAGAGTAAAGGCCCTTGCCAAGACAATGAGATTATCCTTGACAGTGATTCCTTCGCCATCGATCTCTGACTGGCTCTTCAGCCTCGAATCACCCGTTGCAGCTCTTAATCGCTTAGCCCTTCGGTAGAGAATGTTTGCTTGGCTAGTCTCGGGCATCAAGAAGAATATCATGGTCAGGACTACAGTGCAAAGCCAGGTCAGCTCCCAGATAGTCCAGCGCCAACCTTTAGCCTGAGCAGCGAAGCCTCCGATGAGAGGACCCATGACTGGACCTAGAATTCCCACCGAGCCAAAGATGCCGATCCAGTACGGCACCTCCACTGGAGGGTACATGTCCATGATTGTCGCTCCTCCGGTTGCGAGAACGGGACCACCAAAGAAGCCCGTCAGAAATCGAAAGACGAGCAGCATGGCCATGTTTGTTGCATAACCCGTCGGTAGCTCCAACAAGACAAAGGCGAAGAGGGTCCAGAAGTAAATCCTGCTCCGACCAATCTGTGGCATTTCAGACATGGGCGAAAAGAACATGGGACCAAGGCCGTAGCCACTAGTGATATCAGTTTAGTACAACTCAACTGGGTTCAGGGGCGCTTACAGAACAAACAGCGAGAGTCCAAGTGTCGCCATAATCTCGTTGGCACCAAACTCTTCCATGACACTTAGTTCACCGGGCGTGTAGATGGAGCTCCCGATGTAGATGCCAAAGTTGAGGATGCAGATTTGGAACGTCACCAGGAGCTTGCGCGAGCTGGACCAGTTTTGGGGGTTCTCCAGAGAGAGTCAGCGACCTGATTCTTTTCATGGTATCTTGGGGGAGTCAACTAGCCTCTGAGTCATCTTTTCCATACCAGTCGACAAGAACAATACCTGTGACGTTCTGGCGTAAACCTCTCTCATCCGGTATCTCAGCATTCTGGCCGCTGTGTTGAGATGTCTTGTTTCCTTCTTCCTTTTCGGGGAACTTTGAGTCAGATGAGCTGTCAGTGTGTCTTTCAACAAACTGTTCATAAATCTTGGGATTTATTTCATCCGGAAATTTGAGCAGTTGGCGTTTTGATAACAAGCGGACAAGCTGTCCAAAGACAGTGTCTCCAACGTACGCGCTCATGATTGTCTCTGCTGTGCGTCAAGCCAAAGCTCTCTAAGGGTAGATATCTACATCCTTTATTTATATCATCATCAGATCAAAGCATTGTACTTGAGCCTCGGTATTCACAGAGTACAAAGCTGATTGGTTGACCTCGGACTTAAACACTGTTAATCCCGACATCGAGGTAGTCACAGCCTTCATGTACATCAGCCCCCGGATTTAGGATCAAGAGCGGACCAATTAGCTGATATTATAGCCTCTATATTGATGATCAATAAGCTCAAGTAAGTTGAGGGTGTCTATGGTTCGATCCATCCTTGAAAAGGGGCGTGACACAAGATCACGACGTAGTACTCGGCACATTGCAAAGACATGGATACAGTAAGCTTACCTAAGTGTTGGTTTCCTGAATGTAACTGCTGTGCATTATGAAGAAACCGATGCGAGATGATGGGCGTGATACCGGTAACCATTCAAGAGGGCTTGGGCAGCAAAGTGCCCAGCTCGAAGATTCACTACCTGCAAGAGGTTAACAAAACGCATCAGCTGATAATTAAATAGTTACCCATAACATGTTGAAGCACTTAGACAATTATTCCTCAAGCCACTCCGGGGTTAAGACTCGCAAAGTCCGGCCAGGGATCTTTAAGGCACGAGCAGCCCTAGGGAGGCATCCCTCGATAAAGAACCAGTCCCCCTTCCCCTTCCAACCCTCATCTCTCCAATCTCTCAACAACCGATCTTCTGGCTCAGCTAACCCATCGAAGGCTAGGCTTCAACTATAATAAGGAACACATTTTCAACACATCATGACATCACATCCCAATGCTGCATGCTATAGCCTACTGGCCTGAGGATTTCATCAGTGCGCCAGGCATTAAACACCACGGCCTCTTGCCCCAGGTTTCCAGTGGCTTGGGCCTCGTTTCATCAAGCCATTCCCCGTAGCCTTGCCTTGTATGGCCATTGCAATGCCAAGGGGCGCAGAGACGACCTGTCATGAGCCCAGCGAGAGCTGATCTGTTACGGAAGTGGGAATACTCAACTTGTTTGCTAAACTTCGTTGCACAGAGAAAGATAGCTAATAAACTAAGTCGAAACTACAGACCTACCTTCGCGAGTTACAAGCCTACCTCTGGTTGTTTATTCCAATTCGTATTTTCCCTCATTCATTCTCTAGCCAAAGGACCCGCTGTATTGGCCATGACTTGCCTCGCCATCGCGCCGGCACACAGTTGTCTCTCTGCGACGTACAAGACACTCAATCTGACCTCAGTTATTCCGGTTCAATCTCCGGCCACCTACCCTGTGGCGTTTTCGGCCCTTGTTTCGTATTTTCTGGGGTTCCATCTCGAAGTTCTCCCGCAGCGTATCGCCCCAGTCCGGAAGAGGAGGGAGGACATCATAGGCCCGTGGATCGTGGGCAAAGGACCAGGACTTTTGCCACTTGTGGATATCCCAGGTACGGCACTCATCAAAAATCGTTTCCACGTCACAGGGCTGGCCGGGGTTAAAATTGCAGCGGAGGACCGGCGTTTGATTGGAAAGGTGCTCCAGAGCCTGCCAGAGGTCCTGCGGGGCGCCATTAGGCAGAAGTCAGAGTGAGGCAAACTCAAAACAGTTGGGAATGCATTCCTTCTAGAACGGGACGAGGATTCGTGGAGCATCACGATTTATTGAATCATAATTCAACCTCATAGCATACCCAAAGGTAGATCAAGGCAACCCAGTCAGAGAAATACAGTTTTACACACAATCAAGCCGTCATGGGCTACAAAGTCACCCAGAGAGGAGTTGAACGGGTGGCTCGAACAGATGACGAGTCCAAGCCAGCCAGCTGAGCCCAAACCTGGTCCGAAGAAGGGAAAGGCAAAGGCAAAGGCAAAGGCCTCCACGGATGCATCCACGGATGCATCCACGGATCAGAATTGACGTGTGACTCGCTCGGCTACTGCCAAGACAGCCGCTGCATCGACAGAGTCTGGAGATCGGGGTAAGACTGGGGCTGAGGGCCGTGGTGGTAAGCCCAAGGGTAAAAAAATCAAGAATTCCAAATCTTGATTAGGGGGTGATGTTCTTTGGGATGATGTCTAGGCATGAAAGTTGCTGTAGTTTGGTGTTAGTTAACGAGGTCGCTGGCTGGAAGGAGAAGGAAGGCTCGGTGACAAGGGGATCAAATTCGGAAGAGCCAGGGCTTCGTTTGTGTTATAGTTTCGTTCAATAGGTAGCTTCATGTGTTCATCACTGCGTGCTTTGTTCTTGGGCTCCACGGCTTGTTTGTAAGAGAAAATAGTCCCCCTGAATAACAAAACAATGTAGTTACATCGCCACTCCCATGAGCTTCGTCGCTGAGAAAAGGTCCCATTTAGCTGCGGTTAACGAGTCGTGTAACCGCCATTGGCAAAGATAGTCTGGCCTGTGATCCATCCACCTTCAACGCAAAGGAACTTGACCAGTGGAGCAATGTCCTTGATATCGGTTAGGCGTCCCCCAATTGCCTGGCTCTTGTGAAACTCAACCGCATCTTGGGACTCTTGTGGATAAAAGAAGGCTACAGAAACACAAGTCTTGGTCAGTCACGACAGCAAAAAGGTGAGGGAACATACGTGTATCCATGGGCCCGGGCGCAACAGCGTTGACACTGATTTTGCGACCTTGGAGTTCTTTGGCAACACCACGCGTGAAGTGCTCTACTGGAGCCTTGGAGCCTGCATACGAGGTATAGAAACCAGTGAAGGCTGCCAGGAGCGAGGTCACGATTGTGATGATCTTGCCGCCCTCTTCAACATGCTTGGCACCAGCTTTGAGGATCAAGAATGCAGCCTTGGAGTTGACACTGAACTTTTGGTTAGTGCGCCGATCTCGAATTTGCGTCGCAAACCAGTAACACTTACGCAAACATTGTGTCATATTCTGCCTCTGTAATATCGACAATAGGTTTCTTGAGCACCTTACCCACCGTGTTCACAACAATATCGATCTTTCCAAAGTCCTTGAGGACCGAGGCAAACAATTTTTCGACAGCAGCCTCGGTCGTGAGGTCTCCCTGATAAAAGGAGAATTTCACACTCGGAAACGAGCTCTTCAGCTTGGTGGCCAGCGACTCGGCATCTTGCTTTGAAGCGAGAGAGTTGTAGTGAAGCGCGAGTTGAGGACCCAGAGGAGCCAAAGCTAGGGCAATCTCAGCCCCCAAGTTCTTTGCTCCTCCAGTGATCAGAGCGACCTTTCCGTCAAGGGACATGGTGAAAGTCAAGAGGTGTAGGAATTCAGTGTTTTTGCAAGTTTAGAAAGTGGGGATCAAGGACGATGGTTGATAAGGAAAGCAAGCATAGCAATTAGTGCTTATTTATATATTCTTCCGTCTATGTTTTTATCGCTTTTCTTTGGGCACTTGGCAGTATCTCAACTCTCAAAAGGTAGACGAAGAAATCATAAGTGAGACTCTCGGCAAATGTTCAGCTGAAAAAAGGCACTAAAATGGTATATGCATATTCCTAATCGGGGAAAGCGCCCAGGTCACGAACGCTCAGGGAATAAGATCGTCATTTTCGAATCATCAAAGGTGGGCGCGATAAGTGACATGTCTCAGCAATGGAGCCATGCCCGGACCATCCGGCTTAAGAAGCAGGGTACAGTAAAGGCAATAGGTGAGCTGCCAGGGCTTACTTAGGTCTCGGCGGTACAGACTAGGTCGAAGAAGGAATATGCATGTTGCCCATTGGTGTGCTTATCCGCCCGCATAGGTACAGTACGCGGGAAAGCTAAACAAGGTGACAGACAGCTGCTTTGCATGCATTTTCCCAATTCAGCAAGGTGCAATCAGCTCCACGTGATATGAGCTCACGGGTTGGGCATAACCAATTACTACCTACCTACGCAGGAGGGCTCCAGGAAGCCTGAATTCGTCTACTCCAACCTTTCGACGACCTTGTCTTGGGTACCATTTTGCCCACCCTCCCTATTCCTAACTGCTGAGTCTTTTCTCCTCGGGCGAATGATGAACCAACATGCCAAAAGAGTGGAGATTCGTCGTCAGTAATCGGCCAAGCGCCCTCAAGGCCAACGCCGCGAGCATTCGGGGCCATGTCGCTTGCCAGGGTTGGAAAGCCCACAAGAAAGCTCGAGGCCAGAAACGCCGCCGGGGCCTGTCAGCGCTCAGAAAGACAACTTATGAATATGTAGCCGTGGACTGGCGATCTTGTTTGCTTCCTCCCATCGAACACCAGCTCGGAGGTGGCCGAGTTGATCCATTCAGGGCTTACCCGGGATCCCAGCATCCTGCTATTCCCGCCTTGGTAGATCACTGTACGTGCCGGGGAACCAAAAGTAGCTTGGTAATATGCTGATCTGATACAGATCTTGTTCACATGGCTGTTGACATCCCCGAGCTAGACCAACCAGGCAATGCCGGCCTTCTCCGCTCAAGCTGGTTCCCCCTCGTCATATCTGACGAATGCCCATTCAACGTAATCCTCCTTCTGGCAGCATCCAATGCTGTCTCAATTAATTACAAACCATACGCTTCTTGCGATCTCGTTCAGCTCCATATCGACGCAATCAAGGCCATTAACAACGCTTTCGACAGCAGCGAGAAGCGCGTTTGCGACGCTCTAATTGGCGCTGTCGCTAAAATGGCGAGCTTCGAAGCGATGCATGGAGACATCACGTCGTACCGCATTCATATGGAGGGATTGTGCAAAATGATCGGCCTTAGAGGTGGACTGAATCAACTAGGCCTCGATGGCTTACTACGACGGATTGTTGTGTGGATTGACATCAACTCTTCGTTTCTGCTTCAAACGGCTAGGTATTTCCCTCAAGACGGCTTTGCAGTTGGAGAGGTCTGGGGGGAGCCAAATCCAGAGCGATTTATCGCGCCGTAGTTGCATGAAAGGCTGGGAGCTATATCTCATCTCAAAGTGTCCTTATCTTGTCGTCTGCCTTCACAGCGCTAGGATTACCACCAAGAGTAACACTTCCTCTACGGGGCCCGTTCGGTAATAAGGATGACGAGGCATCTGGTGACGCCATCCTTCAGCAGTAGACCGGCCATACCACCTAGACCCCCTGCACGATGTACGGGCAAAACCTCCACGATGCACACTTTTAGACGTCCAGCGAGTTTTATAGCATTGGGTTTGATGTTGTCATGTGTTTATTAATGTGTTCTTAATCTCGGGGGATCAGAAGCCGAGGTAAAGGGAAGGAGCTTCTGATCCATATGCACCGCGGTATCTCTTGGCGCGAGACTCGGCATATCTTTTAAGCCAAAGGAGCGATGGGTCAGTCTTGTTGTTCATATTCGTACTTCTGCGCCTCTTTGCTCGTTCGAACGTCACACGAGATTTCCTGGGGCCCCGCAGAGGCGTCGGCATCCAGGCCCGTTCGTGCATAACATCCGGGGACAGGGGTTTCCCCTGTCAAAACGTCAAAACACTAGAGCCGGTGTCACACCACGCCGGGAGTACTCCGAAATCAATCTGCATGGATCGTCTTGGCGCCGGGCTGCATGGAAATATCCGCTACCAAGCAAACATGCATAGCTAGCGAGATTTTTTTCCATCCCTTTCATAATTCTGATACGGGGAAGCACGGAGTTTCGGGAGAGAGTTCAGCGAGCTTGAGACAGACTACCTTTCTATTGATACTAGGAACTCCAAGTCCGGAGCTCCGACGAGCTAGGCAGCGAGCTTTGAAGGTGCCGAGACCGATCCTTGCGAAACCCTAATGGTCTTGTCAACCGCAACCAGAACTGAAGGGCTTTCAGGAAGTTGGAATTGCCCGATCATTTATCCGTCGCGGTCTCTCACCTATGAATTTCCACAGGCAGTACTTGGTACAGAAGGTCAACTGCTCCCCTAAGGAGGCCGCAGTTAGGAACTCCAAATATCGGGATCTAGGAGCTCCCGAGGACTTAGGATCCAACGTAGCGGCATCTGTGTGGTACCGAGGAGTGAGGTGGAGTGGGACGGCAACGTCAAATCCGGGGAAGATCAAATGATGTGGCTGAACAAAGGTGGGCATTTCGAGCCTTCACTGGCAGAATGAAGACCGTTCCCTTGTTTGGTTTGGCATCGGCGTAATTATCGTCGGCCCCTGTTATTCCGAATCGCCCAAGTCATCGGCATAACCTCCACCGTCACAGGGGTTGCACTGGATGCTGAGCTCCTTGAAATGGGTAACGAATTCGTGGACTAAACAGGAAGAAGATGCTATGTACTCTCTTCTGTAACTGTAAATATAGAAAATAAACATGGCAGACTTTGTCGTCCAAAGGCGAAACGAGGCGTTGGCTATGGTTTGTCACCAATCCCGGCATCAGCCTCAACAATTGAAGTCTAAAACTTTGCCGACGGATGAAAAGTGGAATAATAACATCATTCATCTTCGTACGCTTGATCATCCATTCTTGCTTTCATTTAAGAATTTTCTCGCCATGCAACTCTTAGCATCGTATGTCGTTTAACTCGTTCCGACACCGCCTAGCGCATGCTCCATGCCTGGTTTAAACTCCATGAGCCACATGACGTGGACCTCGTTCTTCGTTTAAGGCTCGTTTTGCAGTCTAAGCCGCTTTTGCCCCTTTTGGGTCCCGCTGAGCCAAGCTTTGAGACTCAAGAGCGGTCCGATTATGCTGGGTCTGAAATCATCGACAGGCTAGCCAAGATTCTTCTACCAAGGTATTTAAGTGTAACATGTCCTGTATCTTCAGACCGGCCAGATCCACGCTTGACTAGCCATCAATTGCGTTCATCCTTAGCACTTGCGAAGCAACAAACCTTTCCTCTCCTTTTTCCAATCTTTCTTGTTTTCCCCTTTGCACTCCTTTCATTCTCTCACGTGCATCCAATTTTCTATCTTAAACCTTCTTCTATTCATTTCGTCAAAAACGGCTCTCCGATATCCCGGCCGCAATGTTTCTATTAAAGGCAACTTTGGCATTACTTCAGGCAGGCTCGGCGCTGGCTGGGGTAATGGTCAAGCCAAGGTCAAAGCAAGACGCAATTGTTTATGCAAAGAAAGAAACGATATCCCTCTCCTCAGACGGGAAAGATCCTGACATTCTGATCCTCGATTATGGTCAGAATGTTGAGGGGCATCCCACCTTTGAGGTTGTGTCCACATCTGGGGATGCTTCTGGTTTCGAGCTCACTTTCGCCGAGTCCAAGTATGCCTTTAGCAACTACATGGTACGTTCTTAGCATCTTGAGTGGTAAATTTAGTTTACTGACAATTCACCCTAGAGTGACGGGCCTCTCCCCCTTGCAGCTGCCATGGACAACTATCGTGTGAACCAATACAACATCTCCAAACCCGGACTTATTACCAATCGCCTCATTCAAGGAGCTTTCCGTTATCAAAAGCTCAACCTTTCTACAGCTGGTGAGCTGCGCCTCAGGAAGGTGGGCGTGAAGCAGACGGTTCATACTACGCCGCTCACCGAACTCCCCGGAGCTTTCGAATGTTCAGACAACGACTTGACTCGAATTTGGTATACCGGTGCTAGGACGGCACAACTCACAGAGATTCCAAAGGACACAATTCCCGACTTTTGGCAAGTCACTGATCAAGGCGCTTTTGTCGAGAGTGCGGCGCCGCAAGCTCTCGCCAGTAGTACAGCTGCCCAGCTACTCAGCTATGAGATTGACTTTGAAGTCAAGCCCGTCACTGAAGAATTCAGCTTCTCCGTGCTGTCAGACACTCTGAATGATGCCATTGTCATCTCTTGCAACGTGGTAACTGGCGTGGTCTCGGCAACACATGCTCCTCACTCTGGCTCAATCCCATCTGCCGCCAACGCCCAGGTTGGCAAGTGGCTTTCCGTCCATGCCCGGGTCAATATGGGGGAGGTTTCTGTATCCATCAACGACAAAGTGGTTTTGGAGTTCAGTCAGACGACCAAATTCTTTGGTTCTTTCGGCCTTGGGGCACCATTCGGCCACTCAGCCTATTACCGGAACCTGAAAGCTGCCACCCTCGATGGAGTAGAGGTCTACTCATCTACTCTAAAGGACCCCAGCTTTCTCGTCGACTTCCAAATGGGAACTAATCCTGCCGATACGATTGTGGATGGTTCTCGACGCGATAGGATTGCCTACACTGGAGATCTCGATGTCGCACTTGCTTCAAGCTTTGTGAGCACCTACGCCACTTCTTTCATCGACGGCTCCCTTGAACTACTCGGTTCTTACCAAACAACCACAGGTTTTTTTATCCCGACCGCCAAAATCCAGCAGGAACCACTCAAGGACATTCTAGATGTCAATGTGACGGGCCTTATCGGCTACTCCTTCAATTTCATCAACGCGTTGGCTCAAAACTATGAGGTCCAAGGCGACCTTGCCTTTGCCAGGAAATGGGCTCCTCGTATTGTATCCATGCTGGACTGGGCGCATTCCAAGTTGGAGAATGGTGTTTTCACTCTCGCCGACGCTTCGTTAACAGGAGATTGGAACTATTATGACCCTCCTCAGACAGGTGCAAGCTCCAAGTTCAATTCTCTCTACGCCTACGCCTTGCAGCAAACTCAGACTCTGCTAAAGGATGCTGGCATTGACGTCTCTGTATACCAAAATCGTCTCGAGAGCCTTCGCGATGCTATTCATTCTCATCTCTGGAATGATACCCTTGGGGTCTATGTCCTAACCAATGAGATCCCAACTGGATTTGCCCAAGATGCCAATGCGATCGCCATCTTGTCCGGCATTCCACAGAGTCATGGCATCTCAGCAAAGTCGTTACTGTCAACTCTCGAAAGTGGTCTCCAACTTCCCGCGGGCCCGCTGGCCTTCAGCAACTCCACGGTTGAGGCTGGATTCGCCCAAAAGATCAGCCCTTACGCTTCGGCCTATCATCTTCGCGCAGCTTTCGAGTCCAACGATGCTGATACTGTCCGGCTCCTCTTGAAGACCCTTTGGGCTCCCATGGCAAACCCTGCCCATGCCAACTACACCAACTGTTTCTGGGAAACCCTGAATCCCGATGGTACCCCAGGCTTGGGCCTGATAACCTCCCTTTGCCATGGATGGGGCGCTGGCCCAACTGCCGAGCTGAGCCGTCATGTTCTCGGCGTGCAAGCCGTTAAACCTGGTTACCGGGAGTGGAAGGTTGAACCCATGACCTTGGGTCTCAGCTGGGCCAAGGGCCGTGTCCCAACCGTGAATGGATCCATCCAGGTTCAGTGGAAGTTTGTGTCTGGCCTTTTGCAGATGAAAGTTCGTGGGCCCAGAAGTGGTGACACCCGCGGAACTGTCCATCTTCCCAAGCCCCTACTCACACCCCTTGACAAGACTGTTATTAAGGTGAATGGAAAGGTTGTGAGTGGTACCAATTTCACAGTCAGTGCTGGTCAAGAGATTACCATTAAGCAAATCAAGAAATGATCCTCAGTTTTGTAAGGACAAGGGGTTTCCAAGGGATAAACCAGTCGTGCTGGGTTTATATTAGTGGAAGGGATACTGGTGTTAAATAGTAGGAATTGAAACAACCACTGTAACTAGGTGGCGCGCACCTATATTTTTTTCTGGCCCAGTAATTACTTTCCAACAGTTTGCGTTGTCTTACACGGGGTGCAAGTCCCGTCTGGCAATGTGCTTACAGGTATTAAGTGTTAGTCGTATTCACATCTCAGGTAGCTATATGAAGTGCAAGCGAGTGTACTCTATATGCTTAGGTGGGTTACTTGCTCACCGGTGATTTGTTAGTCTCGGTTATGCGTGAGATGGTAATCTTTCCCCCAGATCACGCTTAATATTGTCGTCTTGTTCCTTAGAACTCTGATCCTCTGATTGGTGGTCACTCCGGCTATGACTAATCCTAGCCCGACAAGTTCACCTCCTCGAGCCGCATCACTAGCTTATTCCAACCAACCCACTTCAGCAATTCCTTATCACGCAACATGCCCCGGGCTTGCGATCCGTGCTCAGTCAGGAAGATCAAATGCAATGGCAGATCTCCATGCGACGGCTGTCTCGCAGCAGACCTGCCGTGCTCGCACGCACGGAAACGCAAGAAGCCAGGGCCGAAGGGACCGAGGAAGCGGATTAAGGAGGCGATCCAGCAGATGCAGACAGCTGACGCCTCGAGTGAGGTGGAAACTACGGAGCAATGCGGCCTTGTGCTAGACGTGGGCGCATCAGGGCCAAGCCCAACAACGTCTGATCCTCCCGACAGCCTTTGCGACAACAGCGCCATCAGCGGCCGGATACCGCTGTCAACATTCAACTACTACTTGGACATATTTCGGAGCCATCTCCATGTAGTATGGCCCGTAGTAGACTGCGACATCATCGAATCCCGTCTCCAGGACACCAATGACCGAGCCGTCTATGCACTCGCCGCAGCAATATGCAGCGCGACAATAGCCCAGCTACATCTCACGGTCAACGGAAGCGTACATTCTCACCATCAGATGGCCCTCGAAGCCGAAAGCGCACGATTCCTACTCGACTATTCATCGCACGAGACCATCGATGCCTTGCTTACATCCTTCTTCTTGCACGTATTTTACTCCAATACCGGCAAGATGACCAAGTCCACGCTTCTACTGCGTGAGGCAATCGCCTACTCTCACATTTTGGGTCTTCACCAAGACATATTCTACACCAATCTTGACCCATTCACGACACAGTACTATCTTCGCATCGCATGGATCTTGTTCATCACAGATAAGGCCCATTCGCTACAGCACGACTTACCACCCACCTTCAAGCTCAGTCCGACTCTGCCTGAACTCCAGCCCCAGGACGGTGACGGTCTCAGCACAGCCTTTTGCAGTTTATGCCGACTCTTCCAATCTTTTCAAGAAGCCTGTCCCCCAGATATTCGATCCACCGGAGGTCACCACTTGCTTGGAAACATTAGCACTCAACTCCGCCGAACACACTCATTTCCACTTTGCGAGAATGAGGTCCAACGCGCCGACCTCGTGGTCACCGACTCTTGGTTGCGCGTCGTCTTGTGGAAGGTAGCGATCCCATACGTTGATTCCACCACGGATCCCAACGACCGAGGACTCAGTGTGTCTTTCCCAATGTCTGTGGCGAAGGATCTCCTCTCTAAACTCGCCACCCTGTCATCCTGCGCCCTCGAGGCTCATGGCCCGGGAATGGTAAGCTGTGCCCGTCGTCTCTCTGAGTCTCAGGCTAATTTCGAAAACTACAGGTGTCTAAACTGTTCGAGGTCGCGAGTTCCGTCGCAGACGTAATCCTTTGTGCTCCCGATCTAGCAGACGTTGGGTCAGTCCAAGTCGGACCTCGCGAGGTCCTATACGCGTTGAGTAGTCTGATTGGTTCCTTGCGTACAACTGGTCATCCCGAACTTCTCACCCTGCTTCGGGAGAAAATGATGGCATGCGCTTTGGATCAAGCAGGGCCGGCAACGTTGATGCAGATCACGGATATTTCAGACGAGGACGCACATAATCTTGCCATTCCACATCGAGAGGATAATCGATAGGTGTATTCTACGCTTGAGTCTATCTATTCCGTCTTGACTGAAACAACAAAAGCTTCAAACGGGCGAAGAGTCAACTTCTGCTGTGTGACATCCACCTCTGGGCAGTTGGACAGCAACACCTTGGCAGACGACAGGTTCACCGACAGAGGCACTTCCCAGGTAACGGGAGTCTCCCTGAAGTTACAGACAACCACCGCCTTTTGGTCCCCGCTCGATCGGGAGTAGGCAAAGACGTCGTCGTGGGATCGATCGATAAGCTCGAAATCGCCGTAAACAAAGATTCTACGCAAGTCCTTACGCAGAGCCAGAGTCTGTCGCCAATATTCAAAGACGCTCCCCGCTGTGGAGACTTGGGCTGCAGCGTTGCAGGTCTTGTAATCGTCGTTGACCCTGATCCAGGGGGTGCCGGTCGAGAAGCCGGCATTTGGACTCGAGTCCCACTGTCAAGATATCAGCAGTGCTCCAAATACTCAGCATCCATGGATATCTGGGTAATTACCTGGACAGGCAGTCGGGCGTGGTCACGCGACTTGAGCTGGTATTCCTTCCGGGCAATGTCCAAGGCTGCTGCATCCGACCCAACCATCTCTTTCAGCCTATGTCTACATGTTAGCAACATACCTGACGAAAACCATCAACAAATCTTACTCTTCCCAGTGATTCAGAGTCTCAAGATCCCGATACTCAGAAATATCCCACGTCTCAGGCATGTTAGCCATACCCAGCTCCTGACCCTGGTACACAAAAACAGTCCCGCTCTGGAAGCAGAGGAACGTGGCAAACATCTTGGCCGCAAGGGTTCGGAACTCGGGCTTGTCGGATGCCCAGCGGGAGATTGTCCTCGCCTGATCGTGGTTCTCCAGGTACAGCGCGTTCCAGCCACGGTTCTTGTACATAAAGGTCTGCCACTTGTCGACGATGGACTTGAGATCTGCCATGGCCCACTGGCGGGGGGAGAATTTGCCTTGGTCGCCATGGTCCATGTCCACGCTGCGAGAGTCAGCTCACTGAAGGTTTTCATAGTTATCATGGCGCTTACATCTCAAAGTTAAAGATCATGTTTAACTCTCCTCGGCTCTCTCCCACGCTCTTGATAACCTCCTTGGGATCTTGGACCGCCGGCATCTCTCCAACTGAAAAGGCATTGTACTCTTTCAGGATCTTGCCAATGTCTTGTAAATATTCGTGGAGTCTCGGGCCACAGGCAAAGTGCTCCGCACCGCTCTGGTACTTGGCCGAAGGAATCGTCACCTCTGCGTCTGGAAGTCCAGGTGTCTTGCTGATGAAGTTTATAACGTCCATCCTGTCCAGGGTTAGTCATATACAAGGCTTTAACACCGACAACGTACCGGAATCCATCGACACCCTTGTCTAGCCAAAACCGAATAATATCGTGGACGGCATCGCGGACGGGAGGGTGCTCCCAGTTGAGATCTGGCTGTTCCTTGGCAAACAGATGAAGATAATATTCGTCGGTTGCTTCATCGTATTCCCACGCGCTGCCTCCGAAGAACGAGCCCCAGTTGTTAGGAGGCTGTCTCGTGCCGTCTTTGTCGTATTTTGGCTTCCTCCAGATGTACCAGTCGCGGTAGTTATTGTCTCGAGATAATTTTGATTCTTGGAACCACTTGTGCTGTTTCGCAGTCCCGTCAGTGTATTTGAATCGTAGTGGGCTCGACCTTCGTACCTGATCTGATGTGTGATTGACGACAAGGTCCATAAGGAACTTCATCCCTCTCTGATGAAGACCCTCAATCAACCTCTCCACATCCCCCAAGGTTCCATACTGTGGATCGATATCGCAATAGTCTGCGACATCGTAACCCATGTCAACCTTGGGGGATGGGTAGACGGGGCACACCCAGACGATGTCAACACCGAGTTGCTTGAAGTAGTCAAGCTTCTCGATCACACCGGGGATATCGCCAATTCCATCTCCGTTGGAGTCTTTGAAAGAAGAAGGATAGATCTGGTAGACTGAAGCCTCCTTCCACCAAGCCTCGGAAACGGGGCTGGCGTTTGGTAGTGATGTGGCAGAGGGCATTGTGTTGAGATGTGTGTGGAAATTCCTGGGGAGATCAAGGAGAGGGGAAATGGAGGGACTCTTTTATCCCCGTGAGAGCAATAAATGGAGCACGTCCCATAATGTCACATCATCAGCCTAATATGATTCTTCGTCTATGCCAAGTGTTAGATACTTGTGACTGCAACCTCAAAAAAACATCCCGGGAATCTCCCCTGTAATCTTCCCGAGAATCTTTCCGAGAATCTTTACACCAATCATCTCTCACCCCCTCAACCGAACCCGCCCCCTTGGCCCTTAGCTCAAAACTTTCTTCCACTTCTGTGGGGATTCTGGGGATCCAGATGGTTCGCACATGATCTCCATGGGGTGACAATCTCCTGGTCGGCGCTGAGGATTTTTGCCCCAGACTAGGTCCCCGGATTCGGGACTCCCCATTTTCTGGGTTAGCTTGTTGAAGTCATTACTAGAAAAAAAACTTGCCGGTGAAGCGTGATGGTCCAGCCGGAGAGAAACACATATAAGGGCATGGCGATGCCCTCCAGTTGATGACTTTTCTGACTCAACAGCCACAAACACCTTCCTACATCTACAAGTTAAACTCATCTCTTATTAAATATCCTCTCTTCGCCATCATGGCCAAAAAGGAATCTCTGGCCCTCAAATCGGGCAACGAGGTCTACAAAGCATACCGCAACAACACAGACCAGAAATGGATTCGGGACCCTGGACTGAGAAAGCTCAACATGGGCCTTGCCTTCATGTTCTCATCCGCAGCAGCAAACGGTATGCACATATTCTTTCTCTTTCCATTTTCCTATTTTTCTCGAGTCCCATTGGGAACAGCAACGACATTTGGTCTTGTCCCTCCCAGCTCATCCCACAACAACCAACTTGAACCCCTGTTGGATGCTGCTCTACGAACCAATCAGCTAACTCGAAACAGGATTTGACGGAAGTCTCATGAATGGCCTCTTGATCATCCCACAATGTAAGTGACTGTTTCTGAAGAATAAGTTGCAAGTATCCTGATGGGAATCATAGGGAGCGACGACATCGGAGACGTCAGCCCCAGCATCCTCGGTCTCATCATCGCCGGAATCAGCCTCGGTGGACTTCCCACCTTTATCCCAGCCGCATATGTCAGCGACTGGATGGGTCGTCGATTCACCATCGCCCTAGGCTCATCCATCATGGTTGCAGCAGCCATCATCCAGGCCGTCACCAACGGACCTTGGGCATTCCTCGGTACCAAGATCATGCTCGGAGTTGGGCTTGGCTTCGCTCAGACTGCTGCTCCTCCTCTCACGACCGAGATTGCCCATCCAAGACATCGCGCCAACGTTACAAACCTCTTCCAGGCCATTTGGTTCTGGGGCGCCATTCTTTCCGCCGTTGTCACCATGGGAACGCTCCACATGAGCGGAAGCTGGAGTTGGAGACTTCCCGTCCTCTTCCAAGGATTCTTCCCTGCCCTGCAACTCGGTGGTCTGTTCTTCGTCCCTGAATCCCCGAGATGGCTCATCTCCAAAGGTCGACGAGATGAAGCGTTCCAGATCTTGGCCAGGTACCATGCCAATGGTGACACTTCGGACGAACTTGTCAACTTTGAGTTCAACGAGATATGCACTGCCATTGAACAAGAACGTGAAATAGAAAAGCCCGGCATCATGTCCTTCTTCAAGACGAGGGGTAACCGTCATCGGTTGTTGATCTGCGTCTTGGTTGGATTCATGATCCAGTGGGCTGGCAATGGTGAGGACAAACCCGGCATAAACCACAGGATCCATCTGCTAATTCGGTCCCAGGCATCGTGTCTTACTATCTCGCTCCTATCTTGGAGAGCGTCGGCGTCACTGATTCAGTCGCGCAAGCCGGAATCAACCTCGGCCTACAAGTCTGGAACGCCGTCCTCGCTGCACTAGGTGCAATGGCTTGTGAGCGATACGGCCGACGACCCCTGTGGCTCATATCGGCCAGCGGCATGCTCTGCTCCTTCATCGTCATCACAGCCCTGTCGGCTGTCTTCGCCGACCACGGAAACAAGGCTGCTGGCAACGCCGTCGTCCCCTTCCTGTTCATCTTCTTTGGCTTCTACGTCATTGCCTTTACTCCACTATCGATCGCCTACCCAGTCGAGATTCTACCTTTCGACCTCCGATCAAAGGGCTTGAGTATCAACCTGAGCGTTGTCTTCGGCGCTGGTTTCTTCAACCGTAAGTTGACCCAACTCCCCTCTTCAACACTAGTCTAATACCGCTGCAGAGTACGTGAACCCGATTGCTCTCGACGCGATCCAGTGGAAGTTCTACTTTGTCTATATTGGAACCCTAGCCGCGATGCTGCCGACTATCTGGTTCCTCTTCCCCGAAACAAAGGGAAGAACTCTGGAAGAAATCGCTGTAGTCTTTGATGGCCCTGGCATCAATCACTTGGATGTCGGTGATAGGGCATTTGGTGGTGGCAAGTCGATTGATGCACAGAGTGTCGCCCCCAAGGCGGAGCATATCTAAAGAGTGGCTGTGAACAGCCAAAGGAGAGGTCAAGTCCTCTATCCAAAAGTATCCAAGTAATGAATACGCAGTAGATAGTACTCAGATTGTTAATGGTCGGAAGTATGAGTAAGATATGAACACTTGAAAGAGCTCTTCTTCTAGTCATCCACCACCCATGATATTACCTCACCTTAATCTCTACACACTTCGCTTCCTCAAACATCTCCCCATCCATGATCCCATGCACATACGTGTCTCCTACAAGTCTATACATCTCCTCCTCATCTCTCCTCAGTAAAAAAGGCACTCTCCCCCCCTTCACGAGGACAATCCTGTCTCCCACCTCTGCCTCCCCTGGAAGCAGAGCCAAGAACCCATTCTCGCCACGCCCCAGTCGCCGTTCGTACACAGGCTCCAGCAAACTCGCAAACTCGCTGTAGTCGCGCCACGTGCGCATGACGTACCCCAGAAAGGCCAAGGGACGGAACATGCTGTCCACACGCCATTGACGCAAGTGGAAAACGGGTCGCAGACTGGACCGCCACGAGTAAAAGAGCTGGGCTGTCGCGTGGCGGCCACCAGAGGCGAAGGTACCTACGCAGAGCGTCTGCCAGTAGACGGCTAGCGGGTCGTAGCCGTCCTCAAACCCCGGGCCAGTGGACGACGTGTCTTGGCTGCTCCTTGACGATACTGCAGCTTCCTGCGCAAATGCTTCCCAGTCCCAGAAGGTGGCCAAGTGTGGGACAACAGACGATAGCTCCCAATAGATTGCCATAACGAGCATAAACAGCTGGCCCAGAGAGGCCAAGCGCGCCACGAGTGTATCGCCCGCCTTGATGGGCTTGAAGCTGCTACTGTCTCGTTGGAGACGATGCAGGACGGGCGAGAGATGCGTGATGGTCATGACTTCATGGCCCTCGAGTACGAGTAAACGGTTGTCTTCAATGAATCTGGGCGTCGCCTTAGTACCGCAGCAAGCGTGAGTCTGACGCAATCTTCCTCGCGCGTCATGCATGAGAGGGCAAGGGCCGCTTGGTACACTCCAGTCGGGCACCCAAGATGGCAGCCCCAGGTTGGTCGTTGGAGTGCATGCTCCAAGAACGTTGAGGTTACCCGATTGCAGTAGCAGCTTCCGGGCAACATGGCAGTACACATGGCTAGTCGACAGTCTGTAGTCGGCCTCGATCGCAAAGGAACCAGCCGAGTTGTTTGCGTCTGCGGCTACGGCTGCGTCTACAAGCCCCAATAGAGCGTAGACCTTGTCTCTAGGACCCGAGGCTTGTCGAAAACGGCATTGAACCAGTAGTTCCAGCAAAGTCTGCTCTGGCGTCGTAGTCGATGGTCGCTGCCTCCGCTGCCACAAAGCATGTGTTGACAGATAAGGTATTACGATGGGATCGACAATTATCCCAAGCGTCACAGGGTTCCAGATACGAAGAGCGAAGCCGTATTTAATGCCAGCTGAGAAGCGGCCCCAGTCAATAGTAAACGTGCCCGCCATGATGACAGCCTCTGAGGCGAGGAGGATCTCCTGGGCCGTCCAAGCGCGAAACCACCACTCGGCACAGGCAATGTGGAGGATACTAAAGTCGTCTCTGAAGCGGTCGAAGAGCGGGCTCTCTGTCAGCTTCAGTTGCAGCATTGCCAGAGTCGGATTGTAGGGGTCGATGTCCATGGAAGGGTGTTGCCGAGAGATGGCCTCAGCTGCGAGCTCATCGACCATGGCAAACGCCTTTGCCGTGTACGCAGGACGGCTGTCTCCCATCCACACTATAGTGCGAGCAGCGTTTCGATAGATGTCTGCCATGATGGAAACCTGGTGGTTTTTCTCCAACACACTGTTCTGGTTGATGCAGACGGCGTCGACCCAAATCGTGCACGGCTGGTCCAACTTCCGGATATTGAGCAAGGCCGTCCGGAGATTCGTCGTGACCATGAGAGTGCAGTCCTTAATTTGTATAGGTGTCAGTTTAGTTTTATCGCCCCAGACATAGCTCAATGCGTCATATTCCTGGAGCCGGCTACCCAACGAGTATTCAACCAAGTTGCAGGCGATATCGTCCTGGCGGGTTCCCGGGAGCAGCTCAAGCAGGCGGATCGAGTCAGGTCCGCCGTCTAGGGCTGCATATTCATACGGCTCACTGATGAGTTCGTTCCTAGTACGATCCTAGTCGGGCGGCTTCTAGTCAGAACCACAGCGAGTTGCCGAGAAGGGTTGAGACAAACTGGTAATATCCCATGTGTAGGGTGATCCTCCTCAATGCTATTCTTCCCCTGAGTCAATCTTTCAAAGGTTCTCTCTATCTGCTTCCACACACGGTATGACATGATGTTCAAGTAGCAGGCGCTGCGTCTGTTGTTACAGAATTAGCAGGAAAAAAGCTGGTTGCGGGGAAGGAAAAAAACATGTCAGCTTGATCCTGGCCCAGGTTTATGCACGGCACGGGCCGTGTTCACTGGTCACTAGTTCTTGAAAGGCCGACCAATTAGCAAAGACTATTAGAAGCTGAAACCATGTTGTAGTAAATTGTTGATGATGATTGGACGCTCGAGGCTTCTGATCGACGATCGCCGATATTCGCTGTGAGTCACGTGGAGAGTCAACGGGCAACCTCCCTTCTTACAAAGGCATACCATAAACTCAGTACCACAATCTGTCTCTCTTCATAGTCATCGTTGTTTTCTCCCGATATCTCTGCCGCAAGAGCATGGTGTCGCGACTCTCACTCCAACCTCAGTCAAACACAAACGGCCTCCCATGCCTGCAGCCACTCTATCTCAGCAAGCCCTTCAGGGTAAAATCATCGTTTTAACCGGTTTTCCGGGCACTGGAAAACTCACAATCCTCAAGAAGGTCAAGGAGCTACTTCCCACTGAGACGACCTGCCTTCTGGACAACCACCTGCTCATCGACCCCGTGGTGGCAGCCATCCCCAGTCGAAGCCAAGAGCACCACGAACTGCGCCGTAAGATTCGGGTGCCCATCTTCGAAAAGCTACGGGAACGCGCGCAACAAGGTCACACCATCCTCATGACGGCTTGTCTAGTTGAAGATGACGAAAGAGACGCCGGCGTCCTCCAAGAGCACCTCAACATGGCACACGACGCCGACGTGCCCATATTTTGGGTAAACGTGCACTGCAGCTATGCAGTGCTAGAACAACGCGTTGCAAGCCCCAAGGAGCCAAGACGAAGCTAACAGACCCGATCATTGTGCGAGACCTAGTGCGTAACCACCACCTGATTGAGCTACGCAAGAGCGACGACAATTCGGCGAGAGTCGTTTTTACGACTTTGGACGCCAACGGATCGGTAGAGGTTTCTGCCAGTCGCCTGATGAGCATGATTGAGCTTTCATAGAGAGCCAAGACGGTACCATGCAGCATATTTAGAATGGAGCGCTTTTCAAAGAATTACCTGTTCGCGGGCCTACGGAGGTCAGCGGCAAGCAACTGATATCGCAATATGATCAGTCTTACATACGGAACATGTACACATAGTCAGAGAGAATGAGGAAATCTGCTCTCCTCAAGCCAGCTTCGTCGAGATGGAGGTTGTCCACTGGCTGCGCGCCGCACCTGCCTATTCTGTACCCGAGTCATATTCAGTAGTCAGTGACATCGGAGGAGTTTTGGCGCTAGGAGGCTGCCTTTCAAACGTGATCGCGCTTCTAGCGGCACGAGAGAAAACATTTCCTGGGTCATATCTCAGTGGCATCCCTATTCTTCCCGTAAAGGTTTGCGTTTTGGTACCCAACATCATCGAGCACAACTCAATCCGATCTGCTCTAGTATGGCTATCGCTAGGAGAGCAGCATGTCGTCCGCATTGCCATTGACAAAGACTTCCACATGGATTAGCAAACACCCAAGAGAATCATTGATCAGGAACGGGACCAAGGCCATGAGATCCTTGCATGCGTAGGGTATGCGAGGGGAATGCGAGTCGACAACTTGGATGCGTAAGCAGAGATCCTCCACGAGAACAACATCTGGTTCCACGTTGATGCATGCCACGGGAGTCAACTTGCCTTTTCTGAGCGACATAGACATAAGCTACAAGGGATATTAACTCGTGTATGATGGTATTCATGCCCAAAGAAATACAGCAATACTGCCTCCAAACGCGAGTCATGCTATCGGACTCGGATCTAGGGAAGATGAACAGGCTTAACTGCCAGATTAGAGACGAGATACATCAAAGTGGCAAGTTCTACGTGCATGAGTTTCCACTGAAGAGCTGCCCACACGAGCACTTTGTCAGCGCGGATAGACCACTTTTCGTACTTCGAATCATGAATGGTAATCCAGTATCCAAACCACTACCCCAGCTACCCTACGCGACAGGAATTGTTCCCATTTCCTCAGTGCCGCCACTAACAACCGATGAGAAGAGGGTTTTTCGAGGCATTTATTCGAAGATTTTCCAGAACTTGTCACCTAGACAAGTTAGGTTGATAACTGACTAGTCACATAGGCTCGGGTAGGCACAGGGAGAAGGTACCTCGGTCAACGTCTGGTTACCTAGGGGCAACAAGACTGCTTAGGATAGAAGTCTAGCAAACTATAGCATATTGTACCATTCTAAGAAGTTTTACTAAAGTAGAGTGAATCCCAGATAGTTCTATGGAGTCAGGTGCTGACCTTATCTTTCTCCCTCATTTAGCTGAACAACGGCTGAATGCCTACCCCGACGGAAAGATGAGACTGTGGTGCCGTGCTAGAAGCAAGATTCACATAAGTCACGCCTCGCTGCAACGCTGTCTGACGCCTAAATCATAGCTACCCTCACCAGTCGCCACTATACGAGACAATGACACTTGAAGTTGCGTCGAAGCTGCCGGACCTGCGTTACAACCCCACAAGGATTCATGAGATCCATAGGGGCCGGGGTCCGATGGGGATCACCCGATCCAATGAAGAGAACACACGGGCCAGGACAGGCATTGCACGTTTTTCCCCTGCTGCGTGTTTTTGAACGTGCACGATGAGCCGAGCTCATCACCTCCACTCCGGTCACGATGATCGAGATTCTTTCGTGGCCCAGGCCTCCAACTTGGCATCCACCCATGAGCAGTAGAACCCACCTGGTCTCTCACTCAAAAGATAGAGGACGACTGGCTGGGTAGTTATAGGACGCGTACTATTGTTGATAAGGTTTCGCCCAATTGAGTCGGCGCCAAGTCGCTAACAAGGCGTTCGATAACAAACTTTGTGTGTCTCGGCCCGCCTCGCGACCCAACTCTCAGGATCGCCTACGAGCAATTTGTCAAAACAATGGATACAAACTCCCGCAGCCAACATCGGCAATTCTCAGTCGCGTGCTTGCCTGCAGCGGCACTTGCAATTGCCGAGGTGGCCACGTTGATGGCCAACCAAAATGCGATTGATCCATCACACGCATATTGTCAACTTCAGCAGACAAAAAGACTCATATGAGCAGGGGACTCTGACCTGCGTGATTCAATCTGTCTGACGCGCCGAGTTGATAAGCACGGCAACCTGATTGGCTAACCCCCAAGTCAAGCTGGACCCAACACCTCCACGACCCTCAATCAACTCGCGGCTCCCGGAAATCTGACAAAGGCCTTAGTCGAGCCGCTTAGACAAATGGATGGAGCATCGGCTACAGCGGGAAAGAAGAGACCTGTCACATCCATTTCCCCGTGCAGGTAAACGTGGGCTTAATCTCCGCCACGCATGATTCAGCAGACGCCAAAAGGAAACCTGGGCGCCACACACCTCGCCCAGCCGTTAGGCGAGCCTCCATACCAGGTCCCAAGAGGCCTGCCAAGAATCCACCAGCCATGTGCCAGATCGTAGTAAACCTGCAGTCCAGAACATCCCTTGTCAACCGGGGGACAAATCCTGCTGAAAAACCCCTTGCAAGCCACAGTAGCTACAGCAGCCCGCTTTGACACTGACGACTCCCCTTTCCCACTTCCGCGTCTTCCAATTCGACGAACCAAGAAAAGAACCATGAATCCAAGCGCGATCCCAGGGTTTCAGCTGAGATGTTGGCAGAGCTAACCGAGACGAGCTTCGTGTCGTCCCGGCTGACAGAGGTTACCGTCCGTGCGAGAGGGGACCTCACCTAAGAGCGCCACCACACGAAACGTGGTGAGCTTCTCATGTTGATGATTGTGCGTGACGAAGGAGCCCTTGTTTTTTTGGCTGCGGCCAGTCGCGTGCATGAATTGTCAGGCGTGGCGCCCATAGGGGGCTTGTCGGTCCCTGTTACGTGGACATGAAGCTACTGATAAATAGTCATGGGCTCTCCTGTGTCCAAAGGGGTGTCAGCCTTGACTACTTTACTCCGTCTTATCACTCTGTCCTCTCCTCAGGTACCTTAATTGCTTACTCTGACCTACTTCCTTACCTCAACAATGTCGACTGAAATGGAACACATCGACCGCAAATCGCTCTACACGAGCCTCGAAGCTCGAATCGACTACCTCCACAAGTTCCTCGACTTCGATGACCGTACGCCTCCCTCAAACCCCGCCCCCAAAAACACCCCTGTTAACCCATCGTAGGAGATCTGGAAGCACTGGCCTTCGGGTCCAAGTTTGTCAAGGACCTCATCCCTGCCGTTGTGCACATCGTCTACAGAAAGCTCCTCCAGTTCGATATCACGGCCCGAGCGTTCGAGATTAGAGATACGACATCAGAGGCGCCTTTACAGAGCGTCTTAGACGATAACAGCCCCGAGCTTCAAGAGAGGAAGAACTTTTTGAACTCATACCTTACGAAGATCTGTTCAGACCAGTCCAAGATGGCCTTCTGGGAGTATCTAGATAACGTCGGGTAAGTGACCGCTCACTCCCATCAGCAACCATCCGTGTCCCTTTCTCTAACAGATGTCCCTGCAGTGCCATGCACGTCGGTCTACGAAGAAGCAAGCCCCTCCGCGTCGAGTACATCCACATCAGCGCCACCCTCTGCGTGATACAGCACGTCCTCACCGAGTCGATCCTCTCCCACAGCGTCCTCCCCATGTCCCGCCGAGTCGCAATGGTCAAGGCCCTGAGCAAAGTCATCTGGATCCAGAACGACCTCTTTGCCAAGTGGTGCGTCCGAGACGGCGAAGAGTTCACCGGAGGTCCCGCAGCAGCGGCGAGGGCGGATCACCTTGCCTCCGCGGGCGATGTTCCTTTGAAGGAGTCTGCGGTTTCGACTTGCCCTTTTAGTGGAATGACGAGCGGTGTTCAGAGCTAGGTGAAGGAAGGCTTGTTAATTATTGATGGGAACGAACTTTTGTGGTTTTTTGCAGGTGTCTTGGGCAACACAGGGCCCTGATTAAATTGTCAATGATAATGTACTTTTACTTATGCAATACGCAAATTGAGACTAGAGAAAGCTCGCTTGTTAGCGACGAACTCAAATACTTCCTAGATTTCTATCCTATAGGCACGGATTCAGCACCAGCACCCCTAGACACCAACCGTCTTTGCTCTTACTCTAAGTGTTCGTCTCTGACGGCGTAAAGTCAAGATCAATGATGCTAGCTTTCTCGTGGTTGTAATTAATCTCCCAATCCACACCTAAATCAGAGACACGGCTCGACTCAATCCTCATCGCAGTTCTGAAAAGTCGTTTCGATAAGTGGTGAGGCCGACACATGCCTTTCGGCATTGGGATTTAGATAACCATAAAGGCATTGGGTTTTAATGCCGGCAGGCGTCAACAACTGTGCTCTTTGTTAATATGGTCGATGGCATTTTTGGGAGGCGTCGCCAAGCTCACAATGGAGTTGATGGGTGTTCTCCAATTCACTCAAGTTAACAGATTTGGGCCTATACACCAGATTAATATTTCCAGTAAAGCAAGCCGCACCTCGGTGATTCACTAAACGTAGGAAGCACAAGGGAATGAGTACCGTGTTCTCGGGTCCGCAAGGCCACCCAGGTGTGATGAATCGATGGGTTACAAGCTTAAGACCATCGCAGACTCTCTTTCTATAGCCAGATGCGCTTTTTCAACCCAGACTTACCACAATCAAGGAATTCTGCGCACCTAAAATAATACGATTATGATTAGCTCGTGATTCAGTTAGGCGGGGTGGTGGGAAATGAATCGTTGCTTTAGTTCTCTGGACGTAGTCTTATGTCTACTGTGCTACTGGGTAAAAGAGATCGCCGTCTAGGAGGTACATTCCTGTCAGGGATGAGAAGTACCTCCATGTACCTCACAACCCTGGCCAAATTGCTTTTGCGGAATTCAATGTCCATCTGCCAAGCTAACCACAAACAAACAAAAAAGCAAACGTCTACCCCGGATCGACCTGTCAAAATGTCTCACACTAAACACCAATCATGTTTAACATCTGGATATAGAGTTATAGTACAATGCAGATCATGTCAAGATTCAGTCTATAGTAATGAACCAAAAACCAAGCAACTCCAACCTTCTATCGTTACAACTCAACTTTATGGGGTATCCTTTAAAACCGCGGCAATCTCCCTCTTAAAAGTCTCAATGATAACTCTTCGGTTCAACTTCTGCGTGGCAGTCACGAGACCCTACATGGTATGTCAGTATTATGTACCCTAGGAGAAACGATTTCAAACTCACGCTGTGAGGAGTCCACTCGTCATGAGTGAGGACGACACCTGCAACAAGCTCCATCGCAGCAAGACCACCGCTCTTCCCTGTAGCACGGAGATCTTCCAAGACCGCTTCCTTGACTCTGGCGTCGTGATACATGTCGTGCTCGTCGACGCCCAACCCTTCCGCGATTGACATGAGGGCCTTGACCTCGGGCATGATTACCGCGATAGGGCGAGAATGAGCTGGATCGGCGTGGACCATGACGTTCATAACAGTTCGAGCACCGCGGTAGATAGACTCCAGCTTCTCAAGAGCGATATACTCCCCGCCTTGTAGCTTGATGAGATTCTTGATGCGATCGATAACCCGCAAGTGGCCATCAGCATCAAACTCGCCAACATCACCCGTCTTGAACCAGCCGTCCGGAGTTATGGCCTTTTCCGTCTCTTCTGGATTGTTGTAGTATCCCTTCATAAGCGAAGTGCCCCGAGCCCAAATTTCGCCCTGAGGTACCTTGGCATCAGTAGAGTATCCAAACTCGGGCACAGAAACCAGCTTGATCTCGAGAGAGCCAGCAACAGGACCAAGGGTGTCTAGCGCGAACTCCAGAGGCGAGCCCAGGGCACCACAGGCGCAGGTTTCAGTGAGACCGTATCCGATGATCATCGGCGCAATAACATGGGATATAACGTGCTTCGTCCCCTCGGCGATTCCGCTTGCGCCATTCACGGTGAATCGGACCCGTCCACCGGCCAAATCTCTGACCTTGCCAAAGATGATGTTGTCAAAGATGTTGGCTCCCGGCAATCTGTATCTCGACATGAAACTCTTAAAGTTTAAGGCCGCCCAAAAGGCGTTCTTGAGTAGAGCACTAGCCTCCAGTTTCGCGTTGATGCCCTTTCGGATGGTTTCCCAAACTTGCGGAACGCCCATCATAATGGTAGGTCCCAGTTCCTTCATGTCTCCTGCGCAATTTCTGGTTGATGCATCAGACAATGTCCTCGGACTGCCATAGCCGAGAGTGCCGCCGATGAAAATGGCCAGGTTCTCGACGGTCAACTCGAAAATATGGGCCAGGGGTAGATAGCAGAGTAGATAATCTCGATAACTGACAATTTCATCCACGGAAGTGTAAATACCGGCAACTAAACGATACAAGGTCAGCAAATTCCATTTACTTACCCGCGGAAAAGATGAAAAGTTAGGTCGCGAGGGGGTAGCGTACCTCCTGCAACAAGGACCTCATGCGTGATACAAGCACCCTTCGGGGGCCCAGCAGAACCCGAAGTATACATGATGCAAAACAAATCAGTCGGCTTAGCTGGTACAGGATCAACCATGTTGTTCTCTCCCAGACTTCGCAGCTGCTCAACAGTCAAGACCTTGAACTCTGGGTTGGCAGCCGCAAAGTTCTCCATATCGTTTGGATGTCCAAAGATGCAGGCATCGTTGACAATAACAGTCTTTACGTTGGACTTTTTCAAAGGGTTCGTAGCGACCTTGAGGAGGTGAGGATCGATGAAGATGGCGTCGGATTGGGTCTGCACGAGAGTGTGCTGGAATCCCTCTTCTCCGAGGGTGTCGTAGGCCGTGACGATGGAGATGGACTGAGAAGCGCAGGCGTGCGACATGGCAAGCCAATTCATACTGTAGAGAACACAATCAGTTCCAAGAGCCAAAAAGCGAAGGCGGTAGAAAGAAAACAGCAAATTCATACCTCGTCGCACCAAAGAAATGAAGCTTCTGAACAGGCGACAAGCCCAGCTTCCGCAGCCCAGAACCCAACTGCAGCACAAGCGTCTCATACTCCTTGAAAGAAATGAACGAATACCCAGAAAGCTCAAAGTACTGCCACTTTTTCTCAACCTCTTTAGTCTGCCCATCAACCTTCTTCTGCTTCACCGTCTTGACCTCTTCATGAAGCTCAATCAGCTTCCTCGACCCGATACCTCCACGGTCGGGGTACACGCGCGCGCTACGCTGAACAATGTCAAAGACAGTATTAATACCCTCTGCAGGTCGCGCGATGAGGCCATCTTTCGCTTTAGGGTGTCGTCGAGGAATAGTCTCGCCGGGGACCTTTTCGCAACCGGGCGACTCGATGGTGAAGGGCGGCTTATGAATCTGGTGTAGGGGTAGCACACCCGTTGGGTATGGGATGTTGTGCGTATCCGTATCCATCGTGGAAGGATATGATTGGACAGACTGGCCTATGTCAAGCGTCTGCAGGTTGAGTGGTAGCGACAACGGTTACAGTAGCCGGCACATGCAAAACGGCACGAAGCGACAGCCATCCCAGAGATATATCCTCTCGGGGAGCAGCAACGTCATCTCTTTTTATCTTGTGCTTAACACGTGTGTCCCCATGGGCTCTGGATGCCTCGGCTTTGCCACTACAGGGGATCCCGGACAGAAAACGGTCCCTGTGGGTAAATCAGGTGCCAACAGTCGCAGAAGGCCCGTCTCCATTTTCACCTAATCCCGACTCGAGCCCCGTTGTTTATCGTTTGTGCAAAGGCATTTCTAAGCGCTGTCACGGGCTGTACGGTCCATCCGGTTTCCGCGGGAAGTACGGATGCACACGGAGTACTTGAACGGATATGCAGCTAATCCGTACAAGGGGGGTATTGCGGTCCAATCGCAAAATCAGATCCCATCTCAGCCAAGAGCTTCAGCCTCAACTGAACGCAAGCAGCTGACCAACAACGCGCAAGTAGTGACGCCGAACAAAAGGTGCTGACATGCGGATCCGGAGTTTTGCATCGGGAAACGGTTGAGATTCTGGGGATTTGTCCCCTGCAAGTTCAAATCAGCACCCTACGTCAGATTTGACAACGCCGCCTTGAGTAGGCAACAAGCTCTTTCTAGGCACGAGAGAACCTTATATCAACGGTTAATGACCTCATTTACATTCACATGCCTATTTTGAGCGGCATTGAACGAAAAATGTCACGAGCCTTTTGTTTCCGCGGCGCTCAGACGGGAAATTTCAGGAAATGACATGGAAACGCCAAGATTGTCCCCGGGACTGTCAGGCCAGCCAAGTGGATAGCGCCTCAAAGCCACTGCTGACAACGCTGCGTCTGAAGGACAGTCTAAAAGGGAAAAAAGAAATTCACTGCATCTTGAGAGCAAAGCATCATTTCCGATGGTGCATTCATTCACCGAGCAGCTTACGACTCTGGCCACGTATAACACAACTCCAGAGCATGAGGACACGAGACAGCTTGACCCAACTTGCATGTGATACTGACAAGGAAGAGAAAAGCCCCACCAAACTAAAATAGCAGGAGCCGACATGGATCAAGAGGTCATTCCAACGATTGAGGCTCATGGTGTCTGTCACTGATCAAAGGCCCTGGGAGGTTTTGTCAAACCCCATAATAACCCCCATCAGCCAATCACAGACAGGCGCGCAAACCTGAGGCTCCAAACACGAATTGCCCATCTCCTTAGTAATTCGCAACCTCAGGCAGAACAATTTAATCTCATCTCATCTCATCTCCAACAAAACCACGGCATGAAGAAGTCGATAGCCTGCGGCGCATGTCGTTCCTCCAAGCGTAAAGTACCATGCGACAGCCTCTCTCCAATCCCTTCCAATCTCCTTGGCTGATGGCGCCGTAGTGCATCCACTCGGGCGGGCCACCCTGCAGTCGATGCCGCGACCGCGGCGATGAGTGCATCTTCCCTCCCAAGGGCACCTCCTTCATCTTCCGACGGAGTCGTCTTGAGCGTCATGGACGTGAGCATGAGAGTGCTTCACAGCTGGCCGTCAGGGGCCAGGCTCGCTCGGAAGAGTGGCTGGCTGCCCGGTCAAAGACTTTGGCTGCGGTGGACGCCTTCGAGTTTCTGACCGACGAGGTCAAGAACAGCTATCTACGGTGTTCCTACAAGTGGTCTTTTCACCATATCCCCAATCTTCTCATAGGTATACGTGAAAAGACGCTAGATCCTCTGCTTGTTTGGGCTATGCTGGCCATCACGGTGAGGTGCGCTCTCAATGCCCCGATCACTTGTCCCTCACTCACCGCGTCAATACAGATTCTCCCAGGCCGCTCCTCCAGGCTACTCTAGTCAGGTCGAGGCCAGCAACACATTTGCTACTCATGCCCGATCAATGGTGTTGTCATTAGTCGACCAACCTACTGTCCATCGAGCCCAGGTCCTCCTCATGCTGACCGGCCATTCCTGGGGCGCCGGTGAGGGCAGACGGGCGTGGGTGTACCTAGGCATGGCCGTTCGAATGGCTCAAGTCCTAGGTCTATTTGAAGAGCCGACATCTGTAACGACTCGCGACGACTTCATCACCGCCGAGGAGAGACGGCGCACAGCATGGACCTGCTTCCTAATGGACAGCCTTCTCAGTGGAGGAAAAGGCCGAGATAGGATGCTCTCGGCCGACAAGATGCGGATACAACTTCCCTGCGAATCCGACAGCTTCAACTTTGGAGAGCTCGTTATCTGCGAGCGGCTAGACGGCTCATTGCCCGAAGGACGGCTGGGCGAGCAAGGGAGCCTCGGCATCGTCGCATATAGCATGAGGGCCGCTGATATATGGGGTGCCGTTGCGAAATGGGCCTGCACACCACATGACAATAATCAACCACCCTGGCAGCCTCAATCCGACTTTCAGTACCTTCTCTCGCGGCTAAATGTGTGGAAGGACTCGTTGCCCAAGCGGTTACAGTACGAGTTGTTTCTGCTGAGGGCACATAGCGTGTCCAACCAGGGCCAGGCGTACTGCTACATGCATTGCATCTACTTCATGAGCGTCATCTTCCTCTATCGGTCATATCTCCCCGAAGTGGAGATGCAGAAGGCGAGAGTAGGCGACCAAGAGTGGGATCAATGGTCAGCATGGTCGAGCAAGGAGTTGGTCGAGGTGGCCGAGCAGGTCTGCGAGATGCTCCAGGAGATGCGCGCCTTTGGTCTCTACTTTCTACGGGGTCTGGTTCCGTGGATTGGCTTTACCATCTACACGGCAGTAGGGACGATGCTGTATTTCTACCACTTCCCCAATCCCGGCGATACACCACATCAGATTGAGCGGAGGCGTGAGCACATCGTTGAGGGATTGCTGTTTCTCAAGGATATGCGACAAGCGTGGCCTATGGCAGATACCTGGGTGAGTTCTCCCTCTCAAACTCTGGCACACTTGCACTAACATCGACCCCAGCGAGAAAAGATCAAAGCGATGCAAATCTTTTACACCAACATCAAAGCCGAAGGAGACCAAGCAGTAACACCAAGCGAGAGGAGAGAAATGCGAAACGCAATCATCGACTACGGAGCCCTACAGCCCGACCCCGTCCGACAACCCGACGCCGAGAGCAACGACGAGCAGGTGGGTTCATCCTCCGAAGCCTTTACGCAGCTGCCAACAAGACCCAAGAGCGCAACAGACGGCGAAAACGACGCTGTCCCTACTGCCGTGGACTTTGCACCAGATCAGCTCAACTTTATCGCACCAGCCGACATTGACCTGTTTGACACCAACTTTGAGTTTGGAAGCAACATGCACGCGACATTTGCGGATACAACGCAGGGCTTCTGGGAGAGCTTCCCGGGAAGCATGGACATGGGAGGCGAGTAGAGAGGGCATTCTTCCCGACCGAGTTCAAAATGCCAAGCTGCGGGTACACGTTTGGATAAAAAGAGAGGGCGGAATTGAAGCTGGATAACCCGACGTGCAAGGCAATTGAATGGAGTCAAGTAGAAGCACGGCATTGGTCAGTCAGAGGCAAAGATCTGCTGGCGCTAATCGTAAGACGAATCCCCTCTCTTCCCCCCGCGTTTCCTGGTAAAGGTGAATTCAGGCTAAATGCCGTGACACGAATGAGGCGGCGTCCTCGGGGAGGATAAGTATTGAGTGATGGGAGTTGTCATGAGGATGAACGTGGGGTGATACTGACAGTTGAACTCTTTCTTCCCACGTCTTTCTCACTTCTGTCACTGTCTTGCCCTCCTTCAGCTCTCAGTCACTCGTCAAGATGCCTCTCGTCAGAAACCCCATCCTCCCCGGGTTCAACCCCGACCCCTCAATCCTCAGAGTCGGCTCCGACTACTACGTAGCAACATCGACATTCGAGTGGTTCCCCGGGGTCCAGATCCACCGCTCCAAAGATCTCGCAAACTGGACATTGGCAGTCCGTCCTCTCACCCGCAAGAGCCAGCTCGACATGCGCGGCGACCCAGACAGCTGCGGTGTCTGGGCTCCCTGTCTCACTCATGATGGTGAAAAGTTCTGGCTCGTTTACACGGATGTGAAGCGGAAGGATGGTTCTTTCAAGGATACGCACAACTACATCATCAGCGCTCCGGCTATTGAAGGACCATGGTCTGATCCTATTTATGCCAACTCGTCTGGCTTTGATCCTTCACTGTTTCACGACGAGGATGGTCGCAAGTGGTTCAGCAACATGACATGGGACCACCGGGCTCGTCCCCTCCTGTTCGCCGGTATCATGCTTCAAGAGTTTGACCCAAAAGCAGGCAAACTCGTCGGCCCACGGAAGAATGTCTACCAGGGGACAGACCTCAAGTTCGTCGAGGGACCTCACATGTACAAGCGCAACGGGTGGTACTACATGTTGACAGCCGAAGGAGGAACGGGATACAACCACGCTGTAACGCTTGCACGGTCTCGAAACATCTGGGGTCCTTATGAGGATCATCCTCAGAAGCATATTCTCACGTCCAAGGACACTCCCAACGTCGCGCTGCAGAGGGCTGGACACGGCGATATCGTGGATACGCCTGACGGCAAGACTTATATCGTGCACCTCACTGGACGACCTATTGGTCAGAAGCGTCGGTGCGTGTTGGGACGAGAGACGGGAATCCAAGAGGCATACTGGGGCGACGATGACTGGCTCTATGTCAAGAATGGGCCAGTTCCAAGCCTTTTCGTTGATCTCCCCGCTGCACGAGATGACACGGCATACTGGGCTGAACAGCGATACACGTTTGAGAATGGTCTTCACCAAGACTTTCAGTGGCTGCGAACACCCGAGCCAGAGCGCATCTTCTCAGTCGCCGACAACAAGCTCACCTTGATCGGCCGCGAGGCAATTGGATCATGGTTCGAACAGTCTCTAGTGGCAAGGCGACAGACGCATTTCTCTTGTGACGCCGAGACTGTCATCTACTTTTCCCCAGAGGACGAGCGTCAATTTGCAGGTCTAACAGCCTACTACTCTCGCTACAACTTCTTCTACCTCACCGTCACAGCGCACTCGGACGGCCAGAGAGAGCTTTCCATCATGAGCTCAGAAGACTCATCTCCCCTCGGCAAGCTCGAACCTCAAAAGGCAGAACCGGTGAAGCTTCCCAACGAGGGCAAGGTGAAGCTGGCTCTATCCATTCGCATGAGCAAACTCCAATTCTACTACGCCCTCGAAGGTGACGAACTGAAAGAGTACGGACCCGTTCTGGATGCGTCAATCCTATCGGATGAGTGCGGTGGACATGTAGGAGACGGGAGCTTCACGGGTTCATTCCTAGGTGTGGCGTGCTCGGACTTGAATGGCCTTGGGATAGAGGCCAAGTTTGACTACTTTGTGTACCGACCTGTCCACCACGAGTTGGACCGCTACGAGATATAGACATTTATGCATGAACATAGTGGTACGAGAAGAATAGAATGAAATCATTTAATGGCATTTGTCAAGGTATCTATGAGTACAGAATCGAAAACGCTCCAAGTGCATTCCCCGCCACTCAATGGCATGGCTAGCACTTCTTGAGACCGAAAGCCTCCTTGGCCAGGTTCAGAGCGTCAAGGCGAGGCTGCTCAGGCTTGACATCCACACATTCCATGTACAGCAAGAAACCCTGGTCGATATCCTTGCGCAGAGCCTCGCGCACCTCGGGCTTGCACTGGGTCGTCAGGAACCAGGGACCAGAGGCAAAGTTGTACTTGTCGTCGACGAGGTCGTCGAGGAGGGCGTTGAGGGTACTGTTGGAGAGACCGTCGACGGTCTTGATGTCGGCGTACTTGTCCTTGAGCTCGGGGATGCTCTGGGCGTACTTAAGGTTCCACTGCGCCATCTGCATGTTTGCGGTTCCCTGACCAGGTCGGCCGGGGCTCTTGTTGCGCTTGTACTGGAAATGGACGGACTCAAAGGCCATGAGAGAAAGAACGGCGGCCATCTCCTTGACGTCGTAGATGCCGTAGTCGTAGAAGCCCTGGGTGATGAAGGGAGCGGCCTGCTTGGCGGTGCGGCACTCGTCGTTCTTGGGGTCACACTTGACAGACTTGGGGGCTGCGTGCTCGATGATGGGGGCGGCGTAGAGGGGGCCGGCGAGGGAGAGGTTGGCGAAGCCAAGGAGGGCAGCGGCCGAGAGGGAAAGGAACTTCATCTTGTTCTTGGTGTTCTTGATGTTGGTAGAGTATGGGTGTGTATGTATGCGTCTACGTTGACGTACGGGTATATGAGAGAGAGAAAAGACAGAATGGAAATGTGCTGAGGACGTCGATCAACGGGTCGTCAGACAGTGTTTATAAGACGCGCTCTGAACAAAGAGAGTGATCAATGACAAACAGACACAGCCTGAACGTGGGGAAGAGTGAACAATGCAGGCTCAGCCGCGAACAAGTAAAGGACAGGGAATGTAAGCGGGAACAGACAAGGAAGAGAGTGAATGGATCCCCGTTGTAAGGCTAGGGGGCTGTACGTCTGACAGAGAAGAGAAGAAAAAAAAGATGTCGATCAAAATCAGCCAGACATCGAGCCAAGCCTGACTCTTTATGCCACCCGAAAACCCCCCTGAGTCAATTGATCAGAAGACAACGAAATGTTTCAAAACTCTCCTATTCTAACGGCACAAACGGCACGGCAGAGGCTCTCGAGAGAAGCAGCTGAAGCGTCACTCACAACCAATGACGTCTCTCAATCGCGGGTCAAGAAACACATAGTGAAACGCACCCTGCTGCTGTAGCCCGAGAAGCAAGACGAATCAGTCTTAGCGCTTACTGAGGGGGGGGCAAAAGCTGCTTTCTTGTGACCCTCCCCTTGGAAATCCTTCAAGCAGGCTCCCGATATTACAGGGGGAAATCTTGAAAAGTCCGAGTTTCAAAGAGTCCGAACATTGTCAGATTAACCTATTAACCTGCTTCAACTCGAAATCTCAAGAATCTTGGGTTGCAATAAGCGCGCTTGGCCGCAGAATGTGAGGCCCCCCTCCAGCCCTGTTGGGTACTGTACCCAGCCCAGCCCAGCCTAAGCGCGTGACAAACCTCGGCTAAGAATGCACGCAGCCTTATTTTTTAGGATACACCGCCACAAGTTAATCTTCGTCTGCGCCTCAGATTCGGCCGCCGCAGATCTATACTTGGGACATACATGCAACCTCGCGTAATCGTTGCCATTTTGAGATCTCACTGCCCTTGAACATCACAGCCTGACATTTTAAAATCCACAGGTCCTTACAGTTAACAGGGTTTCACATAAGCTGCCAAGACGAACCAAAAGACAAAAAGTCCAAAATACAAACGGAAATCAGTATTAGCGTCGGTGATATCACTAAGCAATCTCAACCCCCATGGTATAATCCCAACCCCTCCAAAGCATGCCCTAAAAACACAGCACTTCATCACATTACTCTCCATCCCACGTAACCTTCATAGAGGTAGGGAAAGGCCAGATGCTTCCCCAGTCCTCAGTCATGTACACGTAGAATCCACCAGGCCTGGGAACCTTCTTCAGCTCTCCCTGAGCACCGGGAACCCGACGGAGTCCCTTCTTCCGGAACAGGGCGCGGAACAGCTCTGTCAGTGCCACCTGGCTGATGTTTCGGCCGAGGCACTCGTGGGGTCCGGTTCCGTAGTGGATGTACGACTCGAGAGATCGCCGAGGGTCCACGACTTCCGGGTTGGGGAACACGTTGGGGTCCTTAGCCGCTGACACGAATGAGACAAAGACGCGGTCGCCTGCCTTGACCTCGACTCTCTCGCCGTTGTCTTCCTCGATCACGTCGGCGGACTCAGCCTTGCGGTAGAGGCCAAACGTACCGGCCATTCTGATACCCTCCATGGCGTAGCCCAGAAGGAGGGCGTCAGTCTCCTCACCAGTCTCAAGAGCGGCAATACGATGCAGCTCAGGACGGTACTTTTCACCCGCAGGCGAAAGATACCAATCCAGAGTTTGAGCAAACTACCACAACGTTAGCAATCATTCCCTTCACTTCAAACAAAATCACTCACCACTTGAGCCTGGTTCGGAACCATGGCTCCAGCCGTAGGAAGAATCTGACTCCACACAATGTCCTCAGTGCTCAGCCCAGCCTTCTTGAGCCCCTTGGCCATGTTGACTCCATACGCAGCCAGAGGATCATCCTTGTTCGCCTTGCCCGTGAACAGACCCTTCATTCCAATACCGTTGGACAGCTTGACGTTCATCTCGACAACCTTGCCCAGCGCCTGAGCAACCTCTCGAGCACCCTGCCTCAGCGGGAACGACTTGGCAGGATCGATATCGAAAAAGATGCAGACAAAAATGACGGCGAGGATCTTGTAAAGCTCCTGCTCGGAGAAGAGTCCCTTGGGGTTCTCCTTGGTCTTGAGTGGCAGGTTAAACATGCGCGACACGAAGTGGGTGTGCGCGAGGTTACCCACGTCCCGCACAACGTCGACCTGCGTCTTGCCCGCGAGCTTGTACGACTTCTCCGCCAGGAGCTTCTCGGCAATCATCGAGTAGAACGACTTGATGGCGCTCTTCCACGTGTCGTTGTACAGCAGCGCGCCCATGCACTTGCGCTGCTGGGCAAAGAAGGCGCCGTCTCCAGACAGCATGAAGCGGCGACCGCCCTCGCCCATAAGGTGCCCAAGACCCTCGTCCCAGCACACCTTGTAGATCTCCTGGTTCTCCAGGATGTACTTGGCAGCGTTGTAGCCGACAATGTTGATGCGGGCGGGAGTAAAGCTGGGCCGGTCAAAGTCGAACCGATCCGCGCGCTTAAGATCTGTCAAGATCTTGCGATTCTCGGAGGGGATCACCATAGGGTAGTGAGCATAGACCGAGTTGCCTGTAAAGTGCTGAGGGAAAGCCCGGATGAAGAGCTTGTAAAAGACACAGCCGTGGTTGATGTTGAGGTCATAGTCAACCTCCTTGTAACCCCAGTTGGTCAAGTTACGAGGATGGTAGTCAGTCGTGTAGTACCTATCACCACGAACAAGGGCAACGGCATCAGACAAGACGACACGAGAAATGGTGTATGTCGGCGCAATACCGACACCAGGGACCATGGGCGTCTTGGCCTCTTCAGCAACGATACCAGGATACAGCTCGACATAGTCGGGGTGCTGGTACAGGTTCCTCAGAGACTCGGCAATCTCAGGATCAGAATTGATCTCCTCAAAGGTATCATAAGCCTTGAGACCAAAGTGCTTACGGAACTCGTTGAGACCAGCCAAGTTCCACTTGCGACCACGGATGATACCAAGCATCTCGACAGGCTTCATGATGCGAGGAACGTTGCGGCCGCCAAAGGCACCGCCAGGCTGTTCAATAGCAGTAGCAAGAGCATCAACAAGCTCATTATCATTGAACTTGCCGTCCTTGCCACGCTTGAAGCCGCCAAAGGTGCGCTCAGCAGGATCCTGAGGAACAGACATCTCAAACTTCTTGAGCGCCATCATCAAGGCACGCATGTCCATGGCTCCATAGTTGTCGCCCAGGAGCTGAACGTAAAAGTCCTGGATCCACTTGTCGTCCATCTCGGAGATGCAAGAGTGCCAGCGGTAGCAGAGGTTGAACTCGGCAGACACAACGTTGCCGGTGCCAGACTCGGAGCCCTCCTTGGTACCGACCGAGACACCCATCTCCTGACGAGGATCAAGAGTCCAAGTGGTATCAACACGGTTAAGGTTGATAATGTTGCGAACATAGTCAATGAGCGTAATGTTGATATACAGACCCGACGTGACAAGACGAGCGGTCTCAAAAAGCTCCTCATCACGCTTCTTCCAAGCCGCAGCCGCAGCCTCAGGATCAAGGTTAGGAGCCGGCTTGGAGAAGCGACCGCCCTCGTTAATGTCGGCGAGGTTGGTCGCAACATGGTTGTGGAATCGGTTAAACATGATGAGGATAATGCAGACACCGGGAGGGTTTCCGATCAGACGCTTGTCGGCAAACGTGTCAGGCTTGAGTAGACCATCCTCGAATGTTCGGATCGAGTCGCGAGCTTCAACGGTGCTACCGTAGAGGGGAGATAGGTCGAGATACGACGACGAGTCGTTCTGGTTAGGGTCCTTGAGGTTGGTCCAGAACAAGTCTGCTCAATCAGTAATTGCCAATTAAAAGTCGAGTATGGCACATACCGTGGATGATGATGGTGGCCCAGTACCACAGAATGCTCGAAACATTGTTGGGGTTCTTCTTGAAGCCATCACGAGCCATGACAGACTCAAACACAGCCTCAGGATCAGGCTGAGCACCAAGCGACATGCCCTTGGGACGAACAGATCGCGAGTAAGGCGTCTTAGCCGCACCAAGCTTGGGCATATAAGGGTTCTACCACTATTAGCAACTCAATTGATACCCAGAGAGTGTATATCCTCACGTTGAGAGATCCATCCGGCTGGCGGAAGCGATACTGGTCACCCATGTACAGCATCGGCGGGTGATCGAGAGAGTTCCAGAGCTTGTCGATGAAGCTGTTGGTGAGAACCTCTTGAACCTTGGAGTGATCATTCAGACTGGCGACAATCTGAATGGTCCTCTCCATGATCATGGTCTTGTCATCTTGCTGAGTCTCGCCCTTGGCCTTGGCCTTGACAATTTCAAGCAGCGTCTTAAGGTCTGTAACACATCAGTAACCACACTAGTCTCTCACATACAAACTCACCCTTGATCTTGAGACGACGGAGATCCTCCTTGAGACGAGGTCGGTTCACCACAGTCCTGTAGCTACCATCACCCATCTCAGTAGGCAGCGGCCTCTTGGAAAGAACCCTAAGCTTCTTGAAGCTCTTCAGAGCACCCTCCTTCTTCTGATTGGACTGGCCAGCAGCCTTGGGCTGCGGCTTGGGAGGAGCAGGAGCCTTTTCCTGGCTGTGGCCATTGGTGGTGTGGCCGTTCTTGACCTCTGCAGACGACATGATGGCGCAAGTGTGTGGGTGAAAGAGAATCAGCCAGAACACCAGAAAGAGGGGGGACACCCTCAGTCTTATCAACCATCATCGCACATGCTTTTCAAGGGAAACAAAAGCTTAGCTTAGCGTCCACGAGTGAGACACGGCATTCCGCGTCACCGTGGTCCAACGACGGGGTACACCTGGTGCGGCCCGCAAGGGAGCCGGGCAGGAAAGACGAGTGGTTGAACCAAGCAGTGGAACACACACGATCCCCATTGTTGCTTTTCAGGATCAACCTCGTAGCTCGAGGCCGGTGCATCTGAGTGTCTTGAACCGAGTGGAGGGGTGTGCATCGTGAACTTCTGATAGTCTGCCAGACCTGCAGACGGCACAGACAGTAGCTCCCCACAGATGTTCAACACCAAGATATATCCCCATCTCTGATTTGCTCAGACACCTACACCACCCATGTCTCGAAGCAGCCCAATCGGAGGGGCTACCCATACAGATTAGAGATGCCCTTGACGTGACTGGCTTCTCCCTGTGGCGTCTAAACTGGGGAGCTGTCAATCGAACTAGCCAAGGTCAATGTCTAATCGAAATGAGCACAGAGAGAGACTGGCGGTCAATCTTTTTCCTTCTTGCTTGGCGACCCTTGGAGGAATAACCCTTGCTTTCCAGTAGAGCGAGACATGGTATGCGTGGTCAGGCCAGGCCTTCTTTCAGTTTGACTTTAGACTGTATCGGCTAAACCGTTCACTCACCTTTGAGGCCTTCAGTTCTCTCCTCTTCCGCCACCAACACCAGCTTTCCGCCCTGGGAATGGATCGCGGTCCGAGCCGGCGGCCCTCTAGTCCACAAAGAGGAGCCACTAACCCTCAAAGAAGAATGTCTCCCTCCCCGATCGAGAAAGACGAGAGTGGACACGGTGCAATTTAATCCTAGACCCCGACTCTTTCTGCGTCGGCAGTCGTACCCTTGGTAGGGCTGCAATTGGGCAATCCCCCCCTAGCCTTGCAGATCCTCAACTGAGACATCCCTAGGGCCCCCCCCCCATTGACAGACGACGCCATGTATGTCTCTTTGTCTTGGTACAGATACATACAAAGAAGAGGGGGGCGTCAGAAATTATACCCCTCGTCATTGGGTAACCTCCTCATCTTGAGGCGAGCTGAAAAGCTTCTTTTGGACTATTCGACCCGCCCTGTGCCTCCCCAAGACAATGACGTGTAGGGAGATTTATCAGCGGCTTGCTTCCCATGTCAGTCATTGCTTGGACGATCCTCATCCATACCTAACCTCCCCCGAGGCCATCTCGTCTTGGCCCTGCAGCCATCAACCAGATTCTTCCTCTGCAAGAGTCCACTCTCCTCTTCAGCTCGCCTGGCCCTCGTCGATCCTTGCCCTATCAGTCCACGACCTACCTGGAGCTCGGATGGGACACCTCCACCTCAGAGCAGAGCAAATTCTCCTCATCATGCACCCACAACCCTGTGTGCATGGAATGAATGAGTGAATGATTGGTGTTGCAACACTCTGCTTGACTCTGGGGAGCACAGCATCATGTCGCAAGCTGAATCAGTTGCTCATGGCAAAGTCCTATGACCTGTTTCTCAGTCCCCTCAAGCACCCAAGGCCGTCGTGCTCGTCTCTCGGGCGATCGACTCGAACCAGCCATCAAAATCTGAGCATCCTAGACAACTGACGCAGATCCCAGCCCAGCTCAGCACGAGGCCCAATCCAATCATCGACTCCTCATTTGTATGAGACCATCCCTACCCGCCCGCAGCGCAGACCGACAAAGGACCGCGTCACCGGGTGCTACCGGAGAATGGACAAACACGCGACACAGACACAGACGCTGTGTAAGTAACAGAGTCCTCGTCAATTTGCTTCCTTGCTCGTTTGGATAGTATATTTTTATGATCTTGTCCTGCCTGCCTGTCCTAAACTCCAGCGCTATGCAATCCTGCTCCATCTCGTCTATTTCGTCCTCAGATCGTGAACGTAAAAGTCCAGCTTGTCGCTCTCATATACATGGCCCTGTGGCTGCTCCGCCGGGCGATAGATCTTGTTTGGGTCTAGAGAATGCTCATGAAACGTCGGCTTCTGGTTGCAGTTCAAGATGTGATCCAAGCCTGGAGGGTGAGTTAATCGGAAGATGCCGTATCTGGCCATGTCAGTAATCGCTCTCGTCAAACGGGACGTGTACTTACGAGGGCGTGAATTTGGGCGCGCACACAATGGCCACGCTCTCAGGCATCATGACCTGATATCCAGCATGCGTGTGCAGGTCTCGAGAGCTCATGAAGCACGTCTGTGTTGGGTGCGTGTGGATCCATCCCAGTAGCAGCAGGTCTTCCTTCATACAGTAGTCAAACATGGACTCTTCATTCTCCGTCTCGCAAGTATCCGAAGTGCACTTTTGGTCGGGGATCAAAAGACATCGAACAAAGAGGGCGTTGTTGATGGGAGTTCCGCAAAGCATTCCACACATTTCGAGCCCCCGACGCGTGTTCTCGGACGCAATATCGAGGAACTGCTGACGGAGTTGTCTGGGGAGGAACAGCGAGCGTATAGGATCGCCATTCTCGAGATATGCGCCCGGCTTAAACGTCAGACGCTCCTTCTTAGGGAGCGTTGGCGGCGGGCTGATGGCCTCCTTTCGAGGCACCTGGGGTCGATCGGCCGTTGTGGGTTGAGGAGATGGGACAAGAGAAGCGTATTGGGAGAGAGGAACCTTTTGAGGTAGACTCGGCGGAAGAGTTCCAGATCCCGACGTGGGATATAACGGTTCCTTTGGTGGTAGCGAAATGGGTTCCTTTGGCGGTCGGCTCGGCTGGATCGAAGGAGTTGTTGGTGTTATTGACCTCTCGTAATCCACCGGTCTCGACTTTGAGATGGACGGATAGTTGTACGACTGCGATACCGGCGCTGTCTGGAAATCCACATCATTACGTCGCTCACGAGCCGAATCGAGTGCCTGCCTCGTCGCCTCCATTTGTTGCCGCAGATCATCGCCATCCCACTGATCCCATCTCCCTCCCCTCCGCCGGGACATGATATCCTCGTCTGATATACCAGCTTTCCTTGTCGCTCGTCTTGCCGTGTCTCTTCGAATCAACTCCTTTTGAGCCAGATCAACGGCTAGGTCTTGATTCTCAAAGGCGTCTAGAATCTTGGCGTTTCCGGTTAAGCTTGGGTCTCGGGCCGCAAATTCCTCGTATCTCGAAGGCTCCGACGTCTTGTTCGCCGCCTGGGGCGGAGGCGCCATCCGTTCCCATTCTTTAACGGCATTCTCGATTTCGGGTTTCAGTTGTTCGAGGTCTTGAATCACACGTCCGATGCGCTTCGACAAGGCAGAAAACGCCTTCTTATTCTCGGGATCTTTGATCTGCGGGTGCGAGGGGAGGTATTGGAGTACGAGGACCGAGTGTCGGTAGAGCATCATGTATGCTCGTCCATAATCGCCATCGGAGACTGCAAACCCGGCCTAGCAGCGTCAGTAAGGCCAGTAACACGGACAGAGCAAAACATACCTCTTTATATAAAGTCTCAGCAGCGCGCGTCCAATGCTTGACAGGAATATTCGCGTTAAAGTTGAAGTTCTCAGCCTGAGCCACCAGCTCCTTGACCGTCGGGGGCCGAGCAGGCCGCATCGACTCCATTGTGGAAAAAGCGCTGTAAATGAGAGTCTCTCAGGGTCGTAGAAGCCGTCGCTGATGTCTTTATAACCAGGGCATATTCCCCCAAGCCGCCGCGCCACGTGTATCTGGTGAACAAAGGTTGGGAGCTGCCTGGAGACGGGATGTAATTATTCAGTGACGACGCGCGCCCGGCTTCATGGTCACCCGGTACCTTGTTGCCCCTCCATCCGATGGCGGGGCATCAATGAAGTTAACGAGGTAAATCATAAAAGGGGTATATTCAACTATAAGGACTAATGCAAGAAAAGGGTCCGCCGCTTTCCTGCTCTAGCCTCCCAATTGCGCTGCTTACTCATCGCCTCAGCCACACTCATCAAACCTCCTTGTTTTCTTGGATCATGGAGATATGGCGTGGTTTATAGATGCAAATCGTACAATTCCCACCCGCATTGTCCACGCCATCTATCCCATCCAGTCGGATTCTACCTGATGCTTCCCCCTCAGGCATCTCTCAGAGTCCAGAGTGCCCAATGCTGACAACCTCCGGTTCGTTCCATACGAGAACAATTGCCGGCTTCGCGTACGCTTGCCCTGCCTTGGTTCGGGGTCCGGGGTCCTTTGATCCCCGTATTATTCACTTTCGCTTATTCCCTGATATTGTTTCCCAATCAGGCAAATAACTGACGTGGGGGTTGAAAGAGTCGGTCTGATGCGATTCTGACCAGTCCGTTAATTGTAGCGACCAGATCTTGCTAATCGGAGCCACTAAAGAGACGACTCATGAAGCGAGTCGATGCTAAACCCAAAACATGTTTTCTTCTGATGTCTGTATCATGTACTCCGCCTCAACGTCCTGACGCCACATCTACATGCCATGATGGCCATGATGCGCGGCGTAGGTGTCGAATCACCGCCTCCTGCGCTGTGTTGGCCAACCCCACGGTGACGGGGGCATCGTCCCATCGACCCATCCATCCATGCCCATGATACCTGAAGGGAAGGAGCAGTGACCACCGTGTGGCCATGAGGCCTTGCTATGAGGCTGCCGGGATATCGTACGGGCTCCTTCATAACATCTCCTGAGCCGGGGGCCATGAAAGGTCAAAAGCCAGCCTCTCCCCAGGTCTTGGGCTCGAATCTTGTAGATTATATCACCATCTCTGACCAGATCTCACTATATCAAACAACTTGAACGACACCTAAACCACTTACATCCATCGAAATGCAATCCATCAAGGACCAGTCTGCCGTCTCCGTTGTGGAAATCTCCCCCGAGATCGATATCCACGCGACCAGCACTTGTAAGTTGCGCCTGGGCAGAGCCTCAATAGGCACTAACATGAGAAGCTGCTGTCAACGCTGCCATCGAGGTCTTTGCCATCGAGGAGGGCCACGTTACCATCCCCAACGAGCTCTGCCCCCTCGAGGTCCTCTTCAGCACCCTCCGCAAGGTCTCGACCGTCTTCAACCTTGACATCTGCTCCGAGGTCGACCTCAACTGCCGCAAGATCCTCCACCGCCTTCTCCAGTCCATCTTCGACACAAACACCCAGTCCTTCCTTGAGCAGGAGACGTCCGAGATCTTTGCGCACCTCAGCGCCAAGCAAAAGGCCCGCATCCTCGCCCAGGCCATCGCCACCTTTACCATCATCTTCCGGCGCCTGGCCGAGACTGGTGAAAAGGTGACCTATGGCGTCCTCAACCGTGAGGCTCAGCTCTTTGCCGAGAGCGAGCAGCGCACAATGATGCAGGATGCCATTGAGGGCAACCCTATCTTTGAGGACTGCCAAAGGAAGAGCGACATTGCCGATGCCATCCTTGCCGCCCTCGACGCCGACGAGTCGCCCGCTTCTCCTCAGCTCGTTGCCGCTGACGACAAGGTCGACTTTACTTTCTCGCCCGGTGCGGCGCTGGAGCACAAGAACATGGGTGTGCCCTGGGGATTCACCGTCATGGCTCTCAACTAGATATTTCTGACGAACAAGTTTCACGACCGCGGAGTTTCTGGCGTTTCGGGGAACAATGGAGGAATACGAAGGAAGCTCTCCCACTGGCATTTGTTTTAGCGTGGCGCTCATAAAGTGCCAAGGCCTCTTTTTTGATCTAGATGGCATCATCATCATTCAGATTCCATAGGATAAACAACTCAACTCATGATCTAATCGCTCCTTGTCCCATGTCCCCTTTTTTCGTCAAGCTTTTTACTGGCCATCCTTGCCCTTGCCACCAGCGGCCGCCTGAGCACCCGACTGGATCTGGATGATCTCGGTCTTTTTCTTCTCAAGCTTGTCCTGAGTTTCCTTGATTTGGTTCTCGAACCGAGAACTGAATCGGGTCGTCAGCCGGGACACCTGACATGGATCGGAATGTCACTCACATCTCACTGCTGATGAAGTCAAGGCGGCCCTTGACCGTGCTCTCAGCCTCTACCTTGTCCTGCTTCAGGAGCACGGGGCCAGTGAGCTTGTAGATGGTCTCGCCGTCTTGTAGTCGGTCAAACTCCTGGTCGAGATTCAGCAGGGGTTGGTGGTCGCGTGTTCAGGGGTCACCGCCTACCTGTTGGACTCCGAGATTTTCCTGCTTCTGGCCCTCAAGTTTTTGTCGCGAGTCGACTGCGCTCTGGAGTTCTAGACGTAGTTAGCATCGGTGTAGTCTACTCAGGTCGAGAACTTGCCTCCTTGAAGCTTCTGGAACTCTTCCGACAGCGCCTGAAGACGCGCCTGAGGGTCCGACATGGCGCTCAACTGAGACGATGACAAGGCAAATGACGTGGTTCAGAAGGCTCAACTAGGCTGAAATATTCCTGCCTAGAATTATCTCTTTAATGTCGTCGCCTAAAGTGAGCTCCTCGTAGGGTAGATTGATCTCAAGTTGTGCTGGTGCTGCCCCGCTATCCATCCCACCAGCGGCCGCTGTGTTCGCCCCGCTATAAGCATGTTTCCCCGCCAATCCAGGCTGCTCTGTCCCGCGATTGTTGCCTCATCCATCACCATCTCGAACGTCGGGTCTCCAACTTCTGCGGTGACGCCCACGTGCCTGTTGTATCGTCTTTTCTGCTGGGGAGCTTGTCAAGGCCTCGCTCTTGTCTTATTCATCTCTTCTTCCCTCCGACTCTCCTCCCTCCTCCTCGACCCCTCCTCTCTCCCCTCGTTATCCTAGGCACTGTCACCATGTCGACCAACTTCCGCGACCGCGCCATCGCCGAGGTGCAAAAGGCAATCACCGCCGACCACAACAAGGAGTACCAAAAGGCATTTGACCTCTACATGTCCTCCATGGAGCTCTGGGTCAAGGCGCTCAAGTGGGAGAAGAACAAGGCCCTCAAGGTCACCATGCAGGAGAAGATGGCCACCTACCTCGACCGCGCCGAGAAGCTGAAGCAGTTTCTCCAGAGCGAGGCCGACTCCAACTCGAACGGGGGCGGCAAGGCTGCCATGGGCGCTAACGGCGCCACCACTGGGGGCAAGGCAAAGCCCTCGGCCGAGGACGACGAGAGCAAGAAGCTGCGCAACGCGCTGTCGGGGGCGATCCTCCAGGAGCGGCCAAACGTGAGGTGGGAAGATATTGCTGGTCTCGAGGGCGCCAAGGAGACTCTGAAGGAGGCCGTCGTTCTACCCATCAAGTTCCCCAGTCTGTTCCAAGGAAAGCGACAGGCGTGGAAGGGTATCCTGCTCTATGGACCTCCTGGAACTGGTAAAAGTTACCTAGCCAAGGCTGTAGCTACAGAGGCAAACAGTACCTTTTTCAGTATCAGCAGTTCCGATCTGGTGAGCAAATGGATGGGTGAAAGTGAAAGGTGAGTGTCTTTGATATGACGACATGGCGTTTCTAATGCATCTGCAAGGTTGGTCAAGCTTCTGTTCTCCATGGCGCGAGAAAACAAGCCATCCGTCATCTTCATCGACGAGATTGATGCGCTGTGCGGTCCCCGAGGCGAGGGCGAATCCGAAGCATCACGCCGTATAAAGACCGAGATCCTGGTTCAGATGGACGGTGTGGGCAACGACAGCAAGGGCATTCTAGTTCTGGGCGCAACCAATATTCCCTGGCAACTGGATGCTGCCATTCGACGTCGTTTCCAGCGACGAGTGCATATCGGTCTACCCGACTTGAATGGGCGCGCAAGGATGTTTAAGCTTGCCATTGGCGATACCGACACGGCTCTTCAAGCGAGCGACTACAATGTGCTAGCTGCAAAGTCGGATGGTATGTCTGGTAGTGATATCAGCAACGTGGTTCAGCACGCCTTGATGCGACCCGTGCGCAAGATTCTGCAAGCCACCCACTTTAAGCCTGTAAGTCCAACTCTCATCGCGTGTGTGCGCATATCTAACAATCTACAGGTAATGAAGGATGGCAAGCGGATGTTGACACCCTGCTCACCTGGCGACCCAGAAAAGATTGAAATGACATACGACGACGTCACTTCGGACGAGCTGCTTGCCCCTGACGTACAGCTCAAAGACTTTGAAATGGCTCTGGAGGATTCGCATCCGACCGTATCCAAGGATGATATCGCGAAGCAGATTGATTGGACCAACGAGTTTGGCAGCGAAGGCGCATGATGAGTGGGAAAGGCAGAGCGAGTTTCCAGAATTGTCCTTTTTTCTTCTTCTTTTTAGCATGGCGGCGTCACGCGGAGTTTACTTGGGGCATCCACTGGTGAATGAATGTTGATATATAACGATTTGCAGGGAGTCGGGGAGGGAGGTATCTTGTGTGTGCGTATGCAAGCGTGAAAACCTCTTGTTGATACACGCGAGGACAAGTTAGATGTGTCGATTGACAAGAAACCGTGGTGTCTTGATTTGGTCTAGTGTGTGAGTTTGCTTTTTCTTGAGGCTCTTTCATCCCATGTTGTAGGATCCACTGCGAGACAACGACAGATAGGCTTGAGGCGGATCTTTGAGTAACTATAGGAGGTCGAGGACACCTGATGATTGTTGTCCGAGAACTCTAAATGACAGATTTTATGTACTAGTACTATATTCAACTTAATCTGGTGTATAAACATCCATACTGAGGTATCCAATTGCTGCAAACCAGCTCTGCGAACCGAGGTATCAATCCGCTATAGGGTAAGCCATACGGAGGAGGAGGACAGGAACAGAAGTTTTAAGCAACCATATGACGCCGAGGACAATCGATGATAACTCTCTTCTAGCCCGAAACGATATTGATACTTGGCCAATGCTTTGAAGCTTTTGATTCGTCTGTATAACTGCAGTGTCAGGAGTTTGGATAAAGTATAGGATGGAAATTGTTGCGTAGTGTTAAGGACTAAGGAAGCAGAGGGACGAAATTAATGAGCAGACAACGCTATTAGAAGAGCAGATACTGACATTGAAAAAGGTCGAATTATAAATGGAAATGTATGTCTACTATTTACTTAATTGTCTGGACTAGAAGATCGCAATGCCAACAAACCGCACGATAGCTTCACGTACATAGTGCTGAACCCCTCCATCCCCATGACGTCGCCCCATAGGTACACACTTAAACAAAACTAAAGTCGGTGAACTACGGCAGAACCTCCAATTTCTCACCCATCCCTCCAAACACGGCTTAAACGAATAGCATCCAAATCAAATACCCTTGTCTTTTCCTTTTCTTCATGTTTCTCGTCCGACGGCACAATGCGAGAAAGATGCGGCCGTTCTTACGCGCCAGGGCAAACGCCCGCAAGCAGAGCACTCGCGTGACAGAGGAGATGCTCGTCGCGGGGACTCCCGTCGCAGAGAGGCTCAAGGAAACTGGGCTTTGGAGGTGGCAGAGGGGGAGGAGGGTTACGAAGGGTGTGCCTGTTGGTGATAAGCATCGTGTAAACATTGTCAGCGAGAAGCTATGCGGTAAACACCAAAACCTTGCGCTTCTTGATAACTTTTCGCTAACTTGATTTTAGATGACATTGCTAATTACATTGGCCCCTCCCTCGACCGTCACCGCGGCTGCGATCTCATCGACATAAATCCCGGCGCTGGCCTCTGGAGTCGCACTCTCCATGACCTCGTCCAGCCGCGCAAGCACATCCTCATGGAGCCCGATGTCGAAGTCTACGGGTCCATGCTCTCCGACCTCATCGAGAGGCCAGGCGTGCAGCTCCTCCCGAAAGCCGGCATCCTCTGGCGAGAGGTCAACGACATGCTCGCGACATGCATATCACCTGAGAAAAAGGCAGACCCCAACGCAGAACCAGAGCGCAACGACACTCTGCTTGTGAACATCAACATGTCATTCGCACCCCCGAAGAAGTTTCAGATGTTTGAGTGCGTCAGCACAATGGTTCTATACCAACTCATGGCATCCATAAAGACAGCCTCGCTGTTCCAGCAGTACGGCTTAGTCCGAATGCTAATCTGGGTCAACGACGACTCGAAGCGTAGACTCATTCCGCATTCTGCCACGCGTCGTAAGAAGAGTACTTTTGAGGCTGAGCTCTCGTGCGAGTGGATTCGTGAGATCGCCGGCAAGGACGTCGAGTTCGAAGCCCAGGAGCTCCGGGACGAGTGGATCAACCTTGAGTCCGGGTATAATACTCTTGCCAGGATGAAAAAGGCCGGCCTGACCATGCCCTCGGACAGGGAGACGTTCCTCTACAAGACGATGATGGCTGATGAGAGCCTCATGGGTCAGAAGCTCGCCGGAGTCCGGAGACCCATCCTTAGCAGACCTTTCCGCGCGGAGCTTGAAGGTCTAGAATCCGAATTCGCCTCGTCTAAGGAAGAAGAGCCTTCCAAACGCCTGAAAGCCCTCCGATACCGAGGAAGATACGACATTGAAGACTCAACCACGTACCATGAGCTCATCCAACAAGGCGAGGCAGCATCCCAAATCTGGAAGACGGACCCTGCCGCCTTTGCCACCGCCGATGCAGCATGGAACGCCAAGATTCAGCTCCTAAAGAAGAACAACCGCAAGGAGTACGTCATCTTCCGAGACAACTACCATATCTTCCGACAGGACCCCCCAATGCTGCACTGGGACCGTCGAACCTTTGAGCCCCTCGACGTTCGAGCCGACGAGTTCTACCCTCAGGTCCCTTGCGCCCTGCTCGACCTCCAACCAAAGACGATGCACAAGTATCTTCGACAGCACGGCCCCACGGCCCGCGAAGGAAGTCTAGCAGACGCGATACTGCGATTCTGGTTCAGCTACTCCCTGTACCCGGTATCCAAGGCCATGCACGGCCTGTGGCCAGGGTTCGGCAAGATTTTCCCCGAGATAACGAGTCTCCGGGACCCAGCCAGGGGCGGTTCACCGCTGTCGGGCGACGGAGAGATGCCGGCTCGGTGCGTCAACGAGAAGCAGTGGACTGAGATTGTGGAGAAGTTTTTGAACTGGCCGTTTGTGCCCGAGTACCAGGAGCTGGTGGGACGCATGATGGATGAGGGTGAGGGTGAGGATGAGGATGATGCCAAGAGTGGAGCTGGAGGAGCTGGAGGGTCGATGAACTTGTAGGATCCTCAATGTATATGTACAGTATAGAATGCGCCATGACTGGATGAGTTTATGGCACTAGCATCTTGGAACGGCGTTGTCCTGGATATAAAACATGTAGAATAGAATATAATGAAGATTGCTGGACAGCAATACTCTGGTTAATACTGTACAACTCCTTTTCGCACCACTCCTTCACAGGATCACTCCCATTCAGTGTATTGGGTAAACATTGTTGATACATTGAAACGAAGCTATCAAACCATCCATGTCAAGCATGTCCCTACTTGACACTGGATCCCATGCCGTTTTGAGTCTATATGTGCTCGAACCGAACCGTAGTTACCTAGATAGATGCCAATAACCCCCCAAGCCGGTCAGTCATCGTTGCCAACCCGCAACGACGTGTGTCAAGTCATGCCAGCCAGTTGATCTCTCTCGCGCCAAACGCCGTCGCCTCCAGCCAATTCGTAGGCCAACTCCGTACACAATGAAACAAATAAAAAGGGAAATCTTGAGCCCGAGCTCATGTCAGTGAGCTCTTCACATGTTGAAGCTCTGCCACGTCTTCTCAATTGACGGGTCTTTCTTGGCGTCTTCCACCCAGCCCATCTTGTCTCGATCGTCGGCAATGACTCGTCCGTATTCGAGGAGTAATCGAAGGACGTAAATCTGCATGTCCTCTTTTCGGAGCACCTTCTCTGCCCAGTCCCTACCCTCGAGGGCAATCTTCTCTGCCACCTTGTCATGTCCACTGATATCCTTGTATCCAAGGAAATACTCCATGATGCCGTAAAAGTCCTGGAATCGGTTGTCCATGGGGACAAAGTGCACCCATGGCACAAGTCGGCTGTCGTGCCACTCTCGAAAGAGCGTGGCTTTGATAGGAAGCGAGGTCGAGTTGAGGAATCCGAGGTACCGGCCTGAAAACGAGTTTCCGTCGATATCGGGAAGATACTTGTAGTCAAACTGGTCGTGCATCTTCATCCCCTCGACCTTCTTGAAGTAGTGGTCAGTGTACCAACATGTGCCCTCATCATTGTTGGGATGACACATGAGGTCCACGAAACCGACTTCTGACCACTCTCCGATCCATTCACCCAGGCGGCCCTGGGATTGGGCCTTCAAATTGTACTTTTCTGATGGTAGCACAAAGTTCTCGGGCACCGCCAAACCGGCCTCGACGCTCGACACCTTGGTCTCGTTGTTCATCGACACGAATCGGTGGCGATGGAAACCTCGCCAGTTGTCTGCCTTGTTTCGTCCTCCGGTTGCGACACCTCGCCAAATGACCTTGTTGGTCTTGTCCTTCCAATCCACGTCGTTGTCTTCACCGCCGGTAAATCGTTCTTCGCCTTTCCAGTAGATCGGGGGAGGGAGGAGGATTTCGTTGTTGATAGCAAGCTTGGAGCCGCCAAACATGGGGAACAAGACCTTGGTCGACGAGACTGAGATGGGGTTGATGAGGAGACCGTTCAGGCCTTGAAGATCGGGTTGATGGCAGATATCGCTCGAGAGGGTAAAATTGGAGACAAAGCCTTCGAAGGAGTGGTCTTGAGCGTTCGCGATATCGATCTCTGGAGGCATGTTAAATGTTTCCTTCATCTCGGCCGTGCGGGCAGGGCTTTCTGGCGGGCATCCTCGTCGGGCAATGGGCCAGTAGGGGCCTACAAGTGTTAGCGAAACGGACTATTCGAGAGCAAAGAGGGCCATACTGGTCTTTTCCCATCGCTTGAACGGAATTCTAGCGTATCGGTCATGGCGACCTGGTGGGGGAAGTGTCTGGAAATCAGAGATGACATCCTTGGTTGGTAGCAGAGTACGAGATTTGGCTCCGGCAGTCAAGTAACCGTCAATATCCTCCCAGGGGACGACCAATCGAGGCTCATCCATTGCGTTGAGAGGCATGTCCAGGTCGGGGATCAAGTGCTCAATGGATCGAATCATGTCGAGCCAAATCTGAGTCCAGAACCAATCGCTAGTCGAGTTGGCCTTGCCATTTCGAATATGAATCGACATCTCGAAGCTGTATGCCTCCTTGCGGATAATGGGCTGGGGAACGCCCCAGAAAGGCTCGAGATCATGGTAAATCTGGTCCCAAAATTCCTCCACGACGATGGCATTGTTGGCTTTCGCAAACTCGAACCACTTGTCGAACCCAGGGGGAGGGTGACGGCCACGGCGCTGTCGGTAGGCTTGGGCAGCCTCTTCGAGAGTGTGAGATTCCTTCGCAACGAGTGCTTTGTATGATTTTCCGGCATCGTGGATGAGTTTATCTATTGGGTGGACGCCCCTCACGCCAGGGTCTGATACGGGTTTCTGGTCCTGGGGCAGTAGTTAGCACGTGGCAAAAAGGTCGCGATGCGCTGTGACGTACTGAAGGCTTTGAATTGCCGAAAGGCTTTACGTTCACAGGTTGTCGAGTAGGGATATTAATAGCGGGTGTTCGCGAGCTTAGTGTCCAGAAGGCAAAGAGAAACAGGCCAGCGACGATGGCGAAGCGTATAAAAGGGGTGGCGCGCCGTGACCTGAAGCCAGGCGCAAGCATCTTGACCATGTCGGCAGAAGTATTCGATTTCGACTTCGATTCAATAACGGCGTCGAGCGGCGACTAAGAGTCGAGCGACGCAGCTCAAGGGCGGCGCAAACGCAAAAGATATCTGACGCCAGCGACAGAAACGGTTTGCGCAGCGAAGGGGAAAAAAGTTCCAATCGAGGGCGGAACGTTCGAATGCGGTAGCGGGGGGAGGACGATCGCGGGAGGATGCGTCGATGCACAACGGGCGGGAAAAGCTGAAGCAGACGTGCGAAACAAGGTACGACGAGGAGAAAATGGCGATGCTGGTCTCCTTTTACCACATTGTTTCCAACAGAGAGAGAGTCGCAGGGATAGCGGGTTCGTTCGCCGTCGGTGCTGCTGCAAGGTGATGCCAAGGAGGCTACACTATAACGTGGGGAGAGTGGGTGGGTTAAAGAATGGACAGACGAGCATGTCAAGTCAAATAAAGGGGGGGCAAAATGAAGACCAGAGCGAGAGAATGGAGATTGCCCACGATCAGGAAGAGCAAAAGAGGAAGAAGAATGACGAGGACGAGGACGATGAGGCTCGGTCGAGGGAAGATGTGTGAAGGAAGACGAATGGCCGGAATGAGGGAGAGGCAAGATTTGTTAGGTCGACTCAAGTCAAGTTGGTTGGCTAGAATCAGCAATCATGGGAGGAAGCTCCGTCCAGGCCACATGTGGGATCACCAATTTAGCTGCCGTGCCGAGAAGGGTACTTGACGATGCAGCCAATCTCCTATGGGGAGCCAAGTACCGCTCTCAGGGGGCGCAAGCCTGGAGGTCCAGGGCCTTGCTCAGGGTCGCACGGTGGAGCCCAGTCTTCCGGGGGGCTTCCCTTTTGCAGGGGATAAAGCGGCTAACCACCAAGCAAATCCATGATGATGCATTCTGGAAACCCACTCGGTCCCTCCAATCCGTTGACAATCTTGCCGGGTTCAGCAATCGAGGAGTTGATGAAGCTCAGGGGGAGATCAGACGCTAATACGCGTCAGCTAGATTGTTGCGAGATGTTGGACAAGAGACGCACTGTACTCTTTTTTTAAGTGCTTATGCTAGAGGTGTGCACAGTATGATGCCGTTGCTGGTTAGAGCCCGGGCTGGTCAAACTTCCATTTGTTTGCGGAGGACAAGCCGGGACAAGAGTCTCACTGGTCGATCATGCCGCCATGGATGTCGTCAGAGCTGCGTAGGTCAATACAGCAACAGCCTCTCAATGCCATCTTTACCCGCGGACCTGGTGAGAGATTTGCACAGGACTCTAGAGTGTCTCGGCCTTGAATCGTGCCAGCAACCAATCCGAATACTCGTGCCTGTCGCAAACCCGTCTTCAATAGCTCAGCGAACAAAGTGCAAGGGAGCACCGCCAACTGCACAGCACAGTTCGGTACAGTATTCCGGAGGATTCGTTACACCCTGTTCAGTTTGCAAAGCACACCAAGCCTGAGACACGCAATCATCAAGGGGACGCGTGTCAGAGCGGTTTCTGATTAGGAGGTGGGATCGTCAGAGCTTGGGGGCCCCTTGGAGAAACGGAGAGAGAGCATGGTCCAAGCTTAAGCTTCAAGCCATTATTTTCCTGATGAGCATCAGATTCTATTTTGATGTTTCGAAACAGGACGGGACACCTCTAAGCTGATGGTTGCGAGGCTGAGTTCAGCTGACACTCTGCCACTTTAAATAACAACCTTTCTTTTCTTTCTCATCATCCCAGCACGATACTATTTGCAATTATTTAAATCCCTTAAAACTATTGAACCTGATAGTTCTCGTCCATATTGCGTAACTGGGGCCGCTGCTCAGAATAGCGCAAGTTCACATGCCACCTCCTTAGCCACCGTTTTCCTGCAGAGATTGACCCTGCGGTCCCTGCCTTAGCCACCGGCTGTGGACCTGGGTCCTGCAAGGTACAGGAAAGGAAAAGAGGAGCTCATAGCAAATTGAAGGTGTTTAAATGATGAAAGTCAAAATCAGGGAGAGAAATGCTGCGTGTTTCGACATAGAGGCACAATTCTAGAGGCAACCTCGTAAAAAGAAACCACAACTACAATTGGCACAAAGCTTCAACTACAAACTGTCGCGTGACAAGACCTCTCTAGCAGGAATTGAGGCTCTCCTACTCCGTACTCAGGAGCTGTTCATTGCCCCTGAGCCCTGAGCGGTGTGGCGCCAGGCCCGCCCGTGGCGCCAGATCTTGTTGATTCTTGGACATTGAACAAGATCTTCGGTGACGGGCTGCACTCCGAAAGTGGGCACCGAAATTTACCGCTGCCGCCGTTTGCGTTCCCTCGACCGCTGCAACATCCTTGGCCCTTAAGGAGAAGGTTTACGGATCGTCGATTGAGATGGAGGCGGTGACATGCACCTGTCATGAATATTTGCTCACCAAATATCGAATACTCAAGGTCAAGTCCGAGCACCGAGAGACAATGACAGAGTCCCGGCTCTTCTAGACTCGCAAGGAGAGACATTCATTGTCACCGGCCTGTTGAGAACCGAGTTGGTGGAATCACTCACAGTTTGGCATCCACGGGGTCGTAAATGTAACTTTGATAGCACCAAGGCATCGAGGTAGTGCCGTCTTGTCACCTCCCATAATCGGACTCGAATCCGCTCGAACCCGGGCCTTCCGGGAACCTACCATCATGTTCTTTCGTTGCGTGTGCGGAATTCGTAACATCTAATACGGTTTTAAGGTATTTGCTAAGCTTTTGCTGTGGAGAAGCTGTTTGAGACCGTCGCGTGGACTGCTGTAGATGGATAGGATTGACTGTCGTGGGCGATCAGTGTTCCAGGCACTTGTTGACCAGCTAGCCAAATGACCTGAAGCAACAAGAAGTCCAGGAACCAAGTTTTACCATGCCATTCCAAGACATGGAGAGTCTAGAGGCACAGTGTCAGCCCAGCCAAGTATCAACGCCGGGCGCACAGGTCAAGGGCGGGTGAAGACCGATCGTCCACCTAACCCATAAGGCTTGCCTGGCTGTGCTGTTGCATAGACGACCGGAGTTTCATTTTCGCTAGTTCTCGAATGCTTGGTTCATGTTTCGGATCAGAGACTGAGGCTTTCCGAGTTCCACGAGTTTGGTCTGGAGGCCGAGGTAAAGACAGGTGTAGGTGGCTGTGCTCTGAGTTTGTGTGATTGCTGCGCTTGGAGGGGAATGTGTGCACCCGCGACGCTTTATCCGTATTGCCTGAAAGTCGATTACTGCAGGATTACTGCAAGAGTCAACGCAACACCCGTCCAGCGTAACAGCTTGTCAGTACTGATTGTCTCGTTATCTGTAACTCGCTTACAAACCGTCACAGCCGACGAAAGCCACCGAGCGGTGGAGTGTCGCGCAATCTCGTGAGAGTCTGTCCAACATGAAGTCATAGCAGGGCCATTGCGTCTCGGCAACGTCAATCTGATACCCAACATACTTACCGACGTCGACAACGTTGCGGTCTACAGCCCAACTCAAGGATTCTCGAGAGACACATCCGGGGGCCAAGCACATTTGTGAGAAAAACACTACCTGTGGGGATGTGACTGCATCCTCGTTGCGGCTCCGGATGTTCCCCAGGAAATAAAACGGCCGGCGGCGGGCAGGAAAACGTGTCGGACATGGAAGCTGAGCGTGGGGGGTTACGTATTTTGAAAAGCAATCGACATCATCACCAGGAATGCCATGCCTTGGCCAGAGAAGAAAAAAATCGGTGAAGCGGGTTGCGTCCTGAGGCACGTTGTGTTCGGAAGCGCGGCGATAGGGTCATGGACGAATTGGAGACGGCGATGGGGTCAAGTCATGAGCGACTGCGGCTATGGCCGGTGATTTTCCATCCACTGGACGACATCCTCCAAGGTTGAGCGTAGTTGTGCGGGCGTCGAGGCGTGTGGATGAGGCGATACAGGCATGGCGGATGGATCAGGTCGAGTCATGGTGGAAGAGGGCTAGTAACTTAGAGGAAATCGTCGCATGAGGACACAAGATAGCTAGTAACTTAGGGGAAGGCAGCGCATGATATTCAAAGACAGCTAGTAACTTAGGGGAAGGAAGACCCGCGATTCTTATGCTCGTTGGCTCCGAGCACCTCCGAGGGCCCCAGCCGAGGACCCCAGCCAACTCCTCCACGAAGATACGGCTAGTAACTTAGGGGTAAGGAGTGCCGGGCATCACCTGGCAATACGTGCAACTGTGATAGATGCCATTACCTAACATTACATAAACCGCCGACGGCTCCAGTGCGCGCGGTGGTGGCTACCTGCGGCTTTGACGCTGACATCCCACGTTTCCTCTGGCCGGCGGGCGCTCAGAGGTTGCGCAGAGGTTGCTCAGATGATGCTATCGCCAGGGCCATTCAGAGTCAACTTTTCCGGGCAACAACACCTAGCGAAAAACATAGGATGGTTGACGTCCGGCACTTGCTAGGAGGGGTTGCGCCAATTGGGGAATCGGGGATTTTGGGGAAACAGAAAAAAGAATGGAGAATCTGTGATCGAGAGCGTAACAGAAACCAGGCCCTGTCCTGTCGAGATCCAGCGGGGGGGCACGCCAGTTCCAGAAGGGATGACACTTGGCCAACAAGAGGACAGAAGTCGAGTCGGGGGTCTCTTCTGCTAAGCCGGAATCAGTTTGGACTCACTGGCAATTGGTGTCGGATGACCCGATGACGGGCAGTCAGCTCCCACCCTTCAGCTTGCAGGGGGATCGAGTTTAGTGGTGTGCTGATGTTTGGTAGATGGGTTTTTGTGGATGACCTCCAGTCCAGAACACGAGTCTTGTCGAGTACAACGTTGACAAACGACAACTCGACCCGAGCATCCATACCCATTGACAAGGTCTTAGATCGTAACCCCCGCGCCGTCAATGGCTCCCGGGATCGACGCTATTACCTGATCTCTTTTCTTCCGCTTCCAGCCCTGGGAGGGTCCCTGTGTCAGGTAGCTTGCCGCCGGCCGATTGCAGCCATCAACAAAGTCGGCGAGATGGAGGGCAGTGCTCAACAGCTCCGAATACAAATGGAAGCTGTCTCGCTCTTTCGTTGAGGACTTTTCTTCTCTTTTCTTCCCTCATCATACACACTCACTCTTCTGCAAACTTCTTTGTTCCTCAACAAAGCACCCTTATCTCTCTTATCAGAGTCCACTACGTCATTTCTCCCCCCACATTCCGCCCTTCACCCATAAACCGCAATCATGAACACCGGTCTCATTGACAGCCGCTTCCTCTCCAAGCCCGAGGAGCTTGGTGTTGTTGCCGTTGGATTCTCTGGCGGTCAGGTAAGGCATACAATCTCTTGACTGTGAAATAAGAATTTTCGCATGTGTGTGGTTGCAATCGTATGCTGACTCGTATCCTCTTCTAGCCCAAGGCCGGTGTCGACGACGGCCCTTCCGTGCTTATCGAGGCCGGTCTCCTTTCTGAGATCCGAGAGGAGCTCGGCTACAAGATCTTTGGCGATGAGAAGGTCCAGCAATTCGACGACATCATCCCCGAGTCGGACCCCGACTACCGTGGCATGAAGAAGGCCCGCCACGCCTCGGCCGTCACCCGCAAGATCGCCTCCCAAACCTATGAACACTCCCGCGAGGGCCGCATGACTCTCACCCTCGGCGGTGACCACAGCATTGCCATTGGCACCATTGCCGGCACTGCCAAGGCCACCCGTGAGCGTCTCAACCGCGAGATTGCCGTTATCTGGGTCGATGCTCACACCGACATCAACACCCCCGAGAGCAGCGACAGCGGCAACATCCACGGCATGCCCGTGGCCTTCCTCACTGGCCTTGCCAAGGATGACAACGAGGAGTACTTTGGATGGATCGAGGATGATATGCGCCTGAGCGTCAAGAAGATCGTCTACATTGGCCTCCGCTCCGTCGATATTGGCGAGCGAAAGATCATCCGCGAGCACGGCATCAAGGCCTTTAGCATGCACGATGTCGACCGGTACGTTTTAACCTTAAACTTTCCCCTGAGCCCTGACTAACTCGCAACTATAGACACGGCATTGGCCGCGTCGTCGAGATGGCCCTCGCCCACATTGGCAACGACACCCCCATCCACCTGTCCTTCGATGTCGATGCCCTCGACCCCATGTGGGCTCCCAGCACCGGAACTCCCGTCCGAGGCGGCCTCACCCTCCGCGAGGGTGACTACATCTGCGAGGCTGTGCATCAGACCGGCAACCTCGTGGCCGTCGACCTAGTCGAGGTGAACCCCAAGCTCGCCGATGGTGCGCAGGCTGAGCAGGACACTATCCGTGCCGGCTGCTCTCTGGTGCGATGCGCCCTTGGTGAGACCCTCCTATAAGCGGGAGATGTGTCTGGAAAAAAGTGAACTTTTTGTATGATGGATGGGAAATGCATTGGGATGGGAGTATTTATGATATCCTTGAGTTGAATGATGATTGGGCCGGCGCATATAGGACTACCGAGATCACTCTCGAAATAAAACGTCACAACTTCTTTCCTCGGGAACCGACCTTGCCTTTGCTACTGCTTTCACATGAGATTTAGTAATCGCCTCGAGTAAACTGTCAAGTAAACTGTTGAGAAAACTGTCAAGGCGAAAAAGATCGTCTGGGCTTGCATGACACCCAGGGTCCTAGTCAGGAGTAACATAGAAAACGTCAGCTCGGAAGTCGGTGAGAAGCATGTCACCGCTTGGCGAATCCTGTCAAGCCTCACCCGAGGCATACAGAAATAATTCCAGAAATCAAAATCCCAGGCGATCCGAAATAAAAGAATCCATCTCGAAGGCTGGGCTTTGTGACGTGTATCCATTCAGAAGCTGCCAAAGCGTCATCGTCCGCCCCGGAAATGCACGTTTGGCGTGCGTCCCAGCCATCGGGATTTACAAGGGGGGAGCTCCCAGCCTCCTAAAGTGAGAAAGCCTCACCAAAATAAAGGGTGTCGGACAATTTTTTAAATGATGAACGCCGAGACCATGAACTGACATTGGACGGACAAATAAAAATCGTGTGGCGCTTGGGTTATAATTTCTTTTTGGGCATTTGTTGACTTGGACTTCTTTTACTTCCATTGCCCCGTCGCGTTGATGATTTGGTAATTTGGCCAACTTCCCATCAACAACATCAACACCATCGACGATTAATAACTCAGCTTCCAACGCGCCATCTCACGAGCTTCGAATACCCGCTACTCAACCCAGCGACAAAGCGACACCAAAACATCATCCACCACCTGTCTCCTCAATCCAAAATCTCGCCTTGGCATCCATCTTGACGCCCGAGATTCCGACGTCACATCACGTACAGCGCATCACCCGCCAATCTCCACCACGCGAATCGACCCGACGAGGCGAACCAACATTCCTCTCGCGTGAGGCATCACCGCTTTCGTATCCCCCATTCGAGGCCTCTGCATCTCGAGCGGTCACAAACTCACATTGGGATTGAGGACCTTGCTTTTGCTGTCAGGCACACGGGAACCACTGGCTGATCAACGGCCGCGATCGGTGGGGGGTTAGGCGCTGCCTTGCGACGTGGCAGTCCGTTGCGCATTAGGTATTCAGAGGGAAGAGCGACAGCAGGCTTTCTTGACTTGTCTGGGATTGGTTCGAGGAATAAGGGGAAACGTTAAAAGGACGTGAGCGTCACGCCGAGCTTCAACGACGAGTTACGATTGATTGAGCTGGGACGACAAGGTTTCCAGACAAACACGAGGTTACACAGGCCGAGTTGATGCAACGCTTGGTCTGTATTTGAACTGGTTCTTTCCCCAGAGCAGCTATCACGACACCAAGTTTCTTTCAACACCAAAACTCGAGGGCTCGACTACCATCACCATGGTCGCCAAGTCAACAACGACCGGCTTCACCGGCTCGACTGGATGGACGGGCACCAGCTTCACGAGGTCTGCCCTGTCCTCCAGTCGACCACCCGCCAGCCATGTGCGGACCTACAACTGGCCGCCCATCCAGCTCAACTTTTGGATCTTTGTCATTCTGCTCGCCTCGTCGTCCATCATCGGTGTCTTTGCCAGCTTTATCCAGATCCAGGAGCAGCTCCTCCTCCCGATCCCTTGGTACGCACATCTCCAGGTCCACGTCGGCAATCATCACTAACTTGCGCAGGTACTTCCCCTACTTCATCACCGTCGGCTCCCTCACCGTCATATTCATCATCGGCATCTTCTGGCTCATCGCTCAACGACGTCTTCTCCCTGCGATTGTCATGATCGGCGCCTTCATGTTCTTTGTGCTATGGCTCGTCGGGCTCGTCATCGTTGGAATACAACTGTTTGGAAATGACTCGATCCAGAGCGTTTGCGACGTGCAGGTCTTTGGGCGTAACCCAACAGGGCAGAGCGAGCGAACCATGGCCTGGCTGCAACAGCGAAACATCTGTACGTGGACACTCTTAAAGCTAACCTGGACTGGACTAACGAATTGCAGGTCAATGTTGGCAGTTGGTTTTCGCCATGTCGCTGACGGGCACTGTCTTCTTCATCTGGGTCATGATCATGGCCTACCAGGTGTTTGTCAACTCATAGGGAGAGTACAGCACGCTAAAAGGACGTCGAGGGTGAGACCATTTTGGTTAACGATAACGATGCATGGCCTACGAGGCACGGAGTCAATGATTTGAATGAATACCAAAGTTTGAACGCACGCAAAGAAGCGCAGCATGGGAAGGAGTTTTATTACGACCAAGAATTAGGCCAGATTTGGATGATCTACAGTACTGAACTCGTTTTGAGATAGATATTTTTGAGCACGTAAATGTTAATAGTCAAGAGAGAATACAATCTTCATTTGCAAACATACGGCATTGTCAATTCCCTCGACTTGGCTCCCTCCCGCGCTCACACCTACCGGAAGCTATCTGACGCTAAAAGCTTGCGAAGCTTCCAAGCACCTCGGCCCATGTCTTGTTCCTGTCTAGCTCGGCCGTGATGGAGCTCACAAACAGCATCCAGACCAGAACCCGCATTCAAGCAGCTTATCTTGAATGGCTGTATCACGGGTCAGTCACACGCTAGCTCAGCCCAGACGGGCGCAGTTCAGCTCGGTAAGGGTATCAAGCCTTGCCCCACGGGATCTCGCGGTGTTTCGGACAGATTCAGCAATTGGGTTTCAAACGACCCTGATTCCTCCATACCAGCTGCCTTCGTCAATGATGTTTCCCAGGCCGTATTCCCGAGATCTGGGCTTCAACCCGTCTTCTGGAGCTCTTCTACTGGCTTGGCCTTGGATGATCGGCGTCGGCCGGATGCGGGATGATGATGAACTTGGCCGTCATGGGCACATGCGAACAAGTTGGTTCAGGGTCTAGAGTGACGTAGCGCGACAATCGTACCCCCCCTGCCCGCCTGAGTGAGGGGTTTGGATTCAGGTCTAACCATGAAGGCGATGACGAAAGAAGAGGGGTCGTGATAGCCTGGTTCGAGGCAGGAAATCAAGATGGATCTGCATGTCATTCCTCTTTCCGTTGATTGATCCCGAGGGGTTTCGGGCACGTTGGTCTGGGTATAAAAGGGACGGATGGTCTGGCTTATGTTGAGTCTGTTCTGTAAACCATCGCAACTTGTCTCTTAACTTTGCATCACAAGCCTTTCTTACCAACAACTCGACATCATGGATTTCATCAAGGACGCCGTCTCTAACGTTAGCAAGGGCCAGAAGTCAGAGGGCCAGAAGGAAGAGAAGAAGGGCGAGAGCCAGGACTACCTTGACAAGGGTATGTCCAAACAACCTCATTACTAGGAGACGAGATCGTTGACAGGTTTTAGGTGTCGCCTTTGCCTCCTCCAAGGCCGGCTTCAACATTTCTCCCGACCAGCAGGAGAAGGCCACCGACTTCGCGCGAGAAGCTTATGAGAAGCAGACTGGGTGAGTGATCAATGTGGCTGATGAGCTGAGCTGTGGCTGACATTCGAGACAGCAAGAAGGTCGATCCCAAGATCTCCCAGTAAGGAGACTACGATATGGATAATGTAATGGATGCTCAGAATGATATGAGCTTTATATGAATTAATACGACATATTCCCAATCAAGTTCTTGTTATTACACCTGCTCCTTGTGATTCTATCATCTATGTGGCCAACACGGTGTGGCTCGAGCTGTGGCTACCTCTATGAACCATTGAGTTTCTTGCCAATTCCTACCCCGGCAGGGCTGTGATAGAAGCGAGGAATCCTAGTCGTAAATCCAATCTGCGGAATTCCTCCGCCATGTTGATGTTGTGTCGTGATTGTATCTAGACTTTTGCACAAGCTGGTCGATACAAATATTGACTAATATAGGGGGACCAAATCTACCGGGACTGCATAAAGCTCCTATCGGGAATGCCGAACTGAACACCTAGGCCAGATCAACAGAAAGCGCCAATGGAACATTACCAACACAACAGACAAGGCATTGAACTCTCGCCGCTCAACTCATTTAACGAGACCCGTCCGTGACAAAACACCACGAATCCCTTCAGCAGGTGTCACGGTTGTCCCCGGCAACCAGCTGGGCTTCTGGGCACCAGGCGCATGGGTGACGGCCCACTATCCTCCCCTCCCGCGCCGCTAAAGCTACAGGGCTCCAGGGCCTCACTGGCCACTCGGCGGCGCCCAAGCCAGCGCTACGGGGTGCTCTGGAGGGGCCGCCCGGATCCCGTTCAACGGGCGCCCGACGGCGCAAACAGCCCAGCACAGAGCAGTCAAGGTTTTGCCTCCAGTGAGAGAGCGACAGCGAGTGGTGACGCTCAGGCAAAACATCGAGAACCACCGCGGGAGTCAGCCGTTTCCTCCCTTTTCCTAGAAGCCAACGACCAACAAAAACCCACAGCTGCTGCAAGAGCCAGCTCGCCCTCCCTGCCCAGCCCAGGGCTTTTCGCCTAGACAATCACGCCGCTGCCGCAATGCATCATGGCCACCGATGAGCAAGACCATGGCCAAGGCCCCTCCGGCCAGCAGCCCTCAAGCCCCAGCAACAGCAACGGGTCGCGTCCCCAGACGGCCCATCGCGTCGACGACGAATATGATATCGCTGAGACATCTACCACGACAGCAGACACAGTCGCAGCTACTTCCCCGGCGCAGGCCTCGACAAACCCGACCACCGCGACCTTGGACCTGATGGCTGATGCTACCAAGAGCAAATCCCCGACACCCACGAATCTCCAACCGAGAAGCGCCTCATCCTCAAGAGCAGCGATCCGCGACAACAATGCAATGCTGCGAGTCCCCGGGCATCTAGCCCCTGAAAGCAGCTACTTTGACCCCGTAACCGTCGATTTCACAAGGGGCCCTGATGATTCCTTGACTGAGGAGGATGTCAGGCGCCACCTGGGAGACGTGGAGTCTAGCTTTTTGCCCGCCCTATCGCCTATTCCCACGGCATCGACGAACAACGCGGGCGGTGTTGATGACACGTACCAATTTGATTCGCCGACAAAGAAGCCAGTCCCCCGACTTGGACCAACGATACAGGAGCAGGACGAGCACGATGTGACCACCACGGCAACCAACACCACCTCTAGCTTCGAGAACTTCGACTCATCCCCTACCGCCGCCGCTGCCCGGAGGACCATCTCGCGAGCTGTTAGTATGGCCAGCCAGCCAGGAGATAACCAAGGCGCGGCCGACGAGAGCGAGGATCGCGATACAGAACACGAGAGTTCCATAATATCCAGCTCAGGAGAACACGAGAATCAAGGCCAGTCTCTTGCTGGTAGTACCCCTGGCCATTCCTTGCGCAGCCGACGACCCAAGTACTTGCGCAGTCGCTTCGGAAGCCAACGATCATCGACATCTTCTTTCGTGACAAACCCCGAGTCACACGAAGGCAGCGACATGACTGTTGGCCTTGGCACCGACTATGCCCTCCAGTCTGGCGGCGCTGTTCCCGCCATGGGAATGACACGACACACGAGCAACCCCATCTTGAGGTCCATCAGCATAGGAAGCATAGGATCAGCCTTTGGCGCAGAAGATTACACCGACACGTCATTACCGCAACTGGAGCCGCTCCCCGAAGTCGATAGTCCCGAACGACCGCGACGCTCTGGTTTGCTTAGTACACCTAAGCCCTCTAAGGAAGGGTTCAATACCGCGCCAACAGACACAGTGATAGCAAGACATGTTAGGAACGTCCAGGTACCTGAGTCTCTGGCCAAGGAGTACAAGTTCAAGGGTGGACTAGAGACCCCCCGGAAACCTTCCTCGGTCACCATGGGCTCAGTCACCACGGCTCGGTCTGGAAGGAACTTGACCCTCAAAGAGCAGAGCAGCACTATCGAGAGGCTGTCCAAGGAGAACTTTGATCTGAAGCTCAAAGTTATGTTCTTGAGCGATCGTCTGGACAAGCTATCAGAAGAGGGTATCAAGGAGATGATTTCCGAGAATGTTGAGCTCAAGACTGGTCTTGCGGTGCTACAGCGCGACAACAAGGTTCTGCGAAGAAGAGTCAAAGAGTTGGAGAAGCAGATTAAGGACGAGGGCGAACGACCAAGCACAGCACAGAGCGGTACATCTTCAACAGACCAGACAGCCCGAATGGGTGACGAGGAGGCTCAGGAGCGAGAGGAGGAACTAATCTTTTTGCGCGAGCGGGTCGAGGAGTATGCAACAGAAATCGAAAGACTTCGATCTGAGAGTCTTAACAAGGAATCGGAGAGGCGAAAGTTTGCCGACATTGTGAGATCACTTGGCGAGAGGACAAGTGACAACTTGGGCAGACAGGAAGAAGCCGATGTCTGGAAGGACCTCCTTGAACAAGAGACAGCCCGGAGAGAACAAGCCGACGATGAGAACAGGAGGTTGCGAGACGAGGTCTTTAAGCTGAAGCAGGACATGTCGGGCTTGACCGGCGGACAGGGTGGTCTGCACCATACAACCAACATCTACAACATCACCAAGAAGCAGCGAGACGCCAACATGGAACCGAGTCGACCTGTTTCAGGCTTGTCAGGCGAAATAGAGGGCTCCAACGGCAACTTCAGCGCGGCCACTACCCTCGTTGATGAGTTGCGCCGAGAGAGTGAGCAGCTACGCCATGAGAATGCCGAGTTGCGACGAGAAGTTGGCGCCCAGACGTCAATGCTGACCTCGAGGAACCGCGAGAAAGAGCGCCTCTACCAAGAGATTGAGGACCTCAAGATGGCTCAGCGACGAGGTCGCCCCGCGCCCTCCACCATCGACAGCTTACTTGAGCGATCGGCTTCACAAGTCGGCGGTCCCGAAAGGCCACAGTCGCGCGGCAGCATAAAGACACGGACGCAGATAGAGGAAGAGGCAGAGCGCGAAGAGATGGAAAACAAGATGGCCGAACTCCGTGACAAGATCAGCGAGGTCAAGCTGCAGAATCAGGAGCTGCAGCGTGAGCTCGAGACTTGTATGGAGGACTTTGAAGCGGCCATCGACGGTAAACGCCAGGCCGAGGAGGCAGCACTGTCTCTGCAAGAGGATCTCAACAATGCCATGAACGACTTGGTTGCTTTGCAGTCGGAACGTGATGAGGCTCTGCGCGAGCAAAGCGACATGGAAAACGAATTCGAGTCGCTCCGAAAAGAAGCACAAGAAGAGATCGACGCTCTAGAGTCAGAGGCGGACCAGCATGCCGATGAGATGCAACGACTTCAAGCTGACCTTCAGGACCGCTCAGAGAATTTCGACGCCTTGCAGGAAGAGATGCGAAAGATGAGCGAGGCCCTCATTCGACTCGAAGACGACCAGGAGAGCAAGATGCGCCGGATCCAACAGCTCGAGCAGGAGTTGGATTCTTCCAACAAGGAGCTTGAGGAGCTGGAGCAGAAACTCATGGAATCCAACGATAAGAACCAGCGACTGTCGGTGCAACAGGAGTCTTCTCAAGGAGAGATTGCCTTCCTTCGCGAAGAGCAAGAGGGTGACAAGATCCGTATCGGAGATCTCGAGGCGGCACTGGCCAACGCCGAACAAAGCCTGCGCGAAGAAAAGGACCGGGTTAAGGAGCTGGAGAACCGCTTGCAGCAGGAGAGACACCAACGAGAGATCGTTGCGGACCAGGAGAAGGAGGAGGTGCAACAGTTCGTCAACGAGCTCAACAGGGAGGCGTCTGCTGCTAAGGATGAGGCACGACGCCTGCGTAAGAACTTGACGTCGAGAGAAGTGGAAGCTACCGAGTGGAAAGAGAGGCTGATGGAGCTCGAGAATAACTTGCGTGAGGCTCTGGGTGACCTCAACGGTACTCGTTCTTCCCTTCTCAAGGTATGTTCTACTCTAAGCATAGGGAGATTTGTGCTAATTCGGTGATAGTCTATTGCCAAGCTGCAACGAGAGCTGGAGAATACGATTCGCGACCTCGATGCAAGCAAGGCTGCATTGGTGGAGAAGGATCGCATCATCAAGATGCGTGATTCTCTACTCGAGTCTCATGCCCTTGAGAGCCGCAAGCTCGCCGAGCTGCTCGAAAAGGAGCGTGTTGCTCACAGAAACACCAAGTCTCAGTACGAGACGCACCAGAAGACGCACCAGCATCTTACTCGTACCGCCAGCAGTCAGGATATCCGGATTGCAGAGCTCGAGACGACACGGGGCCAGGATCGCAGGCGGATCGCGATATTGGAGCAGACTGCTCGCGAGCAACTTCAAGAGCGCAACGAACTGCTTCTTCTACTCTGGCAGAAGCTCAGCAAGCTGTGCGGCAGAGAGTGGGCAAATGGCAACGCTCTTATCGATCGACAGGTGCTGCCATCGCTGGAAGTGGTTGCCAACCGCCTTCCCGGCTTCTCCAAGAACTTGCTGGCTGCGGTCAAGGCCATCGAGCTCATGGTCGGCTCGTTCGAGTCCAGGATCAAGTCTGTGGAGCGAGATTTGTACCGCGAATATCAGACTCTGGAGAATAACCTCGACGTCCGCACCAAGAAGCTGGATCGACTGGAGACGATGGTGAGGAACTCGGTCGCGTCGGGGTCTTTGAGCCACGATGCCCGTTACTCTCGCCTAGAAGAGGCATACCGTCAACTCAAGGTTGAGAATACCACTCTCCGCACGGCCAACGATGTCCGAGCCCGGGCTGCGTACTCGTCTAGGGAGACTTCTGATTCGTTGATTCCAGTTCCAACCAGTGGCGGCGGCTCACCATCACCATCAATACCTCGTGGACCGGGTGAACAGAATAGAGATCGGTCCAGTCGGTCCAGGTCCAAAACGCGGACATCCACCATGACGAGATCATCCGGCACAGCCCTTCCTGGCTCTTCAGCTGGCGGACTGGGTCTTAGGGACATGGCAGCCCTCACCGACGAGGCAGGCAACAACAATGACAACCGATGGCTATTCCGACTGCGAGACATGGAGTACAAGCTCAAGATGGAGCGAGAGGGACGCAACCAGGACCGACACGCGGCGAGGCAGAGGCTGGGAGGACTGGAGTTGGAGAACCGAGACCTAAAAGAACGGATGAAGAGGGCGCTAGGGGAGATCGACTAATCAAGCATACGGCCAAAGGCAGCATCAGGAGTTGGGGAGGGCTCATAGAGAAGACATACGGTGCTAGGGTGTTGATGTTAAGTTATCTTGTATAATACCAGTATCGTTAGGGATGGGGCAGCTGCACTGCATTACTACGAGGGACTCGATGGTGTTGATGAGGAAGGGATCGACATATTTGACATATTCTGGGTATTTATTACGGCTTTTTAGTGATTGGCTTCTGTTTCTTGTGAGTGATGCCACCTGAGCCATCCATCACAGCCACCAAGGCTGGCTAACGTCGGGACATTGTCCACCGACACGCACATTGCAGCACACCGAGCCCACTCCCGAGTCGTCAGCAAACTTGCTTTTGAGTGTCCCCATCAGAGTGTGGATTAACTTTCGGGTATTTGCGAAAACGTGTGGTGGTATTTAGTAGATCCAGAGAGGAGGAGTGCGGACTTCCGAAAGGGGTAGTCCCGCACTCCTCACGGAAGGATATAAGAATGGAAGTGATGTGTTGACATTTGATGATGAGATGGTGGTCATCAGACACACAGACAGCTCTTACTCCTCTTTTCTTGTCTGAAATAGTGGCCATCATGTTGAGAGCTTCTCTGGCTAAAACGCCCAAGGGCTTTTGTCGACGTATGACGACAGCAGCGGCGCAAAAGTCAACAAAGAAGGAAGGCGACATTTCAGACGCATTCACGTCCCTCTCAGGCGCAAAGAGAGAGCCCCTCCCCGATCGATTCCGCGAACTCAAGTGCGACCTAGTCCGTGGTCGGGAAAAGGAGATTGTGGCAAGCTGGGGCAGACTCCTGCGACAGCTCAGAAGAGAAAACGAAATCGTTGCAAAGAAGGGTCCTTCTGTTATTCCTCAGGTTGAGTTTTCGGATTTTGAGAAGGATGTTGATGTCTTGAAGGAGGAGATTAGGAAGAGGGGTGCTGTTGTTATCAAGGGTGTTATTCCGGAGGCTGAGGCGAGGGCTTATAAGGATGAGGTTGAGGAGTATGTCAAGAAGAATCCTTCGACAAGAGGTGAGTATTTGTCTACGCTTGTAGATTTATACGCTGACAGTTTGTAGCTTTTCCGGCTCATGATCCTCAGGTTTATGAGCTGTATTGGTCTGCTCCTCAGCTCAAGGCTCGCGCTCACCCCAACTTTCTTCGGGTTCAGCATCATCTCATGTCCTTCTTATGGCACTCTTCATCCCCTGACACGCCCATCTGTTTAGATCAGCCGTTTTCTTACGCTGATCGTCTTCGCATTCGACAGCCCGGTGATGCCTCGTTTGCTCTGGGTCCTCACATCGACGGCGGCAGTGTTGAACGATGGGAGAAGGAAGGCTACGGCCGTGGAGGCGTATACGACCGTATCCTAGAAGGCAAGTGGGAAGAATACGATCCCTGGGACGCAAGCGGACGAGTGGAAGCTGTCAACAACCTCTACGACGGTCTCGGACCTTGTTCCATGTTCAGGATGTGGCAGGGCTGGATGAGTATGAGCCACACCAAACCAGCCGAGGGTACTCTTCTAGTGAACCCCCTCATGAAGCTGTCGACGGCATACGTGCTTCTACGACCATTCTTCCAGAACAAGAGAGGTCGTGCGTCAGCCAACTACCTCGACGAGGAGAACTGGGAGTTTATGGGTGTTGACGGCATGACGAGTGAGCTTCAAGGAGCTACGCCGGGGACCGGTCAGGAGTGCACAGATGAGCTGCACCCGCATTTGGATCTGGAGAGGACCATGGTGCATGTTCCTGAGATTCGGCCTGGAGATTTTGTAGGATGGCACTGCGACAGTAAGTCCCTTCTTCCAGCATCGAGTCTAATGCTAACACGATCAGCCATCCACTCAGTCGACAAAGTCCACGCCGGCAAAACAGACTCAAGCGTCCTCTACATCCCCGTCTGTCCCGTAACCCAGCAAAACGCAGAATACCTCGTCCGCCAGCGCGAAGCCTTCCGGCGTGGCACCCCAGGACCAGACTTCCCCGGAGGAGCGGGCGAGTCGGGGCATGTGGATCGGCCCACGGAGGAGATGCTTCGGGGGTGGGCGGACGGTGTGGGGAGGAGGGCGATGGGGCTGGAGAGGTTGGTCATTGATGAGGGGGCGAGGCCGGGAGCTAGGGAGGCTGTGGAGGCGTCGAATGCGGCTCTAGGGTTTTGAGATGTTGGTGATGCTTGAACTGTACACGTATTGATATCTGAAGAGGAAGAGTTTCCTGGCTGTACGCTGAGGATGGCCTGAATTGTACACGTATCGTTGATCCCAAACTGACCACGTTTGATGACCACACGTATTTTCACTATTGCTGTTGCCTGACAGTGAGCATATTTGTTTGTAAGCACACTGATATCATGTTTGTCCTTTCATGCACGGCCAATTTGAGGCTTGGTCGCATTTGTAAGCTGCAAAGTGAGATGAAGCCTCAAACATTGGAATTCGGACAGATGATCGTCCGGCTGTAATGTACCTTGTGTCCTAATTGCGGCAAGTTCCCCACTTGCAATGGTGATGTTGAACCAGTCTGACGATGAGAATGGTGTGAGTTGGTGATCAGTAAACAATGTTCCTGGTCTGGAAGTCGTCTAGCCCTGCAAGGATCAGCCTTATCCGTGATCTCCCAAATAAAAAAACTCACGATGGTTTGCTTCTCCCCCTCCTTCGGGTGTCGGTCCCGATGAGCCGCCCACTCCACTTGGGACAGGCGACGGCGTTTCAGCTCCACGGAAAATTACATTAGTAATACAGGTTGAGGAATCATCTGGAGTTACGTAGTAACTTGGGAAGGGCATTAGTAAAGCGCATGAGCGGTGAAGCAAGGAGTGAGAGGTCCAGAGTATGTGGGGGGACGTCAAGGTGCTTGGAGGAATAGACAGATATATATATTCAAGAGACTCGCCTCTCGGGAAGTTGAGCAAGTCCGACACTCATCACGCAATCCTCTTACACATACACACCATACATACACATACTCTCTTATCAATCAATCAGTCACCATGAGCTACGCACTCTACGACTCGGCCATCCTCCTGGCCAAGGACGCCCTCAACTCCCTCTCCGCCATCCTCAAGAAGGCCGAGGTCCACCCCAACGCCGCCAGCTTCCCCCAGGCCAGGCTCGCCGAGGACATGCTCCCCCTGAACTTCCAAGTTCACTTCGTCTCCGACGTTGCCCAAAAGATTGTCGCCCGCACCACAGGCGCCGAGCCCTTGACTCTTAACCGGGAGAACTTTGACACATTCGAGGCTTTCCACGCCCGCATCGCCCAGGTGCTTGAAGTTGTGGAGAAGGCGGATAGAGAGGCCGTCAACAAGCGAGAGGGAGAGATTGTCACGCTTGGTCTTGGACCTGGAAAGTCGGTGCAGCTGGCTAGCAGGGATTATGTCAACGGATACGCCCTGCCCAACTTGTTCTTCCACTTGACAACTGCGTATGCTATTCTGCGCAAGGAGGGTGTTCCCCTGGGAAAGCAGGATTACCAGACAGCTTTCCTGGGCAAGTATATTCAGGCTTAAGTGGAGGATAAAAGTGGTGAAGATATTGAAGGGAATAAAAAGCAAGAATAATTACCCAATTGTGTTGTCTATTGAAGTTATTGGAGTTATGTGAATGTGTTTCTCCGCTTGGTATTAGTTCAATGGCAGTTTATAAAGTGAATTAGAGTGTCAATATTTATACATATGAACATCAAGCATAAGCCCAGTCGTCTATGTATCCATGTCTCTGTATGTCTATCTAGGATTCCGGGGTCCATTAAACCGAGAGTCCAGTTGTCGCAATTGAGGGTCAGCAGATTGCAACCGATCTCATCTTTCAACCGACATGAATGATCAAGAGACTTATTAACATATACCGTCAAATAATTACGAAAGGAAACCTTCAAACCAATGTTGTTAATGACCTATATAAAAGGATAGAAGCACAAACTCACTACCAAAATGAGGTGTGTCTCAAGTCTAGGGTAGCCACCTTTGACTTTGTCTTTGTCATCCTCTACTCGCCACCCCGCCAAACATCAATTACACTCGCATCCGTAAGCTTCAACTTTCAACCTCAACCTCAAACATCGCATATTCCCAAAATGTCCGTCTACTGGTGGGCGCTCCGTCTGATCCAGTCCTTCGAGGTACCTTACCTTTCCAACCTCTTCAATGCCATGGCTAACAATTCCTAGGACCATATCGTCGCATCGGTACGAAAACGCAACCCGACCCTCCAAAAACCAATACTAACGATACTCAGATCCTTCGACGTCCAGGCTTCCACCGCGCTGTGGGAAAGATACACAAGACGATAAACGAGAAGCAATACGGTCGAAACCCCCACGAGCCGCTAGCACCCGGTGAAGCGACAGGTTCGCGACTCTCTCTGCATTACCCAAGGAGGTTGTCATGATGGGCTAACGGAAGGATGCAGCGGATCCAAACTCGAGCGATCGACATCAGAGATTCACAAAGCATTTCATCGACGAGTTGAAGAATCAGTTTCGGGGAAAACCGACAGAGTTGCCGAGCGAACGACCAAAAAAGTGAACAACGACGGCTACTTTTTGCTTTTCTTTTTTTACGATGATATGATACCCAATTATACTCTACTCTCGGAATGCGATGGACAAAGGCTTGCTTGAATTGTCGATGGGCGGCAATGGGAAGAGAAGGGTCAAATATGGATGGATAACCACTGCGAATGGGCAGACAGACAAAGGTTGACATGGCGTTGGGTAACAAAACGGACTCTTTACTGTCAAGACACGAATTGAAACTGGCTAATGCCAAAACTCCTACTCTGCAAGCGCTGAATACACCTACAACCCTCCCGTGGCAATACTTACAACTCCATCAATAACATCCGCGATAAGCTCATCATCGTCTTCATCACCGGAACCCCCCTTCCCAACCCTCATCATGGCAACCTGCCCCGTAGCAGCATGCTTGCACTGCTTCTTGGTCTTCCCCCAACACTTCTGACACAAATCCTTATCCCAACATTTATTGCAGTGCCATACCATCTTGCCCTTTTTGATATCCTTCCAGCATCCGCTGCAGCCCATCGACGAGCGTTTACGCTGCGGGAGATCTTTGCCTGCTGCGAGAAGGACCTGTGCTGCTGTGGGAGGACGGTGGCATGTTGGGCAGAAGTAGTCGATGGTGTGTTGTGTTGCGGAGCGGTAGACTGTGTCTGAGGGTGCGAGGCCTTTGCCACAGGTTTTGCAGCGGATCGCGACAAGGATCTCGATGGTTTGGAGACCTTGGGGTTGGCTTGACTGGACGTATGAGGGTTGTTGGATTGGGGGGGGTGGTTGGTAGGGCGCAGCTGGAGGATAGTTGTAAGCCGGAGCTGCAGGAGGAGGCTGATATTGCTGCAACGGCGTAGGAGCTTGTCCATTCCACGGCCTAGGTGGCATTGGAGGTGATACTCTTCCAATCTGTAACTCAATCCTCCACATGGCCTGCACAAACTCTTCCCTATCAAACTGCCCATTCCGATCTCTGTCTGCTTCATCCCAAATACCTGCAAGATCCGTCCTGAATAGCCCACTCGTCATGAATACCCCCGCTGCTTCCATGCCGTTGAGGTAGGGTTTGCCACGAGCTTCGTTGGCAAATATTGCCTCGTAGCGTTGTCTTGCTGCTGGAGGAATCTCTTGAGTAGATGCCCGTGGATAGGTAGCTTGTTGTACGCCGTTCCATGGTGTATTGTCTGGAGGCGCAGTGTAAGAAATGGTACGTCGATGATTTGAACCATCATTAGCCGGCGGGGGAGAAAGTCCAGAAAAAGAACTTGGTCGATGTTGGGACCGAGGCGAGCTCGAAACAGACAATCTGTTACTGAATGGCCCGTGAATAAACGAGTTGAGCACATCATCAGACGGTGACTGCTTCTCCATGGCCATGACCACCAGCTGATCAGGAAGTTTAGTAGCCAACATCTGATACAAATGCTTCGACCGTGTTCCTGAAACCGCTTCGAGGAAATACTGATCAGGATTGCAAGGGCAGAGAACAGTATTCCTCCCCAACACAAACCCAGTATTCTTCAACTCCCCATTCGTCAAAGCCTGTAAACTCGTCTGCAACGACTGCGACAACATGGCAGATAACAACTCCCTATCAGTCCGGACAATGACGGCTTCCTGCGCTCCAAAGAAAACATTGCGGATTGGTGAATACTGCCGTGTTTGACAGCTCAGGTCAAGATACTGCAAGATGAGACGGTGAAAGGTGTTGGAGAAGCCGCTTGAGTGAGATACCTGGACTGTTCCGTCGTTGAAGCGGATAAACCAGCCGCCTAGGGGAGAGAAGGCGATGTGTTCGACTGATGTGGCAGGTCGAGCTGCTGCGAGTAAATCTTGGCGATTTGATAGAACTATGCGTGTAAGCTGAGTCAACATATTCTAGCGGTTGCACTCACGTTCGCCTCCCTTGGTCATAATCGCATAGGTCCCATCAGGTGCCGTCGAGACCCATGATATCAAGGTACCGACCTTGTTAGCATGGCCACATGCATTCCCTAGACGATCCCATAACTGCTGAAGAGGACCAGGTAGGTTCTTGCTGTAAACCGTTAGCCATCATCATCAACCAACAACTGCTTTCACTCACGCCACAGAAAAGTAATCATTCCCAACAGCCCAAGAATCCTCACTAGTTCCCAAGTAAACAAACATTCTGAATCCGGCAAGATAAAAACCAATGCATCTACTCCAACGCCAAGGGCACCATCACGAATTATAAGTCTTCCCACCCACAATCGCAATCTCCAGCCCGTAACCGCTAAGAATCCTCAATTGGGCAAAATCCAACCATCAATCAACTCTTCATGTCGGATTTAATTGAGGCGCGGGTAAATCCATGTCCCGCTGAAATCGTCGCAAGGCGTCTTTGGTGGATGTTCATTTCCCGAATAGGCAAAATCTTGGGAGGCCGAGGCGCAGTCCATGAAGCGTGATTTGCTAGGCGGACGATCCGTCGGTGCTGGCGGTCAGCACCACGCGATTATTCCTCCGTCTCAGGCGTATTTTGCATTGTAAAACGAACTACGAGGGGACCAGTAGATCAATGGCACGTAAGACAGGCTGTTGAAACGCTTGTGGCTGCTGGAAATGAGGTCACGATGCTGGGACCACCTGAGAGAATAGACTGAAATAAACAAACTGACGAATAGTAATGATCGGCCTCGTCACCGAGACTAGATTCCTACTCGTCAAAGGTGGTACTTGGTTCCGCCAAAAACAGGAGCCATCTGGCCCGGCATTTCCTTCTCAATGAGTCCCTTGAACCTCCATCCCGTGCAGTGACCCGGCATAAGTACCGTGGGCTTGAGCGCCTTGAGATCCTCGATACTCTTCTTCATCTTTTCCGGGGCGGCGTCTGCGAGATGGTAGCCGCCGACAATCGCATGAATTGGACTGTTGTCAAGCTCTTTGGCGTGTCTGGCAACATTGATAAGACCGGCGTGGCTGCAGCCGGTGAAGACGACAAGCCCCTTGCCTATAGTCTATTAGCATTGCCGGTTCAAATGCAACCTGAGGCATACCTTTGATCTTGCACATGACAAACCGCTCGTCCATGATGAGTTCATCCTTCTCCCACGTGTTGGTCTCAGGCTCATAGCGAATGCCGCCCCGAACTCCAAGCTCATAATCCGTCTGCCGAGGAATTTCGCTCGAGATCAAAAACATGTCGTCCAGCACCGTCTGTGGCTGGGTATTGGTCTCGACCTTGCCACCTGCGTTCTCAAGTTCCTCCAGAGTAGGGTCTGCTTCAAGCGACAAGATGTGCGGACCTCCATTGTTGCCTCGGTGCGCGGGACGATTGGGAGGGACGACAACCGTGACTCTTTCGCCATCCGCTTTTCCCTCGTTGACGAGTTTGATGGCAGAGACCATGCCGCCAGAATGATCGCGATGCCAATGAGACAGAGTCATGACTTCAACCTTGCTCAAGTCGAGTCGAAGTCGCTTGGCATTTCTCTCAAAAATATCGCCCTCAGGTCCACTGTCAAACAACAAGCTGTGGCTTTTCCCATCCTTCATGACAGTCTAGAAAGTCAGCTTTAAGCTGAGAAACTACGCTCGGTATTCTCACAATGAGCAGCGAAAGGCCAAGTGCGCCACAACAGAGGTTCCTCATCGGAAACTCCGCCTTTGCACCGCCTCTAGCCGCTGGATCTGGAAGCACATCGAAAGGCGCGCCACGGAACGACTGAGTATGCTTGACGTGGGCATTCGGACTGGGTGAGATGTAGTCGATCTCATCGTTGACCAGAACGACGATTTCGATATTGTCGACTTCGACCAAAGAAGGGTACGCCATTGTGGTATCTGACAGTAAGATAAATAAAGATGGAGAAGTTGATACAGTCTTAGAGGCCAAGCAAGCCTCTTTATACACATGTTCGCTGTCCGCGGACACGGAGTGCCAATGCTGACGGTCTCACTCTATTGAGTGCCAACCTGCGCTTGTGGTTCGACTCTAAACCTGACCCTCATGAAAATAGATCGCTTTTGCGAGGTGCGGAAAGGGCGGAATTCCGTTCGTCCATCTGCCGTGCTCGGTCGCCGAGGTGGCTTTGTATCATGGCCTCATGTAACTTATGTTTCCGAAATGTTGCCGACTGGGTCTGAATGTGGACAAAACACATAGGCCTTCAATATGGCGTCGCAAAAATGTCTCGAATGCGCAATATTTGCGGCCAGAGTGTGATATGGGTTAATGATATATCTGTCATGTGTGGATCGTAGAGTCACTGATCAGGTAGCATACTGTCCCCAATCTCCCCAGTTGAATGGAAGAGCAATATCCAGGTTGGCTTCGAGCGCATCTTCGACAGCGTTGAGGTTGAAGTTGGGATCGATATGTCCAAAAACATCCTGCCCCGAGATGGCGTCTATGAGTGAAAAGTCGACTGGCTGCTCGACGCTCGGCACAGAGTTGATCATGGTCGGATTAGCCACCGGAACCGTGGATTCAGGTTGTCTTGGGACAGAGTTTGGCTGCGAATTCGAAGATGGAGCTGAGCTCGGTGTTTCTCCTGGAGGAGGAGGTGGTGTTGACTCCTTGGTGAGAGTTGTCGCGGCACGCTCCATCTCTTTCAGAACTCTCTCGCCAAGACCAGCAACGACATTAGCGCTCCAGAAGTAGTCACCAAACTTCCTCAACATTTCACAATTTCTCCGGAAGGAATGCATCGCCCGAGCTCGGAACATTGGCAGGCGGCTATGTCTCATCTTGCGATACTCAACACTGAGTGCTAGACAAACAGCATAGGGGACGAATGGCATAGGACTGAGATGATCACGTAACACGGCACATGCTATTCGCTCAGCTGCGAGTGAGCGACGCGCATTGGCTGATGGTGGAGGAAGAGTCGAAGCTGCTGTGAGAGTGCCTGGTCGAGGTAGTCGACACGATAGGATAATAACCGCATGATAGAAAGTCTCAATGGTGGCTGTACACGTTAGCATATACGCAGCCAGAGAAGAAGTCATACTAACCAATCAATGAACCCGGAACTTTGAGAGCGTCGGCATTCACAATCATGGCCTCGAGCACAGGAAGATCAATGTAGGCGACCTTGTCAAGACCAGATGCCTCCGCACTTGGTCCTGGGCGGTACAGCTCAATGACCTGGTCGAGCCACTGCACCACAGATAGAAGCAGTCGAAAGCATGGTGGACGCTTCTTAATGCATCCGTCGAGATTCGCACCAATGTCTCTCTCATGCATCAAACATGGTCTTCCGTAAGCCGCCGCGTTGATCCTGTCGACAGCCCAGACCGCGCAAAACAACGTCTCGAGTTCTTCGCAGTTTGGCGCGTCGTATCTAAGCAGGTGTAGGCCGAGGGTCTGGATATGGTGGATGGCTCGCCCGCCAAGTTGTGCTGGGAGGTCAGCTTCCTCAGAGCTGCTTGGTTGTGTATAGAGGGATAGTATGACGAGAGCCCTGATGTGAAGAACACGGTCGGTGATGATGCTGGTTTCAAGAATAGCCCGCACTGCCGAAGAGATGGACTGCAAAAAGTCTTGGCACGTCAAAATATCATCACCCCGATTCTTGAGTCGAAGATAGCGAGACATGGAGGGATCGGTGGAGGCTGCCAGACAGACCAGTTGCCGTAGAACGATGGTAGTGGGCTCATCAGAGGGGCCCTCCAACGCCGTCTCCGGGATGATGGGAAAGATGGGATGAATCTTCTGGAGAAACAACCGCTTCAATTTGCGATACTCCTTCTCCGGAGGGAGACACGACAGACAGTGCTCCCGGACAAAGGGAAGCAAGAACTGGTCCATGATCGGGGGAGGTCGTGACGTGATGAACTGAGATGCCTGGCCTGGCCCCCCGACCGTGGACGAGAGCCAGATACCGACATCGCCCTTTTGCGAAGTCTCACGAATTGATGCTGAACCTGTCGCCTCCACAAACATGCCCTCTGGGTTCAGATCACCAACGAAACGCGAAGATGACTGAGGCTTTGGCGTCATGCTGGCTGACTCTCGTCTTGAAGGCGTCGCGACGGGCCCTGCTGAGTCGCCATACTGAAACGAGGCTCTGTTGTTGCTGGTACCATTTTGCTCGGGTAGAGCGCTAGAGTGAGTCTGGGTTGATCCTGTCAAGGCCAACGGAACGGATCTATAAGGTGATCAGCATGGAGAGACATGTCAAGCATCAAGGCCCACTCACGATGACCGGGATGGAGATGTCTCGTCCTGGTCCTCTGGTCCGGCGACAGCCGTCGCAGCCACTGGACTATCGTCGCGTGAATCCTCAGCGTGAATGCATCGCCTCTACATAAAAACAGTCAGAAAAGTGTCGTCGAGTCATCAAGGTGTCACAGGCTGACCTTTTTTCGTCGACACGCGGCACAGGCGTGCTGGACCTGCTTGCGCTTGACGGGGAGCCCCCCGCGGTTGGGATCCGAGGCCACAAACTTGACCTGCTTCGACGACAGCTGGGGCATCGCAGGTGTTCACCACGGGAGACTTTCTGAGGCTGGTGTGGTGAGCCTCACTTGGTGGTGGTCGCAAGGGTCAGTTGCAGATGGTGGAGTGGAGATGTTTGGCGAAACGGTGAGTGATGAGTCGTGGAATTTCCCAAGGTGAAGGCGGGACGGAGACCCTCGTCGGTGAGGGAAGCTTGGTGCAAGTGGCTTAGTCATCTCGGTGAGGGTTTATTTGAAGTAGTCCAACATGCCGCAGTTACCGGACAGCCGAGGAACCGAAGGAGAGAGTGTTTGATCATGCGACTGAGATGCATATCGTATCACGGAGGCGATTGATTTTCTGATAAGCATGTGTAGAGGTCTACATCATGACTGCGGGTTTGGATGTTTGGATTGCTTCATTCGAGGTCTCCACTCAGTAGGTGCCTGCTGAGAGCTCCGCTGGAACTGCCTAGAGATCGCTAAAGAACCCCTGGCTGCTCATGGTTTTGTGGATCTGGATTTTATTGACTTGAGTTCTTGGCCGTGAATGTTTTGATTGCCGAGAGTATGACGTTGCATGCTGTGCTCGGTTCTGTGGGTGCTATTTTGGTGGAGTGAGATCAAAACAGCTTCATCATCAGCATCATAAAGCTTTCAGCAGCCCAAGATGAAGCAAAATGATAAGCAACAGTATCAACAACATCATGACACCACCTCCACCATCCCTCCTGGTTGCCCCTTCAATATCCCGTCTACAAACGCAGTGGGACCTGAACACAACAAACAGCACAACACGATCCCCCGGTCGTGAATCCGACCCGTCCTCTCAACGCGACGTTCACACCAAAAACAACAACCCAAATTCACGCTCCCTTCTCGTGCGACTCTCTGCCCCACTACACCGTCCATTCCCACTGGGAGGCACGAGCTTCAAGGGCGGCCGTTTTGAGAGACCCTTGAACTCGCAGATTCGGTTGGCTGTGGTGAATCGCGGGGTGGTGGGGCCGGCCGTCTCCCGGACGGACGCTAGCCGTGATTGGCAACAACATAAACATTGGGCCGAGGGGTCGGGTCTGCCTGGAGGTCAAGCAAGACACGCTGTGTTTACGTTGGTTGTTGTGAATGTTTGTTTAAATACAATATCCTGCTGGTCCTTTGTTGCCAGGCTCATCTGCCTTCTTTGTGGACCAACTGTTATCCTCTTTGTTGCAGGCGGCCTGTATCCATTCTGTTGGGCTTTAATTGTCTACCATATCCTAGTCAGCTATGGAAGACCTCAATCTCCCGATTGCCGTGAGGCGCCCACGGCGCAGCAGCATCAAGCCTGAGCCAATGGCCGATGTACTCTCCTCTCCAAGAACCTCTACCAAAACCCCTCGGAGGAGCAGCAAGAGGCGGGTCCGCTTCTCGGATCCGGGACTCTCAGCTTCGAGCGGGTTGACTCCAATGGTCGGCCGTGTATCTGTTTCTACACCAAAACGTCGTCGTCACTCTTCTGCACCTGTGCAAAGTACACCGAGCAGACTTGAACCAAAGAGTCCTGGTCTTCCCCAGAGCGGAGAGGTGACTTTTCTTTCTCTTCGCCAAGTCCTCGATGGCCGTGTTCAACGCCGTATTCGCCGCAATGGCTTGAGTGAGGAGATGAACACAATACAGCAAGAGAAGCGACGAAGAGCCAAAGAATCCAAGGTCGAGATCGAAAAGCTCAAGAATGAGCTCAAGGCCCGAGACCGAGAGATCTACGAGCTGCAGAATGCCACCATCGTCCTCGACACCGACCGGATATGGGATCTGGAGAAGCAGATCCAGGATCTTCAAAGCGAGTTGAAGAAGCGATCTAGCAACGCGAACCAGAGCCGCGGCTACAACTGGACCCTTGCGGCGAGGGATCAGTTTCCCGGAGACTGCATGGACATGGCGCTCGACGATGATGACTTTGGTGAGGAGACGATGGCTCAGTTCGTCTGCAGCACTCCGCAGAGGGCGAGAGATTCGGCAAGAGATTCATTCATGACGCCCCCCGCGACAAGTCCTACGATTCCTGGATCACCGCTTTTCCCAACACTGCCGGTTTTGAACACCAACATTGGCGTTCAAGCTGGCGTGCAAGCGGCACTGCCCGACCCCAACCAGGAACGACTCGAAGGAGAGATATCCACTCTGCAACTTGAGATCGCCAAGTTGACAGATACCCTCGATTCATATAAAGCTCTCGGTGGCCGACTCAGCGAGAAGCTCTCCGAATTCAGACCTTCCACAGAAAATGACAGCATATCGCCCGCGATTGAAGGCCTTGAAGCCCAGATTGAGATGATGCTCCAGACCATGTCCGACAGGGCATTCGCCTTGACCCAGCTCACATCCTCAATCACGAAACTCGGATTCTCTGGTGATGACGCCAGCGACATGATGACGTCCCTCGCATCAGGCTTCCGGGCTGCTCGTCTGGAGCTGGAGTACCTCACACCGGGAGAGATCACATTGCCACTCTCTTCTCATGGTGCAGAGGTTCTAGACCTTCTCCTCACTCGTCTCCGTGAAATGGCAAAGAAAGCCAAAGAAGACGAAGACGCCATCGACGAGTACCACGAGATCGAGTCGTCGCTGCGAAAACAGCTCGACGCTCGTGTAACCGTCATGGACGGCCTCAAGGCGGAGATGGGCAAGGCGGAAAAGCTCATGAGCGACAAGATCGCGCGGATACGCGAGCTCGAAGTCGCCAACCAGAGGCTCAAAGGTGCCGTGGATGGATATATCCGGGATATCTCTGAGCTTGAGGATCTTGTTCAGAGGATGGAGCGAGAGGCTCACGATGCTGAGGATGAGCACAATGTCCAGCTTGAAGTGAAGCGCAAGGTCCTGACTAAGAAGGAGGACAACATCGCTGAGCTGGAGGCCAAGCTGACAGACGCCCTGCAGCGATCTGCTGATCTGCAAAAGCAAATGGTTGAGCTTCAAGAGTCCAAGATGAAGGACATCTCAGAGCTAAACAGGAGACACGGCGCTGCCCTCGCGGCGGGCGATGCAAACGTGATGAAGTACCGCGGGGAGATTGACAAGGTCAATGAAGCCCTGCGCACAGCACACGCAACCATCTGCAGTCTCCGCGTCGAAAACGGCACCCTAAAGACGCAGATGGAACAAGACCGAGAAAAAGCCAGCGCAGTAATCGACTCGATGAAGGAGGAGCTGCAACGGGTCGTCCAGATGAGCCAAGACTTCCTCAAGACACCCAGCAAGACGCAGGCGGAGACCACACAGGGTTCCGCCAGTTCGTCGAGAACGGTTGTGAGTCGGGGCTCTTACTTTTCTGGTGGTCTGGCGCGAAGGACGAGTAAGAAGAAGATGAGTAGGGGACAGGATAGTGGGATGGGGCTTTTGGATGAGGATGAGGAGTTGTTGTTTTAAGACACGACATGGGCATTTTGGCATGGATGGGGCGTTTGGGGACCTTCATTCTATTAGCTTTTTTTTTTGTACCATGATATTAATGTCATTAATTCTGAAGTAACTGGGTATATTTACCTATGATGGGGTGCTTCATGACGAGTAAAACCTCCATTGCGCCTTGTAGTCTGGCGTTAGGTCCAGTCCAAGCAGTAATGCCCGTAGCAATTCGATAGGCATCGTGTTCGCCCTCAAGACGCAATCGTGAAACTCCTTCTCGCTATATCTCCTCGAGCTCAACACCTCTTTCCTCAATTCCATCATCTGCAACGCCCCGATCATGTATCCCACCTGATATAGAGGCGAATAGTCTCCATTGAAAGACCGCCTCACCTCGGCCTCAGCGTTGGACGGCTCATGACCCACCCAATCGACCAAAAGATCGATACATTCTTGAGGCGTCATCTCACCTAGGTGAAACTTGAGAGAGAAGATAATGCGAGCACAGCGATGCATGCGCCAGAATAATGTACCGATGCGATCTTCGGGTGAGATGAAGAAGTTGCCCATCTCCCAAAACACCATCTCCCAGTACATGGCCCAGCCCTCAACAAAGAAGGAAGTGGTAAACATCTGTCTGTGACTATGATGTCGTTCACCCATGAACAGTTGCAGCCTATGACCGGGTATGAGTTCGTGAAAAGCCGTAGCGCGAGAAAAATGTCGGTTGTTTCCCCTCATGACCATCTTCTTGAGTTCATGTGACATGTCTGTTGTGGGGGATGCGACGAGAATCGAAGGACCACCAAGAAAGAATGGTGATTCTTTCTGACGATCTGGAGACATCATAAACATGCGATACGTCTCGTCGGCGATTTCGGGAACTGTAACGAGGTCGTGTTCTCGAACGAAAGATGTGCCTTCGCGAGCGAGTTGTAGGACGAGTTGGGTCTGTTCGCCGGGAGGAACAGACTTTGTTTTGATGTGTTCGAGGGCTTTTTTCCAATCTTCACCAAAGTTGAGTTCCTTTGATGCTTGTTTCATTTGCGCTTCGCACCATTTGTACTGCTCTTTGGCGATGTCGATGAGTTCCTCGGGTGTGTATGGAATCATCTCGGCTTCCAACTCCACAAGCAGTCCGTCCCTACCAATCGGTTCACCAAAGATCTCATCATGACCATCGTGCCGTACCCCGAAAAGTCTGCTCTGTATCAGGGACTGATAGTGCTGTAAAGCGGTATTCGCTTCTCGCCATGGTGTGGTTGCCCACCAGTCAAACATGGGATCGTAAGTAGTGTAGAAGCTGAGAAACTCGTGCAGATGCTTTCGCAATTCGGCCACAATCTGAACAGCTTTGTGCGCAATCTGTTTGCTGACCTTTATTTTGCCCTCTTCCACTTGGTGTTGGATATTTGATGTTTCAACTGTCACTTTGTTCAGTGACTCGGCAGCCTTTTCCGCCTCCATCGGTTTGACGTCTTGTCTTGACTCGCATAATGATACAATGATTGATGCGAAAGGCAACAAAGGCAAGGCTGCTTCTTGCGCTTTTTGGTCCAGATTGAGCTGTCGCTGTCCTCGCTTGAGGAAGTTTCGCAGGAGGAGAAAGTCGACTCTGCCTTGTTGGCCAAGATCCTGGAAGGGCACCTGGAAGAGAGCGTCCAATTCGTTTTTATAGAATTGGCCCAGCCGTTTGTGACGTCTTTCAGATATCTTGATGTTGTAGTAATTGCGAAGATCTCGCAAGTCGGACCGTACTCGTCTCACACGATCAGCCATGGATTCAACATCCTCATTCATCTTTGTCCTTGTTGCTAGATTGACCCAAGTGCCGTCCATTTCCGACGAAGAAGTCGACGCATCGCGCTGTGGCATGTTGAATTGCCGTCACGGTTTCGCAGCAATTGAGATCGTTCAACGAGACATGAGGAGAAGTTCAGCTGAGGGGATGTCTAGTTTATGAGGGCACATGGACATTTTCCCAAATGCGCCATGCCAGACATGGGACTTGCCGCGATCATCAGCTACCGCATTGAGCCAGGGACAAGGGAGGTGAGCCATGTGGCTGGCGATTGACGAATGGGTGAGCTGGAAAGCTGCCATCATGAGCCACGAGTTCTTTGTTGAACCTGAGAACCCTTGCTCAAGGGCCAGTGAGTTGAGGCTCGCATAAATACATCCGGATAATATGTGGTGTGTTTGTGTTTAACACATGTGAGGTCACACGAGCATGGAGCTTCCTTGATGAATTTCCTCCACTATGACGTGCGACAAGCAGATTGACGCTTTGAGAGCAGTTCTCGTTGAACTTCAGCCACGTCCGACTGGAAGCGGACAATCACGATAGCTCTAAGCTTAACATAGCTTCTCTCACAAGCTACCTACCTACGATAGTCACAGCTATCAACTCAATTCCTTCGGCAAGGCCTTCCCGTTTGACTCATTAAAAAATCTCACTCGGCCCCCTGACTCCGACTCGATAGCCGATGAATCCCGCCCCAGACATCTCCACCTGGTCTCGGCCAGCCAATCTGAAGCCGACCCGGGCATTCTCTAGATCCGATGGCGCAAGCTGGATCAGCACCGACGCCAGCTTTCGGAATTATCTGCCACGCCCGAGTTCGGCATCAAATCTAACCCTCAAAGACCGGGGGGTGTCACTCATTAAGGGTCTCTTTCCCTCCGACCTTTCACAATGCCATAACCTCTATACCATTTAATCGTTATGGCGACGCCCCTGCTCCGCGCCGCTCTCCGGAGGCATTTCGTGTCTGGTCGATTCCCCCGGATCCAGCGCCGACTCCAGTCGTCGCCATCCAAGCCGCCCTCCGGGGCCAAGTCCGAAGAGTCCATCCCCGTGCCCAGCACAGTTGCGCCTTTGCCTCTATGGCAGCGTCTCGGTCCTCTGACGGCTGCGGCGCAGGGATATGCTAGATCGCAGACAAAGAGGCCGCTCACGACGCAGGTCATCACGGCTGTTGTCATCTACATTGCTGCCGACTTGAGCGCTCAGTATGTCAGCGGGAATGAGTATGATGGTGCTAGAACAGCGAGAAATGCCGTCATTGGTGCTACTGCTGCGATACCCAACTACAAATGGTATGCCTCACGTCTTGCTCACTGTGATACTGTACTGACAATGCCCAGGTTCATCTTTCTGTCACACAACTTTAATTACTCATCGCGCATCCTCTCAATCGCCACAAAGGTCGCAGTGAGCCAAGTATGCTTTACACCAATCTTCAACACCTTCTTCTTCGGCTCTCAAGCCATTCTCTCGGGCGAGAACCTCGAGGGTACCGTCGAGCGCGTCAAGGACACGGTCCCAACCAGCATTGTCAACTCGTGCAAGCTATGGCCCGTCGTTACCGCCTTTAGCTTCACCTTCCTCCCACTGGACTACCGACCACTGTTCCATGGTGTCGTCGCTGTGGGTTGGCAGACGTATTTGAGCTTCTTGAACAGGCAGGCTGAGGTCAAGGAGGCTCTTCGACATGAGGCAGTAGGTCATGTGGATGAAAAGCAGGGAGTTGCCTACGCTGTTCCGCAAGCAGCCTAAAAGTTCTCTACATTTTCCTTTGTTATTTCGGGCACAGCATAATAGACATAGACTTTTCTTTGGCAGAGGAGAGGGAGTTACGGTTAATGGATATCGTTATTTGCTACCTACATAAGAACTATAAAAATCCAACGTGATATCTCAATTCATACTCCCGCTTAATAATACCATCTTTTTATCGCAAGCCGTCAAACGTAAAACAGAAGCTACTCAGTCTCTATCTCTACCACTGAATAGACTAGCTTCTGTAGAAAGGGGATAGTTAGCGACAGGTGGCTGACGGAGGGATCGTGAGATACACTCCAGCCAGCCACGAGGCCAACCTTGGAAGGGAATTAAATATAAAACATCTCAAAAATACACAGCCGTTGCTTTGTTATGGACCCTAGGCACTGGAATCAGGCCAACTCGTATCTTGGGTGTGTCGTCGTTGTGCCCTGCATCTCCTGGGGAGGTCTATCGTGAGGCAGCTCGCTCGGCGGCCACTTTGCGGCGTTGACGAAATAGGCTGCTTCTGAAGCTGGTGTGTACGCAACCTGTGATGTCTGAGGAGGGGGAGTCTGTTGTCGGCGACGGCGCCAGAAGAAAAAGCCGAGTCCCGCCAGGGCCAGGACACCTGCGGCAATACCAACACCAATGCCGGCCTTTGCGCCTGTCGACAGGCCCTCGTCTTCGGGGACCGCGTTGGAGGGTTCCTTTGTAGGTTTAGATTTAGGTGTAGGTGTAGGCGTATTGGCGGGTACTCCTTCGTCGTCCCATACGCCGTTCCAGGATGCCTTCCAGTCGTTGCCGCCCTTAGTAATAGTCTTGTCCTTCTCTTCGATCGAGATGATGTTGTTGGTGGCCTGGATAGTCCGGCCCGGAGCTTGAGCCAGCCACCATGTATTGGAGTCCTTGTGCCAGTTGGCTCCAATAAAGGCATCCTGGAGGAATGCCCGACCCAGGACATATTGTCCCTTGCCGTTGACGTGACAGGGAAAGTAAGGTGTGGGGGTATCGACGAGCGGCGCGCTGAGGGTGAGGTTGAGGTGCATGAAAGGAACATTGATCTTGACAGCGTCGGTGTTGGAGCCAGAGATGAAAGAAAACACCAAGGCCGATGCCGAGGTGACAATCTCCTCGTATTTGTCCGACTTTGTATCCCAGAGGTATAGGCCGAGGCTCTCGTCAAACTTGACGGGGAGTTCGGCGGCAATGTTATCGCAGGTCGACTTGGGGAGGGAGAGGTACGGCGAGCAGCCGTCGATGAGCACCTTGAGTCCGCTTCCGATGGATGAGTTTCCCTTGGCGAGGAGGTCGTCTTTGGACTTAAAGTCGAAGGGCGACTTGCTGCCGATCACCTCGATGCCGACATCCCAGAGTGTAATGCCGTCTCGGGGTCCACCGCTCATGCTGAGAATCTCGCCGACGATGCGGTTTTGGTCGTAACCGCCGAACCAGAGAGATCCAGTCATAGAGGGTTGAACTGATCCGATGTGCATACCGAAAGAGTTGGAGGGCGTCCACGCGTTCTCAAACATCCAGCCAGGAGGGAGACTGCCGTTGATGGCAGGTCCGTCCATTGGAGTGAAGGACTGGTTAATGGCCTTGTTGCCGCCCATGCTCAGACAGCCGGCGAAGAAGGGAACCTTCTGACCACCCGGATACTTGATCCTCTGGTTCTCTAAGAGGGCGAGACTGACGTTTGTCTCTCTGATACCGCCCAGAACCATGTCGTCCAAGTACCGTTTTGCCGGCTCGCCTTCGAGTTGCAGACCGAGCATGTAGGCGTCGAGACCGCCGTCCAGCTGGATACCGCCCGTGGTTCCCGAAGCTTCGTCGTAGGTGCCTGCCTTGGAGGCATAGCAGGTTCCCTCATCACAGTAGTCATCCTCAATCATCCAAGTCTCCCAGCTACCACCAGGGAAGAGGCCAATGTTGTTTGTCTCTCCTCCCATCTGAACCGACACGGCCCTCCAGGGACCATCAGGTCCAATAGTTCCGTCGGCCCATTTGATCTCCCGGGGGACTCGCTCGGCCGAGGCGGCGAGGATGAAGGCCACCAGGGCTGTTGAGAATGTCCAGGCCATGGCCTCACGAATCTGCCTGTATCAACTCCAGAATAAAAAAAACGAGTGAAAGTAACGATGGAACGTTGGGGTTTCAGAAACTGGATTAAACCAGCAGAGACAAAAAGAGCTGCGCAGCAGAACAAGGTCAAAGGAGAAACAGAAAGAGGGTCAAGGCGACACGGGAGGAGAAAGGGAAGGAGATCATTACCGCTTGCAAAATAGATGCTCAACCAACAAGTCCTGGGATGGGCAGAGCGTGTCCCAGGTTGTCGAGGTTGCTCAGCCTATAGTCGAGGCGCAAGTTGGCTCAGCCCACTTAGAGTGTACCAGAACAACCAACATGCATGGAAAGGAATCCCTCGTCCTTTAGCTTGGTAGCTGTACCTGCCAGGGTATGGGAGATCATGGGTCAGTAGGCGACGAGAATCATTACCAAGTAGGTACATGTACTTGGTCAGGCCGCAGTCCCCATCTGTTGCGGGTTAACTCTGCCTTGCCAGAGGATCCGAGTGTTGTATTTTGGGAACGGGTCGAAAGGTGAGTCTCGCCTACAGCCCTTGTCCAGTCTCGCCAGCGCGATTGGAAGCGTACGCGCTGCGGATGTAACTTGGCACTGTGGAAATTAGATGCAAGTACCACTGCATGAACCAGACTGGGCCTGATTGTCGAGAGACGGAACCAACACCGTCACACTGAGTAACAAGAATCAATCTCAGGACAGACCTTGGTATAGCATCTTGAGGCAGTGGCAATAGCTGACCACCTCGTGAGCAGAGTGGAAGAGGATGGACAGCCACGTATGTAAACTCTCTTGCTCCTCCCGACATCCAGCTCCTTCATGTTTCATGCAAAGTGCGGTGCAAGACGACAGCATCTGAGCGAGGGCATCCACACTCGGCGGAAGCGGCTGGGGACCTGGTCTGAAACGCGATAAATAAACTTGCCGACAAGGGTGTCTGTTCCACCAGTTCCCATTGGCCTTGTCTCTTTCGAAGCTGGGCTTAGCCGCCCGAGGCGTGTGTCCCGCAAGCGCTTGGCGACATGTCTCACCCATCAGCCAATCATGGATTCCATCTGAGGGAATTCCAGGGTCCCCCCTGAAGAAGCGGATCCACGACCCGTCTGGGATGATACCCTTGCCCTGTCACGAATCGACAGACGGCCGCCCCAGCCTTAGCCAGGCTGTCATTTCCAGGCTGAGGCTCAGGTCACCCTTTTCCCTCTCTCTTTTCGCAAAACCAAGAGATGTAGATTCGAAAGCTCTCCCCGCAGTCTCGTCAAAGACATTCTCTATCCCCCCTCCCCCCTGGGTCCCGAAACATCTCGACAATCTTGACGAGTTTCCCTCTTCAGCCCTACAAGAGGAGCAAACACAGTCTCTGAATGGGCTGGCAGCTGTCCCTTCCTCCGCAGCTGTCTCGCTACCTGAGCCAAGCTCTCGCTATGTCGGCCGAGACGACGGCGCCTCTATCGCCATCGCGCTTCATGGCGTCAAAGCGCTACCGATGGACAGCCCTCGCCGCCCTCCTCACCATCTTCTTCGTCTTCTTCCTCGTCCGGAACCATGACTCTCTCCCTCAGAGGCTCCCGCAGGGCATCTCGTCCACCTACACCTACACCGGCGGCGACGTCGATTGGTCGCGCTTCGCATACACGCAATACGTCACCAACAGCGAGTACCTCTGCAACTCAGTCATGTTCTTCGAATCACTGCATCGACTGTCCAGCAAGGCCGACCGGGTCATGATGTTTCCGTCGCGAATGCTCAAGGGTGAAGACGACGAGTCAAGCGACGCCCGCCTGCTCATCAAGGCTCGCGACAGTTACAATGTCAAGCTGGTTCCAATTACCATTCAGCATAGAGATAATGCGGATTGTATGTGTGTTGCTGACTTTCCCTCGTAGCAATTGCTGACGCTTTCTTCCAGCGACTTGGGCCGATTCCTTTACCAAGCTCCTCGCTTTCAACCAGACTCAGTACAGCCGTGTGCTCTCGATCGATTCCGACTCTATGCTCCTTCAACCAATGGATGAGCTATTCCTCCTACCTTCAGTCCCAGTAGCCATGCCCCGGGCTTACTGGCTGTGGCCCGACAAGGAGATCCTTTCATCCCAAGTCGTCCTCATCGAACCCTCCGACGTCGAGTTCAAGCGCATCCAAGACCAGATCCAAGCCGCCTCAGGCGACGACTACGACATGGAGATTGTCAATTACCTCTACCGCGAGAGCGCCCTCGTTCTACCCCACCGCCGCTATGATCTGCTCACGGGAGAATTCCGCGGTGACAACCACTCAAAGTACCTCGGCTCCGACGTCGAGGTCTGGGATCCTGCTGCTGCCTATAGTGAGGCCAAGCTCGTCCACTTCTCCGACTGGCCACTGCCAAAGCCTTGGCTTCCAACGCCGGAAGACGTTCGCATCAAGATACAGCCCGACTGCAAAAACACGACGGAGGGCATTGAGGACTGCACAGCAAGGATAATATGGAATTCCTTTTACACTGACTTTAAAACGAAGCGAGAGGTAACGTTGTCCTATGATCATTGTCTGTCTCGAGTCTAACACATGCACAGGAAGTCTGCGGTTCGGATAAGCTGTAGCCAGGGAACAGGATAAAGGCTACCAGAAGCGCTCCTTTTTCTTTCCTGGTTTATGTGGCATTTGATCATATATATCATGAAGTGTACGAACACACGTATAGAATGGATATGAAGGGCACACGTTCATCTTACTCATGTTACAACTCAGGGATTTGGGGTTTTAATGAATTTCAGCGATTACATCATGGCGGGCACAAGAAGCTCGACTAAGGATAGAGGGATCAGAGCAGCTCAAGATAGAAAAGACTGCAATAGCGATTACATCATTCTTATGAGGCTCCGTTTATATCAAGCTGTGGTGAATTGACAGTTGTGAGAGCAAAGAGGACGCCACACAGCCGCCATGCGTCACTACCCGTCATCGCGCTTTTTCTTACAATGTTTCCACGCGCCTGTAAGCCTGCCAAAGCGTCAGACTTCCTATCTAGTCAAGTCCCGCTCAGACATTGGTCAGCTTTCTGACAGCCACTTCTGACCACTATCGTTGCTGCAACTATAACGCCATGGTTTTCTGACAGGGCGATCTGACTGTGGAGCGGACTTTCTGACAAAACCAGTCCATAGGCTTGTCACCCAATGCCGAAAGGCCAAGAATTAATGCATTTGGCTGACGAATATACAGGATAGTCATTTGTTCAGCTCAGGTATTTAAGCAGCTGGATCTGCTTCATTTTCTAGCATCACCATCCTCCTCGCCAACAGAACAACAAAGAGTTTCCGACAATCAACAATGGCTTTCAGCAAGGTATACCGCGCTACCGTCTTCGCTAAGAGAAAGGAGGGCGTGACACAGGAAGAATTCTCTCGTCGCTTCGCTCGCCACGGAACGTTGGCCGGCCCAGTAATCCAGAAGCACAACGGCATAGCCTACATCCAGGTATCCCTGATGCCCTTCACAAAACTTGACCTTGTTCTAACTTTTGGCGGTAGCACCATGTTTTCGACGCCTATGCAGAAGAGTTCAAAGAAAAGATTGGGTCTGAGATGGCGCCCTTCTTTAACTTCGCCCAGGCCGATGGCATCAACACCCTCATCTTCCCGACTATGGATGATCTCGTCGGCTTCTTCAAGGACCCGGCACATGAGGAAACTCTGAATGCTGATGTCGCCGAGTTTGCTGATCCAACAACCGTCACCTTTGCGGTCGGGGATGAGAATGTGGTTATCGAAGGTGGAAAGTTGCTTGTCTAGTTCATTCACCCGCGACTCTTGAGGGTGCAAACATGGCCTTGGCGACCAAATATTCTAGCTCTTCAAGAGAAACAATAAAACTCACAGGGTTCGACATAGAAAGGTGACTTTAGCCTGTTCATGGCCTTGGCTTTGCCAGCGTCATCCCATCAGCACTAACAAGGAGATGGATTTGTCAGCGCCGTTGCAATATGATGCTACAAACATTAAACCACCTCAAGTTTCTTCAAACGCAACATACCATTTCTCAATCACGGAGCAAGAGTGAACATGGCCGAAAAGTGGCAACCATTCATCCTAGGGGCTGAAGACGACTGGTCCGAAGTCAGAGATAGCGGCCAACGTAAAAGAATCCAGAACAGGCTTGCCCAGAGAGCTCGCAGTAAGTGAACATTTAACTCGCGTTGGCTGTTCGGACAGGCACTAATTAGTGCTTTACCTCAAGGGGCCAACCTAAAGGCCAGGCGAGACAAGGTCGGTTCAATATCAGACAAGGCCGCCCAAGTCGAAACACAAGCCGAGACGCCCGAAGCGCATGATGGTGTAGTGGCCGACAACGACACTGAAGGTCTTTTTGAAATACCTGGGTTGGGAAATGAAGAAAGCGAATCACCTGACGTCGTATTGGATCCCCCATCATCGACTGTCGATACGCAGCTCGACACCCTACAACCTGGTCTAGACACTCAGTTCCTCCTACTCAGCTCTCTCACCACCGTCGCAGCATTGTCGTCAAATGCCACTCTTCTTCACATCCCATGCGAAGTTCCAAGTATCAGCATCTTCAACCCATCACACACATCTCTCCCTCCCACTCTAATGCCCACTGAACTGCAAAAAACCATCCCTCATCCCCCTTTTGTCGACGTCATCCCCTTTCCAGGAGTCCGAGACCGCCTTCTCCGGTCTCTTGCTGTAATAGATTTGGAAAAGCTTACTATCGATCTCACTGGTGGAGCTTTCAAGGTCTGGGGCTCAGTGCCGTGGGATGGGGCGAGTTGGGAGGTATCTGGGGAGTTTGCCAAGAAGTGGTGGTTCTTGATTGACGGGGAACTGCTTCGGGCAACAAACTTTTGGCGTCGGCAGAGGTTGGAGCCAAGTATATCGGCCAGCGATATTCTATTTGGGGTTTAATCAGGCGGAACGGAGGGAACTCTGTTGGTCATAATGATCAAATATGACTCTGGCATAGAGTTGAGCGTAGTTGTGGTTACGTGATAATTAGAACAAAGCATTAAGAGGATTTCAACAAAAGGGGGCTGTCTAAGAAAACTTTGACGTCGATCACAACCCGCAGGCCCATACTGTACCAGTTAAGATGTGCTGGCTGAAGACCGAAAGACTCTTTCTAATTCCAATATTGAAGTCTCGGAGCTCCTCAGCAGGATCCTTTCAGCGCAAAGCCATGCGTGTTCGGGATCCCAGGGAGATTCTTCCTCCTTCAAGTGCAGTAAACCCCTCTCCAGCCCCATGGGAGTCTTCCAATGCCGAAATTGGACCGTTGAAGATTTTTCAAAGGATTATAACCCCTTAGCAAAGGTTCTTTTGACGGTGAAAGGCGAGAATCTCCGATGACCGTTACACTGGAAATGCCATTCTCATATTCCATACTCCATCTCTGCTACGGCATACAAATTCCCATTGGATATTTCTAGAATTCCGAAGAGGTTGGACAGCTTGATACGAGCGGCGATTCATATACCCCTGGAGGTGAAACAGAGAAGAAAACTTTGGACGGAGATGGCCACTAGAGGTTGTCAGGGATGTGTTGCAATGTGTGGGGGAGAATGGAAAGATCGGCGGCCCAACGGTTGCCTTGGCAAGGCAACAGCAATTCCGGTTTGATCGCCCCCGAACAAGGGAAACTCGACAAGAAGGTGGATGGTGAGTGCTAGTCAGCCGTCACAAAGGGGGTTGAGGGTTTCAATTAACTGTCAGTTCCATCACATGGCGGCCATGTTTCTGAGGAAAACGCGGCCATCATCCCGCAGCCTACTGAACTTTAATATCCAAGTTTGGAATCCGACGAGGCGGGCTTCCCATATGGGCGTGTTGGGCTTCATGTGGACAACCCATCTTGTCAAGACTCACGTCTAAGGTTCAACTTATTGCTCATATTTAATATCAACCAGGCCCTAAAGACCAGGATCCCCTTGAATCCGGAGACTTTACTCCTTGCCGGGTCACGGCAGGTAATATACTTTTGCCCATGGGGAACACCGATCCTTCAGACCCCCGAGTCTAGACTCGGAAGTTCGGGCAGCTGACGTGCTTTTGCTATGTGTCAAGACTCTGTCACGTTGGCTCTTCACAGCTCGTGCCTGGTTTTTAGCATCGATCCTGTTTGAGACGCATGGCGGACACTAGCTCTGTAGCGCTTTGACTTTCAGGACCGCCACGGGACGGCAAGGCTTTTAGTTGGAGTCATTTGACAAGCCACCAACTAATCATTCAGGCTGTTTGGCCTAGAACTCGGTCGGGCAGCAGGTAGACGCCCACAAATAAACACGGGAAGCCCGAGACATTTTCAGATATTTCGAGTACCTATTTCTGCTGCAGAACGGTACTCAGCAAAGTACACCGCGTGAATATCTAGCTTCGTTTCGACTTGGACGATCCTGCTACTCTCTGTTGGGACGTTGTCGTCGGCAGTTGCTGAGGGTATCAATCGGTTAGCCAAGTGTTGAAGTCTAAAAAGAGGAGTGCAGTTCACGACAGGGAAGAGAAATCGGACCATTTCGGTTTGCTCATGACTCAAGTCAAGACACTTCGGGCATGCATCCGCTGTACCCGGACCTATGTCGTCTGCAGGGTCTATCCGTACCCACAACGTTGATCTAGATTGCGATCGTGGAGGCCCCGACTTGTCAGGTCTAGCATCGGGGAGTGCGCCTTCAGCGGCATCGATCCTTGGCCGTGGTTTGAGGCTAGTGGTAGTTTGCATAGGGCATGTTGCTCGGACTTGGGTACTCTCGAGGCTCTGGTTCGCCGTGTCGGGTTTGTGTTGTGCGCAGGGGTTGAATGCAGACGTACATTAAAAAAGAGGGTGTCTTAGCTGTTCGATCTGGTGAGCCATTTCTCTTTGTTTCTTTTGTTTTGTGCCAAGTTATTGTTCCTTTGTTCGTCGACAATCATGCCTGTCTTTGAAGATAGACCGTCGGTATATCACACCCTCTTCCCCTCTGACAAATATTCGCTCATCGGATTTAGTTTCTATACGAAGTTTGGGCTCTTTATGGCGTTGGGACGCTCGTTCTGCTTACTCGATTCGCCGTGCGGTTCAAGACGGTCGGATGGCGTGGGTTCCAGGGAGATGACTTCTTTTCGGCGCTCGTTTTGATATTCTTTGCCATGGATGGATTTACAGTCCACCTGATATGTACTCCTCGACCAGTTTCTTTGATGTTGATGCGACATTAACTGACTGTTGACTCAGATTACCTGGGAACAAACCTCGAGGCAAACTTTTACGCAAAAACCCACAGTCAGTTTTCCATGATCATCAACATACGCATCGACGACTCACATCTCGAAAGCATTGACCGATTCTATCATCAAAGATTGTGTAAAGGGTTCAAAACTGGAGCTTGTCGCCTGGTATTCATACACTGCTCTCATCTGGTCGCTCAAGGGAACCATGCTCTTCTTCTTCTCTCGCATCACCATTGGAACCTGGCATAGTATTCTCGTCAAGACGGCGTCCGTTTGTTGCGCTGTCTCCTACTTGGCTGTTTTCCTCACCGTATGAGACATGCTCTGTGTTGTCGGATATGACTGACTAAATGCTAGGTCACGTTTGGATGCTTTCCAACACGCAAAAACTGGCAGTAAGTTTGGTGACTTCCATGTTCCAAGGCAATGCACTGACTTTGCTTCGTAGGGTTGTTCCTGACCCTGGAGGTTTGTTCAACCCTGCTCAGACAGTCACAGCATATTGACCATGACGAATAGAGAAGTGCACGTTCAGGAGACAAAACCTCGTGGTGACCACAGTGCTCAATGTCTTGTTCGTCTCTCCTTCGATAAACATATTCTGAGAATAGCCTCTAATTATGGCTAGGACTGACTCTATGATATTGGGTATTCCACTACCGCTGCTGTGGAAGCTTCAAATCCCCCTTCGAAGGCAAGCTCTATTCTGCCATGAACTTGCAGAAATACTTACTGAATCTGGTCCAGGAAAATTGTCATCGGCCTCCTTCTATCATCTGGTCTTTTCGTCATCGCTGCCGCCATCATCCGTGCAACCTTGACATTATCAGCTCACCCATCCGCCCTCGCTGTAAACGAATGGGGCGTCCGCGAAACCCTCGTCGGCATCATCACAGTCAACATCCCCATTCTACGACCCATGTTCAAACGCTCATTCTGGTCTTGGCAAAACAATACAAACCTCAGCTCTTCCTACAGAACAACGACAGGAGCTGGCAAGTCAACTGACATCACGGGTCCATACGAGCTCACGCCGAGCATCGCCGAGGGATCCAAGCCAAGCGACCGCGGGAGTCAAGAGTCTATCTTCAAAAAAGACAGTGTTACTATGGCAGCCGTTGTGGTCAAGACGACGTACGATGTGAGCCATGGAACAGCCATTGATGAGGACGAGTCGTGGTATGGCGAACGAAGGGGTCAAACAAAGGCATCAGTGCAAGTGGAATCGCGCGTTTGATCACTGGACAGAAAATAATTAATTGTTCTTTTCGGGTATGTTCTGTTCACTGTTCACTGTGTTTGGACGTTTGAAGGCGTTTACACATTGTTCCCCGCCAATGTTCTTGTTGAATAAAAATAATAGAAGAGCACCCGACGTATAAATTCAGTCGCTACTCAGCATTCAACTTCATCCTTCACGCATCCCGCAGGATTGAGGACCTGCACCTTGCTTCCTACATCTTGACCATCACTAACCTCACAGCACCCCGTCCCTGTCCTTTCCTACCAATCGGTAGTTTGGAACTAATCATGCCCATTCTTAGGTCCGGTTGTGCCTATGACAACGGCTGGGATTACGGCGTCGGTTCTACTGACGCCAGTACCACCGGTGACGGTCCCCCAGCGAAGACCGAAGATCCCAAAGCTCCCGTGCAAGAATACTTCTGGCCCGTCCTCCGCAAGCACGGCATTGGCCAAGCCGAACCCGGTGAACGTCCCGTCAAGTGCGCTTGTCCCATCTGCTACGACCACATCAGCATGGCTGGCCTCTCGACACCCGAAGAAGGAGGCAAGCGAGGTCTCATCGCTCCCTGTGGCCATGTGATGTGTCTCGACTGTTGGCCCAAGCGGGAATAGGATCCCGACAACTACGAGTTCACTGTGCGCAAGTGCCCGGTGTGTCGTCTTCTGCTCCAGTGCTACTCGTGCACCCACACGGTCATGAAGGAGCCCATCCCCGACGCCACCTGTGATGTCGAAGAGCTCGAATGCGTCCCCAACTCCATGACGGAGACCTCTGTGCCGTACCAGGCCATCTGTGTCGAGTGCTGCTTCACCTTTGACGATATCTTGAAGTACTACGAGCCTGGTGAATCCATTGGCTGGTGGTTCAAGCCTCGCGGCCCCGGTGAAGAACGATCTTGATGTGTCCGATGTTACGGTGACAACTGTGAGTGATGACTAGATGTTTATGTGATTGCGTTTTACTGACTGGGTACAGTGGGCGTTAATTACACAACCCTAGACCCAGAGGCAGACAGAATTCGGTTCCATAGGTATGTAGTCATGTTCTCGGTTGGAGTGATGGAACTGACAGGGAGAGGTAGACGAACTGGACGGACTGGACGGACTGGACGGACTAGACGGACAAGGTTCGATTGGCAGACACAGAGTGGCGAAATGAATGAATTAGAGTAATGCAAGAAATACTCCAATCACACCTTATGCACCTCATCTACCGAAATCGTTCAAGAACGGGTTTGTTGGTGATAGCGTCCCCATCCATGCGCCCATTAAGCCGAATCACCCACAATGTAGGTACCCTGGGCCAACAACCAACTCCAGTGGGCCTTGTCCAGCCAATCACGGCACTACGGTGTCCCACCTCTCCGTCCGCCGACCACTCAGCGTCTAATTGCTACTTTAAATAACTTCAGAACCAACAGAGGCAATGCAAACAGGACCAACAAATGGAACATAAGTACGTCTCATACAAAGGTAATTCCCCGTGCGTTGCAGCTAGAACGTTCGATTTCGAGGAACTTTTCTTTGTTGGTTCTTGTCGTTGTCTGCCCCGTGTTAATTTGTGAATCAGTACCGTGGAGGTATAAGACTCTCCAGATCTGCCTCTCTTTTTTCCCCGATCCAATCATGTTTCCTTTGTCCAGCGGTTCATCCAAAATGTCGCCCTTATTGACGAAGAGATTGTTTTTGTACGCTCTGCTGGCAGGCGTCGCCACAACCCTCATGTTGGTTGGTCACTACGCCTACAACAACTCACTACACTGTAAGTCCCAGACGTCCTCGCCAAGCGGACTCCGAGCTAACCTACGATTGAGCAAACACCTTATCCCGATCAATCTCGACGTCCCAGTCCGAGCAGAAAGAGCAGCCATTCCCGAACAAGATCTGGCAGAGCTGGAAGGACGACTCTGAAGACCCTACAGAGCGGACCGTTGGCTTCCCCCATCAATGGCGCGCCGTCAATCCTGATTGGCGATACGAACGAGTCATCGACGCCAACAGCGACACCTACGTCCGGGATAACTTTGACGAGCCCATCTCGGAGGTGTTCACGCGCCTTGAGGACCCGATCCTGAAAGCCGATTTCTTGAGGTACTTGATCCTCTTGCGAGAAGGTGGCGTCTGGGCTGATATCGACGTCTTGCCCCTTCAACCCGTCTCGAAATGGATCCCAGAAGAGTACCAGGGCAAGGTGAATTTGGTCATCGGCATTGAGAATGATCATCACAAGAAACCCATTTGGCCTGGCTCCCCATACTCCGTCCAGCTCTGCCAGTACACAGTATTGGCCAAGCCAAATCACCCAGCCCTCAGAAATATTGTCAAGCAAGTGACTCAAGATATCGACGAGCTTCTTTCTTCCAAGAATCCAGGGGAGTCAGTCACCTTTGAGGAAGTCATGTCCACCACCGGGCCTTTCGCTTTCACCAAGGCCATGATGGACTACTTCAACGAGATGACGGGAGAGGAGCACACTGGCAATGAGCTGGACAGGCTCAAAGAGCCACGATTAATCGGAGATGTGTTGGTTCTGCCCAAGGACAGCTTTGGGTGGCTGTCGCATGAGAATACTCATGAGGAGGGAGACCCCAGTATTCTTGTACAGCATCTATTTATGGGATCGTGGCGAGGTAGCCACCCTGGCTGAGGGGGCAGGGCTTTTAATTACATGGAACATGGCGTTAGAGTAGATTTATCGATCTTAGAAGGTTAATACAATGTGATCTAAATACACTTGCTTGTTGGTTGTCATCACACTGAAATGCAGCGTGCGTGAAATGGCGAGTGGCAGCTCGAACAGTCACCGGCACCAGCTTCAATGAATGCGCAATTATGGGCTCATTATTCATTAACAAATACAAAATCTTCTCAGTCGCTTTTCCCTATATCATTCCGCCTTCGGCAGTAGGAACTACAGAGTGTTTATTCGCCCCGCCATATGAGATGTCGCTATCAGACCTCATATTCTCATACTTGACCGTGGGCGACGTCAAACCCTCCACCGCGAGAGCATATCTCCCTGCTCCAGTCTCATCATACCTTACATGGATCTTTCCAAGTTTCTCACTATCCGTGGTGAAGCCGACTCTTCCAAGGGTTCCACCACCCTCTGACGCGGCAATCATGACGTGGCGGATGTCTGAAGGATCGAACTCGGGGAGATCCTTCCAGCCTCTTGTTCGGAGGGCTTCCAGGAGGAACAAGCAGGCAACAACCATGTTCAAGGCGAAAGCGGCGATGGCGAATCTCTTTTCCCCTATGGCGACAGCTGTGACGCGGACTGTCCCCTTCACGTCGTCTTTGAAGTTTCCAACCATGAACTGGGCGGAAGCGTAGGCAGCCAACATGTCATCCGTCATAGATATGATTGCGTTTTCGATGCCTCGGAGGTTGATGTCGTTGTCTGATACTGAGGTGGTGCCGTTCATCTCAAGACTTAGGAGATGGCCGGTAATTGAGTTGTTGAACGCCGAGCCAACGGTAGAAACGTATAGGTTCGTTTCATCGTTTGCAATTAGTTCAAACTGCCGCAGTAACACACCTTTCAGCCAGCGAGATGGGTCAATATCAGGAACCCCAGTGTCATTGGTCGGCTCGACGGTAATGTTCTTGCCCAGGTTGTTGACCGTCACGTTGAACCTCGTCGGCTCAAAGTCAACCTCGCACTGGGCCTGATCGAGGAACTTGTACCAGAAGCCGCCAGCAAAGGAGATGTACCTCCTCACCGGCGCAACCGTGGCATTGTGGTCTTTGAAGTGCGCGACGCCAATGGCCAGGACGTTGTTGCCATCTCCATAGCCGACGTAGTTGGAGTACTCCCCACCGTCATCGCTATCCGGCATTTCCCCTTCTGCCGCCCAGAGGAGGTTGCCTTTTGAGTTGAGCACAAAGTCTGCCGATTTGTTGTAGATGCAATTGACTTTGGCGGCGTAGCCCACCTCTTGATACTTCCACCCGAGCAGGTCGCGTCCTTCCTTGAAGTTGACCTGGCCCAAGCCTACAGAGGAGCCAACCCCATAGGAACGTCCGACGTACGTGTAGCCGGTGCTATCGAGCTTCTCGTGCATGCGAGAAGAGTTGTGGATGGGAGAGGCTGAAGCTGCACCGGCGAGCAGACTGCCCAGCAGCTGCATTCCCACAGAGTAGGAAAACTTTCCAAGAGCCGTATGCTTGGTCGGCCCTGCAGAACCAACTTGTGATGGGTATTCTTTGACAAAGGTCATGTTGCTCCAACTGGGAATCTGGATGCTGCCGCCGATCCTATCGTCGGTTTCTACTGGTGTCATTGCAGCAGCCCAGATGGCACTGAAGACCATCGAGACGGATACAAAGAGACCTAGCAGCGCAATGTAGCCAAAAGGCAGATCCCAATTGATTCGGGGGATCATGGCGTCCTTCCATGCTCGTAGCTGATCAAGGCTCATGCTATGCGTCTTGAATCGTCTCCGAACGCTGAGGTTGATGATCCGGCAGAGGACAGTAACTTGGAGGACGGACAACATATTGGCGAGGATCTGGACGGCAAACTGAACGGACGGACGATTGACCGTCACGAAGTTGAGGAACGACCCTGCAAAGAGGGTGTTATTGAGAGAGAGGCATAGCAGCGCCGTGCACACCGGAGTAGTAACAATAAGTGCAATAAAGGTGTTGTAATCAGATGAAAAAAAGGCAATCAAGCCATTGGGCTTCCGCTCAGCGTTGGCCATGGTGAATGAATGAATGGCTACCAAGCTAAGCCCGGCGTAGGAGTTGATCGCAGAAGGATGCAGTGGAGGAGGATCGATCAGACAGGAATCAACGAACGGGTGGGAAGCAGGAAGATCGGCGTTAAAGGCTAAATCCTCCCGTTCCGAATCACCCACGCCCTGGTAAAGAGGACTGTTGGTTGAGAACATACTTTTTCCTCTTTCTGCCTTGATAGAAAGACTGAAACGTCCATGGTGGGAGTGGTTGTGGATTCCATCATGGCACCTCTAACCGCCGAGCCACAGTGGGAACCTGCAACACCAAATCGGATGGCTTCGATGATCTGCACCTGGGCGGCGCAGACGCCAAGGGCAGGGTTCCCCGGCGCTTAGTGAAACTGGGTCCATCGAAGCAGATCATCACGAAGAGCTGAGCTGTTTAAAGCTCTGGCCAAGTCTTGACAGGGTATACCATGTTACGGGATTGTGAGAATGCGGTAGTTGTTCTTGGTCTAGTAAATTGGCCAACAAGCTGAAGTCCTTGACTTACCAATATGGATAACACACCCTCTTGGCTTGGCTATCAATTCTGCCTTTCACACGCACAGAAGCACTGTCGGAGTCCGCTTGTAGCCCGGGACGTGCCATGGGGGTGGACCATGATCCCAGGGTGTCGGTCGTCAAGATGCTTGTTCCTCCTTCGATCTGCCGATTCCATCAACAGCAGATATTAATTGCTGATAGTGCGAGTGGCTGGGTACACCTTTCTCCCCTGTTGGGCCAAGCTCTCTAATTGTGCTCAAGGCACTGTCGCTCCCACACCTCTCTGTCGTCATTTCCCTTGTCCAGTCTCAGTTTCAAGAGTTGTCTCGTTCCGTTGTTGACGCAAAGATCTTCTACGAACCTCTTCATTGTAACCATCAGCTCCAAAAACTCGATATAAATTTTGTGCGCTATCAAAAGAGACAGAAGAGAGTTGTGTTATGAGGGGAGCTGAAACAGTCCCTGACCCGACAGCCCTGCTGTGCCGCTACTCTGGGCTGAGTTGCAACGCCTAGGTTAATATAGTGCACACAAATTGCATGGCAATTCTTTCCGCTCGGAACTCATTACAGAGGGGATGCGACGCGCCTTAATTTTTTCTCACACTGGAATCCAAATTGGCTTGTCTCAAGGTCCGTCACGGCTGATCTTCTACTACCTCAGTCGCCATTTATCTGGCCATGGGGTGTCAGGGTCAATGAGGGTGTCTTTCAGCCCAGCACTTACCAGTTTATCGCAAGACGAAAGATAAATTTCTTATGTAGTAACTCCATCTGGCCCCGTTGCATATGTACGATCACCTTGGTGATTCTTGGCTGAGCCAAGCCCCAAACCAAGGCGACTCTAAGAATGGTGGCGATGGTGGCTCTTCAACAAGAGTCATCGAGGCAGATATTTTTTTTTCTTTATTCTTCTTAACTTAGTTGGTCTTTCTGTTGTCCCACCTTATACCTTAGTTGTCAAGCGATTTGTGTGTTTTTCAGTAGTCATTACATATTCGTAGTTGTGAAAGGCATGATTTAAGGCGGTAGGACCGCCTCTTGTATGTCCAAATAAGATTTTTTTACAGAGATAGCTGAGATATATTGAAAAGGTATTTTGAACGTCTTGCGTTCTATGATATGGGTGCCAATGTTGAATCGAGCCATGTCCATGACCTTCTCGTGAGGCGTCCATGTGAGAAGGTGTCATTACGGGGCATTGGACATACTCCAAGGCTATACATGTAGAATTAGATACATACGAAAAGTCTCAAAAGTCTCGCTCAAAAGTCTTAGTCGAGTTCCGTTGTCCAACGACGGCCTCGTGGTTACAAGAACCACCGATGGCGCTATCCTGCAGCCATGGCTGTCAACGTTCTCAGGTTGTAAAATAGAAGATTTGGTTCATGTTTTGCAATAAATATGTGTCATATAACTACTGATCATGTTCTAAAAAAGAAATTCCCATTTTCCTCAACGTAGAAGGTTGTGATTAACCTGTACACTCTTTGGATCGTCTATTCCACGCAATACCAACTTTGGTTTGCAGCACTATTCAAGTTGGCTCAACAGCAATGCGATATTCCTCCCCGAGTACGATTATTGAGCACTCCATGGAGTAATGTGTCGACTAACACATTTCCCTAGAGATGAAGCGCAGTGGCAAGCCGACGAACCCCCAACGTTAGCCTCCCGCCCTCCAATGTGACGGAATTCGCAGGAAATGTAAACTCTGAGTCACCTCAACATCTAGGTGATGCTGCCAAAAGAATATCGCAGAGGATACTCTTTTCGGAATAGAACTGCCAAGACTTGCAATAGATAAATAAATTGGGGGCCGTTGGAGCCTAATCTGTCGCTTCGTCCGGGAATGTGGGAGGAGTTCCGATGGAGACATGGCCAACACAGCGGTTGTCCCCATTCAACCCACGCAGAAGACCTCACATTTCTCGTGGTTTGAAACAAAAAACTCGGTTAGTCCTACAGAATTCTAGCTAGACGGCCGAGATGCAGGCCTGCGTCCTTGCAGCTTGATCAGTCTAGACTCGGACCCCTGGCATTCCTGGGGCCGCCGATGCTGATCACTTAGAAGAACATGGGAGCCGAGCGCGGACATGGCAAGTTAGGGATCCCGATGGACTTTTACTGGAGAAGGAGGTTTTATGATGGTATGTTTGAGAGTTTCGTTTGTGAGACTTCTTGAAGAAGGTAAAGCGGTGTAAGTGGTAGCGAGGTAGAACCCAAGCGTCATGCTCAGAGTAACAGAGGCATCCGAGCCGGTATGCCTTCGTCTGTAACTTCTCACTTCAAAACGTATTATCAATCTACTGTCCTCATGTGCTTGACAACAGCCAAGTGTGGACGCGCAAGCTCCTAGCAACAGAGCCGGCGTTAAGATGCGATCCCGCGCCAAGCGCCGAAACCAGCGTTCCGAAGCCCATGCCAACTATTACTCTAGCTCTTCCCATATGAAACTTGACAAATGCCGGTCAAAGAAGCGGCGAATGTGTGGTTCCCACGGCCATGTCATCGCGCCACTCGTAGCCGCTGACGATTTTAAGCGCGCAAAAAGCGCGATGGCATCTTTCGTCTACATTAGCTTGCATGTTGACCCAAAGAAAGAGAGTGGCTGGAAAATTCCGTTGGCGCTTGATGAAACTTGGGACGGACCGGGGGAGAAGTCGGGGCCGATCGGCGGAGATGGCAAGGCAGATTGTTTTCACGATAACATCACAAGTGACCCTATTCACAACTTGGGAGAATCGCTAAGAGTCAAGTATGAAGGCAGATTGCAGTGACTCTTTCCTTGCTGCTTTGTCGGGTTGAGCAAAGCTGTAACCTTTGAGTTCGAGTTTGACAATGTCGACAAAGGGCGACAGTTACAGGCCTTGAATCCTTTGTTGGCTCTATCACCAGGTGCATGCATGCCCTCTCAACATGTCATTATTCCCAGGGACCGTGCAACATGTGGGTGGGAACAGAATCCTTCGGCCCTAGCAGGCTCCCATAGGAACGGTCTATTCGTGTGTCCCTCTTCAGACTCCATTTGCGAGGCGATGCCTGTTGTTGCCTGCCGTGGGGAGAGCCTCTGCCCGCCATCGTGTAGTTATACTCGAGTATTTGCCCTTTATTTCTTGCCTCTAATTTCGGCTGTCTTTCTCTTTTGGTGTAGATTTCCTACATTCGTCAATTTTGCTTCATTCGTTTCTTTTACTTGATGCTAGTCATCAAGGCGTTAACAGACGCCATGTTTTCTTCACTCATTTCTTTCCCTTCCCTTCACTTCTTGACAATACTCATCTTCCTCTCTCTTTCCTCGGCACAGGATGCCTGCGTTCTTCGCCCCATATCTCTTCCGATCGAGAATGTCACCTTGGCCTCTGGTTATATCCGCCGTGGCGTCAATCTCAAGGTTGGAGAGCCAGGACAATCACTTTCCTTCATACCTAGATGGTGAGGATATTTCCAGTATTGAGTTTAAACCACAAGACCACTAACTCTGTGCAAGGGCCAACAATAACACCTTCGTATACGGGCCTTCGTGTTTAAAGACCGATTTCTTAGACACAGAATGTATCACATACCGCGGAGGGCTTTACCTACCCAAGAACTCGACCGTTGACAGAACTACGAGTGAGGAATACGCACCTGTGGCAGAGTCATGGGACAGAAGCACATACAATATGTTCAACAGCACCCTGTATTTGGGTAATGAGCTCACCCTGAAGAGCTTCCCCATGGCGCAGCCGATTGCTTCTGAGGACACTTGGGGCTTGTATGGCGCCTCCCCCCAACACATCATCGGAGTAGGAACAGAGTCGACGATATTGAATGCCCTACACAACGCCAGACGGATTGTCTCGAGATCCGTTGGCTACTACTGGGGGATGGACTCGATTGGCTCCAAAGACGACACTCCAGGTTCACTGGTATTCGGGGGCTACGACAGAGCCAAGACTTATGGAGACGGCGATGAGATGGACTTCACACTTGGGATGGACAGCTGCCGGACCAAGATGATGATTTCAATCAGCGGCCTTTCGCTCAACTTCCGCAACGGCACCGACCTGTCGCTATTCGCTTCGAGCAACCAGGAGAAGCCGCTACGGGCATGCATAGTCCCTCAGAACCCATACATCATGAGCCTCAATCAAGAACCAATGTTTGACAAACTTCTGGATGCCATCGGAAACAAGTTTATCAACGCTAGCAAGATGCAAGGGGTTGACTATCAAAGCGCCCTGCTCAATCCTGAAATGCCATGGTAGGTGACCACCATCATTGCCCGCCAGGAAAGCATGAATGATCCTAACCCGTCAATTTAGGTACGATGGAGACTTCACTATCAAGCTGAATACGGGCCTATCCATCACCATCCCAAACAACCAGCTCATAGTTCCGGAGCGGAGGATCAACGAGAACGGGGAGATCTATCGGAATGACTCCCAGCCCCTCCTCAGAATCAACAGGATGCAGGATGGACTCATCTCCATCGGCCGATTCTTCTTCACTGCTGCCTATCTCGCCACCAATGAGGATGCCGGAAAATTCACCATCTGGAAGGCCAACCCGACTACCCTCGAAGATCTCGTGGCTCTGGATCCAAACAACAAACCCATCGACACCCAGGTCACCTGCACGGCGACCCCCGTCAACACGGTTTTGGCCAAGCCAGACCAAGGTGATGGCAAAGAGCAGAACAACGAAGATGGCAAGGCCAGTGAAACGACAGCAGCTCCGGCAGCAACTTCAACAACAGCTTCGACAGCAACTTCGACACCCAAGCCAGACACAGGTCTTCCGATAGAGGCTAAAGCCGGCATCGCCGCTGGCGCCGGAGCTGCAGGGCTTATCTGCATCGGTCTCTTGGCTTGGCTGATCATAAGACGAAAGCGAAAAGCCATGGGAGAGTCAGACGCAATGAGTCTGGCGTCGGTACAGACAGGCTGGTCTAGATCTGGCGACATGAAGATGGACTATCCAAGCCAAGGATACCCTCACTTTATCCCACAAGAGATGGGAACATACAATGAGCGCCAACCCCCGGCTGAGATGCCCTGATGAAAGAGAATGATTTGCATAGCTACGGAGTTGTTTGCTTTTGTTAATGTTTGATGAGACCATGTGAACTGGAGAGGGTGTTTGTTTTGGGACAGGAGAAAAGCGCATTCATTGCCATAGTTCTATTTTCTGGGCGAGTGTTCGATAAATTGAGCGAATTAACTTGTTTTGTATCCATCTACAGCTATCCATCTACAGCTTCGACTTGGGCTTGGTGACAACTCCAACACACTTGATCTCAATATCCGCGTTGAGGGGCAGAGTCTTGACGGCAACGCATCTGTCGAGGGTCAGCATTCGTGAGGGATATTCGTCTGTTAGCAACTCACGTCCGGGCAGGCTTAATCTCGCCCCAGTAGTTCTGGTACACCTCGTTCATCTTGGTGTAGTACTTGAGGTCCGACAGGAAGATGTTGACCTCGACAACATCGTTGATACTAGAGCCGGCCTCCTCCAGAATAGCGCCGAGGTTGCGGATGATTTGATGCTATAAAGCCATTAGCCCAACATGTCAATTACCATGGAGGAGCGTAAATACTGTGTGAGCCTCAATATCGCCGTCAATGATCTTGCCGGTCTGAGGATCCATGGCGAGAGCGCCCGAAGTAAAGACAAAGCCATTGGCAATAATGGCCTGGTTCATGAGGCTGGCCGGCGTGGCCGGAGCCTTCTTGGAGGAAACCGGAGTTCGAGACATGTTGTTACAGGTGATATCGGCGGTGTTTGGCTGTCAATCGATGCTTGAGGGTTGACAGAAATGGATTACCAAGATGGAGGTGAAGCCAAGCGCGATGCGGGGAGCCAGATCTAAACACCGAAAGTTCCACAGGTACCCGATTGCAACCGACCGAGTATCTCAACCACCAGCGGAAATAGGCTTCTTAATTCCAGTTTTGGGTCTAATGATGATATCGCTGAGTAATTAGGATTAAGCAACGGATTGGAGTGTTTGCCACCAAATTGATAGGACAATGGCCTTGAATCTCATCTTCCTAATTGGGTATTAACGGTGGCCGAGGTCCATGAGAGGCCGAGATCGGGGTACTTCAAGATAGAGCAAATATGCCTTCTTAAAAGAAGCAGCTTATGGCCGCACTAGTATAGAATAAGGCACAATCTTCAAGAAGTATTCAGGATTGGCTTGCGTCACTTGTGTGACCTTCAGTCATCCACAAGTCTCCGTGACGCGCCATGCACCCAGCAGCTCACCCATCTTTCCCAACCCCTGACAAAAGGCACAGGAAAGAAAAGTCACGTTTCCCATCTAACCGCCGTCCTCGACCCGAATATCTGGTAAAAGTCAACAAGCCTACGGTGAGACCTAGCCCTACTCTCGGTCTTTGCTTCCATGGCAAGATCCCATTGGCCAGAGACACAGGCACGTTGGTTGCCGTTCCCGAGCCGTGACAGGTTTTTAGTTTCATCCAGAATTTCGGAAACCACTTAGAATCTGTTGACAGGGCGGTTCGACCTCAGGCCCGCAAATATTGGGCGTCAAGCATCCGGATTGATCAGCCCTGCGACGCGGTCAGCTTCGTCTAGAGGCAACACCATGAATATCATCACCAGTCCGACGTGGCAGCCCAGAGCATGAGTTGATTGGGCTCTATTTGCGTCCTGGAGTGTTTCGCATGGAGTATTGGCACTAAGGGGTCTGCTCCTGATCCAGCACCAGCGGTTGATGTTGTAGGCGCCCACTGGTATAAGAAGCGGTGACCGGCATTCCATTTATTGAGTCTCCAGACATTATCTTTACTCATAATATCAAGCCTTTCATCTGCATCTATAAAGCCTAAGACTCGTTGAGATGCTGTCAGCTTTCCTCCTCCTGCTCCTGGCCACCACAGGCCTGGCCATGCCTCAGCCAACTTCTCAGCCAACTCCTCAGCCAACGCCTGAGCTATTGAAGCGGGTAAGCTTCATGGTCACTCGTACCATGATCCTCCAACTAATGACTTCGTTGTAGAACGCGACTGCCAACTCCACAAGACACGATTGCATGCGAAATTGCACATCGCAGTGTGGCCATAGTGGTGTTTGTGATTTGGTGTGCTCCATCCTCAAATGCCCCCCGAACATGAAACGAGCAGATCTTTCAAGCGAGTTCGAGAAGGAGGAGGTAGTGAGAAGGGAGGAGGAGGAAGAGGAAGAGGAGGAAGAGGAGGATGAGGAGGATGAGGAGGAAGAGGAAGGGTTTGAAGACGTTGAGGTGGTCGAGACAAGCCATGACAACTGATGCCATGTGAAGGCGGATTTCTTATACCCTAAGTGCAAACATTCCGGAAAGACATTAGGAAGGAGATAAACGAAGCAATGATAAATAGTTAATGGATCTCGAATTTTCTGTAATAACCGTCAGCCGGCCAAAAGGGGCGACGCAGCTAACCCAAATCAACGCCGATGCTATGCCCAACCATCTCCCAACTTCCGAGAGAATCCAAAGAAACAAAAGAGCTAGAATCCGAGGCATCAGAGTGACTCTACTCTGCATGTCCACTGATCCCTCCCTTGATGCCTTCAAGAATGCCAGACCAGTGTCCACCTTGTCGAACCTTAGACACATCAGAGAACTGATCACAGGCGATCTTTCGAATTAGAAGAGTATCCTTGGCCTTCTTGTGTGTCTTTCCATCGCCCCTGAGCAGGTACTCTTCAAACCATCCCTCTTCGGCGGTGTCGAAGGGGAGGAACGCAAGCTCGGAGGCCCGGTCTGCGTAATCTTCGCCCTGATAGTCCAGAACAGCGCCCACAAGCTTTCGGAATAGAAGCTCACGGCTGTGAGGAGGATGTGTCCGAGAGTAGAAGAGCGCTTCAGAAACGTTTGTTTGCGCCATGGCATCGAAGAGCAACTCGAGAGCGGCCGAGGTCTTCAGGATAGGCTGCACCGCGTAGAAGTAGGAGAGCGCGATACTGAAGTCCTTATCGGAGGCACGGCGGACGAGGACGGTGATGATATCGTCGGCAAAGTCTGGGATGAGCGAAGGGTGCGAGATGTATTCAAGGGCTCGCTATCCTAGGTCAGTGGATTGTGAGCCTGGCTAGGTAGGTAGAGGAACATACAGAGAAATCGTGTCTGTCAAGATACCATAGGCCCTTCATGAAGATTTCGTACTTCTTGGGCATTCCAGATGCCTCTACAAAGGCCTCCGAGACGCTCTCGTGTTCCGAGGTTTGGTCAAAGTCGAGGAGGATGTAGTAGAAGATGGAGTATTTGTGATGCATAGACATGTTGGCTTCGCAGATTTGTTGGTGCAATTGCTTCAGCGCATTGTCGGTCTTGGGAGGGTAGATCTTAGCTGTGAAGAAGAAATCAGCAAATGCGACGGTATTGCATCCGCGTTAGAGCCTACCCTTGGTGATTCCCACAGCCCTCAAGACACGATCGATGAAGAGTGCGCCATCGAAGCTTTTGCGACAAGCCTCAATGTCGGACTGGGCCTTGCGATCGTATGGGTTCGTCGCCTCAGAGGAGAATACATGGTGGATATTGGCGTAGTCGAACATTTTGTTGGATTTGAGAGTAACTCTAGAAACCTTGAGGAGCTTGAAGAGCTTGAAGAGCCATCGCGAAACGGTCAAAGCAGAGCTCGGAGCTGTCGCGCTTTCACGTGACCCAGTTGGGGTCAGGGCACCCCGCGCCGGCAGGCGCCTTCAGGGGATTGTTTACAAACTGTGGGACTGATTGGGACATATCCAAACAAACGCGGGGCGCAACCACTTTATTATCATCTCAACCCAACACCCTTGAGCACCGCCCTGCCATTTGCGCTGCATGAGCAATACACCGTTTTTCGATTAGATACCCCTACGAATACTCGCAATGTCGGGCGCATCCCCGACAAGACCGACCCGGCGGGCCACCAGACGCACCGCAATCATTGACTCTGATGATGAGGATGACCTCGTCTCCAACCGCTCCAAGATCCAAGAGGAGGAAGAGGACTATGAGCCAGAGCCGCAAAAAAGCCCTCGGCGGCAAACACGAGGCGGACGCAAGTCGTCAACTCCCACTGCCGCACCCAAACCACGAGGCCGTCCCCGCAAGAGTGCCGCCTCCACCGCCTCGATCGAGCCCAGCGAGGTGTTTGATGCCGACTCGACGATCAAGCCTGAGCCAGAGTCTGCGAAGAAGCCAGCACCCCGGAAGCGCAAGAGCGCATCCACGAGAAGCTCGATCGGATCCATCCCCGACCTTCCTCCTCCCACACCGCAAGCCGGCTCCCCAGAAACCTCAAGGATAGAAGCATCCCAGGCGGACACTTCAACATCCAGTGTGAATACTACGACCGTCGATGATACCCAGGCTACCATCAAGCCTATCAAGCCCATGGACACCATTATGGAGAAGCCCATGGACATTGTGCTTAAGTCACGAACTGTGACCATACCCGTTGTGGAGGACACGACACCCAAGGCCCGTATTGTTTTGACGCATCTCATCTTGAACAACTTCAAGAGTTATGCCGGCAGACAAGAAGTCGGTCCCTTCCATGCGTCGTTCTCGTCCGTCGTTGGCCCCAACGGTTCTGGCAAGTCCAACGTTATCGACTCGCTCCTCTTTGTCTTTGGTTTCCGAGCCAGCAAGATGCGACAAGGGAAAATTTCAGCCCTTATACACAACTCTGCTCAGCACCCCAACTTGGAGTACTGCGAGGTTGCCGTTCACTTCCAAGAAGTCATGGATCAGGTATGAAGCCTTAGTCCCAAGCGTGTTACTCTTACTAACATGTTCAAGCCTGGTGGTGGCCACGAGGTTATTCCTGACTCTGAACTCATTATCTCACGAAAAGCGTTCCGAAATAACTCGAGCAAATACTACATCAACGGCAAGGAATCCAACTTCACGACAGTCACCACTCTCCTCAAAGACCGAGGTGTCGATCTGGACCACAAGCGATTCCTGATTCTTCAGGGTGAAGTCGAGTCGATTGCTCAGATGAAGCCCAAGGCTGCAAATGAGCATGACGATGGGCTGCTCGAGTACCTCGAAGACATTATCGGAACCTCCAAGTACAAGACGCCAATCGAAGAATCCGCTGCCGAAGTCGAGACCCTCAATGACGTTTGCATGGAGAAGAGCGGTCGAGTCCAGCACGTCGAGAAGGAGAAGAACAGCCTCGAGGACAAGAAAGATAAGGCAATTGCCTACATCCGAGATGAAAACGAGCTGGCCATGAAGCAGTCTGCGCTTTACCAGCTCTTCCTTCACAAGTGCAGCGAGAATGTTGCTGTGACCCAAGAAGCCATCAGCCAGATGCAAGCTCAACTCGATGCCGAGCTTGAGAAGCACCATGGCAGTGAGCAAATCATCAAGAGCCTCGAAAGTGAGCACGCCAAGGGTGCCAAGGAATTCGAGGCCCAGGAGAAGCAAACACAGGCTCTCGTCAAGGAGATGTCCAAGTTTGATCAGGAGCGTGTCAAGTTCGACGAAAAGCGAAAGTTCTTGGTGGACAAGCGTAAGAAGCTCGAGAAGACCATCGCCAACGCCGAAACAACATCTACCGAAGCCGATGAGACCATTGAGCAATGCGGGGAGGAAATCGAGATCCGAACCCAGGCGATCGGCGAGCTTGAGGAACAAATCCAAACTGCCGAAGCTGAACTCGCCAAGATCCGTGACAGCTTGAAAGGCAAGACTCAAGCTTTCTCTGACCAAATCGCGGCTCTTCAAAAATCTCTGGAGCCTTGGATGGAAAAGATCAACCAGAAGCAGTCGGCAATTGCTGTCGCAGAGAGTGAGCTTAGCATTCTCCAAGAGAAGGCTAATGCTGGTACTGTCGCTTTGGAAGAGCTTGAGGCCAAGATTGTCTCCATCGAGGAGGGCAAGGCCGCCAAGAAGAAGGAGCTTAAGTCTTGCCAAGCAGAAAAGGCTGAGCTTCTGAAGGAGGCCGCCAAGATGGAGTCTGAGCTGCAGGTTCTCTCCCAACAGGAGCCCAAGATTCGCTCCAAGATCTCCAATGCGCGTCAAAAGGCGGATGAAGCTCGTTCAAGCTTGTCTAACACGCAGGCTCGAGGCAACGTCCTGGCTGCGCTGATGCGCATGAAGGAGTCTGGTCGTATTGACGGCTTCCATGGACGCCTTGGTAACCTTGGTACCATTGATCAAAAGTACGATGTCGCCATCTCAACAGCCTGTGGTGCCCTTGACAACTTTGTCACCGAGACTGTCGAGGCTGGTCAGCAGTGTATCGAGTATCTCCGAAAGAACAACGTTGGACGAGGCAACTTCATCTGTTTAGACAAACTGAGAGTTCGAGACCTGTCGCCTATTCAGACTCCTGAGAACGCCCCTCGTCTGTTTGATCTCGTTCAAGCCAAGGAGGACAAGTTCCGACCCGCCTTCTACCACGCCATGCAAGACACCCTCGTCGCTACAGACCTAGCCCAGGCGAACAGGATCGCATACGGCGCAAAGCGATGGCGAGTCGTTACTCTTGACGGAGAACTCATCGACAAGTCTGGTACTATGTCGGGTGGTGGTACAACTGTCAAGAGAGGCCTCATGTCTTCTAAGCTCGTCTCAGATGTGAGCAAGGACCAGGTCGCCAAGCTTGAGAGTGATCGTGATGGATGGGAGGCCAAGTTCCAGGAGTTCCAAGAATACCAGAGAGAATGTGAGACTCGCCTCCGAGAGCTGAATGAGCAGATCCCTCAGCTCGATACCAAGATGCAGAAGCTCAACCTCGAAATCGAGAGCGCCGAAAGGAACGTCGCCGACCTTCAGCGACGCATCAAAGAGGTCAGCAAGGAGCACCAGCCCTCAGCCACTGACAACAGCCGCATTGTCGCTCTGCAGAAGGAGATCGCCAAGCTCAACAAGGAGGTGGAGAGGCTTCACGAGGAGACCTCCAGCGTGGAAGAAGAAATAAAGGCTCTGCAGGACAAGATCATGGAGGTGGGAGGTGAGAAGCTTCGTGCGCAGCGAGCCAAGGTCGATGCCATCAAGGAGGAGATTTCATCCAACAATGAGGAAATCTCCAATGCCGAGGTTCGCAAGGTCAAGGCTGAGAAGCAAAAGATCAAGCTCGAAAAGGACCAAGCAAAGTCCACCAAAGAACTCGAGGCTGCCGTCCGTGACTTGGAGAAGCTTGAGAACGATATCAACAACCAGGGCGAGATTGCCGAGCAGCTTCAGGCCCAAGTTGAGGAGGCTGAGCAGGGCCTAGCCGCCAAGAAGAAGGAGCTCAAGTCACTTAAGAAAGAGTTGGATGAGAAGACGGATGAACTAAATGAGACAAGAGCGGTCGAGATTGAGATGCGTAACAAGTTGGAGGAGAACCAGAAGGTTCTGGTTGAGAATCAAAGACGACTCCGCCACTGGGACGACAAGCTGTCCAAGCTTGTCCTTCAGAACATCGACGACCTCATCGGTGGTTCTTCGAGCCAGTCCAGGTCTCAGCCGAAGGTCAAGCCGCAACCGAGTGACGATGAAGACGTGGATATGGACGACGCTCCTCAAGATGATGTGGACATGACTGACGCCCCTCAAGAGGACGAGGAAGGCGAAGAGGAAGAGGAGGATGAGGGCGAACACAACGGCCAACCCAGCGAGCTTCCCCGATATACTCCTGATGAGCTTGCTGACATGCGGGAGGAGACACTCAAGGGCGAGATTGCTGCTCTAGAGGAAAAGACACAGAACGTCAATGTCGACCTGAGCGTCCTTTCGGAATACCGAAGACGTGTGGAAGAGCACGCGGCTCGTTCTTCAGACCTACAGTCGGCCATTGCACAACGAGATGTGGCCAAAAAGCGGTGCGACGATCTTCGGCGCCTGCGGCTGGAAGGCTTTATGGAAGGTTTCAGTGCCATCTCCCTCAGGCTGAAGGAGATGTATCAGATGATTACCATGGGAGGAAACGCGGAGCTGGAGCTGGTGGACAGTCTTGACCCCTTCAGCGAGGGTATCTTGTTCAGTGTGATGCCGCCCAAGAAGAGCTGGAAGAACATCAGCAACCTTTCTGGTGGAGAGAAGACGCTGAGCAGTTTGGCATTGGTGTTTGCCCTGCACCACTACAAGCCAACACCGCTGTATGTCATGGACGAGATCGATGCTGCGTTGGATTTCAGAAACGTGAGTGCCACCCTGTCCCTGAGACACTCGGCTGCGAATCAGCCATTGAAGCTTACGCTCGCGTGGGCATGCCATATCGCTTCCCTACTCTCTCGTATTTCGATAATAGCTAACACAGTCTCCAGGTCTCGATCGTTGCCAATTACATCAAGGAGCGTACCAAGAACGCCCAGTTCATTGTCATTTCGCTGCGCAACAACATGTTTGAGCTTGCGGCGCGGCTGGTTGGAGTGTACAAGGTCAATCATATGACCAAGAGTGTGACGATTGAGAACAAGGACTTTATCGTGAGACCCCAAGGACAGCAGCAGCAGCAACGAGTCCAGGGGGGTAATCCGACAACGACATTACCGTTCAGGTGATGAGCTGTCTAATGGTGTTTGGTACGGAGTTGTGTCATGATGATAATGCGGGTAATGAATGACTACAGGACGGGGGCTAGATTATGATATTTGACGATATTTGCATTGACAGACCAGCGAGCGTTACGACAATAGTGATACCGTGTTCTCATATCGAGTACAATGATACTCGTCTCTTCTCAATTAGGATCTAATTATATTCAGCTTATCTAGGACCTTACAGCTTAGCTTGTCAGCGTCCTCGAGTTGCCTCGTCTCATCAACTCGTACCACGCTCGCGTCCCACGATCCAGGAACCGGCTTTTGTACCACCAACTCTCGCCATGGACCAAGACTCGACTGGGCTTTGCAACCTGGGACATTAAGGACTCAAGCCACTCGCCGAGTCCCAAGCGACCCTTCCCGTGCCTCGTGGTCACGACGCAGATAGCCGTTCACGTCTGCCGCGAACCGTCGATCTGACAGGCGCATACGCAGTGGCACGCGGGTGACAGCTGCAGGAGACGACCAATCTGCGGAGGGGGACACCTTCAAGTGCCGAGGTCGAGACCAGCTGCGAGATGTCGTGGTGTCTCGGCAGATTCTCTTCCATGTCTCGCAGGTCGAGTCGAGTTCCGGCGTCCTGAAGAGGATGGCTGCGTTATCAGGGGGCGAAAAGGACGGGCGGCCTCGTACTAAGAATTCAGGAGGTGTTCGTGGTGGTTAGGTACGTGCTATAAGTAACCTTGAAGCAGTCTTGGAAGAGCAACACCACACTCTTCACACACAATCATCTCCCAACACGCTCGTTTCTCTTCACTGTTCATCATGTGGAGGCTACTCCCCATTGCGCTCCTCCGCCTGGCTTCCGCGTTTCCTACCAACTGGAACGGCACGACCACTTGTCCTCAAGATGCCCTCTACACGTCCCTCATTGGCGATGGCGGCGAGTTTTGCTCGAGTGTTCTAGAGGGGAGCCACTGCGGGACGGGGTATAGCACGCCTCCGGAGTATATGAGATATAACCAGACGCAGATATCATCCTATGTGAGTGTTGCTGCTGTGAATGTCAGGAGATGTGCTAATGTGAAGTAGTGCGAGTGTATCCTGACGGACTCGGGCGCTGTCACGACGTCGGCAAACTCTTCTCGGGAGTCGACGGGAGATATCACGGTTACAACTGCGGACTCGGCTTCTCAGACTGGGAGTCAGAGTGTTTCGGGGACACAGTCTGAGATGGGAAGGCCAGGAGGACCGTCGGATTCGACATCGATGGCAACGACTGAAGGGCCAAGATCAACGCCGACGAGCTTTTCGAACAGGACAGATCCAGCTTCATCTCTTGGAGAAGCGACCGGAAGTGGTACCTCAGCTACAACATCCAACGAGTCGCAATCAGTGGCAACTGGTTCAAGGAACGCGACGACTAGGTCTACCTTGTCCTCTTCTGGTGGTAGCCCCTCGGGTTCAACCTGGGCGACAACGACGGGAACACCAACTCCTGGTTCCTGGAACCAGACTCGATCTGCTGTGTCCTCCGAAGAAGCTTCAGGCCAGGTCGCCTCAAACTCGACCTCGATGACGACGACTGGTACACCAGGGCCAATGACGTCTGGCTCTTGGAACAATACTCTGTTGCCCTGGTCATCATCCGGGGAAACAGCAAGCCAAAGTCTTTCGAACACTAAGCCTGACAATTCAAGGCCAACTACAAGTGTCTCCTGGAACTCAACCTGGCCTGCGTTGTCGTCTTCTGGAGAGGCGACAGGAGGGAGTCCCTGGAATACTCCAACCGGCGGATTGACTCCAACGGCGAGTGGCACTTGGAACGAAACACGATCAGCTTCATCTTCGATCAACCGTCCTTGGACAAGACCAGCACCAGGTAACAGCACCCGTGGCTCTACTACCAGAGCCACCGCCACAGGAGGTTCATGGAATACCACCGACTCTGGAACTCCAATGCCGACGACCCAAGGAACCGTCTCGTCCTTTTCACAGGCCGTCAACAACACATGGAGCACCTGGCCACTCACACCAACCACGGATGTCACGTCAGATCTCAACGAACCTGGAATGACGCGTTCCTGGTCAACGCGATCAACCTGGAACACCAGCAGCAGCAGCGGCTCGCTACCTTGGCCTGTTCCTGGAACCCCAACTTCGGGGAGCGGAGGAGGTGTGTCACTTCCTACCGTTGCGCCCACTTCGACGTTTGCGGGCTGGAACTCGAGTGTGAGCTTGCCAACTATTAGCTGGAACGCAAGTATAAGCCTGCCAACTATCAACTCGAGTATAAGCCTGCCAACTATCAGCTGGCCGTCAGGAACTCTGCCATTTCCAAGTCTACCGTTTCCTACTCCTCCGTTCCCTATTCCTACACTCTCCGACTTCATACCCAGCCAGACTCCAAGCGGCAGTGTTGCACCTGGTGGAGATACCACGTCCTCTGCCTCGGGGAGCATCGACTCTGTCACAGCTCCCACAAGTCCCACGCCCACAGCCGCTCCATCCGGCAACTTCAACGAGACCGTATCTCGCTGGGGCAACGCCACGACGACTGGCGTGTCCGAGTTTCCGGCTGTTCACTATACGCACGTCACACGCACCGCGGCGCTCTCGCAGGAGACGTGCCATACTCTGGGGCCGGATCCCGAGGGCGATGCGACGAGGCGTGCGTTACTGTATAACTCGAGACTTCGAGAGGAGAATGTTTCTATTCCGATACCGTATATCGAGTCTGTCGAGTTTGAGAGTGAGGGGCTCAATCCCCTCTACCTCACCGTCCGGGATGAACAAGGAGGAACATACTTTGTCGATATCTCCCGTCGGGGTCAATTGTCCGTCTTTGATCCTTCCGGGAACTCGATGTCGCTGGATGCCGTGGGGATTCACTTCTCAGGGCCCAACTGCACGTACCATATCACGATCGAGATCAAGGACATGTATGAGCAGATTGCCGACCTAGCAGGCGTGCAATGTGCTGCTATCAAGCGAAAGAGGCGCATGGAAGATATGGACTTTAAACAGGTTCTGTATCTGGAGGACCAGTGTGGTAATCCAGTCGACAAGTCCCTCAAACAGTATCCCCAGCTTCTCGTTGGCGGTACCGTCTGTGCAGATATCGACGTCGACGAAGAAATTGGGCGATGGGAGTTTGACTGCGCATTCCCTGGTTCTGAATCTGGATTTCTGAGGTGTCAGCAAGCTATCAAGGAAGATGTCCTCGACGTTATCACGGTAGATCCATTTGGAGGTTCATGTCCGGACCTCTCGACGGTGGTCACCACGCTCGACGCAACCGCCCAGGACATTCTCGACCCAGATGTCCTCCGCAAAGACCTTGGAAACGAAGGTCTTACCGACAGGGAAATCCAAGAAGCGGACGCCGCTGTCGTGGCATACACCAAGCTCTGGACGGCTCTGCGCGCCTTCTTCTCCAAACAGTTGACATTCTCCTCGTATGGAGCGCTGGAGACGTACGTCAACGTGTACAACACCTACCGCAGCTTCGAGACAGACATTTGTCAGTCTCTTCACGTAGACGAGATCCCCTTCGACCTCAGCCTCATCGCCGGCGCGACACGAATCCCGTCGATAACGAGCCTCAGCTGGGCACCCACAAGAACGCGCCCTTACAACATCACCATTCAAGATCCCTCCCGTATGGCCTGCTGCCCTGGAGGCAGAGTCGCCGAAACCAAGGACGACACGTGCGCATACCCAAGAGAAGCCATCATCGAAGGAACAGGCTGCATCTGCGGGAAGAACTCGGAAGGTCTCGGTGTTGCGTTCGAGTGGACAGAGTGCGGAAACTTTGTAGCAAGCTGTGAAGCAGATGGAGATTGCGAAGAGGGTTTCATGTGTTTGACGGGAAGCTGCTGTGGAGGTGGTGTTTGTGTTGATGCGTTTGCTTGTTCGCAGAATGGAACCGAGTTGGTCAAGTTTGATGGTGTGCTTTAGGGTAGATGAGGGTTTCTCGAGATCCATGGATATACACGATGTTGTTGGACAGTTGGGAGTGTAATTGAATGGATTGATCTTTTTAATTTTGAAGACGATGCTTTTAAAATAGCTATTTTTAAAAAAAATTTCGCTAGTTTGTGCGAATCGGCATGTTGTGGTTGCTATGTGAAGGCATCATAGGTTTTCGCTTTAATTCCGTCACGAAAGAGCGAGATCCAAGACAAACACTTCACCCCAGAGCTATCCAATGGCTCAACAGAATTGAGTATAATGGCATTGCGGCATGTGATAAAATTCTACAGCATCTAACAAATCACTTCTGTTTCCACGAGACGCCTCTCTTGACATGCATCGTACGGTTCCTGTCAACAGTCCGAGCAGAGAAATGTGATGAAACACACACTACTCAAGTCTACGAAGTGTTGCAATTGTGTCTTCATCTGACGCGAATCAAACATTGTCACAAGTCATCACAAATGCAGTCACAGCAAGTTCCATTGGACAAAAGATGTTGTCAAGAGGTGGACATGATTTGGCGTCCGATTGTATTTTGGAATCCGTTCAAAGATTCATAATCCCAAGTCATCATCCCATGCGTTTTTAATGCACCGTTTGTCATAAAACCAGACACCCCGGGAAGTCCCAAACCGTTTCAACACATTTAAGCCTTAGGGGCAGTAGGGACGATCTTCTTGCCGTCCTTGTTGTAGCGGACACGAGGGGGAGGGGCACGGTTGCGGCGACCGACGCGAGATCGGACACTGTGAGTCTTGTCAGCATTTCGACTGAACATACCTAAAGGGGGAACTGCTCTGCTAGAGAGACAGCAGGAGGGAGTGTTCCAAAAGTACGACCAAGGCTCATCTGAAGCATATACGCAACCAAGGCGCAGTTGTCACACTCCCGGGAAGGACAACGTACCGGACAATCTTGCCGTGGATGGCGCAAGAGACGCAGTACTGCAGCTTCAGGTACATCTTGGGTACGGTGTACTCCGCGAAGACGGAGGCATCCGAGATGTCACCTATTGTAATTGTAAGCGCTTGTCGGAGCCGGTCGAAGAAGAGAAAAACGTACGAATAGCAGCAGACTCAACCATGTTGCGGATGGTGAACCGCTTGATGGCCTTGTCCTTGGGGGTGCATCGCGAGCAGTTGCTGCATCGGATGGGCTTGACGTGGCCGCGGCCCTTCTTGTTTCGGCCGCTGAGAGGTTGTTAGCGATCGTGTTCAGTGACGGAGCCAGAGCTGCCAATCGTCGGCGTCGCGAGGCTCAAGAATCTCGTCGAGAGGCATCGTCGGCGGCGGTGGTGATTGTGACTGGCAGGCGGAGGAAGGATTCGTACTTGTTCTTTCTCTTCTTGACCATTTTGACGGTTGCTGCTGGGGGTTAATACTCAGGTCCACGCGAGGAAAGGAAAGAAAAGAAGAAGAAGAAGGACTCACTGAAATGTGCGTTATCAAAAGGCGTTGGAGTTCTGTGGCAGAGTCCACTTTTGGGTTGGCTTGTAGGGCAAAGGGGAATTTTGTCGTGGTGGAGGGGGGACCCGCTTCACACACACACACACGCACACAAGCGCACGAGGGGCAATATTTTGCGGGCAAGGGCTATGCACAGGCGGAAACCCTAGATCATGTGACCCCACTTCTCCTCCACCCCCGTCTCCCATGAATTTCTGAGCCGGCGCCACCACCACCACGAGAGAGATCTTCTTCAACCCATCCCGCACCATCTGAGGATTGCTTAGGAAGGCAATAATTATTATTGTCGAGGTACGTCTGAAAGATGCTGCAAACACCCTTTTCCATGATGAGGGCTTCATTGCCTCTCACATGAGAATTTCACTCTCGTCGTTGTCAATTTCCCCCTCCTCGCGAACCGATCGCATATTTCTCGTGTGCCCTCGAGTCGCGGGAGGAACATTGTCGCGACTCGCCATCACCACACAACCTTCAACACCAAGACCTGAATTCTAACAGTCTCAGTTAGGCAAGATGCAGATCTTCGTCAAGACCCTTACGGGGAAGACGATCACCCTTGAGGTGGAGTCTTCCGACACCATCGACAACGTCAAGTCCAAGATCCAGGACAAGGAGGGCATCCCCCCGGACCAGCAGCGACTCATCTTTGCTGGCAAGCAGCTCGAGGATGGCCGCACCCTGAGCGACTACAACATCCAGAAGGAGAGCACCCTCCACCTGGTCCTCCGCCTGCGTGGTGGTGCCAAGAAGCGCAAGAAGAAGGTCTACACCACCCCCAAGAAGATCAAGCACAAGCGCAAGAAGACCAAGTTGGCTGTGCTCAAGTACTACAAGGTCGACTCTGATGGCAAGATCGAGCGACTTCGACGCGAGTGTCCCAGCGACACTGTGAGTTCTCCCCACCACATCCTCTTTTATGATACATACTGACAGCTTCAGTGCGGCGCTGGTGTCTTCATGGCTGCCATGCAGGACCGTCAGTACTGTGGTCGCTGCCACCTGACCTACGTCTTCGACAAGCAATAAATGCATGACCAAGGGATTTGATTGGGATTGATGACGGAACGGATTGGGTGCCAAAAATGGGCGTTGAAGGCTGTAGCATAGAGCACATCCAGTTTCTGAGATAATGCATGCTTGATTGAGACGACAACACATGATGATTCCCCCTACTCGAATTTGCCGTGCTCCAAGTGAACATGCTGCCATCAAGACACTGGATATTGAGGCGATGAGGTACTGCCACCAAGATGTTGGACGACCGCGATAGAAGCGAGATGCGCATCCGTCGCTTCCGACCCATTCTTCGTTTAACAACACTTGGATATCGACATGCACGAAATTACTGCAGGAAACATCAAGGCCAAGCCCAATCCGTCTTGTGAATCGCAAATAATTTCGCAGCCTCGCGTCAAACAATTGTGCCCAGCCTCGAAAAAATTCATTTCGCCAGAGCCTTGCTTGCCCTGGTGGGGCTCCCCCAGCACACCTTGGGTTTGCCTCACCGAGGTCCGCCGAAAGGTCAGCTCAAGTCACGCGCCAGTCGGTGGATGCCATGTGCCATGGGATTCACACATGCACAGAAGCATCACGATGTACTGCATCTTCAGTGAACTGCGTGTTTTTGAAACAAAGGGTATGAGTTCTCCCTCGTAGTGAAAAACAGGTTTTACATCAAGCCAAATGCCCTCAAAACGCCCAAAAGCCATATAAGCCAGATCCTACAAACTCCTCTCAAGAAAGTGCACAAGAACCCTGGGAGGCCGACCTCTCCCACGCTCGCCGCTTCTCTAGTGTGTTGGCAATGTACAACTCTGGCGGGAGTGAGGCGTCGAGGCCGGCAGCCATGACCACCTTCTTCGCCGTGCTTCGCAAAGATGAGCGTGTCGGCAGATGTTGGTTGACGCCCTCCAGCACGTCTATCGTGACTGAGGACTCTCCATGACATCGTCTCCCATTGTCCTCGTTTCCAAAACGTTCGGCGGCCCCTGGAGCATGCTCATCCCTTGTGGAGGCGATGGCTTGCCTAGGGGGCTGTCAAGCGATCCGAGGAGCTTTACTCGTCATCGGCGACCTCTGACTTTCTCTTCTTCTTCTTCTTCTTCTTCTCGCCGTCGACCTCCTTGGAGGCGGGGGCTTCCTCCTCATCTCGCTTGCGCTTCTTCTCCTTCTTCTCTTTCTTGTCCTTCTTTTCCTTCTTCTCCTTCTTGGACTTCTTAGCGGACTCGGGCTCAGGGACATCGGCCATCTCCTCGTCCTCATCGGCATCGTCGCCGTCGTCAATGAGGTCCATGACGGACTTCTGTTGATACAGTTAGCACTGTTTAATGCCAAAGACTACAATTCCACTTACCATGACGTCGGAGTTCTTGGCGGGCTTCTTGCCAGTGGCATAGAACTCTAACCGGTCCTCAACCTGCTGCTTGAGAGCCTCACCGAAACGAGTGGAGGGCTCCTCAGAGAAGTTGTCGATACGGCTGGCCATACTGCACTTGTTGGCGAGGTATCGCGAGATGCGACCCTTGTTGCGCACACCGGCCTTGCCAATGAAGCTGCTGTGGTAGATGAGACCGTACTTGGGGGTGTTGCTCTTGCTCTTGAGGGCACGGAACAGGGCCTTCTCGGCACCGAGAATCTGCAGAGTAGACGCAGGGTACTTGGAGAGGTTGGTCAGGGATCCGGCGTGCGAGATCAGGCGGGCGGCGACAGGAGTGCCAATCAGGGTCTGGAGGTTGGGGGCGACGTGGGACATCTTCTTCTCGAGGTACAGCGCAGTTGACTTGCGGTTCTCGGCCTGCTTGACGACAGCCTCGGCGAAGCCGTGGACGATCTCGAGGTCAGCGGCAGAGATATCGAGACCCATGGACACCTTGGCGGCATCAATGATGGCCTGAGCCTTCTCACCGTCCTCGCCAAGGAGAGCAGCAATGTCGTGGAGCTTGTCGTCGTTGAGACTCTTCTTGTCGCCAATGGCAAGGACAAGCTTGGCGTAGGTCAGGTTGTCAGAGACAATCTTGATAAGCTCGGGGAAGTGCCATCCGTACCACTCGCGGACGCGCATGAAGAACTGGTTGACACCCTTGTCCTGGAAGTCGATGGTCGCGCTGGCCTGGATGATGTGGTTGTCGTTGCGGGTGACGCTGAACTTGACCTTGGCGCGAGAGTAGGCGTGACCCATACCCAGACCGGCCTTCTCAACATCGCCAGTCTTGAGGCCACCGAGGAGCTTGTCGGCGTGCAGTCGGATACCGCGAATCACGTCTCCGACAATGTCAGAGGTGTCGGCAGTCTCGCACTCGATTCCGGGGAAGACGCCCTTGATCGCACCAGCGAGGTTCTTCTCGGAGACACCCAGGACGACCTTGGTCTTCTTGCCGCTCGTTTGGGGGAGGTTGAGCTCGAGGACGGACTTGAGGTAGTCCGACACGATACCCTCGGAGACGAGGTTGATGTTCTCAAGAGCCTCGACGTGGCCCCTGGGTCTATAGTTAGCATCGCGAGTCACGCTACACCACAGGCGCAAGGCGTAAATACCGGAAAGGACTGAAATTGGCCAGCTTGACCATCTTGCCGAACTTGGCGAGGTCGTTGGCAGCAGCCTGGGTCTCCTTCAACTTCAACCCCACCGCATCCTGCTGATGCACCACCTTGAAGAGGGCATAGCCCACAGGGGATTCGTAGAGAGCGTAGTCGATGTGCGACATCTTGTCTTGGTCCCAGCCGGTGCCGCAATTGGAGGGGGGTTCCGCGTCTCGAAGGGTGTTGGTGATGGCTGGAGACTGAGTTTTCGCACTTTTTTCCCGTAGAAAATTTCTGGCAGCTCCAAGCTACGAGCACGGGCCACCGAGGCTGAATGTGGCTGGTGTCAGATCACGTGGTATTGTTGTGCTCCACATGTGGCTTCACTCTAGCTCTTCTCACGCTGCAGCCAGTATGCTTCGGAAATCACCTTCAATTCTTGGGCGCTTTAGAGTTTTATTTTCTTCGATTAAGTCCAAGATGTAAGAATGGATGATGGCTAGATATCGATGTGTTGAATCTTTCACGTGGTATCATTTAATGTGCTACTCTGCCATTCGCCTTGGACTCCCCACTGAATGCCTCCTGTTGACCAATACCTCAGATGAGCCTAGCTGGAGCAATCGCAACGCTGAAAGGCGTACTCAGAACAGGTATCTCACTAAAATATAAGGAACAACACCACCAAGCTCGCTGAAAGTGCAACCAATGCCGAAACACGCTCATCAACCCTTGATGCAGCTCCCAAGAACGCCCACTCCTCACAACCCCCATGTCGGATGTTGTACGCTAAAGACTGATGGATCGCAAAGCTCTTGATCGAGTACGGTACCGTCCGACACTCACCGCCAATCTCGGTCTGGCAGCTGTTCTCGAACCAAGGCCACCTCTCATAAGGGTCATCGCTTCCGGCCAGCATTTGTTCACAGTCTTCAAACGCGTAGATGTAAAACACCCACGGCGAGTCCTCACCAGCTTTGATCTCTCCTGTCTGATTGACCTGCTCGTACCAGACTCGGGAGTAGTTGGTCTTGGAGTCAAAGTTGTCTTGGTTGCGGAGGAGCCAGTGCACACCGTTGGGCTCGCGAAGGTCGTAGTCCGAGTCGTAGACTTTCCAGGTAGCGTTCATGAAGCCAGTATCGTTGGATTGTGAGAAGATATCTGAGAGGTTGAAGCACGTGTACGCGTTCGGTAGGTTAGATGTCGTGAGGACGAGGCCTGTTGTCGTCTTATTGGCATTGTCGGCTTGGCACGAGTCTTCTTCATCGTCGGCAAAGAACGCGACTGTGATATTTCCATTGCTTAAAGATTGTCAGTATTAGAAGGCCAGCGAGGTAGCATTTCATACCCTGTCACTTGCTGTGCAGACACATTTAGTGAAAGAAGCGCAAGTAATGAGAGCGCTTGGAACTTCATGATGCTGGACAAAATTCAGGTTGTACTTGAGCGGTAACTAGTGTCTTCAAAGATATAATAGACGAGATGCGACAAATCACACACCAAAGGAATGGGAATTGAGAAAACTCCGTTGCATAAATACGGCTGCCTCTAAGGGGTATTGCTCTCTGCTCAAGGTGAGGGCTGTGTTTGTCGCGACGTCATGATCAGCAGGATGGCGATCCTACGATCAACCAACAGCCTAACTTTGACAACGAAGGCATTCCTTTCTCTGGAAGAGTACCGCTGGGGGTTCTTGACTTAAGCTTATTCGCTAGTTCCTGGTGAAGGCACATGCGCCCGAAGAGGCGGCCGCCCGCGCTCCGTTTCTCTCGACTCTGGCGGTGGTGTTGGGAGTGTTGGCACACGGATGAAGAAATAACGGCAATACCTCTAACTCCCCTCAAAGGCCACGACTGTTATAATGAATAGAGATGCTAAAGTGAGAAAAACTATTATAAGATTCAAGATTTCATCCACGATCCTTCGAGCAAGATATGCTTATACGTCTCTGCCTTTCTTGTGTATCACTCTTTTCTTCACCCATGTGGATGGTTCTCCTCGATAGTGGCATGGCAACGGCCTTTCTCTGCGAAACTGCCTGGAATTTAGAAACCCTTGGTCATAAAATCAAGTGCTGGTCAAAGACTGTTCTAGCTGTCGATTAGGGGCCTCTTGTTGGCTGGAAATCGGGTGGACGATCCTTCCATCCTGGGAGCTGTTGGTTCATCTTTTGTAAGGATTGGAAACCTGATAGACATCCCGGGACTTTTGCGTCGGCCGCCTGGATCATACCCAATATCCTTGCGCGCTTCGTTACGCCTAACCTAGTTTAAAGCGAGGTCTTGTGACGCCGATCAAGACTGTTGCGATGACGAGCGGATTGCCTTGTCGGCCGCCAGTGTCAATTACACTATTACGTAGGTATTGAAAGGTGTATTTTCGGATCTGTTTAAATTCATTGACGGATACTTCATATGTTCGTGCCCATTTGTGCTTCAATCTGGGTGCCTTGTCCAGCCCTCTTCCGCTCCGTCATACCAAACTACCTGTATCTCAGTTGTTCGGGAACCCGCTGCGCAGGTTATCATACTTGGTTGCTGGATACTCGATGCAATTCTCCTGCCTCATGAGCGCCTGCGGTCCTCCAAAAGTATTAACCACAGTCGTGATCAAGCTCTGGTCGCCCTCTTTGTCGCCGCTGCTCTCCCACCACATGGCACCTCCCAGCCGCCACTTCTTGATGTACTCGGCCTTTGCCCACGCCATCTGCGGCGTGTCGTACGTGACCATGGTGCGCCGCTGTGGGTCGTAGCAGTAGCTCGCACCGGAGGCGTTGTCGTTGTACTCCTGAGCGCCCGCGAGGGGTAGGTTCTTGTAGTCGTAGACTCCGCGCTCCCAGTTGCCCTCTCCGATGCCTTGGTATGGGCGGCCGGGACCGTCGGTGTTCTCGAAAGAGCGGCCATAGAGGGGCATGCCGATGACAATCTTTTGGGGGTTGACGCCGCTGCGGACGTAAAAGTCGAGGGCGGCCGAGGTCGAGAAGGGAGTGGATGAGGGATTGTCGCGCGACGGGTACAGGTTGGCCTGATGACCGGCCGACGAGTCCCAGGAACCAGCGTAGTCGTAGGCCATGAGGTTCCAGAAATCCAGGTATCGGTCCATGCCGCGGATGTCTAGCTTCTGGAAGTTCTGCGCGCCCGCGGGGCAGGCCACGGTGAGCTCAAAGTGGTGAGGTCGGCTCAAGGTCTGGGCGTAGGCGTCCATGGCCTGGCGGACAGCAGCCAGCAGCTCGACGTAGTTTCTCGCCTCGTTTGCATCCTGGGGGTACTCCCAATCAATGTCGATACCGTCAAAACCCAGGTTCTTGATCAAGTCGACGCAGCTTCTGGCAAATGTGTCACGACCCTGTGGGGTGCTAGCAGGAGCCTTGAAGTTGCTGCTATAGGTCCATCCACCGACAGAGAGGAGGATCTTGAGATTACGGTTGCGCCTCTTGAGGAGGTTGAGCTGCTTCATGCAACCGTAAAGGTTGGTGCCGGAATCATTCCAAGAGTCGCCCTCCCAGTGAATGTCGGTGTCCGCCCAAGCGTCGGTGAGATGGCTAGAGCATCATCCAATGGTGAGTAAAGCGGATCTAGCGGGTAGAGATGGGGTTCAGGCTTACACTTCGCCCGTGTCGCTGCGGACATTGGCAAACGAGTAGAGAACGTGGGTGAGCTTCTCTACGGGAAGATCTTGTGGACGATGCTTCCGGGCGTAGATGGCCCTGAGATGACGTTAGTAGATGGGCATGTACGGTCAAGGGCGGGTTCGTACCAGTTGACGTAGTAAGCTACGGTGCGGAAGCCTTCAGGTCCGCCGCCCATTGTGGATGGAGTAAAGGTGTTTAGGGGGGATGTATTGTGAAGAATCAATGCAGCAACGAGCACAAAAACGGCGCTTATAAGTAAGAGCCAAGACCAGCTCCAAGTCTTGGGTCGTGAGCTGGGCTGCCTCTGATGGGTATTCGTGGTGATGGTGGAGCGGCACTTGAGGGGCACAATGTGGGGAATCGCTTGAGTTGAAAGGACAGGAGCGTCAATTGCTAGCAAGCAACCTCTTAGATATAAGGAACGCGCCGAGGCATCCTTGCCTCTTACTCAGCTCAGCCGCCATGACCGACCTTGATTGACCCAATGTTTGCATCCCGTCCAAGAAAGAAAAAGGCGTCGTCATCTGGGGCGGTGATTGGGCTTGGACTTTCTTGATGCCAGCGCGTGTGGCGGTGCCGACGTGGCGATGCAACTAACCTAGAACAATGGATGAGAGCGGCGCAGTCGTCTAATGCAAAACGACCCCTAAATATAAGAAATAAAATATGAGGAAAATATTAGAGGTAACTAAGTAGAATATTAAAAGATTTATAGCCATATTTCTCATTTTTATCTCTCATTTAGCTCATAATTAGGCTAAAATGAATACTCCTTTTTGGCCTGAGTAAGCATAGTCGTGCTGATATCGTATCTCAACTTTCTTTACGACCATGCGGGATTTTGGTCAGAACATCTGCCTCAGTTCCCCAGGCGGGCTGGCCAGTCTCATCGACCCATGCTTCGAGAACACTGACCTCGTGGGGACTGAGCGCCCAGCTGTTGCTCTCGAACCGGTTATTCTCCTTGTCGTGCCACTTGCTTATAGCTGTGCGTCTGTGAGCTTCTGCCTACCCTAAAGTGCATACTGTTGTCAGGTGTTCACTCACGCTCCTTTTTGGCCACCACTTTCCTTGCCCAGTCGAAGAAAATCCCCAAAACCATATCGTCAATCGTTGCAAGTCCGGGGAGAGAATTCCAGCCCTTAACATCATCTCTTATGTGGAGGCTCTTGGTGACGGGCGCTGTGCTGTTCTGCACCTTGGCAACCTGACATTTGTCGCCTTCGGGTAGGGGAAGGGCTTGCACGGTGCTGATGAGCAGCAGGCCGAGTGCTGCGAAGGAGACCTTCATGGTGGCGATGAGGAGGAGGATATGGACAGTATTGGAAAGCAAGCTGCGACATCCAAGCGGCCGTCAATGGGATTTTATCATTTCACGCCGAAAGAAGAGCTGATCTGTCCTCACCTCTTTCATAAAACTCAAAAAGACAAGTTGCTTGAAGCTCAACAATCTTACCTGGAGAAGCGCCGATGAAGAAGAGAGGTAACTAAGTAGATTTGCGTTTCCCATGCTGAGCAGATCGTGTACCTATAACGGTGCTTGAGGGTGGATCAAAACCACAACTTTGAGCTATGAGTAGTCCCTGGCCAACAAATCCATCTGCGGAAGAATGGTTTATCGGACTATAGGCGGGATACGGCGCACAGTTACTGGTCTCTTAAGCTTCTACTCCATGGGTAGGTATGGAGGGCTAGAGAGGGTCGTGATGCGTGAAACACTAAGAGGCGCATTGAGAAACACGCTGTATAAAGGATGGATTACAAGAGGCCTCAAGGCCGAAATCTAGGCGTTGGATGGGATACCAACACATCTGCGCCCGCACTAAAGCCTCCTGTTTCCTTCAACTAACTCTAGCCTGCGTGCTTGAAAACACTCATTCCCGATTCCTACAATAGCGCATCCTGCTTTACTCCTCGAGATATATACTCTCGATACAAATGCCGATGCTGCTCCAGAATCAACAGTGTAGCGGCTGTATGCGGTCCTAACCGCGCAAAACTGGGCAGCCACCCCCTGAAAGCCCATCTCAACCCCTCAGATCTCGTCAATTCTGTCATCATTCCAATAATTGAACTTGAACCGCCCTGGCTCATAGTGCGTGTCTTGATCACGTCGATGGGACTGCATATTGTTGTAGCTAAGAGGCCTGCCAGAAGCGAGGCTAGGAGTTGTGTTGGCGCCCCATCCTTGAGACTGAAGTTGTCTATCAAAGACTGCTTGATGCCATCGTAGGAGGCAAGTTGACAGCCTGTCATGGCACCAGCCCGAATAGCGTTGGGAAAGACACCGCGGAGGTAGCCTTGGAGACCATCTGTCTTTGCGACGCGAACAAGGACGTCAAATACCGAGCGGTAGTTCTGTCGAAGAGACGACGGAAGAGACCGGTCGTTTTGCATGCGCACGTTGGCAAGATCGGCCGGATTTCCGACGAGGGCACCGCATGCGCCGGATAGAAAGGCACCTGGCAGGAGGATGGTCATGGGGGCTGGGCCGCCGTCATGATTCGAGGACTGTTCCTTGATGGACTCGTAGATGGCAAATCTTGTGGATCCGTAAGTCACTACATTCTAGTATTAGCACGAGGGATACCAATCATCAAAAGCAGACCAACATTGACGAAGCAAGCCTGCTGATAGCTATTCCTAGAGTTAGTAACTGACATCCAACTGATCTTTGAAGCTACTTACACCCCGGTATAGGCCAGAGACACCCTCATTGCGAAGGATATGGACTATTGTCTCCAGGACGTTCTTTCTTTCGGACAACGGCGTAGCTTGTAGCCTGACCTTGACTAGAAATCATGACAAGTTAGTGACTCGGTATCCAGGAAGGAGAGCGAGGAAGCCACCCACCTAAGTCAAGGGGATGTGAGCAAATGACAGCCAGGCATGATGCTGACCCGCCAAACCACTTCGGATACTGTATATTTTGTTTTGATACCAAATTCTGGTGTTTATGGTGTTCTGTAAGGGCAGGAAGAGACTGAACGGTTACTTGGGTATCTTGCGCCATGATTGCGGAGTGCGCCGAGAATGAAGAGAAGCCGGATATAAAGTGGAACGAATGACTAGATCAACTGCCCTATTTGAAGTACTTTAAGGACAAGCAACACTTCTCTATCCATCAATCTTGGCCCGAATACTCCTGACAAGTCGGCGTTTTCTATACCATGTCGGAGCCTTGATGCCCCCGGAACCGAGGGCGTTGCGCCACCGGAGCCGGCAAGGCCATCGGGGCCGGCGCCCAAGATGCCGTTGATATTATGGAAAAGGCGCCTGAATCGCCGAATCTTTATCCCTACTGGATTTGGGATGCCATTGAAAGATAATTGGGCGTTTGAAGTAGCCAACTCGGCTACTCATCATGGAGGACATTCTGGGCACCCCCACACTTTGCCCGCTGAGTCGGCTATATGCTGTGTTACTCCACAACTTGTCGCCGTCAACTACCTTGCGATTGAGCTGGTGATTCGGCAACTAGGGTTCTTGTAAGTGCAGAGAGAATATCGTGTTGATGGATAAATGAAGCTCACATTTCCAGATATTCAGACTCAGTATCACATCTCATCTTCAGCAATCTTTCACCATGTCACGATCAGTAGTGAATCAACTCCGGCGCTTGAGTCGCCCTACCCTCTCCTGCTCCCGCGCTCAGGCAGGACGGAGCCATGCCTTTTCAACAACAAGTTCACGGAGACTTATGGGGATGGCTGGCTTCACTGAGAATCAACTCATGGTTAGGGAAGCGGTGAGCCAGGTCTGCTCGGAGTTTCCCAACACCTACTGGCAGGAGCATGACCAGGAGGAGGAGGACCCCAAGGAGTTCCATGCTGCGCTTGCGAAGGATGGATGGTTGGGCATTGCGCTTCCCGAGTCGCTGGGAGGCTCTGGTCTGGGCATCTCTGAAGCGACTATGATGATGCAAACCATCACTGAATCTGGAGCTGGAATGGCTGGCGCGCAGTCAATCCACGCCAACGTCTATGCGACACAACCCCTGGCCAAGTTCGGTTCTCAAGAACAGCTGGAAACGACAGTCCCCAACATCGTGTCTGGAAAGTGGCGAGTGTGCTTTGGTGTTACGGAGCCAAACGCCGGTCTTGACACTCTCCGGCTGGGCACCACGGCAAAGAAGAACTCGGACGGATCCTACAGCGTCACTGGCCAGAAGATCTGGATCACTTGCGCTCAAGTTGCCTCGAAGATGATCCTTCTTGCTCGGACTACGCCACTTGAGGAAGTCAAGAAGCCTAGTGAGGGTCTCTCCCTGTTCTCTATCGACCTGAACCGGGACCAGCCTGGTCTTGATCTGCGCAAGATCAAGAAGATGGGTGGTCGCGCTGTGGATGCCAATGAGGTTTTCTTCGACAACTACCAGATCCCTGCCAACTCGCTGATTGGCGAAGAAGGCAAGGGTTTCAAGATGATCCTTCACGGCATGAACGCTGAGCGCTGTCTCCTTGCCGGCGAAGCGCTCGGTCTGGGTTATGCGGCCCTCAAAAAGGCTAGCGAGTACGCCCGTGAGCGCGTCGTCTTCAAGCGTCAAATTGGAATGAACCAAGCCATCGCACACCCCCTAGCTGATGCCTACATGAAGCTGGAGGGCGCCAAGCTGGCAACCTACCACGCAGCACGACTCTACGACCAGAGCAAGACAGATTCATCCATCCGACAAGATGAGGTGGGCGTCGCGGCCAATAGCGCCAAGTACATGGCTGCCGAGGCAGCATTTACAGCTTGCGAGAGGGCGGTTCTTACACACGGAGGTATGGGATATGCCATGGAGTATGATGTTGAGAGGTGGTTCCGCGAGTGTCTTGTGCCGAGGATTGCGCCCATTAGCAGGGAGATGATTTTGAACTTTATCAGCGAGAGGGTGCTTCAGCTTCCCAGGAGTTACTAGACAAGGGATAAGTGTTTAAAAAGTACATAGAATACAGAACTTCTTGATTAGAACTGAAGTCTTTACACCATGACTGGTAGATGAACTCACCCGCTTACACACAAAGCGGGGTACATACACATTATTCACACTGATGAGAGCTGTATGTTGATAAGGAGAATAAACCAAGTCAATCATGTCAGGGAAACGATAAGTATAACCAATGACCGCATATTGAATCCACTAACCCCATATCTCTCCTCCAAGAACATCGATTGATCTCATCTGCCCTCGGTTACTTCCTCTCAGAAAAGTGGACCCATGACAATGTCATCGCCGGATGTCCCTCCCGAAGTTGGAGTCTTGACTCTTACCAATTCTCTTACCAATTCACATTCATATAACAAGACATTCTCCCCCGGCTACTCTGCCAAATAAGCCGAATGGCCAGTGTCATTGTCGTTGATCCAAGCCAAGACACCGATCGATGCAACATGTTCCCATCAGCGGCTACCGATGACGCTTCGACGGCTACTGGCACTGTCAAACGTGCCCGCGCGAAGCATGCATGCCGTGAGTGCAACTCTCGGCGGGTGAGATGCAATGTCACAGAGTGCCATCCCTGCTCCAATTGTGCTTCTTCGGGGGTCAATTGCGAGGTGTTGCCGTCTCGCCGGGGGAGGTGAGCTGACTTGATACTCCTAGTATTGGATATTGATCTGACAATTAGTCTAGATACCCGCGAAAGAATAAGCGCCAGAAGCAGTTTGAACAACAAAGACCTTCTGCTTTGAGCCCCAGTGTACAAGGCAGCGATGGGGGACTGCTCACTCATCGGCCGACATCATCTGTTCATACAGTGGCATCAGGCGCAACTCCCCAGACTGAAAGAGATGCTGCCGATACCAGAATACCGGCTAGGAGCCCCTCACTTTCAACAGATTCAGCAGCACCTGGGAACTTGTTCTTTGGCGAATCCAACTTTCTCACCCTGGTCCCTGGAATGCCCCGTATAGGAGAGCAGCTCGACGATCAAGATGGCCAAAACGGCAGCAAGCAAAAGGCCCGACTCCTCTTCCCCATCAACAGCACACCTCAGTCCATACCCGAGGGGGCATCTCCCGCCAGTATCGATCGTCTCAGTGTAGGAACATCACGATATCTACGGGATGAGGGCGCCCTCACACTGCCCGACCTGCAAGCTTGCACTCCAGCTCTGCAAGCGTACTTCACCTGGTTTCATCCATGCTTCCCGATATTGGACAGAGCAGAGTTCACTCGCCAACTGGCTGCGTCCGAGGTCTCATATATTTTAATGCAGTCTATGCTCTTCATCGGGGCGACATACTGCGACAATGCGACCATCACCTCGATGGGTTTCAGCGACAGAACAGAGGCCAAGTCGTTACTATACACCCGAGCGAGACTTCTCTTTCATGCCGATTGGGAAAAGGATGAGATTACCCTGATTCAATCACTGTTTCTTATGAGTTTCTGGCGAGGCGGTCCCTCTGATGTCAGGGATGTGCGGTATTGGTTGGGAGTAGTCATTGGTGTGGCAGAGTCATATGGACTTCATAGATCGTGAGTTGACCCTTCTGAAATGTTTCAAACTGAGGAAGCAAACGCTGACATCTTCCAGACCTAGGTTCACGACTAGAGACCCCCAAAAGGCTCGTCTTAGGAGGCGGATCTGGTGGTCCATTTACGTGAGTCCCTTTCCTATCCGACCAGATCGCTATCTGACTCTTGTAGGTTCGAGAACGACAAGCAGCTGCCTCGTTGGGTCTTCCCAGCAGAATCAGAGATGATGACTGTGACATCGAGCCGCTGAGCCCGTCGGACCTGGAGTCTGAAACCGAACATCCGGATTTTTCTCCTTTTGGCTGCTGTAAGCCGGAGCACATCACATATGCCATTAAGATGGTAGATGTTGTACGAATACGTGAGTAACTGAAGCAGCTTGTACCTACTCTTAGGGGAACATGGATTGACCTATTTGGAACAGTTGGCCGGGTAGTCGATGTGCACTTTTCTCCTGGCAGGCAACCGTCGACCCCTGAGCAGATCCAAGACGTCGGTGATGCACTCGAAGACTGGAGAGCAAACCTCCCAGAAGACATGAACCGTGGTGTCGAGGATGGTACAGCTTCAGTGTGGGCGCATCTGCTACACCTTGCCTACAAGTATGTCATCTCTGTCAGTGGCCGAAGCCGTTACTAACAACACTTGTGAAGCCATCTTCGGATTCTCATTTATAGGCACAAGTTTCTTAAATACGGCCAAGACGAACAGAGCGGGCAGATCGCCGCAGTGGCTGCGTCAAAGATTAGCAGAATCGCCGAGGACATGCTTGCTCAAGGAACCCTTCGATATGGGCAGATGCACTTGTAAGTTGAATAAATAAATGAAAAGAGATACATATGCTGACCGGCTATTAGGATTACGAGTTTATTTGCCGCCCTTTGCATCCATACCATCAGCATAAGGCGAGGCGTGGATGTATCTCGCCGCATCGCAGAGCATCGTGCGCAGATGTGTCTCCTCGGCCTACAAGAGATCCAGAAATACTGGAGGATCAACAACAATGTGCTGGACTTGTTTCTCAAATATCTCGACGGGTCAATTGCCCAGCGACTACGCGGCGCAACACGGAGTGACGCACCCATCCACAGTATCGCCGACCTTGAATCAGGAGCGACTTCGGAAGACCAGCAAGGAAGTACAGATGCAGCCAGCCCAGGAGAGCGGACACATGACTTTCCCACCCCGCAGACACAGGCCCAGACAAGAGTGTTCGAAGACCAATACTTTAATCTTTTGTATGGGCCCTGGGAGGGCGATGACGGCATGGCGGATCTCGGGTTGGTCCTGCAGGCAAATGATCCGATGCAGATGGAGAGTCTCAATATCCTGGGCCGTTCGTGGTGAATCAAACTCCGGAGACGACATCCGAGTATGAAGTGGAGATCGGCTACTTCGGTTACTTGGAGGAGAACTAAGTAACCGAGATCACGGCCGGGAGCCCCGGTTCGACCTCCGTTCTCCACCCGGACCATGACCGAACTGACCCTGTTGTCTTGTTGGTTGGTTACAGGTTGAGCATTATACATACATGAATTCCCGCCGTATACCTTGAGCGGGCTCTTCAACCATACTTCTCTGCTTCAGTTAATTGTTCCGAAGCGGGATCATGATGACGAAATCGATTCACCTCCGTCAAGCCGGCCGTATTGCTCAGGCAGCATCATGCCAGCGACGAGGTTTCGCAGTCTCTTCACGTCTACAGAAGGCCACAGCTGCAGATGCTTCATCCTATCTTCTTGAGAACTTTGCCGACAAATCTGTTGTCCGCCGTCAACTCATCGACGCCAACCAACTCCAAAAGCTCGCCCTCACACTTGGTCGCCCCAACCTCAATGGCATAGACGTTTCTGAGAATGCGCCAGTAGCTGGAACTCCTGTACCTCCGGGATATCATCTGGCGTATTTCACGCCTAATGGCACTGAGGGAGACCTTGGTGCGGATGGAACGGACAGGACATTTAATGCGTCTGCTCCGTTTACGAGGAGAATGTGGGCTGGCGGAAAGATGCAGTGGGCAGAGCCCTCAAGTGGTGCTCTCCTTCGAGTTGGAGATGAGGTTGAAGAGCGGACAAGGCTGTTGAGTGCTGTCCCAAAGAAGAGCCGCTCGGCGGGAGAAATGGTTCTGGTTGAGGTTGAGAAAGAGTTCTGGGGTCCAAAGGGTTTGGCCTTGACTGATCGTCGATCATGGGTCTTTCGACCTGAGATTGATCTCCATGCCATCAAGGAGCCGCCAAAGCCGCTTGAAAACGTCACTCGTGGTCCATCATCTGTAAAGGACTTGGCAACCAAGAGCGAGGGTATGTCCTCTGAACCATCTATACACGATCATTCACTGACAACAGCAGGCGCTCCTATCCGAGAACTTCGATGGTCACCAGTTGGTCTATTCAGATTCTCTGCTCTCACATTCAACGGCCACATGATCCATTACAACGAAGACTGGACTCGTAACGTGGAAGACCACCCCGGTCTGGTGGTTCATGGACCTCTGAACCTGATCAACCTCCTGAACTATTGGCGCGACATCCATGGAAATGGAGAGGGTCCTAGAGATATTAAATATCGGGCCATGTCGCCTTTGTATGCGGGTGAGACGTACAATATCCGGACGGATGGTGTACGAGATGGCGAGGGTGGAAAGGTTCGGGATGTGCTGGTGGAAAAGAACGGGGCTGTTTGTATGAAGAGCGAGATATCAGCTTAAACAGACATCTTGAGCTCTACGTATTATTGAAAAAATCTTTCTAGTCCCAAGATGTGGCTCTTTCTATCATGTTGTCTCATGTAAGTTATCAAGCATGCCACTGTCCGCTTGGGTTACGACAATATACGGCCTTGGTCTGAATGCAACTGTTATGCTAAAAACGCGTCCGTTGATAAGAAATATGGAATTCACCTTGCCAAAGAATATAAAGAGAAATGCTTCAATTGGCAATGCTACAATCTAGAGAGTTCCATCTCCTTGTACCTTATAAATCTGATGTTCCATCTTCTGCCCAGGAGCATCCCGCTCAACAAACCACAAAATCATTCTTGAACGCTGAAAGCATCTTCAAGCAGGTGCTTCTCCTCCGCCTCATGCCTCTTCTTCAACCCAGTAGCCGGGCTCGCGCTCACAGCCCTTCCAGCATACAACACCCTCCTTGCCGACAGGCTATCCGACTCGCGGAGAACAGCCTCCAAACGATCGCGAACATAGTGCCAAGCTCCACCATTGTAGTGCTCCTCTTGTGCCCAGACGATGTTCAGTGCGTTGGGGTACTTTTCCAAGTTGGCCTTGACCTCACGCCAGGGGAATGGGTGTAGTTCCTCAACACGTGTGATGGCTGTATCACGGAGGCCGTTGGTGGCTCTATGCTTGATCAAAGAGGCGTAAACTTGGCCAGAACAGAAGATGACACGAGATATCTTGTCCTCGCTATCTATTCCGCCGGCTTCGTGTTCCGGGTCGGCAAGAACAGGTTGGAAGGTGGCAGAGGGATCAGTAAAGAGTGAGATGTCGGATCTGGCGATGGGATGGCGGAGAAGAGACTTTGAGAAGAAGATGACCAATGCTAGATATAACTGTTAGCGAATTTCGTGTGATGGCGAGGTTTCTTGACTTACGCTTGCGGTACTCTCGCTTCAGCTGACGACGCAGCACATGGAAGTAATTGGCCGGTGAAGTCATGCAAACAATTTCCACGTTGGAATCCTGATGCGCTCGATCAATAGCCTCTTCACTCGGCCAAGACCTGCCCTCTTCATTGCACATCAACAAGAACCTCTCCAATCGAGCAGACGAGTGTTCCGCTCCCTGGCCGTCATACCCATGAGGTAAGGAGAGAACGATGCCTGACCGATCAAGCCACTTGGACTCGCCGGCAACTATAAAGTTGTCCAGCATCACCTGAGCATTGTTGGCAAAGTCACCGAATTGGGCTTCCCACATAACGAGGGGGTTCGGGTCCGCGAGAGTCACGCCGTATTCGAAACCGAGGGCGCCAAATTCGCTGAGAGGCGAGTTGATGGCTTCGTAAGGAGATTGCTCCTCAGAAAGGGTGTTCAAAGGCGTCCATGTCTCGCCTGTGGCCTGGTTATGCAGGACAGAGTGACGCTGTGAGAATGTTCCACGTTGGACGTCCTGACCCGTCAGACGAATAGAGTGGCCTTCAAGACAGAGGGTACCGAATGCCAGAGCTTCAGCAGTAGACCAATCAACAGAACCCTGGTCAAAGCTGCTCAAACGTCCAGCAAGAATACGCTGCAAGCTTTGATGGAGCTCAAAGCCTTCAGGTACGCTGTTGACCTTGTCCGCGATGGACTTGAGCGTGGCATGCTCAACAGCCGTCTGAGTGACGGGATACTTCTCAACTGCCAGAGAAGCCGGCGAAGGAAGAGAATCCCAACCAGGTGGAAAGTTCTTTCTTTCCGAGACGTACGTCTTGCTGGCCTCAAAGTTCTCACTGAGTCTATCCCACACCCACTTCCTCTGCTCCTCGATCTCAGCAGCGGTAAAGGTACCCTCCTGCACAAGCTTGTTGATGTACAGCTCCAATGCCGGAGTTTGATCAGCAACCTGCTTGTACATCATGGGCTGCGTAAAGTTTGGCTGGTCGAATTCATTGTGGCCGAATTTGCGGTAGCAGACGAGATCGATGACAATGTCCTCCTGGAAACGGGCTCTCCAGTCGGCTGCGAGTTGACAAACAAAGGTGACGGCTTCGACATCGTCGGCGTTGACGTGAATGATCGGTGAGTCGGTGTATTTCGCCAGGTCCGAGGCGTAGGGAGTGGATCGCGAGCACTCGGCATCAGTCGTGAAGCCGATCTGGTTGTTGACGATGATGCGAATGGTGCCACCGACTTGATATCCGTCAAGTCTTGAGAGACCGAGAGTTTCGTAGACAACACCCTGACCAGCGAAAGCGGCATCACCGTGCAAGGCAAGACACATAGCACGGGTGCGGTCCTTGTCTCCGCGCAGCTTTTGGGTGGCATAGGCAGAGCCAGTTGCAACAGGATCGACAGCTTCAAGATGTGATGGGTTGGCAAGGAGAGATAGAGAAACACGGTGGCCTTCAGGAGTGATGCGATGACCGTCGTGTCCAAGGTGATACTTGACATCACCAGCCATGCCAGGAAGATCAGCAGTGACTCGTCCCCCAAACTCTGCGAGAATCGCTTCACGTGGCTTGCCATAGACGGTACCCAGCATGGTCAATCTTCCTCGATGACAGCTTCCAATCACGATATCTTCAATACCGTGAACATCGACACTCTGGTCGATAAGAGAAGTAACACCAGGAGCAAGACCCTCGGCACCATCAAGACCGAACCGCTTCTCGGTGGGGAACTTGGTAGCAATGAAGCGCTCAAAGCCAGAGCTCCAGATGAGACTATCCAGGATGCGCTTCTTCTCATCTGGCGAGAACTTGAAAGGCGTAGGCACTTCAAGTCTTTCACGGAGCCATTCGCGCTTCTCAGCGCTTGGGATGTGCGAATACTCGATGCCGTAGTTGCCGCAGTACATCGACTCATACGCGGAGACAATCTCCCTCAGGGTCATCGACTTGCGACCTTTGGCTTCGAAATGGGGGAGGAGGTCGGGCCCGAGAGCAAATTCCCGGTTCAGATCAGCAGCAGTGAAGCCATGATAGGCAGGGTTTAGCTCTTCCGGGTGCTCGGCATGAGGAGCCTGGCCATTCTTGCGAAGCCCAAGGGGGTCGATATTGGCGACGTGATGTCCATGTGATTGATACGCAGCAACAAGTTTGCTCAACTTTAGCTGGTCCGCCACCTGGCTACCTTGTGACGGATGAACTTGAGATTGCAGAGCTGGATCCCGAGGTGACAAGTAACCAGGAGGCAATTGGACAGCCTGGGCGGGCGACTGTGATCTATCCTCCATGTTGCGGAAGTAGGTCCTCCATGATACATGGACAGACTCCGGAGACTCTCTCCAAGACTGATACATCTCATCAATGTATGAAGCGGCGCCTCCCTGGAGAAAGGACTCTGCCTGTGTCTAAACAGCGTAAGTCGCATGTAAAAGGCCTCGTTAACAAGTGCAGTGTACTTACTGGGGGCTCCGAAGGAGCTACTGCCTCTGCATGCGCCGTGGCATAATTCCTACCTCCATCTTTTCTAATGGTCTGGGTAGTTTTAAGCGTCGTGAGGCCTCGTGAGAGCTGGTGTTGGCAACAGACTCCACGAACAAGCCTCCTACCACCGGCAGAAGCAGAACGAGCTGACCGCAACATAGTGACAGAGATTTGATGTTCAAAGTGTCAATCAGCCTTGTGAAAAGTCCATCGAGGTACAAGATGGATCAAATATCGGATCGAAGCATGTCATTCATGGAGGTCGAGACTTGTATCTAGGCCAAGATCCATGCAGCCCGCGGCAATGCCGTGACAACATCCACGGCAATCCCATGGCTATGGATAAATGACCCGAAGGCTAGGCGAGTTAACGAAGGCGTTTAGAGGCGGATAGCTGGATGAAAGTCCAGGCGGGCGAATCATGGGAGCTAAAGGGAAGGTTATCGGGTGCGACATCCGAGGGTGAGTGAGCAAGAGAGGCGGGACTCGAGGAGCTCGCTTTGTCGGTCTTTTGATGGCCGAGTAGCCGGCTCGCCATAGCAAATGCTTCTCGTTATGCAACTTGTACACTACATGCGTTGAGCATGAGGCCCTTCCCGTCTTCAATATGCTGTAGGGTCTGGAGGAGGAGAATCGACCGAGCTGTTCACTTGTAGAGTATCATGATTTAGTAGATATTGGCAGTCAAACGCCTATATTAAGTCCAAGTCTACAAAAAGCGCCAATCCATGCAGCCCTTCACAGACAAGTTCCGCCTGAGCCCATAAAGTCCTTATTTTTACTACAATACAAATACTCTAGAAAGGCTTCCTTTACGCAAGAAGCATTCGGGAGGGATCCTCAATGTACTTCTTTATAATGTTGAGGAAGCTGACAGCCTCCCGACCATCAATGAGACGGTGATCGTAAGTCAAGCTGATGTACATCATCTATGAAACACGGCGTTAGCTTGTGAAATAGAATAAAAGCGTGCAGACTTACAGGTCGGATCTCGGCCTGGCCGTTGATGGCCATGACGCGCTGTTGAATACCGTTCATGTTGAAGACAGCGGACTGGGGATAGTTGATGACGGGGGTTCCAAACATGGAGCCAAAGATACCAGGATTGCTGATGGAGTAGTTGCCGCCTTCGAGATCCTCCATGGTGAGCTTTCCATCGCGGGCCTTTATACAGTTAGCGCATTCATCACTCTTGTAATTCTCTCTGCTCACCTTCTTGGCTAGAGCAGCAACATCGCGCTCCAGCTCAACAATGCTCAGCGTATGTGTGTTCCTCAACACAGGCGTCACAAGACCCTTGGGCGCCGACACAGCAATGCTGATATCGACATAGTCTCGCCACGTGGTGATCTCCTTGTCCGTATCAATGGCAGCGTTGATCTGAGGAATCTCCAGAGCAGCCAGAGTCGTGGCCTTGGTGAAGGCACCCATGTAACCCAGGCGCACGCCGTACTTCTCGGCAACTTCTTCCTTGTACTTGGCTCGCCAGGCCATGAGGTTGGTCATGTCGACTTCTTGAATGGTGGTGAGGGAGGCGCAGGTGTTTTGGGATTGCTTGAGACGGCTCGCGATGGTCCTTCGCATACGGCTCATTTTCTCCTGCGCAACAAGTCGCATTAGCTTTGTATGGTAACTACGACACCTTGAACACTTACAACTCGCTCGGTTCTTGCGGGACCTCTGGTGAATGCGCTCGCGGGAGCGGCAGGCTCAGACTTGGGCGCAGGCTTCGACTCGGCAGGCTTCTTCGCGGCTCTGGGAGGCTCATGGGGAGGCGTCTGCTCCTTGGTATGGTTCTCCTCAGCCTTGGAAGGCTCTGAAGGCATCGTCTCTTGCTTGGGCTCCTCCTTGGGTGGTTGTTGAGCTTCTCCCTCTCCCTCGCTCTTGGGAGCACTGGCCCCGCCGCCCGTCACGATGCGCGCAAGATCTTGACCGACTACAACAGTATCTCCCTCGGCAGCAAAGTATTCAGCGATGACGGCAGTCTCGGGGGCGGGGACGGAAATGTCGATCTTGTCGGTCTCAATGTTGGCAAGTTCCTCGTCGGCTTCAATGGTCTCGCCGACCTTCTTAGTCAAGGTGGCTAATGTGCCCTCCTTAAGGGACTCGGCCATGGGGGGCACTACGACGATGAGTTCGCCATTGAGGACTCTAGAGAAGCCAAAGAGATGACGCTGGGTGTCAATTGCGCCGCGATGGCAGACGAAGGCATTGGCGTGGGCTCGAGGGATTGTGCGCGAGAGGCCGGCGAGGCCAGCGACGGCCTTGAATCGTATAGCGGAAGCCATCTTGACTCTAGTCCGTAGATTGATAGTGACAAGAAAGGACAGAGACACAGCTCGCGAGGAAGATCAAGTCGGGATTAATCTAACCGAGCTTCTTCAAGCATCGCACAGACTCTGTCTCTCTTGGTGTTGCGATTGAGCGGGCAAAGGGAAAAGGTGATGGTTCGACTCGAGCAAGAGAACCTTGGTTAAGAAAGAGGCTTTACAAGTCCGAGGAAAGTCCATCAAGTCAAGTCCCGTCGATGTCAGGAAGTGAAAGCTACGTACCCTCGGCGAATGGTGAGTGCGATTCCAAAAGGCTAAACGATAATATTCGGACGCCGGACATTGAAACCCGGCGTGCGTGAAGCCGTGAGGAAGGAAGGATTACATTGCCGAGCTCGGCTATTACGTTCTTCTCCTCCATCATATATCACCCTTAAATACCCCTGGAGCTGGAGATTCGGTCGGTTCAAGATCATCTATGCCGAAGATCCAGATCGAAATGATATGGTTCTTGTGACCAAGTCAAGTACTTTCGCAGCTTTGGCTTCGAGGCTAGCGCAGCCGTGACCTATCACCTCGGTGAGTCAAGGTGAGCGCCGTTACGACAATGTTTTCTCAGTGACACCTCAAGCACCGTGTCTTTTAGTCCTGAATGGAATTAGACACTGTACGAGTCTCCAGCAGGCACACCTCGGAACGCCACCTGCATCGTTCGGTACCGACCTGCTGGTTCATCAACCCAGTCGCCTGAATGGGGCACTAGGATGTGTCTTGTCTGCAACAAGCATTGCTGATCAACTCTCTCGGCGAGTTCCATGCGCATATTAAACGGTATTTATTGTATTTGGTATCTTTGTATCAAATCATGCTCTAATAGAAGACAAAACGCCTAGGGTCGCCCCTTGTCCCAGCTCATAGTCGTCATATCCGTTCGACATTTACTGCCGTCTCATTATGTACGTGGATGCCGCCGCCCTGCTCCAGGTCCTGAAAGTCCCGGGATGACGTGTACTTTCGCCAAGGGCTCGATATCACCGTCTGCGCGTTGTGCGGCCAGTCGGGTGCATCAAAGTCTGACGGTCCAGGATCCATTCCTGGTGTGAGCTCGTGTGTAGAGCTTGAGCCATCGCCGTCGCGCTCTTTAGTCTTGGTGATGCCCGTGAGCTTGATGCCGTTGCTGAAGGGTGCGCTGGCTTTAGTCGATTGGCCGCCGCCGCTGTTGGAGCTGAGAAATGATCCCGGGAGGATCTTTCGGGCGATCGGTCGGAGCATCGGTAGGGACGCTATCATATTGATCAGTAACTCGTCAACCGTGTCAAGACATGACAGCATACCGGCTATGACGGCCAAGTTGCATTCCGCGATGGACCAAGCGTAGTGAGGACCGAATTGCAGCGTCGGCTCTGGCGAGTCCGACTTGTACCTGAACGATTCGATGAGGACAAAGATTGAGGCGAGGCAGGTCCTGGATACCAGTCAGCGAGACTCTAGTAAGCCTCAAGCTGCACACTTACACGGCGCCAAATGCGAACAAGGCGATGACGGCCACCTTTTGGCCCTTTGGAAGATGAAGCCTGCCGACTTCGATGGCGGGCAGCGCGAGGATAGCGCAGTCGATCAGGACGTGCGTAAGGACGGTCGAGAAGAAGAAGGCGGATTCGCGAACATGACACTTTTGAGTCTTTGTCTCAAGGGGCTCTTCCCAAAAGGCTGAAGTGGGAATGCATTGCAGTGTCACCATGAAGAGTCGGAGGAAGAACCAGCTAACAGTGACGGCCGAGAGGACCTGAATCGGGACGCGAATGTCGGAATATTGAAAGAGTCGCCAGTAAAAGGTAAGAATCGCAAACTTGGAAAAGGCGATGGCAAAGGTGTAGGTCATGCTCGTGCACCAGATCTGCAACCAAGCAGTCCGCTGCTTGTCCGCGTACGTGTAGTCCTTGGAGAGGTTGTAGTCCATCGGTCGGCCGAGTCCATTGCGAATCCCTACACGATGTCAGAAGAGCTATGATCGAGGAGCGAGCTGCGCTTACAGATCATGCCATTGATCAAGAGTGCCAATGAGCCGATCTAAAAAATTTGAGGTTATTCAGAATATTCGCGCATCTGATGGTTGAGTCGCGACCTACCCAGCCCACAATGGCAAACACATCGTCCCAGCCATATCCAGTCTTTGTGATTCGACGCGAGAGGAGTCGGAGGAGGAGGGCAGCAGTAGCCAGAGGGAGCGTCACGGCGGCTGCGGCGATGATATTGGGGGTATCATCCCTCATGGTGATGCATGATTGTGGGTATCGAGACGGTCCCGCATGAGCGTGTGGTCGATGGACGACGGCAGAAGCAAGTATGGCCAAGAGGAGACAAGAAGAGGGTCAAACGGGCATTTGACAGCTATGTAAACTTCTAGAATGACTCGAGGTGTGACCAAGTGGACGAGGTTTTCCTTCTTTCTCCAGACCCCGTCAGGCTCCAAGGACACAACAGGTCACATCATTAGGGGACCCCCATGGGGAGAGGATGATGCTGTGGAGGGACGGATCGCTCCCCGGCCTGGGAATCCCCTCCAAGTGGTTTCTAGCCCCTCGCGAGAAGAGTCGTGATAGGTCAGTGCCAGCGAGGATGCAGATCATGGTGGCGACGGATCCTGGCACTCGGAACCGCTCACGCGCGGCGAAATTGCAACAGCCTCGCCTCGGCCTGTCCGCCGCCTTCTTGTTCTTGTCTAGCGGGTGTTTCTTCAGCTGCAAGGATGGTGGTCGTAAGGATCGTCGAGGCGTTCCATGTAACAAACCATGTGCCTGCATAATCGCAGCCATCATGCATGTAACTGTCTCGGGGCTCAAGCCCAAGTCTTCCGACCGATCCGAATTTTATTCCTCACAAGGATTTTTTTATAAGGGGCTGTTGTCAGCCAGCACCGTGGAGCGGCATGCAATATCGGCTTTTGCAGCTTCAATAAAAAAGGCGCATGAACCGGTGGGATGACCGTTGAGAAATTGGATTTGCAACAACTTCTCTTTCCAGAAACCTTGCAACGATAAACTAACCAAATCAGAGTCTAGGCAAGCTCAAAAGAAAACAGACGAAACTTAAAAGCATCCACTGCCAAAGTAAAATGTTCTTCGAATCCCCTCCCCCGCAGCCATCGGCGTTTAGCTCCCGGGTGACCGTCACGGCGGCTCAGGCCACGAGCTAAGCAAGGATCATGACCGTTGAAATAACCGCGAAATGGGAAGCTTCTCAAACCCTTGCTTGATGATAAGGGTTGAGGCTTTTAATGCTTCCCCCCCATCATGTGGCAGCAAGGTTTCACTGTACACCGTCAGTCTGACCAAACTTGACGACGCCGCTTGTTGAAACCTCAACGCTCTTGCTTGATGAGGGAGCTTATGGTGACATGAGCTGTGATACACCTCGGACATGGCGATCGACTATTTCTTTGGTCTTGAGTCTCAACTGTACGGCTTTGGTGGAATGTTGCAATCGGCTCAGCCCTCTCGCAGACTCACGCCATCCAGCCCAACCTGTCTCGACCACCTGAGGTTGGAGGCTGGATGGTACAGTGGTGAGACAAATCGTCGCTTACATGCACCTGGACATGGTACAATAAGCATATTTCCATTTTAGCCTCTTCATATCAAAAGCCCTTGTTGGATAGAGCACTCACAAGGGAGTATGTGTACTCGATGCTCATATCCATGTTGTGTTAGAGTATCGATGGTGGCCCCTGGATCGTCAAGTATTCTGGGTGATCAAATCAAGTCAGCTTAGGTATAAAGCGACACTTCTGTCCTCCCATCATCCTCCTCTCTCAAGTCAGCATCGTGATAGCCTCTCAGGGTTCTCTGTAACCTTGAGTAGTTGACTATTGTCTCGTACAACTCCATCTTGGCCTGCTGAGCCCCCATGAGGTACCATGCGTACTTGCACGACTCCAAGATGACTGTCACACTGAGGCTCAACCGTCCCCTCCTTGAGCAAGAAAAGGACCGCCGAGGAAGGGCCTGGTGATGGTCTCTTCTCCAGATCTTTTGCCACCGCTTTCTCAGACATTGAGCCCATCCACCAAATGGCCGCCTTAACCCCTTCTCTGCGAGATTCCTCGAACAAATGCGCCTTCCAAGGCGAACCAGATATCTACGGATTCGGCATTCGACTCGGCATATACCTCCAATGGACTTCAGTCCTCATCGTGAGGACCTTCAAGCTGCGAGGTCGAGCCAGCTTGGCCAAGTCCTACGTCATCTTCATCTTTGCCATCTTCATCGCCCTCCTCTTTATGACCGCTAACGCTGCTCCATCCACTGGGGCAGATAGGTCGTCCGAGGATGCGCCCAAAGGTTCCTACACTGTCGAGGTCATGATCCTCGCATACATCATCTTTGGCGGTGTCTATATCGTGCTCTTGACCGGCAACGACCCGATGCCGATCAAAAGCTTCGATGTAGACACTGTCACGCGTCTCTGCCGGCAATTCGTCTTCTGGTGTGTATTGACGGCCGCTTCTGTCTACTACATCTGGTTCTGGCTCGACGGCATACAAGGCAGTGGCTTCCTCAAACCACCAGAAGGGTGCGGTACATATGGGTTCCTCTTTGCAAAGGTATCGCTATACAATCAGTCAGTAAAGACCTTCTTTGCTTTCTGTTCTATATTGGTCACGATAGGATGGGTCTGGGGGTTTGCCGTGTATTGTCTGGCGGTAGCCCCCTGCAACTATCCCATACGCAACGAGTCCCGGCTAGCTAGAGCCGTTCGATACTTTCGAAAGCTCAACAGGACCCCTTCTCAATCCAAAGACCTGGAGCGAAACGCTCAGAGAGAAAAGGTACAGAGGTATGTGATGTTATACTACACCGCGTATTGGGCCCCTCTAACTGGAAGCAAGGATTGTGAAAGTCTTGGTACCGTACCTAAGAGTCTTTTCGCTCGTGTACTCCATCACGGGAATTGAGTTGACTCTGTACTGGAACGGCGTCGGGGGGGTATATGATGTGAATTCGACAGGCCAGCTGATCCCTCTCACCATCGGACTCTGCGGGCTAGTACAGACACTCTATGTGCCTACACTCGAGGTGATTTTATTCCACTATCATGGAGGATCATAAAACTTGCTAACTTCTGAAGTGGGTCATGAAAAAGTTCGGTAATGGCTGGACGCGCGCAGAGCAGATTGATCTCGAGACTGGCTCAACATGAAACCTTCCACGATGAACCTATCACTGCCGCTTGCTCACATCCCCCACCCCCATCTTACTTCGGTGTACACCAGTATCTCTTGAGCACCCTTCTCTCTGTTATCCCCAAAGCCATTTTACCCGAAAAAGCTGCCCGGCAGTCATCATCAGGGGGCCCAAGCCCCTGATGAACCTTCCTTGCCTGGCGATATTCAGACGATAGAGGTATCAGGGCATATAGTGCATATCCCTTCTTCGCGAGCCGCATGTCAGAATCCTGGCAATTTCATCCCAATAGACAAAGAGGAAGGTCGTATGTCGGCCATGAAACGATTCAAGGCAGACAGCAAGTGCCTCGGCAGAAGAGGGTTCGAATTTCAACGGACACCAACCACGCGGCTTCAGAAATTCTCATGAATTGAGTCGTAAACGATACTTGGTTGATGATTCCGCCTTACTTGTTCATAGCACCAATAAAGCGGCCTCGCAAAGATCTATCACAGGGGTCAGACAACAGAGGCTGACGAACCAGAGCCAGCCAGTACTCCCGGACTGCTACGCAGCTGGTAGCAGCAATAGGCGTAGGTGGAATTGGAACCACTGAACATGGTACGACCAGTACTACAACGAGATGGTCCGTTGAGGCGTTCTAAGGTGCATGAATAGACAGGATCACGTTGCGTATCTGTGGAAGTCGCAGCTACACTAGGGAGATAATGCTGAACCATAGAAGTAAAGATGACCTAATACTGCTGTTCCTACCATTCAAGCAGGATCTTTTGAGGGATATATTAAAGATGAATTATGCACGAAGGACAAAGTAACTAGTACAAAGCGACACCTAACGGCCCATTCAGCCATTGTAATTGGCCTACTGACCGTCGTCTTCCCCCGATAAGTCAATGTAGCTTATTGGAAACCTTAACGGTGTCATCTTCCTTCCTATCTACCTCATCCTCCCGAATGGCTGCGGGGCAATACTCCTCTCTGGTTCAGTCGTCTTCATAGGAACAGTTCAGCTCGGTCTTCGTACGATTTCACGGAAAACCCCTGTGAGCAAGCCTTGAACTCTCTATTCAAGGCCCTTCAAGTCGCCCCTTCCCCTCGCGCTGGTGAGCCATCACGAGGGCTTCACGTCTACCGTCAACGATCAGGAAATCCAGCTCAGTCGAGGGATATTGAGGGACTACATCCACAATTACAGTTCCATGAGAAACTCTGAAAGTCTTAAGGTTCCATATGGAGCTCGTCTCGATGGTAAAAGTTCTGGTCCTCAGTCGGGCTTGTGACGCAGCACCTCTTGCTGGGAGTTGTGGCGTCACTTCCGCGTTAGGTGACTAGTAAAAAGGTTGCTTTGCAATTCGAAAGTAGGCTCGGATGGCTTATTATTCTAGTTTGCCAAGTTACATATATGAAGCGAAGACGTACACTGCTTGAGGTGTAACTCACACCTCCTTCTATTGAGCCATCCAAGGCCGCTGGTGTCACCACCAAAATTATATCTCCTTGGTTGCGCGGGGACTACCAGAGCATACTCATCCCCATTATTAGAGCATTATCTAAGACTCTATAAAAATAATATAAGAATAGGTTAATCTTTTATCTTTATTTTACTGAGTATAGGAAGAGGCTAATCATAATTAATATAGATCCCTGCTCAGTACCCAATGGAAGTCCCCGCGTAAGCAAAGAGATGGAGAGCGGCGGTGTTTTCTTCGACCCGCCTGGGCCGCTAAACATCAACCCCATGGGTTACGCCGTTCTGGTAATGGCAATGAAACTCGCCCCCCTCATGGTCACAAGTACATTCAGGCTCATCCGGAGACCCATCCAAAGTCGGAAGAGTAACATTATAGCCAGCTTCGTTGTATTGGTCCACCTTCTCGCTGAGAAACTTGTAGACCACCTCGGACGTGGCGCGCTGTTCCCTGCCAATGACCAGCATGTGAGAGAGGATGAAGTCGAGAAACTCAATCAGGTAGTTGGTCTTGCCGTCAGCTCTAGAAACTGCCTTCTTGTTGAGTTGGATGCGCTGTTCGGCCCGTTAGTCTCGGCGAGGAGGAACAGGGGAAGATGCAACTTACAAATATCACAGCTTGCTTCAGAATAATGCCGTTATGAGGTGAATCGCCGGCTTCCTGGGCACTTGTTCTGAAAAACGTGTCCCGGGGCCAGTTGAGTTTAGCTCCTCGTTCATTCAAGCGAGCGCATTCAAATCTTCTGAGGGCTCCTGGGCCCCGGATGGCCCATGTCAAGAGCATCAAGAAGACACAGCCCAGAGCCCAGATGTCTGCTTTTCTAGAAACCAAGGGTCCCTTTCTCGTCTGCTCGGGTGCACCGTAGGTTTCATACCTTTCTTCTTTTCCGGGCTGTGCAGATCTCTTAGACGCTGTGTGGAACTTGGTCAAGCCAAAATCAGCCAGCTTGAGCTCGCCGAGATCCCCATTGAGATTTTTGTTCATGAAGCGAAGGATATTCCCTGGCTTTATATCCTTGTGGATGCCGTAGTTGTCCTTCCAGTCTTTGTTAGGGGTGCCAAACTTACGCCGGACCGCTGGTTGGGCGTCGTGTATCCCGTATAGGCCGTTGGCGATTCCAGCGCATTGCTGGGCAATCCATCGTGTGAGGATCCTCGCGGAACTGGTAGCTGAGTAATTGGCAGTCGCAGGGAAGAGTTCTGAAGGGTGCAACTCCATAAACTTGGCCAGATTTCCTCCTTCCGCCCAGGGAAAGAGGAAGGAGAATTTGTCGCCGCATTCAAAGGTCGCAAAGAGCTCAATCACATGAGGCCCAGGCGTAGCCTTTCTGAGTGCGTAAATCTCTCGACGAAACTCTCTCGGGTCATTTGAGGAGAGCGTCTTGAGGGCAAACAGGTCGTGTTTCTTCTAGTGGCACGAGTCAGAAACAATTTAGAGCTGAAAGTCTCTATTCGGGGATAGTTACTTACAAAGTGATGGTGGTCTGGATGAATCTCGATCTTGAAAACATCAGCATGCCAGCCCTTTTCGTCGAGAAGATGGCAAGATGTCCACGGCATGATGGTCTCAGAATGGAGCTCATATTCAACGGGTTGCCCATGGTCAGCCATAGCTATAATGGGAACGTTGAAACGCCACTGCTCGGCGTAGAACTGAGTCATGAAGGTCCTATCCGTTGAAGGGAAGCAAGGTTGATCATCGCCTTGCGGGCTTAGGCTGCGTGGCTGAAGCGTACCGTCACGCCCATAGGTGAAAGGGAAGTGTCTGTCGCGGATCTTTTCACTGGAAAACCCCCCCAGCATGCCCAGTCGCCTCATTCTGACGAGTATTGCGAAAACAATGTATGCTGAGTGTCCGTCCTTGAAGTCGCTGGGCTCCCCACCACAAACGTAGGTTTTGTACCCCTCAATTTGAGATGCATTACCCGTGCCTTTTAGCTCCTCTTCAACGGCATCAGAGCTACAAATTCGTCTCAGGTCACTCAGCGGTATCCAGTCCTTTGTTCTGTCGTTGTAATGTGACACCATGGCGTTGCTGAGTTCGTCGGCCAATGACTCAATCTTAATATTGCCAGGTAGTTCCGTCTCCGGAGCCCATGTTTTAGAGACCGAGACACTTTGAGAATCCCTTACCGAAGCTTGTGCTGTTGGCTCTTCCCAGAAGCAGCGGCCATAGTCGTTGACACGGCTGGAGATTTCCGATATGTCAGACAAAGACTGTGTTCTTTTCCTCTTGGGACGACGGCCATGGGGATGGGGATGTAGACTTGTGGAAGAGGCATCTGGCCCTTTTCTCTGCTCTACCTTCTTAATAAACTGGTGAAGTTCGACAGGATCTACCGGGGAAATTATGAGTTCCGGTTGTTCCATGAGGGGCTGTTCGGGGGGCATATTGAAGACTCAGGCGACGAACGGTGTGGGAGGCAATTTGAGTCAGAAGAAAAGCCAGCCTGACCTTGCTTATCAACGAGAAAGATGAAATGACTTGGTAAAACGCCTGGGGTGGCTTGGACATCAAAGCCACTGCGACCGCAGCCTTGTTGGGTGCCTCGGAGAAACATGGCCAACCAACAGGCCCGATGCCTCATTTTCAACCCCCCTCCCCTGCAGTGGCGTTGTAGCATATGCACATAGCCTATTGCGTCCTTTTGCTGGTAAAACACTAAGAAAAGGCAACGAGGCAACGAGGCAATGGCAAAGATAGGATCACTCGCCGTTTCGGTATGTGTAGCTGACTGAATTTAGGCTCCGTTTCAAGGTCATTGAAGGACATTTAAAGCATGGATTCGCCGGGGAGAGGAAGACGTTTCCTTTCCTCCGATCATTACGAATGCTTTTACCCGCACTTCCTGAATACCAAGCCACTATTCAATTCATACCAGCCCACAATGTCCAAAACTTCTGCTAGCAAGGGCAGCGCTCAAACCACCGCGTGCGGCTGCTGGTATTGCACAACGAGAACCAAAGACAGCCGACATCGCGCTACAAAGAAGACGTCCATATCAGTACGACGGGTCGACCCAGTCAAATTAGAAAACCTTCTCAACCGGATCTTCAAAGATCAATATGCCGTCTCGGTAAGTCAAAGCCCTATAGATATCTCACTGTCTACCTTTACTAAAACGAAGCAGATGCGAGACAACGCATACACAATCTGGGCTGAACGCCCGCTCGAAGAAAGCGAGACCCTGGAGTGCTGCTGAACGAGCAATGTCTAAGGTTTCTAAGCTTGGGGTGGCATTGCCTCATACTGAAGCTGGGCTTCTTTTGCTTTTGTGGTCAATATAGCGTTTAAGTCATGGAATACATATACCCCCTTTCCCTCGTTAGGATGAGACATTAGATAGGCTGGGATGGCAATAAAGGGAGACAATCAGGCGTGACTAGCTCATCTCTAAGTCTGCGTGTCTCTTTAATTGATGGAGAAATATCTAGATCGCAACCATCGTGCTCTGCAAAGCCATCACCGAGAAACAACAACTTCTTCATCACCATCTTAGATCGAAACCAGCCCCTTCTTGCTAAAAGGGCAGTAAGGGACCAGAAGGAGCGGACCTCAGAGTAAACCAACGAAAACAACACAGCTATAACACAACTGAAAGCTGTACCCAAGCTTCAATAACACAAAAACATCCAGATCACGAACGAACAAACCGTTTACGCCTACTGGTGGAAATGACGCCACATTTCCGTCTTGATATAGCCGATCTCGTCCTAAATCTCCCATTAGCCACGCCGCACATGAGGTTGAACATGGTTCTGTACGCACTGCGGTCAGAGCGGTAGGGACGTGAACAGTATATCTATTGTTCTTCATCTTGACAGGTGTTAGAAGCGTGGACGCAATAGTAAAAGAGGTCAACTTGCGGCCGCTTTATAATTGTTGGCTCCAAATTTCTGGTCAAGAATTGCCCTCAGGGTGCCACCATGGGAGTACTCAGTGTTAAGGGTGTGAGAGTACATCTTTGACTGTGTTTCTTGAATCTTGGGTTTCGGTTGAGAGCCCATGACTTGGTACAAGATGCTGTTTGTAACGATAGTAAGAGATTGAAGTTAAGATTGACCTTACTTTTAAGGCACTGTTGGCGAGAATATATACTAAATGCCCCCTGACTCTGTAATTGGAATTTGCTGTCAACAGCTGCTTCTTGGCGTACGGTTTTGGCCGTCTCCTCCCCACTTCTCCAGAGCCTGCTTTCTAGTCTCACATCCTGCAGCTTGGTGTTTCCATAAAGCTCAGAGCCTGGTTCCCAAGGACGCCCAATCGCTTCACCCAAGCCGAGGCAATCACCGTGTTAGGCAGTAATAAATGAGGCTCTGCAAGGCGTCGATGCCTGAGTGATCTCATCTCAAAGTTCGGCTGTGAATGAGCTCCATTCCCAGCCTACAGCATGCGCCCCGTCCCGCCTCTTTCAAGGTAATTCACGCATGGCAAGGTTGAAAAACAATGCCGCGTGACCCTTCTACATATGCAGCTATGAGGCAACAACAGAGTCATTGGTCGAGGCCTCAGGAACCGAATCACGAGCCATGCGGTCTATAACAACTCAAGATTGGTCTCCTTGGTCATTGGAAGCATGCATCCTCCTGCAAAGCGGCCCGCATCGAGGGAATCTTTGATCGGCATGAACTGGCTACGTCACGACCCCGGCATCTCCGAAGGAGACATGAAGACCCTCTTCTTCCAGGATTATGGAACAAGTCGGATACTCAGTCTCTCTAAGCGATCTGGAGTATGAACCCAAGGCTATCGGTGTAGCAAGCATCTAACATGACTAGTTCGCTACAAGACAGAGATCTTGGACCCTATCCAATGAATCTGAGTGGCAGTCTTGGCTTAATGCGGTTCGAACCTCCTTGTCTCCTTCGCTAAAAGATTACTGACTGCAACAAAGGGCCACCTCAAGGATGGCGATGGCGGGGAAAGCACCCTCAACATCTTGTATGTACCCATCTTTTAGAATCAGCCAAGATGCTAACCTGTCGTTAGACTCTGTGGGCGTGTAGAACAGGAATGCGACGAGCCCCTGGAAGTGGCATATTTGCCGTTTCCGAAGCCTGTCTTTGATCAAGTGAGGGCCGAGTTTCGGGTCCACGGGTCGATTGCGCGAGTCATCAACAGAAACATACGGTGCAAGTTCATGGACCTGCCGTTTCAATATGGCGAAGACTCAGGAGATGTTACTACCGGTACTTTGCTCCCATACATATTTTGAGGCACAGGGGGTATTCAGTGCTGACGCAGTTCAAGTCTACAACTGCAGAACGGCATCAACTTGGCCTCGTGATATGGCTCTATCCGTTTCCTTCTCACCTAAAAACCTCACCACGTATGCCGTCGTGTACGGGTGCGATGGCAAGGCCGCGGAGTTTCTCATAGAACAACTCACTGGAACTGACCACTCGGCCTTTCATCCCATGCTCTTACCGACCCTGTTTGCGGATTTGGAAAGAGAGCGCCATGTTAAGCTCTTGCGCAAAAATTCCGACAAGATGGGACAACTGACGCTTGATCTCACGGTAAACAAGGGTCAAGAGATCCCAAAGAGTCCTGAATCCAGTTCCCAACTCGACGATGATGAGGAGGAACCCATTGAACTGTGGCAAGATATGAGCAATTTGCAGAATGGGTTCCAGAACTGGCAGCAGCAGATGCGAAGGATGGTGATACACCTTGAACGGTCATCCACCGCTGTGGCTCCAGGCTCGACACACTACGATTTGGAGATTCAGAAGAATATGGAGAAACTAAAGGTTCCCAGTGTCCGGATCCAAAAGAGGCTGGAAGAGCTAATCAGCGAATACGACGAGCACATTCGCGACTGTGCTACCGTGACTGGGGGTTTAAAGCTGGCAATGTCCATGGTGAGTGAAAGGTGTTCCACACAGTAGAGTCCATCTGACTGACTCGAATAGGACACCCGCAAAACAAACCAAGAAATCGCCCACAGCAGCCTGCAGGTTTCCAGTCTGGCGCAGAAGGACGGCAGCTTGATGAAGTCGATAGCCATTGTGACCATGTTCTTCCTTCCCGCTACATTCACCTCGGTACGTGCAGGTCCCATATATCATCTCGATTCCGGCTAACACAGGTCAAGACCTTCTTCTCGATGGACTTTTTCGACTGGCCCAAGGCTACCAACGCCATTGGTACCGGGTATATATGGGTGTACTTTGTTGTTGCGGCTGTTCTCACACTCATCACTGTGGGTTTGTTCAAGTTTAGGGGGAGAAAGGATGACAAGGTTATGGCTGGGAGCATGGTTTAGAGTGTGTATGCTATAGTCACTGCTAGCCTTAAGCGGTCTGAGTGTGGGCAACCAGATAGACCCTGCATGGGAGGGCATGGTGTTTTACGGCGTTGAGTTCTCGTGCTGTCGTTATGTTCATTTCAATCAATTATAAAAGCGAGTACTTGTTGGCCTTTAATCCATCGGTACTTACTCAGGGGCCTGGAAATCTACCCTTGAGTCTTATCACACCAACATCAACAAGGCAACAGGTAGAGTAGGGAGAGTTCTGAAAAACTCGTTGTCCTCAATTTTCGTTTATTTCCAGGTCGTCTATCTTGATTCTACCCTATCTAGCCGGTTCCAGTGGAACCACTTCCGGCGCTGAGGCTTGCCTACTGGCTCGCAAATCTTCTGTAATACAATGTCAGTAAACCGTGAAACAAAAGATACCAGGGCCATTCTACTTACCTTTCGATTGTCTGCAAAATCAGTGTAGAGCCTATTCCAGATTTCTCTCTCAACGCAGGTCTCTTGGGTACCCTGACCATCAGCCGTCAGGCATTGTGGCTGCTTCTGTAGTCGCATCGCCGAATCCTGCACCCATGGTTTCGGGACGGGCCAGTCAGAAAAGTGCAGATATTTGGCTTCATCCAAGACCCCGATAGCATCCCATTCCTCTTTCTTAGAGCCAAGATACTGGGAATGATCCTTCATTCGAAACTCTGCCGAGAGCAGGCCGTACGGTCGGTGAGGAATGATCATTGCGCTGTCGAGGTATAGGCTGTTGATAACTTCCATATCGTACTCGGTATTCTCAATGGTTTCAATCTTCTGAAAGATGCGCTCCATTTCGACCTTGTCAGGTTCCACAACCATGACATGTGAGGCAAGCATCGTCTTGGGTGGGTCGTCCTTCATGAACCAGTAGGCTCGGGGCATCGCAACCCGACAGGGAGGAAGTTGGAAGAGCTCGTCCATAAGCTGAAAAACCACGCCGTCCGAGTCGAGGGAAATGACACGATCGTATTGGGTCTGATTGAAGGCGAGAAGTTTGGTGAATGATTCGGCCCAGGTAACTAGAACAGAGTTAGAAGGCAAACTTCTACCATGAATCACAATTCCCATGCCCCAATGTCTTACCGTCGCTACCGTTACGGCGCTGGACCTCAACCGGCCGTAATTTGACCTTGTACTCGTCGCGAGCCTTGATCAAAAGTTGTCCCGCATATGTGTTCGACTCTTGGGCATCGGGCGCAAGCATATGACCAGGATACATCATCAGTCGTTCAGCGTTGCTGCCGAGACGCTGTAGTGCCTCGAATATCATGAGCGAATTGCAGAGGTAGACGTCGTTGGTAACGTATTGGACGTAGGCGAATCGGGACCAGTCGATGTTGTCGCCGTCGGCACTTTCAGTGACATTCTCGTCATTCTCGTCGTTCTCGTCGACTGGGTCGTCATGGAATTCGCTGTCGTCGATATCGACCTTGTTAATAGCACTCTTCTCGCCGTCCCTAGGCTTCCCATCGCCCACAAATGCGTTTTCATGAATATCGTTATTCTGCTCGTCAAGATTCTCCTCGCCCATGAAAGAAGGACTCCCCGGATACCCGCCCGGTCGCTCGGCGCTCTCCGGGACTTCGACACGGTGATCCCTCCATGTATCCGGTATAGGCACGTCCGGATAGTCGTACTCGAAAAGGTTGAGTAGAAAGCAAAAGAAGATGGAAAGGAAAATGAGGCTCGGCAGGAACCTGAGCAGACGTGACATCGTGGACGGCAGCATGCGGTTCAAGGCTGCGCTACGAAGAGGCCAACAGAGCCGGGTTTTTGGAGATAAACGAAGGAGGTTCAAAAAAACATGGCCTCAGGGAACAAGGGAGAAAGACATGGCTTGAGACATCAATTGGAGGATGAGGTTTTGAGATGCAAGGGAAGGTGCGATGGAGTGCACCTTCACCGCGCCCGCTGCTCTGACAGTGACAACGAGTCTGGTAGCAAAATTGTTACAAACGAGTCTGGATGTTCAGAGTTTGCAAACATACTCAAGTCAATGCTGAAAATTTGTGTGCTTCCTAATAGACTGGTATCGTATGTACCATTATGGAAGGGAGATAGAGTGATGAGGGCAAAGGGATGCCAGGGGTTACCTAGCCTATGGTCTTCCATTCCAAGGGATAACACCCTCCGCATATCAGCACAACTCGTTAAATCAGTTGCAATTTGATTCTTCAACTTGAGCTTCAGCGAGGAATTCAATAAAACTCGCAGAGAAACCAGGAAGCCCACGAACCTGAAGCACATACGCTCAGTCATGCCAAAGGTGATCAATTCATGTTCATGTGCAAAATGGTATCAACACGCTAGCCCATCATCACTCATGCAAAATCCCACACTCCTGCCCCTTCAACCTGTCATAATCCTCATAAAACCCAGACCACATCATCCGATCCGCGCACTTGGGCTTGTCCTCCGTCTCGCGGTCGTCAGCCGGGCAATCTGGCAGCGCATTCTCCCACTGCTTCTTTGTGCGGCTCTTCCAGGGCTTGGGAAGAGGCCAGTCGCTAAAATGCACGAGGAAAGCCCGTGATACCTCGCCCATGGCGTTCCACTCCTCGTCCTCGTCGGGTGCCATGTACTTGGAGTGATCCTTGGAGCGGAACTCGCCCGTTAGGAGGGCGATACGTCGGTGGGGGAGAATCATGGCAGAGTCCTTGAACATGTGGTTGATAACCTCCATATCAAAGTCTCCAGACTGCAGCGCCTCGTTGATAATCTTTTTGTACCGGGCCATGTTCGGCTCGATGAGCATCACGTGGGATCCAAGGACCTGCTTGGCGATCTCGGTGCTCTTCTCGTTGAGCCAGTACGCGCGAGGCACGGCGACGGGGGCCAGGGGGCTCAGGAAGTAGTGGTCCATGTTGTTCAGCACCAGAGAGTCAGAGTCAAAAGCGAGGACGCGGGTCCATTCGGTGAGGGCAAAGGCCTGGAACTTGGTCAGGCTGTCGCGCCAGGTCGAGTCGCCCTTTTGAGTCGAAATGACCTCCATGGGGCGGAGGTGAATGTGAGGGTGCTTGATGCGAATGTTGGCGATGGCCTTGGCTCCCTTGGAGTTCTAGGGCGTGTTAGTGCCAGCATATGAAGAGACATGAATCTGTCGCATATGGAGCTCATCTTACTCCTTCTTCCCAAGCCTTGGGGTGGATCAAGACGAGATCATGTCGAGCTCCATATCGTCGAAGCTGAGAAAAGTTGATGATCTATAAAAAGTCAGTCTAATGCGCAACAAGCCATCCTCAAGCTTTGCAAGAGCTTGATCGTCGGTTGCGCTCACAGAATTGCACAGATAATCCAGATCGGTGGCATACTGCACGTAGGCAAACTTGGGCTCAAGCTGCTCAGTCGTCCAGTGAGGCTTCTGCTCCGTCAGAGCAGGCAGAGTCCTGTTCTCCGAATACGCGGGCAAATCCAACGAACCCACACTGCGGTCGTCGCGCTTTTGCATCAAGATCGACAGGGTCAACACCAGGACGAGGGTCCCCGCGGCGCATCCCGCGACAACCCGGAGCAGCCTTGGGGGGATGTTGAGCTGCATCTTGAACGTTGCGGTGGGTATATTGGAGGGTTGAAGATGGCTGGCTGCTCGTCACTTGGTTGATGCGACTGGCTGGCTGCGCATTAGCCAAGCATTTCGCGAAAGACGAGGGAGGGGGAAAATCAGTTTGGTTCTTGTCCCTGCTATTTCAGTATCTTATCTGTTTCCCAAAGTCGCCTTTTTCGCTTGGAAAAGGGTCCTTCGTATTCTGGCGGATCTAATATTGGGCCCGAATTCCCGCCATTCACAGACCCTGAATGGCGACGCGTGGCACGGCGTCAAGGCCGTTTTTAGAGATGCCAAGACCGGCGAACCACGAGCAGAGTTGGCCGACTCTGATCTAGTGATTCATGCGTCGTTTATTGAGTCGTGATTGGGTGTTTCGTTCAGGAACGGGAAAATGTGTTAAACGATCTTGAAACTCTATCGTGATCGGAGTTTTATCTACAACTCTAGTTTTCCGTATTTCTTCTGACATGGACCTCACTCCTCCTGACACCATCAACACTTACACATCACCTCTCCCTCCATGTTTCGCCCATTCTTCACCTTCCTTCACCGTCCTCGCTTTCGGGTTTCTTTCTTCAAGCCTTCTTCTTGGCCTTCTCAGCAGCCTGGACCTTGGCAAACGCCCCGACAGTCTCCCAGATGCTCTGGATGAGCAGAGGCACGGGGATCATGATCCAGATAAAGTTGCAGAAGAAGTAGTACCACCAGAAGTAGAAGCTCTCGGGGCGGCAGTAGACGATCTCGAGGACGCGCTTGCTGAAGAAGCAGGTGCCGTAGTAGAGGAGGTTGCCGTAGATCTGGCCCAGGCTGATGATGAGCTGCAGAGGGAATCGGATCGGGTGGTCCTTGACGATGGCCCAGGCCAAGAGGAACGAGAGGGGACCCCAGGCGAACGCAGTGATGCCCTCCATGCACACGAGGAACGAGTCTTGGGTGAGGTAACGAGAGTCGGAGAGGGAGTACTCCTTCCAGAGTTGGGCGAAAAGGTGGTCCTGGGCAGCGAGCTGGGCAAAGTGGACAGCAAAGTAGCCTATAAAGGTTAGTATTTGATCGGTGAAAGATGAGTATAGTCCGACATACCCTCAAAGAACAAGTGGATGCATCCGCAGAGCGCAAACCAGAGGGTGGTACCCGTCGCAACCTTGGAGAGTGTCCGGCCAGACTGCTGGATAAGCAGCAGCGTCACGGCGAAGATGGCCAACGACCCAGCGACAAAAGTAGCCACAAGAACCGGCGAGGACAGCGAGTTGGCGGCATAGTGAGCGAGGGGAGCGTTCAATGGGTAGTAAGGATGCAAGGGAGCTTTGCCGCTCGCGTTGACGGTGTTGACGATGAATGCGGGGTCTTCCATTGCGGCAGGATGTCAATTGCAGTGGTCAATTGAAGAGGTGAGTTGACTGGTATGCTTGAATCCAGAGATTGACTTCTGGCTGGCCGTTGATTATTTATTGTATTATCGACATTGGCTTGTCTTGTTGATCTTTACAATCGTACCTGCGCATCATCGTAGCGAGGTTCTTGGCGCTTCCGGAAAGTCGAGATCCGGGCTCGTACCATGGCCTCTTCCCCCCCGCAGATCCGGCACCCGGATTCTCAAGGGCACCCCTCCGATTGGAAGATCAGCGACCGTTAGCCAGGGGAGAATTGATCTTGTAGCGGACGGGGCCGTTAGCTCTCGGGCTCCGCGGGTTACGCCTGCCCTAAATGTCATCCTTTCGCATTTTGAGGCTCTGTGTAAGCACAGCACAATACGGATACGATAACGATTAAAAGCGGTCAATTAGAACGTTACCGTCTCCATTCGGACTTCGCCAAGTGTGCCTAAAAGATCTTCTCCCGGAGACATTATCAGCGACAGGTCAATCCGCTTCTGCTCAGCTTCCACCATGACCAGAGTATCTCGCACTCTTCCCTTCTCTGGGACTCTGGGTATACCAGCCCAGCTCGTCTTTGCAGGCAATTGTCCATCCCCGGTTGCCCATTCCTCCCAGGGCATCTCCTCAACTTGCACCGGAGATAGAGAATTCTCCCTTGAGAGGTCGCTGGTGTAATACACTTGTCCCTCAACCTCCATGATCTTCTCTGCCACCACCGCAGCACCGTCACTCGACCACATACCCTCCTGTCTCTTGATCTTGTGCAAAAACGCAATGCCTCTTCGTCTGAGCCACGGATGTCGACATCGCTGACACGTCATGAACACGGGCACGATCAGACCCGGTTCCAGAGAAAGAGGCGATTGCACGTGGGTGTTCGGCGTATTCGACCACAACAGCTCTGCAAGAGTGAGGATGCGCTCAAAATATCCGAGCAACCTGTCCCATCGCGCCTCAGGCCCGTACCCTCCCGCAGTGACGCACATGCGCAGCAGCGTGTGATACAGCCTGATGGATATAGCTCCTATGGCATTGTGTGGATCACGGTTCCTCTCAAAGTCGGCCATCTTGTACTCCCAAGACGCAATATCCCGCATCAGATTTTGGATAATGACCTCTTCACCCTGTTCGCCGTCGTCGGCTACTAACGTCTCACCCAACAGCATGAACCTCCTCATCAGACCAAACAGCGCCGTGCCCGCTTGCGCATAGCTCTCCAACCGTTCTACCTGGCGCATCAGGGTGTCGATGTACACTGACCGCGGTGTGTTGTCGTAAGAATATGGAGCGCTGGAGTCGGAAAATGTCATGGCTTGTAGATCGAGTCGTGTTAGGATCTCAGCCGCACTCATTGTTGCTTCATCTGTACCAGCTTGCTTCAACAACCGGTGTCCAGCAGTAATGTGAACCTGGCTCTCAGACCAACGTCCCATCATGTTGGTGATGGACACGAGTGCAAGACTTAGTGACAAAAGTCTCGTTGGGTCTTTGACATCCTGAGCATAAGACACTGCGCGTGCATAGCTCTGATGCGCCTGGGCCATGAGCCCTTGGCTATTATGATGTCCATGCCCCTGCCAGAAAAGCTCATGCCGTTGATGAAGAGCCCCCAATGCAAGCGTAGCATGCCAAACAGCAGGTTCACTATGCGCTAGCTGAAGCAACTCCCTCGTCCAGAACCTCGAAGGGATAAAGGAAGCCGTCGACGGTGCTGTAAGGTTCCGAAACACGTCAAACAATGACATGCTAGTCGGGGTCGGCGAATGGCTCCTGTGCCGGGGATACTGAGAAAGAGCCTGAGAAATAGGTCCGACGACGGAAAGCTGGCGCGCGGCGTCCGCAAGTTGGCGACGTGTAACGGTTGAATCCTCAGGGAGATATCCATCGCACCGACGCTTGGAGTTGAGGCAGCGCTGACACGAAGGCTTTGCCTCGTCACATTTGACGCGGCGAATGCGACAAGTAATGCATCCCGTTCCCGATTTGCGCGGCATGTCGAACTCTTTTTTCGAGGTAAATTATTAGAGGAAAGATGCATCAGCATCAAGTTTGATGGCTAAGATTGCAGTAATAATATGAAACCCCAAGTTTGGAATGGGGGCACTGCGCCCCCCGTCTCGCGCTTAGCGGATACATCCACAGAGTGGCTAGGCAATCATTGCAACCAGCACAGCCGCAAACCGCGTATACTGAGCACACTGCGAATCAGAAGGATCACGCGATGCTACCCCATTTCATTATCTGAACATGTTAAGCGAGGGGTTGACCGCCTGTCAAATGTCGAATTGTCGTTAAAGACCCACGGTATGCGTCATGTTGGCTGTTGGTTCAGACTAGACCTTATTAGTTTTTCTTTGAACGGGTGCTCAGCCCTACCCGCAGCAGGGGCTGATGAATAACCTCATCATGGGGCGAGAGACCATCAACCTAGTTAATGGAACTTGGTCGTTTCTCTTTAGGTTTCGGCCCTTTCAGCCAACACTCTCGATTAACTCTCGAGTCACCTAGGTACATTCACACGACGGTGAGAAGAGACAACAGAACGGCAGAAATACTTGTCTAAACAACTATCAGCGTGGGTAGCTTTCGCCACCGAATAACAGACAGTTCCTCTCGACATATCAAAGAAAGCCCCAACAAAGCGAATCAGAAACCTAGTTGAAGTCATGGATATAAAGAGACCCCCTGTACCTAACACAAGAATGAGAATCATCAAAGCATCACCCTCAACTTCAACTTCAACCCCCAAATCTCATTACACAGCCCGCGCGCCATGCCGTTCGACCAACTTCCCTTCGAGCTCCGGCTAGAGATTTGGAATCTCTGCCTGAACTTAGTTGACGAAGACCGATACCTCATCCTCGGAGTCTCCCTCGGAGTCGCCATGTCCCACCACCCTCGAAGCCAAATCGTCGAGCAGACTGTCGTCGGAGGTAGCTTCGTCCCCGCCTGGCCAGATCACGCCCTCCCTGTCCACCCAGTCGAATCTCAACTCACGATTCAGGGCCTCGGGGCACTCTGTCACGAGTCCAGAACTATAGTTCTGAAGCGCTATCCCAATCTCGTACGCCTCGAGAAAAATACCTGGGTTCTTGGGAATTGTTGGCGACTTGCGAACGGCTATGAGGCTTGGGAGAAGGCGGGCTGCAGACCGCAGCGATTCTACTTGCGGTGTAACTTGCAGAAGGATATCCTCTGGGCGCACTCTGCTGCACCTGCTCGAAAATTTCACAGCCGTCGCCCTGTGGATTATGCGCTCGGGGTGTATGAGTTGATAAAGGGCATTCCGTGGGGTCCTGTCAACGCTGATATCTTCAGGGACACCCTGAAATGGGTCAGGCATGTGGTCGTCTCGATGCCCGCGGACCTGCCACAGAATGCCCCTGTCGCCCATATGCCTTGGGTCCAAGAGCTGCTTGCGGGGATGCCCATCCTCGATACCCTGGCCGTACAGGTCGGTCGATTTCCCGAACCGTTCAGGAGGGCCAAAACCCCGGGCTGGGATCCGGATCAGGCCCAAATCCCCGACATCGCATTGGTATATCGTCCTCTGAGCCATCGTGTCATCAGCTCCAGATATCACAACACGCCATCAGCACGGTTTTATACCGCCGTCAGAGAGTTCAAAAGAAGGGGCTTAGCTGAGCATAGTCAAGACTTTTACCAAAGCTTAGACGCGAGCTTGAGAACTCAGGGATTGCGCTTTGACAAGTCATTGACTGTCCTAAAGCTGCGCAAAAAGCCTGACGGGCCTGCGGAAGAGGTTGAGAAGTGGCAACGGGAGAAGAAATTCTGCGACAGGTGGATGCTCGGGGGTGGGCTTGAGTGGCGGGAATTGGACGGCAAAAGTCTGTATCTGCCGGAACAATTCACAATGGTTGCAAGTGACAAGGAGATTGAGGCAGGCAGTCGAGGGAAGAACGCAGGAACGTGGATAGTTCATTAGTCGTTAGATTTGGGTATCGTATCAGTCTATAATGCTTCGCTCTCCTTCTTCTTCCTTGCCCGTAAGACCGCTGCGTGTTGCTTTGTGTGGTATTTGACGTCGTCTGGGTAGAGGGGGTTCCAGACTGTGTTGCAGACCTTGCACTCGGAGAAGGGTGCTTGAGAAGAGATGTTGAGTGTTGTCTGGACGGTCTGTGGTTTTGGCTTCTTCGGTTTTGTAGCGGTTGTGTTTGTTGTGTGCTGCTCTTTCAATGGTGATCTCGCACGTGCTTTGCCATCCTCTCGGTTTCCCTTGACTTCCTCATCGTCTTGAACATCGCTTTCTGTCTCTTCGTTGCTGATTGTGGTTAATGATGAACCCCCGAACCGCAGTATTCGTGGTTTTCTCCTTTTTTTTATCCGTGGTGGTTGTGGAGGTGATGACGGTGGTGTTGATTCAGGCTGTGGCTCGTCGCTCTTTGGACTGGGGGCGACCGTGGATGATGATGAAGATACCGGTTTAAAGAAGTTCAATATTGAACCCTTCTTGACGACATCGTTGGGCGAATTCCTGTCGCTTGCTGTGGGTTCCGTCGAGTCCTTGCCCCCTGTTGGTGATTCCGTGTCATCACTCTTGAAATTCTGCTTCTTCAAAGATGTCTCCTCTGTCGATATGCGTCGCTTCTTCGGACTGGGTTCCCTGGGCGAGTTCTCTCGGGTCGTACTCCGTTTCCCGTATGTCCGGAGTGGCTTGGCGCGCATTCGCAGTGCAGAAGGCGCTGAGCTGTTGGTCCTGAAGAGTGTCAGATTCGAAGTTGTCTAGGGGAAATAGAGAATCGGCATACATTGTGACAGTCTTGTTTGTTGACGAGCTGCCATGCTTCGTCCAATGAAATGGGGTCGTGAACCTCGCGTCGCACAAGACTTGTGAGTGTTCGGGCCAAAGAAGGTAAAGACGACTCCTGCGCGAAATATTCGAGGTATATGATTAAAAGCAGAAAACGAGTGTTCGAAGAGAAAATGACCCAACTGATCCTCCCCGCGTACAAGTTCCTGGAAAGGTTGTTGACCTTGGGCAATGATGGGGATGGTGGAGGCCCCACCACTCGACGCGTCGAGTCGCGTCTGGCGCGTAGTCACATGGGTACGATCCCACCTTGAATCAAGCAATGATATCATCCTGGTCTGTGGAACTCGATATACATGATTTGTCTATGTTGAGATGTTATGATGCAGGGCCGTCATGGGTAAGTAAATGCCAATTGGATTAATTGCAAGGTCTGCAGCAGAATGGCTTACTAGGTACATACTCAGCGATCGCTCTCAGTGAACATCATAATGGAGGACAGTTTCAACTGCTCGAAATACAGATGCTTGACTTGCTAGAATTGTTTCTCGAATCCCCCGTCATATATCGACCTTTTGTTCCGGTCTTCTTTTCCTAACCGCATCATTCTCATCCGCTCCCTTCTCCTTAATCAACACCGTCTTCTCGTCTTGTGCATCATCCTTACCCACAACCCAACTCTCCACAACCTCCTTAACCTCCCTCACCTTGCGATCCTGCTTCTTCCCCTCCTCCATCCTCCACTGATACGCCGAGTACACTGCAACCTCCGCTATAGCAACAAGTATACTCCCCCCTAATGTGAGAAACAGCCTAGACGGTAGACTCCACCACCGCGCCGCGATCCACAGCGTGCCCGCCACACCTGCTATGCTGATGAGGAAGTTGATTATGAGCGTCACCTGCCGGTGCACCTCGTTCATCGCGGCATCGTCGTCGTCGCCGGTATCCCTGGCAGAGGTGGGCTTATTGACTTCGGCAAATGCGGATGCGGCGTATGGAAAGCGGTTGTGGAAGGTTTCGAGCTGCGGGACCGGGTTGATCATTCGTTCGTAGGCGCGGGCTTCTTCTTCGCGGCGGAGACGGGCCATGAGGGCTTTGTATTCGGGGGACTAGGCCTGTTAGTAAATGTGCTGATGATAGAGAAATCGTACCTACGGTTTCAGGCTTGGGAGGCGGAGGAGGAATGTAGATGGATGCGCCATGGAGGAGCTGCTCGAGGGTGTAGGACGAGTTGCCTTGCGATTTGAGGTTCTTCCAGAGATCGACCATCTGCGCATGGGATATGGGCTCCCCAACTTCAGGCTTGTCTAATGATGGCTCGTCGGGTTTCTGTGAGGTAGCATCGGTTTCGTTGTCGTCATGATGAGCTTCGACAGCTTCTGGATTCGAGGATTCTTGGATCGCCAAGGCCTCCACGATGAAGGGCGTTATCGTAAGTAGCACCATACTTCTTTCTTGGACAAGCGCGCAGGATAGGGTGTGTATATCTCCCTGAATGAGAGCGCGAGCCGTTGGAATGGAAGTTGTCAAGTTGATGCCTACGTCGCAACGAACATGTGTCTAACAGGCATCCCTCCAACTCCAGCACCTCCATCACTAAAAACCCCCGTGCGTCAGCGTATTTATCCGCTGACACCCTAGCTTAACGGCCCCATCGCAAGGTCAAGATCTGGCCAATCATATACCTTCATTCGGTCAGTCTCCGTCGGGTGCTTCGCCGGACGGATCCGTGAACACCCCGGTGGAAGCTGAGGTGGGCGGGCTCTCGCTCGATTGGAAAAAGTTTAGAGGTCAGGTCCCGCCGGGTCGAACAGAAATCACCAAGTCCAAAAAAACCACCAACCGACGAGAGAAAAAAATATCCCTCGCGGTTCCTCGATTGCCCGAGCGACCGACCGACGACTCCTTGTGGAAACGAATTGCTTATTTGTCGAATGCGGTGATCCAATTCAGAGCTTCACCGTTTCCCTTCCACATCTTCCGATATTAATAACTGCCCGATTTTGCGCACACAGCCGCGATGCAGCTCCGTCCGGGGGCCTCGGTGGTGCGCGATGCCTTGGCTAGACAATCAATGATGATGAGGACGGGTTTGACTGCCTCTCCCCTCGCCAGGGCGCCCGCTTGCGTACTGTGCAGACAATTGACCGTCGGTCGAGGTCCCACGAGGATACACAGAGCCGCCCTTCACACCAGTCCCCGAAGAGACTCTGCCTGGGCCGCCGCCGTCCAGGTCGCCTCCAATGTCGTGGGCAATGCCGTCAAGAAGGCTACAAAGGATAGGATGCATGTCGATCCCCTCCGGACCGTGGCCAAGGAGATGAAGTTCCTCACTGGTAATATCCGCAAGCTTATGGGTTCTGGTCATCCCTCACTCGACCGCGCCGCAAAGTACTACACCCAGGCCCAAGGCAAGCATGTCAGGCCCTTGATCGTCCTCCTCATGAGCAGGGCCACCTACCTCTGCCCCAAGGCACCTCCCACGGCTCCCACGCCCACCAGCCGAGGCATTGACACCTCGATGTCTCCCGTCCAGATCCTCGCCGACGTAAACCCTTCAAACCAGCCGCTCTCAGCCGTCGAGCCAGAGCTTCCCGAGGCCAATTCAGATATTCTCCCCAGCCAGCGACGGTTGGCAGAGGTCACGGAGATGATCCACACGGCCTCGCTGCTTCACGACGACGTTATCGACTATTCCACCTCGAGACGAGGTTCGCCGTCGGCTAACTTGGAGTTTGGCAACAAGATGGCTGTTTTGGCTGGTGACTTTTTGCTCGGCCGGGCATCCGTTGCGCTCGCTCGTCTCCGTAACCCCGAGGTCGTCGAGCTGTTGGCTACCGTCATCGCCAACCTCGTCGAAGGCGAGTTCATGCAGCTCAAGAACACAGAGCGTGACGAGCGGAACCCCAAATGGTCCGAGGAGACGGTCAGCTACTACCTCCAAAAGACATACCTCAAGACGGCCTCTCTCATCTCCAAGTCATGTCGGGCGGCGGCCCTGCTGGGCAACTCGGACGCCGTGACGGTGGACGCGGCTTATGCGTACGGACGCAACTTGGGACTGGCGTTCCAGCTGGTGGACGACCTTTTGGACTACACGCAGAGCGGGACGGACCTGGGAAAACCTGCGGGGGCGGATCTGGAGCTGGGCTTGGCGACAGCGCCGCTGCTGTTTGCGTGGAAGCAGATGCCGGAGCTCGGAGCTCTTGTTGGCCGCAAGTTTGAGAAGGAGGGTGACGTAGAGAGGGTAAGCTTGGTTGCATTCCCATTGATTGCCCTGTTTGACGAATCACGTTGCTTTGCGCTTCTGCACATCCCCCTTCAAGAGGGTGCTATTGGAGAGACGATGCTAACCGGTGGGTGTGTCTAGGCACGTGAGATGGTGCTCAAGAGCGACGGCATCGAACAGACGCGGGCTCTCGCGCAAGAGTATGTGGACAAGGCGATTGCATCGATTGCGGATTTCCCCGAGAGCGAAGCCAAGGACGGCTTGATCGAGATGGCACACAAGTCACTGGAGCGTCAGAAGTGAGGAGGCCACGAGAAAGAGGCGGATGGATGCCGCCAGCAATGATGGGGCATCTGTCCGCCGTGTATAAATAACGACATCACTATTTATTTTCTACGACGAGATACGGCAAAAAAGAGAGATGGGACGGGTTGTTAACTGGTGGGCTAGGATGAGCAACGGTGTATGGTTTGTCCTTTTTTTGCTTGTCTTGTCTTGTCCTTTTGTCTTTGACAAAGACGATTCTACAAGTCAAAGAGACATACGAAGGACGCGAGTGATGCATGCATGAACTGAACTGTACCTGTACTTGTACGACTTGCCGATATAAAACCGCATATAACTGACCACCTATTTTATACCGAGGAGTTGAAAAGGGCTCGGTTTGCGGGGTTGGAGGGGCTTGATGATGGATGTGGTTAGATCCTACTCTGCACGAGAAAAACAAAAGACGTGTTCAACTCTTGGGTTTCGATCGAGTAATTCTGAAGTGTTTTAAAGTGATGTTTCCGAGGTGGTGGTGGTCATGAGGGATAGAGAACGCGCAACTCCGCGGAGTGACTTTGTTAGTTAAAGAGAGACTAGAATGAAACGGAACACGGCGATCCTAGCGTATTACTCGATAGAAACCTCTTTTCGATGCAAGTGATGAGCTAGACGGGTCTTTGGATGATGCCCTGCTGACTGCGTGAGCCATCCATCCTCATGCAATACCTGATCTGATCAGACAACCTCATTCTCGGCCCTCGACCAAGCCCTGACCGCTCCGTAGACCCCGAATAGCCTCAATAGCGTCGTAGCAAAAGCCATGCCCCCGTCCGAGCACTCATTCCTGTCAAGCATCCGGTTCGTAGACGACCATCTCATTACTCGATGGTTACTCGATTGAATCACCCACGCCGGCGGCGGTGAGAGTCCCTGATTGGTCGGTTATCAACGGTACCCGGCCGAGTCCGATGGATGGACCCTGGTTTTTGTCCTCCAAGCTTTTTTTGTAAGTGGGCCGAGTCCGGCTATGGCTGATAAGCAAAAAGGCATTCCGGCAATTCGGTGTCTGCTGAACGAAGCCATTCAGAACCATTCAGATCATAACAGGGGAGAATGATTGGAAGAAGAGCAGTTTTGATCGAATAATAGAAACGCTAGGGCCTCTTTAATGTTTGTTCCCTTGTTCAAACCCCGCAAAATACCGATGGAGGGGTCCTTGCGGCGCAAGATAAGAAGGGGAAGCCATCGCTGGATTCTGGGGGTGGCTTTTTCCTGGAGGCGTCAACACTCGTTGCTCTGCCTTGCTCTGCCTTGTATCTTTTGCCTCGGTACTTCTTGATCCGATCTTGTTGGAGTCTGATAAGAGAAAACTCTCAAGAAAGGACCAGTCGTTGTTCCTGGATATCACCGCCGCCGTTGTTATCTTATCCACCCCACCATCCCGCCGGCCCCAAGCTTCCTGTTCGGAGGGACAGAGATAAGAAAAAGTTCCGACGAATCGATTCCACACTCGGGAGGTAGAACTGCTACCTTGCCTGTTTTCCCCGGATTGTTGAAGTGACAGGGGGTTTCTGACTTTTCCTGGCTGTGTTTTTTCTCTTCTTCTTTCTTTCTTTCTTCTTTATCTTATCCCCCATTCTTGGCTTTGATTCGACTCTCATTCATTCATCATGACGGCCGCCAACACTCTTCAATCGGTCGAGGGACCTGTCTCTGTCCTCGTCTCTTCTCGGGTCGTCGTCACTCTCCCTGATGACTCTCTCGTTGTCACCCCTGCTACTGTTGTCGTCAGCCCTGTGACCGGCAAGATCATCTCAGTCATCCCCGAGATTCTCCCCTCCTCCAGCTTCCCAGCCGGCACCGAGTATGTCGACCACAGTCCCAAGCTCCTCTTGCCCGGTCTTGTCGACGCTCATGTTCACTTGAACGAGCCTGGCCGTACCGAGTGGGAGGGCTTCTGGACTGGCACTCGCGCAGCTGCCAGCGGCGGTGTCACCACTGTGATTGACATGCCGTTGAATGCGATTCCCCCGACAACGACGCTCAATGGTTTCGAGGAGAAGCTCAGGGCCAGTCGAGGCCAGTGCTGGGTCGACGTTGGCTTCTACGGTGGTGTTATCCCTGGAAATGCGGATGAGCTTAAGCCTTTGGTGGATGCTGGTGTTCGAGGTTTCAAGGGTTTCTTGATCGAGTCAGGTGTAAGTAGGACCGAAAACGTGAGGCGACAACAGCTGACTCGCATAGGTTGATGAATTTCCGGCCATCTCCGCCAAGGACGTCGCCCTCGCCATGGAGACCCTCAAGGACACGCCAACGACGCTCATGTTCCACGCCGAGATGATCCCCCCCATCGCAGAATCCGTCGGCGACGCGGTCCAGTCGTCGGAGGCACCCCTGGCGCCAACTGGAGAACTCAACGCATACAAGACCTTCCTCGAGTCTCGGCCTCCTGCGTTTGAGACGTATGCCATCGAGGAGATCCTGAGTCAGGCACATATCGCCCCTTCGCTTCATCTCCACATCGTTCATCTCTCGGCGACGCAGTGTATTCCTCTTCTCAAGGCGGCTCGCGCATCTGGAATCAACATTACTGCCGAGACGTGCTTCCATTACCTTGGTCTCACCGCAGAGGAGATCGAGAAGGGTGACACTCGACACAAGTGTTGCCCGCCTATCCGAGAGGGGAAGAACCGTGACGGTCTCTGGGAGGAGCTTGTAGCAGAGGATTCGTGCATCAGAACCGTCGTGTCGGATCACTCACCTTGCACGCCCCAGCTAAAGCTGCTCCCCCAGCACCTTGACAGTGAGCGACCTGCTATGCCACACAAGGATTCCGGTGTTGTTGTAGAACAGGAGGACGAGGTCAAGGAACAGAGCCGCGGTGACTTCTTTGCTGCGTGGGGAGGCATCTCCTCTGTAGGACTTGGGCTTCCGATCCTTCACACGGCAGCCAAGAAGCGTGCCGAGTTCTCCCAAACTCCCAGCATTACCGACATCGTGCGTCTCTGCTGCCAGGCAACGGCTGCGCAGGTTGGTCTCTCACACCGCAAGGGTGCTTTGAAGGCCGGTATGGATGCCGATATTTGCGTGTTTGACGACGCGGACGAATGGACGTTTACGCAGGGCGACATGCGGTGGAAGAACCGTTGCTCGCCGTGGGAGGGCCACGAGTTTACCGGGCGCGTCAAGGAGACGTGGCTGCGCGGAAAGAAGGTATTTGAGCTGGGCGCTGGAAACAATGGTTTCATCGCCGGAAAGCCATCGGGCGAGTCGATCACGGAAAAGCGGACGGTTTGATATCGATGATGGAATGCGATGGATCGAGGCAAAAACTAATAAATATGCACAAGACGGCGTACCGGAGTAAGGGCCAAGCAACAAACGAAACGGATAGAAACAGGTTGGTTATGATCTTTTCAGCAGGCTCATAGACGTTTTAATGAAGAACAAGATTGATGAGATGATGTCGTCATTTCGAGGTGATACTTGAGTTGTACGAGTCAAGTTTGCTGTTCACGTGGTGAAGAAAGTCATGATCGAGTTTGGAGAAAATTGTGGGGTTTGTACGACGTCGTCGGCAGTTAATATGTGTCGGTATAAAATTGTAGACGGAGTGATTCAAGACATGCATTTCGTTATTCATGGATTGTCTCTAGTGACGGGGTGTTAATTTAGCTTGCGGTGCAGAAGGATGTTTGTTTAGCCAGCCGAGCAATATTCTGGTGATGGCTTCACATGGGTGCGAGCATCGTATTTGAGATGGAACTAAATACACTATACCTACTCAAGTTCAAGATGTTGATCATAATAAGCAGCCATTCTAGTAAGTATCAACACACCGCCAAGGTTTTATGCATATTCAACACACTTGGCAAGATACCTCACAGACAGTCAAACATGTTACGGAGCAAGTACCTCAAACAGTCACATCAGATCTGATCCCCTACATACTGCACCTGAGATCTCAAAGCCACCGCCAGTCTAGAAATGGTTCAAGTCGCGAATAATGTGCGGTATACGACATTATCCTTGGCGTCGCAAATGAAACTCGAAAGCCCAGACCTCGCTTACGACCCTCGAGTGCCGAATCGAGCAAAATCGGGCGTCCATCGTCCGCGTGGGCTACGGATACTCCAATATATCCGGGGATTCACAGTGATTGTCGGCCGAACTTGCATGATCGCGTGTCTAAGCGAGCTGCGAGCCGTTACATGGCGCATGCTTCGTTTCGCAGCCGACGTGGAGCGAGAAACTTTAATGGGAGGTGAAGAAAGAATGTTGCAAGGGGATCGACGGCTGGGCTTGATTAGCGAGGGGATTTTTTGTGCTTGTTGGACGTGGGAGCTCATTTGAATTCGACAGAGTATCGTGCCATTTTGCCCTGCAGGACCCTGAGGAGGGGCGCTTCATGGCCCTACATAGTAGAGAGTAGCTATCAATATCTTCAACGGACGCTTCTTTAGCCCGAACAACATCATGGATCTCAAGGAAGAGGGCATCGCAGTCACATCAAAATATTAAATAGGTAAAAATTACTACGTTGCCGTCACCAACCACCTCCATCATGCATCCATCCTCTTTGATACCTCCCTCTTTGTCTCTAGGCTGTCCAAGCTTCCCCTCGGGAAAGTCCCATTCCGAGCTCATCTCCCTCTCCTCATCCACGTCAGCCAGAGCTTCCCACCACCACAACCAACAAAAACCACCAATCGCAGACGCCCCCCAGTCTCGGCCCTTTGACAGCGGTGCCCCTCGATGCTTCTGGATCTTTTCTTGGCGGCCGCCTCTCTTTGAGTATTCCCCCGCCCTCGGTTCGGCGGCTAGATCTCCACCGTAACTTTTAGCGGCCGTCACCTCACTTTTCGACACCTCGCCTAGAAAGGATGGAGCTCTTTACGGCAAATAAGATCCCAGCAGCGGGTATTTGCCATGGACCTCGTTTACATATTCTTGTCCATGGTCTAAAAAGTGCCAGGGTCGAATTATATGAAATGTTTGTCTCGTCCATGTGAAATCTAGACCTGGCATCCATCCCAACTCTTCCTCTCTGTACTGATCATGTGCTGCGGCGTCATAGACTGATTTACAACCAACACTACAGTCCCTCGAATAACCAAAGCTTTCAATCTACGAGTTCTATTTTGTTTCGACTCGAGTTGTCATAATGTCACGAGCTTGGACCAACAGATAATACCGTTGTTGAACCAAGATGCCTAATCATGACCCGTCCAACGCCGTTGACATCGAAAAGATGGACAGGGCGAGTTCGCTGGACACATCGATAGAACCCAGTAATCAGCAGCGCGACAGTCGACGTTTCTCTCTTTCCGGCGCGGGAAACATTTCTCTCGACGATGTACAGGCCGTCCAGGTTCAGCTCCGCGACCTTGCTGTGTCGGTTGATACGGCACCATCATGGGTCGAGCCGGCGACGTACCCACAGCTGTTTGCGAACAAGTTCAACACCAGCCCCAAGATGAAGTCGCTGCTTCACTCGGTGAATGCAGATATCCAGCCAGGGACATTGACTGCCATCATCGGAGGGAGTGGTTCAGGAAAGACGACCCTTCTCAACACTGTCGCCGAACGAGTTATGAGTCCCAGGCTCAGCCAAGACGGAGTCGCTACATTCAACGATCAGGTTGGGGTACATAGTGTGCGCCATGCCTATGTTATGCAGCAGGATATCTTGTTGCCGACCCTCACCGTTAGGGAGACGTTGAAGTATTCGGCCGATCTGAGACTCCCACCGTCGACCACTGCCGAACAGCGGGCCAGGGTTGTGGAGGAAGTTATCCTTGAGCTTGGTCTGAAGGAGTGTGCCAATACCCGTATTGGAAACTCCCAACACCATGGGTGTTCTGGCGGCGAGAAGCGACGTACCAGCATCGGTGTTCAACTACTAGCCAACCCGTCCGTCCTCTTCCTCGACGAACCGACCACTGGCCTCGACGCTACAAGCGCTTATCAACTCGTCCGAACGTTGAAGAAGCTTGCTCAAAAGGGCCGAACCATCATCACGACCATTCATCAACCTCGGTCCGAGATCTGGGATCTCTTTGACAACTTGATCGTCCTGACCAAGGGCAGCCCTGTTTACTCAGGACCTGTCAAGGACTCTGTCCCTTGGTTTGGAGATCTCGGCTACCAGCTTCCTCCATTTGTGAATCCGGCCGAGTTCATCATCGACATTGCCGCTGTCGATAATCGCACCCCCGAGTTGGAACAAGAAACAACTGCTAGAGTTGAGCAGTTGAAGACCGCATGGAACCAAGAAAGCGCAAAGCAATTCACACCGCTCGACACATCCATCGATGTTCGACATCGGAAACGGAACAAGCGAGCAGAGAAACATGCCGGGTTCGTGAGACAGCTAACTGTTCTTACGGATCGTACCCTCAAGGTTACATATCGCGACCCGTTGGGAATGATGGCTTCCATCATGGAGTCCATCTTCATGGGTCTCGTGACGGGCTATCTCTTTTACGACCTCGGTCGCGATCAACCCGGCATCCGATCTCGACAAGGTGGACTATACACTGCTGCTGGTCTCCAAGGCTATCTCATCCTCATCTTTGAGGTGTACCGCATGACGATCGACATTCCCACCTTCGATCGTGAATCGTCAGAGGACTGTGTTGACGCCCTGCCCTACATCCTCTCTCGAAGATTGGCCCGAATGCCGACAGAAGATGTCCCCGTGCCGTTTTTCTTCTCCGTGATTCTCTACTTCATGGCCGGTTTCGACCGCGATGTGGAAAAGTTCTTCATCTTCTTCGCCATTAGTCTCTTGACCCAGTACATCGCTGTTACCTGTGCCATGACCTGTGTGGCAGCAGTTAGACACTTTCCTGGAGCGAGTTTGATTGCGAACATGGTGTTTACGCTACAGAGCATGGCTTGTGGCATGTTTATTCAAGCCAACAGCATTCCAGTTTATGTGCGATGGTTGAAGTGGATTACTTACACGGTATGCCCTTGACTTCTCCTGCGCTGCTGGCGTCTTTATGCTAACAAGACTAGTTCTACGCTTTTGGAGCCTACGCTGGGAACGAATTCGAAGGCAACTTTTATGACTGCCCTTATCCTGGTGGAGAATCCGACCTAAGGTGTAAGCAGTACACCGGCAAATACGTGATGGAGTCACTCGGCTTTCCCAGCAACTGGGTTGCTCGCCCCATTATTGTCATGGTGGCCTTCGTTGTCTTCTTCCTAGCACTCTCAACAATTGGGCTGCACTTCTTCAAGGTCGAAATGACCATCGCTCGTCCTCGTGTCTCAGATACCGACTTGTCTGCTGGAAAGGAGAAGATGACTGCAAGGTCTATCGCCGATGTTCGCGCTATCGACCTAGGACTTGACAAATTTGCCTTGAAGATTGACAAGAGGAGCCCGCTTGGCAAGAAGCTGCCCACCAAGACAATCCTCAACCCTGTCAATGCGACCTTTGATGCTGGGGTTTTGAATGTCATCATGGGTCCGTCGGGAAGTGGCAAGACATCACTTCTCAACGCCATGGCTCTGCGGCTACGAAACTCGATGGGCACTAAGTATCGTCCAACCGGAAAACTCACCTTTAACGGTGCCGTTCCCTCAGATTCTGTCATCCGGTCCGTCTGCTCCTACGTCTGCCAGGATGACGACGCTCTTCTGCCGTCACTTACGGTCCGTGAAACACTCCGGTTCGCGGCCGGACTGCGTCTTCCGTCTTTCATGAGTAAGGAAGAGAAGAATCGTCGAGCCGAAGAAGTATTGCTCAAGATGGGATTGAAAGACTGCGCTGATAACCTGATTGGCGGTGAGTTGGTCAAGGGTATCTCTGGAGGAGAGAAGCGTCGTGTCTCCATCGCTGTCCAGGTGTTGACGGACCCTCGCATTTTGCTTCTCGACGAGCCGACGTCAGGTCTTGACGCCTTTACCGCGAACTCGATTATGGAAGTGCTTCAAGGACTCGCCAACGAAGGACGAACTCTCATTCTCACGATCCACCAAGCTCGTTCCGACCTGTTCAGGGAGTTTGGCAACGTGCTTCTTCTGGCACGAGGTGGCTCGCAGGTTTACTCTGGGCCTGGAAAGGATATGCTTGGATACCTGGCGCGACATGGCTATGACTGCCCTCAGCATACGAACCCGGCAGACTTTGCGTTGGATATGATTACTGTTGACTTGCAGCAAGAAGAGAGGGAGGCGGAGTCTCGTGAGCGGGTGCAGAGGTTGATCCAGGACTGGAAACAAGATGGTGTTTCGAGTGGTCGACTCCCTGATATCCGAGAACGAGATGAAGGGAACGAGAAGACAGATAATATCGAGGAAACAGAGAAGGGAGGTCCACCTGCTTCACCTCCGGCAGCTCTCTCGGAGCCGAAGCAACAAACTCCACGACGATCCTTCAACAAAGCCAACCTCTCGACTCCCGCCGAACTTGGAGCCCTCATCCGCAAACGAGCCTCCATTACAACTTCGCTCCCCCTGCTTCTCCACCGCGCCATCATCAACACCCGTCGTCAACCCGAGCTCATCATGGCCCGTCTCATGCAAGTCATCGGCCTAGCCATCGTTCTCGCCCTCTTCTTCGCCCCTCTCCACAACGACTACTACTCAGTCCAGAACAGAATGGGTTTCGTCCAGGAGATAGGTGCTTTTTACTTTGTCGGCATGCTCCAGAATGTGGCTGTGTACCCCAACGAGCGAGACGTCTTTTACAGGGAAGATGACGATGGTGTCTACAGCGTCGAGGCGTTCCTGGCGTCCTACACCATCCTCGAGGTACCCTTTGAGATTGTCAGCTGTCTGGTCTTTGGTGTCCTCGGCGCTATTGCTGTTGGTCTGCCTCGGACGGTGACAATGTACTTTGTCTGCGTCTTTTCGTGTTTTGGTATCGTCTCTTGTGGTGAGAGTCTGGGTATCATGTTCAACACCCTCTTTGGACACACGGGCTTCGCAGTCAACGTCATGGGCATTTTTCTATCTGTCGCAAACAGTATGGCAGGCGTCCTCTCCATCGACATGCCCGAGCTATTCAAGGGCTTCAACTACCTCTCGCCCATCCGCTACGCCACTCGTGCCGTCGCGCCGTATTCTCTCCGGGGTGTCGAGTTTACGTGTAACGAGGCGCAAAGACTCCCTGACGGGAGGTGTCCGATCGAGACCGGGCAGGATGTACTGGAGCTTTACAAGTTTGATGTCGATCCTGTTGTGAACGTGGGCATCTTGGCGGTTTGTGTGGTGGTTTATCGGGTTTTGGCTTGGGGGTTGTTGAAGGCTATGAGGAAGCACTGGAAGGGAAGTAAAGGGGATAAGCAGTAGATTTGTAGTAAATTTGACGGAACAAGCTTTATAGTGAGTAGATATTATATTGTGTTGAATCAAGGGTATGTTTGGTTGTGTGTTGCGAGCAAGGGCATTGGAGGGTTCCCTATAGATACCATATCAGCTAACACAATTTCTCGATTGGCATAGCTTTCGGAACAGCGATGATGGTCATGGTCCTTATAATCTTCTGTTCGCATGCTCTGTAGAGGATAACCCAATACTATAGTAGTGTGATCCGCGTGCTAGTCTCATAGCCACAGGGCATCAATTGTTTCAATAGATAGGGTAGATAAAAGTTACGGAAGCAAGAATACGGGTTTCATGTGAATATACCATTTACACTATAGCTATGCTGGGCTGATATGCCCAAAATACGTCATGTCTCTTAATGCAAGTCTCGTTTCCGGCTTGCTATCAAAACACCGCCAAATGCGACCAAAAATTCAAAGCAATCTTAACGAGTGGGTATCAGTCATATCCTCATCCCACCTAGCATCTTACATCTTTCCACCAGGAGTCTCAATGTCAGAGTTGCTGGCATTGGCGATGCTCTCAAAGTGGTACAGGGGCTCTTTCTTGGCAGTACGGTCAAAGAGGATCCAGCGCTTGAACCAGTGAGGGAGAGCGACGCGGAGCTGGTAGCTGGCAAACTTGCGGACGGGAACGGCAAAGACCCAGTCGAGCTCCTCGAGGGTGCGCTGCTTGGTCTCGGGGACCCAGAAGAAGATCATGACAAAGGCGACGGCGTTGAAACCAGCGTACAATCCAAAGGCGCCCACGGTTTGGAGACGGTCGAGGATGAAGGGGAACGAGGTTCCAAGGACGGCGGCCCAGAAGAGACATGTGGCGACGGCGAAGCCCATGCCCGTCTCGCGATGGGACAGGGGGAAGACCTCAGCGGAGTAGGTGAAGGGCACGGGACCCTCACCGGGGGAGTAGAAGGCGCCGAACATGAAGACGAAGAGGCACACTAGGGCGGTTCGGAGGGTGCCTGTGTCGGGGGAGATGAGGGTGCAAAGACCGGCGGCGAGGAGAGTCCATGTCATCTGGGGGAAGGTGAAGAGGAGGAGACTTCGTCGACCGAACTGGGAGTTGTTAGCTGTGAACGGTTCCTGGCAGATGTTCAACTTACAGTGTCGATAGTCCAGAAGGCCGGGAAAGCAAAGAGCCAGTTGACAAGGCCAAAGCCAAAAGAACCAAGCATGGCTTGGAACTCGGTCATGTCGGCCTCCTTGAAGACGGTAGTAGAGTAGAAAGCAATAATGTTGATACCACACATCTGCTGGGCAATCATGACGGTGAAAGCAGCGAGCGAAGCACGGCGGACACGAGGAATCGTGAAGAGCTGCGTGAAGCGGCTGACGTAGTTGGTCTGTCCAACAAGCTGATCCTCGATCTCGAGCTGGGCGCTGATGTAGTAAATGTCACGGGCAACCTGGATGGGATCGTGGCGAAGCTTCATCAGCGACTCCCAGGCCTCGGGGTATCTGTTCTTCTTCATGTACCAACGGGGAGACTCGGGACAGAGGTAGATCAGACACATAAGTGGCACTGCAGGGATAAAGGGGGCTCCGAGCATGAGACGCCAGTTGATGGACCTGTCGACGTGGAAGACTGCGAGGTTGAACGCTGTGCCCAGGAAGATGCCAAAGGCTGTCCACATCTGCCACGACATGACGAGAGCACCTCGTACGGAAGCGGGAGCGTTCTCGGCGGCGTAAATGGGTACTGTAGAAGCCTTGACGCCCATGCCGATACCCATGAGGATACGGCAGGCTAGCTGCTGTTCCCAGGTGTGGCAGAAGGCGGAACCGATGACGGGCCAGATGCAGAAGTGAGCCGAGAAGAAGATGACGCCGCGACGGCCCCAGAGGTTGTTGATGGGGTCGGAGAGCCAGCAGCCGATGAAACTGTTCTTGTAAGTGGCGAGTCTATCGAGTTGACGAGAAAGACACTTACGCAGAACCGATATAAGGACCAGCGTTTACGATACCAACCAGAAGCTTGTCTCTTGTAGTCTTACCACCAATACCATAAACCTCGGGAAAAAAGATGTTTGCGCCGTTGGAACCAGTCTGATCCCATCCCTGCACAGCAGCACCGATGGAGCAGGTAGCAATGGTAAGGATGAGCTTCCAGGGCATGTCCCAGCGGTGGGTGACCTCTCGCTCGAGGACCCTGACCTCGCGGTCTGTGAGCTTGTGCTCGCCGTCAATGTGGCGGATAGAGTTTGGGTTCTGGGCTACGAGGGCGCCCTTTTTGAGGACGGGGATGTGGTCGGTGAGACCTTTGCGCTCGGCCCAGGCTTCGACGTCGGCCATTAGTTGGGCCTTGGGGATTCCCTCGAGGGGGTTCTTGATTCTGGTTTACTGTTAGAGGAGAGGATGCGGTGAAGGTCGAGGAGGGCGTACTTGGCCTCGAGGTTGGTGGTGAGATCGGCTGCTTGCTCGGCCATGGTAGCGGAAGGCTTCTCATCGTCGTGGGACATTTTCATGGGCCGGTCGTCAGTAATGACATCGGGCTGAGTGCCCTTTGGTCTGGGATTGTTAGCACTTGCCCTCTCCAGATGAGAGCTTGACATACTGGTAATCAGCCATTGTGGGCGGCAATCAAGAAGCAGCGCTTCAAACTCTGTAAAAAGAACAAGATTGGACCCAGAGAAGAGGGCTAAGAGAGTCTGAACTCTTCTTATGTGAGACAATGGAGAGGATGAAGTGGATGATCTGGGGAAATGAGGAGCGACACGACGGGTATTTGTGTCTCTTGCTCTTTCCCCGTCGATCCCCCAGATGGAGAAGCGCGTCTATCCTCCATAGAGGAGATAGTAACCCCAGGTCCTTGCCCCCGTCCCACAGCCGTTTCCAAGTCCAAGCAGCTTCCGGGGATAGGAGATCACCGGGGGCGTGTGTGTCATGAGTTGGTGTACCATGGCCATGATGGACAAGGAACTGTCTCCGCGGGGACGCTAGTATCCCGCATACTATACGAAAAACGGATAACCGTATAGATTAGTTGCACTCCACAATGTGATCTTCTCCACTGAACACGGTCACTTTCTGAGGCCCAAAGAGAGTCAAGTTTCGTCGTGGTTCGAGGTGCAATTCTCCACAACCTCCTCCAACAAACAAACCCCAGCTTAGGAGTGGAGTTTCCCTCTGCAGATCCTTGGCATCCCCTGCTTGCCTCTCGGCACATGGGCCCCTGTTCGGGCCGATAGCCAAGAATTGTGGCGGTTCTTCTCTTCTTAACCGCGTTACACGGCGAAATACTACACTAATTGTTAGTCAATCGTGTATCTTTTTCTCTTATCTCCTTGGCAAAAGCTTGCCCATCGCGAAAAACGCTTGTCCTGCCAAGTTACGTCACAATTGAAAGACTTGCTTCACTGAAAAGATCAACATGGACTGAACAAAACCGAGCAAGCCACGATCCACAATAAAGAGAAGATCTTTTTCCCACGCCACGATCGGAGCTGAGAACAGACCAAAACGGTCCCCATCAGACGAGAAAAAGAGACATTGGAAGCCAGGCAGCAGAATTCCGAGACTTTTGAATGGATGGACGGCTCCCGTTGACAAGGGGGGGTGTGGGACGGCAACTAACAACACTATCTACCTCTGACATCAGATTAACGAGGGGTGGACTCTTTTTTTTCTGTGATTTCTGAGGGTGAGTCTGACGGCATGCATCGTCTGTGTAGTGTAGCACTGCATCCGTTTCCCGGCTGGGCATCAAGATAAACGGCTATTTTTTACCACTCGACTGCTGATCACGGCCGTATACGAAAAAAAGCCCTGCGCCCAGCTCTTTCCTTGAAACAAGGAACATGGGAGACAATCGTTTATTCCCGTTCGTAACGAAAGCGGCTGAGAGAGTCCGTGTCAAACAAGCGCAAGGCAGCAGAATAAAAATGACCCCACGAGTCATTTCTTTGCATCTTGCAAGCGAGGGGATGTCATTGGTGAATCTTTGTGAGCGGGATAACCTGATGCGGTTGTTCCCATTGAATAAGCTCACATGGTTTCGTTGAGGCCTTTGTTGTAGAGGAGGGTGTGTTGAAGGTGTTCGCCTTTGAATCCTTCACCAGCCACTGGTGTCATGACATAGAGATCTCTTTATTGGCTTGAGGTTCAACAATATCATTTTGATCTCACGTGGACTAGTTTATACCATTTGCCATACTCAATTGTGTTTAAACCTTTTATCTTGATGCAATGGCGTTCATGAATACATCGTGGCCGTTCACTAGATCCCACCAACATCTTCAATTGACATTTGCCTCAACCCAGTAACAAATGCCCCATCTCCAACCCAATCTCTTTAAGCGATGGAGACCTTTATGGCGTGTTATCATGGCCCAGGTCTCGGGGCTAGATGTCGGGGTCTCCAGACCAAGAACGCCTCACGCTAGCTATCCAACCACTCACCTTGAGAAAAATGCTTCAGCCTAGAAAGTGAGGGGATTTAATCGGAGATGAATTCTAGCGCGGGCGTTAACATCGAGGTTAATCGGGCGTTAGAGGCTGGATCAATATCAAACGCCTCCCGGGCGAACGTCATGTCGAGTTTGGCAGCTCGAATTGAGTTTGACTTGCAGAAGTTGTCAGATCCTTCGAGGTTGGTTGAGAGAACGGTGAGACATGGCTTATTCGAGTTTCCTTCTTTGATTGTTCATTCTAACCGAGGTTGGACATCAAGGTTTTTCTACAACGTAGTGGTCACTCCCAGACAACCCCATGATGGCTTCACCCTCCCCCTGCGTTGGAGTAACTCTCCCCTGTTCCATTAATTGGAGTATCATGACTACTCAGGGGGACATCACCCACAAGAACAAAGTCCCCTGATCATCTGTCGGTTCTCGGCACGTCAACCGAATCCCTCGCCCGTTCCTCGAGCTAAAGACATCAAAAACCGAACAGGAACAGCATCTCACTGGTCCAGCTACTGTAGCCGCACATGGACCTGGTTCTGGATCCCTCCCGGAGAGCCGCACTACGTTGCATCCCCTGCCCCTGCAACCTCCAGGCAACCGAATTAATTCTTCTCCTCCCCAACTTGTTCTTTTTATTCTGCTGCCTAGAATCTCTCTCCATACCGCTTCTTAGCTTGCGGGGTCTCCGTGCGGAGTTGAAGTTGGGGAAGCGAAGGGCTAGACTCTTTCTTTCTTTTCCTCCTTCCTTGTTTGACCTGGTCTTTTTCGCTCTCAAGTCCATCAGGTCATTAAGAAACATTCAAGTTTAGCATGAACAAAACCAGAAAGCAATGTTACAACAGGTACGCGATTCACTGTATATAGAAACAAAGGGTCAGATTCACATGCCATCTCCTCCAATCTATAATTCCCCAACTCATCTAAGAGCAGACTTCGAATCTAAGTAAAACTATCATGCAACTCCCACGGCGTGGGGGATCGCTACCACTGGGATCTCATAGTGCGCTAAATCCATCCGAAACTTGGGAAAGGCAGTCTGGCAGGTCTGGCATGGTTTCCGATATAAGCCGGTGCAAATATTCGGATTACCATCACCAAACGCCACATCCCTGAAGTTCTGGGGAAAGTTGACTTTGCCAACCTTGCGGACATCGACCGAGACTCCTTGAATTCTAGCCTGATCATCCAGTTGCTTGCCATTCCAAAAGGGGTATCTAGCCAAGTAGCAAAATTCATGTTAGTCAAGTCGAGTTACGTCAGGGACGAGTGATCCCCGGCGGAAGTTCTTTCTTGAAGTGACTCACGTCATGGCAGCGAAGGGATAAGTTTCTGCACATCGACCGTATCTCCGGGTCCGAGGCTGATTCTTGATCTCTATGTGGATCGCTTGAAGCCGTGCAATATAGGTGTCAGCTGTGGCCTCCCAAAAGCTCAGCACCGCTGTGTTCAAGGCTGCGTCCAGCACTGCACTTTGGATAGGGTTATCAATAGTTAACTCAAAAGGTTGGCCAGGTAATTGCGATGGAGGTACGGCCAAGAAATGAGGAGTCAGCCACAGACGCAGGAAGGGTCTAAACATGGGAAAGAGTGTTTCATCCGTCATGGGAGCGGAAAGAGCATAAACCTGATAGATGGCCGAGTTCAGCATGGGCTTATTGTAGTAAGTTAGGGCCCACGGCTGATCATACGGAATCGGATTTTGGTCGATACCCTGGGGGATTACGGGTGGAGGGTTTTGGGCAGCTCGCTGGGTCCTGAATATGGGACCCAAGACTCCTAAGGCGGTCTGAGCTGCTTTCTTGACGACTTGCCGTCTAAGGGTGTCGTTGTAAAGCTTTCTAGCAAAGGATTCCACCTCGTGAGGGGAGAGGCCAAAAGGGAGCTCCGCCAGGTCCATATTGACCAATGCAGCATTCATTTCACCCTTGCGATAGTCGTCAAGCAGAAGCATCCTCGGATTAATCAAGGCATTTTCGTCTGCATCCGTGGCCAGGCCGGGTGTGTAAGTACTTCCGAACACATACTGCGGTACAGCTGTCGGTTATGGATCATCAAGGTACATGAGGCAAGTCATCCAGGGTACCGAATCCAGGTCATAGACGAAAGCATTAGTCGTGATGGAGCCGATGAAGGCGAGATAGATGGACCGGCTAAGAAGGATCTGCATCGGGAGATAGTACTTATCAAGCGTCATGTCCTGTCCCTCAGGGGGCTCTGCGATAGAGAAGAGATAGGCCAAGGCAGAAGGACCATCTATTACCTTGACCTGGATTCCTGTGTCCCCCAGTGGCAAAGACAGGGGAACGGCAAGTCTGGTGGGATCATGACCTTGAGTATCGTCCGAAACCCGTAGCGCAGTGCCCCTGGCATCAAGCAGTGGAGAGTCAGTGATATGGAAGAGAACGATGAAATGGTTTTCTTACCCGTTCGGGAAGAAATGATCCAAAACCAATTCGGCCATTTCCCTGCTTGCCCCAAAGACAGATGTGAGTCTTGCATCGTCTCTAATGACTGACAACCAGTCATAGAACTAGATCCATCTGTCAGAGATTAGGTGACCAGGGAAAGGACTGGCTTTCTACAGCTTTCTCCGAGCCACCGCTCATACTGCTTTGGAAGAAACACTGCGACATACCGTCTGTGCTTGACGCTTAAGCTTTGCAGCTGGGGTGGTGTCTGCTGGGTTCTCAACCGCGAAGAGTGTTTGCCTGTTCAACGTGCCATCAATGGCACTAAATTTCGTCCAATCCCATACAGGGTTCATGATGAATGCTTGAATATCACCGACGAAGTAAAAAAAAAAAAAAAAAAAGTGTTTGGTTCGTGAAGACTTGGTTGTGGAAGTCTAACTTGAGTGGTTACTCGATAGAAATTCCGTTTATAGATATGGGAAGGGAACCTTCATAATACCCTTGAGTGGAAAGCCCAACTGGACAAGTTCTCGTGTTATCCCTTACAAGTCGTGTGTGGAAGTCATGCCCAAGCAATCCTTGCTTTGATGTATGTGAAGCTTGCCGCTCGTTCCACGTCTTACTTTCAGCTCGCCTCCAACAGCCCAATCTTCACCGCTTCTCAATATCACATTCCCACTAAACCAATATCACAGTCCGTCGAAGTTCTATGTGTTCTTAGTTTCGCATGAGGCTTCCTGTTGCCTCTATTCCCGTCCAATCGGATCGGAGCAGGTCAAGCAAGGTGTGGGGAAGAGGAACGCCATAACCTTTCACCGCTAGGGGGGAACTTGTCCTACTGGCGTTGTCAACATAGAAAGTTGTGAATATATCGGTTCTAAGCACAGTATGAAAATCTGAAATATCTCCACACATACTACAGCGCAATTGAGACGTTATTGATTATATGCTGCAGTTATAATCTTTTCTGGTCAGATGACGACGAGGCCCAGACCGTTTAGCCTGCCTTAACGCTCCCATTCCCTGTCAAAATCCTTGAGGCTAAGACATTAACGGAAAACCCTGCACGGCAACGTTTGTGGAGCTGAGCCGCAAGTGAATTGAGGGGATCTCGCCTTGGAATTACGCCATATTTCGGTCTCTCCAGCAGAACGGCAAAGCGCCTATTCTAGAGCCTAGGCGCTATATAGAAGATCCATATCCAGCTCTAAATGTAGATATATAAAAAGAGGTGGTCTTTCATCCTCCTCAAGCTAGTGCCATGCCGCCGTCATGGGGAGGGGAAATAGACATCTTCTTATTTCTTATGGTTAATATTATATTCGTAATAGCCAAGGAGGTATTGTTGAATAATGCATATATACCGGATTGAAGCTGCTGTACCTAACTATTGGTGCGGCACCTGTTTTTTGGTGCAGTGGTTTATCCGACAAAGCTACCCTCTATAAAAGCGGCGATGCTTTATATTAATATTCTCTTTCTAAAATAGGATATGACATCATTCCCACTACGGCCAAGTGCCGAGTTCCTCGTCTCCGCTGCGGCTCACCCTTGTCTGCCCACATGGGGAGCCCTTGGCGCATCCCGTGATAACATGACCCTTCTTAAACAACATGAGAAAGGGTGACAAGGTGGATTTCTACAAAACCTCGTCTGACTAGCTTACCCCCTGATGGAGATTTCATATTGGACTTGATATCAGCTGAAACCATCGTGACACTTCGGACTTAACCGCTGCAAGGAGGGAGTGAAGTTTGAGCATGGATTCCTGCGCAAGCAACCTCCTTGTATCTATTTCTCTTTTTACTTTTGTCTTTAAATTACTCTCCTACTGATCCTCGTTCTCTCATATTCTGTTTGAGCTTGGAAGGCAATTTGGTGTGTGTGTTATAACACCAGAGGGGATATTCAGCAGGATCACTAGGACTGGTACATGTATATCAATAGATAATAATCCAAGGCAGTGAGATCTATAAATTGTTTACTCAATGCCTAAAGACTTACTTAGGTTTATCATATCTTTCTTACGTACCGTGGTCTAAGATTATACAATCTACTTAATAGTTGTGTAATATATTTTGGCTATCACCAAGGAATACAGACTCTGCCAAGTATCTCTTTGAGCGGCAAGAGGGGTAGTCGACTAATCGTTTTACACATGGTAAGAGGTACTACGTTCATCCCTATCTTCAACAACTTCGTCGGCATTGATGAGAAGAACCCTCGAGATTTTCCCAACACCGCAGCCACCATCCTAGCACAAGCTGCTCAGATTCTCATCTTTGCACCCACCGCCTGGAGCCCCGATATCAAATACTCCTTCGACGAAGAAGCATATCCCCACCGATACCCTCTGGGATATGGACCGAACCAGGAACACACCGTCGCCGACAGGTTCTCCCTCGAGGACCTGAACCGTGCCATCTACATGGTGTTTGCGTTACAGAACCGTCGCAACGGGAATGTCGTCGTCCTCTCCAACAACAAAGACAGGCACAAATCTTGTGCCAAGGGGCTGGCCTCGGGTCTCTCTTATTGATAAGTTTATCAACACATCATAGCATCATATCCCAATGCTAACACAGTGCTCAACGGGGACGTCATTGATACCAACAACAACTGAGAATCACAGACTGAGACGTAAGGATTACTTAAGAGAATGGATAGATAAGGAGCATAATACTTGAAATAGACGAGATGATTATGAATCACGAATTGATAGGCAATCACAAGTTAAGAGGAGAGACGAGACGGGAAAGGAGAAGTACATTGAATAAGAGACACGGTTCTCATTCAATGAGCTGGTAAGTTAAATATAAACAGGCACACTCTTCAACCTACCTCGAACCTCCAAGCTCATGTTTCCCTCGCGAACTTTTACACCATCGCCCTTTCAGACACTCTGCCACTCACAGATTCTGCTCTCTCATTTATCTGTCCCCTCAACTATCAATCACCATGACGTCTCAAGTCTTCCCGGCCTTCAAGCACGCCTGGTCTACTCCTCCGGTCCAGGATTCTCGACACCTCTCATACCAGACCCCCCACTGTGATCTCTCGACATCTTTCGGGATCACCTCTGTTCTTGTCCAGATGGAGCTCATCGCAAACGACATCAGGTACGAATCCGAGAGGCTCCTGGCGGCTCACGTTTGGGAAGCCCCCATGTCCAGGTCCGTCCCGTACACGATCGACGACTTCGTCAAGTTGGTCAAGGCCTATTACAACATTGGTCTTGATGCGCTGAAGAAGGTGAAGGCCCTCTCTTGGACGAGGCGTGGAAAGACAAGTGATCCAGATCAGTCAAAGCTCTCATAAAGGTATGCTAAAGCTCTTATGATGATGTGTTAAAGCTCTTATGAAGATATGTCTAGGATATAACTCAGTAGCAAAAGCACTCAGCACCTCTTTGGATGTAGACGTCGCTTGTCGAAGGCGAGCATGGAACGCATCTGTATTCAGCATGACCCAAAAGCGAATCTCCCGAAGCGAGACAGCCGGCACCGCATGGCGACCCGGGTCAGTAACCTCATCCAGCTGAAGCTCGCTAAAGCCTTTGGCATTGATGGGTTTGGCCTCCTCCAGCTGTATGGCCTCAAGATCTCACTTGATATTTAGCGTCTATACCTGAGATCTACGACAAGCGCGATCTAAAACCGGGCAACCTTTCCCAAGTTACAACGCAACCCCTTCCCCGAGCCTGACGAGAGGAAGAACCAGGTACCTGAGTCAATATGCCCCATGGTTATCACTATCAGGGCGCTCCATGACCTGGTTATTAGTATATGACTTTATGCCCTTCACGTAGCAGCTCTCCCCTCCAACGTCAACCTTCCGATCGCCCTTGCAATTCTAGACCACTCGAAGAGGTCAAAATCTTGAAGGACCACGCTTCTATTATCCTCGTGAGAGGAGGTTCAACCACAATCAACAACCACAATCAACAACCACAACCAACCAGTCAACCAATCAATAACCGGCTAACTGATAAACAACACGTCAAGAAGATCACCATAGCTTTCCGCAGAGACCTCTAACCAGACGATCAAAGCAACCCGGCCAATGCCTATCGGCATACCCTCCAGTATAACTAAGATGACCTTAGCGAGGAGGTCCGCAAGCTTCGCAAAGACGCAAAAAGCACCTATAACAGGCTGCGAGTCATAATATCAGACAGAGGCCTTAGGAGCATTGATATAAGCACGGGATGCAGCGATCTATTGCTGGTTGAACTCGTGATCTTCGGTATGACCTGGTTATATAATTATCTTCTAAGCAACTACACAAGGTCTAATCTAATAACTATCAAGTAATTGGAAGATAATTTAACCTCATAGCATACCCAGAGGTAGATCAAGGCAACCCAGTCACAGAAATACAGTTTTACACAGTTAAGCCATTATGCCCAATGCCTTTCAACGCAAGACTCAATACCAAATATACTCTAGATACTTCCATACTCAACTCAATGAATCTTATCTCACCGAGAACACGTCGCCACTTGACAATAATAAAAGCAGCCTGCTCTCCATTCTAGCAATGGCAGCTCACCATCAACAGTCACAGCACAGCACAGGATGGCGACTCATAAGCTTTATTAAGTATTTATTTTATATAAGAATTATTTAGGCTTTTAATGCTCTTATTGTCTTGATTAAGTCATACTAAGAAAGAAGAACTAATGTCAAGTTCAGAGCATATCCGCTCCTTATGAAATAACCACCTCACCACCGCACATGTCGGACAGCATCCACGCCAGGAACAGTTGAGCACATCAATGAGAACCCAAGCTGTTTTCAAATAAAGAAGACACTCAGGGGTCATCTCTTTCTGCCTGCTTCAAGTTAGTTCGACTCGAATCGAAGGCACCTCACGTTCTACCTCTTGATGACTCTAACCCAGATTCAAACCTCCTGGCTCAACTACCCTGGATAGTGGTCAGTAACACCCCAAAGCTGAGATCCATGCATGGTTCCTATCAAGTGACTCCCGGTTACCCTCACTGTACCCGCCTGTTGTGCCAGGTTTCGTGCAACACTTTTCAAGATGTCACTTCACGGCCTCATGAAACATCAGATACAAAAGATGAGCAATCAATTTACATCAGCAACAAAGCTCACTACGAAAAACAGACCAACGCACCTAACTACGCCTCTGCGCGCCTCAAACTCCAGTGCTAAATTACAAAGAACAAAAATCCCAGGGGTATCTCTCTCAAACTCATCAACCCTTGCAGAACCAAAGACAAACAATGGGCTTCGCGCCCGGCTCCCCAGTCCTGTCCGGCCCCCAACCAACTTCCTTGATCGTCTTCTTCAGCTGCTCCTTCTCGTCACCAGCAAAGCAGAACCCCTTGTACCACTTCCCATTCCCACCAGCGTAGACCTCGAAGCAGAGGTTCTTCTTGGGCACCGGGTTGGTGCAGCCGAATCCCTTGAGCAGGTCCTCCAGCAAGGTCCCGCAGGGGACGTGAGAGGCGATGAAGGGGATCTGGGTGTTCTCGGGGAGCTGCCAGGGAGGTGTCTTACTCTTGAAGACATGCATCTTGGCGTGCTCAGCGGGGAAGAAGTAGTTGTAGCCAGGCTCACAGCCGACTCCACCGGAAGAGTTGGTCATCTGGGCGGCTGGCATGTGGGTGTCGATGGCGGGGTGAGGTTGAGGTTGTCGAGGGACATTGCCTGCCCCGTTGGGCTGGTAGGCGAACGTCTTCTGAGCGTAAGGCCCGCCCATGGGAGGTTGCATGGGGTAGGTGGGCGGGGCGAGATGGCTGTAGGGAATACCACCGGTGTAAGTCACGTAACCGTGGTATTGAGGCGCAGGTCCCCCGTAGTGAGGGATGTATGGCTGCCCCTGCGTCGGCATGGGGGCACCAACGGGAGCAAAGGCAGGACGAGCACCAGACGCATCGCGTCCAGAAACGGGGTTCCAGCCACCGGACATCGTGACGAGGTAGATCGAGGGAGGAGGAGGTCGTCAACACAAGGGCTGCCAGGTGTGAACCCAACGGCGAATCTCTGGATCGAACGAGGCTTGCCAGTATCCAGGTACTGGCCCTTGACGCGTCGGGTCCCAGGTCTCGGGGGGAGCAGCGTGGGTTTCGGGGAGGGGAGCGTAGGTCGCGGCGTAGGAATCGACAGAGGGCTCGACGTACGGCGTACTCTCGTACCAGTAAGGGTAGACTTGGCGAACTTCGGGAGCAGGAGGAGCTTCGTCTCGGTATCGATGAGGGAGGCCAATATTGAGATCGTCTTCTGAGCCGGAGGAGTAGATGTCTTGACAGCTATCAGAAAAAGGGGAGCTCGAGGGGTGGACTGGGGGTTTATATAGACCAATTCTGAGAGTGAATGGTCTACATCCCATGTGCAAGAAGCAGGACGTACCTGATGCTGAATCCGTGTCCTCAGAGTCACTCAGCCCAACCTCAGACAAAGTACTCACGCTCTCACCGTCGCCGCTCTCCGTGTCAGAGTTGTCCTCGACGTCCAGGTGACCCGCAAAGATCTCGGTGCTCCAGATGATGTTGTTGTCACTGTCGTAAAAGGCGCCCACGATGATCCAGGCCCAGTACGGAGAGTCCCGGGAGGCTTGGAGGTGCTGGGTGATGATGAGCTTTGTCGCGGGCGCGGGGAGGTTGACGTTGTCGATGGTCCTGCAGCGGAGAGGTGCGGAGGCGGAGCTGGACATGGAGGAGAACCTTCTGAGGCAAAGAGAGGCTTTGGTGAAGAGCTGAGAAGGCTGATGAGTGCTCACGAGGAAAGGCAGGAGACCAGTAAGACGAGGCTGTCCAATATATAGTTGGGCGAGGCAGAGGAATGAACATGATCAAGTAACGAGTGTTAAACCATGATTCAAGTGAGAAAAGAGTCAAGACAACTCAAGGTGGTGAGTGTCTGTCTTTTGGGGTCGAGACAAACCCATAAACTACAAGTGATTCACCAGTCATTACGTCAAGAGGGAGGGCATCCGAGGGAGGGGCTTGTCTGGACAAAGGCTAACAAGAGTCTCAAGAGAGCAGAGCCGGGCGCGTGGCACTGGGCCCATGTCATGTCCGCCGTGATACGCGGCCGGACCGGTACCATGGTGCGTCACACATGAGCATGGCACGCAGCCCTTTCTCTGCGCCCCCCATCACTTGACCGGGCGAGAGACTCTGGATGGGTGAGGCTCAAAGAGGACCCGTCAGCCTGTCAGAGCCTGTGAAAGGTTGGTTCCTTGAAACAAGGAGCCTGCATCTGTAATTGTGCATGAGATCGGCGGGTCTTACTGGGGATGGCCCTGTTGTGAATTGACTGGTTGAGAGCCTGATTCAGGACCGTAAGCGTCACTAGCTCAACCAGCTGATAACAAGTCAAGTTGAAGAGCAGTGGGTAAAAACATCAATTCAGACTAACTCCGTGCCTGCTGAGTGATAAAAAAAAAAGGTCGTGATATAGTAACACAGGAAAAAACATGGCGAATCGCAGCTTGCTAGTAGAAACGTGAATCAAGAATGCGTGCGTGCACTTCTTCAGCCCAGCCGGTGAAACCATGGCATCGCATCTTGGCAAAACAAATCATCACCGAGTAACCCTCTCTCCCTCAAATGCCTCATTCATCGTCACTCGTGGGGTCAACGACTCTCAGTCCAGCGCCCTTCTTGGCCGTCTCAATCTCCCTCTTCAGCTGCTGCCGCTTCCCGACCTCGTTCACCAAACCCTTGAGGTAGACCTCGGCCTGGACCGTCGCGCTGTAGGCCGCCGGCGTCCAGTTCCAGATATTACGCTTATGCATGTCTGCGCCCGCCGCCAGCAGCGTCCGCAGCACCAGCAGGTTCCCGTTCCCGCTCGCAAAGTGCAACGCCGTGTTTCCCTCGACGTCGGAGCGCCGGACGGCATCGTAGGGTCCGCCTGGGACGTACGTGAGGAGCAGCTGGACGATGGTGTCGTGGCCGCCCAGGCTAGCCTCCATGACAGCATCGCGGCCTCGAATATCGCGACGGAGGATACACGTCTTGTCGTGCTCGCAGAGGAGGTGCACCACCTCGGTGTGTCCAGCAGCCGCGGCGAGCATCAGCGCCGTCTGATGGCTCTCATTGAGGGCCGGGCACGGATCTTCATGACCAAGCTCTAGAAGCACTTCGCATATCTCGCGATTGCCTAGCTGAGCGGCCAGGTGCATGTTGGAATTGGAGAGACCCGAGGGTGACGAGTCTGGGTTGAGGAGCAGAGAGGGATGGGTCTTGAGGATTCGGCGGAGGAGGGTGGCATCGTTGGCATGGATTGCGCGGCGGACACGGATGGACGGCTCAATCCTAGGAGCAAGTCTGGTCAATTACTGATGTGTCTATCGCATCTTGAGCTTCTCACATGATGGAGGACGACTTGTCATGGCGGTCGAGAAGGCAGCGCAGAGAGCATATCGCGAGTGACGCAAGCGGGGGGGGAACGAAAGGCGCGATATATTGATGAGAAACAAATGTGGTAAAGAATGATGAACAGAAGAAGGAAAAAGAGAAGGAGACGGCCAGGGGAGGAGAAGCGTCTCTAGTGGAGAGGAGAAGAGGAGAGTTTGTGTTGATGATAGCAAAAGCTTCCTTCAGCTGCGCTGCCCGCTCTCGGCTCTCGTCTCCAACCAAAGCGAAGCGACATCATGAAACAATGGGCGGGCAATCCCCCACACCAGCAGTGGGCGTCCCGCGCTTCAGCGGCCCACAGTGGATGGACGCGTCGCAACCCCGCTGACGGTAAGCTTCCAAAGTTACCCTACAGAGCAGGCATTGTTTTTGTTGTTTTGAGTCAAAGCGATTGAGTAGTTTGTATTTGGGTACATATATCATCTGGATGTAGACGTAGCTTTCTGTGTAATTAAGGATTGCCAAGTATTGGTTGCCCAAAGCAACTGAACTGTTACTCAACCCAAGCTTCGAATCTGGTTTACCTCAAGACGACGTCGTGCCTTGGAGGGCAATCTATGCTGAGTAAGAACACTACGATTAGAAGTGGCAGCTACGTATAATACGGCTTACTCGCTACCTCCTCCAACACCATCTCACGACGGGCTTGATGCCCGGGCGAAGACGCCCGGTTAGCTCAATCGGTAGAGCGTGAGACTCTTACTCAGAGTACACGATCTCAAGGTTGCGGGTTCGACCCCCGCATCGGGCTTTTCCTATAAATTCTTTTTTTGCTTCATTACATGATTTTTGATGCTGGTCATTTTTGCTGCAATTGTCATCTAGATGTTGTTGACAGTGCGCATTGAAAGGTACAAGGGGTGGTATTTCCAGCTGGCTATTGAGCTACTGTTGAATGGCGCTCTCGCCTTTCACACCCTGTCTATTTCTCGTTCAACTCATGACTCTTCTTGATTGCCTTGTTCTTCCCCGTATCAATCACAACAGCCGGATCCTCTTCATCACCTTTCCTTGTAACCTCATTCCCCTTCTTTGTCTTGATCGAAGTTCTGGTCTCTGTCAGTATCAAGCAACATCACATAAATCCGGGGCATCTTACTCTTCGGCCTTGACGTCTAGCACCTTGCCCTCTGGCTCCCCTTGTCCCCACTTCCAGCTCACAGTCTCGCCCTTCTTGGGTCCCTTCATTGGGGTAGACTCGTCCTTGTCGTTTGATGCCTTTTCGTTCTTTGAATTGCCGTTTGATGTCTTGGATTCCTTCGGCTCGTCCGCATCCTCTTCGCTTATCTCCTCTTCCTCTTCCTCGTCCTTGGTCTCTGACTCTCCCTTTGCAGTCTCCCTCTTCTTGTTTGGTCCAGACTGATTTTGAGTCGTCTTTCGCTTGTCACCAGCCTGCTTGTCGCCGTCTTCTTCCTTCTCATCATCCTGCTTTCCACGAGCCTTGAGGAAATCGTGACCCCAGTTCTTGAGTGATGCGTATGACTTTGTCTTTTTAACCTCTTCTGCCGACTTTTCGCTGTTGCTCTTTGTCTCTTGAGCGAGATGACGCTTGCTATACCAGTTAGCATTGCCCTCACCAAACTGCAAAAATAATCCTACCAGTACGAAACAACCTTGCGCATATGCTCAACCTGCTCGTCCGTGTACTTCTCAGCCTCCTTTTCAGGATTCTCCTTGAGAATCTCGACAATCTTGCGTCCGCTGTCGTGTCCAACCGTCTCGCCATTCTCGTCCTCCTTTGGCCAGCCTGCGCTGTTGGAGTCGTCCGACTTGAGCCACTTTTCCAACTCAGAGGCCGACATGTTGACGAGCTCGTTGAACTCTTGGATGACTTGGTCTTTGCCCTTCATTTTGGTGGTTGAATGATGTCTTTGATTGAGGTGGTTGAAGTCGGATTGTACAGACCAATTGACCAATTTGTCTCGGCTCGGGTTGAACAAGCCATCGCAGACTTTTAAAGACTTACATGGCTGTTTTCGGTGTCGTCATGACAGCTCCCCTGACCATCACCGCGTCATAGAAAAATAGCTCCATTGGGGGGATCTTGCCGAGATCGACATTAGCTCCGGAACCAAAGATTGGCGGAAATCGAAGCTTGTTTCGACCTTGTTGTCTCAGGAACGCGAATCGAATCGATGAACGCATCATTTTCCCCTTTGTTGGCCCGTGGGTTGGGGAATGTTGATGCATCCATGGATGCTGAGGCTGACACACGCGTTGAGGAGGAGATGAGACACTAGAACGTCAAAGAATGGCCAAGCTATTTGTAAATATTCAATTATAATAAATAAAATGATAAAATGAGCGTTGCAGATTCAGCTGTCTTCTCTCTGTCTCTGTCTCCCTCTCTCTTGTTGTTCTCAAGATGTCATTTTAATCCCCCCTTGCGAAGGATACAGTAATGTCTTTGCACTGACATCTCGTTTGTGGCTCGCCTGGTGTGACTGGGAACACGATAGCCTTGTCTTCAGGGTCTTGTTGTCATGATCAATTAATTCTATAGTATTTATGATTAGCACTTACTGTAAACCCAGCAAAACCTGGTATCCCATCTGCGCCAACGCCGAACAAACAACGCTCCCTTCAATACATCATCAACAAGCCATTCAGTCATCACACAAACTTCTTTAGTCCATGTAAGTTATCTGAACATTCTGCACCTCCGTATTGGTCCCCACCCGCAGATGCCACTTTGGCTGGCCCCCCTCAAAAGTCATGCCCAGTGTCAAGTCGTCGTGCTTCCTCCATCCGTCAGAGGGATTGCCTACTCGCTTCCACCGATCGATGGGTTTATCCCAGTCACATTCGATCTGACAGAGGATCTTTGTGCCTTCACGTCTTTTGGGTGGTTTGGACTCGCGGCTGTATCTGATGGAAAAGATGCATTTGGGTGGGAGCTCGTCTTGGACGTATTTTACGTAGGGGACCTCGACTGGTGAATGGCGTAGTACTTCCTCACCCTATTAAGATGTTAGATACCTCGTGATAGTTCGTTTGTATAACATACCCTGACTAGATACCACTTCATCCGATATGTAACGTTCCTCCCCTCTACGTCTGTCTCCACCTCATCCTTATCCTTGTCGAAGTCGGTGAGGCCTTCGATGCTGTTTCTCACCGCGATACCGTAGCTATATCGTGACTTGCGAGAAGTGACCTCGGGGAGAGACTTTAGGATCCTCTCCCTCTCCTGACTAGCCGATGCACGGGTGATGATTCCGTCTCGTAGCAACCGCATGACACCACCAGACGCCACGGCTGACCACCTAAGTGACTGTCAATTATGATCCCTTTGCTGGAAGAAGATGCGAGCACAAACCGGGAATGGGGCCGGAGTACTGTGATGCTCTTATCTAGAGCTTTGAGCTTATTGTAAATATAAGGAGAGTCGCCCAACCCGCCTACAAGAAAGATGTGCTGCCACAGCGTTAATCTCAGCATGATACCGGCTCACAACACTATACTCACATTCGGCCTCCGGCCCGTCGTCTGTTTTACTCGTTTGAGTTGCTCGCTGATCAACATCCGAATGCCAGTATACGACTTGGCAAAGAAGAATTCCATCTCCTCGCTGTTGGGCATCAGCTAGGCTCAACCATAGCTTCTAGGCTAGACTTACCTGGTTAATCGAAGCTCGGTCCTTTTCCTCACCCGATTCCATGCCCTGACTGCTTTGATGGGTGCATCAAACACGAAGTCGGGCTGTTCTGGCTGGCCGTTGAACAATCTCTTCGGATTCATCTCCCATCGCGCCATGAAGGACTGGTATTCGTCACGCCCGAGGTCATTAATCTTGAGGCTCGTTTGAGTGTAGAGATGGTTCACGAATGCTTCATCGATCAACGTCGCCCCTGCCAGCCTGCCTGCCAATTGTCAGTGTATGGCGACTAAGGTGCGCGAACCCAGCTTACCATCTCCGGTTACGCATTCTTTGACCTGATAAGGATTTGTAGAGTTGATAATATAGCTGATAACATCCTAGCTTGGAATTAGTCGATGCGTTGTCAATTGAGACGGGCATCACATACAACTGTACCACCTCCTGCGTCGCAAACCACGAATGAGTTTCCAGCCTGTTAAACAATCAGATATAACTCGGTAATCCGTATCTTTCAGACTTGCCGCAATTTCTGGAAGACTCCTCCGCTCAAGCAATATCGACAGTGCCGCGGCTTCAGGTTCCTGAATAAGCTCCAGAGTCGTATCGCCGGCATGTCGGTATTCGAGAATACCTGCTGCTGCCGCCGCTCGTCTCATGGCCTCTTCGGCGTATGGCGGCCAAATGGCGGGCACGGTGATGGCCACCTTGAACGGAAGGCCATCGAGCATCTTCGTCCCGAGCTGGGCTAGAGTATGCTCCCAGAGCTTGGATAGGAATATCGCAACCACATTCTCGGCCGACCTTCCTCGTTCTCGGAGCTGTTGTCTCGCCTCTCTCACGTATACTGCGTCCTGTATAGTATCCTTTCCCATGTCTTCTTCCCTGAGGAGCAACATCTTGAACCACCTCATGGGCCTCATGCTCGGTGCCACCTCGTAACCCCATGTGCCCGTATCGAGATCGAGGACGCTGGGAACTTGGACGGGATCATTGTATCCAACTTCACTGCCTGGATATCCCGTGATCGGGACTATCGAATCGGGAAATGTCGAGACTGCGTACGAAACACCCGAGTACCTGTTGATGGTTAGCCCATTGCCGTCGCAAACAAGAGGCAGTACTCACGTCGTTCCAAAGTCAATTGCGATTGCCAAGAACGGCCCCGCAGAGGCCCGGATTTGGTGATGAACCATTATCGCAACGGCATCAACGGTCAAAGATGACGATGATGGGAGAGATTGCGTCGCGAGAGGAGAAATAGGCCGGGACTAGAATGCAGATAGGCAATAACTGGGCAGCAGCCTACCATGTCCCTTGCCGCAATCCCCATAGCCTTACCGAAAGCCCCCTCCTCAGCGCTGATGGATGCATGAGTGTGCAGGCGGAGCTGAAAAGGCGGACTCCCACAACCGTGAGCGAGTCGAAACGCACCTGGGTGGCGCTGCATATTGGTGTCAGCCCCCATTGTTGGCTGCGCCTAGAGACATTCTGGGCGCCTGTTGCCGGGGGGAAACGTTACAGTGTCTTCCTCTTTAGTAGGCGGTTGCACGCTCCTACAGTGATCACACATCTTGGATCAGAAACCATTGCTCAATACCATCATGAGCCGAGCGAGAAAAGAGAGCGAGGGGGTCATCCTCGTCATGGGCCCAACGGGTGCCGGGAAGAGCTACTTTATCAACAAGCTCAAGAGAGGCGGGGCACAAGTAGGACATTCACTCCGATCCGGTTGGTGTATTCGCCTGTCGTCTTGTCTTGCATCTATCTTGCTAATCAAGAAACAGAGACGACGAGATGCCAGGGCGTCAACATCGAGTTTGGTTCGGCGGCAAACACCAGAGTCATCACCGTGGTTGATACACCAGGCTTTGACGATACGCATCGTTCGCCTGCAGAGGTTCTGTCTGAGATCACAGAGTATTTGGCAACTCAGCACGCTATGGGTATCCCCACCAAAGGAGTACTCTATCTTCACAGGATCTTGGATAACCGGATGAGTGGCTCTGCGATGACGTCTCTGGGCCTGTTTCAGGACATCGTGGGCGACTCTGCTTTGAAGAATGTCATCTTGGTTACCACCATGTGGAACAAGTTGCGAGCCGAAGACATAGCGGAAGCCGACAGACGAGAGCAGGAACTCCTCGACGACTTCTGGCGGCCCATGATCGACAACGGCTCCTTCGCAACTCAGTTCCGCGGCACCAGCGACAAGGCTGCAGCGCTCGTCTATCACCTCGCCGAGAAGCAGAGCGTGGTTCTCAAAGTCCAGGAGGAAGCTTACGAGCAGGAGAAGGCGGTCGTCGACACGTCAGCCGGGGCGAACCTGAATCACAGCCTGCAGGAGGACGAGGAAAAGTACAAGAAGAGACTGAGGGAGCTGGAGCGAAGGCTGCGTCGGCAAGTCGAATTAGGCGACAAGGAACGGCAGCGAATCGTTCGGAGGGAGATTGCCGCTGTCGAGGCTGTACTCAAGAGGCTGAGCATGTCCCTAGACCACTTGGCGGACCGTCAAGGATCCAGGGCGCGCATCAGACAATGGTACAGAGAGACATCGGTAAAGATCCAGGAAAACGGAGTAGGGATGGCCTTTATGGCGCTGGCAGCCGTCTTCAACATCACCGTGTCGGTTGTGAGACTCGTGGGTGGTGTTTGAGGGTGACGAATGTGACGGTTTGCCGCGACCCTTGCACATATCTCGGTCTTGATTCGTTCGATGACAGCCACAGCTGACCGGGTGCATAATCCGCCATGTCGTCCACGGCTAGGTGCATCCAAGTCCAGCAATAAGATAACGAGAATTGGCAGCCTGCTGTTGATTAGGCCGATGTGTGACTGCCGGCTGAGCTGCCACATTGATCCAGCTCAGCCTTCGCCAAGATGCACCCTCGTCCGCCCTGCCGAGAGCCTTGGGCTGCTTTGGCGGACCATGGCGACCCATCTCAACCTAGTTCGCATCGACCTTTGGGAGTCATGGCACGGAAGCCTCCAGGGCTGACCTCTTGATGAGAACGACTCAGGGTCCTCAGTCGCCCTCGCAGTATGGACAAGATCAACATGAAGACCACCAGCAGAGATGAGATGAAGAAGCAGGCTCCCGGGCCTGAGTCCCCTCGTACCTCACCCCCAATGAGCCTTGGGGCGTCGCAGCCTCAACAACCCCAACAACACGATAGACCAGGAAGAGAACGCATCCCTAAAGCAGCGCCTAATGGAGTACGATCGCAATCCGCTGAACCCGGCCGCATGCCATGGATTAGATCGATGTTCAGAAATGCAACAAATGTCGCGAGGAGATACAACGACAAAGCCAACACCAAATACGACCATCAAGGACAGATTGACCCCCCCGTAAATGGAATCAGAGATCTGAACAAGCTGAATAGAGGTGGTCGCCCAATGCGCAGTAACTCGTTCGCCCATCCACCATCCAAACGTCGACACTGGCAGGGTGAACCCATCTCAGGACCCGGCGAGGGGATTCCCCCGAGAACAGCAGCTGGGAAGACCAACCAGGATGATGAGGACATCAGCGACGGGATCACCGCAAGAATTCTAGCATCTCCGAATCATAGCGATCCCGTCATCAGCCAGATCAATGCGACGATGGAGGATGACCATGACCAAGCATCTCCCCCAAAGTTGGGGCCTGTCGAGTCTGGCACATTCGACGTCCAGATCAACGGTGGAGACACAGACAAGAAACTGAGTGAGCTCCAACAAAAGCTCGACGACAAGGATGAGCTAATACAACACCTGAAGAGCGAACTCCAGAAGAAGGAAGAGAGCCTGGCATTCATGCGAAAGAAGGCGGCCGACGCAGCGGCCAAAGCGGCAGATATGCCACCTGCTCTGGTGCTTCTGCGATCAGAGGAAGAGCTCATCAACGGCTGGAACGACCTGGCCAACGAGATCAGCAACTTTGTCAGGGGATACCTCAAGAAGGTGGACCGGAAGAATAAAGAAAAGTGGATGGCGACGAACAAGAAGAAACTCAAGGAGATCACCCCTAGCTACAAGAAGATCGCGGCCGACTCGAAGCATCTGCACTGGTTGATAGAAGCCCTGATATGGAAGTTGCTGTGCCGGCACATCTTTGGAAGTTCCACCAACGAAGTGCCCATCGCCTGGGGTGGCCGGCACGGTGAGATTCTCTCTGAGTTAGGTATGTGCAGGATGGCTTTTGTCAAACCTCATGCTTACAATTGTTCATAGGCAGCGCTCTCATGGAGAGTCTTGAAGAGGACGATGAACGATTTCAACGTCTCTACCACCACTGGAAGGCTCTGAGCACGAATCTCTTTGACATGGTGGGCTTGCAAGAAATGGCAGAAACGCGGGTGAACGAGATCATGGAAGTCCTCGGGGGGGCGTTGGGAGATCTTCTCTCGACATCGGCCGCGCAAGACAGGCTCTATCTCAAAGCCCGGCTGAGCATTGTCCGCAACGCCACGTCTCTTGACCGGCTGTTCTCGGGTCAGATGAAGTGGTATCTAGCGTACTACCCACAGGAGAGGCATGGTACCGAGTCAAGGCCACGGATCAGGTTTGCGACGAGTAATACGCCTGCTGCGAGTGACAGGTTCACTGTGCGGCCGGCTCTTTGTCGTGCCGGGGGTGGTGGCGGGGAAATATACAATGACTTCAAGCCGATTGTGAGTCATGTGGTGAGGCCATAGCGAGGAGTATTAGGTCTCTGGGGAGTATTGGGAATATTAGAAGGAGCTGAATCGAGTTGGTATTTTATCGCGAGAAGCGAATCTGGGAAAGATGATGATGTACGGAGTACAGAATCTAGATTAATTGATGCACCCCACTAAACCCAAAGAGGAATCACCCCCACCGCGGGGTTCCAGGCCAGGGGAGCGGGAGCGGGGCCATTTTTCGCCGCTGTGAGTGCGTCCTTTGAGGCCGATAATCGCATCCCATCTTGACACTTTTTTTTGTGAGTCAACAACATCCCAGGGTCGATCTTGGCAGGCACAGAATCATTCGACTTTACGTGTATACAAAAACTCTACCTCTCCCATCTGTGAGTCCTCCTTTTTTCCCCTCCTCTTCATTCTTCTCATCCGCCTTGATTGACCTCTTCCTCGGCTCTACCCCTCCGTCCTTAGTGTCTGCCCCTCCGTGATACCCCCAGCTTCTCTCCGAACCTTGTCCTCCCAAACCGGTCGCAACAACTCAATTCAAGCTGCTAACAGCTCCCGAAGCTTTGAATTACAGTCGCAAACATGTCTAACTACCCAGCCATCCTTCTCCGTGCCGAGGAAAAGCCCCTCGAGCACCGCTCCTTCTCCCCCGCCGTCATCAAGACTCTCGTGGATGCTGGTTATCCTATTTCGGTCGAGCGCTCCTCCACCGACCCCAACTTCAAGCGAATCTTTGAAGACTCCGAGTATGAGGCCGCTGGCGCCTCTCTCGTCCCTGCCGGCTCGTGGCCCGAAGCTCCTGCTGGAACTCTGATCCTTGGCCTCAAGGAGATCCCCGAGGAGGATTTCCCTCTCAAGAACGACCACATTGTATGCCAAACCCCATAGAACTCCATATCTCTTCTTGCTAACTTGGTTCAGTCCTTCGCCCACTGCTACAAGGTCCGACTTCCGACTTCGTCCACGCTTCGCCTGAACTAACACTCTGCAGAACCAAGGAGGATGGGACAAGGTCTTGAGCCGATTCCCTCGTGGCGGCTCTGTCCTCTACGATTTGGAATTTTTGGTGGATAGCGAAGGTCGAAGAGTGTAAGTCTCTTCTTCTTGTGCTGTTTTCGTTAGATTTGATGCCGTCGTGGTGTTGAAGTTTTTGTCTTTACCACTGCTCCCAATGCTCCGGAAATCTTGAAACGGGAAGTCCCTTCATCAAGTTTCTGCCTCAATGGAAACTTTAGGGGGGGGGCATCTCTAGGAGATGTGAAGCGGTTTCATTCAGCAATATTATCTCTGCCACTTAGTTCTCAAACCTGAACTAACGCACATTAGGTCCGCATTCGGATTTCATGCCGGTTTCACAGGAGCAGCGTTGGGTCTCAAGACACTGCAATGGCAGCTCGATCATCCCGGCGAGAAGCTTCCCTCCGTGGGCACTTTCACTGATGGCCGTGGATACTACCTCAACGAGGAGGAGCTCGTGAACCAGATCCGCGAGGACCTCGCATCCGCAGAGAAGGCCTTGGGCCGCAAGCCTACCGCCATGGTTCTTGGTGCACTTGGCCGATGTGGCAGAGGTGCAGTTGACCTGTTCCTCAAGGCTGGCATTCCTGAGGAGAACATTACCCGTTGGGATATCCAGGAGACTCAGGCACGAGAGGGTCCTTACGAGGAGATCGCCCAGCACGACATCTTCCTCAATGCTGTAAGAACCCCTGCCTGCATCACTGCGAGACTTGCAAGAACGTACAAGGCTAACCGGCAATAGATCTACCTCTCCAAGCCCATCCCTCCCTTCGTCAACGATGAGCTTCTCTCCCAGCCCGGCCGCAAGCTGAGCGTAGTCATCGACGTCTCCTGCGACACCACCAACCCCCACAACCCCATCCCAATCTACTCGATCAACACCACCTTTGACGACCCCACCGTCCCCGTCACCGTCAAGGACGACCAGAACACCGCCCCTCTGTCCGTCATCAGCATCGACCACCTCCCCTCGATGCTTCCCCGCGAGGCCAGCGAGGCCTTTAGCGAGGGTCTCAAGGAGTCTCTTCTGACTCTCAACGAGCGCCAGACCTCCCGCGTGTGGGCTGACGCCGAGAAGCTCTTCAACGAGAAGGTCGCTCTCCTCCCCGAGGAGCTCAGAACCAAGGAGGTTTAAAGGTGGATTCCCCTCCTTTCTTTCGTTGCCTTGGGTTCATAGATGGGAATAGAACGCTGCTGAGCGACGCGGTTGATCAATCGCAAGCCGTTTCACGATGAATCTTGTTGGCATACAGATGGCGCGAGATACAATTCAGTGAGAAAACGTGACGTTGAATTAATAGAAATAGAGTTGATGACCGGGGAGATGCAGCTTTCAGGGGCTCCACGCCCTGGCTGACCAACCAACACGTATTAGTACTCACAGCTTCGTACACGACATGCATGTGCCTCCGAAGTGCATTAGATGATGAGAACCGATATTTGACATGCCATTTTAGGTATCGTGCATACCACCAAGGTTGCCATTCCGACATTCCCATCTGTCTTTTGACCAATTATACAAGCCTTATTCCAACACATTCACAAGACCCTTATACTATGTCATTCCTGGAATGAGATGCATTTACAAGAGTAAGCACCCGTTGAATAGTCAAATTCAAGTTGCAGGCTACCGTCAAAGGCACCCACCCTGAAGTATGCGGGTAGCCGGCCTCAAGCATGGTTCGCGGGCCCGTTACATCCGAGTGTAACAAGGAACATGGACCGGGGTACGACATGGGCCGAAAAGATAGTCGATCAGGATGAATGCGTCGCATCATGACCAGTGATGTGCGTGACAGAGACACTGGAGTGTTGGTTCACTCTGTAAAGTACTGACTGGAATGCATTTATTGCAGATGGTGCACAAGGGGCGCATACATGCGAGGCCATATTGATGTCAACGTCCACGCTCTCTGGGGACAGTTCACTCTGCATAATCCAGAGTGACGTAGCTTCACGCTGCCGTCAGCGATAGGCAAGATGTTCAACACTATACGTCAACTTCGAGGCGCCATACCCAAGGTCAAGGGATGAGCGTTGAGGAATAGGAGATGAAGTATCTCAAACAATAACATGCCCGACTATTTTTTCCGGGGCAAAAGAAGTCGACTATCCCCCGACTACTCCTGACTATCCTCTGTCGAGTAACATACGATACAGCCTCAACAATCTCCAACCCAAAACATGCTTCTCGAATATACCGACGTCAGCCTACCTCGAAACTCGACGAAACCGCACCCTTGACCTATATGAGCCAAGACATGACATGATCTCCGTCCAGGTAAAACGAGTTTAGTCTTGGCGTTTCTAGATCGACAGTTTCACGCCAAAACACTCTCGAGAAAAAGGTGACGAAATATATAATGAATCGGTGACAGTAAAACTTGCGCGAAAAAACTCTCTCAGACGATGTAACAATAATCTATCATTCATTTACAACCGACAGCTTATTACTCTAACCTCGGCACCTCGCCAGGGATGCTGTGCCCCCAGTCCCGTATTTTTCAGTTTTAAAAAAATCTGATGACTCGTCGTCCTATCAACACTCGATGCCTCCCTACTGCTCGAGCCACGGACGGACTTTGCTTCCCACTTCCGGCCGGGGCCACCGTTTTCTGTCACATCAGGACCCCTGCTTCAACTATCCCCGTCCCTGCACGTTCTGACAGGTGTGAGCGGGTTCCTGAAATTGGAGGGATCATGAACCTGTGTCAGCCCTACCAGAATGGCCTCAGTACTTGACATGAGCGAGATTGGCTTTCGAGCAGGGGGTGTGCTGCTCTCGTAATAAAAGACGTGTTGAAGAAGACGAGACATCCCGACTCTTCCGCCTTCCTTCAACTCTGCAGTGTTGTGTTCAACAAGTCCCTTCATTCACCAGTCACTCTTTTCTGTAGTTGAGAGCTCTTGACGATCTCTCAGCTCGACCACTCTTTAAACACCATCTATTCGTGTACCTCTTTTTGTGCGCTGCTACCTGAATCCCTTGGCTAGTACCAGGATCCAAAATCACCTATACTACCATCTGTTAAAACCCCCCCCTCAAGTCGATCACCATGAAGTTCCTCCTCCCCATTCTTCTCGCCGCCCCGGCTGTCATGGGCCGAGCCTGCAAGGTTCGACACTCGCACTCTTCTCAGCCCGTCGAGGTCCCAGTCAACACCCAGCCTGCTGCCATCGAGGTCCCCGACAACAACAACGGCGCCATCGTTGTGAGCACCACCGCCGTCCCCGAGGCCGTCGTCTCCCAACCCGCCGTCGAGCAGCCTTCTCCCGATGAGCAGGACAGCCCCGTCGTCTCGGACACTACCCCCAAGACCACCCTCGTCACCTCGGTGGCTCCCACCACCCCCAGCGCCAGCTCCGTCCCTGAGACTGGCTCCGGATCCGACTCTGGTTCTGGCGCTTCCGAGGATCTCGGCGGCTCGGCCAAGACCGGCTCCTCCACCTTTTACGGTGGTAACCTCGCCGGTGGAAACTGCATGTTCTCCACTTACACTCTCCCCTCCGGCATCTACGGAACTGCCTTCTCTGGCGCCGTCTGGAACAATGCCGCCTCTTGCGGTGCTTGCATTGAGGTCACTGGCCCCACTGGTACCATCAAGGCCATGGTTAGAAACACCACCCCTATCACAAGCAAATCTTATGCTAACTCCCCCAGATCGTTGACCAGTGCCCCGAGTGTGAAGAGGGCCACCTCGATCTCTTCCCCGACGCTTTCACCGCTGTCGGCGGCACCGATGGCATCGTCCAGACATCCTACAAGTTCGTCAGCTGCGGCATCACCTCCCCCCTGTACCTGCACAACAAGGAGGGAACCTCTCAGCACTGGTTCTCCATCCAGGTCGTCAACGCCAACGAGCCCGTCACCAAGCTCGAGGTCAGCACCGACGGCGGCAGCACCTGGCAGGAGACGGAGCGCAAGGACTACAACTTCTTCGAGAACTCTGCTGGCTTCGGTGTCGACTCTGTCGATGTCAAGATCACCAGCAAGACGGGCAAGACCGTCACCGTGAGCGGTGTCGGCGTCGAGGCCGGTGCTAAGTTCGAGGCCGACTCCAACTTTTAAAGGAAGATAAAAACGGCGTAAAAGGGAGATTCTGGTAGTTGGAGCGGCTGGGATTCATGTGTAGAATGAGGTCGGGCAGCTGGCTGCCTTGACCTCGAGTCTCTTCAGGCCCTTGTACATAGCACTGATACCTGTAACCAACTGCCAGTGGGCGTTCTAGCGTGGGAGCTTTATCTTCATGTATAAATTTCACAGCAGTCTTGCTCCAGCATTGTGTCAATCATCAATTGTGTCATGAGGCTGGCTCTACGGAGAATATCTAAGTTAACTACGGAGCTGCCGGAGCGAGTTGCTCGGAGTACAGAGAAAGGAAATCGAAAGAATCAAAGCAAAACATCCATCTCCAAGCTCGCGTGAGGTCTCATAACCCCCGGCTCTTGCCTGGGTCGTTTCATAGCCGCCCCCTTGTTCGTTATCCCCAACGTCATATCCTGTTTCCAGTTGTCCGTCAACGCCAAAGCTCTCGAGAATCCACGTTGAGTAGTCAGGCCGGAGATTGTGAGAGCATCTACCCTTGCCCTGTTTCCTGGTATTGTTAGTCCCTCTGCCGATGACCAGGGTGCTGCTTAGACTCACTCACCTGATGAATGACCAACATTCACTTATCTGCCACAAGCTCTGGGAAGACAACAAGGCGGCCATTGTCCTTTTCCTGGGATCGGGCGCGACCGATCTGCACTTCTCGCCGGCAAACGACTTGCAGGTCGAGTTCCTTCGAGAGCCCCAAACCGTGTAGGTCGTCGGTCATCTTGATGACGTAGCATGGGTTCTCGTTACCTTGAATCTCGGGGTCGTTGAAGATGAAGCTGTCATCTTGCTCATTCTGTCGATGGATTCTCAGTGTGTCGAGGTCCTTGTCGATGTCGTCTCCTGCATCCTCCAGTAGGTCGTCTCGCGGCGGCAGGCAACTGTAGATGGCCCAAAGGCCTTTGGGCTTGCCATTGCTTTGGACTTCAACGACAACACCGAAGCCAGTGCGCTCCCATGTTCCATCAACGTCGTCGTCGTCGTCATCGTTGCAGTCGTCGTCATGGTCGCAGTACTCGTCGCAGTTGTCAGACTTGTCAAGCGCTGCCTCCCAGTCTCCGACAAAGACATAGAGCTCCCCGAGCTGCGCAAAGACAAAGCTGGTCGGGGTCTGGTCAGGATCAGATTGGGTAGAATCTGGCGTCATTTGACCATGGCGATACCTGATAGCCCGGTCGGTAGGTCGAGTAGTGGTGCTCAGGCTTGGAAGCCCCGTCATTTGGACAGGAACCTCGAGGTTGATGGCAAGAAGACTCTCGTGCATCAATTCAGTCTTGCCCGAGTAGTCCTTCTGGGTGCGGTCCTGGGTTGGCCAGAGAAAGGTTGAGCTGGGCTGGAAACCATAGCCGGTCAAGTTGCCTCGGCGCCTGGCTGAGCCCAGGAAGGCGAGAGGATTGTTGGACATTTCCATGGCCCAGCAATGCCTAGCCAGGTCGTCACGACTGGCAAAGTTGGTGTTTCGGAGTTGCTCAAAGATCTCCTGGTCAGTCCATTGGTATAGCCACCTGTCCCTGTGTCGCCTAGACCACTTGCTGGTCCATTCGAAGTAATCATTGAGATCGTCCGGGTTGGACCATTTGTCCTTGATGAAATGGACGCCGCCTAGTAGGTCGAGTTGAGCGCGCGTTGCCCTTGTCTCCTCGTGCCAGTTATAAAACTCGAGTTCCCTGTCGGTGAATGAGTCGATGAGCTCTTGGTCAGAGGGGGGGCGCCGGTGGGGAGGAGGCGGCATCGTGGTCGAGATAGATGCCGCGAAGAGCTGAGCGATCGAAGGGAGGAGTTGAGTTGAGGGAGAGATGAGTGAGAGGAGAAGAGAAAGGAGAGAGGAGAGAGGAGATAGGAAGCTGTGCTCCCGAGTGAGTGTTGGGTTTGGAGATGGAAAGATTGAGAAAGAGGGGTGAGAATGTTTGGTGTGCGTGCTTGGAGGAGTGGAGTGTGTGCTGTGCTTGACAGTGCCCTCGCGCGCCAGCGTGAAGTGAATCACGATTATCGAAGCACCTCGACCTTCTGTGGGTTGGGACTAGCAGATATGTACTGACTTTAGGATACAGGGTGGGGAGCTGTGCGACGCTGAGGAGGGCTCTGGCTGCTTGTACAATATCACTTTGGAGTTGTACAGTAAAAACACCCGACATGGAGGATTGGGTTGGATGATGGGCGCCGTTCAGTCGATTGAACAAGCAGCCACGGCCCCCAGCTAGACACCCAGGTACAATGACCAACACGTACCTAGTCAGAAGTGTTCAACCCCATGCTCATCGCAGACAAAGACGTCCAGGAACGCATCGTCGCTGTAGGAGCTGATCGACAGAACCAAGCCATGAGGTACACAGTACAGACACGCTTGCAGTCGGTACACTCTCTTGTTCAAATTCGTCGCTTACAGCCTTGGCGCACCCGAAACGAAGAAGGCTTGCCCGTGCGCTACTTGTTATCATCAATCATGTCTACAAGAGAGTCCATCAGCCACGATAGCGAAACCCACGGTTGTTAATGGAGTCAAACAGAGCTGGCAACGTTGGTTGCTTGCAGAAAAAGACATATTTGCCCATGGTGATTCGGTACACAGTGCTACCGTGCGCCACCTTGCCACTCTTTAAAAACAACACCAAACCTCAAATACTTCCAACATTAAGCAGTCTCAGCGTGAGCCGTCTTCTCCTCGTCATCGTCTCCTCCCTTGAGGGCGCCAGTGCGCTTAGCCTCCTCAACCTTCTCGTCAAACCCTCCGCTCGCGACGCCGCTGCGCCAGGCAGGAATGTTTCCGTCAAACAGGAGGTCGACCTCCTCCAGAGTCTTGCGTGAGGTCTCGGGGTAGCAGAAGAAGGCGTGGAAAGTCATAGCAATACAGAAGGTGCCAAAGATCATGTACGTCTGCCACTTGATGTTGGTGAAGGAAGGAGGGACGAAAAAGGCGAGGGCAAGGTTGAAGCTGTTCACGTCAGTATTTGTTTACTCGGACTCTCGTCAAGCGACTTACATCCAGTTTCCGGCAGCCGCGAGACTGACACCCTTGGCACGGTACTTGAGAGGGAAAACCTCACTGGCGTAGATCCACGCAACGGGCGCCCAGGTGAGGCCGTAGACTCCGACAAAGATGTAGGCCAGGGCAATGACCGCCTTGGCAGGCTTGCCCTGGATAGCCCATTTGAGAATGTCGTTGCCTTGATGCCATGTTAGTTACTCGCATTCAGAGCATCAAAACTAACTTACCATCGACACTGTCGACAGGGTAACCGTGGACAGCCATAACAGCTCCACTGGTGAAGTGGAGAACACCACAGATGACAGCACCAATGATGAGAAGCCATCTACGGCCAAGGCGGTCGATGAAGGGCAGGACGACGCCGGTCGTCACCAAGAAGATGACATACTGGATGATGGAAGATGTCAGAGCAACGTTGCCAGTCTATTTGTCAGGTTAGTCATGTTCTCATTCATGTGTCGATATCACTTGCCATTCCAGCCATGTTGAAGATGTATACTAGGTAGTAGAGCATAACGTTGCCGCCCCTGGGGCCATGTTAGCATGATAACAAAGCTCCATTGAGGACCAGACTTACAGCAACTGCTGCCAGATCTGTACGCTGACACCAACCATGGTGCGCTTCCACACACCGGGGGCAAAAAGGCCGAGGTATCCAATGTCCTTAGACTCTCGGGCGATGCGGACAGCCTCGCGGACCTCCTCCATCTCGGCCAAGACGACAGGGCTGTCAAGGTCACCGCCAGCGTGCAGGTGGGCAAGGTTGAAGTGCGCCTCCTCCCAGCGATCGTGCTGGGCAAGCCATCGAGGGGACTCGGGGAAGAAGAAGAGGCCACCGAGCAGGATGAAGCCGGGGATGGCTTGGATGCCCCATGCAATACGGAAAGCCGCGGGACCGTCAACGTTGATGGAGCAGCCATACGAGATCAAGTACATGATAAGAATACCTATTGTTGTCAGTCGGAGTGCTTGCTAATACTAGAGTCAAGGACTTACCCCACTCAATCGACCACTGTTGGATACCGACAACACGGCCACGGATGTCAGAGGGTGCAAGCTCGGCGAGGTACACAAGAACCTGAGAACTAGTGATACCGACTGCAAGACCGCTGACGATACGGCCCACGATGAGGTGGCCAACGTTCTGGGCGGAGCACTGAAGAACAGCACCGGCGATCCAGAAACCACAAGCAATCATGATAGCATATCGTCGGCCGAGTCTGTCAGCGAGAACACCGGCAAGCAAGGCGCCGATAAAGGAACCGGCAGACATGGAGGCAGTGATGCCGCCCTGCTCAGTCGATCCAGGGTCGTTAAAGTAGTCACGATACTGGTCCGAACCGATCCATGCGCTCATGGAACTGATATCGAAGCCAAAGAGCATACCACCAATGGTGCCAATGGCGGCAAGCGCTGAAGGGGCGTGTTAGTCAATTTGGTGGACAGGGTCATCATAGGATTCTCCCACCGTAGATGTTCCAAATCTGATACATGATGAACAATTGGTCTCCTAGCTAGAGACTCAAAGACTCGATCGAAGAAGAGGAAGGTTTATGATGATGCCGTCCCAAAACGCTGTCCCTGTCGCCGTGTCTCGGTTCTTATAAAGACTTGACGGCATCCTGACTGCCTCAAGGGTCGCGCAGCTTAGACAGACAGGCATGGAGCACGTGTAGAAGCGCACGTATAATATTGAAGCAATGAATGGGGCCGGTCAAGTCGTCCGTCTCAAACGTCATCCACAGTTTTTGGTCGACGTTAGTCCCGGGGCACTGCAAATGGTGGAGGATGGGGGGGTGGACGGGGTCCCAGGATCGACCTCCTTGGTTACCACGCTTAGATAGCGGCTTCGAGTCGTGGGATGGCGTGTTGGGTTCATCGGCGAGCCTCATGATTTGACCCGAACCAACAGCTGCGAGCCAAGGTGGGCGCCCAGCCGGTAATGCTACTGGTAAAAGCCGCCGGAAGGGAAGATGACGTCCAGGGCAGGGGTTCATGGTTGGGAGTTTGGTGATATTTCTGGGAGGTGATGTGAAGTCTCTGTCGCGGTCTGGTGGAAGTTGAAGCCGCCTCCGTCAATCTCCCCGCCGTCAAGTACCTTACGCCGGTGGTACCTGCCACCTGGGTCAAGGAAAAAATAAGATAAGAGGATAGACAAATTAGCTTATCCTCCCCTAAACATGATTATTAAAATATAATAAAAATAAATAAAAAGTCTCCTAGACTTATACTATTTTATAGTATTTATTATAAATTAATTTATTATGCTTATGAGGAGTTAGGTGATCCTCTTGATCCTCTATTGTCTCGTTTATTTCTACACCCGCGTGCCTGCCCACTGTTCCCAGATTGACCACCTGGGACACCACGAGGAAGGAACACCTCAAAGGGATCGAGGTCAGCCCACGGTGAGCAACGAATTGGCCTACAGAAGAAATCGGCGAGAATGATTACGGAATGATATCATGGACAGGGCTCCCTGCCTTCTTCATGCACTGTCACCTCAGGGCGCGCGCAGGAGTCGGAGCCGCCCACGTGTGGCTGCCCGCAGAGCCGCCTTGTGCCGTGTGCCGGGCGCCGGGACATCTCCGAGTGCTTGTCCGATTGATTCTCGAAGCCGTCGAGAAGGTGCAGAAAAGAGGTTGCCTCGTTCGAGACAGACTATTGGAGCGCATCAGATCTTCTTGGGGGTGGCACTGAGGGCTATGATCAAGGCACGGCGTGTGTGTGTGTCGTTGTGGTTGTGAAGGGCTCCACAGTCTACATCTTGCATCCCTACGGGCAAGATGGGCTTCCCACCTTGAGATTTTTCATGCCAAGTATCGTGATGTTGGGTTCACAGCTCTAGAAATGCCATGGCTCTGAATCATATCTCAGGGGTTGCTCAGCTCTGTTTGGGTCGCACGAGTTGGGCCAGTGTGTGTCATCACAGGCGCGGGCTGCACCCGTCGCGTGTTGCTGTGGGGAAAGGGCCGAGAATAACGCCTAGTTTCTCCAACTCCCCCAATTCCCCAGGGCCCTAATGGGAAGATTCGGGGTAAAGGGCCCCAAGGGGAAGACGGTCAAAGGCTGATCGTCTTCTTGGAGTCTGATGGGGGCGGTTAAGTCGATATGGGCAGGGCGAAGCTCCACGTTCCCGGCGAGTGCTTCGTGCGCGGTTTAACAGTCTCTTTTTCTGTGGCATGTCAGTCAGTAAGGGGACAGGCATCTATTTCGCTGCTGTTGGTTCTCGGTGCGCCAGCACTTCAGGGGCCTCTTGTCAAAGTGGCGAACTGATCATCTCGTTACGGTACAACGTTTCAACAGACTTGAAAGGGTGACAAAAGGATGCGGCCAATTTGGTAACCCAAGCCTTGACACGGCCGGCTTAATCCCGAGATGCAGGCCCTTCTCCAATTTCTCCAATTTCTGACTAAATAACCATCGCACCCGGTTCGCTTCTTAGTCAAGACCGTGATGAGCTACAACCTGTCTGGCGGTTTGGTGTCGTGAATGAGTTGCCCTGTCACACGATGCATCTGGCTGAGATCTGAGGATTGCAGCCTTCGAATATCGACTGTTTTTGCTTCTCAGGCCGATCCACTTTTCAGCATGAACGACGCGAGTTATTCAAACCTCGTACTTGTAAGTGACAAATAGCACCAAGAAGCCAGCATATTTCCTTGAAGGCAAGCCTGTTTTATATGCCTCATCGTTGGAGTCAAGTTCTGTCCTTGAGAAACCTGATTTCAAGACCATCGTCATTGTCAAGACATCTTTCGAACTACAGCGACCCTGTTTAGGTAGTATATTTCCCCCAATCTACCCTACGTTCCCGGACCTTGAACCGGCGCCACGAACTTAATCTATCTTATTATTTTTTTAAAAAAAAATTCTTATAGTTTAGAGAGTAAAAAAAGAGACTTAGGGTAACTATATAAATGGATTCCTTAGCTGCTCTAATTATCTATAGCGGGAAATATATGTGTATACCAGAGTGTGTGCTGGAGAAGCAGCACGCGAAGTCATATACTGCAGATGTTTTAAATTTTCGAGAAAGAATACCGCACGACACTGAGTCTACGCCCATGCATTGCCTATTACGATCCATAACTACTTCTTTGCTATTTGTCTAAACATCCACTCAACTGGCAGTTAGCCCTCCGTGATATCTGGTGTCTTATCTATTTCTTGACTGACGTGGGGACAAGTACGGTTGCATGCTGGGAGCAGGTGGCAAAATGTGCAAATGGCCCAAAAAGCCGATTGCTTACAATAACTCATAGTAATAGGTCATAGTAGCTTAGAAGAGCGGGTGCAAAAGGAGCTTGCTCTCAGAATAGCTCCATGAGGCGGTTAAATGTGCCCTTGCAGCTCATCTTTGCCCCTGTACAAGCTTTCGCTGGGGCCTTCCTCTTTAGATTGTTCTGAGAAGATTTTCGCAATCTCCAGAATGTTTGGACACATCCTTTCAGTCAAACTGGATCACTATACGACGGCCCGTAAGTTTCACGTCCCCTGCTGTAAGGTTGCGTAGCCTCCCTTGCGAGCTTCCTCCTGGCCGTGATCGACGATGCAGAGAAGGCCAGGTTGATCGATGGCGCGGCTTTTTGGTCGGCAATCTATCGCATCGGGAAATCTTTGTAGGCATCCGGTCCGAAAATTAATTCTCTTGGAGCTAAGATGCCCTCTAGGACGAGAACTCGACTGGAACTAGACTTGGACGATACGCCCCTGGCTATGAGGCTCAGTTCAACGTTCAGTAACGATTGGCAGTCGAACCTTCTGACTTGTTTGAGAGAATCCTCTACGAGCGGCCTCATGGTGACCCTTCATGGACGCAGACACCGCTCGTTGAGGCAGCTCCTTAACTCCTCATGACTAGTCTCAAACCCCGTCCTTCCATACGCCATTTGCCAGCGGACCAAGTGTTCCACTCAAGTTTGTGTTGAGCCAGTTCCATTTGCTTTTTAAAGAGGCATGCTCAAAATTCTGGTAGCAACTGATTGGGAGGTAGCATGCGAAGGCAAAGTTGTTTGGTTAGTTTACCCCTGAAGTTCATTTCCATCTTGCGCTCTAGCAAGTCACCGTTTTTGCTTTCAGGATATTTACGTGACACACGAATGCTTTTGAGGGGCTACTATGCGCAGAAACACCATCGGGGAGGCGTGTTTGTATGATAGCCCCCAAACAATCTTGAGTTTCATGATCCAGAAAGTTATACATCTGTGTATCAATATGTGCATAGGCTTCCATAGCAACTGGTAAACATATATATATGTTTTCTGTTGAAAGATATGCCAAACAGGACCATCCACCGTCTATGTTTTATGTCTCCAATACAAACTTCCTCACTCCCTGAGCATATGATACCTAGTGATCCTCATGATGAATCTTTCTCTTTCCCTCCAGCTCATCCTCGTTCAGTCAAGCCCCCTTTCTTACTCGCGCGCTCAAGATGATGACGCTACCAGTCCTGCAACATGAGTGGAAAATCGCACCAGTAATGGGAAGCGATTTTGTTCCTTTTGAGGCACCCCAGCATGCCTTCTCATATGATGATGGACGGTTCACCAAAGAAGTAACCGGAATGCTGGCCCAGATGCACCAGATTGCGATGGTGACCATTGAAGAAATTGAGAAATTCACCCAGTCTCGCTGCTGGACAGACCAGGACGAGGACATCAACCTCGTCTTTGAACCAAAGCACTTCATAGAATCAGTCAGATACTTCAATCTGGCTTGTGCGGGTGCCATTGCCTCTATCGAGGCTCTTGGTACGAGACTATCTGCAAAGCCATGGCTGGCGTCAAACGCAACGACCAGTCCACCACTCGACCTAAGAGCCATGTTGGCTAATACAAAGGTGGTCCACGAAGAAGCTCAGGATGCTGAGCGAGAACTTGCCATCAACATGGGTTTAAGCGATGCTCAAATCGACGCCCTAAATGATATCAGCAAACCGGAACTTCATGCAGTTCCAGCGGCTTCCCCTCGTGAAATTCGTTTCTGGGTTACTTGGAACACCAAGACCCGGTTGCGCAGTCTTTCCGACAAGATTGAATCTGGCAAAGTCGAGGAGTTCTACGGTAAGTCTCTTCTCCCGCTGCGTTCCTATGAGAATAGCAAAGTACTAAGATTTCACTGCGTGTTTAGACGAGCTTCAGGCTTCTCTCATGAACGACAACTCAAAGGACAGCCCATATTCGCTCTGCGAAACCCTCCCATGGAAACGGAGGGTCAAAGACAACAAGAAAAGTCGTTTATTCAACCCAATGACTTACTTTTTCTGCTTGGGAGCCGACAGAGCTGGGTCCCAAGTCCACAAGATGATCCACGTTGGGGCAACCAAGGAGCGGCTCCAGCAATGGCCAGCCCTCGACAAAATTCGTCGGGATTCTCGGCTTGTCCGTATCTTTGATGATGCAAAGAGGTGGACAACCTTATTTTCGGGGCTCAAAGACGTCGAAGACGGCACGTGGGCCAAGACCAACCCGAAGCTCGATCTGATACCCTTTCGAACCCAAGTCATGGAGTGGCGGCTCAGGGAGAGTGTGAATCCTCCCGCCGGCACGGATGAAGAGGACTACCGCAAAATTCCAGTGCTGAGATCTTGTAAAGGGCACGTCGGGCAGTCCTTTCAGCTACAGGATGAAGGCTCGCTACCGGTGCCTTGTTGCCTTGCCTGTAAGCTTAGCGTCGGTTACGAGGAACTCACGAAATTTGAGATGACCCAGTCTGCGGTCTTCAATCTCACTGGGCGTGCCAAAACGCCCTGGTCGTGTGCAGAGCTCATTTCGAGCAAATACTGCGATGACCTGGGCATGGTAGCGCCGGTCCACACGAGATCGTCTGATGGTCAACTTTCCTCTAGAGATAATCAGCAGAGCCAGGAAGAGTGAATAAAAAATGTCCTCAAGTATTACCATCTCCTTTTTGCCGGGCTCAAGGCTAGGGCCGCGCCGTAAACTGGTAAAGTTTGGTATGGGATCGCCCTCCTCAAAGATCTCATCTTCGCCATGGTGAGGAGGGTTGGTGACCTTATGGAGCTGCTCTAAAAGAAGCTTGCTTCAATCCATAGCATTGGCATGTGAAATTAGGTAGAAGCGATGCAGTTGTTTATCTAGGTCGTTGTCTTCAATTTACAGCTTGATGCCTCCGAAAAAGAACCCGGCGTGGCCACCTGATCGAGATGCCTTCATTCCATCCAGCTCCGAGCTCTGATCACAACCACACCAGCAGTAGCTGTTACAGCCCGAGTGGCTCGTACTGTACACAAGTCTTCCACTAGCATCGCACCTGTAATTATAAGGCGAGTTCTTACACCATCCATGACCCCAAGCGCACTGGATGGAGCAGTTGTCGTCCTCGTTCATGATGGAATTGATGTTGGGGGAAGCCATTGCTAGGAGGAGGGAGGCTTCAGGTTGTTAGTTGAACTGAACAAGCAATACTGAACTGGGGGGTAAACTTGCTGAGAAAAATTGTCTTCATGATGAGATCTGAGTGATCGTGATCGTTGTAAAGTAGTCCAGAGATGTATGCCAACGGTCTTTGAGTGCTTCTCGACTCATGGGTCGTAGCATGAGGAGAGGGCGCCCCTAGGGTCGTGCTTTATACAACGCCAAAGACGAATCCAATCTGTGATAGATGTATGCTACCCTATTGTGTGAAGCAGAGTCATCAGGATCCTCTGTTATTCGCGAAAAAAAAGTTTGGTCTGTGAATAATACTCGAACTGAGTTGGGTAGGTCATTCCCCGGCAAAGAGCGACCTCGTCTCCGAGACGCTTTCGAAGGTTCAATGCAAAAGAATTCCAGTTCGGGAACTTAATCGGGCAATTAAATGTAATTCGATTAACATTGATTTATTTCGTACATGTATTTCTATCAGGCCGTTCTCATCGAGTCATCTCAGTAGGTACGCTCGCATACCCAACACCATAACATTTACAAAGAAGATGGAGAAAGAACAAGCTCTTCATCACCAAACGCCAACAATATCCAGTTTATGTCGTCACTTTTCGATATCGCTTCCAGTAGATTGTTGGAACACGAGGCCTGGATGGCTGATGCAGAGGCAAAAGACAGCAATGACAACGAGCCTGTCGCGAGTTAGCACCCAATCACCACTTGCGAGAACGCAGGGGATAACTTACACTCCCTCGAGGCCGATAAAGAGACCCTCGTCAGTAACCAGATCAGAGTCTTGGTATCCCTCGCTCAGCTCATAGCATCTGAAAGCGCATCGGCCGAGAATCATAATCACAGCCGCGCTCAGGAAGCCGAAGAAGATGCGCATGCGTGTGCTCAGTGCACTAGCAGACCCGCTGCGGAAGTATCGAAACAGGTAATCACCGAGAAGTACGCAGAAGAGAACCAGGATGGCGACTTGCAAGGCGAGGCCGGCCATGGCGACGTCGATACCGGTCTGGCTGGAGCCCTGGCTGACGGTCGAGAGGGCTCCTCCGGCGGCTTGGAGGGTGAGGCAGACAATGTCGGCGGGGATGAAGATCCACCAAACCAGCTCGGGCCTAAAGCGAGAGATTTCGGGAGCGAATGATTGGATGCTGTGAGAGTTAGAGGGAGTGTAAAGGTGAGGGAAGGGGGCTTACGTCTTTGACAGAGTCACATAGACAGCAGCGGTATAAAATACAGGACCAGACGTGATGAACACAATCTGAATCATGAATCCAGGGAACGAAAAGGGGTTGCTGTACATGAGAAGACGACCGATGTAGCCAATAATCTCAAACAGGCAGCCGAGGATCATAAAGATCATGTAGAACCAGGTCCGCCATCGGATTCCGAGAAAGATGTGGATGCCCATTGCGAGGGCGTAGAGGACGATGAAGATGACATTGGCGGCTAGGGAGGGTCGGTACTTGTAGACGCTCCACTCGAGGGGGCAGAGGTCGAGTGTGCAGTTGGCGTCTGGGCCGAAGACGATGAGGCCGTTGGGAGGATCCATGGTGTAAGTGCTGCTGTGGGCGAGGTGTAGTATGGGGTGGAAAAGAGGCTTTTTGGATGCCCAGTCAATTCGGGACAACGCTGAGTCGTAATAACCCAAAAGGATTGCTGTTCTATAGTTGTGATAAGGTTGTTCGATGCCTGGTGATGTCGTCAACTCAAATCCGCTGTGGTCTATGTCTGGATGAGGATCCAAGTCCGACGGTTGAGGTCTTGTAAGCCGGCATTCTCGGAGCACAGAGAAGCAGACCTCAAGGTATTTATTATCAACATATCCCCCATCTGCACCTCTCCATCTCTTGCTCAACCTCCATGATGGATGGTCCCCAAGATACACGACGTAGATCCTCGCACTCGCTTAACTGCCACGAGGTGGAACCCGCTCGTTTACGCCTTGCCCGTTCCAGCTGCCACAGGGCTGAACGAGCGGAGCCTGTGGAAGCGAGTGCGAAAGATTAGCCAATGGGAGGCCTATTCTTCAGTGGATGGGCGCTAGGTCCCGAGGGGCTGTCCACTGGGCCGGCAGCTAACTTGTCCCTTTGGGGAATCCATGCGAGATGCCTTTTTGGAGGACGTCATGGATCTGGTGAGATGACGAGTCGATGCCCTGTCGAATCATTCCTTTCTGTTCGTATCTTATTTTAACAATGTCCGAATGCGAATATTGGCCCCTAGTTGAGACTTGTTGATGACGACGACAACTGCCAAGATGGACAAGCTGAAAAGCGGTCATATGAGGGTTACATGATTGCTTACGCGGAAGTAAACAACCATTCTATCTGCTGCGCCCAATCTCGTGCGACCTTTGCTGCAGGCGTCCTCCGTGTTTGATCGCAGGTGCTTGTAAATGTTGACCCGATGTCTGCCCAAGATTTGGCGAAAGCGAGGCAAGGCAAAATCCCAGCATCATCGTGTTAGCCTAGCAACAGTCGAGATTGCTATACTTATCAAATGGTTTCTTATCATGGTGTTAAACGCGTTGCGATACATGTCAACCCGGTTTGACATTACTCGTGGATTCATTCTGGACTGTGTCGTCTTACACGTGGTGGCACAAGCCCCTTGGACGTTGCACCGGCTCCTACTCAGCATCCAATCTGATCCTTATCTTCAACTGTAATTACTCCCTTGGAGGGCTCCTGCACGTGCCCTAGCAAGTCCGTCGGGGTTCTGTAGCTCATCACGCTGAGATGCTCTCGTCCCTTTCAATCTCCTCCTTGCTGGGGCACCACTTGTCCTGGAGGGCCTTGTCCGTGGTCTTTTCAATCACGCTCTTCTCCCACCACTCACCCCAGCTCGTCAGGAAGATACGGTCAGGATCCTCGGGAAAGTCACTTCGCGTGAAAGCCCGAAGGATGCTCTGCGCACCTGTAACACAGTTAGCGTCCCCATCAATCAAGCATAAATGAGGGCTCCCCACCTTCGGGAACGCTCTTGGCGTCGGGCATCTCGTGGGTCAGCTTCATTCCGCTGCCGCGACCGATACCGGTGCTAGGGATGAGGCCGGGTGAGACGGCGACGACGTCGTTTGTGCCGGCGAGCTGGCGACGCCACCAGTGAGCGCCGAGGAGGGCGGTGAATTTGGTCTGTGGGTAGGTGGTTCTTCCAGACATGCCGGAGCCAGCCTTGAGTTCGGTGTCAAGAACGCCTTGATAGTCAGCCTAGAAGAAAGCCAGCGTGGAGAGTAGGTGCTTACTGGGGTCAGGCACATTGCGCACTGCACCAGAGGACACGAATACTATCCTCGACTTGGACTCAACCAACTTCTCTCGTAGCAGGTGAACTAGATAATGCTGTGCTAGTCCTTTGTTAGCTCACACAAATTCACGAGAACGGTGTGCAGGAGGCTTACACAAGTGGTTCACAATGTGAGCCTCACACCACTTGGATCCATGAGGTCCAGGCCCTTCGGAACCATTGCTGATACCCGCGTTGAGAAGTAAATAGTCAATCTTACCCTGACCAAGCTTCTCCAGCGTCTTCTCAGCGAACGACTTGACTCCCCTCAAGTCGGACAGATCAAGAGGTAGGATGGTTACCCCATTTGCCGCCCGGTCATACTGCAGCTCGTCATATGCCTTTTGCGTGTTCTGGATGTTTCGCGCTCCGAGAATGACCTTGTAAGGCTGAGTCTGTTCGAGGAGCTGCTTGATAGCTTCCAAACCCTGATGTCACCGTCAGCGAAGCCAGCTAGCACTTCAACGCCAAACTCACCAATCCCGAAGAGACACCGGTCGCCACGACAGTCTTTGCAAGCGAAGCCATTGTCAAGTATTTCGTATGATTCTGTTTGATAATCGACTCGTGTAAACTGAAGAGAGGTCAAGCTTTAAGGCGACGACCCGGCGGGGTTAGCGGACATAAGATTACGCACTTGAGTTTGGTTGGCGGAGGTAGAGGCCGGATCTCGGGTGGGCATGCAAGGGACGGTGGATTTTCTGGGGGTAGAGCCTCACGGGCTGATGTAATCAGCTTCGCAATTATTAATCTGATCGAGATGTCCATTAATTACGGGACGACTTGTTTCTGTTGTGGTCTAGACTGGTCATTGGGAGATTAGGGCAGCCTCTCTTTACTCATACCTAGGGCATAACAGAGGATCGCGACAACATTAATTCACTGAGTAAAGCAGCATGCGTTTGGTATACACACTTACTAGAAATGATATTGAAAGTTGGTAAGAGAAGCCTGATGTGTTGGCACCCGGTGCTGCTGAGTTTGTCTTATCAGTTGCTCATCTTTGTAAATGCCACCGTTCCGTCGTACTAAGATGACTCGACAAGAACAGCCTCATAGAAATAAATGTGCTGAATACATTTATGTTAACCAAATCAGATTCAATGGCCTAATCTATTTTTTGCCCCTAACCCTTATTTTATTTAAGTACGAACGCGCCTTAAGGAGGAGGCCGCTCTTTGGGGGGATAACTTTCCCAACTTAGTACTAGGTATATAGCTCTACCAAATCTATCCTCCATATTAAGCGTTTTTATTATATAAATCTAAAGTTTACTTTGCAAGCGGCGAAAACTCTCTTTAACATCGCAAAGCTACCCACCGTAATTACCTCGCAGCTTTTGACACTGCCACGTCGCCAGTCCTCAGTTTTAGGTGCTATTGGTGATAGTGTCACACACTCTCTTCTCCTCCAAACATGCAGATTTCCATTTCAATCTTTCTTCTTCCAAATTCTATTTCCTCAAGCATAAATCAACACCTTCCCTAGTACATTCTTCTTCCCTACACCTCCTCGTCTCAGCTCACTAGGCGCTGTGGCTATCTTCTATCCACGACTAAAGACCACCCTCCGCCCGCAGCGCTCGACCAAGATGACTACGCCTCCATCCCGCCGAGGCTCTTCTGGCTCGGGTCCCATGACACCTCATCCAGGTAGTCAACGTCCTTCTTTCGTCTCCCCCCAGCGACCTAGCCCCGAAACTCCTGGCAGTGGTCCCCCCCCCTTCCAGCAACAGGCCTCCTTTCCCCGGCAACCGAATTCTCTTCCCTAGCAGCCTTCCCCTCTCCGACGCTGAGCTCATCGCTGCCTTTACACCCGATGAGCACCGATTCTATGATTGGTTACGACAGACCGAAGAGAAGCAAACCAGTCTCATGAATTTGGAGTCAGACTTTGGCGCCTATGGTCGCTTCATCAAGGAGAAATGGTCGAACCAGCAAGAATACCTGGCATACAAGCAGTGGTCTCGGAAGTGGTTTGGCCGACACAACGAGAGAATATCTTACCGCATGTCCGACCAAGAGTTCTTTGATCAACTCCGAAACACCAACTTGACTAGAAACGGGGATCTTGGTCGGCTTAGCTGGGCCCTGAACATGTGTAATGTCCCGATGGTCATCTTAGGCGAAGCCACCTTTGATGGTGTTTTCACCTGCTTCGCTGTTCAGCCATCTTCTAACTTTCTCTTCCCAAGTCCTTCCTTGAGGGAGTCCACACTGACCCGAGACGATTTGACGCATGAAACTGCTCTCGTCCTCAACCTCAAAGTTCTCATCTGCGCGAAGGGACTCCCATCTACCAGAGTTCGTGAGGTCAAAAAAGGAGTGGTGTTGAAGAATGGCCGATCAGTTCCAGACTCGGTCGAACTCGACACCACCAACAACCCAAGGGATAAGGCCAGATTTGTTTTTGCACAACTGGGGGAGCTCTGCTTCTTTGTCGGGGACTGGCAGACTGCACGCACCAAGACTCACGACGACATCGTTGGTGGAACATGGCAGACCACTGGCTTTGAGGTTGTCGCTGAGGTCACCCCCAGAGGTGTTCCTAAAGCGCTTTGGGCCATCTTCAATACTCAACTTCCCACCGAGCCTTTGGGAGACCAAACAAACAGGAGCCATGATCTTGGGGGGGACCTGGGTGGCTGGATCTGTAAGCATCCTTCCACCGGAGCCAAGCACAGCGCTGAGAACAGATTTTTTGCCGCCAGGATCGCGGATAACTTGCTGGATTTTGGGCCCACCAAGAAGCTGAACTTCGAACTCGTCTCTCATACTGAGCCGCTGATTACGCGCGCCATGGTCTACGATGTTCGCCCTGGTGAGCCAGGCATTTTCCCAATGTTGATGGAGGAGGACACGAAGACCTCCAAGTAGCTATCTGGTAAGTTTCAAGATGTAGTTCTGGTGGTCATCAGATGGGCTAATAATCGAAACAGGAGGAGAGCATTCCTTTCCTATCGTTGGCTAAGCCTTTTATTTATTTCTTTCCTATTGCTAATTAAGCATTTCGCAGACGACAAGAAGCAGAGCATGGCGTTGCGGATAATACTAAACCGGCCTCATTATAACTTGTGCACCGGTTCCCATGTCAAAGCGGCTCAATTTCACCTATTTGCCAGACAACAACAGACACATCACACCCTCAGCCACCCAAAATCCCTCTTCGGCCTCTTATATTGTCCATCCTTTCTCACAATCTGGTAACTTTCGTCCCTCTTCTCCCCATACAAATCGTGCATATCCGGTATCGTCTCCTCCACCCCCCGCACCTCCTTGAGCTTCGGTAGCCGCTTACCCTTCTTCTCCATCAGCTCAGCCACCTGCTTGTCCATGAGCCGTGTCTTGCCCTTGACATAGCCGTATAGGCACAGGGACTCGATGTTTGGAGGTAGGAGATCGATTAGACGACGGGCTGGTTTGGACTTGAGGGGTCGCATGTAGTTGACGCCGCGCTCAGTGGGCGTTAGAAGTGTTCCCGGGTCGATACTCAGGTGCTTCAAGCCGTGAAAGTCCGCCAAAGAGCCGAGAGTTGTACGGGGAGGGCCATAGTATAAGATGCGGCGCGGCTTATCTGACCCATTGTCCTCTTCCTCGTCCTCATCTTCGTATTCCTCATCCCCCGTAACATCATTTGGATCAGCCAGGCTCTCTGGCCAAGGCTTCTGTCCTTCCTTGAGATCCGGCCAAGGAAATCTCGAATCAAGTCCTATGCTGAGATCAAGGTCCAAGTTTTCAAGGGTCTCCTTTTGTAGTGCCAGAGCCTCGCCAATCTCCTTGGTCACGACATGAGACGATGATCCATCCCTGTTGTACATGCCGCCTAGCCAAAGAGTAAACTCGCGCAAGGCCCTCGGCGCCTTGAGGATCGTGACCATCGTATCAGTTTCCACATCGCTGTGGGTGATCTCAATCTTGTCGACGTTAGAGGAGCCCGGTTCGACGGGGAGGGACTCGACTTGGTACTCCTCCACGGCGTCAGCGACCAACTCTCTAAACTCTGGAAGTTGATTAAAGAAGAAGAATGGTGCCGTAAAAGTGGCTCGGCCGTACCCGCCGAACCCGTCGTTTCGACCCTCAATCATCTCAACTCGCTTGAGTTTCTGCAAGCAGGGCTGAGGTACTTGGCCCAGCCTCATGGCCTCTAGATACGCCCCTACCATCGAGTGAGGGACATGGTCTCTTCCCCATGGAACGATGAGATCTCCGAGATATAGTGTCGAGATGTTTTTGCACATGGCGAGTATGATGATAGCAGCAGCAGCTGGGAAGCCAAAGCGAAGCTCATGGTTGTCCATGCCGGACATGAGGAACTGTTGTGGATCCGGCTTCTCCTCCAAGGCCCGTCGCTTGCTAGCTAGAGCATCAAGGACATCGCTTTCGATAGAACCTAAGCCTAGGCTGCGCACTCGGGATTCGACCATTGCGTACACAGCATCCGAAATGGGATAAGGCGTCAGAGTTGGGTCCCTGGACCCCCATCTCCAACTAGCAGAGTCGATGGCGAGCTCCTCGACCGAGTCGGCGAGGGAAGGCTGTTCAGCGTATGCAACGATGAGTGGGAATAAGGAGTCATGGTCACCCTGGTTAAATATTTGTATTCTCTTGAACGCGGCGATGGACTCGTTGGCGAGTAATTGCTGAGGGGGCAACGCCATAGTGCAGGAAAAGTGGCGTGGTTGTCGAGTTTTGGTCTCGTTACACTCAAAGACGCTGACGGTGCAGGTTCAATAACTCAAGGTCTTTATTCTCGCTTATTCCCAAAATGGAGATTGCCGAAGGATTCTAGCCAAGACTCGAGCTTGTTGGGGTCTCATGGGTCCTTGCGCTTTCGGGCAATGAAGCGATTCACCCAAGGGGAGAAGCTGCGTCTACGGAGTTGGGCCTGTTTCGTACATCATTTGTATGATTCAAATGGTAATTCTTCTACCGAGTGTGAACTTGTTATTGGGTTCTTTCGATGTCGAAAGGTAGGTAGCCTTCCATTTCATGTGTGGTGGCTTGGGCGCCGAGTTGTCGACGTCTTGGCATGCTGTTGATCAGTTGTACAATTAATTCAGGGTCAAATAATTGACATTGTTGGGCAGCCCGACATACAATCAGCTCATATTGAGGGATGCAAATCACCACGAGCCTTTTCAACAGTTACTCAGGCAAACGATCGCCTCCCGCCAAGCCTCGTTGCCTTATCATCACAGACGTGGCACTCTGTATAAAATCCCACAACTGTGGCTCTCCCCCCTTCAAATGAAAAGTCCTTCACATTTCCGCCTCGCAATGCCTATACCAATACACAAAGATTGGCGCAGACTCATGGACCTGCTGACCTCGATCTTGCCAGGCAGACGTCGTCGCAAGCCGCACAAGCCGCGATACACGGTTGAGAATCCGCAGGTCATCTTCTGTCAAAAGATTCACCCTGATGCTCTCTGTGAGCTTTTGGAGAAAAAGTTTCAAAAGTCGTTTTTTGTGCAGATGCATAATGATGTTTATCGGATTCATGCGCCGAGGCATTTAGCCATGGTGAGTCATTTGTGTGGGAGTTGGAGGTGGTTGTGCTGATGGATTGCCTAGCACGAGTTTGATTGCTGCCGGATCCCATGATGATGCCCATGATGATATGACGAATCGGTTTATGCAGATTGGTTGGATGGCGTTGGGGTTTGTGATGAGAGACGCAAGCATAGTCGCCCGAGGCAAAGAAAAGTGAGATACCAGTACAGAGGCAGACATATCCTCTACTAAGGGAAATCATAAAAATACGATGAATTAATAAAATAATTATGAAATACTTTTATACGGTAAACTAACTCTCTTCTTATGCCAGTCACAATATTAGGATGGCTTAGATGGCTCTGCTATTCTCAATCCCGCGCTTTGCTTGACCTGCATTCATGCAGGTCCACGGTCTTTGTGCATCATCTTAGAGCAAACTCTTAGACATTGTGGGTTGAAAGAGTCGCTGCCTGTTAATACACTTCACTTGTCAACCAACACCAGACTTGGCAGTGAGGCTCTGTGTGTGGCAACAGGGGCTGCGCCTCAGCCTTCTCATTCACTCCTGCATGAGACGTCACTGCTTCTGTGACAGGAGATCTACCTTGCATTTAACTCCTTCTCTTCTTGAAAACCTGAACCCTTGACTGTTACGCACTCGCATATGCAGTCAAATCGTGACCTTCATGTCTCAACACCGCGATTCGGGATCGTCGCAAGGCCTCCTGACAGTCCGACCCCAAGAGACGTCTAGCGGAGGCGCAGGCCTCGCTGTCATTAGGGGAAGGGCAGTCGAGGACCTTCCGCTTAGACTTGCACGACCTGGAGCTCTATCAGCTCGCTCTGGTCTTGCTACTGCTACACCACCTGGGACCTATCAAAGGTTTATGCTGGAGCATCTTGCAAAGACTTTTGGCGATGAACATTTGTCGTCCGCGGGACCTAGCAGTGCTGAATTTTATTCCACAGGCGGTCAGTTCGCTGACTTCAGCCGCGAGCGCGAGAACAGCACGGCGGACACCGTTCTTGGAGGTATGATACTTGACTTCTCAACTCGGAGTGAACTGGACTAACAGGCACAGATATCGACGCAAGACTACGTCAGCCGGGCCTGATCCACGAGATTGAGATAGACCACGAGGCGGAATCTCTCAGCCTTGAGCAGCCGGGAGAGGCTGAACCAAAAGAAAACCCAGAACCATCGCAGAGAGAGGCCGTCGATCTCAGCTGTGTCAGAAACGATTTGACGGCACTGGTTACGAAACATGGGTGTAACACATCCTTCTTTTCCTCATGCACCGGAAAATTCCTCTCCGACGTTCCTCTCTGGCGCTACATGGACCAGCCCAAGGTGAGGGCTATTCTCGATCAGTGTGGCCTTGAAGGAGTTTCGGACGATGAAAAGGATTGGTTGGCCTCCAAGATCTGCAGCAAGCCGCGGTCAAAGACGGATATCGGATTCAAATCGTACCGCAAGATCCTCGCACTCCTGATTCGCATTCAGAAACAGGAACAGATTAGACGGTTTGTCGATGAGGAGTTACATGACGGTTTACTTCCTTTGAAGCAGGTCGACGGCCCTGGCGGGTGTGTTCAGCTTGTTCTTGATGAGAGGAGTGGCCCTCATCCATGCTTTGCGGACTGGGATCATGAACATATCGATGACTTTGCGTGGAAGCAATGGGAGATGTGCGCGCCCTTCTTCAAGACTGAAAACGACGATCTTCGACATTATATCTTTCCCGGAGGTATCGCTATTCCACTTATCCCAGCTGGTGAGGGGCAGGTCGAGGGTGCAGGAGGACATGTCGCCAAAGTTCAGCTGCCTGAAGCGCACGGAAACCTCAGAACCCGCCAGGTGAGTATCCCACAGACTTTTCAGTTCTATCTGCTAACCTATAGGCAGACTGGCGAGAGAAAGCAACTTTTTGCTGTAAAGAAACTCAAGAGCTCCGACCGCGGCGCCTTTGAGGCCGAGGCCCATGCCCTGGGTCGTCTAAACAAGATCAGAAAGCAGCACGAACAAGAGACGAACGAGAACACGAAGCACATTTCCATGATAGCGGCGACATTTGAGATTGAGTCTGGAAACATATTACACTTCTATCTCGTCTTCCCCTGCGCCGACGGCAACCTCCGCGAGTTCTGGAACACGTACTCGACGGCACAAAACCCAGAGCACGTGTACGCTCTCTCTCGTTGGATGGCAGAGCAGATCCACGGCCTCGCAAGTGCTTTGAACATTCTTCACGAGTTCTACGCCCACAGAGCTGAAGATGACGATGACCCCAGAAATCACGGCATCCACGGTGACATCAAGCCCGAAAACATCCTCCGCTTCACAAACTGGGACGGCGACCCAGGAAAGCACGGCGTCCTCCAACTCGCAGACTTTGGTTTAACAAAGTACCACCACACGGGGACAGTCAACCACGTCGATCCACACATGCGGTTCCACCCCTACTGCGCCCCCGAGGTGCAGGCCAACTGGAGGACGAACCAGTCGCTCGACACGTGGGCCTTGGGCTGCTTGTTCTTTGAGTTTTGCCTCTGGGTGGTTTTTGGGAATGAGGGGCTTAGGGGGTTTGATGAATCGAGGACAGTGGTTAATTCTGACGGTAGTATGACAGTTGGCATGCTGTATGAGATTCATGGGTATGGGACCTCGGGGTGTTGGCCATTTCCTCGGGTCAACAAGAAGATTACCATTCATGAGGGTGTAGTTCAGGTACGACGCCCCGATATCGTATTGCTTCTGATACTGACAGTTTGTAGTGGGCAAAGAAGATACATGGATTACCTTGGGTTCCCAAGTTCATCCATGATCTCGTCGACATAGTCGTCACCGACATCCTCGTCCCCCGCAACGACTCCGGCGAGCATCCCACTTCACTCAACGACGGAAGGGGATCATCACAGTCATCTTCTCCCCGAAGCGCGACTTCCCAAGAGTCCCGAGCTTATCTACCCATGAGGCGAAACACCACAGTGCGCTCCGAGCCATCCCGAGTGCCTCCCCCAAGAAAGAGGTTCTGGTCTACGGATTTGCCCAAGAAGCGAATCAGTGTGTCGGAGCTCTGCAAGAAACTTGAGGACATGGTTGATCAGGATGATTGGTATTTTACTCGGGGGTTCAGCTACGACATGGCGACTTTTAAAACGGCGAGGCCTTTTAGGTATGTGAGACAAAAGGGGAAGCGTCCTCCCCTCGGCGTCAAGGTGTAAGATCCGCGGTCACATCACTTGTCATCAAAAATTACAATCCCAGTGGAATGTACATTGGTTGGGCTTGGTAGTTGGGAACAAACAAGGACGATCTGTTGGCATGAGCGTCACTCTAGAACAGAGGGCATGGGGAATTGGCAAAAGTGTAACTCATTATCGTGTATCATTAGGGCTCATACATCTCAGTAGCCTCGATAGTAGCTTGGACTGTTACCCGCAGCTATGCTGTTGATCATGGCCACAACGTCCTACATCTTTCAGTTCACGATGCTATTGAACAGGGGGACAAGACTTACTGTGGTCAGGCTCTGCCTCACGTAAAAGTCATATCTATCCGTGAGAGGAGCATTCTGTAACCGTCAGTAAACAGCATTCGAACCCCAATCAGCCATTCACGTACATCAACCTTCCACTCTCCAACACCCAACACCTTGTCAAACTCATGCTTGGTCCGGTAGGGGTCAAAAGAAGACGAGTGTATAACCACGTCAGGTTGAAGGATCCATTCCGGACGCTTACTCCGACCAAATCTCCATGATGTCATGTTTCAGATTCCTTTTTTTTTTTCAGAGTAGGGTCGTATGTTTTTGAGGCAGAGGAGGCGGTGTCGATGTCAGTTTGCCTGAGGTGGACATTTGCCTGGTTAAGTAGGCGACGAGACATGCCCGGTTTCTACAAGGCTCTGCGTCTCGCATCGAGAATGGTTTCACTAGAATGCATCTGGTCTCGCTACGTGTTCGACATTCGTTGAACAAACATGGCCTCGGCGAGAATGCACCTCGGCCTAAGCAGACAAACCACAGTAATCGGGCGAGTCTATCGATTGAGGCTCTGCAGAATATTGTCTGACCTGCTTCATGTCGGCTCCCGTGGGGAACAACCTGCTTTACTCGACGCTGTCGTCTCATTCGTCGAGTCGAGAGGCAACTGACCAGGGTCTCTGCAGCCATCCAGTACGCCTTGTGCTGCCTTTAAAAGCCTTGTCACGAGCTGCTGAGATTACTTGCCGTTTCAAACTCCTGTTGTATACTGCCATTTCTAGCCGTTATAAGCTATCTTTGCAAGCTCTGACAAGCTGACGTTGTAAGCCGTCGTCACGAGCTGTTGAAAGCGACCGTTACAAGCTGATATTGGCTACCTCTTCAAGCTTTTGCAACGTTCTATATAACGTCTGTTCAAAATTCCGTCAATATTTGGAACAATTTCGGTTTGGGTCGCAGTTCCTTGCGGCTTTGCAGTTTTACCCAAAGTGCGACCGCAACTCAGCCTGATCTGCCTCTTTCGCGAACCACTGCACTTCTGAGGCTGTGTCGAGGCATTCTCCGCTCAACAAATATCTTTTGACGCAGCCTGAATTATCCGTCATCTACATCCTTCAACCTCGCGACAGTTATGGCGTTGAAGAAGCAGTACGAGATGGATCGCGCCTGGAGGGACTTTGAGCCCGCGGATGAGTCCATCAGTCACCTCGACGGACCGTCTTATGGAGAGTCATCAAAAAGCTGCTTTTCAATTACGAGCGATAGTCTCTTATCTGTAAGACCTTGCCCATGCTGTTGTTGATTGTGCTAACGATGCGCAGACCAAGAACCTCAATCATTATCGAGAGATTCGGGGTGAACAAGACTGGACGTCATGGAAGACAGATGTAAGCTCTCATTGTCCTTAGCACCCTCCAATTCTTTAGAAATTCATCGAACAATGTCGCTTCAAGTCGATGTCACTGACTGACCCATCTCAGTGTGTTCCAGCCGTCACCAGCACATCCAAGCCATCCTTCTCCCTCCTGTTAGTACACCCATTAGCATCGTCATTGTATTTCTTCTAACAATTTCTCAGAATGTGTCCTCGGAAGGAAATCACCGAGGCCGACCCTAAGGTGTTCTCACGAGTCCAGCATTATCGGATGGCCCTGTCCTGGATCCCCATTCAAAAGACCAAGTTCAAAGATGTCTTGACGCGAATGCACGTACCCTCAGTCTTCATGGACATGGTCAAGCGACCTAGGACCATCTTCAAGAAGTTGAAGAGCTCTGTGCAAGGCCAGCCCTGCGAAGGTAAGTCAAACTTAATTGTGGTTGCCATCAGCTCACTCACCAGTCCAGTGTACATACTATCCGTGGACTCGATATTGACGCAGTACACGGCCATGAGCGTCACCTACTTTCCCAATACCCAGCAAGTCTTTGGCATCTTCCTAGGATACGGTTCTCCCGACGACATCACGAACATGGCGTCGAAGCTCTTCAACAACAGGGGCTTCATCGACAATCCGTTTGTTCTAATATCCGCCTTCCTAGAGCTCGAGAGGAAGCACCGTCTAAAGCAAGTAGACGACATGATTGATGGGCTAAGAATCAAGATTAGCAAAGGCCAACACCTCCAGAAGCCCGATGAGAAGACTTCTGACGATCAGCCCGAGACCTTTTACGAGTTGTACAATCAGGTCGGCGTGCTAAGATCTCAACTCAACATGTGGAAGCTACAGCTCGACAAGCTTCTCAGCGCGTGTCCGAATCTCCCCGCATTCAACACCCTAGGCACCGAGGGCTTTGTGCTCGAGCCTGCAGACTACGTCACCGAAGTCCGAGAGATCTTTGAGGAGAGTGCCATGAGATGCGAAAACGTCATGCAGGCGACCTCACTTGCCTTTCAAAAGGCTTGCCTCCAAATTCCTCACAGAAGATGAACCGTATCTAACAATCACAGGAACTGGCTGAAGTTGCACGCCAAGACTCCAAAGTGGCAATTGGCGATGCTCAGCAGATGAAGGCAATTGCACTTTTAACGATGTTTTTCCTCCCGGCCACGGCAGTCGCGGTAAGTCTCCCACTTCAAACAATATGAGAAATGTCACTGAGAAGCCAGGGCTTTATGGACGCACCCGTGTATGACTGGGAGGGCAAGGGCCACTACTTTTGGTACATCGCAGGACCTCTTACTGGGGCGGTCATGCTGATGTACTTTGTGTGGACAACCGTGCTGAAGACGAGATGAACTGTTGGTTATGTACCTGTTCTGTCACCCCGCACACGACAGGGTTGCATTCGGTTCCCGCGGGTGTAATCATGAATGGAGGCAATACCTAGAACAGTAATCAACTCCCGTATGCTTTTCTTTTTCTGTTGAGGTGAGAACTCTAAGTTCATCTACCGTGAAGCCAAGAATACAACTCTTCGGCCGAGAGAGGGCGGAGTCGGCTCCGGTGTGTGTTTTGTTACGAAAGCTTCAAAAGTGGACTCTTCAAAACGGTCAAACATTTATTGTCCGGGATGTTCGGTTGATGGTCATCCAAGCCTAGGCTTTGCACCCCTTGACGATGTCACCTGGAGCGGCGTCCTCGGGTGTCCGGAGTCTCTTCCAAGAGTGTAGCAACATACCGAGGCTTGCTGGGGATGTCTATGCCCGTCGAACAAGGGGGAATGATTACGAATCGAAAAAAAGCAACAGTTACGTATTCAATCCGTCTAGAAACAAAACGGAAAGAAAAGACTGGTGTTCCAAATCAAGGCGTCTTAGCCGCTCTTGGAGAAGCCCCCCGAGCCTCGGTATCCGTGTCCGCCCCACCGCCCATCGCCGGGGAGGCGAGGGGTGGCTTTTTTTCAGCTGGAGAATGTAGATCCCCGACTTGACCGGGCGGCCGATGGTCTCCCCGGGGATATATCCTGATGGGAATAGCGTCCGTGATATGTGGCACTCCGGGCCTTGAAGGCGGGGCCGAGTAGCTAGATGTTTCTTCCTACGTAGTAGGGGGGAAGCGGAGGTTGAGTTGTGAGGCTGGTTGGAGGTACAAAAGGATTGCCCCCCTCGACGTCCTCGGTTCTAGTCGTACTGATACTCGTGTCAAGGTTGGACTTGTAACGAACGACGAGCCTTTAGTACAACCTGCTGTGCACATTCACTTGCATCTGAACTATACGTTTCACCACATTGCCCAACATGGCTCGCGATAACCTCTCCGTCCTGCTCGCTGAGCGTCCCACCACAGACATCATCCCCGGCCAGACATTCTCCCAAAAGACTGCCCCCGCTCCTACGCCGTCCGACCTCAAGGATGGACAGATCCTCGTCGAGACTCTCTACCTCTCGCTAGACCCTGCCATGCGAGGATGGCTGCGAGGTAACAGGACTTGAACCCTTACTTGATCGATCGTCTAACATGCCTCAGATGCTCGATCCTATCTTCCTCCCGTTCAGATCGGTGAGATAATGCGAGGTGCCTGCGCTTGCCGCGTTCTCGCCTCCAAGAGCAAGCTCGCCAAGGAGGGTGATATCGTTGCTGGCTTCGCGGGATGGACAGAGATCGCCATCCTCCCCGAAGGCCGCTTTGAGCCCCAAGCCAACTTCCCCGGCGTCCAAGAACCTCATGACATGCTCTCAGCTGTGGGCACTACCAGCCTGACAGCATGGGTTGGCATGGCCCAGATCGGCGACCCCAAGCCTGGTGAGCTCGTTGTTGTGTCTGGAGCTGCTGGCGCTACTGGTAGCGTTGCTGGTCAGATTGCAAAGATCAAGGGCGCTAGAGTTGTGGGTATCTGCGGTAGCGACGACAAGTGTCGATGGCTCACTGAGGAGTTGGGTTTCGACGTGGCTCTCAACTACAAGGCCGAGGACTTTAAGAAGAGGTTCGACGAGGCGACCAAGGATTACATTGACGTTTACTACGACAATGGTAAGTCAATCGACCCTCTCTGAAACTCAACACTAACATCTATCAGTCGGCGGCGACATCCTCGACATGTGTCTCATGCGAGCCAAGGAGCACGCCCGCTTCGTCGAGTGCGGCATAGTCAGCCAGTACAACGCCGCCAAGCCCCAAGGACCCCGAGCCTTCTCGCAGATCATCACGATGCGCATCAAGATGCAAGGCTTCATCGTTCTAGACCACGTCAAGGAATACCCCCGCGCACGAGCTGAGCTAGCAGGCTGGATCGCAGAGGGCAAGCTAAAGAAGACCGAGACCATCGTCAAGGGTGGGCTCAAGGTTGCCGAGCAAGCCTTGGTGGATCTTTACAAGGGGATTAACACGGGTATGTTTTTGCTGTGTGCTTTTTGTTTTGTTGGGTCAGTTGAGCTAACGATTTTTGATAGGCAAGATGATTGTCGAGATTAAGAATCCCAATGAGAGCCCTTCGAAGCTGTAATGGAACTTGTATGACAGAGATTTGAGATACCTAGGGATGTATAGATAATGATTATGTCAATGACCTTGAAGCCATCGACGATTCGTTCACATCGGAGTGTATGCTCCGGATCAACTGACGACATTGTTAACGAGCCATATCGAATGTCACTTCTAACCTGTCCAAACAGCCAAATCACTGACAGTATAGCATCTCTCTATCATGGACCGAGGCATATTTTGTGCCAGTACAGCATCGCGAAACTCCCTCTGCCAAGTGTCCAGGGTAAGTCGAACCGAGGAAAAACCCTTCAACACCATCTCGACCTTTCACAATGAAGCCATTTTTATCAACCCCCCACGAGCGGCCCCGATCCCAGCAGCTCAATCCCTACTAGCGAGCCACATGAACCCCCTCTAGCCAAGGATCCGTCGTCTGCAGCTGAGGCTTAAAACGGCCTGCAGCGGTTCTTGGTCTCTTTGATCCCATTCGCAAAGTGACGTAAAAATTCACTCAAGTCGCCAAATATCATATCAGCCTTTTTTTCTTGGGCTAGTCGGATCCTGGTCGCGGCGTAAAAAAAAAATGTTGCGTGGTTTTCTACCATCATGAATTTATATCGCTCTCTCATGATACCTTCATCTTCTCGCCACATCAACTTCCATTGTCTGGTATCGCATCATGGGCGCACACGAAACTCACCATACCGACAGCGAAGCTGCTGTCGGGAACAAAGATGAAGCCATCGCCATTGTCGGAGAGGAGCAGCATGCCATCGATCCTGTGGTGGCTGCCCGCGCCGTGAGAAAGATTGACCTGTTTCTCATCCCCGCCATGATTGTCGGCTGTATGTGCCTCACCTCACCTCGATAGAGTCGTAACTAATCTTGTAGATGGCCTCGTGTACTACGACAAGGCGATTCTAGGCTCTGCTGTTCTCTTTGGCATGACTGCCGACCTCGACCTCACCATCGTGGATGCTTCAACTACGCCCCCAACAGTCGACACCCGACGTCTCAGCTGGGCCACTTCGCTCTTCTACTTTGGCATGCTGGCTGGTCTGTACCCCATGACATTCGCGCTCCAGCGCTTCAACATCGGCCGCGTCCTCGGTGGTGTCGTGGTCGTCTGGTCTGCCATATGTATGCTCACTGCTGCTGTGACATCGCACCAGGGGTTGTATGTACAGCGCTTCTTCCTAGGCTTTGTCGAGAGTATCATTCCTACGGGATTCATGTGCATTGTGTCTGGGTATTATACACAGACTGAGCAGTCACTCCGACAGAGTTGGTGGTTCTCTTCGACTGGCATCTTCACCATCATCGGAGGCGCACTCAACTATGGCTTTGCGCAGATTACGGGTGGTGGCCTTAAGAGATGGCAGTACATCTACCTCCTCGCAGGATCTCTAACCTTCCTCTTCGGTCTTTTCTGCTTCGTCATGCCCAACTCACCCGTGTCAGCCTGGTTCCTGACAAAAGAGGAGAGATTCGCTGCCGTGGAGCGTCTCCGACATGGACAAACCGGCGTGCGATGCACAACCTTCAAGACATCACAACTAAAGGAAGCCGTCCTCGACGTCAAGATCTGGCTCGTGGCACTTATGATGGCATCCGCATACACCGTCAACGGCGCCGTCAGTGGATTTGGACCCCTAATTGTGTCGACCTTTGGTTGGAGCACCCTCCATTCGATCCTCTTCCAATTCCCCCTCGGAGGACTCTGCTTCATCGTCATCCTCCTCACAGGATGGCTAGGCACAAAGTTCAACAATATCCGCATCTTCATGCTCATCTTCACTTGTCTGCCTGTCATTGCTGGATGTGCTATCATCTGGAAAAGTGAGTGGTCGTACCGTGCTGCGGCTCCTGTGGTGGGATACTCCATAACTGGCTTCTTTGGCGGAACTGTGAGCCTTATCATTACTATTGGCATGTCCAACGTTGCCGGACATACTAAGAAGAGTTTCATGGCTGCCACCATCTTCGTGGCTTATTGTGTTGGAAACATTGTTGGTCCTCAGCTTGTTTGGAGCCAGACCAAGAACGAGCACTACCCAGCTCTGTGGCTTGGTTTGATCATCTGGTAAGTCCATGTCCATCTTGGTTTACTCAAGTGTCTAACGACTATAGTTACATCATCTGCATCCTCGCATCGACTGCTCTCTATTTCGTCCTGCGCAATGAGAACAAGAAGCGAGATGCCGTCCCCGGAGACGAAGCTGAACGAGCCAAGCTAGCATTCCAGGACTTGACCGACAAGGAGAACCCCTACTTCCGCTACGTCTACTGAGATACCCCAAAAGTACTGTTTGAGAGAGAGAGAGAGAGAGGAAAAGTACATGCGCTTGGCATCTAGCCCGCAGCTATTATCATACGCATAATCTATATCTGTAATGCCTACCCCAACGCCTAAACATTCTACCAACATGATACACCGCTCAAAAGATCCTCTTAATGCTGGGTCCTACCCATTGCACCTCTGAGCAGTTTCTCTTGTTCCTCCACTGCTCAATCCTATCCGTCATCCATCCCGACTTGAAGTCGACCCATCGATCTTCACGATCTGGAGGTGGAGGGATAACGTTGCCCTTGTCGTCCTTGACCTCGGGCTCGATGATCTTTTCTGGTCCTCTCGCATCGCCGACTCTAAAGGATTTGGAGAGAACGCATTTCTGCTCATCTCTTCCTCTCCAGTTGAACTGAAGACACTCGTCGTTGTCACTGCAGTACGACCCGCAGGCATCAAACGAGTCAATCTTTGCTTCAGGGGGGGCAACCCAGAAATCCCACTTCCCATTGTCCCAGTTGTCGGCTACCTTGCGGTCACCTGGGTGATGGAACCTCCAAACATCCGAGTAGAGCAACGGCCGCTATACATAGTCAGTGTGTGAAACAACAAAGGTACCATCTTAACTTACGCCGAGCTTCCTCTGGCCAAACTCCCATCTCCAGACATCCACCATGTCCTTTGGCTGGGTCTTGTGCAACGTCATCATAGGCTGGCACCAATACTTGTCGCTAAACGGGATGCTATGCAGGGGATGCGGGTTGAAGAGCGGCCAGTATCCCCGCAACGGCACGCTCACGTTCCACAGCGCCCAGCCGACGACGCTGTCGCCGCAGCAATCATCGCGAAGCATGGGAAGCCACTTTTCCGGCGCCGGAGGTTCAATGTACTGTCCGTAGGGTGTCGTCTTGCGCACTAGGAGGGCCTTGACGGCGCCGCGGCTGAGGACAAAGCCAGGCCCGCCGTTTGCGAACCATGTCTTGATGTCCTGCTTGACGTCGTGGGTTCCCGGCGAGGGAGAGCCCATGTAGAGGGGCGCATCGGGATCGAAGGTTTGGAGGAATCGGAAGGCGTTGTCCCAAAAGACATATCTGAAGTAGTTATAAGCGCGAGTATAGAAATAGCCATCAGGAGCACAAACGTGTCTGTCTCAAAGAAAAAGTAAAAGTCCTTGTTGGGCTTGGTCCTCCATGCGCGCTCGATCATGGGCAAGAACTTGAACTTGTCCATCCTCCAGCCATTGATGCGCGCAGTTGCCTCCTTGTCCACATCGAGTGTCCCATTGTTACGCATCTCCTTCTGCCAGATGTAGTTTATAAAATCGGGATTGTCGTGGTAGTAGAGCTCCGGCAGGTCGGCTAGCACATCGATGACCTGATGACCTCGCACCTCCTCGTCCAGATCCGAGTATACGAGGAGCTCATCCTTGCCAAAGCAAGCGCTGACGCTGTCAAACTGAGCGTCGATCCTGTCTTTGGCGTCGGCGTGGCCCAGCTTGAGGACAGGCTGGATGGTCTGAAGGAGATGCTTTGGAAAGCTGGCGCATAGCTCGTTGGTGGTCTTTTCGGCGGGATCGATGGAGACGGGGAAGAATGAGCTCGTGGTAGAGAAGGAGTAGTACTCGGAGACGCCATAGCTGCCGTGGATACGGCTCCAGAAGACGAGGATCAAGAATATGACGGAGCAAGAGCCAAAGATGGCCATGCGACTGAATCGCTTGTTGAGCATCATCCGCCGGGTGCCGATCGGGCCGGCGGGGGTCCAGAGGTTAGGCATGGAAGCTGTCGCTCAAACATGGCACTGAGGCCCGGAGAGCAGGAGACTTTTCGAAAGGTTGCTCGGTCGCAAGTTGAACAGAACGAACGTGGAAGAAGAGGCATCGCGGGATGGATGAAGCGGGCAGGGATGTGCTCCAATCGAGACAGGGAACGTCTAGCGCGATAGGGGGAGTCCGCTGGAGGTCCACTAAAGTAACCTCTAGGGCCTGTAGAACCTTGTTTTGGACCTTCAACTTTGTTAGAGACAGGGTGTTGTAGGATATCTGGCCCCTGAAATTATTTTATTCTGAGAAATTTGCAGATCAATAAGAACCAGTCTCATAACGGAGCCAAATCATTGTCTGAAGGCAGGTCTGTCATGATGTTCCTCGAGGATAAGTTTGGCTTCACATTCCTGCCCCGAGTGCCAAGTCTTGGTCATCTTCTCTGGAGCTACAAGGAAAAGTAGGATGCTCAAATTCTGGTCATCTTGTGAAACGTGAGAATGAATAGTCTATCTGTGAATCAGTTTCAACTCCTTTTCCTGTCCTCGATGGACATTACTCCACATCCTGTGGATCACGACCCTGCGCATTGCGAGCTCTGAGTCCTGAATTCCCAGACGCAGTGCGGAAGACAGAGCCCGATGAAGGATTCTCATGAAGCGTGATGCCATTCTCTCCTTCACGAGACCCCCCGCTTGACTGGCACTCTTGCGCAACAACTCTCTTGGACTCCCTGGCCGACCACCTCTTCTTGATCCATGGGAGGAAGTTGTAGTATCCTCCGCAAGCAAAGACACCACACCAGAGAACAAACTCTGTGGCGTATATGACGATCCCGAGGTAATCGAGTTCCGGCTGGAAGAATACAGACGCGAGGGAAAAGACATCGCCAGCTGCGTCGATGGCCACGAATAGGAACGAGATGCCGCGCACTGTTCGGTGAATCCAGATGTCCCAGTAGTGACGCAGCACGCCCGCCGCGAGAAGGGCTGCAGAGAGAGAGGCCATGAGGATCATGGGCCATTCAATGTCTTTGGACTCGGGGATGCGCAGGGCAATGATGAGGCCTGCTTGAATTCCCCCCATGACGGCTGCGATGGGGAGGACGACGAGGAGTGATCTGTATACACTCCATTTCTGATCATAGTCAGTTCCCTGCGTGAACAGTTACTTGGATTATTTTCTTACTCTCTCATAGTAGTAGCATTGAATCCAAGTGACCAGACTCAAAAGTGTCAAGATCTGGGGCTGGATACGCAGGGCGATATTGTACTCCTTGACGATGTTGTAGACACCAAGAGGAACACCCGCCCAGGCCCAGAGCATCATCATAGATGGCTGTAGACCAGTCGCATTATGCCGACGATAATTCACGACAATTTGAGGAATCAACTAGAAGTTCGGTTCGTTAACCAATGTTTTACTCTCATGTCGTCTCATGACAAACCTGGATCGACCAGCAGACCTACGCGACGTTAGCAACGAACCTCAACAGTAGGGAAAGGAGAGCATCTTACGGCTCCTAGAGTGCCTAGGACATTAGCAGCGACAGGAACATCCATTTTTACCTTACAATATTGATTGTAACGGGGAGAAAGATCTGAGCGCAGTCGCGAGATAAAGATCACGTTCAAGGATTCGGAGCTCCGAACCGGAGAAGCGAGATGGGCAAAATGGGCGCGCCAAGAGATGTTAGGCCGCACTAACAAAATAGGTGATAAGCTTAACATCTAACTCCAACGCCCGTTATCGGGGCCTCATAGAGTGAATCATGATTCTATAATACTAGATTGAGCTGGTTGACGCGATCTTCGGTGATGGGTTGGTTCTTGGGTGCTGCAGGTGCTTGCTTGGCAACACCAAGGCACATCACGCACCTCTCTTTATTAATACACTTTGGATAGACCCGTCGATCAAATTAGCATGGCATTCTGGAAGGCAAAATGTTATAGGCTGTGTCTGGGCTGCGTTTAGGCATCAAATATGCCTTGCAGGGCATTCCATCCTCCCAGGTGCCGAGTTTGCCGGGCGCTGCGAAGGATCTTGTGAACTCGACCGGCTCGCTGATTCTTAAATACAAGATGATGTGTGTAGTTTGGCTTAATAAATAGTAATTATTGAATCCTTCTGCAAGGAACTCGTGCCATTCGCGTGGACCTTTATGCTGCCAATTCGCATCATGAAGCTCACCTCATCCTTCTAGAACTTGCGGCAAACGGCCTTGGACGAAATACGGCCTCAACGAGGCGCAGTTGTTTCAACTCCATGAATCGCATTCGCGTACGGATCGACGGATCCGAAACCCTGTTCACGTCAACTCAATGTGGAGCGACACAATAACTATAACTACACGCTCTCGCACGTATTGAGCCGAAATCTTGGCATCAACATCGAGCAAATATGGAATGCAAGTTGCTTCACATTTTCACGATACTGGCCTTGTTCGCTTTCCCTGCGGCTGTTGGCTGGTTCAGTGTCCTCTCTTGGGCTGAAACCGTCTCCGTTGCTAGGGATGCATGGGGATTACTCTCTTGGTCCAATGTGCCCTTCTATCATCAAGGCACAACTAGTAAGTAAACAAGATGTTGTGACAGGAGGTCATATGTTAATATGCCTAGATCCTTTCCCTGAGCAGTCCAGATACTCAGTCAAGGAGTATGTGAATTCGATCCTCGGGTCAATCAACACTCCAGCCCCACGGCTCGAGTGCCCAGTACCAGATGCTAAACGATACGAACCCCTTCGGGATCCTCCCTTTGCAGTGCCAGGAATCGACTATATCTTTGCCGTACGTGTGGTGAAAGACGTAGACCAGTTGCCCACACTCCTCGGCGCCGTTCTCAATGCCATGATGCTTCTAGGACCATACCGTTGCGCCTTGACAGTCATTAGCAGCGGCTGGAGACCACAGATGGACGATGTGCTGGAGGAATTGCGACTTGGCATGGAACACCTGGGTGCAACTTACAACTACACCTCGTTCGCCTACGGCCCTCGCGTTTATAAACATCGCAATCAGGCGATAGGCGCTGTGCGTCATGCCAGGAAGGAGGTGTCAGAAGACGCGACAATTGTCTTCCTGGACGACGTGGAAATTTGTAGTGAGGATATTCTCGAGTTGATTCTCCAACGGGAGAATCTGGGAGCCGACATGACATGCGGCATGCAATGGACTCTCCACAAATCTAGCGACACTCCCTTGTTTAAGAACGACGGAACTTGTCGAGATATGCAGGGGGACAAGTTCGGTCACGTCGCGCCTGGGGAGTGGACTCAGGGGACGGATGTCAAGGAATACTTCTGGAAATCCTCCAAAGACCAGGCTCGGTTTGACGAGAAGCGGCCCTTCCAGGTATTCTCCTGCTGGGGTGGTGCAGCAGCCTTTGCGGCCTCTACCTTTACTCGACTTGAGCAGACGTTTAGACTGCCGGTAAAGGGGGCAGAGTGCACTCAGCCAGACACGAGACTATTCTGCAAAGACATGTGGTCCCACGGTCGAGGAAAGATTGCAGTCGTTCCCAGCGTCAACGTTGCCAGACGCCAGGGCGATGACTTCAATGTCAAGAAGAGCATAGGGTTCACTGCAGATCTGGTGCGGGGACAGGACCCCAAGGGAGATCGGATCGCCTGGGCGAAGGAGCCGCCTAAGGATGTGCTTTGCTCCAAGAAGAGGTGGGAGGCGTGGGATGCGGGTTTGCCTTTGGATGATCCGTGGGATTATGAGCTGCAGGAGGAGGTTTCATGATTGAAAGGAGTGAATGAAAGGATTAGACTGTACTTGTTAGGACTGAGAATAGCCAGAGCTTGTAGATGAAAGTGTATGATGAACAGGAGCATGATCGTACATATGAAGTAGCCCAAGCCTTGTCTTCACTTAACCCCCCAGAACCCCCTGTGCCCCTTCGACGAGATCTATCTCGAAACATTTCTTTCCGCTGAATTAAAGGGACTGCTGAATTAAGTACCCGTTAACCAGCACCATAGCTGCCGAATCTTGACCAACCGCTTCTGAAGCCGACGCGCGTCCTTGCTCCACTGCCCACGATCTTCGAATACCACGTTGGTTAGCCGACTTGTTGGGCCTCCCTTGTCTCCACGCGGCACTGGTCCCTGCGGCTTAAAACTTGATCTGGGGTAAACAACTACAGTCGATGCATGCCGGATCGGCTCGAAGTTCCCTCGGTTCCTTAGTTTGGGGCCAGGGTTGACATCGACGCCGGCGACAGGGGCAAATCACTGAGGTTATTCCCGAGGGTAGTGCGAGCATCAATATGATGTATGGGGCAGTGACACGTCTTAGACTCACCTGCATCAATTATAGTACGATTCCCGTTCGTATCGTGCCTTCTTGCTATGCTGACTTGCATCATGTCAGGTTTCAATGGTAATGGAGCCGAGTACATTGATCAAGAAAAAATACGAGGCACCCGAGGGGTAGCGTGTAGCACTGGCTTCTCTAAATACCTTAAAATGGGTACCTTGGTAAGATGTAATGATTTCTATCTCTCTTGTTTAGTATTTCACTGACGTGTTTCTATTACACCTTAATAGTCACCCTCGGCTAGGATACACAGGTTTGTGCCCCGGCACCGGGCGTTTTTCCTGGCCTACGTGCCAAGCAAAACAAACAGTTTGTGGCAATATGGGGAATGACCCTTACAGAATATGATTATTGTCATCCAATCCTTGAGATGATGCCGTGGCTTCTTGTACGCGGTGTTCGCGGTATCCTTCCGAGATCGACAAAGACTAGGATCAAGCCGCGTCCGAAGTCGCTCTTCTCCTATTTTAAAAACGAGGGTGAGAACTAGCAGGATGGAGCCTATAGTCTGTATGTAGAGGGGTATATCAGCTAGGGTTGTGTGACTGTGATCCGACTAGCCTCTCTGTGAGGTCCTAAACACAGTGAGGGTCTTGGATAGAAGGTTCAGTTGGTATAACAGATTCAAGTCCAATACAAGAACTTTTTAGAATACAAACTGCGTTTGAAAGAAGATTATGGACCCATCCTCAAAAAGATGATGGTAGTAAGACAATGTGTCTCCCAGCAAACATATCCTTCACCTCCAGGACACCATTTAGGTATAGCCATTACCACCCCACGCCCGTTCAACAAGGGTCCAAGACCCAAGACCTCGGCTGAACCGCTCTTGTACAGACATGGATGCTAACGAGTTTCCTCTTGAAGATAAGCGGGCCGTCGTGGCGTGACGACGGACGGACTGCACCCGTAGATCGGGAAGTGGTCTTGGCCATCTCCAAGGTTGCTCTTTTGCATCACTAGGTGCGTTATAAAACGTCGAGGTGTGGTTCTGCCTGGCTTGGCGGGTGGTCGAACTCGTGGATCATGGCTGGGCCAGGGACATGTGGGAGTTGGCTATAACCAAGTCGCTGGGTTAATACAATGATATGTCTTTGTCTTTGATCGAGTGATCGCTCTTCTTAAGATGGTAGAAGAACAGCGAACAAAGGCGAGACGACAGATCTCTACCAAGCACCCAAATCGACTGTTCGACAACAAAGACATGAGAAACTACGAGGGTCCAAGATGGAAATTCGCCTAGTTACCTTCTTGGACTAGACAACTCTGGTTCGTCGTAACCGAGAGCGGAACCCATACAAAAAGTTGTTCCGCGGCTCCGGTCCATCCTTATTAGTGCACCTATTTCGTCTCCAACGGACTTTGAGCGGACTTTTGATCTGATAAGCAAAGGTGGCAAGCAATGACCTTGTTCCTTGCCGTTGACCAGAACAAGTTAAAGATCTGAGGCTCAGGACAGCTTGGGAAACCCGTGTGCGCGGTACCATCTTGCAGCTGAACACACTATTATGACAAGGAAACCACCTGTTGGAGGACAAAGCGCTTATCTGATCCGAGACTGGTGTTGAACCATGCTAGTTCTCGACAGCTCAGTGCCTGAGTGAAGGAATTTCTCTCCCACCTGAAAAAAAAGGACCTGCCAAGAACGGTCTACCGTTGTAAGCTCATGTGTTCGTTCCCCCTCGGACCCCGTTTCGGGAGGTCTGGTCCGACGCCTTGGGCCCCTGGTCGCCAAGGGCGCGCTAGACTTCGGATCAGATAACTTTAACACGAGGAGTGCAGACATGGTGTAAGTGGAGGGCGGGAGGCAGATGGTAAGTTGACGGGCAGTCTAGACCTTTAGCTGACATGTTTGCCTGCAAGAGTCCTTGAGCGATTAATGGTTATTATCAGTGTGACACGAGTTAAACTGGAGTCTCTGACATCAGTCTCTGAACGGAGTCTCGGCTTGTCTGTTCATATAACTCACGATGTACACACTTAAATGTATACCTCCCCGAGCTAGCTTCGCCCAGAACGAGGGGCCACACCAGTTCAGTTTAACCCTGTCGCTCAAGTGGCGACACCCTGAGCACCTAGTTCGAGCTGAGTCTTCGCCAAGGGTTATCGGCAGACACGCCTCGGCCCATGGCGGGTGCACATGTGGTTAAGGATGGGGACCTTTGCCCTACCAGCAAGGGTACCTGCGGAATTCAGCTCCAGAGATGCTGGTGGCTCGATGGCAAGATCGGATTTGGCTGGCCGATGGAGATGAGAGGAGGGGTTTATAACTGTCGCTTCAGCCTCTTAATCTCGAACCGGTTTTGTCCATCCAAGCTTCTTTATACCCAGTTTCTTTGTCAATAGTAACCGCTTGACCATCTCTTCTTTCTCAATACACCTAATTCATCTTCATCAGTCGTCAAGATGGTTCTGGCAGTGGTTCCCGCGTTGATCCCGGACATCCCGGAGCTCTACGACATCTACTTCAAGGCCTTTGACAATGACGACATGGGCCGTCGAATGGTCGAGATCCTCTTCCCCCAGGGAATCACCCCCGAGTTTAAGAAGGCTCATGCCGCGGGAACGCTGGCATTCTGGCACACTTCCAACACGCAGTTCACCTTCAAGTGTATCGACACCGAGACGGGCGAGATCCTCGGCATGGGCCTGGCCGATCTGGTCCTGAACCCTCCCGAGAAGAGAGAGAACCCTGGTGTGCAGTGGCTTGAGGGAAAGGAGCGAGAGAGGGCCGAGAAGATTCTCAACCCCCTTTGGGATGCTCGAGATGAGCTCGTCGGCGGACAAAACCACATCTGTAAGTTGCTTGACCTTGCTCTGTCCTGGTAAGACTGCTGACACTCGACAGACGTCCATGTCATCGCCGTCGACCCCAAGCACCAAGGCCGCAAGGCCGGCGCCCTCCTCTGCCAGTACGGCATCGAGCAGGCCGAGCGCCTCCAGATCCCCATGTACTTCGAGTCGTCCCCCACGACGCTCGGCCTCTACACAAAGGTGGGCTTCGAGGAGCTCAAGAAGCAGGTGATTCACGCAGCCGAGGACCTGGGCACCCCCGAGGACGTGGTGGTGCCGCTGTGCATCCGCATGCCCGCCGCCGCCAACGGCATGTCCTTTGAGGAGTGGCAGGCCAAGGGGTACCCCAAGTTCGAGACGAGACCCATCGACACGAGGATCCTGGCAAAGGCTGCAAGCGCTGCTGCCGGCGGTACTGATTTGCTCGATCTGCTTGAGAATTTGACCACGGCTTGCGGCGGAGAGAAGAACCTCATGGCTCTCGCTTCTATGGCTTCCACTATTGGCGTTGATAAGCTACCCGGGCTTCTTTCACTCATGGGGATCTCATCTCCTGAGCCCGCAGCAGCAGCAGCAACAGCAGCACCAGCAGCACCAGCAGCACCAGTAGCTCCCAAGGCGGAACCCGCTGTTGTCAAGCCCACAGAGACAACAGTCGAGACGACGGTCGAGGTGGCCCAGCCTTAGATTTCTTGGTAGTCAGTGCACGGATGATGGAGCAGTTTTACGAAATACCCCAAGCAGAGAAAGAAAAGAGGAACAAGGATGTTGTATAGGTAGATGTTAGCGAGAGAGACAAGGGGGTGCCCGACATCGGTTAGATGGCTTGTTCAGGTACCCGGAAGAAAAGTACGTACCGAACTTAATTTGCGTTATCAGATCATCAGATAAATTCGTCCCACATCGTGACTCTTGGCACACGCGACAAGAACCAAACAAGACCAAGCCCGTTAAGTAAAGAGTGTGAACCCTTGAAAGAATGTTCCGAGACATTAAAATCCACGTGAAAAAAGGAAAAAAGCCGCGGAAGGCGTGTGGGTTGCTGCGGAAGATTTGCGTGGGATTGAGTAGCATGATCACAAGGTACTTTGACTGTTATACGTATTTCCCCTTCAGCTGAAAGAGGACGCAGAGGTACTCCGTAGCTAAACTAAGCCCGAGCCGATGAATAAAATCCCTTGGGACGCAGCCAACATCTCACCCATGTTACCCTCTCACCTCTTGCATCCTTCACCTCTTTTTGAAAGAGTCCAATTGAAGTCATTCTCTCTAGAGTACGACAATCACAATGCTGGACAAGCCCGTCCTCTTCAGCAAGGTCCTGGCCTACACCTTTGCCTTCTTCTTCCGAGAATGGCGTCGCGCCCTAGGAAGAACCACAGACGGCTGGGCCTCCAAAGTCTCTAGCAAAAAGCCCTCGGACACGCGGGATCGCAACATTGTCATTGTCGGCGCCAGCTTTGCAGGATACCAAGCCGCCAAGATTCTCTCCATGAACCTTCCCCCCGGAACTTCGTTCAGAGTGGTTGTCATTGAGCCGAATTCGCATTTTCAGTTTACTTGGGTTCTTCCCAGGTTTTGTGTCGCAAAGGGTCATGAGCACAAGGCGTTCATTCCGTATCGGCAGGATCTTAAGGAGCTTCCTGAGGGTGCGCTTCATTGGGTCCAGGATCGTGTTGTTGAGGTGACAAAGACGCACGTCAAGCTTCAAGAGAGCGACGAGGAGATTCCCTACGAGTACCTTATCGTCGCCACCGGTTCCGCTGTCAAGGATGGTCTTCCTTCGCGACCCAATGCTGCCGACAAGCTCGAGGCGATGAAGAAGATGCAGGATATGCAGAATGGTATTGAGAATGCTACCAAGATTGTCGTTGTTGGAGGCGGTGCTGCTGGTGTTGAGCTTGCGACAGATGCCAAGTCCAAGTATCCCGACAAGACTGTCGTTCTGGTGCACTCTCGAGCGGCGCCTATGCATCGATTTAGCAAGACTCTTCAGGATGCTGCGGTTGAGGGCATCAACAAGCTCGGCATTGAGCTTATTCTTGAGGATCGTGTGGTGAGCGAGGAATCCGGGACAGTCACTCTGCGATCCGGCAAGGTTATTGAGTGTGATTACTTTGTGAGTCCTCCATATCACACCCAAGACTCACAGCTTACACCTCTAGATCAACTGCGTCGGCCAAAAACCCGCCTCAGAGATCCTCAAGACCCTCGTCCCTGACGCCATCACCGAGTCCGGCCACATCAAGGTCAAGTCAACGCTCCAGATTGCCGACGACGCCTTCCCCAACATCTACGCCTGCGGCGATGTCGCCGACACCAAGACGGCTAACCCTAACGGTCGTTCGGCGAGCCGGCAAGCTGACGTGGCGGCTGACAACGTGCTCCTCGCTCTGCGCGGAAAGAAGCCTAGCTACACTTTTACAAACTACTGGGCTGATGGCATCATTAAGTTGACGCTGGGCATTGTAAGTATCCCATTTCCACTTTCGTGATATAGAGCTAAAACAGCATCAGGACAAGTCCGTCACATATCTCAGCGACGGAAACAAGCAGCTCCTCTGGGAGGCCGAGGAAAAGGACGAGGCCCTCATGGCCGCCGACTGCTGGCGAAAGTTTGGGGCCACGCCTTTCGAGGATGACTACATGCCCAAGGATTCAAACACCGAGGCTGCTACTCCTGAAGTTGCTACCCCCAAAGCCGCGGATAAAGAGCAAGTTTAGGAGATATACCCTTTGTGTAGATGTTGATTGTTGAGGATAATATTATACCATTTCATTCTGTCTCAGAAGATTGAGCATCTGTATTAAACCTACAAGCTTCAAGACACCATCCTGACATGAAGCACCTGGAACACCCTTCTCAAATTGGCCTGTACTGGATGACCAATATCCAACTTCTAACAGGACCATCATCTCACCATCCCGCACTCATGACAACCTCAACAACCCCTCCAGGCACGAACCACCATCCCAATAAGGATAGTCACCCCCAAGGAACAGCTAGAGAAGAATCAACCTCAACACGGAGCCCAGATTATATCGCATCGGGCTAATCGTGTGCAGGAAAACCCTTGCCCCAGAGTGTGGGGGTGGCGTGAACACTCGATGGATGGCATGTTTTGAACCTTCAGCTCGGTTAAGACTGTCGAGATAGACGAGAGCATTGGAAAGCTGTTGTACAGGTATAGGTCGGTCTATTCGACTATACGGAATACCTCTTCGATCCAGGCTCTCCAGTCATGGTCCGTTTTCTCGGGCTTCCACCCCAGTTCATACGCCCTGTTGGGCAGAGTCTTGTTCCTGTACCACCATTAGCAACTTGCGATCCAAGACATCCCATGAGCCGACAAACCTCATGCAGAAACACAGTTTCGTAATATCTTGGTCACCATTCGTCGATTCCTCCCACCTCTGAGCTGCCTCTTCCATCGTGATGGATCGTGAATCGGAAGACTTGAGTACACCCCTGGAAACACCGACTTCTCCGATGAGTTTCGCGACGTCGAACCAGTTATGGTATCCCGTCTCCGTAAAGAGCAGTCCATCTTTTCCAGAGGGCACGTCCTCGCCTTGTAGGATCCGCAGTATCATGACTTTGTATAGCTCAGCAAGGTCCGTGATGTGTACATGTCCTGCTCCCCCGAGCCCATCGCCAATGTACTCGGGATACCCCACGTCGATGGCATTCTTGACTAGGTCCAAGAGCTGCGGCGTATGTTTGTTGAATAGGCCTGTTCCTTGGCCGTAAATGTCGGGTGGAAGGAGGATATGGGCTTCAACACCTTGGCGTTCTGCAGCTGTGATGACTCCGAGCAACGTGGTTCGTTGAGAGAAAGGTGACTCTTCTTCCAGCTTCCTTAAATGATCCAGTAGATGGTCTTCCTTAAACTCGGTTAAGCTCCTCTCGCTTGCGAGTTCCGGGCCTGCAAGGTTCCAAGTCCCAGATGTCTGGCATTAGTGTCAGCTTTGCACATTCTAAAGACATCACCTTACATGAATGTAGTGGACATTGCCACCTTTCTGCGCTTTTCTCTGACTCAGTCCCTCAATCAACGCCAAAGCAGAGCCAAGATGAAATCCCGAAGCAGTATGGATCACCACGTCGTGCTCAGCGGCAACACGTCTCAAATGCTCCGAGTCGTCCAAGTCTCGAAAGATGGACGTCTTGATGCCTTGGGCTGTAAGAATGTCTGCTTGATCCTTCTTTCTGACGAGCGCTGTGACAGCCGATGGTTGAACGAGGGCACTTCCAGACTTCAAGAGCGTTGTTAGGACTGAACCGCCTCTGGGTCCATGGTCAGTCAACAATACCAATTCGATGCTGAAGCCTTACACGTAGCCGGTCGCGCCGGTCACAAGTATCTTGCGTTGAGCCATCGCTTTGAGGCTATCAAGCGGTCGTTGTAGAAGCAGGATGTGAGTCAACCCTCTGAGATCTCGTATTAGCTGCGAAACCCCGCACACGGTGGAATTCATTCCGCTGATGACTAGAAGATGGGAACATGATAAGGCGTCAACCGTTATGTTAGGATAGGATCTGATGCGACTGTAGTCAACACGATGTATTCAAACTCGGATATTGTATTACTGCGAAGGAGAACAATCTGGCTCCTATACCAACGCCTCATCCTTCCGGACGTATCCTTTTGCTGCCTTTTAGAAAGTTGTCTGCAGCTTCGGATAGTCCTTAGCCTGCGCATGCAAGTCTGCAAAGATGGCAGCCGACTCGTCTTCTGCCAGGTCCTTCATACGCTCAAAATCATCCTCCTCGAGGTTCTCGAGCACCGTCTTTGGGTCTTCCTTGCCCTTCTCTTCGTCTTCCTTCTGTGGCTCAACGGCCTTTTTGATACCCGACGATTCCCCAATGAGTAGAATCTGGGTATTGACATAGTCCAAGTGAGCTGGCTTCGAGGGCATCCAACGGAGAGTTCGGAACCCGTCAATGATTCTGGAAACTCGTCAGCATCAGATACCCTTTGTGGCAGAGGTCTTACTCACTTTTTCGGAAAATCAGGTCCTTCGGGTAGCTGTGTATTTGCGGGTCCAGAATGCTGAGGGTTCTTGGTGCTGATGATGAAGCTTCCCTCTTTCTTGAGGCCCAGCTCTTCCTGCACCTCATCTAACTTCTCGGGGAGGGTCAAGAGATAGGCTAAGTGGCTATCCTGACCCGTCGACGTGATGGCATACACGCCCTCGCCGATTGGCGTGGCAGCTGGGGTGCGACGTGTGCCGGCCGTCTTTGTGTCATACTCAGACGCTGCAAGGAACTCCTTCTTGATCTCGTCATAAGAGGCGCCCGACTTTTCAACAAACACCATGAAGCGGTCCTTGCCGCTCAAAGGCAGTGTCTTCTTGGGAAGGGCGAGCAATCGAGTGTTCCCAACGTCGGCGAGTGTGCCCTCACCCAATCGAGCATCCTTCGCGATAGGGCGCAACAGGATGTGGGAACGCGCAATGTCCTGAACGCTCTCGGGGTCTTCAATGTTCACGCGACCTCGCATAAAGAAGTAGATGATGCCTTTCTCGAGGATATTGGACGGGACATTGGGTTCCTCTGCAGGCTGAACAGCGCCTTTGGCATCCGCCTCCTCCTTCTCGCCGGGCTTAGCCTGTTTTTCGCTCTTCCCTTCATGCTTCTCCTCGGATTTTTCGCCTGCATGTTCCGATTTGACACCTACATCTTCGAGGGTCTTTTGCTCTTCAGTCTTTGGGCGCTTTGCATCGGGCGACTCATGCTGTATCTGATGCTTCTCACCAGTCGATGCCTGGTTCTCTCCACTGCCATTCTCTTGCGGAACTTTAGGATCGGAGTCGGCCATTTTCGATAATTGACAGAATAGGATTGACAAAATCAGAAGAGAAATTGCAGGAGGCTTGTTTAAGATCGGGAGGAGTTGTCTTGGACGCGTCGCGTAAGTTGTCGCACAGGTGATGTCATAGACCTCTCATCCCCAGCCGCGTCTCGTTCGTGTCTATGAGCCACACTAGCCGGATTCATATGTCATCAACTTCTCATCATCAAGCTGTGGCTTGCTAGTTCAGGGGATGGCATCTGGATTGGCCTTGACCATACCAAGGCCGCCGATATCACGCTCCAGCAACCGCAACGCCTCTCGAGCAAAAGGAGCAGCGGCACCGCGGACTCTCAAAGCCCATCTCAACTCTTCGACTCGGGCTGCACACCAGGCCATCTCGTCGAATGAGTCTGCTGTTGCCCATAAAAGTCCCGCCATGGATCCAATCTCAGCTGCTTGATAGGCCGCGGCGCTACCCCAGAATGCTGCCGTGTGCTCTGGACGCAGAGATCCAAGTAACTCAATTGCCGACTGTAGCTTCGCCCGGGCAGTCGATCTCAAAACTTCGTAGAGCGATCCAGGCGTATCGGGGGTCATGATCCGGACAAGAGCCCGGTGTAACGCAATCTCAACAGCAGCATGCGCCAGGTGAAGAGCACCATTTGCACAAAGCTCCCTAAGCTTTGTACTCTGAAGCTGAAGCCGGTGAGGTAGATTCGCGTGCCATTCGCGAAGACGAAACACCAGAGGTTTTGCCCGCTCAACAGCGGCAACTACCCCCATCTGATCCAGAGTTCCACCCGTGCGAGTAGCTGCGGCGCTGTAGAACGTCCGGATCACATCGCTTAGAATCTGCGTCAGCTCGATATGGCGGATAAACAAGTCCCAGCCAACAATAACTGGCGAAGTATGGTCCCGGTTGGCCTCTGGGTCTATCGCGCCCAGCTCGGGGTAATCAGATACAGTGCAGAGACGAACGTCCCAGTCACTGTCCTGGATGAGAAAGGGCCGTCCATGAATACATGCCCCCCAGCGGTCCTGCATGTACAGTGCCCAGGCCAATCTCCGTCTAAGCCCAACCTCCCACGCAGGAATAGCCCAGGCACTGCAGTCGATGTGGATGCCTAGATCCTGTGCCATGGCAACCAGCTGTGCCGTAAACATGCGGTTCGACATTGGGTGGGTGTGAGAGCCGGACTCGACAATCCGGCGGTTGCGTTGGAGTAGCAAGAGTCCAGCTTCAAGCGTGCTAAGCTTGGGTCGACGCATATCCTGAGCGATAGTGCGCTCGGCCAACTGCTCAAGGGCCGCAGGATCTGGGATCGACTCGATCTCGCGGCCAGCAAGGGAGCTGTCATATAGCTGCCAGTCCAGAGCCACGAGGTAGACGGCTGCCAGCAAAGAGGGCGCAAAGTGTCGATGGGACAGTCGATGCTTGCTGATAAAGACATCCTTGTGAAGGATGGGAAAGCTGGGATGGACGATACGGAAGTAGAGATCAACCAGGGTCCGGCCCAGAGGGTGAACAGTAGCCTCGATGGCATCCAAGTCGGCAATCCGAGTCTGTTCAGACGCGGCGGATTCGTCAGGATGCACAAGGAATATCGTCTTGTAGTCGAGGCGTCTGGCAAACGACGACGACGCCGGAAGAGGCGGAGGATCCTGGTTCATGAGGTTTGGGCGATGTAGGTCGAGCAAGACGGGGTCGCGATAGTCGGTAGGTCCAATATATTCAGCGTGAGTCTTCAAGTCCAGACCAAGGGTGTTGCTGAGGATGGGAGGACGAGCAGCTTCAGGGGCATTTTCCTCGACGCGTGCCATTTGCTGCGTCTGTCCCGTGGTAGGCGGTCCCTGGGCGGCAGATGTGCTCTCTACACTCGCCGGGGTAGAAGCAGCAGCATCGCCTTGGCGGCTCGAGGTAGGGGAGGCCCCTGAGTTTCCGGGTCCGCTGAAGCTGTTCTGCAACGGTGGTGATGTCGCGTCTCCAGCATTCAACTCCTCGGTCCCATCACGAGACGCGGCCTGTCTTTCCCGTTCACGCTCCCGATTCTGGCGTCGCTGACGAGGAGTCGGGCCTCTCAGAAAGGTACAAGGTTGGTTGTGAAAGGTGCACAGGACACATCGGAACTGACCCTCCTCCTTGACGCACCGCGTCTTGCGGACACGACAAGTATCACAAGGCCTCGAGCGCGCCGAGGCCGGCGGGCCGCCGCCGTTGCTGCTGTTGTTACCGTTCCCCGCGCCGGCGGTATTCAAACCTGGGCCGGGCAGATCAACCGGGCCGCCCTGCATGGCGAGAGGTGAATCACGATGGATGACGGGCTGGGAAAACATGTGCTGGTTACTACCATGACCCCACCCACCCCGGTAGGAAGGCGTCTGGCTAGAGTGTCACTAGGTAGATGCACAGTGATAAGAGACTCGGGCCCATCTTCCAGCTCGACTCGTGCAGATGGATGCTAAGCGGAGCCACGGGACGGGAACATGGAACGCGATGGGAAGGTAGAGTCGTTACGACGACGACTCGAGCGCGGAGAATCTCCACGGGCGGACTCGACTTGTGCTTATCGACATGGTCCGGGTTGGGCCCATGGCGCGATAAGGAATTTGATGGAGGAGGCAGGGAGCCCCACGGGGTCGGAAATACGGGGAAACGGATACACCGAGATGCTGTTTGAGGTCAATCCTCCAGCTAACTATGCAGTGACAGGTAGGTATTGAGTAAGGTAGCGAGTTGAGGAGTTGGTGTATCTTGGTAAAATAATCAACTCCAAGATGTCTCTGGTGATGCATGTCTAGGTACCAAGTGCAGGTCCAAAACACGCAGATCTGATGCAGGAGCGCATGTACCTCCACTCTCAGCCCAGAGACGGGGGTCAAGACAGAATGGCAAAAGCAAGGCACATCTAACTCCTCAAATATCATGAATTATCGAGCCAAGAATATACATGAAGCACAATAAACTGGTAGAAAAGCACCAAATCATAGTCCAATACTTCCATCGCTAAACCGAGGGAGCACAAGTCAATGCCTGGGCCGACGTCTTATTTTGTACAAACGCCATTACGTATAAAATCAACCAATAACTTTTCATCTCTATATCTCATCCCCTTCGGCTATCTCCTCTCAAACCTGATACTTATACACCTCAAAAAGCCAAGCGATAACAGAGCCTCCTACTCCTCCTTCCCCTTCTTTCCAATTGACCAACGAGATCGACTCGCCGCCGGCGAAATAAACTGACAAGGAACGATCTGAATGCTGCAGAGTGGCCGCCGGCGAGCGTTGTGATTGGTCGGGGGAATTTTCGAGGCTTCGGCTGTCATTTCCGGGGGGTCACTAACATCAGCTACTTTGGACTGGATACTGAAAGTCATGTCTACAGAGAAAACTTGGGTTAACAAGTGAGTTGACTATTCGTTCAGAACTTGATCCACAGTTAAAGCTTCAATCGAGTTGTTCAAGTGCTCATTGGTATTCTCATAGTCGTTGATCCTCGAGATTGCTAAACTACTCGGTGTCCCTCCCGCTAAGCTCCAAACGCCACGGCCGCTCACGGAGACAACCCGGCCGAAAAGGGGAATTCCAACACCACGAGCAAAAGATTTGAAGATAGCGTCCTTGAGTCTCACCGGCATTTCCTACTCTCACCTTAACCCTCTGCATTCATCCCTCCGTGTCACAAGCAATTATCCCATTGAAAAAGTCATTCTCGGCGCTCACTAAGCCCCCCGCGTTCTTCTACTGATTCGGCCGAGTCCTCTGGCCGCCGGCCCCCGGGCTTCACAACACTGTCCAACGAGACAGTGTACCTTTTGTTTCTTCCCCGGATGCTCTATCATCGCTCACCATGAAATCACTTGGCTTCCTGGTTATCGAGGCTATGCAAGTTTATGAATCACGAAAGTTTGAACCAGTCGAGACCATCCCCCAGTGTTACCTCCAGGCTCACCCTACTTAACTACCCTCGAGGCCAAGGAAGATATATAACCATCATATCAGGACAGGCAGATACTTGACTTGATTCTGCCTCAGACTTTCTGTGTACTCATTTACTTAGCATTTGCCTCGATTACCGAGAAAGGGGCCTGACCTACCTCCTTATCCTACCCTCCCACTCTAACCTACCGCTCTTTCAACATGAACGGATCTACAAACGGAATCACGGATGGCTCCAACGGTACCATTCATAATATCAAAACCGCAATGCCTCTTACAATTTCTGATTGGAAGGCCGCCCAGCTTGCCGGTGATGGCCTCAACCGTCTCTGCTCTCTGGTTGAAGCCGAGAAAGCCACCAACCCCAACACCAAAGCATGGATATCCCTTGCAACACCTCAACAACTCGAAGAACAATGGACCAGCCTTCAAAAACTCGACAACCCCGAATCCCTACCTCTATATGGTGTTCCCTTTGCCGCCAAAGATAACATCGACGCCAAGGGCTTCACCACCACCGCCGCATGTCCATCTTTCAACTCAGACCCAGCTACCGCAGACTCAACTGTTGTGGCCAGACTCAAGGCCGCTGGGGCAATCATTGTCGGCAAGACAAACTTGGACCAGTTCGCCACTGGTCTCGTAGGCACTAGGTCTCCCTACGGTGCCGTGCCAAATTCTTTCGACCCTGGGAGGGTCAGTGGCGGCTCCAGCTCTGGGAGTGCCGTCGTGGTCGCCCGTGGTGTCGTGCCGTTCTCTCTCGGTACAGACACTGCTGGCTCTGGTCGTGTCCCAGCTGGTCTCAACAATATCATCGGCTTGAAACCGACCCGTGGCGCTCTCAGTGTGCGTGGTGTGATTCCCGCCTGCAAGACCCTTGACTGCGTTTCCATCTTTACTCTCAATGTTTCCGACGCCGAGACTGTTCTTTCCGCAGCTGAAGGCTATGATGTGGATGACTCCTATTCTCGCCCTCGGCCAGATGCCAATCATGCATACGCCCTGGATGGATTCGGTTCTGTGAGCAATGCCACAAGACCTTCGCTAGCTGTATGCGCAGAACCAGATTGGTTCGGTCGTGATGACCACCACCCTGCATATGAAAAGGCGTTGGCAAAAGCAAAAGCTCTAGGCTGGGACGTGGTTCCCGTGGACTTTACCATTCTCTTCAAACTCGCCAAGCTCCTTTACTATGGTCCCTGGGTCGCAGAACGATACGAAGCAATCCGAGAGTTCATCGAGGCGTCTCCAGTCGAAGCCATGGATCCCGTCGTGCGAAAGATCATCATCAGAGCTCAAACCCTCTCAGCAGCAGACGTCTTTGCGGGTGAATACCTTCGTCAAGATCTGACCCGTCAGATTGAGCTGGCCTTTTCCCAATTTGATGGCCTTCTTGTGCCTACATCTCCAACGTTTCCCACGATGGAGCAGATCCAGAAGAATCCCGTCGAGGAGAACTCGCTTCTTGGCACGTATACAAACTTTGTCAACTTTTTAGACTGGTCGGCGCTCTCCATCCCCGCGGGCTTCAGGCCAGATGGACTACCCTTTGGCATCACTCTTATATCCAATCGTTGGCAAGAGTCGCTTCTTCTCTCGTGGGCTCGTGGCTGGTTCGGACAAGAGTCCAGGCCTTTGGGTTCGACGGGCGTGGAGGTCTCTGAGCCGGTTGTGAATCACTGTCTGGTCTCCAGTTATATCCCAGTCGCCGTAGTTGGTGCGCATCTCACGGGATTTCCTCTCAACAAAGACCTTACATCCCGCGGCGCCAAATTTCTGAATATCACAACGACATCGCCTTGTTACCGGTTCTTTGCTTTGAACTCTAAGTCTGGCCCAAAGAAACCAGGCCTGAAACGAGTCGCGGCAGGCGAAGAAGGATCACAGATTGAACTCGAGGTCTGGGATCTGCCAAAGTCCTCTCTCGCCAGCTTCATGGATACCATTCCTCACCCTCTCGGAATCGGCTCCGTCGAGCTAGAGGATGGATCTTGGGTTCGCGGGTTCGTATGCGAGCCGGTCGGTTTGGAGGATGCTGTCGACATTACGAGCCATGGCGGCTGGAGAGCTTACAACAACTACCTCCAAGAGAACGCCAAGCCAACGACAAACGGTATTCGCAAGAGCAGTATTTTGAAGGTCCTTGTAGCCAATCGGGGAGAGATCGCGGTTCGAATCATTGAGACTCTTCACAAAATGGGACTTGAAGCTGTCGCCATCTACTCCGATACGGATGCAGAGGCCACACACGTTAGCAAAGCCGACGTTGCTCTGAGGCTCAAGGGAACTTCTGTCTCTGAGACATACCTCAACATTCCTCAGATTTTGGAGTTGGCCAAGTCAGCTTCAGCCGATGCCGTCATCCCTGGCTACGGGTTCCTGGCCGAGAACGCCGAGTTCGCAACCGCCGTCGAGGAAGCAGGCATGGTCTGGGTCGGCCCAACTCCCCAGCAAATGTCGGATCTTGGCCTGAAGCATCGTGCTCGTGCTATCGCTGCTGAGGCTGGTGTTCCAAATGTTCCCGGCTGCGATAGCCTTCTCACGTCGTTGGAAGAAGCCTTGGAAGAAGGCCAAAAGATTGGTTTTCCGTTGATGCTGAAAAGCACGGCAGGCGGTGGAGGAATCGGATTGAGTCACTGCAAAGACATCGAAAGTCTCGCCACGACGTTTGAAAGCGTTCGACGACAGGCAACGGCAAACTTTGGCAACGGGGGCGTGTTCCTAGAGCGATTCGTTCAGCGAGCCCGTCACGTCGAAGTTCAGATCCTGGGAGACGGCACCGGAAAAGTCATTGCAGCTGGCGAGCGAGACTGCTCTCTGCAGCGCCGTCATCAAAAGGTCGTCGAAGAGAGCCCTGCCGTCATGGTTCCAGTTGGAGTTCGGGAAAAGATGAAGGCGGCTGCTGTCAGCCTCGCTTCGTCGGTCAAGTATCGAAACGTCGGTACAGTCGAGTTCATCTATGACATCGATACGGAGGAATTCTTCTTTCTCGAGGTGAACACACGTTTGCAGGTCGAGCATCCTATTACCGAGTCAGTTACAGGCCTCGACCTGGTCGAGTGCATGCTCAACATTGCGGATGGGAAAGCTGCTCAGCTATTCGAAACCATGCCTGATGTCTCTGGCGCTTCCATCGAGGTTCGACTTTACGCCGAGAGCCCCCTTCAAAACTTTCGTCCCTGCGCTGGCCGAATCACCAAGCTCGAGTTTCCTCCCAGTCTTCGAGTCGACACCTGGGTCAAGGTCGGCACCGAAGTCACGACTTCCTATGATCCTCTCATAGCCAAGCTCATCTCATCTGGAGCTGATCGCAAGGAGGCTCTGAAGAACCTCGCCGATGGTCTCGCAGCTACTTGTATCGAGGGTGTTCAAACCAACCTAGAGTATCTACGCCAAATCGTTGTGTCGTCCATGTTCGAGTCTTGCGAGTACACGACAAAATCTTTGGACTCCTTTCAGTTCGTGGCCTCCTCTTTGGAGGTACTCGAGCCGGGTGCCTTAACCACAGTCCAAGACTATCCCGGCCGAACAGGTTACTGGAGCATTGGTGTTCCCCCCGGTGGTCCTATGGACTCGTATTCTTTTCGTCTAGCAAATCGACTCGTCGGCAACTCGTCAGATGCTGCTGGAATCGAGTGTACTCTCCAAGGCCCCTCCCTCAAATTCCACTGCGACACCGTCGTTGCAGTCACAGGAGGCGTTGTGCCAGTCACGATCGACGACGAACCAGCCCCTCAGAACCAAGCTGTCGCCATTCGAGCTGGTCAAGTCTTAACTATCGGGCTTGTCGAGCATGGGCAACGTATGTATCTCGCCGTCCAGGGTGGTATTCAGGTCCCCGTCGTGATGGGAAGTCGAGCGACTTTCGAACTCGGCAAACTTGGTGGGTTCTCTGGTCGAAAGCTTCAGCAGCGCGATATCTTGGCTCTCGAGCCTCGTCCGTCAGAGGGAAACGTCAACGGGTTTCTTCGACTTTCCTCTCCCGTGCCTATTCCGAGTCATCCAAAGGCTCACTGGACCATCAAAGTGGTCCCTGGTCCTCATGGTGCACCCGAGTACTTTACCCCTGAAAGCGTCAAGTCCTTGTACCTCAGCGAGTGGAAGGTCCACCACAACAGCAACAGACTCGGTGTCAGGCTCACAGGTCCCCAGCCTGAATGGGCACGCGAGACAGGTGGAGAAGCTGGTCTACATCCCTCCAACATCCACGACGCCCCGTACTCTGTCGGTAGCGTCAGCTTCACGGGTGACGAGGCTGTAGTCTTGGCCTGCGATGGCCCGAGTCTCGGTGGTTTTGTCGTATTTTGTGTCGTGGCGTCGGCCGATATGTGGAAGATGGGTCAGGTTCGACCTGGTGATACGATTCGCTTCGATCCTATTACCGTGGAGGTTGCGCTCGAGTTAGAGAAGCAGCTTGAAGATGCCATTGAGAACCTCTCGCCTCTTCCGTCCAAGGAGTCAGAAACCACAGACGAAGAATCTCTGACAAAGAAGCTGGCCAGCATTCCCACTGTGGTTGGCACCATCAAGCAAGGTGGCCAGAAGATCGTCGTCCGCCCAGCTGGCGACAGAGCGTTCATGCTCGAGTTTGGCGAAGCCGTTGCTTTCGACTTGCGACAAAGCTTTGGCATCTTTGCCTTCTGCCAACAGCACGAAAAGAAGCCTATCCTTGGTGTTGAAGAATTAACTCCAGGAGTGTTCAGCCTTCACATCACTTACGCGAACGGGATTCTTCAGAGCACCATGATGGCTCGTCTGGTAGAGCATGTGGGCTCGTACTCTGTTCCATTCCAGGTTCCTTCGAGAACGGTTCATCTTCCTATCGCTTTCGATGATAGCGTTAGTCGAGCAGCAGTCGAACGCTACGCTGCAACGATTCGAGGGGAGGCTCCCTGGCTTCCCAGTAACGTCAAGTTCCTAGAGAAGCTGAACGGCATCGACAACATCGACAAGACGATCTGCGCTGCTGAATTCCTCGTTCTCGGACTCGGCGACGTCTTCATGGGCTCGCCCTGCGGTATTCCCCTAGATCCTCGCCATCGTCTTTTCGGCACCAAGTACAATCCTTCTCGGTCGTTCACGCCTCGTGGCGCTGTCGGCATCGGGGGGCAGTACATGTGTATCTACGCGACGGATTCTCCTGGAGGATATCAGCTCGTCGGTCGAACAGTCGACATCTGGGACTCTGGCCTCGTGGCAGACATTGGGAAGCAAGGTTCCAAGCCCTGGCTGTTCCGTCAGTTCGATCGAATCTCTTTCTACCCCGTCAGCGAGACAGATCTTGACAACCAGTCAAAGGATAAGCTCGTCCAGGTCAGTGATGGTGTGCTAGATCTGGTCGAATACGAAGCGTGGCTGGAGGAGAACAAAGAAGATGTGGCCGCCACAGCCGCACGCCAAGAAGAAGCCATCACGAGCGCTCCTTTCATAGACGAACTAGTCCGACCGTACCAACCCAGCCCCAACACGAACAGTCACACGAACGGCATCCTAGGCGATCTCAGCGTCGAGGGCGAGCGCGTCAAGGCCATGCTGCCAGGTCGATGCTACAAGGTGGTAGTCAAGAAGGGAGAAGCTGTAGAAAAGGGCGACGTGCTGGTGAGTACATCTTTGAAGTCTTTGAACAGATCTGACTGACCTATGTGCGATAGCTGTGCGTCGAGTCGAGCAAGATGGAGGTGGAAATTCGTAGCCCGTTAGGAGGGACGTGTTCGGCCGTGCTTGTCGAGATGGGGGACTTGGTTGATGTGAATGATGACCTGATCATCATCGAGACATGATGTGAGGTCGTACTTCGAGAGAGGTTTGGTGGGCGAGGTAGTCGTAGGGGATATTTCAGTAGGCATGGCACTGCTGTAGACGAGCACAGCGCGTTTCTTCAGAGATCAAGCACAATTACAGGGCACCGAGACACTAAAGAGATCGCACACAGTTCACTAGAAGCAGATTTGCAGTCATTGCAGTCAAGGTCATCAAGGTCATGTTTGAGAGAAGCAAGAGTGAGTTTTATTTGAGTGTGTGTGTGTGTGTGTAGTCTGTAGTCCCGATCCATCCATCCAGCGCGTTCCCAAGGCGTGTGCGGAGTGTCTTTGTGCGTGTGATCTGTGTTGTGCGTTTGTGGTCTCTGTGGGCAGTCTGTTGGTCGTGTATGGTCTGTCGAGTGCGTGTGGTCTGTTGAGAGATCGAGAGCGAGAGGGAAAGAGTGTGTGTGTGTGCGACCTGTTGTGTGTGGTCTTTGAAGGCGAGCAAGGTTGAAGTCATATGTTGCCCTTCGCTATGTGGGACCTCAACTGTCTGCGGGTTTGCAAGAGCTGAGGAGCAGGGCCTCTCGTGAACCAGAGATTCAGGAGCAGGCCTCGCTACTCAGCACTTGCAAACCTGCAGACAGTTGAGGTCCCACACAACGAAGAAGCAAGGAGACTCGACTCCAAGCATCTCGAGCTGTGGAGGGAGATGGTTAGCACAAGTCAAAAGGCAGTTCAAGGTGGATATGGCTTACATCATTCTGCTCCCAAACAGGCCTTCGAAGGCGCTGCTCAGGGTCCTTGGTGAGCGTGCGCCACCTACCCCGAAGGGTAGCCTCCGCCTCCTTGTAAGCTCCAGCATCTTTGATCTCCCGATAGGTGAATCCATCGGCTCGGCGATCAATCAAATATTGATCCCGAGACTCACGAGAGGCCATGGCGACGGGGCAAAAATGGCCCCAATCGACCAGAGGGCTTTCCCCGGGTAAAATCTTGCAAACCCGCAGACTGCAAATTCTGTGTCAGTACAAATCAAGAGATGTTTCAGGGTGAGCATGACTTACCCAGCCTTGGACCAGCCAAAGCGGCCGCATGTCGACCAGAGGGCCTTCTTGGGCAAAAGGCCCAAAATCTTGCAAACCCGCAGAGCCAGAAGACTGCAAATTCTGTGTCAGCACAAGTCAAGAGGTTTCATTCAAGAATGCAGAAGGGAAAGGCTGGGGGTGGTGGACATACCCATTGTGATAGGCGTGGTTATAATTGTAGTGATTGCCGTTGCGGTTTCGATTGGCTCCAAAAGGAGACAGGAGCAGGCCGTTCGCCTCAAGCATGACTAGAGGCCCAGCCAGCTGGCATGTATGTTAGGAGGGCGACAGCGAAGAAGACTCTGCGAGGGCTCACCTTTGGGCGGTAATGCTCGGCCTCGAACATCACAGAAGATGTTGCGGAATTTCTAGACCAAACAGTCCTTTCCTTGGATAGCTAGGTCATGTCAGTGCCTGTTGGGTTAGCAAAGAAAGAAGAGGAATGAACTTACTCGCATAAGAGCCCCATTCCGGGTCGAGACATTCCGGGGTTGCTGGCAAGAAGCCAAGCCAAAGCCCAAGAAGGGAACTGAAATGACGCATGGGAGAAGCCGAGAAGAAAAGGACAAGACGAACCAAAAAAAAAAGAAGAAGAAGAAGAAGAAGAACCAAGACAAGCCAAGACAAACCAAAACAAACCAAAAAGAAAACCCGAACCATTCAGAAACGGAAGCAAGTCCCCATTGCTTGGCAAGAAGCCAATTGCCAGGCCAGAGACCTCCCCTAGCCAAGAGTTGCCTCAAGGCTAGCTCCACCTCGGAAGAGGCGGGTGGAAGTTCTGACCATGGCGTGCGATGGTGACTGCTGATGATGAAAGGAAGAAAAGGTGGGAGAGGTGGGAGGAAGAGGGGGATTTTATAGCTGTGGGAATTGGAAAAGTGGGGACGGCTGATCTGGGTGATTTTGGTGCGCGTCTGGTGTTGATTTCGAGGGGCTGCGGTGCGTGGCCGCCTGGCTGCAGGTGGTCGGGGGGCAACAGCCCTCACCAGGCGACCGTCTCGAGGTACGTACCACGCATGAACGCCCCGTCAGAGAGGGCTCGGAGGATTAATCACCACTTCACTCTATCCGAGAGCTGGTTTGAGATCTTGGGGCCGCGCGGTCGTGGTGCTGGACCGTCATCTGCCTCGATCCCCTGAGCGGCCATCGCATACACCTCTGCCCCAACCAAGATGCCCACGACCCGTGTGACAATTATTGAAGCATCTCAAGCGTTCATTTATTGTTGATGATGCATTTAATTTCATGTAAATTAATTATATCAAATGTAATTGTACTTCGTAGCTGCGACCCTGACATTCACCTTCATCCTGCCTTTGAGCTCAATATTTGCATCCTCTTTTGCTGTTGTGAATTCACTGTCGTGCACACTGCTTCAATCTTCATCTCCAATGCGCGGTGCGGCCAAAAAATGCGGCGCGGGTGAAGCATTATCACAGACAGTCGGCCTGTGGACGCGGATGAGGCGAGGATGACTCCTTTGAAAATACTCAGGGCAACCACAACAACAATTAATTTTGAAGATAAAAATATGCCTCGGAAGCTAAAAATTGGCTCATCAAAGGAAAAATGGGTGCTAATTTTTAATATCGTGCGTGGTTGCAAGATCACGACTGAGTGTCCCTCGCCATTTGAGAGATGTCGTCCAGAGCCCGCCTGGACCCCTGTCGCGCCACCCAGTAACTCACCTAACCCACTGACAGCTAACGGCCTGCGGCTCATACGCCCCCTTGTACGGCCGATTTTCCCCCCACCAGCGAGGGGTTCCCCCTCGAGATCGATCGCGTCGGGCAGATCAGCCAGGGGTGATCCCGTGGGCCCCGGTCCGGCTATAAAATCCCCTCCTCTCCAACCCCTCCCCCTCTTGTTCATCTTTTCTCCTCAGTCGTCGACCACTGCTGGTCGTGCCGGTGGCACCTGGAGCTCAAGAATCCTAGGTACTGCGAGCCTCCTACAGGTAAGGGGAGGGGACCAGTCGCTTCGAGCGGCTAGGCGGTGAATAATTTTTGGTTCACCACACACACACACTTTTTTCATTGGGTTCGGGGCCTTGTGCTCTGGCTTGAAGAAGAAGATCTCTTGCCTTGGTGATGATGAGGTGATACTTGTCTTGGTGGAGCGATGTTGACTGAACGTGTGGAGGGCGTCGAGGGAGCCTACGTGGGTTGGGTCGTGATGTTTTGTTTGTGGTGTTGAGGGCATTCACATTTGCAGAGATCGGGATCATGTCACGAAGATTTTACTCGAGAGTGTTGACTTCATTATATCCGTAGTAACTATCACCAGTATCTATCGCCATGTCCCTTTGCCCTGCTTGATCACGTTCCTCCTCGGAGCCGCCACCGTCGAGCTATGAAGCCGGTCGCGTTCGATCGTCCCACCACGCTTGGGGAGTTTCTCGGGTCGTCGGGGCAGAAGTAGGGACCGTAAAATGACATGTAGTGCTCTGGCAATGGAGGCCATGTCGTAGATCTACTGTTTCAGGACCCCATAGCCTCCATGTTCGGCGGGGCGTTGAGGTCTTTGGTCTGTCGCGATGCAGGCCACTCGATCGCGGTCGTGGTGTTGTCGTTTCCACCACCTGCGGGGCACCCACCAGCTGCAAGGAACCCGGACACTCTTTTCCCTGGCGTCTAGCCTTTTTATCTCTATGAAATACTCACAGTCTTCGAACTTCTTTGTCTTGACGTCTCGTCTCTTTTGTTGTCATCTGTTGTGTTCGACCCTGAACATCCATCCATCCTCATTCTGGTCAGTGCCTCCATCACCATCTCCTCTGAACAAAAAACGCTGACCCTATCATCATCCCCCAGCTCGTCGACCCGCTTCCTCGTTCCTTCGTATCCGATCCGTCGCTAGAATCTTCGCCACGCTCAGAAATGCCTTGCCTCCATCACGACCCTCTCCCACCATCGCTGCCGCTGATTCGCAATCCAGCAGGCCAAGAACGCGTTCGCTGCTCACATCGTCCTTCACCGTGTTCGTTCCGTCCTCTCTGATGTCTTGGCTGCATTTACTCAAGCTCCCCTTACTACAGATCTCTGCCCCCTTTTCTAAAGTTTCTCTCCGAATACCCTCCCTCCAAGCTCATCGAATCCGATCGTCCTGAACGCGACCATCAACGCCCACAGTGTATGGTGCGAAGACATCGCAAGTCTCAAGCAGAAGGTTATTCTATCGTCCTATCCTTAAGAAACTCAACAGATACCCCCTTACTACCGAAGCGAGGCGCAAGATCATCCTCAAGATGCCCTCTGCTCTCCCCTCCCAACGTCCGCCGACGCCTTATTAGGTCCTCCAAGGCACACACATTGCCTCAAGCACGTAAGAAATGTCTCTAATGGCCCGGAAGACACGGGGCGACTATGTCACTACCCATTCGGGAGACAACGCCGAGCCATCGAGACGACAGAAGCTCATCAACGTCAGCTAGCCCTCGCACGATTCGACCCAGTCTATCAACGATGGGCAGCATACCCAAAGGTCAGTATCTACCCCTTGTGTCTTTCGCAGGGGCTTAGGTGAGCCGCCTTCTTGACCTGCGGTGTTTGGTCGATCCAGCCCTCGTACATTCACCCCATAACGGTTCTCTAGAACGATAGAAATAGATTCAAGATAAACAGCAATCCTTAGAAAGTCTATTTTAACTGAAGATTTGATCCTTATGCCAAGGTACTGCAACAAGTGTCTGTCAACTGGGTATATTCGTGTGTCAGATGTCCACTCCGTTGCTCTTTTGACGGCTTCGTTACTAACTATCGTTGTTCTAGAATGTCGTACACTAGAAACCGCGAACAAATCTAATTAATCCCGACGCGAGACAAAGAAATCTACGATACTAGTTGCTCGATTCTCGATAGCCCTACTCCCGACCGAGACAAAAGAGGAGCTGCATCAAGAGCCTCAAGAAAAAGTCAAGATCTAGCTCACTAGCCCAGAAGGAACTCCTTGTCTTCGAATGTATTCAGCAGACGTCCAGGGGTAACATAGTGCTCACTAAGGCAGGGCACCTTGACCATAGTCGGGGCTCAGCCATGCCGCAGTTCCCAGTGTAATTGCAGACAGAAAAATACTCTAGACAACTGGGACTCTGAAGCAGAAGCCGGAGACTGAACTACAGTGCAGCAGCCAGCCGGTTTAAAAACAGGAGTTCACCAAGACTGGTAGGCAAGAGTGGCTTCCAAAGTCTTAGCCTACGACGGGGAGAATGGGAGGAGGTAATGCCGGCAGGTCTTGAATTGCCATCAGCAACTCGGGGAATCCCCTACGCCGCCCCTTGAGCTTTAAGCAAAACACTTACCTCAGTTGCTTCTGTGAACTAATAAATCAGGGCTTTCTCTTCCACAGCATAGCACTCTTCCTCTCTATTCGTCAGATTTTTCCAACAAAGGACCCGGACGGCTCCTCCATCTTCCAATTCCATCAATTTCTATGACCCTGTCTAGCCTAGACCCATCGCTAACTATTTTACTTCAACAGACCGAACAAGTTCCTCCAAAAGCTCCGAAGCCCTCTCCCCTCCCCCTAGCTCATTGAGTTCATCTCCCAACCGACTCGCCCTCTCCGCGAACCCTCGATCGTCCAAAATCTTCCTCGCCGCGTTCTGAACCTGCTCAGTCGAAGGATTATCCGTCTTCAAGTCGATACCAGCTCCCGCCCAGCTGACTCGAGCCGCCGTGTCCTTCTTGTCCTCCGTCTGGCCTGCGCAAATCAGAGGTACCTTGTGCGAAAGAGCTTGTGTCACGCTTCCGTAGCCGCCGTTGGTGATTAGGAGACAGAGCTGTGGGAGGAAGAGGTGGTAGGGTATCCATTTGGCGTATCGCACATTTGGCAGATCTCCAACTCGGGATTTGATCTCTTCCTCGTGAGGCGAAGCTACCACCAGAAGAAGATCAGGATCACTGGAAAGTGCCTCGATGGCTGGTATGATCAAGGAGGTCGGATCCATTGCCAATGTGCCTTGGGTGATTCCAACAACGCGCCGGTGTGTGATGATTTCATCCCACCAAGGAGGTAGCAGGTCTGGATTCGTCGTAACCTGTGTGACGAGAGGCCCAACAAACTTGGTATGTTCTCTTTGCCCAGCAGGCTTTGGTAGGAGTTCGAACTCCAGTGCAGGCGAGGAAGCTTGGATGTGGAGAAAGGGGCTGTAAGTGAAGGACTCGGTAGGTTCGCCATACGGCAAAGCCTCCAAGCCCAGCGATTTTCGTTGATTATCGATTACCGGTCTCAAGAACAGCGGCAGGAGAATCCATTGGCTAACCAGATGGTGAAGATGATTCCAGGCTAACCCGAACCACGAAGTCGGCGGACTGTCTCCAGATACCGCTTGAGGAGCTCCCCAGCTCGACATGTACATGGGAATGACTCCCAGAGTCGCATACACGGGAATCTCGCCGAGTTCATACAACGCCCTCGCACCGTACGGCATGACATCCACCAAGAGCACCTCGGCCTTGAAGTCGCGCAGCACCCGACGATAATCGCTCACTTGAGCAACAACCCTCGACTCGAGCCGGCTATACACCTTGTCCAGAATTCCAGTCTCGCTCTCTGCCATGAGCGGTGCGTCGACGACGGCAATGGCCTCTGTTGCGACAAAGGTGGCTCCCACAGCGCGAACGCGGGCTTCGTTATCGGAGCTGGTCAGCCATACGACGTCGTGGCCGCGACGGACGAGGGCTTGGGCCACGGCTTGCATTGGGTAGGCATGGCCGGCTGGGAAGTGAGAGTGTAGTAGTATCTTCATCTTGAATTGTCGAGTGATGGAGGAGGGGAGTTGGTTATTGGCTGAGATGTTGCAGCGGTGAGTTGGGTCGTGGGGCTGTCATGCAAGGGCGGGAGATAGACTAGATAGTCCATATAAGAGCAAATAGATCAAGTATTAAACCTAGTTATTGAAAAATATTGTTGGTATTCCGTGACTGATGATACTTGGGCTCCATCTCGAAAAATCAGGTTCTCAAGCTCGGCCAATATTAGGTGACTCGGTTCGCTGGGAATGAGGCTACCCTACACGATACGTCAAGATGTCCAGGGAAGAGCACAACCACGGTCTCCGAGGACCGCATACTTCATAAAAGGAACGTATAAGGACTATGATTAATTCATAGAAAGATCTCTGCTTTTTGGAAACTTTTTTTACAATGAGCATAGCAAAATTATGCTCAACTTGCTTGCAGTTGAACATGTTGAGAATTAAACCACCAAGCCAGGTCAAAAAACTAGGTCAACCTCCGTACAAACCAACTTCACCACTGCACACACAACACGCACCGCAAAGGTACATCTCCATCTCTCACATTTCACTGACGTCCAGCCCAGAACCTCAAGAAAGCCTCCTTCTTATCCTTGGGCGGCGGAAGTGGCTCAGGGTTACGATCCTTCTCCTCAAGCGGCATACCATCATTTCCAACATTCGTCACCGCGTTCTGCTGCTTGCCCAGGAAGTAGTTCGTCTGGAAGAAGGCCGCGATGAGAGGAATAAACGCCAGACCCAGAGCCACAGAGAGGCAGTACCACAGAGTGTTGCGGTACGCAGTGATGGCCCCCTGTCGCATCGGGTCGTCAAACTCGTAGAGCGTGCGGATCTTGGTCACGCTGCTGAAGAGCGTCTTGACGGTCGTCTCGTTTGCAGGCGGAGGGAGGTGCTCGCGGAGCTGACCGGGCATCTTGTTTGCCCAGATGACGGCGACGATGGCGCTGCCGATGGCGCTGCCGATCTTGGACCACAGAGACAGGAGGGAGATTACGAGGGCCACATCTTGGTGAGGGACTGAGGCTTGGGATGCTACGCGGGAGCCGACGACTGACATGGAGCCTCCGAAGCCGATGAGGATCATGGACATGACGAGGGCGCCCGTGTTGTTGGTTGCCTTTCGGCCGTCGAGGAGGATACCCATGCCGATGATCTTGACGCAGAGACCGGTGATCTGGATGGTGCGGTAGCGGTGCGTCCATCGTTGAGCGAGACCGACTAGAGGACCAGCCACGCAAAGAGCGAGAGTCAAGGTGTTGCCATAGTAGACCTACAGAGTCAGCAACATGACGCTCGGCAGACGAAGCAACTTACCCAGTTCTGGTAGGTCCAGTCTTTGGCAATCAACGTGTATGAGGAAAAGTACAATCCTCGAATGTTTCCAGCAACTAACTCGGTCAGATAGGTACTCGCAGCGGATAGAGAAACATACGCATATAGAAGCCATCGATAATGATGGCCATGATAAACGTCCGGTTGAACACGAGTCGTCGAGGAGCGCTTGGCACTCTTGCCCACTTCATTTCGAACACGACATAGAAGATGAGGAGAAGACCGCCAACAATCATCATGGCGATGAGGGATTGGTTCCTCCAGCCATGCTCGGCGTACGTCTTGAGGGAGAACGGAAGAAGGAGAAGAGACCAGCCGAAACCGAGGAGGATCAGACCAAAGGCGTCAATCTCTTCGAGGTTGTGCTTCAGGGCCTCGAGCCACGTCTTGTTCTCCTCGGCTGCCGGTGCGACAATGGCTCCATGGGGTCCTTCATATCCGCTCTCCTGAGCAAGCTCCCTCGCAGCACGACGAGCAGCGTTGCTAGAGGCGATATTGACGACACCCTCCTTCTTCGCCTTGCGGTCAAGGTAGATCAGAGTCGCAACAGCAGGCGAGAGAGCCACGGGCATGATGATGGCAAACATACCCAGACCCCATCGCCACTGGTTCCTAGCCTGAAGAGCGTCGACAATCTTGCCAGCAAACCAGGTGTTGATTATGAAGGGCGTCGAGAGCATCGAACTCGCGAAACCTCGCCACTCGAGGGGCGTCAGGTCGGCCACGATGATGTCGTTGGTGAGGTCGAGACCAGAACTTCCAATGGCAACAAAGACTTCTCCAACAATATACGCAGACACGGTCCGCGAGGAGGCGGCAATGATGTAGCCGCAGGTATAAAAGAAGATGCAGAGGAGGTACGTGTACGGTCGACTAGTGATGTCGGAAAACTTGGCGATGAAAGGCTTCGACACAGCGCTGATGATGCTCGTAGCGATAGAAAGTGTCGAAAGCACCGAACTATGCCTCTCAAAGTACGACGAAGCATCGACGCTATAGTACGACGTGGTCGACGAGTCGAGAGAGTACGCCCACGCGCAGACGAGGACGGAAGCTCCCACGAGCCAGAGCGTCTTGCGGTCCGACTTGGCCTCGCGGTAGACGGCCTCCATGCGGGTCACGCCCTGCGACTGGAGGACATTTCCCACGTTGGAGAGCTGCTTGAGGTCCTCGCTGCTACCAGAGTTGACCCTCTCGGGCTGAGCAGGGGGAGTTGGCTCGATGGCGTCTTTGTCTCCAGACATGATGGATGTGCTTAACAACTGGACAACGATGCCACAATGGCTAAACAATGGATTGACTATCTAATTCATAGGCGCTACGTGAGGCATTTGTACTTTTCTCCCCTGTTGCCATAGCGGGTAAGTGTAGCATCCCCAAGGATCGTCACCCACGCACACACCCAACCGAAATCGCCCGTTGACGCTTGGGGGGGCGAATAGGTTCATGATCTAATCTAATCAGATCAGCAGTGGAGAAATAGGTAATTCTCCATCAGATAAAATTTTCCATCACCAAAATATTGGACCTAACGGGCCGAAGGCAAGAATCCAATATGGGAAACCCAGAGTGGATAAAAGTGTCCAGTCGTTCGGTAAAGTATATCGTATAGGGCTCATCACGAGGGCCTTGCAACGTTGTATAGATGGAGTCTTCTCCATAGAGAGCTCCCTTTTTGGCGGCCGATCCCTCCGGCGGCCGCTGCTTAGTCGGCCGCACCTTGTAGTGAGTTTCCACTTTTCACTTTTGCATCCCACGCTCGTTCGCGAGAAATATCCGTCAGGTTTTATTGATTGTCTATCCGTAATATCTTTGTGATGACTGACCAAGGCGTGGATCCTCGTGCCACCAGCTACTAAACTCACCGGGAGCGGGCCTCTTCTTCCTCCTGCTTCTCCTCCTTGGACGTCCCATCGTCGTGGAACCTCGTTTCTTGAGCTAAGAAAGGTCATGTTAGCGTAGGTAGATCCTTGTAGAGATGCCTCAACTCACCACTCCACAGTTCGGCGTAGACCCCCGCGCGGTCGATCAGTTCGCGGTGGGTTCCCATTTCCGCCACCTGCCCCTCCTTGAGTACGATGATGATGTCCGAGTCAAAGATGGTCCGGAGACGGTGGGCGACGAACACGCTCGTACGGCCCTTTTCCCGAAGAATGCTGTTGATGTTGAGCATCAAGGCCTGCTCCGTGTGTGTGTCGAGAGCGCTTGTGGCCTCGTCAAAGAAGAGCAGAGGAGGATCCTTGAGGAGAAGACGGCTGACGGCGAGACGCTGCTTCTCTCCTCCAGAGATCATAAGTCCTCTCTCACCAACCTTGGTCTGGTAACCGTCAGGGAACTGCAGAATCGTGTTGTGAACGTGGGCCCTCTTGGCGACGGCGATGACCTCGTCGTGGGACGCGTTGATGGATCCATAGCGGATATTGTGCTCAACCGTGTCGTTGAAAAGGGGAGTGTCCTGCGGCACGACTCCGATGGACCTCCGGAGGGACTCGAGGTTAACGTCTCGTATATCCTGGTCATCAATGAGGATCCTTCCCTCCTGAACATCGTAAGACCTGAACAAAAGACGCAGCAGCGTGGACTTGCCGCACCCGCTGGGCCCGACAATGGCCACCTTCTTGCCCGCAGGGATGGTCAAGGATAGGTTGCGCAGGATGGGGCGGTCCGGGTGGTAGGCAAAGTTTACGTTTTCAAACTTGATCTCGCCGCCCTTGGACAGCACCAGGGGCTTGGCGTCGGGCTTCTCCTTGATGTTGGCGTTGACCTTTTGCAGGTTGAACAGCGTCTCCATGTCCAGGAGGGACTGACGGAGCTCGCGGTAGACGGATCCGAGGAAGTTGAGCGGCACAGAGAGCTGGAAGACGAGCTGGTTCACCATGACCAAGTCACCCACCGTCAGGCCGCCAGAGGCAACACCCTCTGCGGCGAGGTACATCATTCCGGTAAGTGCCGAGGAGAAGATCAGGTTCTGTCCGCTGTTGAGAAAGGCCAGAGACGTTGCCACCTTGATAGAGTTCCGCTCATACTGCTGTAGGGCCTTGTCGTAGCGGGCAACCTCAAACTTTTCGTTGTTAAAGTACTTGACGGCTTCGTAGTTGATGAGCGAGTCCACCGCCACAGTCGAAGCCCTGTTGTCGGCCGCGTTGGCCTGTCTCCGGAACTTGGTTCGCCAAGCTGTGGTCCAAATAGTAAATGCCGAGTAGCTAACCATGGTCAGGACTGTGAGAGCCGCAAACTTGGCACCATAGTTGTATGTGAGAATTCCGCAGACCATGCTGATCTCAAGCGCAGTGGGCAGAATATGAAATACCATGCTCGTCAAGATGAAGCTAATTCCCTTGGTACCACGGTCCAGGGCCCTCGTCAAGCCACCAGTCTGCTTGGATAGATGAAAGGTGAGATCAAGTCGTAGTAGATGCTCAAAGACGTTGCCCGCAACTCTTCGGATAGCTTTTTGGGCCACAGACGCAAACACAGCATTGCGCACCTCCTGAAACACCGTTGCGCCTATACGGGTCGCGCCGTAGGCTAATATCATGGCTCCGGCAACCGTAGTCGCTGTGCCTCCAACCGCCGCAATGTCAATGTTCATCGAATCCACGATGCTCTTGAAGTAGAATGGCACCTGAACGTTCATGACCTTGGCGCCAATGAGCAGCGACACTGCCAGTCCGACTCGCACCTTGGTGCTCAAGTCATCCTTCGGCCATAGATACCGAGACATCTCTTTCATGATGGCCCAGTCAGCTTTGCGCTGCTCTGTCGCAGACTTGTCCACCGCCGCCAGGGGGTCATTCTTGCTCGTCGCTTGTTTCTTTGCCGGAAACACAGCCGAGGGCTTTATAGGTTTCGTCTCCTTGGTCGCGGTCGCTCGGGGTTGCTCACGACGCGGGGCAGACGTCCAGAAGGTCTGCGTGAGCGCCGGACGCGGTGCCCACGGCCGCTGAGGAAAAATCACAAGGCCGCACCGGCATCCCAGCGGCGGGCGCTGCAGTAATCGAGGCATCATCGTGGTTGTTCAGCTCAGCGGGAGCTCATCATGGGATTGCGTCGGTGTTCGGTATTGGTGGGGGGGAACGCCCGCGATTTGTACGACGACGCGAAAAGGGGGACAACAAGGTAGGTACCGGAGCCGCCAGAGACCTTGAGAAGCCTGGCTGCGATCCGGTAGCCAAAGAGGTGTCTATTTGGCCGGGGGATGGAGTATTCAAAGGAGATGGGTGAAGCTGGATGAAGCTCACAAGTCGACTTGCCGAATCTAGCGGGATATGATGCAACTGGTTGGCGCCTGAGGCAGCCGATGATCGGAGCGCCTCCCCACGCTGAGGTTAACTTGAAGCGCAACACAATGTTATGCCAAGGCTTCAATTGAATTGATTTGAGGGGGTTGATGCTCGTAAGGGAATCCCGGAGGGCTGCAGTTGTAGTAAATACACAGGAATGAATGGCTTGCAAGCGCCTGGCAACGTTATCCCCATGTCGTGCACTTACATCTCGGGATGGTGCAATTGAATAGCAATCGCGCAATAACGGGGAGAAACGTCGCCAGCTGAATTGCTCGGCTCCTTATCTGTGGGCATTTAATCCTTGGCTTCGTCTTGGTGCATAAGAATTGCTTCTTCTAAAGTGAACATTGGTCACAACACCAAGCTTCGTCGTGACGATCAGAGCTGGAACACTCACAGTAACACCTATCCCTTGACCGAAGGGAGAGACAATCGATTGGCTCCATCCCCCGCCTAGAGAGTCTGTCTTACGTGACAGCGCGCTCCAAAGACTCAATGCCCTAGGTACCATGCATCTGTCTGAGGAGCTCGAGGTTGTGTCTTCCCAACAGGTGCTATTTTCGGATACATGCAGCCCTACCCGCGGCCCGAAATAAGCGAGTTTCCAACAAAAAAGGGAAGCCATCGTGACAAGTGCCTCGAGGATAATGTTCAAACATCATGACGTAAAAGTACTGATGATTGGCAAAAAGGTTCCAGGGGGAGTCGAACCCTCGCTGGCGGAATCAGAATCCGCAGTCATAACCGTTAGACCATGGAACCATTCGAACCGGTGTACCGGCACGCATGGGTCTGCGATTGCTGAGGAATTGCCCCGATATTTTGATATACATAGTTTCCTTGTGCATTTCGCTGTCACTTCCATTGAACACTGCTACCTCGAACGTGTTCCCCTAAGTAAAGATCTTCTTCAAAGCGTTCTGTTTAGTTCTTCTGAAGTGATTTGCGAGCTCCAAAACGGGGGCTGTAAACGCACCGGGACGCGTACGCCTTCATCTCATAGCCGGCGTGTGAAGATATGGGGGAAATTTCAAAGCTTCAGATAATAGAAACCAGCCAGAACAGCCAATAGGCTTGCTGCCTTCTCATCAGAGACGCGTTTGTTGATAACATCTCTACAGCAAAGGATGTTGTTGCTGTGAGGTCTGACGCGCACCGACCGCTGTAGCGGCTGTCTACAGTGCACAGCCCCCTATAACTCAGCAACGCCAGTCAGCACCGGCGGGTCCCAATTCTCAGCGTTCACTTCAACCTCTCTCAGAGATTGACAGATCGCCTCAACCATCATCTTGAAAAGGCCTCTCATCGTGAAACTCGAGTATCTGGCTTTAGCGGTCTTATCCGCATACTTTCATGATGGATGGCCTCGAGACGGTACGACAGCGTCTTGAGGAGAACGTCGTCCCTCATCTCAAAGAGACTCCCCTGCTCGCCGCCATCGTCACAGTCTTGGTTCTTGTCGTAACGACGAGACTCTTCACGGGCGGTTCTTCTTCTCAGAATGGATCTAGGAGTCCTCCTCTTGCGCCTTACTGGTTCCCTTTCTTTGGGCACGCTCCTCGACTCTTTGTCAACGCAAACTTTACCTTGACGCGTTTCCGAAACCGATATACCCAGGGTATCTTTTCTATTCGCCTATTCCAAAGTATCCATTCCTTTGTGTTTCGGCCTTCTCTCGCAGCCAAGCTACTTGAATTGCCCGAGTCGGTCGCAGACAAAGAGTATGTCGCCAGACGTCTCATGGTCACCAACTTTCGACTCTCTAAGAAGGATCTCGAGGCCTACGACAAAGCCGCCAGCGAGGTTCACCAGGTCACCAAGCAGTATCTCTCTGGCTCGCACCTAGATAGTCTTGTCAAGGCCAATGTTCGAGACCTAGATGATGTCGCCGCCCAATTGGTTTCCTTCAACAGTTACCAGACCGACCAGATGGACTGGGAGAAGCTGGCCGATGCAGCTGTCGTGGAAACCGAAACGAAAGAAAGGGTCATGGAAGCCGACTTTCTCGAGCTGATGAGGAACTTTGTCGCTAGGTCAGCTACCGCTTCCGTCTTTGGCACTGATTTCGTCGAAAACTTTGACGACATCTGGCCGCATCTCTGGGTCTTCAACGACGGCTTCCTGTCTCTGGCCATGGGCGTTCCTCTTTGGGCGCCTCTTCCAACTTCTCAGCGGGCTAGAATCGCTCTTGGACGTCTGCATGCCTTTATGCGAGAGTTTCATGAGGATCTGGACAAATTCTTGAACAATGAGGAGCCTGGTGTGAGATGGCAAGATTTCCACACCATAAGCCCGCTCGTTCGCAAGCGAACAGAAGTCTTCCGAAAGCACAACCTATCCATCGACGTTCGGGCCTCGTTAGATGTAGCCTTGTTCTGGTCTGTGACGGTCCATTCTACCTCAATGGTCTCGTGGTCTCTCTTTGAGCTCTACCAAGACCCAGTCCTCCTCGAGCAGATCCGTGAGCAAGTCGCCCCCTTCGTGCACGTTGTTCAGCCCAAGAACGAATTTGGAGGTGTTGTCTGGGTTCCTCCCAAGATTGAGAAACTCGACATGGACGGTCTGATGACAAAGTGTCCTCTCCTCAAAGCCGCTTACCTAGAGACGTTGCGACTACACGGCGGCGGCTGGTCCGCGAGGCTTGTGAAGGAGGACGTAGTCCTGAAGGATGAGGGAGAGGCGGGCTACGTGCTCAAGAAGGGCACATTCGCGCATGTTGTCCCGGATCTGCATCGCACTGATCCCAAGGCCTTCTCCGACCAGCGGATTTGGCATGTCGGACGGTACTTGGAGGATGATGTAGACTCCAAGGGAGCCAAGATACAAAAGGTCAACCCAAAGACGGTACAAGCATCTGGTAAGTTCACACATCCCCCCAGTTGATCACAGCTAACCTTGGTAGACGGAACTCTTACAATGTGCGATGACTCCGACTTCACCATGAGAAAGGTGTATCTGTACACTTCAGTTCTCATCTCTCTTTACAATGTTGAGCCGGCAAAGGGTGGTGACTGGGTTACGCCTACACTCGTCAAGGGGGTGGCTTCAACTCTCCCATCGCGATCGATCAGGCTTTGGATCAAGCCAAGAGCATTGCCGAAAGCCAAGTGAGAGACGTTCTAGCATTGGAGTTTCTACTCCTGGGGAGAGACATTTTGGGGCCAGGGTCGATGGCGGCTTGCACCAAGGTCATAACGATCAAAACTCGGCGGCGCATCCTTGGGATTTCTCGATAGACATGGTGTGCTGTTTGGGGTCTATGGGTTCAGAGCCACCTCTTTCGACCTGCAAATGGGTTTTGGAGGTTATAGGGATCATATTTTTATTAGTAAAGGGCCGCACATACATGGTGTACATGGGACTACGTAAGGGTTATGGCAGGTTATGGATGGTGGTAATAATAACTACCCTCTATTCAGTATTGCCACGCCTTCTCCTTCTCGAAAGGCATGCTTACATAGTGCTCGTGAGAGAAACAAGATGGAAACTGGGGTTTAGCGTACGGTAGATCTCCCTCCTCGTTCAACTACCCCGTCAACCGAAGCTCGAAACTCGAGGAAACTTGTGTATTAGGGCATCCTATTGCTTTTCCCGAGGCAGCTATTCACGTTGTATCTCGCCGTCAACACTTAAATTCGCATTTCGCTCATCATACCCGTGTTAGGCCATTTAGCCAAAACGTGTACATAGACAGAACATTCCTGTTCCCATTCTTCAAACTACCATTAGACCTCAACACGACTGTTAAAACTCATTCTCTGAACCTCCAAACTCTTGGCACCCCCAGTATCTCGCCCTAGGGCCGAGTGGGGCGTAGCGACATGTTCTTACATACACAAAACAGCAAAAAATATCCACACAACCCCAAAAAAGGATCATGAGCACATGTACTCCCCCGGGAAGGCTCGAACTTCCGATCTCCCGATTGTCTATTGAATAACAGTCGGACGCTTTAGCCAACTAAGCCACAGGGGATTAGCTAATTGGATGGTGAGCAGCTTTCGAGTTGGGGCTCATGTTCGCCGGGGGTCCTCTGTGAGAGATTACGGGAAGAATTAGGTCTTGGTCAAGTTGTGATGGGTTCTTCGAGTGAATGAGAGCCTGTGAGGAGACGATTTGCTTTGGTTGGGAAGAAGGCGGTCAAGTGAAGAGCCCAGAGAACTCGGCACCCAGGAACAAGCCACATGAGGCAGACAGAGCCTGAGCAGATGACAAAGAATGATGTTCATCATAACTTCAAGCACCGTAGAAATGTTTACAAAAATAAATCAGGTTATCAGCCTGCAATTCGTGTTCAGTCTGTTGAGCTGGTATAGGAGAACGATGCCCAGAGATGTTCATTGAAGAACAGTCAGAAACCTGTCCATTGTCTACAAGAACCAACAAAGCATGCCGAACCCGTCTTCAACGTGGAACTATGCTGTCAGAACAGTCCTGGCCGAAGGCAAGAGCCTCAATGGCATTCGACTTACTCACCATCCCATATGGCGAGAACCCAAACGGAGTGCCTTGAGTTGCACCCAAGGGTCAATTCACACCAACCCTCAAAAGAAAGACGTCTGGAAACACGATGCTGGCAAAAAGAATGAGTGAAAACTCAAAAAGAAATAGTTGCTCCCCCGGGAAGGCTCGAACTTCCGATCTCCCGATTGTCTGCAAGTAACAGTCGGACGCTTTAGCCAACTAAGCCACAGGGGACTTGTTGTTGAAGGCCGTGTTCGAAATAGGGCCTAGCTGGGATGGGGGAGCAGAGACAGGCCGGCGAATGTGAATTGGAAGCTTCAATTTGACTCGAACAGCCTTTGTTTGCTTGTGAGAAGAACGAGAGGTTTTCTGCTGCTTCGAAAGGTTCGGGTGGTTGCGTCGGTGAACCGCGTGAGAGTCTGCTGGGGAGTGTTGCTGGATTCGTGTGGACAAACATCGTTCGACTCAGTGTCCTCGTGGCACGAGTCAGCCACCAAGCATCAATTGAGAACTCATGGAGGTCCGAAAAGCACAATAGCCTCGAAATCCTATGCTAGAATGGGTCAAGTTCACAAAACTCGACTTGTGTGTTGGTGAGATGAGATGGCTTACCCTGTACACCCACCTCCCAATTCCACAAAGTTCGTATCATGTCTTGAAGGATCTCTTCTATTTTCAGTAATTTTCTTGCAAGATGCTTAATTCTGTGGTCCGGATCTCTGTCGTTTTACGATCACGGCAAAATCACATTGTGTTGTTGTAAGTGTTTGCTGCCTCGATTTGTTCACTAAACTCGTCCTTCTTGATTTTTCTTCCTTTCGACCCATCATGCCTGAAGAAAACAGAGAAACCAGTCTGCTGGCCCTTGTATTAGGAGAGGCAGCCCATTTGGAAGAAGATTTTTTGAGACTGTTGGCTGTGTATTGTGGCAACGGACTCTCCTCGGATTGGTATTGTGTCTTGGCATTGGAAGATATAACTTGAGGCGTGCTATTTCGTGTCATTTCTGTGACGCTCCTGTATTCGGTCCATTAATCTTGTGGCAGTCACACGCACGAAGGATGAGGCCAACCTGCTTCAAGCCTCCACAACCACAATCACATCTCGCGAGAACCCACGTGGGCTGTGATTGTATATCGTCGGTGGCGTCTCCCATTGTCAGCCTTGCCGTGCTCCTGAAGAGGATCAAACAGGGGCTGACGTGAGGTGCTTCCAATAGCATAGTTTGAAACCAACTGAGGCTATGCTTAATGATCCCAATCCTTAGTCAATGGCGGAGTCTAAGGCGGATCGAGATAGTTTTCAACAAAAGGTTGATCCGTCGGTCCGTCGGTTGGCTGTGCTGATGAATTCCCAATGCATGTACTTTCGTCATAAGAACTTGTCCCAACGATCCCCGGCCGGGGTCCGGCGACGACATCGGGGATCGGTGCTGCTAGGCAACGACAGACGGGGCCGAAGACGTCGGCCTCGGATCCGGGGAAGATGGGGCAAAAACAGCCCAAAGGTGAGATGAACAAATGAGATTTCTCCGAGGCTGTGAAGAGGCTGTGCAGAATACGACACAGTAGTTTCACCTTGTTGGTTTATTAAGTCCCGCCCTGCCTTGGGTGGTCAACCTTGCTCAACAAAAAATCTGCTGACATTGGACGAGCATCGAATAAATTGGACCGGTCCAGATGATCAGCATCCTCTTGCTCAGCCTTGAGGGATAATTCAAAGTGGCAACTTCAAACAAGGCGCGGTCCCCAAAGTCAATCTCAGAGTCGAGAAAAGTTCTAGAAGCCCAGGCAAGTGTCGTATATCGCGTACTGTAGGGTTCGGGTTGCGGTGCCGGCGGTTGCCAGATGGAGCTCATGAATGACAATCATGTCACCAGCTTCTGCGCCAAGGGAACACTATGACCAACCATCAGCAAGTGGAGGAGATTGTCTTTGGAGGCAGTGCATAGGTCACGTTCTTGGCTGCGAACGGTGTTCTTTGGCGACGGCGTAATGATTGGGCAGACCTAGCTCGGTAGATTGATAGTGCTCGCTTCTCTAAAGACGTCGGGCGCAAAAGGGCTTGTCGTCTCTTGTCACCAACATTCGTCCCTGCATGTTTTGTAGCGCCATGAGCGCATTTTGCGGAGGCTGAGTCGAATACGACGGCTCAACACCCGCTATCCCGATCCTTCAAAGAGAAATCGCCGGAAAGAAAAGATGAATTGGAATGGCTGATGGTTGCGACAATGACCAACAGACTAGCGGTGCTCATCGTTACCGGGAGCGCGACAGACCGAGCGACCAAGGGTCTTGGCCATGGTGTAAAGGAAACAAGCCTTGTCACGTTATTTCCATAAATTCAATGTGCCGTATCCCGAGCTATCCGCTCAAATATGAGGGAATATCGGTTCCAAAGGGGGTCGTGTGCTAGATCAAAAAGGCTGTTTGAGGTAAGACCACCACCTTTTCGCTTCTCGCATTGATCGTATCTCTTGATACCTGGGCGGTCTCGCCCTGAGGGTAGCTCTTTCCTCTGTTGAAGCCTGGTCGAAAGATCAAACCCTTGCCCCGCACGAGCTCCTTCGTACACCAATAAAAGTGCTCCATTGGATAATAAAGCGGGCCTTAATAGGTGTGCCGACAGGTCCCGGCCTGCAATGCCACGCCGGCTCCACAGCAAAGCGGGGCTGATCGCTCATCACCTGTGCTCGAATATCAGTACGTACCAAGAAAGCTCCCTGCAGGTGCAGCGCAGGATGAAGCTCAGGTTGTGTTGGGTGCTCCTGCCAGCGACGTCGACGTCACCCCAGGACTTGGCTCTTCTGGGCGCACGCAACCCGCAAACGAGAGAACAGCGTGATTCAGATGAGATTAAATAACACGTCTTCCCCACCCCCAGAAACTTCATGACACCATCATCTTTCTTCTTTTACACTGAATCCATGAGTACTACCTGATTTACTTACACACACTACATCGGTACATACAATTAGACGTTCGACGTAATCTCGCAATGTCTTCTACAGACGGAATGATCAACGGCGGAGGTTCATCCTCCAAGGCTCCCGTCCCTGCTGACGGCAATGGAGGCTTCCAGGCCCAGCACAAGATGGATGTCGTACCTCCCAAGAAGGAGGATCTCCAGCGTAGCTACGCTAGAGTTGTCGAAGAAGATGCCACCCCCGATGGGTGGTACGCCCGAATGAGTACGTAACCTTCAGTAACCCCAATATCAGATGCATCCAAATCTGACTCATCGCAGAGGATACTCTTGGTGTTGTCATCGGAACCATGGGCGCCATCCCTTGCTGCATCATCTGCCCCAACCCCTTCAAGGAAGTCCACCAGGGCAACGTCGGTCTCGTCACCAAGTTTGGAAAGTTCTACAAGGCTGTCGACCCCGGTCTGGTCAACATTAACCCCCTCAGTGAGAGGATCATCCAGATAGACGTCAAGATTCAGACCGCAGAGGTCCCCGAGCAGATTTGCATGACCAAGGACAACGTCACCCTGCGTCTCACCTCGGTCATCTACTACCACATCGTGGCTCCCCACAAGGCTGCTTTCGGCATCAACAACGTTCGCCAGGCCCTCATGGAGCGTACCCAGACCACACTTCGCCATGTCGTTGGTGCCCGTGTTCTTCAGGATGTTATTGAGCGTCGAGAGGAGATTGCCCAGTCGATTGGAGAGATCATTGAGGATGTCGCCGCTGGATGGGGTGTTCAGGTCGAGAGCATGCTCATCAAGGACATTATTTTCAGCCAGGAGCTGCAGGAGTCGCTTTCCATGGCCGCTCAGAGCAAGCGTATCGGTGAAAGCAAGATTATTGCCGCCAAGGCTGAGGTAAGTGACACTACCGTCTTTCAAGACTACCTATACTCACACGACTAGGTCGAATCCGCCAAGCTTATGCGTCAAGCTGCCGACATCCTCAGCTCTGCTCCCGCCATGCAGATCCGATACCTCGAGGCCATGCAAGCCATGGCCAAGTCGGCCAACAGCAAGGTCATCTTCCTGCCCGCCGCGAACCAGACCATGGGCAACGCCCTCAACGCCGCCATGGCCGCCAACCCGACCGGCGAGTCCAGCAGCGCCCCGGCCGAGGGCAGCTACCAAGACTTTGGAGGTCAGGACCCAGGTTTCCAACAAGCCATGCACGCTCGCGTCGTGGAGAACATCTAAGCCATGGATCTTCTCCCCTCACCTCGTGTGTCTTCTCTTTCTAGCAAGCGTGGAGGCAACAGTTGGCTAACGCTTAAGGATTTCCCTTCGATGGGGTTTAGCCTGGTCTACTTGATTTCAGAAGCATTGCTCCCGCTGCTCTCTTCTCGTCTTCAACAGCAGCAGCGCTACATCTCCCATTGCAGCGGAGATGCTCGAGCGTTACCTTTCAACCCCATGATTTGTTACGAATTGTTTCTGCTACGCCTGTGTCGTCTTTTGCCTTTCGATACCCTCCTCGACAACCGAAAAATCGCGCGCCTTGACTTTTTAAACTTCTCATGTATGTATTTTACTCTGTTTTCTTTATGTGGAGGAAGGGGTGGCTTGGGTATGGTTTTAAGGTGGGATACCCAGTTGTGCTCGATAGAGCAGTCTTTAATGAAGACCAAGTCACCAGGATCATGAGATTATGCCGTGGTTTATGTGATGGAGGATACCCCGATCGTTACGTACAATCAAACTCGTTTGCGCCATGCTTCTGGTGTCACCGTGATGATATTTACTGTCATGTCTACAACAATGTCTACAACAATGTTTACACTAACTCTCATCACTCACTTTGAGACAAGCACTTCAAACATCAATCTGAACTTGATAGTTTCTCTTCTAATTCCCATCTGCTATCCATAAGATACACGGCATCTTCTGTTCCCCCTCCTTCAAAGTCCGCAGATCTACTCCAGCGAGATTGGAATAGGCAGAGGATTGGAGAAAATACGAAAAAAAGAAACAACAGTGACTAAAACCAATCACGCCAATATGCCCCTCCGCCCAAACGCCAGCCAGCCAGGAAACAAGGTGCCCGCTGGCAGAAGCTGCCAGCCAGGAGTCTCTCAGGTATCATATAACTACACATCGGGAACCGTCCAATCATTTTCTAGTGCTTTTCGTCGCGCTCTCTTGTTTTGTTTGGGGATGGTCCGTCGTCAGTGTCCAGACGAGTAAGAGTGAAGCAAGGGGGACGCCGACGATTAAGCCTTGCGATCCCGCCTCCGTGTCTGATTCAGCGTCGCCGCAGCGTGAGCTGTGGCTTTTCCCATGATGGCACCTAAGCATCAGAGTGGCGCTTCTTCTTCTTCTGCTTCTTCTCCTTCTTGGGCTCGGCCTCGTCTTCTGAGTCGTCATGCTTGCGCTTCTTCTTGCTCTCGGGGGCAGCCTCCTTGGAAGGTGTCGACTTCTCCTCGGCCTTGCGCAGCTTCTTGAGCTCCTTCTTGCTGAACACCTTGGGCGTACCGTCATCGTTGAGCTCAACGTCGCCTCGCTCGTACTTGCGCTTGAACTTCTTGACCGAGAGACCAGCCTCGTTGGCGAGGCGCTCGTAGTCGGCTTCAGACAGCTTCTTGGGCTTAGCAGGGGTGGTGGTGGCGGCCTCCTCCTCATCGCTCTCCTCAGCATCCTTCATCTCCTCATCCTCAACCTCCTCAATGAGCTTCTTGGACTTCTTGCTCTTCTTGGCAGGAGTGGTACCGTTGGCAGCCTCCTCATCAACACCGTCGGCGTCGCCGTTGTATCGGCGAGTCTCCTTGAGAGTGAACTGGCCGGCGCCAACAATCTCGCCAGAGGGAGTGACGTTGGTGCCCTTGGGCAGAAGGGGCTTGCCCTCGAGCTTTCGGAGGTGGTTCTCGAGCTTGATGCGGTTGCTGAGACCAAGGATGGCGCGCTCCTCGTCATCGACGTCGTCCTCGAACTCGCCGAGAGCATCGACACGGACACCCAGGGCAGTCTTGGCAGACAGCATACGGGCGATCTTACCCTTGTTTCGGCCGTTGGCCTGACCGATGAGCGACGAGTGGTAGATGAGACCATACTTGGGTGTGTCGTGCTTGGTCTTAAGGGCGCGGAACAGAGCCTTCTCGGCACCGAGAATCTGAATGGTGGAACCAGGAGCCTTGGCCAGGTTGATGAGGGAGCCGGCGTGGGCGATGAGGCGGGCACCAACGAGGTAGCCGATGAGGGCAGTCAGGTTGGGAGCAATGGCGCGCATACGGCTCTCGAGGTACGAGGATAGCTGGGTTCGGTAGTTGGAGTAGACAATGACCTGGTCAGCCAGCAGCTTGATGTTGTCAAGATCCTCCTCGGTAATCTCAGTACCCATGCTGATCTCGGCAGCGGCCTTGATGGCAGCCTCGATCTCCTCAGGCAGGATCTCGGAGAGGTCGCTCTCGGAAATGTTGGTGCGCATGCCGACAGCGAGGATGACACGGGCATAGGCCAGGTTGTCGTTGAGGATCTTGGCCATCTCAGGGAAGTGCCAGCCGTACCACTCCTTGGTTCGCATGGCGTAGACGTTGAGCTCCTTGTCGAGATCGTCGAGGAGCTTGACGGCCTGGATGATCATGGAGTCGACCTTGTCGGCCGAGAACTTGAGCTTGTGGCGCGACATGGAGTGAGACAGACCCAGAGCCATGCGGTCAAAGTTTTCCTCAACAAGACCAGGAATGAGGTTGGAGAGCGAGCCACGAATGCCACGGAACAGATCCATCGTGTTGGAGCCCGACACGGGAGAGATGTTGAGAGCGGGCAGGTTGGAGATAGCCGTGCCCAGCTTCATGTCGGCGACGGCGAGCGAAGCCTTCTTCTCGGACTTGAGGTCCTCGAGGAGCGCGGTGAGCAGCTCAGGGACCTTGCCATCCTTGAGAGCGGCGGCTTCTTCGAGAGCGGTGGCGGCGCTGTCGAACTTGACGAACTTCTTGAGCTTGAGCCTGGAAGAGAAGATGGTGTTAGCGACGGTGGCTTGTGCTACTTGCCATCTGCTGGATACCCAGTCTCGTACAGAAGACATCGTGTGCTGTTCAATCGCTGGCAATGACAGGATAAAAAAGGAGACTCACATCTCAACGACCTTTTCAGGACGTCCCAACTCGGCTGCAAGTTCCTCATTCTTCAGCATCTTCTTGTCGGTGGCCTTGAACAGGCCGTAGCTGCCAATTGTTAGCCCATCCGCGTCTCGAGTGAAGCTCGCTCGTTCCGAGTTTCTTCAGGTCGCGACTTACCCTGCCGGCGTCTCTGCAAGCACAAAGAGCGACATTGTGAATGTGGGTGTATGGGCTCCTCCCCGATGTTCTCGCGCTGGTCGATTGGCGTCGTTGCTTCCTCACGAGGCACAATCCCGTTCCGTTGTGCGAGGCTGCGAAAGGAAAGTGCGAGATGCTTGCGATGGAAAAATTTCAGTTGGAAGCTCCAAAGTCTCCACTCAAATTTTTTGGTCTTTGGTTGCAGGCGCAGAAAGTGGGATGCAGGTCCACGGACAGCGGCGTTACCATGTTCCGGGCGGGTCGCAGGTACGTACCTCTGCCCAGCCTCCTGGCCACTCACGTGTCGACATTCGCGACGCTCCAGCTTGCGTCGTCGCTCCAAGGCTTGGGAATGCTAGGCGACCAACTTTGACGATCGACTTCAACCATCTCACGACCACGCAGCCGTCTTTATCTTCTTATACGCGATAATCTCGAGTCGAACCAATCGCGACGAATAATTGACAAGATGGAGGGCCTTCTCTTCAACGTCAACAACGGGTGCGTCCTGCTTCGAGCTAGGAGCTCTATGATACACGAAGCTGAGATGGAGACTGACCCTGGCCAACAGCTACGTCGAGGGCATTGTCCGCGGCTACCGCAACAGCCTGCTCACTGGCCCAGCCTACAACAACCTGACGCAATGCGAGACCATCGATGGTATGCATGTCATCTCATTAACGATGCCCTCTTCTGACTTGCCCAGATCTCAAGCTTCAGCTTGGTCCTGCTTATGGCGACTTCCTCGCCTCTCTCCCTCCTAACCCTTCGACGTCCGCCCTCGCAGCCAAGACCACCGACAAGCTCATCTCAGAATTCCGATATGTTCGTGCTAATGCTGTCGGATCGCTCGCCACCTTCATGGACTACGTCACCTACGGCTACATGATTGACAACGTCGCCCTTCTCATCACCGGCACCCTTCACGAGCGCGACACCCGCGAGCTCCTTGAGCGATGCCACCCTCTCGGCTGGTTCGAGACTATGCCCGTCCTCTGCGTTGCCACCAACATTGAGGAGCTCTACAACAGCGTGCTCATCGAGACCCCTCTTGCCCCCTACTTCAAGGGCAGTCTGAGCCACCAGGACCTTGATGAGCTCAACATTGAGATTGTCCGAAACACTCTCTACAAGAACTACCTCGAGGACTTTTACAACTTCGTCAACACTCATCCTGACATGGCTGGCACTCCCACCGCCGAGGTCATGTCCGAGATTCTCAACTTCGAGGCTGACCGCCGAGCCATCAACATCACCCTCAACTCGTTCGGCACTGAGCTGTCCAAGCAGGATCGTAAAAAGCTCTACCCCAGCTTTGGCAAGCTGTACCCTGAGGGAACCCTGATGCTCTCCCGAGCTGACGACCCTGAGGGTGTTCGTCTCGCCGTGGACGGTGTTCACGACTACAAGACCTTCTTTGACGCCATCTCAGTTGGTGGTGGCCCTTCGGGACCTGGCAACATGGGTGGCGGTTCCAGTGAGGGCCGAACCCTGGAAGACATGTTCTACCAGAAGGAGATGGAGATTTCCAAGAGCGCCTTTACCAGGCAGTTCACTCACGCTATTGTCTATGCTTGGGTGAAGCTAAGGGAACAGGTAAGTCTCCCCTTTTCATCTCAACTCAGTCACTAACAAATCTCAGGAAATCCGCAACATTACCTGGATCGCCGAGTGCATAGCTCAGAACCAGAAGGAGCGCATTGGCAACTACATCTCCGTCTTCTGATTTCCTTCATTTAGCACACCCCCGAGTCTCTTTTCTAGCATGATTTTGTGTAGTATAGCAGCAAACTGTTGAGTCTTAATGGCAAACGGACTCGTTCCGACACTGGCGCAAATGGGCAAAGATAGGTTGATGCAAAAGGCGGCATCGTTCGCTTCGTTCTTTCAGGTGGCTTGTATTGTACATAGAGAGAAACACGTTATTCTACAAAGACAGGACAGCCGTTTCTTCTTCCCTTTTTTTGTCTTACAGCGAGATCTGGTTCTTCCAGGTCGCAGGCGTGAGGCCCAGCTTCTCAATCATGTTTGTCCAGCGCTCGCTCCCCCTCTCCTTGCGGTCCATATACTTGAGCAGCTTCTGCCGCCTGTGCAGCAGGAGTCGCAGGTTGCGCTTGTTGTGCTTGTCCTTGTAGCCGCGGTTAATCTCCAGCGCCTGGGAAAGGGTGCGGATCTTGGCCGTCAGGATGGCGATCTGCACCTCAGAGCTACCCGTGTCAGGGCCTGATCGCGGCGCCATGGGCAACTCGTTAGGCGAGATGGACAGGGCCTTGGGCTTGAGCACCTTGTCAGTGTTGTGACGGCCAAACTCGGCGACGATGCGCCGCACGTTGGCGTGGAAGCGGTCCTTGGCGCTGCTGTTTTCGAGGGAGGTGATGCGGCGGAGAGCCTCGACAGCCTTTTGGTGACGCTGCTCGTGCTGCTTCATCTTGTCCTCCTCAGTCCCGGGCTCAATCTGTGATTCAACCATGCCGACCATGGGCTTGGTGAGGGTCTGTCCTTGCTGGATAGCCTCTTCGAGCTCCCACTTGGAGAGGAAGTGGTTTAGGATTTCGGGAGACGTCGGCAGCTGCTGGGGAGCAGCATCTTCTGCACTCGCGACGACCTGGCTCGTGGTATTCTGACCAGCCGAGTCGAGGGACTCGAGGAAGGGAGTCGTCCGGCCCTTGATGGGGTCACCCCAAGCCTCCTCCCGCTCCCGCTGGAGCTCCTCACGCCTTTCCACATTGGCCGCCTTTCGCTGCTGCGCCTGAGCCCATCGGTATGGATCCTGCTTCGCCTTGCGCTTCTTCTCGCGCAGGGAGAGGTTCGCCGTCTGGACGATGGGGAGGAAGTTTGGTGTTGCGGGCTTCGCGGCCGGTCGGAGGCAGACTGCTCAATTGATCAGCATTGAGGGGCGTCAATTGTCCCTGCGAAACGTACGGTTCAAGGAGCCTAGGCGCGGCAGCGCCGTTATTCTGGGGGGCATGGTGGAAGCATCAATCTGCTGCTGCTTTACTATAGAGGCTGATGAATTGACGTCCAAAGCCTCGCCCCAAATTTTCCCATCATCCAACGGCCGATGCCGAACGAAGGCGGGCTGATACCAAAGCGGACTAGCGTTAGCATCACGTGGAGATACCGCACCTTGATCCCATATCTAAGTACTATACCCTAAGCGGCCTAGCCTCGCCAGGGCCATCAGGGCTTTGCACCACCCACACATTTTGGGGTCACAAATTCCCGTCGCGAACTTTTGCGACTCTACGAAAAAACATCACGACGCAACCTTCTTCCCTCAATCCTCCCACCCTCCCCCAGGAAGACAGACCGACAAATCCGTCAAGATGGCCCCCTCCAACCTGCCCTCCATCTTCAACGCCACCAGCCAGGACATTGAGATGCTCCTGGCTGCCCAGTGCCACCTGGGTAGCAAGAACCTCCAGGTTCACATGGAGAACTACCTCTGGAAGACCCGTGCCGACGGTGTCAACGTCCTTAACGTTGGCAAGACCTGGTACGTTTTGATTTCACTCTGCGATGAATTTAGGAGATTTCTGGAGGCATAATTGGAAGCGACGCGATCGGGAGGATTGGACCTTTGCGAGCTGAAGCTATCCGGAGGAGGGGCACAGAATCTCGAAAACACCAGATCTCGCACAATCGCTAACACCACCGTCTTCACAGGGAGAAGATTGTCCTGGCCGCCCGCATCATCGCCGCCATCGACAACCCCGCCGATGTCTGTGTCATCTCTGCCCGTCCCTATGGTCAGCGTGCCGTCCTCAAGTTCGCCTCCCACACTGGTGCCACTGCCATCGCCGGTCGCTTCACCCCCGGTTCCTTCACCAACTACATCACCCGCTCCTTCAAGGAGCCCCGTCTGATCGTCGTCACCGACCCTCGCACCGACGCCCAGGCCATCAAGGAGGCTTCCTACGTCAACATCCCCGTCATCGCCCTCACCGACACTGACTCCCCCACCGAGTACGTCGACGTCGCCATCCCCACCAACAACAAGGGTCGCCACGCCATCGGCTGCATCTGGTGGATGCTCGCCCGTGAGGTCCTCCGCCTCCGTGGCACCATCTACAGCCGCGAGACCCCCTGGGACGTCATGGTCGATCTCTACTTCTGTATGTTTTCCGTCTTGACCAAATACTAACATCCGCTAACATCCTGCAGACCGCGACCCCGAGGCCGAGGCCGAGGAGAAGGTCGAGGAGGAGAAGGTCCCCGGCGCCGAGGAGGAGGGCCCCGCTGCCATCGAGTCCGGCTTCGCTGGTACTGGTGGTGACTGGGAGGCTCCCGCCGCTGGCTTCGCTGGTGCCACCGGTACCGGCTGGGACGGCGCTGCCGGTGACGAGTGGGGTGCCGCTCCCGCTACCACCGAGTGGGCTGCTTCCGCTGCTCCCGCCACCGGCGATGCTGCTGCCGCCAAGGAGACCACGTGGTAGGGTAACGAGGCTCCTGGCGACAACGAGGAGGTCGACGCCAATGCTGCTGGAAGCGCAGAGGTTGATTACCTGCCTCCCGCCGACATTGAGTGGTGAAGAACAAAAAAAAATTAGGGAACGGTTGCCTTTGTTCGCATACGTGTGACGGGCAGGAGAAACAATGGCGAAAGTGGTTCAATCAAACTATTCGGCGGCGTTTTTTCGACAAAGCTCTGGCTGACTTTTACAAACATCTTGGGACTGAGGTTCAACCATGGTGGTGCTGATGAGGGAAAGATACTAGCCCCCCTTTTTCTTTGATCCCTTTCATATCCTTCCCTTTCGCGTGTGTATGTTCGCCCAAGGTTAGGGAGAGTGAGGGTGAGAGGGGTGGAGAGGGAAAGCCCTGTACCGCCAGGGGGGATGGACTTGATCGTTATCCCGCCTTTGTTCTGCGGTTTTGATGCGAGAGAAGCTAAATACGAGTCGTCCAAGCTGAGTTAAAAACCATTAAAAAAAGATGAAAGGTGCCGTTGATACTTGCTTGTGATGTGTGCTGTAAAGAGGTCTCTCTGAGTGATCACGAGTACCGCTCCATGAGGTTGTATGTACTGTCTCGTAGTGTGTCATGTCTGTCGTAGTCACTGTTGTCTTTCATTGGCATCATGTTCGAAGCAATGTCAAGTCTCGAGTATTAAACTTCTGTTGCTTGTATCGGCCGTAAACTCATTTCACATCACAAACCACACTCAACTCAACCCCCAACAATCATCGTGAAACGTGGTATCAATTCCGCCTTCAAGGCCTCCCTTATCCTGTCCTTCTCTAACCATTCCCTTTACCCTCCTCCTAATCTCCCCTCATATAACCCATTCCATTCATCAGTCCCTATGTTTTCCCCCTTGAACCTAATTACTCCTATCCTAATCCAACCCTTCCCCTTTTCTCACTCCCCCGGGTTACAAGACCCTTGGCGCACTTCGTGATAATAGTGAATTAGGAAATCTCAAAACGGGCGCTCGTAATGCGGCGCGGAGGGGGTATGACCAAGCCAGAAAAAGAGCTGAGAACCCAGACATGAACCATGTGTGTGTATAAACGAACAGAAAAGTGCCCAACTCCTTGCTTTGTCCCAGATGCTGTGTTGATGATGTATGATAATAGTGGTTTAGAACTTGAACAGAGACCCCGTCATGTGTAGATGTGTGTGTGCGTGTGTGTGATTCGAGTATGAATAGAGAGGGGTATAATATCGAGGCACGCTGGGTATGCACTCCTGTACTGTGGTGATAATAAAACACAAAGTAAATGAAACTCCGTTGGGCCGGTGAGTCATCAAGGTCGTAATTTGTTGCCCGTGTTGGTGTGTTAAAGAGGACAGCCGCTGTTTGGTTGTGGAGGCGACTACTCCAACATCTCTGAATGGCGTCGGATCTCCTCATCGCTCAGAGCGCTCATCCAAAGACACCTCTCGGTGATGCCTTCGATGGGCTGGAACTTGTACCGAGTACTGGCCTCCAACAGGCGCAGCAGTGTCTTGACGACCGCGGCAGCAATGCGGCAGCGCTCAAAGTTGATCAAGGGAGGCGTGGTAGGTGAGCCAGCAATCTCTGACGGTCGCTGGGCGTTGTAAAGGAGATCGTGTGTGTAGATGCCGACAAAGGGGATGCAGCCCGAGTCGGAGCCAACCTCCATCTCGGCACGGAGGTTGTAAAAGTTGCGCATAGGCGTCACCAGCTTCTCGAGGTCGTGTAGTGTCTTGACATCCTGAGGGGGCACATGCTCCCATGTCCTTGACAGACGAGCGACCTCATTACTGGACAGAGCAATGGTGAGCTGTGCCAGGGTCGCAAAGTTGCGGTAACGTCGGCAGTGAGTCGCGATGTGGATGAACTTGCAGATGCATCGCACTCTCTCCTCGACTGTCTGTGTCAGGACAATCTCGGAGATGGCCCATTTGACCATGATGTTGAAGCGGGCAATGACAACATCGACTCCATGAGCATCAGTATTGCGTAGAAACTCTACCCACGAACGAGAGTCACTGTAGGCTGCATTCTTCCAGTTCATATCGATGAGTTCCTTCCAGTCAATCTCGTTGAGAGCATCCTTCTCGATAAGTGTGAACTGCTGAGCGAGGATCTCCGAGTCAAAGGCCAGGATGAATGGAAGATGAACACTGTACTTGTCGGCTTCCGCAACAACATCAGGCTTCGGGGCATGGCGGAGAGCTTCGGTTGTCGCAGTCTGGTCGTCGGTATGGATGTAAGGAGCCGTTGGCGTGGTCTCTGGTGTCGGAGGAAGAGGCTTCTGGCCCCAGACTTGGGTCTCGTGCAGTTCAGGAACCTTGAAAGACTGCGGTGGCGACATCTCGAGAGCTTGTACCAGTGTCATTGGAGGTGAAGGAGGGTTCCTCTTGGGGGCAGGTGCTGGAGATCCAAGAGGGTGAGCTGGAAGCTTCACGCGAGGCAAAATACCGTCTCCAGACTCGAACTCCTCATAATCAAGGGCCTCAGCCGACATCTCGGACGAAAGATCGCTATCATCGTCGAGAAACGACTGGTCTTCCTCAACCGTGGGCGCAGTGTCACCAGGTTTGATTCCCTCGATGCTGTCTGTCTTCTCAATGAAATCGAAAGATGCATGTTGTGAGTCCGGTTCAGAGAAGACAGTCTTTTGCGCACGAGGAGTTGCATCATCATCGGGACCTTCCAGGATCGACATGTTGGTCCAAGCACGGCCAGGGGACTTGTCGCGGCCAGGATTCGAGTCTCGGTCCAAGATGGGAATGGACGAGTATGATTCTCGTGAAGTCTCGGACAAGAATGACTTGGCCTCGGTCAACGGCCGCTGGCGCTGAGGTGTTAGGAAGCTGTCATGAGAGTCAATAAGAGGTTCAGGCTCATCCTCTTCGGGATCCAGCATGAACGTCTCCCTGATGACAAGTTTTTCACGATGATCCCTCTTCTCGCGTTCCTCTTCCTCTGGATCCATCATGTCCACGTCAATTTCGGAAGGAGGGTTAAAGACTCCTCCAGGAGATTGAGGGTCCATGGACAAGCTGTATGTCTTCTTCGCAGGCAACTTGCCCTCGAGCTTGGCTAGGGCTGACTCGATGCCGCCATCGTCATCGTCATCCGGAATCTGAGCAAGCTTCTGCGCCTCCTTCTCAAAGGAGGGACGCATGGCGGGCTTCGAAGAATGTGTGCTGAAGAGCGAAAGGTCTCGCTTCGGTGCCTTCTCTGCAAGTTGCCCCAGAGAAAAGACATCGCCTCGGGACTGATGATACTCGATGGATACTACCTCGCCATTGCCAAAAGATTCCACACCAGGGCTCTGGATGTAAGAACTCCGGATGGACTCCGAGTAGGCCGTCAACGACCCGACTGATCGCGATCTCCTTAGTGAAACCATGTCCAACTCGCCCACGTTTGTCGCAGCTCGTAGATCTCCGCCCGGGCGTCGTCGAAGAACTCGCAGAGGCTGTGGAACTGGCACATCAGGTTCTTGTGCCATCATTGAGGCGCCAGAGTCTGTTGTAGCATCAAAGCTTCGGACCGTAGACTGGCGAACAGTACTGTTGAATGAGCTACGGCGACGTTGAATAATTGAAGTCAATGACTGGTGCGATCGAGTCGATTTGTTGCGGCGATGACCCCCCCTATATGACAGAGGAGGATAGTGACGGAGACTGCGGTGTGTCGTCGAGAAGGATGCTCGGCTTCGCTCCTCGGAAGCTCGAGCGCTGCTGCCGGGGGCTAGAGTATCAAGGTCAGGGACGAAAGGTGGCAGAGGATCCTCGTCCAGTGAAGGTCGGACAACGTGTTGGTTTAGTAGATAGGACGAACGCCTGGGGGTTCCGGCTCCAACAGAGGGGGCAGTAGGAGGCGTCGTAGGAGGTGTGGGATCGGCGCCGGTGAGTCTGAAGGTTTCGGCAAAGGCCTCAACAGAGGTGGTACTGGCAGGATCCCCTCGCCTCATAAAAGAAGGATCAAACGGTGTCGTGTCGTCAACGATGACGATAGACTTGCTGCCCGTGGTGATAGCCATGTCACTAACTGGCCGGTGCTTATGGTTGTGCGGCAGGCTGTCGAATGTACTCGAGTCCATATGGGCAGCTGAGTAGTCAACATCTCTCGCCGAGAGAGATGGGTTGGGAGATCCCATTGTGATGCCTCGGCGTTCAGCCTCAGCAGCGGCCTCCTCTCGCACTGCCTTCTTGAAATCTTCTACAGCTTCGGCGCCAAGCAAGTCAATCCTAACAGGAGGTCGAGATCCGTTCGGTCTTTGCCTGCTCTGGGGGACGACCGCAGTTCCGGGGATACGGTTTGTTGTTGCTCCGCGGGGTCCAATATTGTTGACATTAATGAAGCTTCCGGGTGTGGGAGACACCCCCTGGCCTCTGGTGCTAAGGGCTCGCCGCACACTTCCCAGAAGCTTCTTCATCCCATGACCAGACATGGCTCCTGCTGGCATCCTCTCCTTGACCAGGTTCTGGCTCTCCGGGTGGAGAGTTGCCGTTTGCCTCTGGCTGGCGGGGAAATCATCGGGCTCGATATCAACAAATGCCTGGCCAGGGGGTAAAAGGTTACCACGGACAAGACTCCCAGCATAGGGAACAGTCATCATGAACTCCTGGTCCTTGAAAGACATCTTGTCAGAGCTATGCTCCCGCAGTGAATCGGTCAAACTGTTGTTACGCTTGTGCGCTGGCTGAGGCCGCACGCGCTTTCCGACCAGAGCGCGAGGCGTCGTTGCTATCGGACCTGTATTGTTGTAGACAGAGCTCGCTGTTACTGGGTGAGCTGCCAGTGGATTCGTCTGGTGAGGATGAGTAGCTCGCATGGCCTTGTTGGGAAACGAGCAAGAAACAATATCCAGACTCGACATGCTGATTGGAGACGCCTGCGATTCTACCTCGGCGGGATCTCTGGTGATCTGGCCCTCAGGGGTACTCGGACGGGGATCCGTGACGACTGAGTCTCCAACGTGGCCAGCCCGGGAGACATCGGCAATGAAACTTGTTCGTTCGCGTGTGCTCTTCATGAGAGGCAACAGACTCTCGATTTGAGGCGGCTCGGCATCATCGCGGTCCCAAAAGGTCGGATCCAAATCAGGATCCCTGTGGCCAGCAATGCCACCAGGCGTGATGGGAACATCGGCATCAAGCGAGTCGTCGAAATTAGGGCCATCCCAGTAAAGAGCACAAACCCTGCGCCAACATTTTTTGAGCTCTCCGAGAATCTTGAGCTGTACCTTGCGGGATCGAGAACATTGCGACAGTTCGTCCACAAAGTCGTTCAACAACTCGCAAAACGTTGACCGGAGATTGTAGTCAATGACAAAGTCGTCCATAAAGTAATTGAGAATCCAATGCCTCAGGGCCACAAATGTCCGAACACGAACAACCATGCCAGTTTCGTCATCGCGTGCTAGTGCCCATCGTAGCCGGGCAATGAGCATGCGTAATAGGTCAACGGATTCGAGAAATGCTCGGTAGGTTAGGAAGAAATCGGAGATGAGTTCGTAGTCGAGGAAACTGGGTGACGTGATTTCCGCAACGAGTCGCGGTGGTGTAGCGGCTGTGACAGCTCCGGTCGCAGGGGAGTATCTGACCAGGGCGCGATCGTCGCAGGCTGGCTTAAATGTGAGGTTGTCAAACATGGCGGGTTCGACATTGAGAATCGACTGGTAAGTCGGATGAACGGGCCGGGGCCCTCGAGGAGAAGAGGGATTCGGAGAGGTATTGGACATGTTGCGAGAGAACCGCAACACCGGGACGGCCAACGAGCTCGGCCGCCTCGTCGATGCTAGATCTGGATGAGAACTGTTAAGCTCGCCCTGCGACCGGTTCAGCAGCGAGGCGCTACTGGAGCGAAACTCCTCTGTGGGAGCGTAGGAAGAGCCGCGAATCATGGGTGTGCCTCTGACGGTAAACCGGGGAGTTCCTATTCGCCAAGAGGGAATGTTGATATCGAGAAGAGGTGTAGAGTTGGCATCAAAATCTTCCATAGTCCGGGGCCGATGCTCCTCACCCGGCTTGGAGATGACGATTTTGAAAACCCCAGGGTCCGAATCCTTAGCGGCGGAGACTTCGTGAACCGTGCTGTCGGAGAGGGCGCGTCGGTGTTTCACGGACCTTCGAGGATCCCGGGGGTTGGCTTCAAAGTAGGCCTGGTTGCTGTCGAAAGGCGTGGCTTCCGGGGTCGGCGTGAACTGGCTGATGTGAAGCTCACTGCTTTCGTCCTCGGCGGGTTTGCTGTGGGGGAGGGTATCCAAGCCTGCTGTGCTGGGCGGAGTGATGGGAAATACGAATTGAGGCTGGGGACATCGCTGGTAGGCAGGGCGGACAGTCGGCCTGCGGAATGAGGGTCAGCGATATGTGAACAGGGGGACAAGCTGAGTTGTCAGTCAGTGCGAGCGTCCAAGACCAGCGCCAGCGTTCCTGTGCCAGCGACTTCGTGATATCTCTGAGGCGACAGGACAGAGGATCGGATCGCAACGAGGGCCCAACCGAGACGTCTCCCCACAAGCACTCGGGGCAAAAGCCGGGAGGCGGGAGGAAGGGAGAGCGACGGGGCGGAGATGTGGCTGGCACACAGCATTCCAGTCGGTCGGACAAGTGAGGCGCTAGGTGCAGAAAAGAACGACAAGCACGAGACGATCAAAACCTTACCTCAGATATATCCGGCCATTGTTGCCAACGTTGGCGACGGTGAATTGACGACCCTCACGACCTGCCGACCCACCATCTGGGGTGATGTCCCATCGAGGGAGGCTTCCCTGAAGGTCGGAATCCGAGTCCTTGAAGCTCCGGGGCGTTGGCTTCCTCTGGTGAGATCTTCGCTCCGAGAGAGGGACCAAGGGTTTTGCGAGGGCGGCATTAGTGATTGGGGGAAGCATGCGCGTGGTTGTGGTGGTGGTGGACCTGAGCGACGGCCACTTGTTGTTGGGCGTCGGTGTCGAAGCGTCTCTGGGGCTGGAGTTTTCCTTTTCCTTGGGTGCGGCGGTGGTGGTTACGGAAGTGACAGGGTCGTCGACAGGAGACACAATCCCAGACCTTGGCTGGTGAGTCGTCGACGCGGCGGCGGCGGAGTGAGCGCTCGGAATAGTCGACGTCGGATCCTTGACCGGAGGGCGCGACGAGGACGAGGACGATATGGGTATGGGGACGGGGGGCGGAGCGCTGAGGCCAGACGCTGGCGGCAGCGGGTCTGCGGACGAAGGCTCCAGGGCCTCCATGGGCACTGGCCGCTCACGCGCGCTGCGCTGGCTGTCGTCAGGAGAGGGCAGAGCTGACGGTGCTCAAAGCGACAGAGGAGCTGGCGATCAAGGCATTGAGTTAGCAGCGAGCGTGTCAGTGGTGAGAGAGGTTGTCGCGCATAGTCGAGGAGGTGGTGGTGGTGGTTATTTGATCCAATGCGCGCGGGGAGAGGGGCTAAGCGCTGAAAACGAAGGAGACACCAAAAGAAGAAAGGAGAGACAAGAGTGTACAGCGACTGTTTGCGCACAACCAAGAAGGAAAGGGAGGGAGAAGGCGATAGGACGCGGCGAGGCCGAGCTGGGGGATTATGATGGGATGGATGGGGGGGGATTGAGTTGGGTGTTTGCTTGGACCATCCACCATCAACAACGTTTGATTGCCCTGTTATGCTAGCCCGTGGTAACACGTCTGTAATTACCAGAGCAAGCCAAAACCTGGTCGAGTTTCTGACAAGCAGGGGGGGGAAGTTGGATGTGGGAAAGGGACTGATGTCATTGTGAGAGAATGGAATGGGACCTGGACCTACGTGACGAAGCCATAAACTCGATGTTTGCTCTCGTATGCGGGAGTCGTCGTTACCATCAAGAGGCGTTGGCTGCCTTTGTCTGAGTCGTTGGCAGAAGGATTTGGTTGGTGGTGAGTTTGGATGGGGGTGGAAATCGAGTCACGCAGATGGACTGCGCTACGCTCGCTATAGGAGAAATTGGCAGGGAGAGGGGCAAAGTAAACAGGGAATTTCTACAGCAATAACACAGGCAGGTCAAAGGTGCCCCCTCCCTCTTCAAACAGCAAAAAGTAAAGAGCAGAGGGGAGGAGGAAAAAGAAAGGAAAAAAGCGAGGCTGTTGGACCCGAATAACGGGGGAGAGACAAGACGGACGGGAGATGGGCTCTGGCGCTTCCATTTGGGATGGCGCATGGAAAGAGAGGGTGTGGGGCGGGACGCGATGGCAGGTCTGTGTGTACCATTACTCGCAGCCTCTAACAAATGTCTGCAGCAGACAGGTAGCTGGTACGGTAAGCTATGGAGTGCCAGGCCTCTTTTAGGGCAACCCAGGGGAGGGGTTATGGCGCGTGGGCCAGTTGGGTCGGTCTCCCGTCGAGGCCCCCGTTCAAGCCGTTGATTGGCAGTCTCGGTGACAGTTTCTGGCAGACGGCGTGCTGCACGAACTGTTTACCAGTCATGAATAGCATAAAGAAAAAGAAAAGAATACAGTGTGTTGACCTCTCAAAATGCTTCTGTTCAGTGGTCAGGCAAAAGAGAGGTCACAAGCTGGTTAACGGTGCATGGATGTTGCTGGGTCATGGACGGCCCACGGAACCGGATATCCCCCAGGAATGGATGCGGGTTGGAGAGAGCGAGCGTCGAGGCAATGTACTCGGTACCTGCATCTGTACTCGCAACGGTCCCCAGCTCGGCCCGTCCTCCCGCAAAAACATCCCTGCACGCGTGCACCCAGCCACCAGCCCTTTAATCAACCTCAAAGTACACTCTACCTTTTCGTCCTCTTCCCATCCCATCCCATGCTTTGACGTTGCAGCAAAGGGAACCTGAACATCCAGACCCAGTGTCAAAGCACACATCTTGAGCTATCGGAAAGAGGGAAAAAAACACTCACATAGAGTTTTTGCAAGGTCAGGCTGCGATGGAGTCTAGACTTGATGCCCAGTTCGTCGATCATTTGGTTCCCAACGGGGACATCTTTGTCGATCTCTTGTTGCCTCTCGGGAAATTCAGATTCAGTCAAATAAAGATAGTGCAAGACGAAAGAGGCAACTGAGGGGATTTTCAGCCTCTGCGCAAGAGTCAGTCGTTGCATAGGCACAGTTCCAGAAGGAAAAAGGTACCTACAGATCCATCCCCCCCCCCCCCCATGACCTCCCTCTACCTGCATGTGCATGATGCATCCTCTCTCAAGTCGAGCTATTCATGGCATCATCCTCGCGTGCGCATTGACAATCACACACATGTTTTTCTTCTTGTCTCCCCCTCCTCCCCTCCAGCTCGTGTGTGCGAAAACCCGCACGCTACTGTACGAATCCAAGGAAAGGCGATAAAAAAAATGAACAAAGTCCATCGTCCATCGCCAATCAACTAAACTTTGAACCCGACTGCCCGGGCGCCGGGGAAGCGTCCCGTTTGACGAATCACGACGACTTCCGCAAAATGGCCCGCAGTCTAGGGTAAAAAAAAAAAACAATCGTGTACAGTAGTTCGTCCGAACAACGGACAAAGAGACTATCGCATGTTCATCCGCTTACCTAGATAGCTAAACTTGAACCAAGCAGACTTGCATCCCATCCCCGGTTCGTGGCTTTTACTTGAAGAATGTCTTGTTAACTAAAATGTCTTACAAAAGCCTCCCAAATCTTCAGCTCCGACTATCAAGGCCGACTTCTGGATCATGCAGTAGTTAGGGTCCATGGTGCCACGAACTGCCCGCTCGCTCCCTGGGCCATGCATGACACTACGGTTCCTCAGGCGAGCAGGGTAACATACACCGCAGCAGGTGACTTGAACTGCCATCGGATGCAGTGATTCGAGATCAGAACGCGATCTCGAGGTATCATTATACCGAGTTAAGAGATGAAAATTCCCCTGTAAACTTAAATCCATCATCAACCCATATGTTCCCACGATATACATTCAACCCTTGCCTATAACAAAATGCGGTGTGATCCCAGCCCCAAAATACCTCCCTCTCAACTCTTTTCGTTACCCCACGAGTCATTCATGTTCCCGTTTGAGCACTGTCGGCGCGTAACGAGTCCAATTAACAAACCAACATATCCGTCTCGCCGACCAAGGCGGGGACCCTTCATGCAGTCTCTGAATCCGGTCTCCCTGTAGTTCATAAATCCTCCCGCTGTCGATTCATGACGCCGTCCAACTGACGTCCCCGCCGAGTCAATGCTGCTGCCCGCCCCTCATGGCAAAAGGCCCGCGCCGCCGAACCGCTCGCCCTGCCTTGCGGAACCCAGCCACTCGCTGTAGATCACTTCTTGGAATGCGGCATGGGTTCCGTTCCCGCCTGGCAAGCGAACCCTCTCAGGAAACGCCATGGGATCCATTCTCGCGTGTCTTCCCTGGCACTGGCATGTACTGTTGCTACTGTATGCGTGACAAGGCTGCCGAGTCCATGATGCACGTCTTGAGCCCGCTTGGATGGTCAACCATGTGACCAACCTGGGGTTAATGATCGTCGTTCTTGATACCTAACAAGATAGCTGAACGCAAAGGTTTCACTGAACAATATCACCAAGATAAGACACTGTGGTGAATGCGAGATAGTCCAACTTGTATTCTCTTGGAACCCATCTATCTTGACCGCCTCTTCCTCTACTTGCTGTCCGCTTCCGCAAATCTACATGACGATGCAAGCCGTCTCTAATCAACGAGCTACACCCAAATCGCATCTTAAAGGCTCAATTCCTGGATCTTCTCCACCAGTAGCTCCGTAAATGTCTCTACCACGTTGGACTCGGGTCCGCCGGCCTTAGCCTCAAAGATGCAGTCTAGCACTGTCTTGATACCCACTCCTACGCGGTCCGAGCCCGTCAGTCGTTGGATCTCGTTGAGCGTCGCATTGACGTCGCCCGAGTTGAACACCCTTGACTCTTGCAGAACTGTGGCCAGGTCACGGAGCGTCGACACGGCCGGTACCGCCACCTTCTTGGCAAAGTCCATGTCGATTTCGAGCATCTTGAGGACTGACGCCTTGGAGGTTGTCACAAAGATCAACAGACGGTGGCCCTAGAACACTGTTAGCTCGGTTCAACATCATATAAGGAAATAATAGCTCACCTTGGGTGGCTTAGAGACAAGCAGAGTTGTCAAAGCCTCGAGCATCACGTTGGAGAAACGGGGTCCAATGGGGTTCCATCCAATCATGCGCTCAAAGTCGTCTAGGATCAGAATACTAGCAGGCGACTTGTAGGCATCCGTAAAGGCCTTGTGCAGGTAGTCCTTCTTGGCAAACTCGTCTCGGTATCCCACCAGGTCTGCTGGTGTAACCATCTTGACAAAGGGGAATCCGGACTGCATAGCAATGTGCGCTGCCAGGGCCGTCTTTCCTGACGCCTTGGGGCCGTGGAACAGGACTGACGTGCTGAACTTGTTGGGATCCTCTTTGATCATGCCCACAACACGCATCATCTCCTGGATAGTCGAGTTGATGTGAGGCGCATAAGGAATGATGCCCAGGCGAACAGCCTCCTCCAGCTCTGCCTCGGAGACACCGTATGCGGGTCGGACCTCAGTCAGAGCATTCATAAAGTCCTCGCGCTTGACCTTCATGTTGGCCACATCCTGCTTCACGGCAGCTAGCTGACCAACTTCGGTGTGTCTCGAAAAGGCGAAAGACGCCGCAGCCTTTACCAGACCGTTGATCTCGGCACCGGAAAAGTTCTTGGTCAGACCGGCAAGTTCCTCCATGTTGACATTGGGGTCCAGAAGGTTGTTGGTCCTCATCTTCCCAGTATGAATCTTGAGAATCTCAAGTCGACCCTCCTCGTCGGGAAGCGAGATCTCCAGATGCACCTCCAGACGACCAGGTCGCAGAAGGGCATCATCAATCATGTCCTTTCGGTTGGTCATTCCAATAAGGAGAATGTTGTTGAGCTGATCCACACCATCGAGCTTGGAGAGAAGCTGGTTCACCACACTGTCACCAACGCCGGTACCACCACCAGCTCCTGAGCCTCGCTGCTTGCAGACGGCGTCCAGTTCATCAAAGATGATGATGTGCAGACTACTCTCGTCGCCCTTCTCCTTGTACTCCTTCTCTGCATCCGCAAACAGCTTTCGGATGTTCTCTTCAGACTGACCAACATACTTGTTGAGCACCTCGGGACCGTTGATGACCTTGGGTGGCCTGGCATTCAGCATCTTGCCAATCTGCCTAGCAATAAGCGTCTTTCCGGTTCCAGGAGGGCCGTAAAGCAGCATTCCCTTGACGTGAGGAATACCAATCTTGGCCACAAGGCCAGGTGGGAAGACACGAGAAGCAAAAGCTCGGCGGAAAATAGTGGCAAACTCATCACCCAATCCACCGATACCCATATCCTCGAACTTGAAGTCGGGGGCCAGAATAGCGTTAGAATTGGGCTTCGACATGGATGGCTTCAGGTTAAAGTCGCCCTTTCCATCGCGATGGAACAGCACCCGGGTCTGGGTCGTCAGAATACCTCTGGCGTGAGGTTCTCTGTAAACCTTCTTGCTCGAGTCATCGGAAGACATGGCCAAGTCGGTCAGGCCAACTGTCTTGACAACGATCAGGAGGGGAACGTTTCGGACGTCCATCAGGATGCGCTCGCCAGGAGAGAGCACCTGGTTCTGGTATGTGTCGATAAAGATCTTGGACAGCTCATCCTCGTCGTATGGAACCTCGGTCTTCTTGTTGGGGGAAGCGAAACCAATCTCTAGATCAAGAGATCCGAGATACGCCTTTCCTCCTGATCCGAATGGGTCATAGATCTCTCCGGTAAATTGATCTCTCATGGTGATGCCAGCCCATGATCGCTGGGGGTCTGATAGACTGATGCAGCCCGGGGGGAACCCAGGGACTGGCTTTGCTGAAACAACGTATTCGCCGGCGGGCTGGCCACCTCGGAGGAGGACGTAGAGATCGGATCCGTCGCGGCTAGGAGGGAAGTCGTCGGGAGAAACGGCACACCTGGGACGTCACTATTAGACTTGGCTTCAACTTGGGGAAGGGCGCCGACGTACAAATTACCGTAGATCAGTCTCGACTGCAGAGACTTGTCTGTGACCTTTTCAACTCGGAGAGGGACCTGTCGACCACCGCCAGAGGGGCCCTTCTCAGCATACCGGGGCTGACCACCGCCGCCCTGGTATCCTTGAGGCTGCTGCTGCATCCTAGGGTCGCTGTGTCGCGCGCCGTAGCCCTGCTGTTGCTGATACGGATCACCTCCTCCATAAGGCGCCCGAGGAGGAGGCTGCTGGCCGCCACCTTGAGGTTGTCGCGAGCCGCCGCCCATGAAGCCGCTGAAGGGTGTCCTGGACATGGTGGCGGTGGGAGGAGGGGTGAAGGAGGGTGGTTCGGGATTGGATGGCGTGTAGAGGTGAGGATTGTGAATCGCTGCTATATAGTCGTTGCCCCAGATCCTGATTTTATTTTCGCGATCTGGTGTACGTGGAGGTTGTAAAGTACAGATTTCAAGCTGAAGCCTGAAGCGCTGGCTTTGCTGTAGGTATTAGCCCAGCTTCAGCCTTGGATCCGACGCTGACGGACGCTGACGACGGGAGGGGCGATTTGCCAGGGGTCTTAGCTGTTACTACCCGGAAAGGTTTAGTGGCTATGTCATCTGCTTCTTATTCGTTTCGGCCCCGCATTCCGGACACCAGCGCCTCCTTGGAGGGAGCTCCAGGCGCAAAAGATTCACGATTCGAGCTGTTGAATCTTTAACATCGCGTCAAGATGCCACTGTGAGTGGAAAATTCGAGACTTTTTATATAACTGCTGACATATCATAGCCATCTGCTCGGCAAAAAGTCGTGGAACGTCTACAATGCCGACAACATCGCCCGCGTCCGTCGCGATGAAGCCGTCGCGAAGGCCGCCGAGGAGGCGGAAGAGCAGCGCATGCAGGAGACCGATGCACAACGCCGACTAGCCATCCTACGCGGCGAAGCTCCTCCACCTATAGAGGATGCTGAGCCATCCACGGCCGATGAGCCGCCCGCTCGTGAAACCACACATTCCGGAAGCATGCGGCGGAAACGGAAGCGACCAGGCGAGGACGACACAGACTTTGAGATGCGCGTGGCGAAAGAGAGGGATGACATGGCTGCCGTCAGCATCGAATCTGAGAGGAAACCCACGAGCTCTGCTCCCATTGTGGATCATGCTGGGCACATTGATCTTTTTGGTGATGAGAAGCTCAGAGCACATGCCGAAAAGAACGAGGAAGCAGAGAAGGAAGCCAAGAAGAAAAAGCAGAGCTATGAGGATCAATACACGATGCGATTCTCCAACGCGACTGGAAAGGACGGCGCTCTGCAACCGTGGTACTCCAAGTCCGATGCCGCAGCTCCGGATGCATCCTCCAAAGACGTCTGGGGCAACCAAGACCCGAAGCGCAAAGAGAGGGACGTCAAGCGGATAGTGTCGAATGACCCGCTCGCGATGATGAAACAGGGTGCATCAAAGGTTCGGGAGCTGAAACAGGAGCGAAAGCGATTTCAGGAGGAGAGGGACGAGGAGTTGAAACAGATGCGCCGGGAGGACCGGCATCGCGAGAGACGACGACGGAGGCATGAGGAAAGTGGCAGGGGTGGAGATCGGAGTCGGGGCCGAGATGGGGAAAGATCTTCGACTCGGCATGAGGAAAGGAGGCATAGGTCGAGGGATAGGAGAGATGACCATGACCGTGACAGGAGATCTGAGAGACGGAGGCATGATCGTTATGGGAGGGAAGAATCCAGAGACATGAGGAATTACAGAGATCATCATGATAAGGATCGATCGGATCCGGAGAGGAGAAGAAGGAGGAGAAGCAGAGACGACGACAGTCGTAAAAGAAAAGACTCGCGATCTCCAGAACGAGATCAAGGCGAGCGACGGCGACATCGTTCAAGAGAGGAAGCATGATACATAATGTCTAGATACCCAAAAGCAATATTTCCAATCGAATTCAATCCAAACCTCCTTCTTGTCTCCTCCGTCACTCTTCCAGCCAAGGCAACCGAATCTCAACAGGCTGCATATTCTTCTCAACCATCTCAACCACCTTCTTCGCCTCGAGTCCCTTCAAAGCCTCCCTGATCGCCGCATACGTCTCCTCGCTCAACCCTTCCTTTCGATCACAGTAGATATCCAATCCCTCTTTCGTAAACACGGTTGGAGCGAACCACGTAACCGCCCACTTCTCCTTCACGCCGTCTGCCGTCGTGGCCTCTCCCCAGCCGAGAATCTCCCAGTGACTTCCGACAAAGAGCAGCCAGCCCTTACCGCGCCAGTCCCATCCGGTGTTCGTCGCCTGTGTGTCGATTCCCTCAACAGTCTTGCGCACTCCGTCCTTAGATGTCGGCTCATACTCGACCAAATCGTCAAGTCGCGGCCGTCCGTCAGTGGTCCCCGGCAGAAGCTTGTACGTGATACGCACGTTACGCGCGTCGCGCCACATGGAGAGTGTCGAGTGCGTCACAGTCCATGTTGTGGTGAGCCAGTCGAGGGCAGGAGCCGAGGGAGGAGCTACTGAGGCGGAGGCGGCGTATTTCGAAGGGACTTCGAGTTTGATGGGTGGCTGGTCGACAGCCATGGTGGTGATCCGAAGTTTTTGGTGTTTCACTTAATGTGTTGTGCTAAAGACAAATCCGCTAGCCAATTTTGAATGCCAAGTTTTGATCGAAAAGAGCGACCGAAATGAAGAGGGCGCCGATAGATATGATGTTTGGTTGTAGGTGAGATGAAAAGAGTGAGTTGACAGTCCCATTATCAGTGATCGTCACAAGCAAGGAAACCTATGAAACATGCAAGGCTTGAAATGCAACCTTCCATCAATCAAAACCGAATGATCCTTGAAATTAAGGACGCACTCTAAAAAATTCTCAATCATGCACATGAGTATTCAAATCAGTCGTCATCGCATCTCATTGGATTTCAATTGTTCAGATGAGGCACGACGTCGCATATGGTTCATGCTGTAAATCGAAGAAGGGTGTGATGTCACTGACCGTTTCTCACTTTAGCTTGCTGTAGCCTCACTTTCAACATCTAGCGGTGAACGTCGTAAAGGAGCTTTGAAAAGAATGAAGTGAATAATTTGCATTTAGTACCCCTCCAAACCAAAATATTTTCTACAAATATTTAACCTCGTTTCTCACTCAAATCTGGCATCAAAATGCCGTCCGTCTACCTCATCCTCTTTCAGGGTAGACCCCGTCAAGCCACATCCCATCTCAGCCCCCACCGCCACACCTAGGTCCCACCGCCAAGCTTCGACCCCGGATTTTCGCGAAACCGCTCCTGGCTTTTCTCCTCCCATTCATTTCATCTCACTCGACTTCATCCCATCTCAGCCAAACATCCTCGGCTATATCTCCTCCCTCGCTGCAGGTGTCCTCAAACCGATTTCCTCTCTTTACCCCTCATCTCGGCCGAATTATCTCTGCTCTCCGCGCTAGGCACAATGGACGCCAATTCATCAGAGCCCAACGTCGAGGTCGACGCTTCCGACGACGCCCTCATGGCCCAGATGGGCTTCTCCTCATTCGGCGGCGCATCTCCCCCTTCCAAGCGCCGTCGCTACAATCCTCGCGCCGATGCTTCACTCCCTCCCAAACCTCCCAAGCCCTCAGCTACCGGCGCCAACTCCACCGCTCTCGGAACGGGCTCCAACACGGACGAGATTCCCCTCGACGACGACGAGCCTGTGCAGCCGCCGGCGCAAGTGCGCCCGGCCAGTCTCCCGCAGCGACCTGCCCCGGCGGCAGATTCGCGCCCAGGCCATCATCAATCGCAGCCACATGGGACGAGGGACACCTGGTACGTCGGCTACTACGATCCCATGTCGAATGAGAACACCTGGGAGAGGCTCGAGAAGGCACGAGGTCTGGAGCCGCAAGGCACGTGGCTGCCCCGCGGTGCGCCTTCAACTGCGACAACTGGCGCTCCCTCCTGAGGACCGCATCCTATCTTGCAGCAAGCGATCTGTCAACTGGGCTCGGATCTGTACTTGTGAAAGAGAGCACATCAATTGGAGCAATCTTTTCCCATGGCCCCAATCTGCCGTTACTCAACTCGGCATCAGGCTTCAATATGAGCCAACATCATCGAGCAGTGTCACATGTACAATCACGTGACCACAAACAGGGGTAATTCAACCTCCAAGCACCACCCGCACCACGACGATGGAGTCCCAGCTACGACGACACCATTGCCACGAATCACATGACGATACACATCAACACTGGCCTGTAAATGGCCCGGAGGGGCGTGGGGAGCACTCGAATCACATCTACGGGGGGGTTATCACATCCATTAGCCCTGGGACCACACCATCAGTCAAGGACGGAAAACGAGATCTCGATTGCTACGAAACAGTTATACTCCAGACTCCGGCTGAAATATCCACAAAGAAATCCCCCATACGGCACATCGCCCTACTCAGGAGAGTAGCTCGTCGGCTCACACGTCCTGCCGCCTTGCCCGAAGGAGCAGTATCAGCATGGCTACCTCCCCCAAATAGGACAAGCGCTCAAATACACAGTGTCCTGCCAGACCGCCGTTATTCACAGTCTCGTTTTCTCCTTGGTCCAGTGGTTCCCAAGGCTCCCCTCAGTACACACCCCCCTGGAAATGCCAGGAGCAGTCGACTTGCAGCCCTCGGCTGCTCCCGCGTCACCCACTCCACGAACACGTTCCCAAACACGTCGTCCCTGCAGCGATCGGAGCCGACACATCATGTCTTGCTGCCAGTCTTGCTGACGCCGTCCCCTGGCACCCCCACAGACTCCAGGGAGGTGGTGTACTTTTAACATCTGCCCCTAGAACACCCAGATCGTCCAATCATAAGCCATAAAGTCGTGAAACAGCCGCCCATTTTCGCTCTCCCCCTCTCTCGTCTCCCCCACACCTTTTCCAGAAACCGCGGGTTAGGCGTGCCAGGGCCAAAAGCTGCCCACACGCCCGCCCTGTTCGTTCTGATAAAAGCAGCAAGAGATCTCGCGTTTAGCGGTGCGATTTGCCGCGCCTAGTGCCCCCGATTTTAACGTCACCTCATCCTCGCCTCGCATGAACTACCCGTTCATGCAGGTCGGGAAAAGCTGGTGGCGTGACAAGTCCAAGTCAAAAAGTCAAAAAAGAAGAATTGCAGTACAAAACCCTAACAATCCGGTCCGTCTCGGGTTCCTGCAGATGCAGCGAAACCACGTGGTATGTGCGAAATTGTGGTGAGTTGGTGGGTGAAAACGAAGGTCGCTCGCTTGCTAAAGTAAAATTTTGGTGTGAAGTTGTCGTTGAGTTGCGGCTCAAAACGAACCCCTGAAACCCCCTAGTTCTCGGGGGAAGGGTATCGCGCACGAGCCTTGCTGTACTCCTTGGTGTGCTTTCGCGAGGCCTTGGACTTGAGAGCTCTGTGGAATTTGTTAGTCTCGCAGATTCGTAGAATTGCATGTTGCAACGAGGTCAATTGAGTCTCGCTGCAACTCTGAGTCTTGTTGCCGGTAGCTATTGTGCGGCTCGGCAACGAGAACTCAGAATGTGAATTCTGGTGCAACTTACCCGACCTTCTTCTGTGTCCACTCGAGATCGCTGCGGACCTCATGGGCATCTCGCATGCCCTCCTGGAAGCGCTCGCGGGTCTTGGCCAGACGAGCTTGCGCCTTCTTCTGCAGCTCCATGAGCTCTCGGTGCTTGGCGTTCAACTTTCCGGATCTGCCCGCAGAAAAAGTAAGCCCTCATCCACGCCGGGTATTTCTAGCCGGTCACGGCATTGACGGTGCAACCATCTCGCAAACGGCGACCGGCAAACGCAGATTTGCTGCAGCCGTTGCCGGGGTACATTGTGGGGAAGGTAGGGAAGGTAGCTGCTGGCAATTGCAAAAAAGGATCAACTTACGTCTGAGCCTGCATGGCCATGCTGCGGTCCAGGGGGATGGGGTCAAACGAGTTGGCGAAGCGGTCCTGCATGTACTCCTGGAAATCGACGCCGCTGGCCGAGTTGGTGCTATCGTAGTCGCCGTATCCGCCAGCGTAGCCGGACGAAGTGGCCGAGTATCCACCGTTGCTGTAAGAGGGGATGCCCGAGGCGGAGCTAACCGATTCGTCACATTCCGGAGGCGAGACGGAGTATTGGCTGTAGGTGGGGTAGTGGGAGCCCTTGGAGGGAACGGGCAGAGGCATGGAGTAGCCCACGGAAGTGTAGTGAGTAGACATGATGATGGTGGTAGGGGGAAGAGACGACAAAGAGGTCAATTGGAGGTTTGTGGGTTGGTTGTTCAAGGTTGTGCCGACTCTGTGGTCGAGTCAAGTTGGGTCTGGTTGAGTGAAGCTCTGTCAAGACAAGAGAGCTGTGAATCAAGACAACAAGTCAAAGACTTGATATGAGGACCGGGCAAGTTGGGACTTCAAGTCAGAAAGTTGGCTGAAGAGTGATGAGAAAGGAAGAAGAAGAAATCAACTTCAACTCGATCAAGTTGGGCCCTTTTATAGTTTTCCAGAGACCCTCCCCGGTCAACCTGGATGAACCGGAGGATAACACATCCCGAGACCATTCGCCAGACCGAGGACGAGCAACCCCGCTCGAGAGGGCGTGGAATGCGAATTGGACAAGATGATGACATGGTGGAGGATAGAGAGCGGCTAGACGAGACGATCATGGCGGGATGCAAAGGTGTGGGCCATGGCGGATGGCGACGACGACGTGAAGGGCCAGGAGGGTAACAAGGCTTGCGAGACTAGGACTACTGGGAGGGTGACTAGGGAGGCTAGGAGCGGCAAACGAATCTTGGAGAGGTAATGAAATGGCACAAAGGCAAAAAAGTACACATTCGAGACGAACGGCCGTTTGAGACGCGGGCCAACGAAAGAGATGGATATCAGAGAGGCACGGCTGGGATGGGGCTATAGGGGGAGGGTGACGATAGAGAGGGACAACTTGTCTGAGCGAAATGGACTAAGAGAGACGGGAACGTGGCTTCGAGACCTCTCGGGGTCTCTAACTCGATAGTGACGCTGAGTCTGTGGATGCCCACGAGTTACCTTGTTAGTTGGGGGTGCAACGAGGACAAGCCTTGGGGCTTTTTAGCAAGGGCTTGTGCATATGCCGAGAGCAAGAGTCCGCAATCTTAGATGTAGTATGGATGGAAGGCAAACGGCCAATGGGCCGAACAAACGGGGACGGCATGGGATTCGTCGCTTGACGTTTGACGGGCCAAGGTACAGTGCAGTACTGTACAGTGCAGTGGAAGTGAGATTGGGGAAATGGGACTCGAAAAGGCAAAGGATCTGTGTCAAGATCAACCTAGAGCTAGCACCCGGAAGACCGGGGGATGACGAAGCGAGCGAGCAATGCACTGTACCAGCAAGGGCAGATAAAAACAGTAAGAGAAAAGAGCGTGCGTGCGTGCGAGTGTGTATCGGAGCGGAGACCGAGAGAGACCCCGATTTGAGAGGACAGACCCAGACCGTGGTAGAAGCGCAAAAAGAAAGCGAGATGCTGGTGAGATGCCATGCATATCCGGGTCCATCAACGGACACAGGTGGCTGCACTAGCCGTTGGGTCTAGGTCTTGAGAACGGACAAGGGCCACGAGTAGAAGAAACTTGCACGAGGGGGCAAAAGCAAGCGCCGAGCTTTTCCAATGACAACAAGTGTGGTCGACTTGGGTGGGATAGAGTCGACTACCACGGGTGCATCTAGTGGCATTGATTGTGTAAGAGTCGACGACCCGCGTGTTGGGAGCTCGGTAGTTGGCTAAGGCGGCGGAGAGGGCGAGTTGGCGAGTCCAGGCCGGGCCTTGGCTTGGTTGTTCTCGGCTGAGTGACGTGAGGGATAATTCCAGGCGAGGGCTGGCTTGGGTCGCTGCTTTTCCATGATAGTACTGTAGCGGAATGGAAGTGCTGTAGGCAGATGGATGGATCGTGGTGAAAAGGGCCAAACGAACGAACAAGCCGACGCTGACTGGTTAGAAGGCTGGTTAGATGGACCCGAGCGGACAGACCAAACCGAAGCCCACACACCAACCACACCCTCACACATACATAATATCTGTACCTCTTTACAGTAGTCGGCCGGGTTCCGATGCCGTTGGAGTAGCGGCAGCGCTGGCAGTGCACTCAGTGCACTCAGTGAGTGGGTGTAAGAAGAGGGCATTGGATGCCTCACCGTGTAAACAGGGATTCCGGCGAGAGATCACCAACCGTCGACGGGACCCTTGACTATCTCGTCCCCAGGCCATTGTCCAGAATTAACATCGTCAACAGGGACATGGCGGGGAGACGAGAGATGCGTGGCGACCTGGTGGAAATTGGGGAATGCATCTCTCTTGTCGCTATCCGCCCATGTGCATCTGGTGTGCATCTCGACTGCGTCTCGTTTCCTGTAACAGTTACAGTGGGAGCCGGAAGCTTGGAGCTTGGGAGGGACCAGCGGAATGGATCCATCCTGACGGTCCAGAGAGACGAGACGAGAGAGCGAGCTGCAAACAAGCGCGCTGACGCTAGGCAAAGCCAAAAGGTCCAAGGCATTGGAAAAGCAGCACTGGATTTTCGGGCTCGTGGAGAGGCACCAAACGCAGTCTTGCCCACACCCCCCTCCTGTAGCACTTGTTCGCTGGCGGCGCCTTGATTCAGACGTCAGGACTGGGGGAGGAGAAGCCTTGGGAGAAGGGCCGCGAAAGAAAAAGAGACAGACAGACACCAAGGACAGAGGATGACGGGCCTTGGGATTGGCTCATGGACCGGGGTGTGGGTTGAGCAAGCAACGCAAGGCAGCGGGTCGGGCAGAGCTGCAGCAAGTCGGGCAATTTCTGGTCGGTCTGTGATGTGGTGATGCGTTGTCAAGATATCTACCAGACGTTGCTTGTGCTGTGATGGATGTATGGTGGGATCAAGATCCAATGTGGATGGAAAATAGGAACCTGGTAAGTTACAGTATCTCAGGGACCAAATCGGGGGGTTGAGCAGGTGCAGAAGTGAAGTCTCGCACCTGCCCGCTTAGTAGTGTAGTGTAGCGTAGTGATGGTGTGGAGGCAGGAGCAGGCAGGAGCAGGCAGGGACTTTGTAAGAAAATAACTACCAACACAGCCTGGCAGGCACGATGGAAGCACCCAAGAAAACAGGCAGAAACGCGGTATTGACTTCCTTGGATGGGGGACTCGATGATGGATGGTGGGGGAAGGAAGGTGCGTGCGCAACGTACCTATCTTGACAATCTGTTACCGATCTTGGATTTTCTTTTTCTTGGGTTGCTCTAACAAGATCCACGTGCCATGGCATTTTTTTTTCTTGCAATTTTTTCTTTCTTTTACAGAGCCTCATGGATGACGCTCCTGGGGGATTGTGAAGTCCCATTGATTCTGTCGGGGGAATCCATTGCTTGTTTGGCTCTTCGATGCCATTGATGCCTGCAACTCCATCACATATTATCACCATGATCACGGAATGTCTTTTAGATGCTTCACAATTTGAGCTCCCGGATCTTCCGTCCCCGAAGGAAAATGCATCCTCGACCGGACCTCGCCTGGATTGGTCATGAATAACTAACAGGATTGGGCGCGCTCGCTCTGGATTCCATTGGACGAAGCTTGGTCATGTTCATGATTGCATCGCAATCTTGTGCTTCTTTTTTCGCCCCTCCCCCGCTTCCAAGTGCCAGCCAGTCAACCGCCAGCAACACCAGCAAGATCCACATCCACCACTTTCACCCTCTTGGTGAGCAATTGGGTCTGTTCTGCTGTGACAGGGTCCGGGGCCTCAGGGGGTCTGGCTGGCCTGGCCTAGGCTGAATCTCTAGCTTGAGAAGCTTTGACGAGGGGACAGCTCGAGGGGATGACGAGAGGATATGGCTTTGTTGCCAGTTCGAGATGATCCGAATGGCTCATCATTGACGGACCCCAACAAAGGGGCGTCATGAGCACGTACACGGAAGAAATTGCAAGACTCAACATTTTTCTTTTTTGGCTTTCAAGACAATGTTACATGATGGGCTAGGACGACGTCTGAGCGGCTCTGCTTTGACGTCCTTCACATGTTTCATACTGGCTTCTCATGAGACAAACCGCCACTGCCACCTCTGGAGCACGTGTTCTCTGATAAGCAGAGCTCGAGGGATTACTCTAACGGGCTAAAGAAACCTCAGGCACGACGTTATATCTCACAGTCGACCGGGCCGGCGTCTTCAGTCGAATAAACGCCCGCTGGAGCTTGAAGCTCGCTGCTCCCCGGCCTGTCTCCATCCGTCATGGAGAATCATGTCCATGGGTGCTTGCTTGTGCAGGCTGCGCTGCAGCTCTGGGGCTTGCAGCCCAGCGTTGCGGCGGCGGCGGCAGCAGCATCAATAGCAATAGCACGTCTTCAAGTCTGCAGCAACGGCGCCTCTGTGGCTCTGCCATTTGTCGTCGGCGCTGGTGTCCCGTCGCGAACCCACCGTGACACGATCCTCCAACGGCTCCTGTAGCCTTCCGTGCGCGGGCCCATGAGGCCGTTTTCAAGTAACATGAAGCCATTCTCTGGACCCAGACAGACACGTCGTAGCTGAGGAGCTGTCCCGGTTCATGCACATCCGATACGGGTACTTGCTTGCTGTACGAAACACGGCGACTCGCACATCCTGTCTCACCGTCGCTACCTACATACCTACATGGTACATCCCCAGACTTGGGCTCGGGCTTGAGCTTGGGATACAGTCCTGCGCGACGGTCGATCAAAGTCCGGTTGGACGGGCATGATCCCGGCTCAACTACCTCGCGATCTTGTCAGCCGCGTATCACTCTTGATGATCGGGTTTCTTAGAATGGAGGTAGTTCCGCGATGGGACTTGGTACTCAGGGTGGCATGACTTGCGAGCCCTGCGACGAGAGCTGTGCGTCAGATTGAGCTTGAGCTGCGGTGCCTTGATGATTCGCTGCTAATGCTCCTGGACTATCACTTCTCAACGATTGCTCGAGGACCAGTGAAGCTCCCCCAGCTTGCACGCCCGCCTCACCTTTGCCAAGCAAGGTGAGCTGTTGGCACCGAGACGAACAGGTAGATGATGGGACTGGAGCTGGAGACTGACGCGAGATTCGTCCAGATTGGAATCCATGGAACGAAAGGAAGGCCTGCCCTCTGACTTGTTACAAAAAAGAAGGCGCCTCCACCGTGCATCGCATTGCATGGCAGCTTGCATCGCAGGGCGGTTGTCGTCTCTTTTTTTGTGCTCACAGATCCACACGAAGAAGCCATTCACAGCTGTCCAACCCCTTCCCATCCCAAAACCCGCTTTGGCAGAGTTTTTTCCTCTTCCCTTGTCACAAACCATTCGACAGAGGGTGGAATAACTTGCAACATTAACAAAGAAAAATAGAATCACCACGTAGGTAGGTAGTCCAAGCGTACATACGGATACACGTCTTGATACTACACACACACTCACACTCTCTCCCTCCTCCCCCTGCTTTGACAACCCTCCATAACGCACGGACAACTCAGCGCCGTTGCGTAGGTATGTGCGGGCAAGGCGTGGCCCAGGCACACGGGAGGGGGAGGAGATGCGACTCTGTGCAGGGGGGTGGTTGATGATGGGGCAACATCTCATAGGATGGGGACTTTTTAAGACTGTGAATATTTTTTTTCCTCGTAGTTGGAGATGGTGATGGTGTGCATGGTGTGAGTGCTTGACTCGACGACGATCCATCCATCCGTGGATATACAGCTCATCCTTTTGGGGGTTTAACCCCCGAGCCATCTATCTATCATATCCGGCTGTTTCTAGAAGGGGACTCTGTGTGGGTGGGTTATCCCGTCATGATCTCCCCTTGACCTACATCCATCCATCTCTCCTCTCCGAGCTTTCTGACGTATCTCCAAGACTCGGACCTCTACTCTTCCCCGTGACCTCCTCCCACCATCATGGGCGGCGGTCCCTCTGCCGTGCAAGCAGTCAAGAAAACGGGCGGGCGTAACCGAGAGACATGCCTTTTATTCCGAGCTGCCAAACCGACCTTTACATACATACATTCTTCTTCCTGTACCACCCGAGGATTTTTTTATCCGCTGTGCCGCAACTTTGCTGGGTTACTCAAACAACCTCAGCCTCAACCCATCCCGAGCGTTACGTGAATGATGCCACAAGTTCTCTCTTCTTTTTCTCTTCCTCGTCAGCAGGACCGTTTGCGGGAAGAAAATAAAAATACGATATGCCGTGTCTTGTTGGTACAACAGACGTCAAAGTGGCGCAATACTCTTGAATATCACAGCACAAGTCTTGTAGATGAACAAGAAAAAGGAGAAGCGTTTCATCTCATTGTCTAACCCAACCCCCCTCCGTTCCGCTCTAAGCAAGCAGATCCATCTGCATTACCGTTCATGCCTTGTCCCATTCTCTCTAGTTATCCAAGAAAGACCCCCCCTTGATAAAAAAACCTCTCTCTCCCGATGTAACACCACATATAGACCCAAAGTAAGGTTTCGAGGCAAGGTACCCGAAGTGGGAAGATATCTCCTTTTCTCTCCTGTTTTTTTCCCCTCCTCGCCAAGGGGGGCAAGTTCATGCTTGCCTCCGTCCCCCCAAGTCTCGTTCCATCTCGCAAGCCTAGCTCGAAAAAGTACAACCAAAAAAGACAAGCCCGGGGTTGGTGATCCCCGGGGGTGTATGCTCAATCTTCTGCCCCCCGTCCAAAAAGTCCATTCCAGAGGTGAGTGAGTGCGTTGACAAAGAAGAAGAAGAAGGAGCAAGAAATAAAAAACGAGGGAGAAACGAGAGGGGAGGAGGAGGCAGAGGATAAACCATGACCCCCTATTGTATATGCACAACTTTACGTCAAGTCTCCCAACATGGATCAAATGTCTGTTGCTGTTCCTGCGCAGCTGTCTCATGTGCATCCAGGCAAAGGCACCAGACCATCCTGGTTATTTTCATATATCGTGTCTCGGCCGAGCAAGACACACTTTGACTTATGCAAGGGCATGGTACATCTAAGAAAACACCTTGAGGAAACCCCAGATGCCGATACCACTCAACACGGGAATTGTCAAGTTGTCATCCCAGCCAAAGATGTCCACAGCCTCGCTGGCGGATGCCACGAAGCCAGACCACAGGCTCATGACTCCCAGGGCCAGAGCGCCAGTGATGCTGGCCTGTCCCTGAGACACACCAACTGCCTCGCAGATGGTCTTGGGCAGCGAGAGAACGCCCTGGAACATGAAGTTCTCGTCACCAGGGAATGGGCCGATGGTCGGGACGAGCCAGCCGTAGAAGAAGTACGATGTTCCAACGCCAACCAGGAAGGCCGCAATGGAACCGGCCAGAGACTTTCCGCGGCGGATGCGAGGGGTGTATCGGCCCCAGAGGCGGCCAAAGGTGCTGGCAGCGGTATCGCACCAGCTGAGCAGGAGGACGCTCATGATGCCGACATCCTTGGGGAAGCCGTAGAGGACGATCCAGGCACCAAGGAGGTAGAAGATGACACCGTTCCAGCCGTTGTACTCGCTCTCACGCATCAGTGCACCGAGAACCTTTACATAGAAGCGGTTGAAAGATGCGTATCGATGTCGGAGCCAGTCGACCGTTGTGATGGGGATGAGTGCTGACATGAGCCAGGGTGTCACCGACGTTGTCTGAGTGCCGGTGACGTAGAGCCAGATGACGAAGAAGCCGATCGACACGTGGAGGACCTTGCGCGGCACCTCATGCTTGTGCACAAATGTCCTGAAGTGCCTGTGGATGGGGATGAGTCCTAGAGGGCTGGGGCTCCGGCTAAAGTCGCGCCAGCTCCATCCTATCGACGTTGAAGGCGTCGGCGGCGCGAGGTGGCCGTTGGTCGCGACAGCTTTGCCGTTACCGTTGGTGCTGGCGTTTCCATTAACCTTGACTGGTTCCTCCGGGATAGCATCCTTGTTCATCTTGCCCGCTTTGGAAGCGTTGCTCATGCGCCTTGATAGGCGCTTTACAGCGGCGTGATCGATCGGTGAGCGACTGCGAGTGCGAGCCCTTCGAAGTTCGGGAGGATCCGAGTCATCATCTTCCTCGGCGTGCTCCTCGAGGGGTTGAGGCGTGGGCGTCCTCCTCCGGGCGGCGGAGCGCGTAACTGGGCCGGTGTAGTCGGAAGCGTCTCGCTCGGAAGGCGTGGGACTCGGTGAGATGACGCGGGGCGTCTCGGGGATCTTGGATCGGAGGGACATTGTGAAGGAGAAGGGTGGGAGTGCTGGACAGCGAACGGCGCCGACAACTATGCGCCGTAGAGAGTCGAAGCCCGAAGGCCAAAAGGTGTTGTGCTTGTTGGAGTGGAGATGTTTATCTAGGCGCGATGAACGCACCGTTGCGACGTTGTTGTCTGACGAGCAGGAAATGTTGGGTGATGATGCGCCAGCAAAGAGTGAGAACAAGTTCCAGGAACCAAAAGAATGGAGTTGCTGTCGCCTGTCTGAAACCAAAGGATCGTCGTGGTCGTGGTCGTGGCTATGCCTCTGCCGGCTGTGGCGTAGTTGACAGTGGTCGCTGACGTTTACTGGACCCTGACAGCTGGTGCTAATGCTGTGACGGCGACGACGTTGCTGGTGATGATGAAGATGAGGTTGCTGACCCTGGCTCGGAGTTGAACTAAGGCTCCGCGGTGCCGGAGACTTCGGAGGACGGTAAAGGTCGAGGCCGTCTATTGTTGAATCCAGATTGATGGTTGACAAGGATGCAGCGGAGGTGGGATCCCCCGCCGCATGATGGGTACGGAGATGAATGGCCCAAGGCTCGAGGTCACGACCGGGGCACGCACACATGCGATCCGTGTGACGTTTTCGGGGCGGGAGTGAGAGGCGTGACTGAGCGCTCAGATAGCGGAAGCGTGGGAGGGGGAAGGAAAAAAGAGAGACGGAGAAAGGGTTAGAGAGAGTCGTGTGACACTCGAACGGTATCCGGCGACTCTGGGTGGGTTCTGTCTATTTTTTCGCTCTCTCTTCTCATGGCTTGGATCAAGTTTGGTTTGGCGTTGGTGGGCTTGAGATTTTTCGCTCGCTCCCACGGCTGTCACTGGACGGCATGGGTCCGGGGGAAAGAGACGGAACGATGCAGAGAGTACGTATCTGTGGCGCCGTGATTTCCAAGTTTCCCCAAAACGGACACCGCCTTTTGTTGTGTAAGCTACGAGCATGTGACTGTCTGTTCTCTGTGATGTGAGAAAGCACCTCGGTATCAAACTCCAATAAATCCCATGAATATCTGCGAGTTTGAAACAACTCGTGTGGACAACTGGCGAAATGCCAAATCAAGACTAAAAACAAGATTGCCTTGTAATCCTCGACCCCCGGCACTCAATAAACAAATCCCCCCCCCCGGCCTTTCCGCGATCTGGCCTGACTGCTCTGCTCCAATGCCGGCCAAGACAAGTGTGTCACGTCACCCCAAAACATTTCATCTCAGGGACCGAAACCAGGTCCCCATCCAATCCCACATCATTTGAAGATATGCCCAGAGGTTGTGACCACGTGCCTTGCAGACAGACCCAGATTGTTCCAGCCACACAGTAAAAGCATGCGCCATAGTTGAAGCCTCCAGCTCCACTATCGCGATAAGATAAAAATTTACAAGAAATGTTTTGCGCAAACCACCGGCCCCTCTAAGCCGACTTGCGACAGCTCAACTTGACCTATTCCATTTGGCCTCAAACTTTGGTTGCCAGTTTCAAATCTGGACAAGAAGTCATGGCGCCTGGAAAAGAGAAGAGGAAGAGCCAGAGAGCTTGGGATGCTCTCACTCCTCCCCTCGCAGAATGGATCCTCGATGCTGTCGCGACAATGGGCTTCAGCCAGATGACGCCTGTCCAAGCTGCAACTCTCCCCCATTTTATGGGAAACAAGGACGTTGTCGTCGAGGTATGCCCTTAAATCAACCTCAATCCACCAAAGTCATCATCTAACTCTATCCTAGGCTGTCACCGGTAGCGGCAAGACCCTCTCATTCCTCATCCCTCTCGTCCAAAAACTCCTTCGCCTCGGAGAGCCCACCAAGAAACACCACGTCGCCGCCATCATCGTCTCACCTACGCGCGAACTGGCTGCCCAGATCCATACAGTGTTGCTCTCGCTGCTGCAGTTCCACGAAGCGTCCGCCGAAGTCCTCCCACACCTCAAGGGCGATGAGAAGCGTCCCGCCACTACGTCCCCGGCCATTGTACCCCAATTGCTCGTTGGAGGCACCACGACCCCTGCGCAGGATCTCAGTTTCTTCCTCCGACACAGTCCAAACGTTCTCATTTCCTCACCCGGTCGACTCGTCGAACTCCTCTCGTCTCCCCATGTCCACTGTCCCCAGTCCTCGTTTGAGGTCCTGGTCCTTGATGAAGCCGATCGCCTTCTTGATCTGGGTTTCAAACCCGATCTTCAAAAGATTCTATCCCACCTCCCGAAACAGCGAAGAACCGGTCTTTTTAGCGCCAGTGTCAGCGAAGCTGTCGGCGAGATTATCCGTGTTGGATTGAGGAATCCAGTCAAGATCGAGGTCAAGGTCAAGATGAAGGATGGTGGTATCCTCGAGGATAGGAGGACACCCGCCAGCCTTCAGATGACATACATGGTCAAGCCCGCTAGCCAAAAACTTCCAGCCCTTGCCGAGCTTCTCGAGCGGTTACCCGTCAAGCCACAGAGAAGCATCGTTTTCCTTTCTACTTGCGCAGCCGTCGACTACTTCCAGCACATTCTACCATCAATTCTGCCAGAAGGCTTTGCTTTGGTACCTCTACACGGCAAGCACCCCGCCAAGGTTCGCGAAAAGAACTTTAACCGTTTTCTCACCTCAGTATCGCCAACAATACTACTTACAACCGATTTGGCGGCTCGTGGTCTGGATATTCCCCAGGTTGATTTAGTAGTTCAGATTGACGCTCCCTCAGATCCCAAGGTCTTTATCCACCGCAGTGGTAGGGCAGGACGTGCCGGCCGAAAGGGCTTGGCTGTGGTTATGCTACACCCTGGGCGAGAAGAGGACTACGTCAAGTTCTTGGAGATTCGAAAGACGCCAATCGTGGAACTAGAGAAGCCAGAAGTCATTACATCAGAGGACGGCGCTGTGTCTACCACCAAGAAGATCCGCGATTTGGTCCAAGAAGATAGAGCGCTCTTCGACAAGGCCCAGAAAGGTTTCGTGAGCTGGGCCCGAAGCTACGGCGCCCACCAAGCTACGTCTATTTTCCGAGCTGCTGACCTTGACTGGGAGGACCTTGGAAATGCCTGGGGCTTGTTGCGCATGCCTAGAATGCCTGAACTCAAGAACTGGAAGGGTGACAAGATGCTCGGTCTAGAGATTGACTGGGACAACTATGCCTACAAGGAGAAGGCACGAGAACAGGCCAGAAAGGTTGCCCTCGAGGAGGAAAAGTCAGGCGGGAAGCCAGATAAGAAGAACGAGAACAAGCGCAAGCGCAATAACGAGGCCTGGAGTGCAAAGCACGAGAAGGAGGAGGAGCGCGTGGAGCGCAGGGAGAAGCGGCACAAGCGGCGTGAGGCTGAGAAGACGGCCAAGATGACGGACGAAGAAAAGGTCAAGCAGATGGAGCTTAACGAGCTCATCGCTGAGGTTCGGAGACAGAACCAGGCCAAGGCAGAGAAGAAGGATGACGAGTTTGAAGGATTCGACGATTAGACAGGAATATACCCCGTTGGTTGGCGTCTAAAGTTGGTCATTTTGGCACCGATTCTCTCAGCGTGAGCTCTCACTCGCATTGGTCAGTTGGTAATTTCGGTTTCGGATCACTCCTTGAACGCCGTTTGGATAGTCTATTTCCGTCCATGTCGGTTTCGGTTTCTGAGCTTGGATGCCGTCGCTTAGCCTCTAGGTAGTTAGTGCTCATTACGCGGCAAGGCATAGATGTACCCAAAAATGCCTAGTAGTGGTTTCATCGCCTTGGGGGGCTGACGAGGCGTTCGAGATGGCACCTGAAAATCGGCCTCATGTTGGATTCTGCAGGCCAAGCTGCAAAAGGCCTCTGCAGAACTAACAGTGTGGATGTCAACGCAAGCACCCAGGGGTGAATTGCGCGGCCTTGTCCCAAGCGCATGGGTAGGTGGTGGATCGTCGAGGAGAGGGAGGTTTATAAGCAGAAGGTCCCAAGGCTATACGCGTATGGGAATGCTCAGCCAAAAAGGGAATACGAAAATTCGAGCTGGATCCGAAGAACGCGTATTCGGCCGCAGGTGTCAGTGGACTCAAAGAGACCCGTCTAGGACTGATCACTCACACGAAAGATTTCAGTCAGAATGCAGCTGCTCTGTGCAAAGCGCGTGGGTTTAAAGTGGCGGTATACGTAGTAGGCGTAGATTAACTTCATCATTGTTGATGCCCTTTTGATCTTGATCGTGAACCACGCCAGCACCATTGATGGAACGGAACCAGACATCATGGCCCAATTGAAGCCATTTGAAGGCAACGACTACCTGTGGAGATATGTCCCATCCAGAGCTGCCGCAACTGTATTTGTGGTGTTCTTTGCGATCCCAACGGGTTTCGTGGCATGGAGGATCGTCAAGACGAGAAGCTGGCATTGCATCCCGTTTGCCATAGGAGGATTGTGTAAGTTGACACTGCGGTTAGAAGGAAGCAGCTGACCGAGAAAATACAGTTGAAATGACAGGATACAGCGCAAGAGCTGCAGCACAAGGGCTGACAGACGTCATGATGCCCTATTTCATCCAGCATGCTTCCATCCTGCTTGCGCCGGCCCTGTTTTCAGCAGCCATGTACATGACATTGGGCAAGATGATGCGGCGCCTCAAGGGTCAACGACACTCCATCATCCCAGTTACTTGGCTGCCAGTTATATTCGTCGCAGGCGATGCCATGTCGTTCTGTATCCAAGGCAGCGGGGCTGGTGTTGTAGCTGCTGGTCTCGGCACCATGGAGACGGGCCAGAAGATCATCGCAGGCGGTATCAGCCTCCAAATCGTCATGTTTGGCCTGTTCATAGCCACATCCATCGTCTTTCACATAGGGCTGCGGCACTGGCCATCCGGGCCATCGTTGGCAAGGGGCTCAACATGGAGGCGGTCGATGAAGGTCCTGTACGTCGCCTCGGTGCTCATTGTAGCGAGATCCACATTCCGCTTGGCGGAAAGCATCCTCGGCCCGGATGGATATCCACAAGGACATGAATGGACGCTGTATGTATTTGACGGGCTGCCGATGCTCTGCGTCATGGGTATCTTTGCGGGCTGGTTCCCAGGGGCTGAGGGTGGGCGGGGATCTCACGGGGATGACGAAGGGTGGCAGCTGGAGACGATGGACGCGTGGCCGTCATATGAGAGCCCTACATGAGGGGCCATCGATACGGAAGCAGCCGTGGGATAATTTCCGGGGTGTCCAGAACCTCTGCGGAGAAATTGGGTGATCAATTAAGCTTGAATTTGTAATGTAGTCAAGAATGATGGTCTGACGGTGAGCCTGTGTAGGTAGGCGAGTATCATGGGTTACGTGGAAGATGGATGACGTAAACCCAGAGATTGTGGCTCATGCAGGAGAAGGAGCAGGAGCGATGAGCGTTGAAACTCAAGAGTGCTCTTGCCTTGCCGTTTGCCGTTTGTATGAACGGCCACAAGGCGAAAAGAGGAAGCGACAGGGATGACTTCTAATTCTGGATAGGGCAGGACAGGATCGTACCTGACAGGTGTGGCTCGTGGCTCTGGTCTGGTCAGTGGTTACTTCCCAACACAGTCAAGGCCCGATAAAACCATGAACCGATTCGATTAATGGGGCCGCAAGGGATGGAAGGTGCTTGGAGCATGGATTGATCCTTTTCAAGTATGCTCTTTCCCTACTTTGCCTTACATTAAGCGTCGTGCCTACCTACTGCGTTGCGTTCTGCGTACCGTGCCTGCTCCATCCAGTCTGACTAAACCGCCGCATTTTTGCTAGAGCCAGCACTGTCAAGCCATTCCGCAAAAACTTGACCAAAACAAACCAACCAAGGGCGCTTTGATCATTCACGACGACGCGACCAGGACAAACTGTTTGACGAGGACGCCACTTACTCTCGACGGCCAAGACAATGGGCGCTTTCTTTTGCTGACCAAGACGACATTGGCAAGAAGCCCTCGCCTCTCATCGCCGCACCTGCGCCTGCGCCCCTGAATTCCCCTCTTATCCCCTGCAATGCCCCCGCGTTCGGCTGCGGAGGCCAAAGGCTCCGGCTCCGGCTCCGGCGCCGCTACAGCCAAGCTCCGTCGCGCTCATCGGAAGTCGCGCAACGGCTGCTGGGAGTGTAAGCGGAGGCACATCAAGTGCGACGAGAACCGTCCGGCCTGTAGCAACTGCGTCGTCAGTGAGCGATCATGCTCCTTCCCGCCCTCGACAGCAGCAACAGCTGCCACTCCAGTCGCACCTCAAACTCCGGCCTCCGTCCCAACGCCGAGTCCGGTTCCGTCGCATTCTCAACCTCCGTTACCCTCTTCTCAGAATGCCACAGGTGTAGACAGCCAGGCTCAAAGCCCTGCCGATAGCATGTCTAGTGCTACGGGCCTTCATCATCCTGCGTCTGGGACTCCATCATCACTCTTTGGATCACGGCTCGGCTTTCCTACCATTCTTGATGACCGACCACCTCCTCTAACCGCTCTGCCGTCCTTCACCGAGTCTTTCATCGCCAAGACCTTTGCCGATTCACCTTCAACTCCCTCCATCTCAGACGGCATTCCCCAACCTGTCTTTACGGCAAAACATCTCATCCTCTTGCACCATGCTACAACCGCTATGCCACTTACCAACAACTTGACACACCCCATCGTCGAGATCGCCGTTCAATGGTCCAAAGATGCGCCCTATGCCATTGACCAGCTGCTGGCCATCGCTGCTGATCATCTTGCTATCCTACAACCCGAACATGCCGCCTCTCATCGACGAACGGCCAGAGAACTACAGACACGGGCGCTCACCCTATTCAACAACCACTCGCAGGAATTGAGTCAAGAAAATGGCGACCTTGACAAATATTGTCTCCCCCGATTCCTTTTTGCTTCCTTGCTCAGCCTCCACATGATCTATGAGACATACGCGTACTACCGCGCCAACTTCCATGTCTTTATCGAGAGGTTTGTTGAGTCTGTCCATCTTCACCGGGGCGTTCGCACCATCATCTCCCCATACTACAACATCATTCTCGAATCTCCTATGAAACCATTCCTCGTCAACATCCGCCTTGCTTCGGAATCAGATAACTCGGGTAGTGAATGTCTCTCACTACTTGAGCTCGCCCAGAACTCTGATCTGAGCGCAGCAACAGTCAACGCTATTTCAGGCGCTGTTCACACATTGCAATGGGCCTTCAACATTCACCGCAACCTGCCACAGGATGGGAGTGTGCACGCTTCCACCGCATTTCCTGTCCTCTTGACAGCAGAGTATATGGAGGCTGTGCGCAAGCACCGCCCTGAAGCTCTACTTGTGTTGGCATACTACGGCGTTCTCTTGCATCGTTGCCGCAATGCCTGGATCATAGGCGATGCCGGCTCTTTTCTAATACGCCTCATCGCCGATTACCTAGGGAACTTTTGGCAGGAGCCCATGCGCTGGCCCCTTGAAGAGTTGGAAAGGGATCAGGGGTGAGAGATGATTGCTAAACGTGGCCATGTTTATCACTGGCCGGTCATCCCAGGAGGACGAACACCGAACTGCACGACATGTTCTTACAGGTTCACTCGGTGGTCAAGTTAGCAGCTGGCCATCTATACAAGCTGGCATAACCGAACGGCTGACTGAGATCATAAGCCAGCACTACCCAAGCCTTGCTGTCTCATCACGCATTTCGTCACCTAAAGCAATGCTGCCTCACGCTCCATCCACATGGTAGATCAATGAGGCATAGGGGCAGATACAAGGGGGAGAATAATGATTTCTACTTGGATCTTGCCGAGGGCAACGCACTGTCAGTGTCATGTCTTGGACTAATCATGTACAATATCTAGCATCCTCCTTGATATCAATCTAGACAGACACCTTGTCACTGGGCAACGGAAGAATCTGGTTTACGTAGAAATATGTATTTGCCGGAGCGTCACAATCTGCTCCCTTTCCATACCTACGATATAGCCCTAGGTAGACAACTTCTACATGCTCCAGCCTGAAGCATCCACCTTGTCTCTCAACCGCATCATCTGAATCTGTATTTCGTTTCTTCTTTATTTATTCGTTAAAGTGAATGATCAACTGCACGCGGCACTCTCGTTCAACTAGTAAAACAACAGTAGCAACAGCTCTCACAACCAGGCTCCTTTCTTTTTTTGTTTACTCCCCTCAACCCTAAAAGGGGGCTGGGTTTGAATAAGGACATGCACCCCCTGGATCGGGTGGACGGCGACCACTCTATGAAATTTGGTATCATAACAGCAAGGAAATCGAGCAAGGAGGAGATGCCGTCGCGTGCGAGAAGGCCGGAGCTGTCCGTCGGATCGCAGGGCATGGATAGCCTCGATGACGCCGTTCAAAGACCATAAAACTCCCAACCATCCCCGGCTGACTCCGTCGGTTTCGTGTCGGAGGCGACTTGAGGCGCAAACTCGGTCCGCAGCTCCTCATCCAGTCATAGCTCCTCGTCGTCCAGCTCCGAGGGCTTCAACAGACCGCCAACCTTCTGTCGTCGCTCCATGTCGGCCGCCTTGGCATCTCGCTCCTGCTGCTCCTTCTCGACGATGAACAGCTCTGCGTTATCGCCAGCAAACTCCTTGAGGGAGATGAGGAAGTCACGGAGGTTGAGACGGAACTTGTCGTACTGTGTGTTGAGTGTGAACAGTCCCTCAACAAAGGTTGTGATTTGGCTCCTGTGAAATAATCAGTATTTGGCCATGGGTGCTGGGAGGGACAACGTACGCTTGCAGATTACGGAAAGCATTTTGCAACAGGTTTGCCACAAAGTTGGCGACAAACTCTCGGTTGCCAGTTCCAGCCTGAGCCTGGTCGGGACTGTAGATGGGCCCCTGGATCTTGGGTTGAGTACCATCGGCAGGGTGGATGTAGTAGAAGAGCTTCATCAGCAGCATGGACTGCGTCTTGAAGCCGGCCTTGTGGTCGTTGTCGGTTACAACAAAGAACACATCCTGCAGAATGGTGATGAAGAATCGCTGGAAGAAGGCGTTGGCTGTCTGGACATCAGTCTTCTCGGCGATGTTGTTGATCAGCTCCAGGGCCATGTTAAGACCAGCCGCCTCGACATCTCGGTTGTCATGCTTGAAAGCCCACGAGCACGAGTCGATAACAAACTTGAACTGGTTGTTGTCGAGCTTGAGCAGAGCAGGGAAGCAGTGAAGGTTGATGGCTCGGAGAAGGTTGAAGAACTCGACTCGGTGCTCGGGGAACTCTGAAAAGTCCTTGTTGATCATCTCCAGAGTGCACTCGAAAACATTCTGCATGATAGTGGGGACTTGGTCCTCCATCAAAGCAGAAAGCTTGGTAATGATAGTGGAACAGGCCTTGAGAACCTCGGCATCTCGGGCACCAGGCACGTTGCGGTTGTAGTCGACGAGCACAGAGTCCAGCAGAGGTGGGACCATCTGAGCACGAACAGCCTGGAGATCCTCCGCCTTGTCGACATACACCTCAATGAGCTTAAGGATTTCCTTCTTGATGGTCCGGAGACCTCGGACCCTGGGCATCTTTGTCGCGAGCTCACCATCGCGAGCAACAGCCTCAGAGATGAGCGTGCTTGTGGCATTGTACATCTGAAGCATGTCGTGGTAGATGCGGCCGATCTGGGGATAGAAGTAGGATCCCACTGATGAGCAGGCTGAGACATTCGTCTTCATGATGTTGCCGATGACCTTGATCGTCTCGGCGTCCTGAAGAATGGACGGGTTCATGGTCGCCTGCTTGATAATCTCATCCCAAGCCGCGTTGGGGATGGCCATGAGATCAGAAAGGAGTCTCTCCTGCTGGTGTTTGTTGCCCTGAGCAGCCACCATGTAACCACATGCCTCGTAGAATGTGTGCACTTGTTGAGGTGTCAGGTCGCATGTAATTTTGCCCATGTTTCTAACAATCTCCTCGATAAATGGCTCCTGCTCGCTGGGCTGGAGAGCAACAAAGTGCCGTCGGCATTGTCGGGCAATCTTGATGAATGTGTCGCAAGCCATGTCCTGCACACCTGTTTAAACGTCAGTATCATCATGTAGCCCTGAAAAGACTGAATCTTACCCTCGTGGGACTCGTGCATGAACTCGAAAAGCTTGTTGACAACCGTCTTAAGGAACTTCCAGTGAGCCTTGAGGAAACGTGGGTACTGGCCCACAATGTACATGATGTTACTGGCGACAACGGCCTTGTTGTCCTTGCCGCGCTTCATCTCTGTGAGACCCAAGAGATCCTTGATGACGGTGACGAGGAATCTCTTTTCAGTCTCTTCATTCATGGCCAAGGAAATGGATCCAATGGCCCAGCAGAGAACGTTGCAGTTGTGCCAGGACCACTCGGTGCCGTCGACCTGCCGTGCCAGCTTTTCCGTCATGATGTTTTCCGTGTCGACCACGTCCAGATGCGTCAGGTACACCAGGCACTCTCTTATCGTCTTGTAAAGTTGTACCGTGTCGCTCTCCTTGACGAATTCTCGCACGATTTCACCCTCATCGTTTTCGACAATCAGAACCTCCTCGGGACGAACCATCTTCTCGATCATGACGACTCGCAGGTTAGAGAGAACCTCGTTGTACTTGTGTTTTCGGAGGGGATAGTTGTTGAGGATCGACGGGTTGGGGGCGCCGCTGCCCGAGATGCCTGCGCCAACGGCCATGAGGGGATTGAGGTCCGTGATAGGGAGCTGTTGCATCTCCTCATAGAGTTCCTGAACAAGCTTAAGCCAGTAATCCAGGCAAATCTTGAAGATTTCCCGATCGTCGATCTGCGATATCCTAATAAGATAGTAGTGGCCGTGGATGAGGAAGTCTCGGTTAGGGAGCTTCTCGATAAGCTATAGCGCAAGTTAGTGTCCGAAGTTCAACAGTACCAAGCATACAAAACCTACGTTCAAGTGCATTCCGAAAAAGTTGCACAGGAAGAGGGCCAAGTTCTGGATAAACTCCTGATCCCTTGAGTTGCTGCTGGGATATGTCGACTTGAGATCGAGAGTGACAGGAATGATGTTGGCAATCGTAGTCAGCGTCTCGGTAAACATCTTGACGAGCTGCTCGTCGTAGGAGTTGGGCTGGCCAGGGCCACCAGTCTGGAGACCACCGATCTCGGTAAGGCACTGCATGGTGACGTTTCGGAACTCGGGAGTCGAGAGGAAGCGCGTGCGCAGTGTCTCGATAAGTGGCGTCTCGAAGATGTAGCCCAGAGGGATCCAGTTGCAGAATCGGAGTAGGGTCTCGAGGGTCGCCTTGATCAGGCTGGGCTGAGTCGCAGTGTTGAGAACCTCCTGGCAGAGGTTGAAGATCTGAGAGAACTCGGCGCACATGGTCTGCTTTAGGTTGCGCGTCTTGGTCGAGGTCATCTGTTCGGCCGAGTAGTCAAAGACTTCCTCCGAGAGCAAACGGAGGATGATCATGTTGTTCTCGCAGATGGATAGGTTGGAGTGGCAGGACGAGATGATTTCGTTGATGAAGGTGGGCCAGTTGTGTGGCCATTCCTGCTTGAGGACGGAGACGAGAACGAGGTTGAGCTTGTTGAGCAAGGTCTTTTGCTGGCGTAAAGACTCTTCGGAGCTCGAGCACTGAATGATGAACTGCACAATGAAGTTTCGGATTCCTGGAGGTTACGAGCGGTCAGCGCTGGAACCGAGGCAAGCCGGAGGAGGTCATCGTAACATGACGAACCTTGACACTGTTCCCGGGGGAGGACCTTCCACCTCGTCATGATAACATTATCGAGGACCTGCAGACCCAAGTCTGTCAAATTTTGTCAGCTACCCTGGTCCATGAATCTATGTTGAAAAAATATGCGGTTCGGGGCGAGAGCCAGTCGGTGGCAGATAGGCCACAGGAGTGAGGCAGTAGGGTCGACGTACACTTGGTTTGGGGATATTGCGCATCGGAAAGGATCTTGTCGACCATGAGCCAGGCATCGGGATCTTCTTTGAACTATGCTACAGTTAGCCGTCACAAAGTCTTTTCAGCGTACATGGCAAGAAGAGGAGCGCGAACCTGGTTCAGAGCAGCTTGGGCGGATTTTTGCTACATGATTCAACGAGACGGGATTAGCTCTTGTGCCTCTTGGTTCACGCGCGGGGTCCACGGCTGGGAAAAACCGAGACGCCAGCATCAGAACCTACCTGCTCACCGCGCCCCTCGTAGAATGAGCGGACGAGGTTGTCCAGCTCTTCAATGGAGGCAGCCATGTCGGGGGGGTGGTTGGGAGTCGAGGACTTGTCGTTTGCGAGGGTTTTGGGTGGTGATGGGTGGTTGTGGTGGGCGGACGACGAGGCGAGGCGGGGGAGGGAAGAGATGCAAGCAAGGCCAGCCCCAGGCAGAGACACCTCAGATGGAGATGGGAAAAAGCAGAGCGCGCTCTATAACAAGCGATAGAGGCAAGGTAAAAGAAGCAGGGGGGAGTCGCGGTGGGCGGGGGACGCGTCGCAAAAACCTGCACGAGGGCGAGAGTGAGGGCAAGACAGAGGAAGAGAGAGTGAAGAGGAGAATACAAGTTCGGCTTTGGTGGATGGTGGAAATGGAAGTGGACGACGTCGGTGAAGTGAGGTGAGGTGAGAGGGACTACTTGGACTGGAGGGAGGGGGAGGTGAGGTGGATTGGTTGGTGCTAAGTTCCAATGGTGGGGAGATTGAGGTGCACCTTCTGTGAATACAGGCAGTACAGGCACCTCCAGTGGAGCGATGCCCCGCAGCCTCGGAGCCTAGCAGCGTCACTTCAGTAACCACCCACCAGCCAGCTCACACAGCTTAGCACACTGAGGTGGGCAGGCTGGGCTCAGTTAACCGCCAGCTTCCCGGTGATTTTGTCAGCGGCGGGGCTGAAAATTGGATGGAAGGCTCCGGCGACAAAATGTATCGGTACCTGTTCCCACCAAGACGGTCGATGCTGTCACTGTGGGTGTCGAGGGTAAAAAAGCAAGACGAGGCTGCGGTTCGTCGGCACGCAGCTCAGACCATGACGCCGGGACAGTTTGTATCGGTACTTGTGATGAGACTGGAGATGACCGCCGCGCGCCAAACTTCCCAGCCTCCTCCAGAAGAACGAAAGCTCCCGTCGATCGATCCGAGTTTTGGCCCAGTTTGAGATTACCCGATGCGGCTATACGGGTATACGCAGTGACAGTTGGTGTCTCGTCTTAGTAAAGTCTCCAACTGAAGCAAACATCTTCTTTATCATCAGAAAGTGTCTTGCCGTGATCTTTGTATCAGAATGTTGCATTCCTTGACGCACACAAAGGCATGGTGTTGTCTCTTCCACCAACTCGGCTGAATAAACTGACTGATCATAAACCTCACCAACCCAAGACTAAAACACGTCTCTAACAAAGGTACCATATTTTTTAAAGGCTATCGCTCTATCTGCAAAGACACGTCCAAAGCGTTGGCTCTATCGTCTAACCCAATCACATGGCCAGTTCTTTTTTTGGTTATTTTACTTGTTTATGCCTTGTAGCCGGCCTCGAATAGGCTATCCCGCAGGGCATTGAGCGCCTTGTCAATGTCATTTCGGTTGGGGTCCAGCTGTCACACACAGATTAGCATTCTGGATGGGCGTCTAAACGTGACGAAAACTTACAGCGCTAACACCCATGTGGCCGAATCGAATGTACTTGGAGGCGATGGCCTTGTGAATGCCACCAGCAAAGACGACACCCTTACCGGCCAGCTTGGGCAGCACGTCGGGGGCGCCAACACCCTCGGGCAGGTAGATTGCGGTCATGGCGTGAGCCTGGTCCTCGGGCTTGGTGGCCACGACCTTGAGGCCGAGGTCCGCAACGGCCTTCTTGACCTTGTCCGACACCTCAATGTGTCCCTGGAATCGCTCGGCCAAAGGCTTGGCAAGGATCTGAGTAAGGGCAGTGTGAAGGGCGTGGATGAGCTGAGGAGAGGGAGTGGCAAAGTATGAGGGCTTCTTGGCCTCATAGTTTCTCATGACTGCAGCACGTTAGCACATGTTGGCTTGCTTGTAACGAGCTGGGTTACTGACTAGGAGTCCAGTTCTTGAACGACGCAAAGTAGGCGGGGATAGGAGTCTTGCGGTTCTCAAGAGCAGCGGCGACAGCGCGGCCGCTGAAGAAGGAGATGGACAGACCAGCGGGAACACCAATGGCCTTCTGGCTGGCAGTAACGACACCATCCAGACCCCACTCGTCGAAAGCAATCTCCTCACAGGCAACACTGCAGACACCGTCGACGATGACCAGAGTCTCGGGGGAGACACGGCGGACAGTGGCGGCCAGGTTCTTGAGCTCGCTGAGAACACCAGTCGAGGTGTCGACGTGGGTGACGGTGACGATCTTGTACTTCTTCTCGGACAGGGCCTTCTCGATCTCGGGGAGTTGAGGTCGGCCACCAACCTCGCCGTCGAGCTTGGTGACGTTGGCGCCGTAGGTCCTCAGGCAGTCGGCGAAGCCATCGCCAAAGTATCCGGTGCTGAGGACGAGGGCGTCCTCGCCAGCCTCGACCAGGTTGGCGGCGACGAGATCCCAGCCCAGGGTGCCGGAGCCGGAGATGACGTAGGGTTGAGCGGCGGGGTCGGTCGATTGGAAGAGCTTGCGGGTCATGGAGAGGGTCTCGCCGAATGTGTTGACGAAGCCAGGGCCGACATGGCTCTCGCTGCGGACGTCAGTATCATTAGGAGTTATAGCAGCAGAGACTATCGTATCTCACCTGTAGTGGCTCATGGACTGGAGGACGGCATCGTCAAACTCGATGGGCCCAGGGATGAGCAGAGTGGCATGAGGAGGTTGAGAAGACATTGTGGTTGTGGATGTGGAAAGGCGACGATTCTGAGTAGTAGACGACGGAAGAGATTGAGCAGCAGAGGCGGCGTTATAAGAAGATGGACTCGACAGATGGCGAGAGACGAGAGAGATCCTCCCGGCCGACGATGCGGCGGCGGCCGAATACGTCTTGAAGCCCGCCGAGGAGGGGCTCTCGGCGGACAGCTCCGGGCTGCGGGGCACCTTCCCCTCCATTACCGACGCCGATCTGAACAGGAGCGACCGACTGGCTGCTGCGCCAGCTCCTACCCCCACTGACAGCCGCTGCACCCACGCCAGCTTGACTGGCGGTACCGGAAGAAACCTGGGTGTGGCTCCCCCCTCTTGCAAAAAGGCTCACTGAGAGAGAGCCTTTCAGGGGCACGACGCAACAGTACCTACGGAAGAAGGCCGAAGGTTTTTTGCTGGCTGGTGACAGCTGGATCGGTCGCCTTCCGAATCCGGGGTACAGAGACCGGGGTGTGGTTTCTTTTCGGGGGTGTTTCGGTGCCGGATTGTCAAGCTTCGCCTTCGGGACCTTTGAGTGGCAGAAGAAGCTGGTGATGGATTGAAGTGATTCAAATTGTCTCGGGGAGAGGGGATTTTCAGGAGAAAGGACGACCCGGGCTGCCACTGCTGTTTACACTCTAGCCCCGGAACACCCTGTCCCTCTCCCCCCCGTGTCCCCCCGTCCCCTCTTTTTCCTTTTTACAGCGAGAGGGAAGAGTCAGTTGCTACAGCGTCGGTTTACGCTGGGCTCCGCCGAACATGGGCTCGGGGGTGTCTCGGCATCTTGAACCGATGGTATGTTCTTGAAATAAGAAGCCTCCCGATATGACGGGCATTTAGCCCGAGGAGGTCTTTTCTCTTTGAATACGTGATCATTTTTCTTGTCGTGAATATCGTTACAAAAAACAAAACGCAGTGATATAGTTACACCGCCCCTTGTCGAATCCTTGACGCCCTGGTTGCCCTGAAAACGAGATGCCGAGATGAGGACATCCATCGATAAACCCAAGTTGTCTCAATCAGAGATTGGACTTTCGATGCCCTTATAGAACTGGAACAGCTTGCCCGCGCTGTCCTTCCACTGCACGTCGTTCTGCAAGTGATGTCCCGCGCCATCGACGAAGGACACCCTCACGCCCTCGCGCTTCTCGCCAGCCGCCGCACGATAGAACTCGGCCGTCTCCTCCGTCACCTTGGGCGTCATGAGCTTGTCCTGTGTTCCGGCCATGACGAGCACCTTTTCGCCGCTGGAGCCGTCGTTACGGATCTGACGCAGGATGCTTGACGCCCTGGCAAAGGGCTGCATCATGCTAAAGGGCCAGAGGTAGCTCTCGTAGCGGTTCATGCGGCGCTGGAAGGGGATCACGGACGAGAGGGGGAATCTGTCGCCGAAGAATGCGCGCTGGGTGAGCTTCGGGTGGGAGAGAGGTGAGTTGGAGTGCCAGCCGTGGAAGATCAGACGGATCGTGAACCACGGGTCCAATTTCCACCAGTTCACGTACACGCCCATTCTACAATGGTTTGTCAGTTGCTGGTGGCATTGTCAGTGATGTCTTTACTTACGATCCATAAGCTGGTACAGCGCCCAGCAAAGCGAGGGCCTTGACTTTGACGAGTCCATCGCCGAGGATGCCTTGGCTCAGACCGCCACCGCTCGAGTGGCCGGCAAGGATGACCTCACTCTCCTCGTGGACCTGAACCCACTCAATCGCTGCAACGAGGTCTTCAGCCAGAGCGCTGCGCGGCGTCGCAAAGACCATTTGCAGGTAGGATGGATGCCACGACTCTCCGTGGCCTCGCAGCGAGACGGCATAGCACTGAATGCCGCACGCGGCGAAATACTGCAGATACTCAGTCCACACCCAGGCACCGCCCATTCCACCGTGGCAGAAGACGATGGGAGGACCTCTACCCTCTTGGACGATGGATGGCGTGTTGGAGAGGAGCTCGAGGCGGCCCTCAGGCGTGTCTACCCATAATCGCTCGAGGCCGTCTGGTACGGGCGCGGGAGGGCCTGTAGGCCGCCTGAAGTGAAGCCACTGATAGCTGAGGTGAAAATTGAACATTGACGGCGAGTTGTGACAGGTGAGTTGCTAGAATTGATGCCGAATTGGCTTTGGGTTGAGCGGTGTGTGAGGATGGCGCGACAATCGGAGCCCTGGTCTCCCCTCACTTTATATACAGGCTTCGAAAAGCTACAGCTCAAGTTTTCGAATGCGGAATAGGCTAGTAAAACGGGAACGATAAGCCTGCACTCCGCAAAAAAGTTTCTTGGGCGGTCACACAGAACCAACAGCCCCAGCCTTCAACCTCAGCCGCTCTTGTTTCGTATCAATCCCGTAGTTCCCCGGAGCACAAGCCACATTGCAGACCGTCTTATGCCGGGAGAAGTAGGGATGCTGCGCTGAGGACTCACTTGTCACAAGGTGATTGACGGAGAGTCCGCTGTAAGCCATAAGCGCTTTTCTTGCCGTGATTCTTCGGTGAGATGGAAACAAGAAGTCTTGTGAGCTACAGCTGAATGCGTAGTTTCTGACTCACTTTGTTCTGCCTCTAAAGACTCCCAAAAATAGTATTCAAACGTTGAAGAGCTGGACCAAATGTAACGTGTGGTTCACAACTCTTGAAAAGCCACTGGCTTGAGTCTCTACCAGGACAACTCCCGGCCTAACGCGATCTGGAAGAATAAACGAATAAATCTCCGCCAGAGATCGAAGCCAATGACTTCTCGAAGGAATCCCACATCGTGGGGTTCAAGGAGGTCTATTGAGGCTCCCTCGGGATCCGTTCCCTATCAATCAGTGATTTGACCCCGCTCATCGGGACGCCTGCCGTGCAATCACCAAATGGCTAACCAAAGACGGCCAGCAGCAACTTTCTTAATTATACAACAGTTTCTACATTAATAGGACGCCTTTTCCCTTTTCCTGAACACATCTGAGGTCAATGACAATGCCAGTTAGCAGCCCTTCTGCCAAAGTTAGGAAGCGCTCACCGAAAGCGTGGGACATCTCGTCCAGCCCCACAGCGGCATCGCTAACGGCGACAGTTGCATAAGATGCCGCGACCAAAAGATCAAATGCTCTGGCTCTCAGCCCTGTCAACAATGTGACAAAAGAAGTCTGACCTGTCGGTTCGACGAGGAATCGCGAAAGGTGGTGGTTTCAAGAAGGTGAGCATGACTCCTTACTCGACTGGCGTTTCTCATCATTCCAGGTACATCACCAACCTCCAGCAGAGGTTGTCCCAGCTTGAACACAACGCGACTCAAACAATTCCTCCCAATTTATCTCCTGAGCAGCTGAGAAGTCCTGATATAAGTGCGTAATCTCCCTACAAATTGTCAGGGTACTCACATTGACACCTGCAAGTTGATGAGAGCTTGGCCACATCCACAGGCACCAACCGAAGCCCGGAACACCCATTGAAAGACTTGACTTCGACGCCACCTTGCGAGCCAATAGAGCCACCAAGAATTCAGAATAATGCCGAAGCCAAGGCCCCTCTCATCAACCCATTGGCATTTCACACATACGACTGGGTACCGGGTCCCAAGGGTCAGATAGGTGGGCTCCAGGCCACGTTACCAGTTTGGCAGACGTGAAGTTAACCTAGCGTTCAGTCTTCATGGGAACATCCTCCAACTGGTCATTTGGCAGACGAGTCCTCACAATGACACATGAGCGCCTCACGGGAACTCCACTGCCCATCCAGAACCTTCATTTTGGTGGACTAGACGGCAAAGTCTATGATCTCAAATGGGACGGTAACAGGAGAGCCTCTCCTAACGACACGCTTGACCCATCGATTCTCCCAGGACAAGATTTCGCCCTCTATCTCATTAATTCAGTCAAGTTTCATTGCGGTTGGCTCTTTAACTTGTTCGAGGAGGAGCGCTTCATGGAGCACTTTCGACTCTTCCACGAGCGACCGACAGAGTATCCCCGTGTTGCGCCACTCTGGTATGTACACTATCTGCTCATCCTGGCCTTTGGGAAGGCATTTGTTGTTCAATCGACAAAATCGAGGCGGCCACCAGGAGGAGAACTATTTGTGCAGGCTATGAAACTCATGCCGGATTTCACCTTTTTCGAAGTCGACCCTGTAGAGCAGATGCAGGTTCTGTGCTGTGCTGCACTGTATCTGCAATGCGTGGATTATCTTACCCAAGCCTATCGTCTTGTAAGCTGCTTGGACATATGACCGCTTGGTTTTGTAGCTGATGAGTCCAAGGTCTGTTCCGCCCTCCGACATGGCCTAGAACATGGCATGCACACAGAGATGCAGTCTCACTCTCTTGACGATAACTACGTGCAGAGATGTCGCACTATATGGTGGACTGTCTATATCCTAGAGCGCCAGATGGTTTCTCAAATGGGGCTTCCCATCGGAATATCAGACGAGACTATCAGCACACGGTTTCCTACCTTTCCAGGACAGCCTGAAAAGTTGGAGGCGTTGAAAATTCAAGTCAGTTTTTGCCGAGTGCTAGCAAAGATAGACCAGAGTATGTATTTCAATATTAGGAGGGAACAGGTTTACTGACGAGGGACAGCTGTCTATGGGCTTGAAGGGAAACTCGACAGTCGCTATCTGGGTGCCACGCAATCGGTTCTCCGAAGTATCGCCACTGTGACAGAGCAGTTGAACAGATCCTTTGAGATTCATGCTAATGAGGGAATGGCAGGGGTCTCTCGGACATCGGCACATCTACATCTACTTCAACATCAAGTACGTGTATTCCTTTTACTTCAATCATTGCCTACGACTAACAGCAACAAGTGCATCATCCTCACCACGAGACCTCTTCTTTATACCTTTCTACTCTCGCGACTTGGGCATCTGGAAGTTGCCTTGATGCATTGGCTTCAGTCAGAGAGTGTTAAGGGCCTGGTGCAAATGTGCACTGAGTCTGCTCAGCAGATTCTAAGAATACTTGCAAGCCTCTCGGATCAGGGGCTACTGGGTTAGTTGATATTGAGTTGACGATTGATTAACAAGAAGCACCCACGCTAACTTCTCACAGAGACATTTCTGCGTTTTGATCTTGACGCAACCTTTACTGCCACAATCGTGCTATTGATGGCCGCTGCTATCGACTCGTCCCTTCTCCAAGATCATTCTCCCTGGTCACAACGCGCCTACGCCATCTTTGATGAGATGAGCCGCCGCGGGAACCTCGTTGCAGAGATGCTAGCGTCAGAACTGAAGCAGTTAGAGGGCCTGCTGAGCAAATTCTTGGTGAAAGACCACGAGCCCAGGTTAGCGCCATCGACCAACGGCCACAACACACCACGACAGGGTCATGCCGATGGCATGGACACTTCGACAGTGAATGTTGCTGAGTACCCGGGACCATTCGGCCTTGAGACGACCGAGGACTTGGGGCTAGGCTTGAATTACGAGCTCAGTGCCGAGCAGCTCATGAATGTTGCGGATTCTCTGGATATTGATAGTCTGACGTGGCCGTGGCCGGATGAGGGTGTGGCTATTAGTGGGAGTCCTGGTGCTTGATAATTGATCATTGGCAGAGGGGCTACATAGCCCTTAAAAGTAAAACTACAAAGCCTTTTTCAACTTGATACAGAAAACCTAGGGTAAAGGTTGTGTAACTATGAAGTTATTTGCTTTGAAACTCTATAGGTCTCCGCCCCAGTTCGACTTCCACATATTTATCGCATTCATTTTTATGCTTACAACTCAGAGCTCTGATAAATTCGTCGAAATCATTGAAATCACCTAACGGGTTAGAGCGAGTATGAAGCCAAGCCGAAGCCTTAGCTTGGAAGTGATGTGAAGAGACTTAACAGAAATTTCAACTCCTACAAGCCATTATTGCCCCTTTACTACTATAAATAGCAAGGCGGGAAAGCGAAAATGCGGAGCTGTTGGGAGTCTTTCCCCATGGGGAGTATTTGGCATAGGGGCGCTTGGCCTCGGGAGGCTATTCCGAGATCACATTAGATGAGCCACACCCACTCGGCAACTACATGCCAAAGACAGATACGCGAGAAATTAGGCACATACCCCGGATATTCACATGTTTATAGTCAAAGTGGTACTCTAACAAGCTCCGTGAGCTAGTGTTTGATAGGGTGCCGATGGGGACAGGTCGTTACTCAGGGGTAAGGGATAACTGGCGCGCCAGCGAGTTTCTTGCTGTAGGTGCCGGCATATATCAGACATCACAACCATCACATCGTATGCAATTACGTCACAAAGACCCAGATGTTTCTCAACAGGCAAACTCTTTGTTATAGCAAGAGGGTATATAATGCTTCTAAATGACTGGAAGCCGCCTATCATGTGAATTGCTCTACTATGCTCAGCAATTACCACAGCTGCACATAGGTCAGGAAACGCCTCCACTTGGGCATTCTGTAGTACTCGTCCAGCTGGGCAATCTCCTCGGCGCTCAGGGGCCGTCGACCAGTCTGGCAATCAGCAGTGGCAGGGTCTCTCCAGGGGGTTCGGTAGATGATCTTATATCCGAGAGTAAAGCCAAAGATGACCAAGACTCCGATCATGTACTGGAAGAAGTTTTCGGCAGTAAATCCTGCGCCGCCCTATTATTTATTGTTAGCTACAAGATCTTGACTTGTTTTATAGCCTGCTGTTTGTAGAGGCAAGCTTGGGGGGTGACTTACAACTGGTTCGATACCTGAGTAGATACAGCAGACCAGCAAGAGGAGGGAAATCAGCATCAACCAGCCTGGTCCCAGAGGCCAGGCGCTCGACTTCCAAGCATATACCTCAGAGAAGAGCTTGTCGTTCTGGGCTTTGAGGGCACAGTGGAAGCGCCAGTTGGTAAAGGAGATGATGATCCAGTTGGTGAAGAAGGACGCGCTGGTGATGGAGATGAGCCAGTTCAAGACCTTGAGACCTCCAGCTGTGACAATGTGAGCGAGTGGGGAGATATCATGAATAAAAAGGCTTACCAGAGAGCTGAATATAGCCTAGGATGATGGCGATGACGGAAGTGATGACCAAGGCGAGTCTAGGTCGACCCTTGTCATCCACATTAGCGAGGCGCGACGAGACAAGTCCCTGGTGAGCCATGGACCTCAGAACTCGGGAAGCAATATAGACGGATTCGGCAGCGATGGCAAGGACGCCGCACATCATTCCAGCGTTTAGAAGCGAGGAGATGAAGGGGATTCCAGAGTCTTGGACGGCGACAACGAAGGGGGAGGCAGCAACACCGCTGCCACCGAGCAGTCGTTCATCGTTGGAGGGGACTAGGATGGTGATGAAGACGACGCTGAGCATGTAGATAAAGTTGACTCGGAAGGGGACAAGCTTGGTGGCGTGGGCCATAGAGAAGCGAGGGCTCTCGGCTTCGCCTCCCATGATTCCGATAAAGACTTGGTCGCCGACTGCCCAGGTAGCGAGGAGAGCACAGTTTGCGAATCCCTAGAGTCATTAATTCTCTGTTGCAGTTTTTTAAATAAGAAAAGACTTACTGAAAAGCCGTTCAAGAACGCAGGCAGGTCGGTCCATGTCTCACCATGGTGAACTGTTCCCTTGGGTCCAGCGCCACAGACCAGAGCCAGAGAAAGAGTGATGATGATGAGGAAGAGGAAGATCTTGATGAGTGATGTGACGTATTCAAACCAAGCAAAGACCTTGTTCGGGAGGAGGAAGATAACGAGGCAGGCGACGAGGAAGATGGTGACTGAAAATGGGTTAGTTGAGTTCTTGAGCGGAGTTGTGGGTGACTGACTTGTTGCTGCTAGAGGGAAAGATCCTTCAGCCCAATACTGAACCAAGATGTTGAAGAAACCAGCTTCGGCAGAGACAATGGCAGTCCATCCTATCTCCTTGTTAGAATGATATTAGATAGTTCACGGCACCAATAACGTACCAAGCCACTCAGCGAAACCAGCTCCGAAAGCCAAGGCCGGGTCAACCCAACGATCGGCATAGTCGATGTAGTTTCCAGATACGGGAAAAGCGATGGTCATTTCGGACAGTGACTGAAGGACAGCCCAGACACAGCTGCAGACCATGGCGTAGGCGATGACCATGTTTCCAGGGCCGCCGGTTGCCAGGGCTTTACCGGTAGCGATGAAGACTCCAGAGCCAATGTTGGAACCTAATGCGATGACCTTGGTGATTTTGTCAGTGCTTGAGTTGATAGAAAGACCCAGATGTTTCATACATGGACTTGGCGAGGTGAAAAGGAGCGGTGGAACTGGCCGTGCTGATTCTCCATCTCAGCTTCGGCGATACTGCCGACAGGGTGAAGAGTTCCGTCATCTTTGGAAGTCCTAAGCTTCTCCGGAGAACCGGATGAGACATCTACGTCGTGGAGTCCCATTGTGAATGAATTGTAGGGGAGTGATCAAGAGTAAAAGATGGAGATGATGATCCACCGATGATCTTTGGAGCCGTGATGGAACCCTTATATAGCTCTCCCTATCTCCCACTCAAGCACGGACCAGGCCACAGTGGCAAAGCTAACCATGAGGAACTGAACCAAATCCCTGGGAAATCCGGGGAAATGATGGTGTCGTCAATGAGGTCGTGATTGGGCTCTACGGGCAGGTATCCGCGTTTGTACAAGGTCTTAAGGCTATCTCTGTCTGTCAATCTGGCAGGTGTTTCCTTGAGAAGATTAGCCTTTTGTAGGGCAAGGGAAAGAAACGACGACTCATGGCGCGCAGAGATTAGCTCCTGGTGTTGGCTTATCTTTTCTGTCTTGCCCCCCTGGACGTACCCCGGATTCTTTACCCCAGGTTTCTTCCAGTCTAGTTTGGGTCTAGCTCTTGACGCCATGCGATTCGAGACTCGTGCTAGGTTATCGGACAACTGCGAATCACCGAGCAGGGACTCGCATGTGATGGGTGGCTGAGTTTAACGCTACGGCAGAGGATCCGGAGATGCAACGTCCGCAGTTCGATACGAGGGATATGGCATGTTGTGCCGATGTTTGTACCGTGATTATCATGCTTTCTACTCGAACCAAGGCCCTATCGGATGCCACGCGTCTTTGCTGTCTGAGGTAGGGTTCGAGATAACGGCCAAACTGACGGTGAAGTTGACCTGTTATCGAGACGGAATCACACCGAGGAGATAAGGTGGGGAGATAACTAGTCCTCTTTTAAACCACAGTAACTTGTAGAGGTAAATAGCGGGGCAGATACTGGCGTGAATTTCCTGTTAAAGAAAACGGCAATGCATTGACCGAACTCCCCCGCATCTTCTATCACCGGCCCATTCTGCCGACCTTGATAAACCGGCACAATAGTCCGTGCTAATCTGGACCAGTCTAGACGCCAAGCGGAGCGTCGATCAGGAAGGAGTCCGCGGAGAGGACGCAACGATTGGGATTGAGGCCGTGGGGGGGACACATGTTGGAGTATCATGGCTGCTCTTGGAGGCATCATGCGGACCGTGGGAGGCTTTGAGGAGCTGGAGAAGCACTCGGATACAACAGCCGGTAAGTATGGGAAGGCTGTTACTTAAGTCTTTGTGAGTCGATGCTGTAGATGTGAGTATCAAAGCAAGCATTTTGAGTTCATCACCTTGTCTTTCTGGTTTTCAGTTCTCGTCTCACAACCACCACAATGCCTTCTTACGTGGAAAACAACACCCTAGATGCCATCATCGTCGGCGCAGGCTTCGGCGGCTGCTACCTCCTCAAGAACATGCGCAAGCAGGGGTTCAAGGTCCGGGTCCTGGAAGAAGGGCTCGGCGTCGGCGGCGTGTGGTGGCACAACCGGTACCCCGGCGCCCGATCCGACACCCCCGTGCCCCTGTACGAGTTCTCGGACCCGGACATCTGGAACAGCTGGGAGTGGTCGGAGGAGTACCCCGGCCAGCCAGAGATCAAGCGGTACTTTGAGTTTGTGGATCGCCAGTGGGACCTCAGCAGGGACATTACCTTCGGTGTCAAGGTCACTGATGCGTCTTTTGATCCTGAGAGGGATGAGTGGACTGTCAGGACAAATACTGGGCTCTCCCTGTCTGCCCGCTTCTTCCTCCCTGCCATGGGCTTCGCCTCCAAGATCTTCACACCGCGCCTAAAGGGTCTGGAGAACTTCCAGGGATTCACATGTCACACAGCTAAATGGCCTGAAGAGCCAGTGGATTTCAAGGGAAAGCGTGTTGGCGTCATTGGCACAGGGGCCACGGGTGTCCAGGTCATTCAGGAGCTCGGCCCCAAGGTCAAGGAGCTGGTTGTATTTCAAAGATCGCCCAACTGCGCGCTACCAATGCGGCAGAAACCCTGGGGGAACCAGGACAAGACCGCCTACCCCAGCTTGTACAAGCAGATGAAGACGACGGCTGGAGGCTTCCTCTTTGACAAGGTCCAGCGGAGGGCCATGGATGATACCCCTGAGCAGCGTGCCGCTCTCTATGAGGAGCTGTGGCAGCAGGGAGGCTTTGCAGTTACACTCGGCAGCTACGAGGATCTCATGACGGACCTGGAATCTAGCCAGGCGATCTATGAGTTTTGGCGGGACAAGGTCCGGCAGAGGATCTTGAAAAAAGACCCTGAACTTGTTGAGCACTTGGCTCCCACAAAGCCTCCATTCCCCTTTGGCACAAAACGCCCTTCCCTGGAGCAAAAGTTTTACGAGGTTTTCAACCAAGACAATGTCAAATTGGTTGGACTCAAGAAGAATCCCATCGATGAGGTTCTTCCCCACGGTGTCAGGCTCGCCGACGGAACGGTTCTCGAACTCGACGCCCTGATCCTCGCCACTGGCTTTGACGCCGTCACGGGGAGCTTCTCCAGAGTCAACATCAAAGGCCTCAAGAACAAGGTCCTCAACCAAGAATGGGGCACCGGCTCACGAACCTATCTCGGCCTAGCAACATCGGGCTTCCCCAACATGCTCTACATGTACGGCCCGCAGAGCCCCGCAGCCTTCGCCGTAGGCCCCGTCATCTCAGAGATCCAGTGTGACTGGATCATCCGGACGCTCTGCTACATGCGGCAGCACCGGTTTTCAAGGATCGAGCCCAGACCTGCGGCTGAAAAGGATTGGGCCCGGGTGACGAATGAAGAGTGCAGCAAGACTCTGCTGCACTTGAACGAGACGACGTGGTACATGGGTGGGAACGTGCCGGGCAAGACGCGGGAGGCGTTGAATTACATGGGAGGACTGCCAGCGTATCAAAAGGCTCTGGACGAGTGTTATTCGAATGGGTTTTCGAGCTTCCATTTGCAGTAAATTGATAGACTTGAAGAATGCAGGCATCTTATCAAGCTGAATTGTCTTGTTATCATTTATACGATACCCGGATGTGCTCCCGAGGCTCCATCTCACCACTGAATAGGGTGATTCGAGCAATACGCTAACGAGTCAGACAAGCAATAACAGTTCCCAAGGTTAGCGTAGCCGAGGAGAAGGGCATATCCCTCCCCCTGTCAGACGGGCCTTATCCTTATCCAGACACGCCGCGATAACCTTCCTATTCGTCGAGACCTTCCTATTGTCTGTTGAAAGTGGTCAATGCAGCCTTTTCGGTCAAGTCCTGGACTCTCTCACCGTGGACTGATTTGCTCTAGCGATTGACCCCCTTAATCGTGTTATCCTTTGCTCCGAACTCTCCACGCCATCAGCACGTCATGGCCCCTGCTGCTAGAACCAGTTCACTTGAATCACATGGTTTGCGTTCGGTTGCATTGAGATAGGGGTCGGATCAGGTCGTATGTACAAGAAGCATCCCATACGATAACCTTGATCAGACTACCCAGCATACGGCTCCAGCACTTGCACCCTCGACAGACCAGAAATCAGGGCTGAAACCCTCGAACCTTTGCAGATTACGACAGTCGAATCAAGAGATCAAACTTAGATTAGGTATAACAATTTCAACAAATATATCAATAATAGAAGCATCAAGCTGACGCTCTACCAGATCACGAATGCTCAAAGTATACAAGGCTATCTACACACGACAATTATCATCCATCAAATACCTAAACATCTGGTCTCCTAACCCAAGGCTCCGATACTTGCACCGATTATCAACCAACTCAAGCCGCAGCAGCCGCTTGGGCACCCGCCGCCGCCTTGCCAGCAGCTTCAGCAACTTTCTCGCCGATCGAGACAGAAGCGTCCCCCTCCTTTGTCACACCGGCGGGACTATTTCCAGCAGCGGCTCCAGCAGCTTGTTCAGCTTGTTGGCCACCCGCAGCCTCACCTTCCTTTGTCGCACCAGCGGGATCATTACCACCAGCAGCTCCTGCGGCCTGTTCAGCTTGTGGTGCGGCTGAAGACTCTCCCTCTTTAGTTACGCCAGCGGGATCATTTCCAGAAGAAGCTCCCGCAGCCTGTTCTGCTTGAGGAGCAGTTGAGCCCTCCCCTTCTTTGGTCACACCAGCAGGTGAGTTACCATCTTGACCAGCAGAGGCGCCTCCTTCTTGTTGAGCAGTAGTAGCTTCTGTTCCCTCCTTCGTCACACCAGCTGGGTCATTGCCACCGGCAGCTCCTCCAGCTTGTTCAGCCTGTGGGCTTTTCGAGCCCTCCCCCTCCTTTGCCACACCGGCAGGTGAGGTACCGTCTTGACCAGTGGAAGCTCCCTCGCCCTGTTGAGCCGTTGAAGCGCCCCCATCCTGACCGGTAGAAGCACCACCTTGCTCTCCTTCCTTGGTGGCACCAGCAGGAGAGTTACCGCCCTGGCCAGTTGAGGCTCCGCCTTGTTCGGCAGTCGGATCAGTCGAACCCTCCCCTTCCTTGGTGACTCCAGCAGGCGAGGTGCCCTCTTGACCGGCAGATGCTTCTCCTTCTTTGGTAGTACCAGCAGTAGAGGCGCCTCCATCCTGACCAGCAGAGGTTCCACCTTGCTCTGCAGTCGGGCCAGTCGAGGCTTCTCCCTCCTTAGTTACGCTAGCGGGAGAGTTGCCATCCTGACCAGTTGAAGCTTCTCCCTCTTTAGTGGTACCAGCAGTGGAAGCACCACCATCTTGGCCAGTAGAGGCTCCGCCTTGCTCAGCCGTAGGATCAGTTGAACCCTCGCCTTCCTTCGTCACGCCGGCAGGTGAAGTACCCTCCTGTCCAGCAGCGGCGTCTCCCTCCTTGGTGGTACCTGCTGTGGAAGCGCCTCCGTCTTGGCCAGCAGAAGTTCCACCTTGTTCGGCAGTAGGGTCAGTTGAGCCTTGGCCTTCCTTGGTGACTCCGGCGGGCGAGGTACCATCCTGGCCGGCAGAAGCTTCACCCTCCTTGGTAGCGCCAGCAGTAGAAGCGCCTCCGTCTTGGCCGGTAGAGGCTCCTCCTTGTTCGGCAGTCGGTCCAGCTGCTTCGCCTTCTTTCGTTACGCCAGCAGGTGAGTTGCCCTCCTGGCCCGCAGCAGCCTCTCCCTCCTTGGTAGTCCCCGCGGTAGTAGCTCCGTCTCCTTCCTGGCCCGTGGAAGCTCCACCTTGTTCAGCAGTAGGATCAGTTGAACCTTCACCTTCTTTCGTAACACCAGCAGGTGAGTTACCCTCCTGGCCAGCCGAAGCTTCACCCTCCTTGGTGGTACCAGCAGTCGAAGCACCTCCGTCTTGACCAGTGGAAGCCTCTCCCTCCTTGGCCGTGTTGCTGGTGGAAGCACCACCATCTTGGCCTGTGGATGCACCACCTTGTTCGGCCGTAGGATCAGTCGAACCCTCGCCTTCCTTGGTTACGCCAGCGGGAGAGTTTCCGTCCTGGTCGGCAGAGGTCTCTCCTTCTTTCGTCACACCGGCAGGCGAGTTACCATCTTGGGAGGTGGAAGCCCCAGTGTCTTGGCCAGTTGAGGCTCCGCCATCCTGTCCAGTAGATGCACCGCCTTGCTCAGCAGTCGGATCAGTTGAGCCTTCGCCTTCCTTCGTAACTCCAGCAGGGGCGTTTCCATCCTGGCCAGCAGAGGTCTCACCCTCCTTCACAACACCAGCGGGGGAGTTACCATCTTGACCAGTGGATGCTCCACCTTGCTCAGCAGTTGGATCGGTTGAGCCTTCACCTTCTTTCGTAACGCCAGCGGGTGAGTTGCCATCCTGCCCAGCAGAGGCCTCTCCCTCCTTAGCCGTGCCAGCAGTGGCGGCTCCATCTTCTCCTTGGGGGGTGGAAGCTCCTCCGTCTTGACCAGTAGACGCACCCTCTTCCTGTTGAGGAGTAGTAGCCTCTCCCTCTTTGGTCACGCCAGCGGGTGTGGTGCCATCTTGACCGGCAGAAGCTTCACCCTCCTCAGTAGTACCGGCGGTAGCAGCTCCATCTGCTTCTTGTCCAGTGGAAGCACCTCCTTGTTCGGGGGTAGCAGGTTGTTCCTCTTCCTTGTTTTCAGGTGCAGCTCCTCCCTGCTCGGCAGTAGAATCTCCTCCTTCAATGAATGTGACGGTCTCGCCTGCAGATGTGGTGTCAGGAACAGGCACCGGCGCAGCACCTGGGTCACTGAACGACTGATCGGGGGCAGCAGGTTGCTCTTGGCCAGGGTTGGTGAAGGATTGGTCGGGGGCCGTGATTTCGGCGCCGGGGTTGGTGAAAGACTGATCGGGAGCAGATTGGTCGTCACGGCGGAACTCAACGGGAAGGGCAGCGCCGAGGCATGTCGGGGCCAGAAGGACCAATGTTGCAAGAGATGGACGAACCATCGTGAATAGAATGGATCTGAACAAGTGGTTCAGATGCTTTTTGGAACGAAGGACGGTGGTCGGTGGTTCTAAAGATTTACGAGACAAACAACTCAACGAGCAGTAACCGGCTTCTTTAATGCCCGTCTTCCATCAAGCTCCCCAGCCTCAAATCCTGCATGTCCTACTGTCCCTCATCCCGTCATCGCAAGCCTACTGCGTACAATGGAGAATGAAGGATCACTGTTAGCGCCAACATGCATGGGACCCCTACCAGTCGTACCCATTTCTCAGCCCTGCCTGCCCTACGCAAATTGTCTAAATGTAGATCCTGGTTTTTTGCGAGCAAGCTAAGGCAGAGAGACGTACAGGTAAGCACTCTAGTCGCTTGGCAGCTGAAGATGTTTGTCACAGCCTGATTTGAGATGGAACTGATTTCAGCGTTGAGAACTCATTTCTCAATGTGGTGGCTTTTTGTGTTGTTTAGCCGTTAGAATCAAGTCATATAATTCAAATATTTCAGTCTGACAGGTTCCAGAGGCTGAGTGTCACGACAGAAATCGAAGCCGTGTGGAAATTGGCGCTGTGGATGGCTGCGTTTGAGGCGTCAACCACAACCAATCGCCTCCCTACATGCGATCCCGTCTTTTCCTCAACCCCTGTACATCACATCGCTCATGAGCCAATGCTAGAGTTGTATTCTGCATAGCCTCCACCAGTATCTCCGAAAGTGCGGAGGATCTTCAGACATTGCGAGATTTGGCAACTGTTGATGTGTTCGTCATTCCGTAGATCTTCCGAGTCTATGTAGTTAAAGTTGACTGCTTACGTGTGTCATACATGAACGTTACGGTTCTTATTCCTCACTCTAGACAATCAACCCTCAGTAAGCACCTTCTTCATCTCCTTTAACCCCTTTTTCAACAAGACATCCCAGCCTACTCGTTGTAATGCCTTCCGTCGAGTCGCCAGCTTCAAGCAAGGGTTATATGCAGTCAGCTTGTTTGCGACGCAAGGACACATCAAGACTCCACCCAGCTGACCCCATCAACAGGCCAAGTCTCTCCCCGTGGCGCTAACAGCGGGTTTCAGGACGTGTTCAGCGGCAAGGGCCTCGCAGGGGATGGATTAGATCAGGGACGGGATAAATTTAGATGGGCAATCACATCATTCACGCGTATGCATCTTGCGAGCCAAAGGCGGCCCCTTTTCAAGCCTAGAAACGTTGGTTCAGGAAGAAACATAGGGACAAAGAAAGAGAGCTTTGTGCTGTGCAAAGGCCATGCTGGGATTATCCCTCGATGACTGAATAGGTAAATCCAACTGACCGGAATCTGATGGGGGATGTTTCGATCGACAGCAGCCGCCTACTGCCCTGGACCATGCTTAATGAAACAAGTTGTCCGAGCTTGGCACTGTTGGTCGTTGCGAGTGGCTGGTCATACGTTCTTTTCAGTAAAATGGCCTTGGAGGATGAACAAGAACCTCGTTTGAAAGTCATTGGAGTGCACGCATCTATCGTTGCTAATCAAGCGGCTTTTTCTCTCATAGAAGCAGAGTGGTGCAGTAACAAGAAACACAGCTTTCGACAAAATGCCGGCCATAACTCACTCTGAACTAGCCCCTCGTGGTATGGTTTTCAGAAAGTCGCTCTTTGTTCTGCAGCCCCGCTCATCCCGGCAAGTTGCATGCAACCGAGTTATGCATCCGTCGTGTACCCAAACCCCAGCCGTATAGATCTCGATTTTAGCTCACCGCATTCGTTCAATGCTCGGCCTTGTTAAAATGTAACTTTCCGTACATCAGCATTGCATTCTCGAGTTCCAAAATCAAGTATTGTCGTACCATGGTTTCTGGCTGTTTTCTTCCCACAACCAAGGCCTTCAAGTCCAAGACATTCTCACACCTAAACCTGTTTGAAGAGTCGTGCCTCTCGGTCAGTGCTATAGTCCGTCTTATTGTCACCAGGTCGTTATAGTTTACCAGATTGATTTTCGCGCTGGCATTGTGTTGAAGTATATATTCTTAACATTATTGCCAATGCTCTCTTTAGCTGAGAAGTATTATATTATATTAGTACTACGCTATCCTCGACTATTTTAGCTAGACCTATAGTACCTCTTTTTTCTCGTTCATATGGGAAAAACTCTCTGGGAAAGAAAACCCATGTGTAGCCCATATCGCTGCTTGTGCGCCCTTGGCGCAGTGTCTCGTTTGTATGGGTAGTGGTTCGCGTCTTTGCGAGTTGGTTCAAGGGGTGTTGGTGTATTCTAATATTTGTGAATGCCCTTAGTTCCCTGGGTATGCCCACGAGACTTGGGAAGCACGTAGCCGGGGCGCGCGCACCGAGTGTGTGTGTCCTCGGCTCTATCTCCACCCTTTACTCGTGGTTCTTTGTCCTCGGTGCCGTTTTGGCACCCTTCTATGAAGCTGCTGTTGGCAGTGAATCACAGTCTCTTTGTTCACCTCGGGCATAAGAGACCGCTCTCTCTTTGGCTAAGAAGAGAAGTATTGAAAGATAATTCAATCTCATAGCATACCCAAAGGTAGATCAAGGTAACCCAGTCAGAGAAATACAGTTTACACACAGTCAAGCCATCATGCCCAACACCTTTATGAGAAGAGAAGTACGATGGTCAATAAAAAAGTGCATTCATTAGCAAGCACTTACTGAGTGTAATTGAATTAAATAAAACTGTTGTCCAGGTGGGAATAAAAAGCACCCAGAACCTCACATGGAGCATATGAGGGATGAACAATACTTGATGGCATACGGTGTTAGAGATAACTACTCCAACTTGTCGGTGAAAACTGCCATGTTGGTCATTCTAGGTACCTTTCAATAAGATATCAACTCACTATGCACAAAAGTATAGAGTAACAGAGGTGATGAATGAGTTTGTGCGCTAGTGAGATGACCACCTTTATCCAAGATTAGGATGGTCCCATCTCCTTCTTGTAGGGTGATAAAGAGTGCTAGGCTTAGGAGAATAGAACATTATCCAACATAGCGACAACACTGGCATAGCGTTCGGTATCCAAGAACCTAACCACCACATCATACTCTAAATCCAGCGCATGTTGAGAATCCCTCAATGCAAGACGCCCAGACGGCCAAGAAAGACAGAATTGGCCGGTAGTAACGGATATAAGACATATATGTAGCTATCACAGTTCTAAATGTACCATACTAGCCATTTTCGTTAGGTCTTTCACTTGATCTTTATCAGTTTCCACCCTTGTTGCGAAACCTCTTCGTCAAAGCCTTCCTGTCATGAGCCTCCCAAACGGGAAATATCTAGGCTGACAATTAGGCTGCGGAGACCGACAGAAGCCAACAGAAGCCCAAGGCCTCGGCCTAAGGGAGCAACGCAAAGGAAGGGGAAATATAGCTAGCTACCCGGAAACCGACTAGACTACGAGGACCTAAGGGCTACTAAGTATGTAAGGGGAAACACATACAGAGCAAGTAGGGTAAGAATTACGACCGTCATATCTCATCACTTACCTATACGCAGCGCTATAGCAGCTTAACCTCCTTACTCTTTTCTACTCTCTTTTACTACTAACACTTCCCAATCCGCAAGATCTATTGCCATAGCCATTCAGGAGGCTTCTATGCTTATCAACCCCGTATCTTGCGTCATATTGTTACTGTATGCACCATTTGACTCCAAGAAGCTCATCTGGACTGATGTAGGACGAGACCCGATAGATCGATCACCACTTACACTTGGCTGACACTCTGTCATGGAAGTCGATCATACGTTGGCATCAAATACCCCTTGCGGTGCGGTGACTTGCCATCCAGGGTACTAGGAACTAACCCTCTACTAACACTCCATACGACTTGTTATGAGGCTGTATGATGACTTCTTAACAGCACTCTCTCAGCTCGGGTCGGATGTTGCACAGTCTCCGAGCCACCACTTGATGTGCCTACCAGTCAACTATGTGAGTAGTTTTCCAATCTAGAAACTTTTAGAATATAACAAGTAGTGTGGTGGATCAGCCCTACAGACGGTACAGTTGTTGTTCGAGCTTCATTGTGAGTCAGCTTCGCTTTACGCAGTCAGGGAGAATCAACCGGCAATGTCAAAGGTGGTATGTCTACCATTTCTCGCCGACTTCGAAAGAAACACTAATTGCGGGATTCAAATCATACTCATCTTGAACGGGTCTCTTGGGCTATATCTCGTGAGAGGTGATATCCGGCCACGAAACAAGAGACGATGGCGAGAAATGATGTGCGTCAACTCAACATTTATGTCGCCCAAATGGATTCTTTTAATGTCAAACAGTACAAAGAAGATTTGTTTGTCCAGTATATGGCCAAAATGAGTTGCCTGTGCCTCGAGGGGAGGACCCGGGACCTGATAGGGTCACTATGATGCCATACCCATGGCCAGCCGAGTTTAGGCAATGGGATTGCGCACTCATAAAGCACAGGATTTCTTAGAAGGAGTCGAATATCTTAGGCAGTGGAACATGATGAAGGCTCTGTCGTTCACCACAGGGACGTCTAAACTATGACGGCAGGTTTCCAGATGTGCCAGGTCGATACTGCAAGTCACCAGCAACTCTCGACGGCAACCGATTATTGAAACAACTGATCAATTTGTATGACACTTGGGTATTTTCTTAATTTGTATCCATTACCTCTACTATGCGAGTGGACTTGGTTGCCATAACATGACCGAGTGCCGTGACTACCACAACTCGTTGCGTTGGCAATCTCTTGATTTCTTATACTTCTCACAAACACATTCGTCGATGCAAGAAAATCCAAAGGTCGCATCTTCCTCCTCAGGCATCAAGTTAATCAATCGATAAGCCTCAATGAGTCGTAAGCGACAGTTATCTTCGTGTACAGTTAGTCACGAGTTCCTTATCCGGCGAGTCCGAAGAATCACCTCACAACTTCGTCCTCGCCGCAGTGAGAGAAGAAAAAAATCCTCAAAAGGGGATACAGTCACTTTGAAACACGACGAGAGAATAACCCAACAGACACACACACCCCGGAGTTTCCGAATGGCAGCAACCGAACGCCCGCAACGAGACGCAAATCCCATCCGTAAATGGGGTTTACCCACGCCAAAGTGTGGAGCATTCCCTTCTGTCCCATTTTTAAGCTTCAAAAAAAACAACACGCCTCGCAGTAAACGGGCCGACAAAGTGTTAGATAAGGTCGGGTGGAACCCTCCACCCCTGCAAGAGATAGCCAGTCAAGAGTGATTGCAAGATTAAGAAAGAAAATAGAGTAATTTGCATAAAGTTTTACTCACATGTCCCGGGGCAGATCTTGACTCGGTTTTCCCACAACCCGTGGGATGGGATGTGGCATACGTGATGGTTGCATGGGGGGAAGGGATGATAGGGGCGATAAGATAAAAAAGAAACGACGTCACGCAACGATGCTACAGTACGTGAGCTGCCATAGAGGGATCACGTACAAACGAACCTCTTTGTAGAAGTGCATGTCAAATTACTCCCGTATGCCACCAAATCAGGCCAAGACACGGAGCAATTGATCATCCACGGGCGCAGGGTATGGCCCGTCTTGGAAGGTACCATCTTTGGCACCTTTGATCCAATGTCGTCGGCGATGCTACCCTACACAAATACAACTTGACGCGGCGCCAAGATCTTGGTGACCTTGCCCATCTTGCTTGAGTGTTTCTCGAAGGAAAATGGAATCTCGGCGTGCTCAGCATGCATTTCATGGTAGCAGTGTGTGATGAGGCTGCATAGCCGCGACTACAATCCATGTTGCTGGTCTTTAATGAACTTGTGATATTTGCAACAACTGCTTCACGACCTTCAACATGACCTCTTCCAAACCTCACAACGACATTCTCCTTCCTCATTCGAGCTTCGGATCAGAACCCACGTCCACAGGATAAGCGCGTGCAGTGCCAAGGCTGACCGTGTCGCTGTGCGTAGCCGTCGCTGCCGTCAGCATGCCAACACCCGCAACAACAAACCTCAAAGTCGCCAGCCGGATCCTCAACCTCCCTAGTCTCCGTCGGCGACCTGTCACTCGCAGTGTCACTACTCTATCTCCAATTCTATCCCGGGCATTATTATCGCGTCGAGTCAAGTCAAAGTGGGACTCTGACTTTGAGAATTGACATCGTTGAACCACAATTTCTGGCCAATGCGCCTCGCAAGTGAAACCCAGGTCGGGGCAAGAGTCAGCCCTGCCCTTGTCACACGAGGAAGTGAGATTCTGGAACGATGGGACTCATGTGATGCAGAATCTAGCTCGGCAACGTTGGGCCCAAGCTGGAGATTGGCCGGCGGCGTCGACGACGGACGAGACACACACCATAGCAGAGCACTGATTCCAATCCGCCCCGTCCGAGGCCACCACCGTTGGGAGCACCGGTGTAGCAGTTCGCATCCAGATCATGCCTTGGCAGAACGGGTCGAGAGCCGCTTGTCGCGATGCAGGAAATGCAATACGGGGGCGAGATAGCCTGAGCCAAGACTCTCACAGGCAGGCAACCCGACTCAGTGGGATAGCTCGGCCCCGGCTGGGTTCCGGAACACATGCTCACCGAGGACTCGCGATGCTGGACGCGTAACTACCCCGACGACGAGTTTAAGAAACTTTGGGAATTGATATCCATTGGACCGGATCTGGATGAACGAATCGATGGTCTATGCCGCATCGTCAACCCCCATCTGTCGACTTTTCCTAGTCGCGTCAAACTCCAAACCGGCCCTGGTATGGTTCAAGCTGTTGCACGTAGTACGAAAACCTCCGAGAGTGTCTGAAGTGGGAATTCACTCTCATTGGCGTGTCGCAACAAGTCGGCCGCTTCATGACTAGCGCCGTAGGTCATTGCAATAACCTTCTTTTGCATCGGTTCCGCTAGAGCCACGAGTCGTTAGGTTGGACTAATTGGGCAGCTCGTTGAGCAAGATTGACAGTTGGGGGTGCCTGTCAGGTGCTAGAGGCTGAATGTTGCTTGACCGGGTGAGGCGACCACGAACTGTTCCCGTGAAAGCCCGTGGTGGTGCGCAAAGGAGCCTCAGCTCTACTCCGTGTCATGTCGCGCCCATCGTCCCGAGTGTCCAACAGTCGCCTGTGTGAGCAGATCATTCCCAAGTACACAGTGCACAGCCACCCGAGTGATGGAGATCTCGTCGCAAGGTCAGGGGCGCCTGACCTTGTTCAGATATTACTGGCTCCGCAAGCAAGGGCGGCACGGCCGGTCATGTCCGAGCCCACTTGAATCCCCATCATGCTTAAACCCTGCGAGGAGGCCCGAATGGCGATGCCAGGCCTCGGGCCCTTCAACCGCTGGAGCCACCGAAAAAAGGACCCTCTCACAAAGCATTGCATTACGTACAAACGTCTGGGGAACTTCCTCAAAGGACAGTTACTGCTCGTCAGCATCTCCAGATGTCCGGCTCGAGCACTGGAGCCGTCCCCAGATTGACCACGTCTTGCCCACGGGGTAATGGCGATTGAAAGCAAACTGTTACGTATCGCCCCGTAACCTTAGATTCAACGTTTGCGGAGTGAAGATCTCAATGTCTGGAGTAGGTATTAAACGTGCGCCGTGACCGAATCCAACTGCAGCCGACTCCCGGCAGAGTGATTGCCGCAGCGCAGCCGCTGGAGGCTGTCACATTTGGCTTGGTGGGCCAGGGTCAACCCCCGTCTTGGAGCTGTAGAATTTGGTGCTATCGCAGCTTCTTCAGCAGAAACCGCCCAGGGGCGGGCTCCTTAGCCGCGCCGCTGAACCACAATGCAATGAATGATAGTGCCAGTGGGTGCTCTGCCGTCGCGTCGCACCACGCAAGCTGGGAAGGGAAGCTAGCTAGCCTGCCTGCCTGCGAACCGGGGGCCTCGGGTTTCCCTGGTTCAATAATTCAAGATCTGAGGCGTTCCTCCAGCTGTTCGCTCGTTCGATCGGTGCGCTGCGATGCCTGCAAGTCTCTCTCGGCTCGTTGCCATCGCACACGCTAGTGCCTAGGAGAGCTAGCAGTCCCTCTCACAAGTCGCGCGGTGCGGCTTCTAGAAGAAAAATATCGCATTCTAGTCGGTTGTTTCCCCCTGTCTTCCCTGCGGAATGGAGTAGGAGGCGCTGACAATCCGTCACCTCTCACTGCACACGGCTGCGCCATGGAGGGGCGGCCCGCGGCTGCTGAGGCCCTTGGAGAAGCTCCGACACGACAGCCGAGGAAGCGTATGATGAGTGGCACCACACGACTGGGACCGGTAGAGGCAGATGAGGGAGAGTAACGAGTTGGCTTGTGGCGATTCGTCAAGGCCCGGCAATGGCCATGACTGTGTAGGGCACTAGTTCATTGTACTCTTTGCGAGAGAGGCCATTGGTGACAGCGAACCATTTCCGCGTCGGGTGGGTATACCTGTAACCAGGCGTCCGGAAGGAGAGGCGGTGTTTCCGACGCGTCGTGAATGGGTGAAACACGCAGCTCATGACTGCACCAAACGTGACCTTTGCTATGACGCCAATCTGCCGAGCTGGATAGACTTTGCATCAGTGGCGCATCCGCCGCTAGGACGTTACAGAGCTGATAGGCAATGATTTGACGGAACTTGGCCCTTGGGGATTTTTGCTGCATGACCTGCCAATGCCTCTTCTCTGTGCATTTACCGCATTGTGATTGTTGCGGAGTCGTAATAGAGTCCATCATCAGCCCCAGAATTGACAGCTAAAGAACCGGGCTTCCCAAAATGGAAGGTCCTCAAAGAGCCCCATACATAATGATGCATCCCAAACGGCTCGTTAGAGAAGTGCCCGCGGGCCGTTCGGAAGGTTAACAAATTGCGGTTTACGGGCAGCAAGAAGGGAATTGACCGGGGACAGTAGGGGTGGGCAATGAGATAGCAAGCATGGGCCACCGAGTAGGGGTTGCTGTCGTTGCAGGTGGTGATGAATGACATGGGAGGCGAAGCCTGCCCTGGGATGGATCAACAGGAGCCACAATGGCCTGGCCTTTGATCTCTGCAGCCAGGCGAATGCGTGAGCGATCTTGCGAGTCTCTTATCTGTAGTGGATAGACGCGGAGAGCGCCTGAGATAGGAATGGCTGACGGCGGCTGGTGAGATCCTCTCGAGACGCGGGTGGGGGCCGCTGCGGTGAGAATAGGCAAAATACACACGGTTGAGAGTGTGAATAGTGTTGATTGGAATGACGAAGCATACTTTGGTGTTGTCTTTGATGCCACGAGATGGATATTGGGGTAAGGCTGGGCATTGGAGTTGAGCAAGTCTTGGTGTCTTGGCCTGGAGACAACAGCCCTGGTCTTGAACAAGCTGAGCCATTGACCAAGTCGACATTCAACTGCAAACCCTCCATAGCTGATGCCAAGACATTGACTGGCATGACCCCAATCATCTGTGTGTCATGGTGTTTTGTACGACATTGAGTCACGACCCTCTTTAATGACAGACGGGAAGGATCTGAGGCGAAGCTTTTATTAACTGCTTCTTTTGCTCATGAGAATTGATGGGTTTGGCGGCAGATTATCTTCCAAAACATTGGCCGAGTGAATGAGCAAGGGGGCTTCATGGCTTGACTCTCCGTCTCCGTAATGCTGCTACCCGGCGAGTTGGACCAACATCCCAGACGCACAAGACATTTGAGGAGAGGAGCAGCACAAGAGCGTCGTGTGTTGGATGTGTTGGGTTCCACATTGTCCATGTGCCGATGGGGGGCAACGGGGAGGATGCTTTGCAGGCCTGGTCAGCAGTCCCGATAGCAAACGTTGCTTTTTTGTGGTGATTGATTGCGTTGCCTGCAGGCAAAGATCAGCTTCTCATAAGCAGCCATGATTCAGAAAGGGCTGAATCGCAACGATTTGCCCCTTGTCGGGCAAAGGTGAGTAGCAAAAAGTCCGAGATGGATGCGCATGCGTGTGACTGCGTGCGGGCATGGAGTGAGAGTGTCGAGCACAGCACGGGGAAGAGAGCAGGGAGCCCTGCCCGAGGTAAACAGCTTGGGGCCAAGGTAAGGCAAAGCAGGGCAGGGCAGGGGCAGGCAGAGTTGCAGGTACCTGGAGAAAGTACCTGTACCTCTCCTTCCTCATGAAATGTGGAGACAGCCTTGGAACCCACTCCCCAATTCCCCACTCTGAGAATTGGTCTGGGAGATCTTCTGCTTGGCCTGTGCTTAGCCTGGTCGAGTTTGAGAGAGTGGCTTCTTCCTTCCTCGCTGCGAAGCCTGTTTTTCGCTGTTGCTAGCAAGAGCAGAAAAAGAGCCTAGACGGAAGGGGCGATGCAGACATTGTACAACGAGTGAATGCCAAGAAATAAAGCTCGCACAGTGCTGACATGGGCGTGCACCCCCCCTCCCATCGACATCCATCTTCCCTCACACACCATGCATCATCCATCCATTGTCTTTGCTCAAATCTCCTTGTGTCGCGGATCTCATCCAGGCGAGAAACAAGGGGTGCGCGTAGCCGCGACAGCAATGATCGCCTCTGCCAAATCGGAGCCTGCCTCTTGCTTCCTTCTCTTGCCCGGTCCTTGTCCATGTCGGTGATACTCTCCGCTTCGCCATCTTCCATGACTTCGACCTACCCCAATCATCCATGTTCCTCCGTATCCAAAGTCTTGGCCTTCAGGCTCCTCTCGTTTCTTCGTCTCTCGTTGTCGCCTCTTCCCCACCACCCTCACAAACACACCAAGGCCTCCGACCTGACACTAGTCGGTAGCAGGAAGCTAGGAGCTCAGTCGACCCCGGGCAACGCTATTTGGGTACGAGCGAGTTCCATCGTGGGTCCTCTGCTCTGCTTGCAACGTCCCTCGAGAGCTTCTTCGACTTGGACCCCTCGACCCAACCCAACTTTAGTCCCCGGAGCTAGGTTGCTTCGACCCATGCCCTTCCCGTCTCCATCATCCCATCCGTTCGGTTATCCTTTGCCTCTCACCTCTCTCACTCTAGACTCGAGACGTCTTTAAGAAGGCCGATCCCCCTCCTCTTGTCATCTGTTGTTCCCGTCCATCATCGTCTCTTCCTTCTCCCCTCAGAGGTCACTCGACCCTTCTTGTCTTTCCTTCTCACACCTCCAAGGTCTTCTCCTCACCACATTGAGGTAGAAGCTAGGTCTGCACTTGCACAACCGCAATAACCTCAACACGCCCATTGGGAGATAGCCCAACATGGGTTCTAGCTTGGAGAATCCAAGTGACGCTGGCGCCGAGAAGGGTGCCAAGGTCACCGACTATGACAACCACAACGGCGATGTCCAGACCGGTGCCGGCTATGCTTTCGAGCAGGAGAGCTTCGCGACCCGAAATGGTCTCACTCTTGAGTCCTTCAAGCAGCGCCGCTTCGACGGTGCTATCGAGCTCGATCGTCGAATGAAGCCTCGCCATCTGCAGATGATTGCCATCGGTGGCTCTATCGGTGCTGGTTTCTTCGTCGGTTCTGGAAAGGCCCTCTACAACGGTGTAAGTTCACGGCACTTAGCTCTGTCTGCTTCCATGTCTAACGAGCGACACAGGGCCCTGCTTCTCTCACCATTGATTTCCTCATCATTGGTGTCATGATCTTCAACGTCGGTATGTGTTCCCTGTTTCCCCAAGTGCGAGCCAAGCGCTGATCATCTTTTCCAACAGTCTTCGCTCTTGGTGAACTTGCTGTCATGTATCCCGTCTCCGGTGGCTTCTACATCTACTCGTCTCGCTTTATCGATCCTTCATGGGGTTTCGCCATGGGTTGGAACTATGTCGCTCAATGGGCAGTCGTCTTACCACTCGAACTAACAGTCTGTTCCGTCTGTATCCAATATTGGAACGATGAACTATCACCCGGTATATTCATCACCATCTTCCTCGTCGCCATCATTTTCATCAACGTTTTCGGTGGTATCGGATACGCCGAGGAAGAGTTCTGGTCGTCTTGCCTCAAGCTGGGAGCTATCGTCGCCTTCATGATCATTGCCCTCGTCCTTGTCTGCGGTGGCGGTCCCAGCAACGGCCGCTACAACGAGTTCTGGGGTGATCGTCTCTGGCACGACGATCCTGGTGCGTTCAAGAACGGCTTCAAGGGCTTCTGCTCCGTCTTCGTCACTGCTGCTTTCTCCTTTGCTGGAACTGAGCTTGTCGGTCTTGCTGCTGCCGAGTCTAGCAACCCTACCAAGGCTCTTCCCGGCGCCATTAAGCAGGTTTTCTGGCGAATCACCCTCTTTTACGTCCTCGGTCTCCTCTTCGTCGGTCTTCTCATCAGCTCCGCCGACCCCCGACTTGACATTAGCGGTTACTCCAACGCCAAGGCCTCTCCTTTCGTCTTGGTTGGCGAGTACTCTGGTCTCACTGGTCTTAACCACTTCATGAACAGTATCATCCTCGTCTCGGTCCTTTCCCTCGGTGTTTCGGCTGTCTATGGTGGCTCTCGTACCCTGACAGCCATGGCTGAGCAAGGCTACGCCCCCAAGGTCTTTGCCTACATTGACCGCGGTGGTCGCCCCACCTTCTCTGTCCTCATCCACATCGTGATGGGATTCCTCGCCTATGTCAACCTTGACCCCAAGGGTGGAGAGATCTTTGACTGGCTCCTGGCTCTTTCTGGTCTGTCGACTCTCTTCACCTGGGGCTCCATCTGCCTGGCCCACATCCGTTTCCGCAAGGCTTGGGCTCACCAGGGTCACACTCTGGATGAGATCCCCTTCCAGGCTGTTGGTGGCGTCTATGGCTCGTGGCTCGGCCTTTTCCTCATCACCCTCGTCTTGATCGCCCAGGTAAGTTTCGTTGAGCAAGTATTGGAGAACCGTGCTGATAAATATAGTTCTACGTCGCCATTGTCGCTCCCCCTGGCTCGTCCGGTATGGGCACTGTTGAAGGCTTCTTCATGTCATACCTGGCCTTCCCCGTCGTTCTCTTCTTCTGGGCCGTCGGATATATCTGGAAGCGAGAGGGCTGGCTCTCCATTGACAAGATTGATGTCGACACTGGTCGTCGTGAGCATGACTGGGAGGAGATCAACAAGTTCAGGGCTGAGATGGCTACATGGCCAGCTTGGCGCCGCTTCCTCCACAAGATCATGTAAGCTTGTGGATGAATTGCTTGATTGGGAATGGGGAGTTAGGCCCCTTGTTGAATGCGTCTAGAAGGAGACTACTCCTCACCCGCGTGGCACCAGCACTTGCCGATGGCAGCGTTCGCATGGGGGCAGACCTCCGATCTTTTGACTCTCGTGTACATCATTTATCGCTAGATACCATAAGCAGGAACTTCTGCACATAATCTGACAAGCACATTGCTTTATAATATCTTGTCTGCTGGGATTTGTTGTGATGTACTTGATGATGATGGTCAAGGTGAGAGAGCTTTCGGGGCGTCGACATGTTCTGAAGTGATAGTACTTGGAAGCCACGAAGTTGGAGCGTGACGCGAATCTTGACGGTTGGTCGGCGTTGTGGTGGCTGTTGTCGATGTTCAAGTTGGTGTGGATGGTGTTGCCAAAAAGGGTAATTGCAGGAGGGCGGCGCAGATGCAGGGGCCGACGTCAAAAAGTTGGAGAAAAGTTGGAGAAGGTGGCCAGGAACATGACGAGGAACACTCAAAGAACAAAAAGAAGGTCTATGAAAGCATTTTAAAGACAGAAACTATGTTCTGGGGAACATGTCAATTACGCCCATCGCGCCCTACGTGCTCTACAGGATCCAGAGAAAACTTGTCGTCGAGTGGGTCGCGAGCGCGCCCTTTGCGTGACTGATGACCGATGCCGGTGGAGTTTCTGGAGATTGGACTGCCTTTGCGGGAGGGTCTTTGTCATGAGTGATGCCATGTGAGGTGACGATTTGTCACGTGGGGCAGGGGAAGAATGGGATTTTACGTATGGAAATGTGATGAAGGGAAGAGGAGCGAGGCGTGGGCTGCGTTAGGTTTATGAACTTGGTGAGGTTGGAGTAGTTGGGTAGGTAGTCGTGGCGCTGACAAGGACTATGCTGATCGGGGCCTAGATAGGTCTGAGGGTGAGATAGTAGCCTTGAAGGTAGGGAGTTCAAGGGAGACGAGAGGTAGGCGTAAAGTTGGCTTGTAGTCGATTGCATTTGGCGTGCCATCTCAAAGTTGTGATGTTGTCCCATCCTCGATCCACCATGTTATGCGAACAGCTCTACCAAAGACCCAGCTTCTGTGGGGACTCATCACCAGTTCTGCGAGATTTGTTACTGTTTCGAGATCCAGAGATGTTTTTACGTACAATCCAGATTCACCGTTCCCGATCGAGGTTAAGGTGAGAGCACAGGCGAGGTGAGTTGAGGTGAAAAGTGAGGATCTTCCTCGATGGAGATGGGCTCACTTGGAGTCTCCCCAAAGGCCTCCAGCACTCATCACAAGCAATTGCCACGAGACAACAGACACATGGAGAATGAGAAAACGGGGGGATCCGGCAGAGGCGGCACCGTTGGTCCGTACAAGCGCACCGCTCGTCTCTTGGTATCGTGTCATGTAAGGCGCAGCGTAGCAACGTCGCCAAAGGGGGTCCATCTCACACTCAATCTTACCTCAAGTCACTCAAGTACAGTACTTTCAACGCGGAGCACGAACCCGAGAAAGGACAAAAACTCCACTACGGGGAAGAGAGAAAAAAAAAGGGGGCTCCACGCAAGATAAGGTAAAAAGAGAGAGGTCAATCCGTTTATTTTGCAAAACCTGGGGAGCGGCCGCAAATTTGGTGTTTTGCGTACGTACAACTTACCTTATGGAAATTGGAGAGAGGTGCGGGGTTGTAGGGGCGAGAGACCCGGGGAGGGGCTCGTGCGGAGAAGGGGGGTTGAGTCTGCGGGCGATGGCCGAGCATGGCCTGAGGGGGCGTGTAATGATTTTTCTTGGGGGAAGATTGGTTCTAGAACTTTTTGTTGTGTTTATTGGATGGTTCGTAGAATTTGTCCGTGTCTTGGTATGGGGATTTGGAGAGGCCAAGATGTATAAAGTCAAGGTCTGGCTTGGGTAGACAGGGGGATGTACCTGGAGGTGGGAGTAGCACTGTGCAAGCTGCCAGGGAAGGCAAGTCACGAACACCTTGTCCTGCATCCCCGGCGCGTCCTTGCCTAGGTACGGAAACCCTTCAAGTCCGCTCCGCCACAGTCTGGGGGTGGAACTCCACCATGTTGCTTTGGTCATCTGGGGTAAAGAAGGACGAATTGCTTCTTACATGATCAAATCAACGTGTCAGCTAGTGGGGTCTGGGGTAACGGAAACTCATCATCAATTTCAGGTTCGTCAGGAGCTTCCTCTTACATCACGAATTCACCATGTCAGCTCTACTAGCGCGACTAGCCAAAGCGCCCTGGTTCACAATGTATCGCTACTCACAGTACATCCTCCGCCAACTCAAAAAACAACCTTACCCCCTGGCCTCCCTCCATTTTACAGTGCTGATTCGCCCTGCATTGGCTTCAGCAACGGCCCGGCGCCCACCAAGGGGTTCTACCGTCGTTCTAGAAATTGCCCATTTGCAGTTTAGCTTCTATCCCCCCCGCGTTTAAATGAAAGCCCGAGCAACCAACTTCTCCCAGAACGCTACAGCGCAGCAACTTGGGAATTACACATGAATGGTTGAACTACAAGGTTTCCATCCGCCCGTGCGCACCTTTCCCCAGACCATCTAAGCAGTCTATTACGAGATCTGTATTCAACCTCACGACTATTACTTAATGGTTTCCTGGGATTGCGTTTCCCCATGGGGTTCTCAGCGACAGAAACTTGAGCCGTCGAAAGCCGAGAAGGGGCCCACGAACGCCCCCTCCCCTGAACACGACAACTTTGGGAACAAGCTGTTCCCTTGTCTCGATTTAACCTCGTGGGCCTCTTTATCCCCACGATTCGACGGTATCCGGGGAAGAGATTCTGGAGAAGGTGGTTCCATGGGCTCCGCCGGGTTACGGGGCCGTGATGTGACGCCGTCGCCATCCCCACGGGGTGATGCCAAATGAGAGTCACGCCAGGCCATGACGAATGCTCTGAAACGCCTCGATTGTGGATATCGTCTACCAATGGTTAAGGGTCTGATTTCCCATCCCAAGGCTCACCGGAATGGACGGAAGGGTCGGATATCTGGTGTGTCGATAGCGGCCGGCGGCCAACTCGGGCATCAGGGATTTGATTTGGAATAACTCGCCAACAAGTCAACCCTTGGACTGTGTGGATAGGAATGATGCTGAATTACGTGCTTGAAGCCTAGTACAGCGTCGGCTTCAGGGAAGTGTCGCCCCCTTGCCCGGTCAAAGGACAAGAGACAAGCGCGGTGTCGCTGATGTTCACTTTGCAGATTTTCATAGTCCGCATTACATTGAAGAACGCCGTGGCTATTCAAGGGACTCGCAATGGGATAAAGAACGATATCAATGAGCGAAACATGAACAGAGACAATTTGCTTCCTGTGCTAGGAGGACATGCGCGAGTAGTTGGGAGCATTGCGCTAGGGGGCCTTGGAACAGAGAAAACAGGCCCTGTAGGTGACGTCGAAGCCACCATCTAAGGTAAGCTTTTCGACGAAGCTGCTTTGCATCCACGGCAAAGCAGAACGAACACCTGCTTTCCAATGTGGTGTTCATTGGTCAAGCCGATGTTGCCATGTTCTTAGAATCGATGGGTTTGGCTTTCCCTCCCGGGCTACAGGACCTCCTGAAGTCAGATGCCACCAAATTACTGCCACGAAGTTCTGTATCCAGATGAGATATCCATACAATTATCCTTGAGAAACCATGTAACTCCCCCAGGATCAACATTGGCTCTGGCATAGCTAGATACAGGGCGTGTCGACTGACATGGCCTCCTATCACTATGACGACCCTCAAATGCCTCAGCTGGAGAGCACTCTTCAGGACATCCCAGGGCAGCCGAAGCAAAAAGAAGACTTGAACGGCAAAAAACAAAGCCAATGCGTCATCCGGAATTCGAATCCGAGCCTCAACTTCTCTCTAATGGAAGAGTTGAATCCTAACCCCTAGACCAATGACGCTTGAGATTGACGATGCAACCTCGGTGAGTGTCACATAAGCGACAGAGGTGTTGACATAGTGCAAAAAGAAGCAAAAAGAAGCAAAAAGAATCCACGATTCGGCGAATTCGAATGCGTAATCTGGGAATCGAACCCAGGGCTCCCCGACGTTACTCGAATGGCAACGGAGAATTTTACCACTAAACCAATTACGCTTTGATTGGTTGTTGGAGTCGAGGCTCCAAAGTCAGCCTGAGATGGGAGATTCAAGCGTCGCGAAGCAATATCCATCTCAGAACGACAATATGGTGAGGCTTAGGACTAAAGCGTGATTAGGATTAGGATTGAACGGCTATGTCATTTAGTTAATGTTTAGACCATGAGTGGGTGCATGCGATTGGCTTGGCGGTGACAGCCAATAACCCCAACTGTTCCCATCTACATCAAAGCCAGATCAAAATGAGGCACAAACTGACAACTGATTATTTGGGAAACAAGTGGAAAATGATTGGTCCGAATGCGCTGATCAAAGGCTTCATTCCTCCCAATTCAGCCTCGATCTGTTCAGCTGCGCGGGTGCTGACCTCCGACCCCCACCACGTGAGTTGCTGTGCCTCACTGCATATCGCAATCTCACAGAGCCTCAAATCTAACGACCACCCGACACAAGACGCCAGAAATGGCAACATATCAGTACCAGCGCTTACAGCCAGATGAGATCCGGTTACTAGCCCTCAACGCTGGCAGTTATGACGCCAAGCTTGAGGGCAGCCTGGATATCTTTCGACTACCCGAGAATGAGGAGCCAGAGGAGGGACATCAGGTCTTGGTCACCCGCGACACAGGCTCCGACGTGCAAAATGCGCCGCCGTATGAGGCGCTCTCATATACATGGGGCTCACTCCCAATCTCTCCGCATACATTGAGCATCGCCGTCGGCGGCGGGGAGACTGCGACTCTCGACATTACACCAAACCTCGATCTCGCTCTACGCCGTCTAAGACAGGACATCCCCGCGAATAAATCCCGTCTCATCTGGATCGATGCAGTCTGCATAAACCAATCCGACCTCGTAGAGAAAAGCACACAAATCCCCAAAATGGCCATGATTTACAACAGAGCAGAGGGCGTCTCCGTCTGGCTGGGGGGCGACGACGCCGGCGCAGTCGACTTTATCGACAAGCTGCTCAACCTCGACGATTTTGACCCCCTTACAAAAGACCCCGGTACACCGGAGGAGTGGGCGGCGTTATTGGCGTTGATGCAGAGGCCTTGGTTTAATAGACGGTGGATCGTGCAGGAGATTTCGCTGGCGAGGAGGGCGACGCTTCTTTGCGGGATGAGGAGCGTTTCGTGGGAGGACTTTTCTGCTGCTGTTGCGCTGTTCACTTCGAGATATCAGGATCTACGGGCGCTATTTCAGAGATCTGAAAAGTTTCAGAATCATCCAAATTATCTGGGAGAGGTAGACGCCCTCGGAGCCAAGTGCTTGGTGGACCTCACGAGCAATCTGTTCAGAAAGTCAGAAGACGGCGCCGTGCTTGAGCGTCTCCTATCACTCGAGGGCTTAATCTCAACCATGGCTGCATTTGAAGCTGCGTCTCCCCACGATACCATTTACGCTGTCCTCTGGCTCGCTCACGATGCCCAGCCGGATGCGCAACACGGCGGCGCCATGTCGGATGATCACCTCTTGCAAACGCCTCAGCACTCGCCCACATTCGCCGGTATCTCGTCCGATGAAGACGTGTCGGACTATGATTTGGGGACACACATGCCACAGCCATCGAACCAGATCAAGTTCCGAACACCATTCCCAAGGCGAGCGACGGGAACGTCCTCAACCGACGGCCCTGAGAAACTGTCCAGGAGATCAACGTCATTAAAGCCCCCAGTCGCAGCTTGGCAGTCATCCTTCAGTTGTCGCTCAGTCTCCGACCGCAACCTAAGAAACGCAGAGAAGCACTTTGAGGGATATCCCACGTCCATAATTGTCGACTATAACAGGAGCGTCTATGAGGTCTGCAAAGAGTTCCTCGAGTTTGCTATTGGCCGGTCCAGGGCCCTCGATATTATATGCTGTCCCTGGGCTCCAGAGCCGCCTCCCGACGAGCCAAAACTGCCGTCGTGGATCACCCAGTTAGACAGCACGCCTTTTGACAAGCAGCCTGGTCATAATGTGTATAGAAGAGTTCTCGCCGATCCTCTGGTGGGATGCCCTGGTCATGGACCGAGAATCTACAACGCCAGCGGCAAGACAAAGATATACCCAAGCAAGGGGTTCATACAGGACAGAGTCTTGGTTGCCGCTGGATTTGTACTCGATGCGGTCGGAACCACGAGGAGTCCAGCATATGAAGGCATCATCCCTTCCACATGGCTCGACCTCGTCGACTGGCCGGGCCCTCCGAATCCTATCCCCGATCGTCTCTGGCGAACCCTCGTAGCTGACCGAGGCCAAGATGGCAAAAGCTACCCCCCAGCATACTTCCCTCTAGCCTGCAAGTGGATGTTTGAGCAGCGCAGTCGGAGAGGCGGCATAAATACGACAGAGCTTCTATCATCTGGGCGATGTCCATCGATAGCATCAGAGTTCCTCAGACGGGTTCAAGGCGTGATATGGGGTCGGCAGATGATGTTGACAGAAGGAAGAAGGGGCTCAAGCAAGTTCCTGGGCCTGGTCCCCGCTGAAGCTCGGGAGGGCGATCTGATTTGTATCTTATACGGCTGCAGTGTACCTCTTGTGCTTCGGAGGCTTCGCTCGCCGTCGAAGCACGGAAGCATGAGCTCTTCATTTGACCAGAAGCCAGAAATCATCGAGACGCAGCCAGATGGCACCGAGTCAGTTCGGCTCTCGACAGTCTCGCAGTCAATTTCATCCCTCCCCTCGCCGAACGAAACACCGACTCAGAGAGCGGCAGGCACAACCTCAACGTTGGAGCCTGAAATGAACAATACGTCACCGGCAGATAAAGGTCTCGCTGTCCCTACGCAGTCACCGAGTGTCAAATTCGCCTCTGTCGGTGTGCGGAAAGCACTCAGGAAGGACACGGCTGAGAGTAAACCGCCGGACCTAGCTACCTCTCTCGAGAGTCAGTACCAGTGCGAGCTCATTGGAGAATGCTATATCCACGGCATGATGGACGGGGAGGCTTTCAAGCATCAAAGGGAGTATGGGAATAAGCTGCGGCTATTCCATCTGCTTTAGAGATGGTAAAGGGTCGACTATAATGGGAAGCTGTGATTATTCTAGAATCGACTTGGGGGGAGGGGAAGACAAATAAGGACAAAGCAACACGTTCGCTCGAGCCCAGTGCCTCGCCAGTTGACCCCGAGAACAATCGGCCGCCCACTTCTCCAAGTAAAGCCCAGCCCAGCCGTGCAAACCCACCCCTGACACTGTACACAGACCCAAGATCCGTGTTCGGCTCAGAGTTTTTCGAGAGCGAGGCAACCCAGCTGGGAATCACTGTGGTGACAGCCCCGTCAAAACCACGCCGATCCGTTGGAATGGTTCAAGTGACCAACAAGATGATCCAATATGTGATGGCAAAGGTGGCTGTGGGATAATCGAGTCGACTGGTTCCACCCCCATCAGAACCTCAACGGGGCTATAGCCCAACTTTATTACCATGTGCCGTCCGTTTCCTACCTCAGTGATTCGCTCCAGGGAGAGGTCCCGGCGGTTCCAATTCACGTACTCGGCTCTCAGCTTGGTGGCTCCAGTCTCGTCTCTGAATTAGCATCTATTGCCATCATTGCCCAGTCTGCGGCTTCGGTCAAGAGCCTATTCCCAGAAGGAGAGGGTTTCTGCTTGCGCATCACGTTCGAGTGCAACGTCTCTCCAATTGATCTTGAGAACAAAGGACATTAGCAACCCCAAGACATGAAGCCACTTGAGATTTGCTCTCTTCTCCTTGTCTGGACACACAGCCGCGCAAGCGTCTAGACACACAGCCATGTGGGCGTCTTTGTTTAGACACCAAGTCGACGTATTTTTTATCCAAGGACATCCAATATTCGGTTCACCATCAACACCAATTAAGCATACATCGCCCCCTTGCGTTCATGTCTCCTCCAATTCGTTCAATTCCCTCGGCAGAACAAGGTGTGACAAGATGAAGAAGGTGTCTCTGCTTGACGCCTCGAGCATAAGCATAAATAAATAGGCCGCTCTATCGCTCACTCCTGGATCTGACATTCATCTTCACCACAATCACCCACCATTCATACACCCTACTCTACAACATTCTCATCACCACATACAAACTCATCACATCATCATCCCTTCACAACATTCAGCATGGCTGGTACTGGCTCATCTCATCATCCATGGGTCCCGACCCCCCTGGCAACCATTAAAGCCCACGCCAAAGTCCTTGGCGAGATCGATGACAGCTCTTGGTTGCTAGACCGACTCATAATATCCAGGCACAGCTCGAAGCCGCCATCTGGACCTTTCTGGGACGACGGCGAGGGCGGGTTCTTCACCATCTCCGACGCCCCAAACCCACCACCCGAGACCCAAGCAGTCTCGGACACCTGCCCCATCATTCCAATCTTCTACATTGGCGGTAACTGGGGGACTTGGAGGATTGGCCTCTGCGAGCTAAGGATCGGAGGGGGCGCGGGCACGCGTGAGCATGTCACCCTGGAATCTCTGGAGAAAGGCGAGGACGAGACGACGCCCTGGACCTTCCAGATCCCGCGTGTCTACTACCATGCCTGCCACGATGATACGTACTACATTGCTTATAGCGTCCTGCCTGGGAAGACTCTCTGCGAGGTCTGGCCCAAGACCGAGGATGAGGCGATCAAGGAGCGCTACGCTCGGCAAATTGCCCAGGCCTACTGGCAGCTGTCTACGTGGCGTGGAGAGAACATCTGCGGCGTTGATGGCAGGGACTTGCTTGATTTGTACCTTTGTAAAGGTAGTCGTCTTGATAAGTACTCTAGTCCACAAGAGCTTCGGGATAACAGCAAGGAGATTGGCATGGACTGCTCCGACATTGTCTTTGCCCACAACAATATGAGGCCACACTCGTTCAGCGTAGACGACAACGGGTTGGTGGGCATTAGCGGATGGGAGTCTGCCGGCTACGTTCCTCGGGACTGGGTTCGCACCAAGACGTGTGCCAACGCACTCCTCCCGGGAAGGTCGTGCCTCGAGGAGTGGTCAAGGGAGCAGAAGGTTGAGTGGCACGAAAAGATCAACAGGGCTTTGGAGGAACTCAAGGTTGGTGGTAAGGGCTTTGGTGAAAAGTGGCCTCAGTTTCATAATTGGAACGTCATGGTTCACGAGGCAAAGTTCGGTTGGTAGGCCCAGCCTACGGTAGCATGGACATCGTAGTGCGCATACATATATTTCAGTTCTGTCCCAACCCATCTAGGTAGTTATCCTGGTGCCGCGTAGCTTAGATAGGTGAATTAATTTGCCTTTGTGCCATCAACATTTTGAGGCTCGACGTGCCAACATCCCAAGCCCCGCCAATCATCCTACCCCCAAAGAAGGCGTGTCCTGGGCACGACTATTATTATATAACTTTATGCCACCCAAAATAGGGATCAAAGTATCGCAATCTATATCTCAGTAATTTCAACAGTAAAGGCTCTATACCCAAAGCCAGAGGTCTCAATAGGCTCAAATCAATAAGGTTTATCCACGTAATCATCAATAGCCTCAATAACAAGCTAAAGCCAGCTCTATTCATAGTAAACAGCTTACATCTTAACCAACTAAAGAGATTAAAATAAAATCCCCTTCACATGGTAGCTCTCCCCTCCAACGTCTACCTTCTGATCGCCCTTGCAATTCTCAACCACTTAAAGAGGTTAAAATCACTTCTATTATCCTCGTGAGAGGTTTAACCACAACCAATAACAACCACAACCAATCAGTCAACCAATCTACGACTAGCCAATTGATCAACAACACGCCAACGAGATCGCGATAGCTTTCCGCAGAGACCTTCAACCAGACGATCAAAGCAGCGCGGCCAGTGCCTATCGGCATAGCTTCCAATACGACCAAGATGACCTTGGCCAGGAATTTCGCAAGCTTCGCAAAAGCGCGAAAAGCACCCATAACACGCTACGGGAAATGACCTCATACGGACACCTTAGGAGCATTACGTTGAGCAAGGACCTTGATGATGAAGGGCATGTTGAACTCGCGATCTTTGGTTGCTCGGCACGGCTATATCAGCGTCATGACCAAGTTATCGTCGTCGGAGACTTACAGGTCTATATGGGTCTGGATGGAGGAGGTATCCATAAGCATGGTATTCTGCCATACACCTCATCGTTTTCTTCGCCGCCACATGTTGTCGCAGTTCTCATGTTGTTATATCCGCAGTACAGACATAGCCCGGGGGCTGCTGCTTGAGGGGCTCCCTGGGGAGCCTGGGCCCCTGCCTGGGCAGCTTGAGGCCCTACCTGTAGAGTAGACTGAGCAGTCATAGTTGCCGACATCTTGCTGGGAAAGGCCGGTAAGCGAGAGGAATTAAGTACATGAAAGATGCTCACAAACCTTAACGTTTTGACCTTTCCGGCTCAGGCGAAAAGAGAATGAGTGTAAGACGGGGACCTTTGGATGGTCGAGATGTGTGGTGAGGATGGTCGAGATGTGTAGTGAAGATGGCGTCGGAAAGATGACCAGAAAGTCTACTGAGGAGTAATATTTTGACGGCGGCTGGGATCTCTGGCTGCTTTTTAAGTCTGAAATGCTTTCCTTTGAACGTAGCCAGCATGATAGACATCAGCTGGTGAATTTACATCTGGCACGGCGCCCATGTAATCCGGGAGCAGGATAACAAAGACAAAGGGGCAACCTTTCAGGCCTCATGCATGCTGGCTTTCGGAGCTCTGAAGAGATCGACGTCAACATGCCTCCCACAAAGGTCATATCCATTAATCTTTGCATGATATTGATAAGCTTATTGAAAGGCCCTTAAAGAGAAAATAAGTGGATGTTCTTTCAAGACCGGATAGTTACTCATTGGGGTAGCAATATGTTGCAGGATCGTCCCAAACACTATTGCAGATCGATCAGTCTCACGCCAGCCCTCTTCTTTGTAGACAAGCCGCTCTCTGCCGAGGCCAATATGGCCCCGTAGTTTTCCAATGACCAGCTCGTGCATGTTCGGCAGCTTGCATCTGTGGTATGGGTCATGCTGACCGGCTTCTTCTTTGAACCTTTGAGTTGTCTCGCCCCGTAGTTGGAGCGGCAAGAACAGAGAAGAAGTGTGAGAAAACGTCATATTCCCCAAGTGTCGGGCTGAAGAAGGGGGAGCAGCCGGAGGTCTAGGGGAAATGGCGGTATAGAGGCACTGGAAAGCGCCAGGAGAGAACAGAGCAAAGGGGTGGTGGGTTGAAGTTGAGATAAGGTTGGGTCCAATTACTAAAAGCGGCTCGGTAAAATAAGCCAAAGGGGGATATTCTACAGTCGTGAAGCGATGTTTGTCTTGGGATGAGAATATAGTGAGGTTCGGGATCAGGATTAAACTGATTTAACTGTCCTACTTCATGTTTAGACCATGAAAAGGCCTCGCGGTCCCTACTTAATCGCTGAGTGTCAAGTTCGCCTCGGTCGGCGTGCGGAAGGTGCTTAGGAAGAAGATGGCTGAGAGAAAACTACTAAGCCTAGCTACCTCTCTGAAGAGTTAGTGCCAGTGCGAGCTCATCGGGGAATACTGCGGGGAGTCTTTCATGCATCAAAGGAAATACGGGAACATGCTGCGGCTATTCCATCTGCTTTATATATAGTAAACGGCCAATGGCAGAGGGAACCACAAAGAGAGCTGTGGTTGTCCCGGCATCGGCTTGGGGGTGAACATCAGGGAGAAAAGATGAACAGAGAAAAGAGACATGTTCTCTCGGGCCCAGTGTCCCTCCAGCTCCCTAGTGAGTTCAAACTTCCCTTTATAATCGCGATAGAGGAGCCAGATATTGGTCTGAAGGCCTTTAAGGTTCAGGCAAGTGACTTTTTACGGCCAAGGATTCACACGACATCAGTTAGACTTGTCACGCTGGGTAGTATAGACACTTTGTGAGGGGTTCATATAAGTAAGAGAGCAGGAGTTGAGTTGGTCCGGTCTCGACAAGACAGGTACTGTGAGAACAAGAAGAGAACTGTACAACAGGAGGAGTTTCGACCAAATTTGAGAGATGGGGGGCTGCGAAACCAGGAAAATGGACGCGACGGGGCACACGCGTTATCAGGAACAATAGCTATGGCGAGAGGTTTCACGGGCCGCGACCTTCTCTATTCTGTACTCAATAGCTATAAATGTAGACTGAAGTCTTGTGGTGCCCCTTTCCTTCTGCACCATCGCCATGTGCCTCAGGAGGCCAATTAGCAATGGCATCACTTCCTCAACCGCCTCGCTTTCTTCGTCCCCTCACTCCCCAGCTGAAGTGCACATTCAAGTCAGCTTCGCCACCTGACCACCCACCTAGAGGAGTTGTGACCGAGACTCGGCCCTGGCGTGAGCCCGCGGCCAGGAGGATCAAGTCCATACCCTCCAGTGCCCTTGGGACAGAAGCACCTCGCCGAGGACCTTGCTCGTCCTCAAGATCTGCTGATCGCGAAGCCTGGGGCCCACGAGTGATATGCCGACGGGCATGTCATTCGCCCCGACAAACGCAGAAATATTGATGACAGGCATATGAGACCCCTATACTAGTCAGCGGGAGGAACTCTTGAGACACAAAACAACAGAAGCACTTACAGTCCACAGTGTTGAAAGTCGGGCTCCCCATGTCACCAATACCGAGCGGCGCTGGGTGTAAGGGTGACAGTGTAGTTCTCAGCCAGTTTGTTAACCATGTCTCTCATCTGGGAATACATATCGTAAGCCTCTTTCATCTCTTTGTGGGTGTTATTGAAGGTGCTTTCGGCCATGTCACGGATTTCGGCCGGCAGATCCGCCTTGTCCACCCGATATTCCCTGAGAAAGGAAACCTGTGCTTCATCATGGGTGATGACTCTGGATTCGACCAAGGGTCTCAACATCGGCTACTTCTGGTGGGAGCGAGACTTTCTCAACCTTGACGTTGTTCTTCTGCAGGATGGCCGCTCATGGCCGATACTGTGCCAGGTCTCGCCGAGGATCCGCGCAACTACTCCACGCCCGCCGCGGAGAGCGTAACAAAGCGCGGTCCAGCCTCGAGAGTCAGGGTCATCGACCTCCTTTCCTGTCAGGGACATGTCTTGAAGCAGTCTTTCAACCCACTGTAGAAGCCCTAGAGCTGAACATACGTGCAAAAGTGAAAGGCCATGGTTTCAAAGCCTGGGGAGAGGCCCAAAGTCCTCATCGAATAGACCTCCCACCACTTCCATCGGATAGATGTGCCGTCTCGACTCTGGAATAATGCGTTATCCGAGTCAAGCAGCCTCTCTAGATGTCCCTCACAGCGACGTGCGTGCTCGGGCCAGAAAAAGACGGCATACAGAGAGAAGTGATGAGCTGTTATGTTGTCTAGTTGCACCGAAGAGTGGGGGAAGAGAACTTCAACTTCGCTCAGGCATCTCTCCGTAATTTCAAGTTCTACTTCCCCGACGTGGATTCGGAATTCCTTGGGCGGTAGAATTTCGTCACTTGCTTCGCCTTTCAAGAAATCGCTCACCGATGCGTGGACGAGCTTGACGACGTCACACCAGCAACGCCGAAGCATGTTAAAGGCAAGACTAGGAATCGGTTCTGCGTGTTCACTCAAGGCACTTAAGGTGAGGAGTGACCCAGACATGGCGACCAGGTCGAGAATAGTTTGAGCATCCACGTCCAACGCCCCTGCTAGAGCTGACGGTGTCAGGGAATGGCGCGCCAAAGCCACCCAGTGCAGGAGCTGGGCAATTTTCTCTCTCATAGGGCTCTTTATCCGAAGAAGAATATTAGAGTACAAGGCGCTAAGACCTTGTGGTGTTGTGTCTAGAGCGAGCCGCATCTCTGTCTTTGTCTCGACGGACAGGAGCTCCTGGATAGCAAAGCCAACCCACAAGAAGGTTCCATCTGAGCGGTCCCTGAGGGTTCTCTTGACCTCTTTAATGAAGTCATCATCCAGCTCCAAGAAACGATCGTGCTCTTTCATCTTGGCGTCGATGACCCGGGTGACATCCTCTGCAGTCGCCTCCTTGTTGGTTTCAAGATTAAGTCGAGGGTAACTTCGCAAGCCAGCCATGTCTCGGCTGATTATGGCAAGCTTGAATGGGCTAGAAGGCAACAATCGCGATCTTGATTCCTTGTCAAACACATGTCGTAGGTTGTTCAAGAGCCACCGGGTCGAGTCTCGATGACATTCGTCAAGGCCATCAATCAGGCAAAGGGCGGGCCCCAGTTTGGGGTCCTTCAACATACTCGCAAACATGGCCCATAGATCTCCACGGGATGAAAGTGTACGTTTGGTCCTTTCTTCTGACCCCAAACGGTCTTCAACGTGGCTGACCATAATGGGAGATTGGTCTAGGATTTGGTAGAGCAATGACCTCAAGATGGTGACTTCATCGTTGGTCGACTTGTCTCCGCAAAAGACGTAGAGCACACGGCTGGGCAGAGCTTCCCACTCCTGAGTCAGGAAGATTGACAGCATCGTTTTCCCTCGACCAGGCCCACCTGATATCCAGAGGAGGCACGAGTCTTGGGTGTTGAACCAAGACAGGTATGTCTCGTTGTGTTGAATCCACCGGCATGTCCCCTCCGTCACACCTCCTTTAAGATTGATGAGCTCGGCGCGAACTAAGCTGGGGTCGGAAACAAAGAGGTCGTCTTTGCATCGCTTGGCGCTCTGATCCTGTGACTTGGGGTCTATACATGTCTTGGGTCAGCTGAAGTCCGCGAGAGGTCCGTCTTCTCCATTGTCCTGAGGCGACGTTATTAGTGCCAAGAATAGCCGTGGCTCCGTGGCCAAGGCTGACATTGCCGATGGTGACAGCGACGTTGGTAGGTGTCGCCAAGTTCATAGCTTCAGATGAAAGACAGTATATGGCCAAAATTAGCGGAGTGTCGGTGCCCACCCGTAGATGGAGGAGGGAAGTCCAGGGATGGAAGGACGAAGATGGCTTCCCTCCCAGCCTCACAGCCTGATTCTCTGCCGGGTCATTTAGCTAAGTCTTTAGCTGACGCCTCGCGGGTCTCAGATCAAGATTGTTGATTGGCCACGGGCGATTCATTCAGCCTAACCAGCATTCGTCTTTGGTTTGAATCCTGGCATCCATTAACCTTCATATATACTTCTACCTATTTACCTACCTACGGTGCTACCTCAAAGACCATCAAGCTCTCTGTCTCATTTCCTCCATGGCAGAAATGATAGGAACTGTATCAGCGGCGGTAAGCCTCGCAACAATAGCCCTCCACGCCATCCGTGTCCTCGCCAACGACCTGGGAACCATCAAGGACGCCCCGCAGACCATCACCAGCGCCAAAACAGAGCTTCACAACGTCCAGTCCATCATCGAGAACTTGCAAACCTCGCTAGACCATACCGACTGGCAGCCCGTGCTCTCTGATATTGTTCGCACCGGAAATCTTGAGGCCGCGCTCAAGGCTTGTAGCGATGTATGCGGCCGCTTTCACGAGGAGCTCAAGAAGTTGCTGAGGCACTCTAGTGAGGGCGAACTGTCTCTTAGGGACAGACTTAACGTTGGGTTCCTGGCCAAGGATAGAGTAACGGCCTTTATCAGCGAACTCAACGTGTGCAAGTCGACCATCAACCTAGCCCTAAACGGTGCAAACCTGTAAGCAGGCTCACATGAACTTGCAGCAGCAGCTTACCCTCAAGCAGCATTATTTCTATGGAGCAGTTCAGACAGCTTCAAGTGCTGTCAAGCCAAAGGTCCACCGGGATCCAGTCGAGGAACGCGGAGACAACAGACCAAGACCTAGCAGCTGATATCCAGAGAGGTGCCCAATTAGCAAAGGGACATCAAGATCTCCTAGCCTTTCTCCAAGCCAAAGTCGACGAGAACCGTAGGCGGATAGAGCTAGGAAACGTGGAAACGCTAAACTCGGCCAGGGTCATGGCTGGAGTGAACAACACGGACAGCACAGAAGGCGACATTAACGTCAAGGTCGGCAACATCAAGGCGGATGGCGGCAAGGCTCTCCTTGGCTACACAAGCAAAGTAGACGTCGACGCATTTTTCAGATAGTCAATGCTTCCCTCCACTTAGACGACATAAACTCAGATCATTGGCATGCTTCTCATAATCAACATTAGAACCTCTCGATTACACACATTTACCGCTCAACCATTACCCTCACGTCCCCAACCGCCGCTCTCGCCACCTTCTTGAGCAGGGTCCTCTCATCTGCCTCTCGGTACCGTTCCCACGAGTCCAATCCTTCCTTGGCCTGGATGCTCAGCGTTTCGTACCCCTGCCGGATCACCTCGGTCACCTCTTGCGTCGTCAGCCCGCTAGGCTTACGCCGCGCTGCACCACCCTCGGACAGCAGCTGATTGTAGTGTGCGCTGACATTGATGAGCGTGTCGATTGAGTTGGTGTTGCGGTTCCCCAGTCTGTAGTTCTCCTTGAACTTTGTCAACACCTCGCCCGACTCTACCACCTTGTAGAAGAGGTCGTCGTACGCCGCTGGTGTCGGGAGGAAGGCTTCACCAGCAGACAGAGACAGGGCGATGAGATTAACAACGTGGTCAAGAAGGGTATCGATGTGCGGTAGATCCTTCAGGTCGGCCGTGTAAGTAGCCAAGAAGCGAACGATGGAAAGCAGAGAGCGGAAGAACTCGGGCCAGTGGTATTCAAGACGAGTTCGCGTGCGAGAGAGATACGAGATGACGCGCAGCATGATGCCAAAGCAAATGGAGTAGAGGCTGACATCCAGACGTCGACGGAGATTATGGTTGATGCCATCGATCATGGTGTCGAGGAGTGATATAGCCAGGACTCTCTCACCCTTGACTAGGGGGAGATAGGGCTGTCGTTGTCGGCACAGGCGCACCGGTACTTTCGAATCTTCACTGCACATTCGCTTGCAGATGACGGGATCTTCGATGAGGAGGCGGAATACCATGAGGTTGAGGTGGGCGTAGTAGGTAGCACGGGGTGACAGATAAGCGTGCTGGAGGAGATAGGAGGTGAGAGAAAGGTAGCTAGCAATGGGCTGTTCAGCACCCTTTTCAGCTCCCATGGTCACTAGATTAAAGCAAAATAGCTTGTTTGCGTGAGTGAAGTCGTATGTTGCCAGAAGAATGGCGGCCTCTTCCTCTGGTCTAGCAAGGGGTTAGTCCAACTCTGGCTTGTGGACACGCACAGCTCAACACCGTCTTCGAAGGGAGGAGGAATAGGTCAACTTACAACTTTGTGAATAGAGCCTTGGCAGTCTCTACATCATAAACAGGCTTCCTCACCGGCTTAGGCCCAGGAGCAATCGCACCGAGTCCAAGCATGTTGAGGGTCGCGCTAAAGGTCCAGCCTTCAGGCAGGTCATCCTGGATCTTGATGTACCGAGACCGTACCGTCTGGCACGACTGCCCTATGCAGTTGACAATCTTTTGAATGGCGGACTCGTTGACAAAGTCGTTTAGCCGCAGCTGGTACGGATTCTGGAACTCGAACTTGTTGTAGTTGGCTAGGAGGCCGAGCAGGATGAACGGTTCGAGGACTTGGTTGGATGACTCGGAGTCTTGGATAAACTGGTCTCATGTCAGCATCACGCCTTGTCTCTTCATATACCCACATACCTTCATAACCGAGGGAAATAGATCTCTCTGGATGAGGTAAGTCAACAGCGTTGTCTGATACGCCCCCGCCGTAACCGCAAGCAACACCTCGATCGCCTTGTATCGTGTTTCCACTACCCAGTCAGCTCTATACCCCCAATGCGCCTAGTGAGCCTTACAGTCTTTCCCGTTCCTGGTTATGTTTTCTAGCGCTCCGACAAAGTCGGTAAAGACGTTGTCGATGTGGTCGAGGCCGGCGAGAAGAACCATGATATCGGAGCTAGGGTGAGGGTACCGCTTAGATAGGAGGCATGACAGGAAGACGCTGAGGGTCTAGACGACGTTAGACTCGGTTCCCTGGAAGAGAAGCGACGGTATTGGACGTACGTCTAGCGCATGTAGTTGCGCAAAGCTATTCCCGCCCTTGACTGAAGCTATAGCTCTAGCAAAGAGCTCCCTCGTTCGGACCTCGAACTGTAACACATCGCTCGGGCTCAGCTCGTTCAGGAGACGTCGCAGGGCCGCTCGATCGGGTCGCAGCAGAAAGAACTCGGCCCAGAAGCCTTCAGTCTTTTCCTCGTCAAAGTCATCCTAGCGTAGGAGTTCGTCGATCAGTCGTCGGCGCAAGTTGGTCGCGTGTGCAGGGGGGGAGGGACATGATAGCTACCTGCACGTAACAAGTTAGACTTCAACCACAGAACAGCGGGGGGAAAGGGCAACACAACCAACCTTGAACAGAGAATCGTACAGCTGAATGATCTTTGGAGTAAAGACCTCCGGCGGAGGCTGGCGGGTGAGAGGTGACGCTTCCATACCCGCGATAACCAAATGCCCAAACCAAGACCAAGGACAGCGAATCCAAAGTTGCGATAAAGATTTTGGGCACCTAGAACTTATCGAGGGGTTCGCACAGTGCTGTTAGCTGGCCCGTTGCGCACGGCTTCACTCTGGATGACGTGGACTGGACTGTGCTCGACGCACGTGCACACTGTACATGCACTGCCCACCCCTTATTGTCGGCAGGAAAACCAACGACCGAGACAATTCAGGACTATAAAGGGTTAGCAGAGCCAGTGAACACATGTGTTATTTGATCTCGGTAACTCCTGTCTTGGTCGGTTCTCACGTGAATGGCTTGGTTGTTCCTGAGGACAGCTCTCAACTTGAAAGCCAGCAAGCCAATAGTTCAACAGGCTACTGCGCAGTAGAGCAATTGCGCAATGAGTGTCTCCTATTGCTATGCATTCAGCTCAAGTTCTGTCGGACTAGCAACGGGCTTTAATTAAGTGGATATGGATGATAGCTGCTAAAGTTGTGTCCTTTGTTGGCGGGTTTGAGGTACAGCGCCTCGTGTGTAGTGACAACACAACGAGATGGAACCTGAAGCTTTATATTCAAGCTTCTGATAGACAGAAACGACAATAAACTTTAGTTAAAACTGCAACGACATGCACCTCTCGAAGTAACAATAAAAGTTCATGCGCGTCACACAAACAGGAAAGTATATTGTTGATGGAAGTTCATCGGATTTGGTTTGAACGCCAGTTTCTTGCTCACATATCGCCAGAGCAAAAACCACATTCACCAGACCAATTACTTACCGGGAACTACATTATCTAGCAGTGTTCAACACAGAAAACAAGGCTCAATAGAGCAATTGTTATACCTATACGCACTAACTACCGACTGTGATACTCAAGTGTCAGCCCAACCTGCATACCCTATACTCGACTCGATGCCTCTGACGAGCCCAGAGTGGTGGCCATCTACGACCGAGCAGTTTCTGACTTCAAAACACAAAACAAAGTATCCGTGTGTATTTAAATGTTTGTTTAGATACTTTGGAACAGTATAGGGCCGTCTATATGCGCTGATGGTGGACATATGGCCCAGTTGCAAACCACCATCTTGGGCTTCATCCCCCCTGGACAACTCACAATCAGACAGATAGCAAGACGCCATGAAAGGACAGTACCGCCGCATAAATTTACCTGCAATCTATTGCCGTTGAAGGCTGAACTGCAGCTGCAGAACATCAGATGAACTGCCGGTCAACCGCCATGGCCCTCTCTCCGTTCCATCGGGAGCAACACATGCAACGCATTGTATCCCATACATACGAGCTAGGAACATATAATCACCGTCATTTCAAGCGTAAGGAAGGTCTGGAGAGTGGATTCGAAGATAAATGGCCCATGATCCCCGTCCCGGCTCATAGAGTAAACAATAGCAGCCAAGTTATCGACGATTATAACCCCATCTATCAACACTAGCAGCAACATAAATCGGATCACGAGTACGGCTCATGCAACATCTTCTCTACCGGATCGAGCATCGGCCTAATCAGCAGCATGGCGTGGTCTGACGAGATTACTCCCTTAACTTGAACCTCGTGCCATCACTGGAAATAGTCACAGCTCATAGCATGAACAAACGGCGAGATTACTTGACAAGAATCATGAGAGGACAAGCTCTCGTCAAAAGGTCAAACAATACGTAGCATCCAAACTTAAATATAAACTGGCTCTGTTCGTCGAGATCCACACTTTCCATAACAAGTATCGAAAGAGAAGAAACTCAACCGAGTCGTTTTCCATGTCACGGCATGAATTAATTCGAGCACATATTCCGCACACACCTGCTCCGCCTCCGCGCACACACTTTCACGTGTAACCATATAACACAACTCTCACCGGTGTAATATAGCTTAACCCGGAGGAAACGGTAAAGTAGAGCTGGCCCCCCTGCCAAGCTCCTGACCCGGATATCAAGAAACCCTCGTGGACGAGGCGAAACTCATACGCGAGAGCAGGTTACCTAAACACGTGGTAGAGGCGAGATGATTAAAACCGCCTTACCTGGGCGCGCTGCAAAAGACCATACCTGCAGTCGCAATATCAAGAACTGCCGACCAGATTCCTGGGGCACGATGCAACATCACGACCGGTATAGCATAGACTCGTAATTGGGCTCTGTATCACGGGGACACCGTATCCCCCTGGGGTCCCGAAAGAGGCGCCGAGGGAGGGGGAGGGGGTGTGGTCTTGATCCTCTTTCATCCCCTGATAGTTCCCGAGAACCTGGTGACGAGACGATAACCCATGGCGAGGTTGCAAGCGTGGCCCCTCGCCAAAGATCCTCACTCATCTCTGTTAAGCGGCGATTCCGTCGTTATCACCCGGTTGGCTGGCCTCTCTTCTCGCCAGGCTGACGGCTCTGCTTCCCCCTCGTCGCTTCACTCGGCCGCAACCCTCTGCCGAAGCTATTCCAACCCACTTGTCAACGTCAACGCCAACGTCAACGCAACCCCACATGACGAACAGGCTCGAGTTGACGGGCGGGAACTAGACAAAGACCTTGGTTCGTCACCGCTCACAAAAGTTCTTCAGACTATGGCAGTTGATAGCCATGTATGTGAGCCCAAAGCAGAGTCCACAGGTCCCGCATCACCGCGATCCAGACCTGCCCAGCGTTGCCTCTTCAGAGCCTTGCGAGGCCGATCATCATGTCACGAAGCGGGGGCACACACGCGCGGAAGCTTGCACTGCCGGGGCCCAAGCAAGTTGAAGAGGGGATGAGATGGGATGGATGACACTTGCCTTGCCCTGCCCTGTCCTTCGCTCGTCTCAGTGAGATGAATCCGTCGTTCCTCTGGCCATAAAGCTATACCCAAGGTGGCGCGAGAATCCGGTTTCCTCTCCACCGGGTTGGGCGGATAGATACCCGCCTACTTTGACAGGCCGGAATGAAGGATCGAGGGCCTTGTCGTTTGAGCATGTTCATGGGTTCGAGGCCCCCAAGGTATGTAGGTAGTAGCGTTGGTCAATGCGGACGGGGACGGGGACCTACAGCGCGCCAGGATGGCACGGGGGGTTGACCAGGGAATTGGTGGCAGCCTACGCTACGCTAGCTACCAGCAGCAAAGCGTGGGCAGGGCAAGAATTGACGGATCCCCTGCAGTGATCAAGTGAGGCTTGAAGCTTAAAGGACGATGAAGAGAAGGAGAAGAGAGGGACCGAGGGAGAGAGACCAACAGCCTTTCTCAAAGAGGTCGGAATCTTGCATGCGGAGCGACGACAGGGATGGTGACCAAATTGTGCAGAATGCAGTGCGTACCGACGCCACGGCAAAGGCGCTTTCCGGTCTCAGTTGCCACCAACTTGATGACGGAAGATATCGGTCAAGAGACTCTTTTCTCCGTGGTCATGAGAGACATTTGGTCAGAGATCGAGATCTCATTCCTTCGACTTAAGACACAGGGAGAAAAGAAGGCGTTTTGCGTTGTTGTCTCGTCTCGTCTCGCCTCAACGGCTGGCTTGCAGCCGAAGGCGTTGCAACGGTGAAGACGAGGCGCCGTTAGCGTCGGCATGTCTGTCTCTGGCCGAGACGGAGAAGCTGCCCCGGTTGTCCAAGTTATACGAGGGGAACGGGGACTTCCAATGATCAATGTCCAGGCAGTTTAATGGAGAATCTGCACTGCACTGCACACGCGGCAGACAGAGCGGTCTGTATGTCTGTCTCTGACTGACTGCCCCAGCCGTGCTTCCGCTCATCGGTGCCGAGGCTGAGCTGAACTGGACTGGGGAGTGTGTGCAGCACCATCAGCAGCAGTAGCAGCAGCAGCCAGGGGTGATGCCATGCGATGCCCTGCCATGCGACGCTATGCCATGCGATGTGATAAGAGTGATGAGGCGTACGGATTATAGGGCCTCATCACCTCTCTTCTTCATCTAGGTAATCTTGAATTATCGTCAGCAGCAGCAGAATGACACTCTCTTTTCCCCGCGAGTCAATCAATGTCTCACCACCACGCTGCCCAGATCTCGTCGGTTGGACAGCACGCGCTCCGAGAGGACACATCGCGAGACAGCTGAACCTGCGGGTTGAATGTATGTCGCAATTGTGAATGTCATTGTCTCCAAGGATGATGCTGCTGTTGTTGTTGGCATTGCGTCTGCCTTGCCTGTAACCGTTGTGTTGAATGCGGGGATTCTCCATTTATCCATGGATGTCAACAACCAACTCGAGATGCATGTCGCGGGTGGTGGCAGCAGAGAGAGTTAGAGTAGCAATGGAAGCCCTCCAGATGGCTTATTCGGTAAAAGATCCGGGCTCACAGCCCAGTCCAAGCTCAAACACCTCGACAACATGTCAATTGGCCAAGCCTGTGTCACCCGCGTGCGTCTGTGAGGCCATTCCCATCACATCTTTGACATTGACCCCCAATCTCTTCGGGGGACAATCATCTCATGATGCCTTCTCCCCTCCTCTTTCCTCTTTCCTGCCGATCAGTCACATCATCCATCCCACTCTTTTTCACCGGGATGGGGACTGAGACTCACATGCACCAGCAAAAATGACAGGCCCCCTGCTTGCTCACATTTATGCAGGAACCCGACCAAGCACAACGCGCGTACCCTCGCTCCATGCATTGACAAGGCAGGGCATGAAGCTGACTGACCTCTTGAAATCCTCAATTGCAGTGTCATGGTCCAATGTGCAATGCAGAACACAATACCCTCGTCCCCGCTGCTGCAGAACCGCGATTGAGGCCCCGATACGCCGCTCTGTCATGTTGATGCCCTCCCGCCCGTGCCGAACATGTCTTTCTCATATTCCTCTTCTGGACCCTGACGGTCCCAAAGCGTCCACGTCTTCTCTTTGTCTCGAGAGAATGCAACCCTATTGACACTTTTGACAGCAGGCCCGGGCTTCTCCTCGACATGGCCATCCCTCCACGTGGGGACGCAACGGTCGCCCAGCCCAGTAAAGAGACATGGATTCCATGCTGGCCCTGACTCCCTCCCAGGGCCCTCGTAGCTCCAACCACGTCGCATTGGAGGAACTACCTACACCGGTGCGCTCCCTCCCCCAGAATAAGGCCGGTGAGGCAGACCCTGACCCTGGCGGTAGACCAGCTGTTGGGATGAGATGCGCCGTCTTGTGTCCTCGTCCATTATTACAGTACGAGCCGGGGGATGCAGTGGTGGCGATCAGATCAACATCCGGCCATCGCCAATCGGGCCTGTTGGAGACGCGATAGTATCAACTTGAGCAACCCAACCCAGAGAGGCTTGCGATTCAGCGTACCGGTATCCCGTATCCTCCATCCCTGGAGTGTTGCATTGCAGGCGAGCACACGCGACGCGATCCGAGTACTACTCGCTTTCGTCGCCGGCTATTCCCGTCATTGCTTTTTAACCTCCTGGAAGATGACATTCATCACGCCATGATAGACCCCTCGTGGACCTTTCCGCCTTGCTTTGCACCTTTGTATTCTCTGGGCCACTGGTGCATCGCCTTCCCGATTAATTTGCTGTTATGGCCTGACGACAAGGGCCAATGTTGAATCCTTCACCCCAGGTTCATCACGCATGGTCATTGCTTTTGGATCGCTTCCTCAATGGTCTTTTGACCGGCCAGAGGATCCAGCTCGTGGTATCCTCGATTTGTCAAATTCAGTCACCACGTTGTCGCCTCTTGACCCGTGCTTTGAGGATGGTGATGGTTTCTGTGACGCCATCTCCGAGAAAGTCGAATTATGGATCACTCAGTCCATGGATCCCCTTGTTTGGGCGTGCTCTTGTGGATTGTAGCCCTATGCGAACAGTATGCAGCACACGTTATCCTCGGTCTCCAAAGGAGATTTGATGTGTATCGCGGAGAACTGGGACGTGTCAGAAAACCGCCAGCTTGGGACCTTAACCCTAAAGAATCACCGAAGAGAAGGCAACCCCAGGAATAACTTACCGAGCGAGTAGCCCCAGCTGTGCGGTTGTCCAACCGATTAACCCACGAGCTTCAACTGAAGCCCCTTTCCCTGAAAATCATACCAGCCATATTATGACAACGGCCGGCCCCTCCGCAACATCGTCCCGAGGGCCCCACTTCACCGGCCTCACCAGTTCCGGAATGCTCACCGGCAATGGGCCACCAGAGCACCGTAATGTCCGTGAATGCTACGCTCCATCTCGAGAAGGATTGCGGCGTCGCGATCCCGCTTCCAAGTACTTGGGATGACGAGATACAAGGCTCATAGATCCTCACCACTCTCCGTCCGTCAAGACACTCTTTTCCCAGGGTGTCCCCACGGCCATAATAATCCCGATGGTCCGGTAAAGCCCTCCCACCACGCGTGGGACGGCAACCGCGCGTGGAAGCGGCACAGAGACAGCTGTCTCATTACCACATGGACTTCATCTCCATGTTGGTCTTGGAGAAAAACACCTCAAAGCCCCCACGTACTCGGAAATCACGGTCTTTTGAGATCTCTTGACGTGACATCGCATCTGATAAGATCAACTAGCTTCACCATCTCGAAAACCGATGTCGGCGTCGAGCTGTCTGAAATATCTCCGACGTGGCTTGGCACCACCAGCACCGGCTTCGACGCGGGTCGTGTCGTTTTGGGAATACCCAGCATGAAAGTTGGGTCATAGTCTTCAGCGGCGTGGGTGAGACAACGATCATGGGTCCGAGAATGTCTTCCAGAATGGGTCGCGCAGAATTATCTTCCGCCAGACGCGGTATCCGACTCATATCACGTCGCGTGTGTGCTTTATCATCATGTCTCATGGTTGCACCGGAACCGAGGAATACTACCCTCTGTCTTAACCTTGTTGGACGCAGTTAACCTTGTTACTTTGTCCTCACATCATTCAAATGAAGTCGCGCTACTGTATGCAGACCGACGGCTCGACAGCTTGGACGGTCGATCCCAACGAACTGCCGTCTACGCTTGCATATGACTCGGCAGTTTGACGTGGTTTTCGCACAACCAAGGATCTCGTCGCGCCTTGTATTAGCCCACCAACTCGCGAGATCCTCGACCGGCCTTGTCGTGCCTCACCATGTAATTAGCTTCTTGCGTGACCGCTCCGGACGGGATCCTCGATTGCCCCGGATGATGGGCGGCGCCGCGTCTGACCCTGCTGATCTCGGATCTGGCATGGCATAGCATGGCATGGCTGAACAAAGGTTGGTCGCGCGAGCAACACGCCCTCACACGGCAGAGAAAGGCTGGCTGAGCACACCACCACATCCCGCCTTCGTGGGGGTTGGCTCGTTCGTTGGGCATCCGACAAGCCTCTTAATGAAGCTGGAGGTGATGAGATGCCGCAAATGCAGATCTTCTCAATAGGTGGGCCCATTGTTAAACCCAATTTGCTCTTCTATAGCAGCCGTCTTGCGCAATCTAGTGATTGTCAATGTCCAAGCCCCGGCCCGCAGCCGTTTTGGCCGAGCACGCCAACGAAACTCAAGCATTGAGCACCGTAAACGGCCTTTCTTGGCGACCTGCGTAGGAGGGTTCTTCTCGGCCATACTGTAGCTTGGGCACTCATTAGGCCATTTGGGTTCAACGGCGCTATCACCGCGGATGATGCGACTGTCGTATACTGAGCTTATAGCATGCCAGATTACTGGTCCTTTCGGCAACAAGATGCTGAAGCCATAACCGAGAAGTGCCGTGATAGTCGCATCTCGCATCCGGATTCTCTCTGCTTGCATCTGGCACGGCCCTCCCCTTGTCCCGTGCCCGTCTAGATGCATCGGGTCCGAGCAGTCTCATCGATCTGCTTGTTGTTTCGACTCACACTAAGACGGCAGCCGCACTCTGGTTGATAGTTGCGAGCACCGAGGTTCGTGAACACGAGAAACGACAGCCATGTCGCCAGAAACGTTTTGAGGCCGCGGGAATCAACGCCACACTGCTTGCCCCGGGGCGTGTGTGCTCACTTGCTCCCATGCTCGCCATGGCCATGACGAGCACCTGGCTGGCGATCCTCAATGGGACCCCAAAAAAAGAAAACCCGGAGGAGCGAACTGTCGACAATCAAGCGCCACGCGCGGCGCCTCAGAGTTTCAGGTACCATCACCAACTCCATCCAATGGGGGCGGTTCCCGTTCTTTAGACTGACGAGCCGCGTCCTCGGTGGCGCGCGCTACAGCATGGGCTGACACGCCGCTGCTGTCGTCGTAAGGTCGGAAGAGCAACACTCGTTCCGTCCTGCTCTAGCGTTCCTACAAGGTCCTGACCGGGTGTGGTGATGCTCAGTTCTGGCAGCGCCTCACACCCTTTCTCTGCGTGCCCGCTCAAGGCAATTCCCAGGAGCTAGGTTCAGCCTGTGCTGATGGTGTTAGGTTAATTTCCTCGATCTTGATGGCTACCACCAGAGATCTCTCCCGGCCGCCCCGGCCCCGGCCCCGACTACTTGAGCTCAGCTCGTGGAGAACAGAGCGCACAGTTGGTCAGAGTGGGAGCATGGCGTCGAGTCTCGATCTGTCCAACTCCAGCCTCCATTATCGGCTTTGCCAAGAGCTCTCGGCTTCTCGCTCTGCCCGTTGAAATTTCAACGCTCGCAACATCACCGAGAATAACCCACAACGTGTCTTAGCGAGACACTACCACGCTTCTAAACGGTACTCTGCACGCGACAGAGAGTTCGTTAGTCCTCTGCAGCGCACCTCAGTTAGTTGCCTCGGGTCTACAACATGACGTATCACCGTCTCATGATTGCTTTTGTTGTCTCTTCGGCGGAGTTGACTCTTAGCGGGGGACAACGTCCATGAGGCGGGTCAGTTCCCAGTCCGTGTGTAAGGCGGCCCGCCGCGGGACCGAATTGCCCTTTTGCCTACCATTGTCTTTTTACGAAGCAGTACGGGAGCGTTTGATGAGTCGGATGATCCGTAAGCAGATGTAGAAATCTCTAGCGTAAAGTTGTGAGCCGTGCCTATTGTGTTGGGAGATGAATAGCGGCTGGCTTTTCCCTCTTCAAGACGATGCGTACAGTAGCTTGCAATCACTAGCAAAACCTTCTTTGACTCGCCAGATGTGGCTTTTCAACACAGTAATCCTCTCGTCAACACGGAAAAGGGACATCTAACCCGCGTGTTTGCTTGTGGCCATACGACCATCACGTTCCAAAGAAGGGTGAGGTTGCGAGTGATCGACGTGCCAGTCGATCCGCAGACCCGAGAGGTTTACCTCCTGACAGGATGTGGGTGTTGTACGAAGGACGGGACAGGCACACCTGGTCCCTGTCTTCCGGCCCGTACAGGCTCGCTTCAGAGCCAAAGCTAGCAAGCGCTGAAAGCGACGGTGAGAACCCTGCCGGTTCTCACATGGAGGTAAAGTTCAAGACTCCGTACGGAGTGTCGAGAAGAGCGGTGTTGCTTGGACTCCGTCGGCCCGCTGAGAATCCCAGCAAGACTCGTCCTCGAGGTTGACCAGGAAGGGAAGGGCCTTCGCCGTTGCATCCGGACCCAGATCTCTCCCCATCCATGCACAGGTCTTCTCCAATGGGTCAACCGATGCCGTCCCGGCGGGACGGGTCATACAAAACCCGCTGTGGGATCAGAGAAGATTTTGATGTTGCTCCAGTTGAAAAGTCTTCAGGAGACTTTTACCTTGCGTGTTCCCCTGCGTATCGACCCAAGCGGTCAGTTGGCCCTGCAGTAGTGCGGGACCTTGCTGCACTCCCCCATCTTTTGAGCTTTTTTCAGCTCCATTGACGAAAATCCGAAACAATGGCTATCATTCTGTGCATGGTTGTTGAGAATCGTCATCAAGCGTGCCATCATTGACGGGAGGTCAAGTCCGAGCGAACTATCCCTTCAAGCCGGTTCTCACGAACCTCCGGCCGCGGGACGGCGCGCCGTCACAGGGTTGTTGGGTTGGTTAGAGGTCCAAAGCTCAATTGTGACAAGTTTGGCAGGGGTGGGGCCACTGACCAGGTGTGACCCCTGTTGGTGGCTTGCTTCCAAGAGCAAACATGTCGAGAGAAATCCTATTGTGACAGCTCTTGAAGACTTGATCAACCAACAGTCCGAGTGGCAGTCAAACATGCCTACTCTGTTGACGAGATGCATTCTCAGTTTGCTCCGGGTAGAAGCAGTCGATTGCGATAACGTGACTTCGACTGTCTGCAAGGGGATCTGCTGACGACCGACTCCAACAAGGGTCTAGACACACTCTACCCAAACCACCGGCTCCTCCTTATGCGCGTTGCCTAGTGCCTCTTCACGATGCCGGGGTCAGATGCATGGCTTTGAGCTCAAAGAATCTCGGTAGAATGTAATTGAGTGGGGAGAGCGGCTCCCGACAGTGGGTTCAAAGTCCCAAGAGTCATTCATTGAAACACTCGACAAGAAATCTCTGAAGCTTGCGGAGTCCTCCGTACGGACTTAAAACTGCTTTCGTTGCTGGCGTGCTGTCAGAAAAAAAAGCCTTGACTACCGTTGGTCGAGCAGTTTCTTTGCCAACATCTAAGTAGGATGCCTCCTGAAGGATCAAATGCCGTCTTGTCGATCGGACTCGCGCAAGAAGCCATGGCTAATAAGTTAGCCCGATAATCAAGCAAGCTCGGGGATTGCGTCCTGTAGTGCCGTTGGATGAGGTTCAGCTACGGCCAAAAGTAGACCATAGATAGGCAACAAACATCTCTCTAAGCGGAAGAATGGGCTGTTGGGAGTTATGCCTGACTTGACTGAAACGTAGCCAAGCTGCTGTTATCTAGGCGCGATAGCGGGATTCGCCTTGCCCGATCGGATTGTTTGCTGGGTGTGGACCTCAGGGTTGCGAACTCGAAATCCAACTCGTTGGTTGATCAAGTGCGAAATGTATGCCCACGGGCGAAAGCCACCACACAGCAAAGCAATCGAAGCCACTCATTTCGGTATCATTGCTGGACGCGGAAGGGCGAATTGCTGCAACTGCCAAGAGAGAGAGATCGATCCGCTCCCGACAAGATGGTGAGCTGAACACATTCCCTGGACTGCGCTGATGAGATTTTAGTGGACGATGGGCACACTGAGCTTCGGAACGGAACAGTTCGCAAGAGGGGGGAAGCGTTCCGTGATACGATACAGCCCTTGACTGGTTCAAGGCTAGATCGTATGCGCCACAATAAGCTTCAATTGAAGCACTGCACCAGATCTGAGTGGGCGGCAGCTGGAGAACTGGCTCACGGAGCGCACATCGGACATGCTCGGCACTGAACACATGTTGGCCCTTCTGTCTTACCCAGGTCCACCATCTCTCCAAAACCTCCGGATAATCCGCCGGGAGTACAAAATGAAGAGCGGTAAGGAGTACTCTGAAGACCTGCGAAATGGCAACGATTCCAGGGCGAAGGGATCCTAGACACAAGGGCAAGGCTGTCCCTGGTTGACAGTCCAGGGCACTATATTGAGCTGAGGCTGTCAAGCTGTCAATTGATCTGAAGTGAAAGCATTAGTGGATCGTCCCCTAGTCAAAAACCCGCTTGTCCAGCGGTGAGAGCCTTCTTACCTGTTGAACGCGGAGCAAGCTCCATCTTGCCGTTTTGCAATCTGCAACCTAGACGGCATAGCAGGGACAGGTATAGGGAGGGATCCGGTCCAGAGACCAACGTCGGCTCTGGGTACATGGAACCGGGGGAAGCTTCTCGGAAGCAAGGGTCGAGTCAGGGACGCTGTCGGCGCCCCTGGCTTGGCAGCTTTGGCAGGCCAGCGGTCCCTGGCAGTCAGAGGTGAAAGGGTGTGGGAGGATTGCGTCGGTTCGTGGCACTAATTGTTAGCGTACCATGGCCGAGGGAGACCTTGAGCAACTGGTCGGGACTAACGGTCTGTTCTCGAGCCCCGAGTGAAGCGGGGATGGATTCCGTCAAGGCGAAAAAGCAAAGAGAACAGCGACGCAAAGCCTTGAAGCGTTGAACCCAAAAGCACTGATGGAGTTCCCGCAACGGGCCGTCAACGAGAGCAAAGGGTCATCCTTGCTGGAGTGGCAGACCGTCGACGGCGAGAATCCGAACAATACAGCTGTAATTGGTGGCTCTACTCTCCAGACGTGACTTGGGCACGGTTCTCCAGGCGATACGACACCACGCGATGATGCGGGTTCTGGATGATTGGCATCTTGTAAATTGACTGCCTGAGCTTGAACAGTCACAGCAGAGAAGATGCCTGTTGACAGAGCGTTGCCCGAACCAACCTAGAAGCGGAACTAGGGGCCATAGGGAGTAACGTTAGGGCCTGAGGCAGGCATGAACCTCCCGTCGGGTCAGAACCAGAATCTAGAAGGCCTGAGCAAGAAGGTGCGGGTGGGCCTGCGCCCTGGAAGCTGGCAGTCCATCAATGCCGTCACTGCCCACCCGACCCGACAGCAATTGGAAACGTCAACGTCAAACGCCACATCGCGTTGTCGGCCGTTGATCTAGAGCATCCGGTGAGTCTCGACGCCCTCAGAGTACAGTTCCCGGTTTGGGCGTTTCTCCCGTGGCGGCGCCGCAAAGGAGATTTATCAATATCATTCATTATATCTTGCACGAGCCTTCTCCAGCAGTGCCTCCGGGCGGCCTGCACAGCCCAGCCCATCCTGAACCATCTCTCACAAGTCATCTACAAGCGTGCACCGGACGTGTCTTCTATCTGATCAGAGACCCTGTTTTTCGGAGCAAATCCAACTAGCGCATGACAGAAGCATGACAGAAACAGTCATTTCAAGGAGAACTGAGACGGGCCATGGTCAAACGTGGTCCGGCCGGATCGTGTTTGGACGGCCGGGGAAGTGAGATGAGAAGCAATCTTGGCTCATGGCTCCAATGACGCCGAGTGCCTGGGAGACAGCCCGCCTGGCGCACCAGAACCATGCGTAGAAGGACAGAAGAAAGGGGTGCAACGTCGGCCTGTTGCGCCATCGCGAGACCACAGCAGCGCGGTGCGGTTAACTTTGCGCCGGATGGCAGGCTAAAATTTGGGCCGCCGGTGGATGGAAGCACTCGAGGCTGTCTCGGAGCCGTCTAGACGGTCGACGGCGGGGACGCGACTGAGCGGCGGTTCAAATGACGACGATCAAACAATATGGGGAAATTCGCAACTCGGCCAGCCGCGTTTGCTTTTGGCGACAGAGACCAACGGCTAGAGAACCGCCGACGTGACGTGACGTTCCAAATCGGCCGCGGAGTCGGAGACGGAGACGGACGGCCAACGGGAGCGCCCTCGCTGGTGTTTGGCTGTGTTGGATCTGACTCCGTGTCTCGAGTCTGTCTTGCATATTCCAAAACCGGGGGCAGATCGATCCGCCATGGCCAAAGCACTCACCATGCAGGGAGGGAAGGACAAGAGTCAGTCAAAAGTGATTGCTCTCGATGATGGTAAGGTCCGGGCTTGTTGTTGCTGCTGGTCCATGCTGAGCGCGGGCTCACTTGGCGGATAGACGGTGACAGCAATAGCCTGCGGCTGAGAGGTCTCGTGGCTGGGACATGGCCTCGTTGCTGATGCTCAGGGAAAGGGGACGGCGACGGTGACGGTGATGATGGTTCCACCAAGCAGATCCTCGTGGTTTTTCCGTCCGGCAGTCGACAGGCGATGACATCTCACCCGGGCTGTGTAGGTTGGACGATCATCGGCATCCTGGGTCACCAGTCCTCAGTGCGGTGTAGCCCGAGCGGAGGGGTTAGCCCTCGACGTGAAAGGCCCAGGCGCGATGAAAGCGTCAGAGACCCTTGAGGTATCGTCAGATCTCAGCAAAGGCACCGTGGCCCCGTCAGGGTGCTGAAGCGAGACGCAGGAGAAGGCATTGGTTTGTGCATCTTGCAGCAGCTTGTCTGCAGGCCAACTCAGGAACGAGCAAGCTAGAGCACGACTAGTGGAAGGGAGCAAGAGACAGGAGAACCAATACGAGGGAGTTGGTCGCACGACTCGATCTCTTTCCGAATGATTCTCTTTGGAACTTGCCCTGCTTACTGCGGTCTGCACATAGTATGGATTCTCAAGTGGAGGTGAACGAGTTTTACCCAAGCTACCCGGCACCAGAAGCGATCATCACCTCTTCAGGCTCGCTCGAGGTATGGGTCTTGGGGGTTTCTGACGAAGACTGACGACATCAGGCATGGTCCGACGCCCAACGCTCGAGCTGCGCGTGGCAGATGGCAGATGGCGGCCATGGGCCCGGATGGTGGCCGATGAGTTCCTGGCCTGAAAATGGCCTTTTTAACCAAGCAAGTCTGGGGAGTAGTATCCCGTTCGTAGGCAACCTTGGGGGAAGCGCTGCAAGCTGCCGCGAGCGATGGTGGCATCCAATCCGAGAGTCCGTCACCCTAGGACACGAGCTAGAGATATTCCCCGTGATGAAGCTATCAACCACCCCGACCGCTCCAGCTATCAGGTTGGCTGCCACGAGCTGATGAGAAAGCCGCCCAAATTTCCCGGTTCCATTAAAGCTCGCCCAGAGAGAAGCTCTGCGAGATGGACAGTCGAATGAAGCAGCCCAGAAACCGTCCACTAGGAAGACGTGCAAAGGCGGCAACCCAGCACATGTCCTGTGCAGGCTGGGTTACGACGACAAGAGAGAGCTCACGGGGTGGAACCAAGCATCCCTGTGACGGATCCAATCGTCATTTGATACGGGAGGTGCTGTGTGATACAGTCCCTACACCACCGCACCTTTCTGCGAGCAGCTCTGCTTGTGGATTACTCTTTTTCTGGGCTGCATCTATCTACTGTGCGTGCATGATGATATGACGCCCTTGAGAGATGTACCGCGCAGCTATTCCCTCTAGGAGGTTGATGGTTTAGACACCGGCCCACACACAGACACACACCTGCGCTCGTCAATCCGTTCAACTGGAGCGCGGAAAGGGGTCCATCCACGCCTTGCTCTATCCTCGTCCTCTCTCAGGATCACATCTTGGCCTTGAGAGAGCCCTGGAAAGCTTCCCTTGGCCGCTTGCCGGGTCCCTGGGTCCTCGAAGCCCTTGTCCCCTGAACACTAGCAACCCAGGGACAGGGGGCCCATGGAGGAGCTAGCTCCTTTCTAGCGGCTGCCCCTGGGGACTCCACTGCTGGTCTGGTCTGGTCGGTTGGTCGTGCCCCCCACCAAGGACACACTCCCTCCCGTCTGGTGGGAGCTTGGGCATTTGCGGGCATACAGCGCCACCCATCATCACCACCATCTTTTCTCTGCCTTGCTCTGCCATCCAGCATGGAGCCCCTGCAGCAGAGAGAACTCAAGGGGCGTGGGGTTATCTTCCCGTCGACCTTGCCCTGGATGCAAACCCACTCTGACCCGTCCGTTACTCCTCCACCCCCTGGAACTTGGGACTCCCACTTGGGACATGCTGGGCCCCCTGGGCACGGCGAGGGTCCCACACTCACTGACGAAAGGCGTGGGTGTGGCCACCAAGAGAAGAAGACACCCAGAAGAGTACCAGAGCCACTGGCAATCAAGACCACCAGAAGGGTACCGAGTAAGGTGATAACACCACCGCATTCCCCCAGACCCCGACGTTGCGTGTGGTATCTCTTTTTTCCCATCTCTTCCCCTCGACCCGACCTCGACTCGTCTCGTACAACTTTACTCACTCAGCTTCGACTTGTGTGTGCTTGGGCTTGGACATTTCCACTCGACTTAACTCAAATATTTCGACACCATCTATTACTCTCGACTAATCCATCCATCCTCATCGACCTTCGCTTTATCGAGCTCTCATCGTCGCAGGCTGACCAACCTCTGCTGTCTTGCTCACTCGAACCCACCCCCTGTCACCTAATTCGGTTCCTCTCATTCCATCAACTCTTGGTCACTTCGACAACCTCTTGAGTCACTCACTCAATCAACACAACCAGACGACGACAACGACGATTGCTTCTCTTTGAACCGGGAAACTTGGGCCTTTTCTTTTGCCGTCAAAAAGGTAAGCGAGCAGGCAAAGCAACTTGACAGTCTCAGTCAAGTCAATGCAACACATTGATTGCACTACACCGCATCATCCCATCTGCCCTCCCCCCACAACTACGCATGTACGCACGACCACTGGCAATGCACGAACACAGACGTTCAAGCATCCATCTGGCACCGGGACGCACAGAAACGCATCATATATCGAAGACAGACGCACCATTCAGGCGAAACAAGACCGTGCTTTAGCTTTGAGTCCGTGGGTGAGCCGAGAGGCGCAATTGTCCAGCACGTCGACTTGTGGCCCAGGCTTTGCTTTTTGGAAAGAAGGAGAGGGAGAGACAGACGAGACAAGACAAACAGACAGAGTTGGACCGTCTCCGCAGCCGAGTTCAGTCCGGTGCACACAACGTCTTTTTTGCAACCCCCCTCTAAAAACGTCTTTGCAACGCCTTGCGAACGCCGCCTGCAAGTCTTGCAGTGTCTTCTCCGCCCCCCATGCGATCCTGGCATTCCTTGACAGCTACATACCCATTACCCCCTCCAGCCCACCCGACGCCTTCTCCCTTCATTCCAAATGCTTCCTGTAGTGTTTCCTGCAGAAACACAACAATCACAAATCCAACTCCCAGGTGACTGACTCTTTTTTCTCTTGCCTAGCCAACCAAACTGAGCCTCCTCCCTCGAGTTCGTTCCTGCCTCTTTCCGTGGTTCAATCCTTCCTCATCCACGTCGCAGTGTAAACCTCAGTACGACTTACACCAATACAACTACAACCACAACCACAACCACAAATCGATCGCCCGCATCCGACTCGGCCAGCTGCATCATCTCAATCTCAATTCTCTCTTGGATACCAAGGCACAGACGCGCGCTGCATCGACCAGGGAAGGAGATACAAGAATAGAAACGGTCGGACCTTTGGTTCGGGTGGTTGCTCAAACCCACCGGCCGAAACGCTACCCGATGATCTAAACGACGCCTCCGATTGTCAGCGGCAATCGCAATGCTGAGCGACCAACCCATGCGAGCCAGTCTCCAGGTGGCTCCTCTAACCATCGCCAAGGCTCGAACCGATACGTCTGGAGATGCTTCATCGACTTCGGATAACGACACGACTCTTTATTCACAATCCCAAATGACACCACCCGCTACTCCCAATGGCTCGCAGGAGGACCTCTCGCCCCAGTCGCCCCAGTACACTCCTCCTCCCGTATTCCACAACTTCCTGCGAGCCTTCTACCCCTTCAACCCCAGCTATGCCATGTCCGACTCGAGCGTGACGTTACCGCTCAACGAGGGCGATGTCATCCTGGTACACTCAATCCACACCAATGGATGGGCCGACGGCACGCTGCTGGTCTCGGGCGCCCGCGGCTGGCTACCGACCAATTACTGCGAGGCCTATGAGCCCGAGGACATGTGTAACCTTCTCAAGGCCCTCTTGAACTTTTGGGATCTGCTTCGAAGCACCACCATCAATGATAGGGAGATGTTCGGCAACCAAGAGTTCATGAAGGGTATTATTGCTGGCGTCCGATTCCTATTGGTAAGTTACCCTGGCGCTTACATGGCGCACCCAACCTCGTCCGCCACTCAATCACCTTGTACCTAACCGTCATGCACAGGAGCGCACCAATTGTCTGAACCGAGAATCGCCTTTTATTCAGAGGAGTGATCCTCTACGAAAGTGCCGCAAGTCTCTTCTTTCCGAGCTATCATCGTTGGTCAAGACGGCCAAGCGGCTACAAGAGACACAGCGTCTTGAGACTGCCCCCGCCGAGGATGTCAACGATATTATCGACGAAATGATCCTCAAGGCCTTCAGAATCGTTACCAAGGGCGTCCGCTTTATGGATGTACTTGAAGAGGACCGGAGGGCGCGTGCTCCTTCGGCCGTTAGCATCATGGATACAGTGCTTGAAGAGTCGTACGTTCCTCCAACGCCGCCGGCCGACCAATCTACCTTTGACGATCAAAGCCATCGCGCCGTAAACGACACCGACTCCCAGGCCGCCACGAGTGTTGTAGCCTCTGAGTCGAGTGAGAGCACCCAGACGTCGGCCATCTTGAATAAGCGCCTCTCGTCTCTCTGCTCTCCCAATGGCCCGAGCTCTCACAGGTTGTCCCAGGGAAGCATGGCTCAGACTCACCGCCTGTCTGCAAGCATTTCGCACAGAGTTTCTTTTGCTGGACCATCATCGGTGTCTAGAGCCCATCATCTCGTCACTGAGCGCCTGAACCGGAGTCACGATACCTTCCTGTCCCACCTCGGCTCCTTCATCGGCCGTCTCCATCTTCAATCTCAGTCCCGACCAGAACTCGCCTCGGCCATCCGGCAATCCGCACTCTCCGGTGGTGAGCTGCTTGCTGTTATCGACGGCGTCTATGACCACATCAACTCCAGTTCCGAGGCTCTCGCCCAAGCGCGTGCCACAATGTTTGAGCGAATTCAGGACCTCGTCTTCTCCGCTCGCGATACCCTGGTCAACGCTGCATCCGAAGAGGCTGATCTGATCATGCCGCACGACAATAGCATGCTTCTCGCTTCGGCCACCGGCTGCGTTAGAGCTGCGGGAGACTGCGTCGCCAAGGCCAAGGCTTCCATTGAGCGTATTGGCGATTTTGAGTTTGAGCTTGAGACGAGCAGCCTGGGCATTGATCTAAGCATTCTCGACGTTGAGATTGAGACCGAGGAGCGCGCCAGGACCCCATCGGTCGCTGATCCCACAGAGACCGCCAGCGTGACCGAGTCGAATCGTACTTCAGGCTCCTCTACTCCCGCACCTCGACGACTGACTGTTGTCGCGATTGACAAGCCGCTACCTGAAGTCCCCCAGGTTACGACTCCTACCGACGAGCAGACCGCCCACCCTTCACCCGCCGGTTCTCGACGTTCCTCAGTAAATGATGACCAGCTGTCCAGCATGGCCTCTTCCGTCTCCTCTCTCCGACCCTCGCTTCCTCCTCTTCCCAAGCTCTCCACCAGCTTGCTGCCCAGCGGTGAAGATTTTAGCCCTATCGACAACACCAGCCACGACAACGACTTCAATTCGACCTCTCGCTTTGAGAGCATGGTCGCTTCTAGCGCTGGCAGCAGCGCCACATATCTGAGCCGAGACTCCGAGGTCAGCATTGTCTCGCAGTCCTCTACTCGAGCTACAACGCCCGACCATACTTTGGCTCCCCGCAAGCAATCTTCCATTTCCAACCTCAGCAATGCTGGAAGCTCTTCTCAGACCGAGGAAGTTGACGTTGAGTCAAGACTCATGGAGAAGACGTTCGCTCATGAGCTCATGTTCAACAAGGAGGGCCAAGTTACTGGCGGCTCTCTTCCCGCTCTTGTTGAGCGCCTCACCACCCACGAGTCCACTCCCGACGCCATGTTTGTCTCTACTTTCTACCTCACCTTCCGACTTTTCTGCTCTCCGGTGCGACTGGCAGAAGCACTAATTGAGCGATTCGACTACGTCCACGACTCGCCGCATGTGGCTGGACCAGTTCGATTGAGGGTATACAATGCTTTCAAGGGCTGGCTCGAGTCCCACTGGCGCGATGAGACTGATCGACAGGCTCTGGACCTGATCATTCCTTTTGCCGAGTTTAAGCTTGCTTCTGTTCTGCCTTCGGCCGGCCGACGCCTGCATGAGCTTGCGCAGCGGGTTTCAGGCGAGGGTTCACTGGTGCCTCGGCTTGTCTCATCAATGGGCAAGACGAACACGTCAATTGGGCAATACGTGCCAGCCGAGACCCCCTTGCCTATCCCTGCCATTACCAAGGGCCAGCTCAACCTCCTCACTGCTTTCAAGATGGGCGTCGCTCAGCCCAGCATCCTCGACTTTGAACCTCTGGAGCTGGCACGTCAATTGACCATTAAGCAGATGACCATCTTCTGCTCTATTCTTCCCGAGGAGCTCCTTGCCTCTCAGTGGATGAAGAAGGGTGGCGTCGACGCCCCCAATGTCAAGGCCATGTCATCTCTGTCGACTGATCTCTCCAACCTTGTCGCCGAGACCATTCTTCAGCAGCAAGAGGTCAAGAAGCGCGCCCAGGTCATCAAGCACTGGATCAAGATCGCACACCAGTGCCTTGAGCTCCACAACTATGATGGACTTATGGCCATCATTTGCATCTTGAACAGCAGCACCATTAGCCGTCTTCGAAAGACTTGGGATATTATCTCTACCAAGCGTAAGGAGATGCTTCGAAACCTCCAGGCCCTTGTTGAGCCCTCTCAGAACAACAAGGTCCTGCGAACTCGTCTCCACGACCACGTCCCCCCTTGCCTGCCATTCCTTGGCATGTACCTGACCGACTTGACATTTGTCGACATTGGCAACCCAGCCACCAAGCAGATGTCGATCGGCCACGAATCGGAGGAGGCTGGTGCTGGCGGTATTACCATTGTCAACTTTGACAAGCACGCCCGCACTGCCAAGATCATTGGAGAGCTTCAGCGATTCCAGATCCCCTACCGACTGACCGAGGTGCCAGACATGCAGGACTGGATCTCGTCTCAGATCAGCCAAGTCCGTGATACCGACGAGGGCAACGTGCAGGTCAGCTACTACCGCAAGAGTCTCCTGCTCGAGCCCCGCGAGACGGCCAACCGCCCTGCCGTCGAGTCCTCAGCCGCCTCCATCATGGGTGTCGGAGGCAGCCGTGCGGACCTCTTCGCCTGGATGTCTCGAGACCGAGGCGCCCAAACACCAACACCCGCTCAAGTATAAGTAAGAGCTCGCTTGATGCTTGCTAGCTCGACAACCTCGGCCCTAGATTGGGCTGACGCAATGATTTACCACCACCATTACCATACCACGCGCACATATTACTTCATCAGTAACTACATTCATCTTTGATACCCCCCATTTTTGTCCTGGACTTCATCAGCAGATGGGAAACATCGTCATGTCCTTAATGACCACTATATCCATCGGCACAACGGCGTTATTCACATTTGGGTCTGCAATTTCTGTTTTTGCGGTTTTCATGTCGGTTCCCACGGGCGGAGCTCGACCAAGAATTACATACATTACGCGGCGCGAGCGCTCTACCCTCTGGGACATGAAGGGGATGATGAGTCTGGAGAGGTTCATGTTTGGAATCACAGCATGTCACTGCGGCACCCTACCTTGGTCATTCGTTTGGGCTCTTTTTTCAGGGTATGGACGCAGCCTCTCAGACTCGCTCTGCTTTGTTGTTCTTTTTCTTTACATTCTGTATTTCCTCTTCTTTTCTCTGGGCGGAGACGGACCGGGCGTCGAAAACAAAATCTTATGGCACGGGGCGTGCAACCAGGTTCCAGGAACGGCTACGACGACGACTAACTATTGTGGGATTCTTGCTTTTTCATCTGGTGGCTGTTTCTTTTCTTTCTTGGGTTTTGTCGGTAAACGACGGGAAAGGCAGGCTGTCTGGAACTGGAACTATTGGCTGTGCTACAGCGGCATGGCTGGATTGTACGTGTGTGTATCTACTTTTCTTGTACGATGAAGACGGCGACTTTGTCCGTTTGTTTTCTGCTCCTGGGACGGAGTGGGATAAAAAGAGGATGGGAATAACAGAAAGATCAAAAGGAAAGGTTCCGCATAGGAACGAGCTGAAAGAATAAAACGAAGAAATAGGATTCATTGTCCTCAATACTGGTTCCGTTCCTCTTTTCGTGATGGCAACTTGGAAGAATGAATTCCTTACTTTGGTATAATGTCTTGGCCTCCTCTCGCCCCTTTTGATCAAGCTTGATCAAGGGAGTAGACGTTTGACATGCCAATGTACGTAGCTCTTTGACGTTTTTTTTAATACTAGTTAAGGGATTAACTACATGATCCTCGCCAGACCTGAAGCCTAAAGAAGCATCATCATCGTCAACATGCCAGTTCAGCAGTGTGATCAAACACATTGGGACTAGGATCTTTGCCTATCAGAGCCATCATAGTAAGACATGCTTCTATACAGGGGCCCTCATCCGTTCGTCTGATATGGGTCTATACCATCATGAATGGTGAGACTAAGCTTATGGCCTGCATGACCCTTGTATCGCTCCCTAACTGCAGGACAGAATGAAGAGACCAGCATGGCTAAAACCAAGGCGCCCGTTGATTCCAAGAAGCGCTGAGATATATACCGTGACGCCCTTGATACTGGACTGCGGCTGAGTCTCACGGCTTTACACCAATGTTGCCCCTCCACTTGTACATCCTCCCATCATACCCTTAATTGCCATTGAATAGTGTCATCCAGAGACAATGATGGTAATTCACTGAGCGTATTATAGGCTTACCTAGTTCTGTGCCAAATGCCAAAACTGATGGATGTGCTAAACACCTGCTCCCTAGATCACTGATTGATAACTCAACTACAGACATGCTCCTCATCTTTGCCCACTCGAAGTACGGACAAAAACAAGTACATGACGAATTATTCGTGATAATTTGCCTCCTTTAGAAAGTCATACATCTTCATTAATTACAGACAGCTCCATGCTACATCATTCCCTTGCTTAAACCCAAGCTCCCAAAGGTATCATCCATTTCATCCCATTCCCTTCCATACCAATCGCCTCGACGCACATAGACGCCAGATCGTTAAAATTAAGTTTGCATTCAATGCGCCGCTTATATATATCCAGAATTTGCATTCTTTTCAAGACTCGGGGTCAACAACCTTCTTATCCGTAGGACCGGCAATGACATCCTCAATCGTCTCGTCGCTGAACTTGAGATCCTCCTCGATGGAGACAGTGTCCTGGATGCGCATGAAGATGACGGGTGCGGCGATGAGGAGGGAGGCGGCGAGGCAGCCCCAGGTGGCACCGAAGATTGTGTCAAAGGGCTTTTTGATGCCGTCGAGACGCCAGAAGATGGCGGCACCAGCAGACTGGATGCCCTTGTAGAAGCCTGGAATATTTGTCAATAATCTGTCCTGACTCGTGAAAACGAACTACATACCAGCAAAGTTGGCAGTCTTGCGGCCAGAGTTGGAGAGGGCGCCCATGTACCAGTAGATGCAGGTTTGCCAGGCAGCATCAAAGAAGCCATAGAAGAAGTAGAGGAACATGGGGCCAAGGAAGCGCTTGCCACCGTCCTCCCAGTCAACCTTCTGGTCCTCATTCTTGGGGTCCATGGCAATCTCACGGGGCGTCTGGTCCTTCTGCCAGGCGTAACCACCGCCCCAGATGGCAAAGGTCAGGACAAAGAGCACGACGAGAGAGATCTTGGCACGGAGGCTGCGGCGGATGCTGGCAACGTCGAGGCCGTAGCCGACAATGAGAGCACCAATGATCTGGGCGAGCCAGTAAAGCAGGTTGTTGAGGGCGCGGGTTCGGGTGTTGAAGTGGGCGAGGTTCATGTCGACGTTCTGGTACGTGTAGAAGATGTTGGACGAGAAGAACATGGGGAAGAGGAGCACAACCCAGGGGGCGTCGTACAGAGTCTCCCACAGACCCTTGATCTCGGTGCTCCACGAGGGGTTCTTCATGACAATGACCTTGGTGTTGTCTTCACGGACGACCTTGTCGGCGTCGCAGATGAAGAGAGCCAGGACAGCGCCGACGCACATCAGAACGATGAAAGCAGCATATGTGCCATCAGTGACCGGGCCGGCCTTCTTGTTGATGTTTTGAGCCAATGGGATCTGAGATACCACGTTAGTAACCACCAACTCTGAGTTGAATAGTCTGGAAACTCACGAGCGAGCCAATAACAGCACCCATGTTGAAAATAACCCAAAACCAGGAAATGTAACGACCCTTGCTGTGCTCGGGAGGATACGACATCATGATGGCGCCTTGGGCGGTCCACAGCAGACCGGCGCAAACACCAAGCAGTGCACCAGCAAAGACAACGAAGCCCATGTTCTGGGTGTGAGTGAAGCACAGGAAGGATGCGGCATAGACGCAGTATCCCAGCCCTCCGATGGAGAGGGTCAGACGAAGACCCAGGCGGTTGGCAAAGGTGCCGGCAAAGAAGCCGACCACGGCAAAAGTGCTGTAGAGGGCCGTGTTGGCATGGTCCTGGGCCTCGTTGGAAACCTGTCCGCCGCCGCCGAGACCAGTCAAGGCATTGAACATGCCAGGGCACAGGAAGCAGACGAGAGAAACCATCAAGAGCTGCACCTTTGGCGAAGCATACCAGAGCTCAGCGCGGCCTGCCCTGAAGCCCTTGTACATCCATCCTGCAGGGCGGAAACCGTCTGTAGTTTTCGCGGGAGCATTGTCGCCGCCGTCTGCTGAGTGGGTTACATCGCCCTTTTCGTTGGTAGCCATGATGAAGGTGAAGATCGATGGCGTCGATAGTGTCGATCAGTTTTAGTGTAAAGGGTCAGGGCCCTACGTCAAGCTCAGAGACGAAATCTCTAGAGCTGGGGGGAAAGTAATGAAGAACTCAAGAGTGATTGAGTATCGAGTGTAACCTGATAGTCAAGAGTGTCAGTGAATACCGAATTGTCGCGTGCTTGGGTCGAATTAAAGTAGTCGGGGGGGAGAAGGGGTCATCAAGTAGTCTCTGGCTGTGGAGAGACAAGGGCACGAGGCGCGACCTGCGAGACCAAAAATAACCCCTGTCAAAAAGGTGCCGTCGAGTAGCACAGGGACTGCCAGGGGTCAAGGGCCGATGGCAGGTAACAGTGGACTGTCTCCCCCAGCTATCGGAGCAGTGTGAGGTGAGGTGGATAAGGTGGTACTGGCGGAGAGTGGTGCGGCTTTCTTGACGGGGATATGGGCCATCGGAGAGTGGCGCATCACTTTGCTACCATAGACGGACGGGGCACGGGAGCGACGCAAGCAGAGGCACTTACAAAAGACACACACGCTACGTGACAGCGCGGGGGAAGTTGACGATACCTGGAGTGTGGAGGTGGGTATCTGGAGATGATGCTTTGGTGTCGGTTGCAGACGCGATGATCAAAGAGCCAAGCTGTGAAGAGCAGGTGTCTTTTGTTCTTGCTCGCGAACCAACGCTTGTGATTGCTCGTCGGGTGTTTTTTCGTTTGTTACTCACGAATGCTGCGTTACGTCGTACCGTTTCTTTCTCGATCAAGGCACTGTTAGCGGCGGGATGCTTTTGTGAAATCTCCAACTGAGACAACGATGCAGAACTTGGGTTGCTGCGGGCACGAGCACAGCCTAGATTTTTGTGAAATGAAGCAAAGATGGAATCAGGAATGCAGCAGACTCGAGGTCTAGAAGCTGAGCTGAGAAGCACAAAGGAAGGGGAATGCATATGCGAAATCGACAGAGGCTGGTACTGACAATGGGTAGTGTCAGCCACTGTCAGCGACACCGTCAGCTTCTGCAAATAAACTCAAGGCGCTGTCGAAGCAAAAGCAACACCATCATCAACAAGCTTTACTGGTTCGCCCCCTAATGGAAACGTCCGCAGGATCGTGGTCAGGCCCAAGCTCACAAATCCTCCCGAGCTTCATCAAAAGCCTCCATCTGTCGATACGGCCGGTACATGGGTCAAGGCCGTTGAAACAGCCCGTTCGATGGAGTATATGCCCTAGGATTGGACCGTTGGTCAATCTCACCCTCATCCGATTTCTTTCTACTATGCGGACATCACGTTGCTCCTTTCTTTTTTCTTACTCTCGACCACCACGAAGCATGTTCTAGACAATGCTATTCTTTCATGACGCCTCGTCTTGACGAAAGTTGCATCTTTCACGATACCTACTCATCAATGACTCGACTCTGGATGCTATGTTTAGCCGCAAGATTGGCCTGGACCCAAAGCTTGCATCTGCACTGTAAGAAATCAGTTGCCGCCAGAAACCCCAGATCGATAAGGGAGACCCACCTCCAGAGGGGAAAGGGCCGAATGCCTGGCCTCGTGATTGGGCACCCCCAGAGCCAGCAACGGCCTCACTGAAAGGAAGCACTGCCCAGCCCAACCAACGAGGCGAATCTGTAAAATGTCTTGCCTTCTCGTGACCAAGATAACCCGATTCTCACTCTTAATGCTTTCCATTATCTATCCGAGTTGTCCTTTTTCCAATACGAAGACAACTTAACCATTACGAGGTCGTGGCTGTCATCATCATTCCCAAGTGCTGACTCCTGATCAACTCAGCGACCGGGCTCCATAATTCGCCGCCATGCTCTCTTTCGTATCAAAGCCCGACATTATCACTAATGAATGACATTTCCAATGGACATCAACCATGGCAGACAATTTAGCTTAGCCCCCGTGAGCCGCGGCTGTAAAGGCCCCTGCGCTCGCTAGTAGCCGCCCCTACAACTTCGGTTCCTGGCGCCGCTCGCTGGGCCTTATCCGCATGTAACGTTTCCTTGTGCGCTCCATCGAAAGGTTCAGCTATCGCCCGTTGCCGAACGTTGGTTCCAGCGGCCTGGCAGCGGGCAGCCACACTGTTCGGATGGTCCTGTGACGGGTTGCATCAAGCCAGATGCCGTTGCCAACTGTTTTGAGGTTACACTGACCCGGCCATCTCCCAACTCCTCATATCGAATGTCGCACCGTTGAGCGGTCAACTGCCACTGGCCCCAGATTGATCTCCCTCTTGGCTCAAATGGTCACTTCACTTCTCCTGGACAAGTTGCATTCGGTAACCATCGGTTCCATCCAGCGAAACGCAGCAAGGGTAGTTATTGGGAACGGCATGGGGAACCATGTCAGGATTACCATGGACTCGTGACCGAAAAGTCGGAGTATCTGGTTCATTACCGAGGTTTGGTTTCTGGTGATTCTTATCTTTGGTGTTGTTACTTGCCTCTTCTTTCAATGATGGCTATTTGCAACGTCAGAGGAACAATCAGTGTGGTCTGATAGTTCTCCATGTTACACTCTGTGCACGTGACAGGACAAGCCCATGTGGCAAGGTTGTGTCCATGATGGTTGTGGGTATAACAGATTCAGAGAACCATTATGGAAACCGAAGTGTTGGGACAAGGAGACTCGACCAACAGCCCAGAAGAGCCTGTGGTGGTCATGAGAAGCCCTCGATGACTGGGAGGCTACCATCACGAGATCTAACCTAACGTGTAATTGACCCTGAGACTTCTCGGCAGTGTTATCCAAAACTTATGAAATGTCTAATGCTAGCCAAGGTGGATTGGTGATCAAAGCTGTTGGTATCATGCCGAGTACTTAGAATCTGGTACTTTGTCCCCATCGGCGAATAGATCCCTCGGCTTCTCCAAGGCATCACATTGGCTGCGAACCTCGCTAGGATAAGGTTATACGGGTGCGGTGCCTGCGTCGAATCAGTGGCTGAGAACCAAGATTGCATCTTTCCCCGGATTTTACTCGGCGAATTCTATGTAACCGGCAACTGGGCATTGGTTGATCATCCGCTTGTCTTGATCTGTGTACATGTCCAACGGTTTTGTGTCATGTATCATCCTGACAGGATTGGTCTGCTTCTGTTCGCTTCTATCAAGGTGTTTCAATCCTGGTGCCATCAAGGTTTGGCAACAACTCGAGATATTTGTCAGTCATTGCCGAGAAAGGTTTCCGCGGAGTCATCGCCGACTGAGCATGACCAAGCCAATTCACGAATGTCAGAGCTCTTGTCAGGCCAATACCAATATCGCAATTGGTCAATTGGAGAAGTCCAAACTCGATGAATAAACCACAGTGGCAATATTGCAATGCCATTGTCCTTGGATAATACAGTACTAATTCAATTCCCCATGGTCGCGCAGCGGAGAAATTCTCGCCTCGTCCAGGTCACGCCACAGTGCGCAAAAGACTGAGTAATTCTCGACCTCTGATTGGCTCGGGCCACATCGGGCGTGGCTCCCTGACGTACAAGCCTTGCCCTTCGGCTCTCCGGCTGCAAACGCCTTTTAGCACCGAGCAGCCGGCTTTGAAATCCACCTTTGGCCCTCCAATTCCCAACATCCATCTACTGTCAACACCAACCTGAGACGACAGACCTATCTCCATGCCCCGACAATGTTCGCTACTCGATCGGTAGCCAGAGTCGCACTGCGACGCGCTCCCAATGCCGTGAGGTATTTCTCCTCGTCCCGGCCTGTCGCCGTCGCCTACCATTCCTACACACTCCCCTCCCACAACGCTCCGCCTCCGAGAGGCGATGACGTCCCCGAGACCTCGATAGCTCAACCCGATCCTCTTCCTAAAGTCCACGAAACACGCCCTCCTCCTCAACAACCTCAACGACCCCAGCCGCCTCAGCAACCTCAGCCGCAGCACGAGGCACCCTCACAAAATGCTGCCCCCGCCACACAGAAGGCTTCGGCACCAGTTCCGAAGCTCAACGAGAAGGAGGCTCAGAAGCCCAAGGCTGCCCGGCCACGACCAAAGCTACGAGCCCGTAAGGCGGCCATGAAGCTGACACCAGCCGCCGTGGAGCAATTGAGGGAGCTCCTCGACCAGCCCGACCCCAAGCTGATCAAGGTCGGCGTTCGGAACCGAGGTTGCAGCGGTCTAGCTTACCACCTCGAATACGTGGACAAGCCTGGTGCTTTTGATGAGACAGTGGAACAGGACGGCGTCAAGGTTTTGATCGACAGCAAGGCGCTGTTTAGCATCATTGGAAGTGAAATGGACTGGACCGAGGACAAGCTTAACCAGCGATTTGTGTTCCGGAATCCCAACATCAGTAAGTTTTTCTCAACCAGTACTTGAACATGGGTTCTAACAATCGCCATAGAGGAGGAGTGCGGCTGTGGAGAGTCTTTCATGGTTTGAAACATGGCCAGCGTTTTGTCTGGACGGAATAGCAACTGAGGACGGCATTTCCTCACACGAGACGACGTCAACCTATAGACACGAGTCAGCATCCAAGGGAAGCATGTCCGGGATTGTTTGGAAATCACATCAAAGAGCAGGCCACCCTACGAGGGGTAGGACCCTGCAACACTTAAGCCAACAAACAGCACGCGGGGCGGCATTTATGAGTTGTGCCTTGTAACATGAAAAATGGGAGCCGGCGGGGATAGGCATGGGAGCCGAGGGCCTCGAACCGGCATAATCAATGGCGTTGGGTTAGATTGGAGAGACTACCTGCCTCTTGAAGAGCATTTATACCAGCGTACCTTGTGTACGGAATAGAAAGTGGCTATGCCATGGCAACAGCATGGTTCATTTATGAATAAGTGAACGTATCGTATTTGTTCAATCATGCTGATCTGGACCATCTGAGGTTGTTTAAGGTGCTGAATATTGAAGGGGCACCAGCGAGGATAGTTGAGGCTGCATCGAACAACAAGCAGAGAATACGTTAAGTACATTGGTCCATGGACATATAGAGAGTATCTGAAGAGACAAGACGGCAGCAACGATGCAACGAACCGCGAGAATAGCAATCTTGGAGGTAGAAGACGCCCGTTGAGTCGTTGGAGAGTTGAGACATCTATCCACTATTCAAGCGATACTGTGACACCTTTCATGCCTCCTTCTATCTACACGCTTGCTGATGGATTCACTTGGACAGTGTCTCTTCAGGTAACATGCACCAGCCCATATGCATGAGTGAACAGTCACTGCTTCTTTATGGTCGAAGACTTAGGCAATGTTGTGGAAGATGGCAAGATCCCGGCCCCACACGGCCTGAAACCGATTGAGATCGATGAAAAAGGAAACCAACAAAAGAAAACACTAGAGAACATGCATCGTGTAAAACAGAGCATTCCAGGAGCAAAATAATCGTTTGCAAAGGCAAAAGATTAAGTCGACAACGGCAGGATTCGAACCTACGCGTGCGAACACAATGCCTAGATATGCAAGATAGCAGGGCATCGCCTTAACCACTCGGCCACGTTGTCTTGTTATTGAAATGGGCTCACCAGTTTTATATTATCAGCCCGAGAGAAACAGAGTTGTTTGGGCATTCAACACCGAGCCAAACATGATTCCAAAGACAGGAACGGTGCCCCTTTTTACACACTGTCGAGGTAGAATGGTGGCAAACGATGAGAAACTCAAAGCAACAAGGGTCGGGATGCCATGACAAATTTTTGAGATCACATGACTTCGCGATGTGTGTTGCTTTGGATGTTTGGCGTCGTTTACGCCCTTTCGCGTGACGCATCGTTTCTCGTCGCCGTTTATTTAAACAGAAGCATCGCGTCAAGAACAAAATATTGAAACAACGATAATATTTTCTCATAATCAAGATTCGTTTTCTAGTCTGACAACTGGCGACGGTCACTCAACATCTCAAACTCACCTACAGCACGCCTGCGATATATCGCCAAGCCATGGCAGCCAATGCTAAACGACCTCTCGAAGAACCCCTCGAGGAACGCAAGACCAAGACCTCCAAGGTCAAAAAGACATCATCACCTACACCAGCCTCCACAAAGCCCTCCCCCGTCCCAGACTCTATGCGCCCCCAACTCGCCCTCATCACCTCCTCCGACCGCACAGCCTTTGAGAAGCAAGTATGGACGCTGCTCTGCCAGATCCCCAAAGGATCCTTTTCAACCTACGGCCTCATGGCTGCGCACATGGGGTCTTCACCACGGGCTGTGGGCAACGCGTTGAGGCGCAACCCATTCGCACCGGGCGTACCGTGTCACCGGGTCGTGGCGACAGGGGGAGCACTTGGAGGATTCAAGGGGAAGTGGCCAAAGGATGGAGAGGGGATTACTATTGATGAGAAGAAGAAGTTGCTGAGGAGCGAGGGAGTGAGGTTTGACGGGAAGGGAAAGGTTATTGGGACGCCGTTTCAAGGCTTTGTATGATGCTTGTTATTGGAGTTTGGTATTATCTTTGGGGTATCTGGCATGATACGACGAGTTCTGCAGGGTTACCAGGGATTCTAGAATGGTCATGGCAAGGTTCTTGATATGAATTGGATGGTTGATGTTGCATCTTCGAATGATACACAGCAGCACTCAGGAAATAGTCGGTAATAAGAATCATTGGTTAAAAAAGCACAACCCTCGATTATCTGTCATACGAGAGATTCAAAAAAGCACTCTCGGTCTCTTGAAGTCAACTCCCGTGGGCGCTAAACAACGAACGGGTCCCCTGGATGTCTTCGTCCATGTGGGCCAGGGCTCGGTCAACCACGCACCGAGAGAAGCCCTGGTGTAGCCGAATCCCGGAGGTGTTTTACGCAAACTATTCGCTCGTTCACCTTGAGGTTTCAATGTACGTTGTCCAGCGGACTTGTATGACCGACTTCAAGTGCCGCATGTGTGTCACGTCAGTCAATTTTGGGCCTCGGTGGTCTTGTGCCGAGGAGAGCGAAAGGTTGCAAGTTAGCGCTGCCGGTTACTAAAAAGTGGAGGTTGTGTGCGTCCAATCTGCGAGGAGGTGTCCTGTGAGATATCAAAGATCCTGGAGGGTCCCACGCGCACGGCAACTGGATCATTGTCACCGAGGATGACGAGGTCTTGGGAACAGGCTGTTTGGGTGTGATGTGAGCCGAGGCGATAGACGAGGGTGGCAGATGAGATTGTTACAAGTCACCACCAGAAGATGGTATCTTAGAAAACAGCTAGAGAAGTCAAAGAAACGGTCAAAACACCAGTTTACAATCAAAATCATCACCCACGGCTACCACAGGCTTTATCAGGACACTTTTCTGGGCCCTGCACACGGTCGTCACAGGGAAGTCGATTCCCCGGTTAGTGGGCTAGGTACCTCGGTCAATATCTTTTCCGCGTCCCTAGCCCGACAAATCCCGTGCCAGAAAAGGTGGGGCGCACCAAGGGCCTTTCGCCAGCGTTTTTGGGCGGGTGGTCCGTTGGGGGCTTCCAGTTGGCTCCTGACTTGATCCAAGCAGGCTTTTGACTTGACAGCTTGGTCCTCATCATCCGAAAAACCTCTTTTTTTCCCTCTCACGACCTCCATTCTCTCACATCTCTCCTCGCCAATCTCCCCTCTCCTCAGTCACAATGTTCAAGCTCGGCCGTAGTCGTGCTGTGGCTTCGGCCCTCAACGCCTCCAAGGTACGTCTCGATCTCGCATGAGTACTGGCAGACAAGCATGTGGTGGTGTGGTTGCTGACGTCGAATCTACGATAGCTCCAATTTGCTGCTCCCGCCGCTCGATTCCCCGGCGTTCAACAAAGGAGAGCTCTGAGCATTCACGAGTACCTCTCTGCCGACCTCCTGCGACAGGTAAGAGCTTCTTCATCCTGTCCCCCTTTTGCGACCGTCTTCGTTATCGCGAGCCAAACAATGGGGCCACTTCTGGTCGTCCCGCTCATCATGTGCTCTGACCTCACATGCATGCACGCACGAACGAACTGCGGCTAACCACCTATGATGTCAACAGTATGGCGTCGGCGTCCCCAAGGGAGCTGTCGCAAAGACGGCCAAGGAGGCCAAGCAGGTCGCTGAGCAGATTGGCACCGAGGACATGGTCATCAAGGCCCAGGTCCTCGCTGGCGGTCGAGGAAAGGGTACTTTCGACAATGGCCTCAAGGGCGGTGTCCGTGTCATCTACTCTCCCCACGAGGCCGAGATGTTTGCCCAGCAGATGATCGGCTACAACCTCATCACCAAGCAGACGGGTGCTGGCGGCCGTCTCTGCAACTCTGTCTACATCTGCGAGCGCAAGTTTGCTCGTCGCGAGTTCTACCTGGCCATCCTTATGGATCGTCAAAACCAGTGCCCTGTCATTGTGTCCTCTTCCCAGGGTGGAATGGATATTGAGACGGTTGCCAAGGAGAACCCCAGTGCTATCAACACCAACTACATCGATATCAACGTTGGTGTGACTGACGAGATTGCCCGCGAGATCGCTACCAAGCTCGGCTTCAGCGAGCAGTGCATCGAGGAGGCCAAGGACACCATCCAGAAGCTCTACCAGATCTTCAAGGAGAAGGACTCGACCCAGATTGAGATCAACCCTCTGTCCGAGACTTCCGACCACCAGGTTCTCTGCATGGACGCCAAGTTCGGTTTCGACGACAACGCCGATTTCCGACAGAAGGAGGTGTTTGAGTGGCGCGACACCAGCCAGGAGGACCCTGATGAGGTCCGCGCTGCCGAGTCCAACCTCAACTTCATCAAGCTCGATGGTGACATTGGCTGCCTCGTCAACGGTGCCGGTCTTGCCATGGCCACCATGGACATTATCAAGCTGAACGGTGGCCAGCCCGCCAACTTCCTCGACGTTGGTGGTGGTGCCACTCCTGCCGCCATTAAGGAGGCTTTCGAGCTCATCACCAGCGACGCCAAGGTCACTGCCATCTTTGTCAACATCTTTGGTGGTATCGTGCGATGTGATGCCATCGCCACTGGTCTGATCAAGACTGTCGAGAGCTTGAACCTCAAGATCCCCATCATTGCCCGTCTCCAGGGTACCAACGTCGATGCTGCCCACCAGCTCATCAACGACTCTGGTCTCAAGATCTTCTCCATCGATGACCTACAAAGCGCCGCCGAGAAGGCCGTGCAGCTGTCCAAGGTCGTCAAGCTCGGTAAGTTGCCTGTCTGGGATACATGTTTCCAAGTACTAATGCATTCGCAGCTCGCGATATCGATGTCGGCGTCGAGTTCACCCTGGGTATCTAAGCGACACAGTCGCAAACCAGATAGACGGGGCGAGGGTTGAATATGGTGTAATAACGATCTGTGAGGCTAGAGTCCCGAGTGCTGAATCTCCGCAAGACGGGGAGAACAGACTGGAGATTATACGGGAGGGTGTTTCTGTTTTTAATTAGCATGCATCGATCGATCCGCCTTGGAGGTCGCGGCTCGCAAGGCGTATGATTTTGATGCCTTTGAATGGGTCCAACGGTTCAATAGAAGGACGGATCAAAGGATACGGGCGAAGGCCTCGAATAAGATGATTCCGCGGTCGTTTCTTTATGTCCATGTTGCATGTTTGTACTGTCCTGGTCGACACTTGCTGGCCGTCGACTTGTCTTCATGATGCAGAAGTGATGATCAGATCATGCCGGATATAAAGTCTGATGGTGAATTAACGGATGTGCAAGCCATTCTTGGCCATGAAGTTGGGCCAGGGCTGATGAGCCTGTGCGTGGTGCCTGAGCGACAGGGGACGCTTCGGCAGGATGACGAAGAGAAGGATGAAGGAAAAACTCTTAAAGACAAGCTTCTTTACGAGGTATCCACCAGTCGTGTCTGAGAAAAGGTCTGAAAGGAGAAGATTCAGATAAGAGACAGATTATGGCGTGTGTTTCCTCACTTGTCACACAAGATGTGAGATTTCGGGGTCGGAGGGTGATATGAGTGTGACTGTTCGGTCCAGGCTCGGCTATCGACCGTCTCGGGTGGAAGGGGGGAATGGTGCCATGAACCTTTGAAGAGAGGTTCATAGTGGAAACAAGTTTATCGGATTGTTCGTTTTTGCTTCCGCGAGCAGGGGCGAGCCTGGTTGTCATGGATAACAAGGAGATGCCTGTAAGAAAGAAAAAAAAGCGTCTTTTTCTTGTTGCTCGTTGAGAAAAGAGAGGTCAAAGATCCTTGAAGGGGAAGGGATACATGGATGAGGCGTTCACCAGCCACACACCACCACGTTATTGGGCTTGGTGATCTGCCACGCCATTTTCAGCCTCAAAAACTTGATCAACATCCTTACATGTCTTTGAAGCTCGAGATTTTAAAACTCTTTTTTTTTTTTCTATGCGTGAACTTGACGTAATTTACGACTGGAAGTTTCTCATGACTCAGAGATAGGTAGCAACTCGTAAAGAAAAGAATTTTTTCTTTATTCATCACTTTTCAGGCTTTTCTTATCCTCGGTTATTCCTCAGAACCAGGAGTGAAGAAGGCCCCACGGCGGCGGTCTTCCCGCGCGCCTCCGCGGGTCCCCTTGATTCTGTGTCCCTTCAAGGCAATCAATTGGATCGCACCCGAATCTCCTGACGTCTTTAATCTCTCTGCTTCCATATCGTCTCGGCCGGGCAGACCCGGTCTAACCAATAACCGCGAGCCCAGTGGATGCCGTTCGTGTAATGGGATAGGACGGCCGGGAATTGCAGCAGGGACAGACATTTCCAGGTCCACTGTTTTTGGCCGTAAGCGACTGTGACGGAAGAGCCGCATGGGGGTGTATGTTTGCGAATACCGATCAAAGGCCGATGGATGGGCAAGGGGGTTGGTTTAATCTTAGATCTAGGTGGATGCAGGGACGGGAGAGATGTGTTGTTGGGTTGAGATGGTGAGAGTTGATGATATCACGATGTCAATGTCAAGATGAACTGGCTAAGAAGAAGTGTTTTAGAATGAGTGGAAAGGAAAAGAAAACAAGACAAATACATATGTATCTTTACAAGTAATTAAAAGACCACTGATGATCTTATTTAATGTTCAAGTTCATTTAGTTGTCGAGATAGCTTCAGTACTGATCTACAACTCCAACTACTCTCCAATACATTTCGAACTAGTAAATCATAATTGGCGGAAATGGTAGTTTACAACGGAAATAAGCCATTCATTCGCTGTCCTGGTCACTCGCATCTCTCTCCCCCCGTGACTTACCTCAACTTCCCATACAACATCTGATACCCCAATCACAAGACCAAAGCCACAAAATCCTCAACAACCTATAAGCTTACTCTGTATAATTCTTCGCTTGCCGCGCCTACTGCCGTCGTCTCATTTCTCATTACTTTCCTCCAATCCCAGCAAGTCTTGGCTCTTTCTCCAGACACATGGTCTGGACACCGGGAGGGTTAAAACGCGGGGAAATGGAGATTTTCCCTTGTGAGGGGAAAAAAAACGGACCATTCATGGTGCGCTGAGAGTCTTGGCTCTGGGGAAAAGGAAGCGGTCGAGCTGCTGCTACGCACTTTTGGGGTATCCTATGGGTGACATATAAAACGTACTTGAGGACGCGGTAAAAACTGAGGGCATCGCCATGTCGAGAAGGACTCGCACGAAAAGAGTCCCACATTTGAGATCCGGCCGCCGGACGTGTCTCGGTGTTTGGGCTCGCTCTCCCCCTTGACGGGAGTTTCGCCTCTCACCTTCACACCCCTGCTCCACCCGGGATCACATCTCCACTGAACACACCCTTCACCTGTGAGAAGAGATCAAAATGTGTTCTCGGCTTGTTCCCGGGTCCCCACTGTTGCCGAAACGCACAGGCACCTTGCTGAGAAGGGGAGGGACGTGTTGGATGACCTCGGATGAAAGAGGAAGGGCATAAATACCCTGGGGAGTCCTCGAGGGTGAGGAGTCTCTCTGTTCTGAGCAGTTCAGTTTACATCAAGACATCTACACACATCAGTCTACACATCAGTCTACACATCAAATCGAGTACACATTCACATCTCGACTATCACCATCACCAAACAACCACCACCACTACCAACATCAACTCCACCACAAACACCTTCAACATGCCTTCTGCCGCACGAAACTGGTTCGCCCGCCACTGTGCTCCTCCTCCTCCCCTTACAAACACTCCCGTCTGCCCTTGCACCACCTGCTTCAACGGCGGCTCCCACAACAACAACTCGGCCTCCTTCTCCGTCACCACATCCACCGAGCGGAGACGTGCCGACTCTGAAACTTCCTCCATCTCAAGCGGCACCACAGTCACCACCGTGTCACATATCGAGACCACCAAGCAATAAACAACTACAACTACAACAACACGGGGGTTTATCGAAACTTGAGCAAAGAGCTATCAGCGCAAAATACAGCACCGAGCGTGGCGTTTTTGAAGGGAAAACAACAGCAAAGTTTATTGAGAGCGTCTTTTCTTTTTTGTGTGCTCTGGGTTTTTGGATACAATAATGATTCCTCTGACTTGACTTGGTCCTGAGACCAAAGTCGGGGAGTAATAATACACATGCAATTATTCCACTTGTTCCATCTCCTCTATGCTTGTACTTGATTCCAACTCGTTAATAACTCCTTGGCCGCTGACAGATCTATTCCTGTCACCGCTTCTATCTGTTCCGCCTCTTCGAATGCCGTCTTACCATTAGAGCTCTTACAGTTTACATCCACTCCGTGCTCGAGGAGTATCCTCATAACTCCAATGTATCCCCTCGAAGCCGCTTCATGAAGTGCTGGGGATTGTTTTCCTCGCAGCTGGATGTGGTCTGCCGAATCCTTCTCATGGTCTGCTCCTCGTTCCAACAGACGCCGCACAACATCCTCATGGTTCCCCCTCGCCGCCCACCGGAGCGCCCCCGAGTTCGCAGTCTCGGCTCCATAGTCGAGCAACATGTCAACCACCTCTGTCCCCGGATAACTCTTCTGATACCATCCAGCAACCCATCCGAGAGGGGGGAGATAGGCGCAGTCTGGATCTTGATTGGGGTCGGCGCCGGCCTCGAGCAGGAACCTGATAAACTCGGGTCGCTGACGACTCCGACACGCGGCGATAAGTGCCGAACCCTGACGGTCGTACTGCATCAGCAAGATATCAGGGTCCACCCGGAGGAAGGCCGATACGAGCGGCATGGAGCCCGAGTAGATGGCGGCCCGGATAGGTTCCTCGGCGACTTTGCCGGGCGGATACTCGGCGACTTTGCCAGGCGGATACTCGGCGAGCAGATACTCAACGATCGAGATCTCTTCAGCCCATGAGGCGGATGCTAATAAGTATTGAATGGTTTCTTCAGAAGGAGGTGATTCTTCCTCGGCAGCTAGGAAGCGTCGGAGCCGTTCAACATCACCGGATGCAGCGACTGACGCCAGAGTCGCCGCGGCCGGCTCAACCTCGAGGGAGAGATAATGCCGATAAGGGCCTTGACGCATGCCCCGTGTTATGAACATGATTTCTTGAAAAGCTTAGCCTTGGGCGTGTTGATCGAGAAGTTTGATGAATTGATTTGCCTTGGGTGAGCCGAGGTCGCTCAAGTCGGAAAGGTAAAGATGTGTTCCGACCGATCCAGGTAGGCTGCTAAATTGTGGCCTGTTGTGTCACCAGCCTAATTTGACATTCGACAGGCTTCTAAATCGTTTCTACTCTTTGTGAGTGAGCGCTGGCAGGAACTGTTTTCATCACGACAGTGACTCGTGTTGGTGAGGTGGTAGACCCCTCTTACTCTATTCGTACCCCAAGAATCGATGGCGTGCTTTGATAGAGGGGCCGACAGTGCCGAGGGCTGAAGGTCTCACCATATTACATATTCCCTCCGATGGCCTTGCCAGTTCAGATATTTCAAGTTTTCAAGAAAGTCTGGAAGCAAAACTTAGACACCCTTTTCTCTCGAGGTTCCATTCGGATTTGGATTCTCATGCTCTGTTTAAACAGGACAAAGTTTCGAGAATAGCCAACGCCAGTGAGTTTCAACTCCGCCTCATAGGGCTACCCATCTTGATCAACACGTTATACCTGCAACCCATAAGGACCCGACTACCCCAGAAACCTTGTTTCTCCAGAGTTGATCCTAACCTGAACGAATTCACTCACCGGCCGTAGAACCGGGACACCTCCGGGGAAAGAGTGGAGCCCTCCCGGCGCCGAACAAGCGTCCGTCTCCCAATCTAAGAAAGCAACGAATGGATAGAGTCTCTATCGTACGATAAAAAGACATTTTAATTATCACGGGTTTGTTCAAACTTGGACCCTTTTTGCATTGCATGACCCATCTACTCGTGCATAAAATAAGCCACTATATCTGCCGCTGTTCACTTTCGTCATTAAGTAATCCCCCGGCTTTTGACGTCACCTCATCCCACGTCCATTTAGCCTGCAATACGCACCCTCTCTCGAGACATGGGCGTCACATCAGCGGCTTTGCAACATTGATAGATTCGCAGAAACAGGTTCTTTTACTGCATTGTCTTTGTCTCGTTCACCATGCCTTATACCAAGGTTGACCCCGCTATCATTGAGGCGCTCGGGCTGGACCCCGCCTGTTCGTCCATCGCTTCTCATGGCGGATCAGGCTTTGCGTCGACTTTCAAGATATCGACCACGGTTGACGGGAAGCCTGTCAACTACTTTGTAAAGACTGGTCCTGGAAAGGAGGCCGAAGTCATGTTTCGAGGTATATATTCTATTCAACTACTCTCACAGTCATATCCTCTAACACTCACAGGTGAACACGCCTCCCTCAACGCCATCGCAGATACAGTCCCCAACTTCTGTCCTCGTTCTCACGCCCATGGAGCCCTAGCCAACCGCGAGGGACACTTCTTCCTCGTGACCGACTTCCTAGACCTTGGATCTTCAGCCCCTGGTGGCACGGGCAGGACCTTTGCTGCAAAGCTCGCCGAGCTACATACGACACCCGCACCTAAACCAGAAGGCCACGATAAGCCCATGTTTGGCTTTCACGTCCCGACATGCTGCGGATCCACGGAGCAGGACAATTCGTGGAAGGAGTCGTGGGCTGACTTTTACGCCGAGAACCGTCTCAGACACATCAAGCGCGAGGCGGTTCGCAATCATGGCCCAGACCCAGAATTCGAAAGGCTCATTGAAAAGGTTGCCTCCAATGTTGTCCCGCGGTTGATCGGAGACGACAGAGTCAAGAACATCAAGCCGGTCGTTATTCATGGCGACTTGTGGAACGGTAACTATTCGAGAGGGCAGATTGCCGGCAAGGGTGGCTGCGAAGAGGTTGTATACGACCCTGCGGTTGTCTATGGCCACTCCGAGTATGAGCTCGGCATTATGATCATGTTTGGAGGCTTCACCCCTCACTTTTGGCGTGAGTATCGGCGGCTTGTTCCCCCAGCTGAGCCTGTGGAGGAGTGGGAGGATCGACTGAGGCTATACGAACTGTAAGCAGCGCCCCTTTGACATCTGCATATATAGGATACTGACATACCCCAGATATCATCATCTCAACCACTATGCCATGTTTGGAGGTGGTTATCGATCAGGAGCCACGTCCATGATGAAGGGTCTGATCCACAAGTTCGGATCGGGAGAGCAAAGCAGCAAGAAGGACTAATGACAATCATGTCGAATTTGATGGATTTAAATGCAAAATGCCTCTCAACGCCTCAAAGTGATCGCTTGTATAGACCCATCTCTAAGTGTGTTAACCAAAAAAGAACTCGCCAAAAATGCAACACTCGGTGATGATCGTCTCGCTCACGCAGCTAGCATGGCTGGTTGCTTTCTCCTTTCGGCCTGCGCCTCTTGCTCTTGTCTCTGTTCTGCCACGGGCGGTTGTGCGATGGGGACTGAGGGCAATTCTTGCGCGACTTCGGCTTCGAGGGCGAGTAATTCCTCTTCCACTTCTTCCTCGTCCTGGTTCGAGATGCGGCCTCCGAGCATGTCGCTAACTTCCTAAAGGGGCGTAAGTAAAGATCCATTGGTAAAGGGACTCCTAGGATGCTCACCTGCTGATACGCGATTGCATCCGCCGTCTCTCCCATCAACTTCTCCACATGCTCTATACCGCCCATCTCAGCATGAATCTCCTGCAGCACCTTTGTTCCCTGCTGCAGTCCGAAAAAGACATCCTTTTGTATAAGCGCAAACTCGACGTCGGTCGTCAACTTCTCGAGCTGCGCTAGTTGCGCGTCCGTCTTGGCGAGCAGCGACTCCTGGTACTTCTTGCGCCGCAGCGCCAGCAGAGCCCTCTTCTTGTCGCCCTTTGCCAGCATCTGCCTAGCAATCTCGGTCTCCTTGTCGGTGAGCACGCTGATACGCCGTTGGTACTGGTGTAGCTTGTCTCGCTGGTTCTTCATGTCCAGGATCGCTCTAGCGGAGGGGGGGAGGATGTCAGTCACGAGCGCAATCGGAGAGGGGGATGGCGGAATGGTTTGGAAGAGGATAAGAAGCTTACTTGTCCTGGGCTGTTACTTTACTCGCGTTGCCTCCCATGGTGAGTATCACAGCTTCTAGAATTGCCGTGGAATGGCCTGGAGAGGGATTGTTGTCGTGAAATTGCGCAAGATTAGGTCTGCGAGAGTCGGCTCGGCGATTGTCACGAGGGACGAGGGAGACCATCGTCATCGGGCGCAGAAGGGTTCCACAGCTTTATCGATAAGCAGGGCCCCTCCAACGCTTGAGATAAGACATGTATAAAATATTCATAACTTTTTGACAATTATCATAATCATGAGCATTCCTTAGGCAAGTCTTTTTTATTAGATAGATATATAATAAGGGTTATATAAAGACAATCAAATGAGAAGAAGATGATAATTTTAAGTAATGTAAAATTAATAGAGGTCTCTTAAATTCTTTATTAGGCTTTTGTCATATGAGATACGTCCGTCCTACAACACGATTCCTTCGTACTTAAACAAGCCATGATCAGAAATCTCTGTTCAACTTAGGTATCTAATGTGTAACGGCTTCCGCTCTCCTCTCTCATACTCACCGATTTTCATCTTTCAATATCACCGAGGTGCTGGTAAGAAGCTGCACAAGTTCCGTCTGCCTTACGTAAGAATCTTCCGGCCCTCCACCGCAACCACTGCACAATCTTATCGATCGGACCCATCTCAGAATTTCTCTTCAGCGTAACATCTCCAAATCGCATACCGTCATGACGCTGGGCGCCAAACGGCCCCGGGTCAACCTCCGGCAGGGCCTCGACCGCGATGTCTACCAGATTCTCAAAAAGCTTGAAGACGCCAACGACGGAAAGCCCTTCAAGAGCATCTCGGCCGTCTACGACGCCATCAAACGGTCCAATTCGAGCCTGAGCCGACAGAAGAAGCGTCCTCTTGAGGACTCGATCGAACGAGTGCTGCAATTTCGTAAGGAGGAATTGGGCGATTCGAGCGATTCGGAGGCCGCTCTCGAGGAACCAGCGAAACCTGAAGACGACCGATTCTTGCTCAATCGCCAGATGACGAAGCATTGGCATACGGCCCAGAGCCCGTCTGGCGGTCAGAATTCGACGCCGCAGACCGAGGCCCCGCGCGCCGTCAAGAAGCGACGACTGCAGGAAGACGGCCAAGATCAAGCAGCGAACGGTGCGACAACACCAAAGGGCGCCCTGACGGATACAGATGCGCCGGCCTTGGAAAAGGCAGACAAGGACAAGGACAAGACAAAGAAGGCATCAAAGTCGAGCCGCTTCAGAGTCGAACATCCTTCGGATCCACTGCTTCTCGGCGGTGTGGGCGATATCTATTCAGACCTAATGCGCATCACCGAGCCCGCGCTCAAATGGCCCGAGTTATACGCGACCAAGAGTTGGCGAAAAGTTCCGGGAATTCTATTGTCAGGCCCACCAGGCATTGGCAAGAAGTCATTGGTCAAGTCTCTTGCGGCCAAGCTGGAGGTCCCAATTGTCTCTCTCGGGGGCTGCTTTGAGGACCCTGAACGCATGGAAAGGAGCTTGAACGACGCGATTGATGAAGCAATGAGGCTTGCCCCTTGCATTGTCCTCATCGAGCAACTCGATTGGTACATGTCGAAACCAGGAGGAAGCGGGCACAGCGAGAGTCACCGTCGGACCGTTACACAGTTTATGCGACAGATGCAACGGCTAAAGGCAGATCAAGAGAAGGATGGACACGTCCTGGCCATGGCGACGACTTCGAGGATCACGGATGTCGACCCTGCCGTGTTGAAGGAGGGTTTGTTTGAGCGCACAATTCAGATGAGGATACCCGACCTCGAGGCTCGACAGGATATCTTCAAACACATCACACGTGGCATGCAGCTCGCTGAGGATGTCGACTTTCAGGCACTGGCCAAGATGACACACGGCTTCGTTGGCGCGGATATTGTGGTTGTCACGACGCTGGCTCAAGATGCTACGATAGAGCGAATCAGGCACATGGACGAGTATCGAACCTGCTTTCTCAGCCTCGATGAACCTATTATCGACCCATCAGCAGACCTTATGGAACTCGCCGATCAAGCACCTCGCCCCCCTTTTCCAGAACCCCCTGAGACCCCAGTAACTCTGGAGGACTTCAAAACGGCCATCAAGGGCTTTACACCTTCACTCCGCAAGGAAGGCTTCACAGTCATCCCCAGTGTCACATGGGACCAGGTCGGTGCCCTCGAGCAGGTCCGCAACCAGCTCGACATGTCCATCATTGGGCCCATCAAGAACCCAGAACTCTATCTTGGCGCCGGTATCAACCGTCCAGCTGGGTGTCTCCTCTGGGGTCCTCCCGGCTGTGGCAAGACCCTTGTTGCTCAGGCCGTCGCCAACGAAGCGCAAGCCAGCTTCATCCTCATCAACGGTCCTGAGCTACTCAACAAGTACGTGGGCGAGTCAGAGCGTGCTGTGCGTGAGCTGTTCAACCGTGCACGCTCTTCCACGCCCTGTATCCTCTTCTTTGACGAGATGGATTCACTTGTGCCGAGGCGTGATAACTCTTCCACGGAAGCTGGTGCCCGAGTTGTCAATGCACTGCTCACAGAGCTTGATGGCGCTCGTGATCGTGCTGGCGTGTACGTCATCGGCACAACCAACCGTCCGGATATGATAGATCCGGCGATGCTTCGACCTGGTCGTCTCAGCGTTCAGCTCTTCCTGGATCTACCAACAACAGACGAACGAGTCGACATCCTACACGCCATCTACCGCACAAATCATCCATCAGCCACGCCGGCCGAACTCAACCGCCTCGAGCCCGTCGCACGTGACAAGCGGTGTGACGACTTTAGCGGTGCTGATCTAGATGGGTTGCACATCCGGGCTGCCGAGAACACCGTGAAGCGTGTGTTGAAGGGCGAGAAGAAGAAGCCAGAGATTGACGAGCAGGACTGGGAGTATGCCCTGACGACGACACGCCGCAGTGTGCGCAACCCAGAGTCGTACAGGAAACTGGAAGCCAAGATGCGGGAGTCTAACTGATACCATACATATAAAAGAGACTCTATAGATCTTTTGAAGCATTTAATGATATATTCTGATGATAATTGTTTATATTGTGATGAAGATCCCATATTATGATATCTATTATTTCTCTTATGGCGATACTTATTTCGTATTATAACAATAATTAGCCAGCTATTGCAGTTGATTCATGATGCGAACCATTGTCGATCATCCTCTGTTTCTTTTCCAAAGTCTCAGCCACCTCGTGGCTCGACCTCCAAAGTCCAATCAGCTACCCTCTTCCTCCTCCTTAGTCAGGGGCAAGAAAAATGCCCGATGACATGGTTCCCTCCCGATCCGCCGCAAATCTCTTGCCGCATTCGCCGCACCCGGAGCAACGGAAATAGCTCGGCGAAGCTAAACCAAGAAAAAAAAAGTTGGTTTGCCCTCATGATCGGGAAATCTTGGTCAACAAGTTTACAAGCGCAAAACCGCTCACCTACCGGCTATCGGTGGCTCATGACTTATGAGTGTGACTTGTCATCGAAAATGACATGATTTAGATTGGTCGGCGATAAATTGGAATGGATCAGGGAGGTCGGGAGAACAAGATCGGCGACCACCCTTTTTTTGCGGTTGTCATGGGTGCTACCAGGAATGACGTTGAGGTCATACACAACGAACTGCATAAGATCAAGGCATTGCGTTGAGATCTATGAATCGATTCTTTTTTCTTCATCAATCACTAAAAGGCTCTGGGTATGAAAAGGGCAGATTTCCTTTTTTTAATCGTAGCCCCCTTAACCAACGCCTGGCTTTTCTTCTTCTTCTCTGTCTCGGGAGGACGAAGAAAACGCATAAAGAGGAGATGGGAATAGGTACAAGCACCACTGTCTTTCTAAGTGCTGTATGGTCTATAAGTACAATCGCCCCCTGGCGCGATCCCTCGTCTATCAAAAAAGTCGTAACATTACACGCGATGTCTTTTGGTCGCTTAAGCACAAGAGTCCTTGAGGTAGCTGTTGAGACAAGGGTTAGCCATGGATGTTCATGTGAAAGGTCTGAACACGCGACGTCGGAGACGCATGCGTTGAAAAGAGTCAAAACTTACGCAATGAGGTCGTTTCGGTCCTTGGCCTTCTTCAGGCCACCGAAGGCCATCTTGGTGCCGGGGATGTACTTCTTGGGGTTCTCGAGGTAGTCGAAGAGGGTCTGGTCGTTCCACTCGACACCCTTCTGCTTGTTGGCGTCGGTGTAGGCGTAGCCCTCGACGGTACCACTCTTGCGGCCGAAGAGGCCGTGCAGGGCGGGGCCGATCTTGTTGCCGCCGTCCTTCTCAACGGTGTGGCACTGAGCACATCGGGTCTTGAACAGGTTGGCACCCTTCTTGACGTCGCCTGAGGGAATGTCGAGTCAGTATGTGAGTGAAAAATGCGGGATCCGGTGCGGTGCCGGGTGTGAGCGCTGCTGAGAGGGATTGAGTCTGAGGGACGGCGAGGGTGAGATTGCGATGCTGTTGAATGGCGTCGCACAGGCTGTTGGTGAGCCATTGTCGAGAGAATCTTGGTCAGGAGGGAGAGCCTTGTCTGGGTAAAATGACGCAGGCTGAAAGAGACCAGCTCGCGTGCCCGCCGTCAGCGGTCGCCGCAGAATCCTCAAAGGACCCGAAACTTCGAATTGAAGCCGTGGAATCCTCTGCGCTGAAGCTCCTCTGTCTCGCGATCCTCAATTGACCTCCCAGCGACGCTCGCGGTCCCGGCGCAAACAAAGGGTGAAGGCTGCCGCTGCATAGAAAAAAGAGCACTTACCGCCAGCCATTGTGAATGTTAGGTATGAATTAACGGGGTAAGGATGAAGACAAGGTGAGGCTCGAGCCAAGGGTCAAGAAATGGATCTTGAAGATGTGGTTGGTAATGGAGAGAGGGAGAGAGGATGAAGAGGAAGGAGGAGGGAAGGAAGAAAAAAAAAAAGGGAAAGAGGCAAAACAAATCTTTATGACAGCATGACAGCCCGCCAAAAAGGCCGCCCGCCGCCCCGGTGTGTGCCTGCCTTGGCCATCTGCCCGGGAAGTTTGCTCACTTTTTCGCCAACGGCCGTCCGGCAGCCACCTGTGGCTGGGGTATGTCTAACCAATCAGAACGCGAGAATTACGCAGACTGAGAATGTGGCTCCGGGTGAAGTCGGATCATGAGGGCGGGTCCGCGCGGCGGTCAGGTTTTTCCGGGGTAGCAAGTACCTGATGTCAGAACCCTTGACCCTTTGTGGTTTAGACCGAGTAAACGGAGGGGAGCAAACAGCGGAGTGGGCCCCCCGCTTCCCGGGTCCGAGTCAGTGCTAGGTTGATTTTTTTTAACCCTTCAGCGGACTTCGGAAAAAAGATTCTTCTGAATCGAAAGTGAGGGCATCGCCAAAAACAAAACAAACCTCAACCCACCAACCTCGGCCTTGAAACGCCCGTCTGGTGGCACACGGAGGAGGCCCAGGCTCAACACAAGCTTCTCTCTTCCCAAGCAGAGGCATTCTTAACAATGGCAACCCGTGCCATAATCCCCCGCTTCCTGCTCCCCCTCCAGGGACCCCTTTGGCGCGGCATCAGCATCCCGCTCTCCCAGAACAGCATCCGAATCCGTTTCGCCAGCTCCTCGACAGAAAAGCCCATTGTCCTCGAGAAGCCCGCACGCTTCAACCCGCCTTCCCATGGATCCCGAGCAAAGAGGAACCATGTTCCCAAGCACTACGGACCCGACCTCACCGCCGCCGAGATCGCCGCGCAAAACACCAAGAACTACCCAGGCATGATGGCTCCCGAGGGAACCTGGGCGCACTTCTTTTGGCACAGCAGACTTCTGCACACTTTCATCACCATGGTGAGTTAAGCTCACAACTCAATTGCTCCCAATGGGCAGCAACGAGCAAATCACACCACCGATGCTAACCCCTCACAGGGCACCCTCTTCGCCCTCGGCGTCTTCACCTTCTTCATGAACTACGCCTACAACTCGCCCTACAAGGACATCGTGCCCCCCATCTCGGACCTCTGGACGCACCCGATCCACTTCTTCGTCGGCTGGAAGAACGTCATCCTGCTGCACGAACAGGACAAGGCCGAGAAGGCCGTCGAGCACCGAACCCGCCACCTCGACGACGTCGCCAAGCGTCGCTACTTTATGAAGATGCACGGCATCGAGACCAAGGACCCCGTGTCCATCGTGTTCGGCAAGGGAGAGGGAAAGTCCGAGGAAGAGCTCGAGGCCGCCGCCATGGGACGGGAGCCCCCGCAGAAGACCGAGGAGGAGAAGAAGCCAGAGGAGGCCAAAAAGAAGTGGCTTGGTATCTTTTGAAATGTATAAAAATGGCAACCAAAAACTCAAATCTGCCTGTAAAATAGCTGTAGCATAATGAGCCCACGCCTTCCAAGTCGCAGATTGTATGATTACATCGGATATCTAGCCTTTTACATCTTGCAGTATTCTATGCCGCAGTGATCAAATCACAGATGTTTCGTCATGTCAACTCAACTCCCTCGAGACCATCCAACACATCATCCGCAACACCACCCTTCTCCAACACAGCCTGTATTATGCCATCCATGACACCAAACTTGGTTCCTCCCAAAGGCGCCTTCCACACTCCCTCGGTGCTCTGTGCATCACCCGCCTGCTTCGTTCCATTGGTATTCGTAGTATGTGGCACACCGGGTGGTGTGAGTCTCGAAGGCGGGTCAACAGTCCGGATAGACAGCAACCTAAGCTGGCGGCCCGTAGAATCGACTTCCATATCGCCCTCCGTCTTGACGCGACGCACCTCAGCCACAGAAACCGCAAGCGCCGTCTCCGCGACAGCAAGCTCCTCCTTGGCTGGGTCGAAAATGGTGTTGTCGCCGACTGCGACGACGAGTAGAGTAATCGGGGGTCGCGATCCAGCTGCGCGAGCACCCTCGCGCGGGTACAGGAAAGTTGAAGCCTCCCAATCGTCGTCAAACATGGGGTCTTCGTCACCCTCGGACTTGAGGCGCGGGAGGCGCGTAGCCAGGAGGGCGAGGTGGGTTGTGAGTGAGAGAAGGGGGAGAGGGTATGACAGAGGAGGTGATATTAGCAGAACCTGTATATAGTCAGTATCAGTCTTGTCGCGAAAAGAGGGCCTCCGTAGATGCCACACATACATCGAGGTATAGCCTCCAGTGAAACCGCCTGTTGATCCTCAACTTCTTGGCAAACTCCTTGTCGGCCAAGAGCGCCTCCCTCAACATCTCAGCCAAAAACACCGTCGAGGCATCATCATCCCTCTGTCCGGGGATCTCCACCGCCAGCTCGAGCCAGTCGCCCCTCGTTCTATCCTCTTCGCCCTGGTCCTCCTCTCCGCCAGCCGTCTTTTCAATCTCTGCCTTGACTCCCACGATGGCCTCGGTGCCGTCGGCAAAGTGAACTCGCGCGCTACCGTTTGTGCCAGGGAGAACTCCAGTCTCGGCTGTCAGGGGACGAAACTGCGTGGGCGTGCGGCCATCGGGTCGGATGGGGGGTCGGAGTGAGAGGGTGCGGTGGAGGTAGGCGAGCTCAGCAGGCGAGAAGAGGCTTTGCTGCGTCGCCATTGTGATGATGGCGGGCGCTCAGCAGCAGATATTACCGAGGTGTTCTTCTCAAGCTTGCGAGATGTAGCAATGTTAGTTCTCTATCGGGCGCGACGCGGAAATGCTGTGTCGCAAACTGGGTCTCAATCACTCGATGATTTTTGATGTTTGGAAAAGGTTGGTCCTTCACCGAGGTGAGTGATAAGATAAAGAAAAAAGCTAGGTGTGGTGGGTGGGTTGCAGATTGCGGGGTGCTTGATGGAGCCTCTGACCTTGATCCATTACACAGGCACTCAACTCAGTTCAACTTACAACTCACAACTTGCAATCATTTACAAGGCATTTCAGCGTAATACTTATCCTTATTGCTTCATGTTTCATCATCATCATCATAATCATCATCAATTCTCTATATGTTCACACAAGTCCCCCTCGTCCTGTAGAATCCTATCCTCCTCGTGGCGTGAAATCCAAACAAATTCGGTCTATCAGATCTGGCCCAATGGCTGCAACAAGCTCTGCAACTCCAGCCTTCAGTCCTGGATAATCCTCCACGCCCCGTTTATCCCAAATAACAAGATTTGATGTCTTGTACAACGGTCCATCAGGCTTGATCTTCAACGCGATGTTGTCCAGATCCCAGTCGGCCACCGAAGAGAGAGGAGGAATACCTGGCATGTTGGTTTTAAAAAGCCAGTCGTCTTCATCATCTTCAGATTTCGAGTCCTCTGATTCGGCATCGGACTTGTTGCTCATCTCCACATCCTCATCAGTGCTCGATGGACCACCACCATTGCCATTAGACTCCCTCTGCTTCTCCAGGGACAGGCTGACAAACGGCTTCTTGTCCAAGAGGTCCAACATCTTTCGATCCAGAGGATCCCAGGTAAGTGAGTTCGGGTCAAGAATAAACTGCGGTGAATAGTCAATCTTGTACCGCATCTTGGGGCAGCTGTGAATGTAAAAGCCTGGGTACCACCATCCATAACCCTCCTCGATGGACAGAGCAATCTCGTAGAGCGCACCGAGTTTGCCCGGCGCCCACTTGTGAATGCTCTCGTGGTAGAGGAAGTAGACTGAGCTTACACACTCGGGCAAGAGATCAAGCACACCGATCGCCACGAGCTTGCCGTCCAACCTGTAGCACTGATGATAAGACCCCAGGCGGCGCTCTTTGCCATTCGAATCCACCATCGTCTCTCGTCTTAGGGGTGAGCTGCACAAGAAGCGTTTGAACCCGCCTGTGGTTATTTTGCTCGGCCCCTCCTTGTGCACCACTCTCTGGTAGTTCTCGTAGACCTCAAACTTTTCTTCCGTGAAATCATCTGTCTCCAGAGTCACGACAAGCTTGTGTGCAGCCTCAGGGGGTTTGAGCAGCTGAGCATCCTCGGCTTCGTGAACCCGCTCGGTGAGGTCAAAGTGATTATCTCGCTTCTTTGCCTGGTCACGCGACTTTGGGTGAAGACGAGCAACCTCTTTCGTATAGGTCTCACCCATGACGTACCTGTTGAAGCGGTTGATGGTCTGTCGCTGGTCCCTGGATGGCTTGAACTGACTAGAGTCGAGGCGGATGGTGTAGTGAGGACAACATGATCGACGCTGATCAGGTCGATACATGAGCGTACCAGAACGCCTCCAGCACCTACCAAGAAGCGTCTGGTAGAACCCGGGGCTCATTGATGATGCAGAGGCGTAGTAAGAGTAGCCTACCATCCCACGTACTAGTTAGCCTCGCCTGTCACTCGGTGCCTGGTGTGGAAGGAGTATGACAAAGAGTGGAAGGGAATATTGACTTGGCACGTGTAGAGTCTCTCCCCCATGATACGACTATGCGGGAACTAGAGTCTCGTGCCGTCAGTGGAGCAGGTGTTGAGGCGTTCGGGGAAGCAGGAAACGGTGAGGTGCAGGGGCTGGGTTCACGTTTTGACTGACTGTTGCCACGCTTTCCACAGTAGCCGCATCTTGATGACTTGGAGTAGGCTAATCGTCGGTCAGCATTCGGTCAAGAAGGAGGTACGAATGACAATTGCGTGGGGGATGAGTGGTAGAAACTGAGACTTTGTGAGGTGTCAAGTGTAGAACACCGAGCGTGGGGGCCAAGAAAGACATGAGATGCATGTAAAAGGCAGAAATCGTCACGGGGAAAGGTACAGCCAGATTATAGACAGGCATACGATGGGTGTGAATGGAAATGGCCTCGGAGTATTAGCCATGTACAAGACTCCTGGCCCTTGAACAGACCCGCGACAGCCCGACCCGAGAAAGGTTCCGATATCCGACTGTCGACCTGAAGTCTTGTCCATGGTAGTCAGAGGATCACGGCATAGCATTCAGTTGTGTCATGACATTGACAGACTGCCCAGGCAGAGGCTCGGGGCGTATCATGCGCGAGTATGCGGGTGATGCAACAGCTGGAGAAGGCACTGGTGCCAACAATAGTCTTGTCACACGTTCCAGCAAAAGATGATGACCGTACGAATACGGATGCTGGGATTGGCGAGCAAACAAGCCGGCAGACCCATGGCTACATGAAAGGCAGCGGCAGGAGCATCAACAACTTGTTGAGAGTAATTGTGGGCGGGTGTGCACAAGCTGAAGAGCCATTGACGTTGATGTTGGCAGCCCGGATATTGGCCCGCAAGCATTGAGATTGGATCGCGGAAACTGTGGGACGTGGGATCCAATTCCTTCTGGTCGACAGACAACCAAGGCCGAGGCAAGTCGAAGCCGTAGCCAGCCTAAATTGGGCATGGAAATTGAAGTGGATGTGCTGTAAGTGTGCAAGCAAGTGAAGTGGAAATGGAGCAACGTGAGCGACTTGGCCCGGACGGGGAAGACGGGGGCGCCACGGGGAACGGCCGCGGCGGAGCTCAAGCGCAGGCGCCGGCAACCAACGACAAGCCGGCATTGCACCACGCGCGCAAACGGTTGGAGCAGAACAAGGGAATAAGCACTCACCAATTGGCGAGATATACTCGTACCGCAACGACGCATCTTCAGGGATGCGCATGCCACTGGGTTCCATCGTGGGCCTCGAGGCAGCACCGGCAGCACCACTGGTCACTGGAGCCGCGTCGCTGAAAAAGCACCCAGCCAGGAAGAGATGCTCTGGCGATGGATTGCCCGAGACGGAACCACCTGGAGCCGTCCGTCGACCGAAGAGGGGCGCCGGGTCTATGTATGTGCTGTAGCTGTAGGTATGGATCTCACGGACCACGACGAGTTGGAGATGAGGACGTCACCCACGAGGGAGGCTACCCAGGACGGGCAAGTCGGTGCGTGAGGTACCGCCTGTGTCCGGCGGGATGGCTCGCGGGTGGAGGGGCGGATTCCCGGGCGAGCCTTGCTTGGACGGATGGAGGGGGCGTGTGAGTTTGTGCTTGTTGAGCAAAGAAGCGATCGCGTGCCCGCCAATTCCCCTCTTGAAACAAGGGGAAACAGTGTGTGCGTGAGCGTGGGATGTTGTGTGTGTCTGTCTGGCTGGCGGAAGAAGGTTAACCGAACTGGTTGCTTGCTGCTGCTGCTGGTGCACACGGGATGATGACGACCCAACGTTGGTCGACCGACGGTGATCGTGTGCGACAGGCAGTCTAGCTTGACCAGCAGTTGCGAGCCGGCTTCGATCTGGGCGACTAGGGGGAGCAACCGAACAGGGGTTCAGCAACCCAAAAGACACACAGGACAAGGGCGTGATTTGAGAGATGGGGGAGCTTCTGAGGCAGGCGAGGCAAACTGCGCGGATCGACCCAGGATCCGGGATCCGATGAAAGGCGCGAGCACTTGCGGCTGGCAGAACTGCAGAGGCACAAAAGGTCGTCTGTCTGTCAGACCGTGACCGGTGAGGAAATTCGGAAGATGAGAAGTGGGCGCCTGGTGGGTTTTTTGGACGAGCTGAAGGAAGGGAGATGGAGAGGATGGAGATTGGAGGTTGGAGCTGGAGACGCACGACGTTTGAAGATCAACAAACGGCTCAGCACCTCAGGCGAGGCAACTGCGAATGACGGGTGCTGCCAGCCAGCTCCTTCCAACTGCGGGGTGATACCTACACCGGCTCCATCCTTCACTGCCGGGCTATCTTCCACCTTGACAAATGTCTTTGATACCTCTATAACTGTGTCAAACAAGAATAAAGAATCTCAATCTATTTGATACAAAAGACTCCTTCTACGCAGCTCCTTCCAAGGCGTGTCATGATTCTCTTTGACTTGGACGCATGCACATACATGTGTCCATGTCTTGGAGCCCCTGCCACGCCTACTCCGATAGAGTGGAGGGCAAAGGGTGCTACTCCGGGGTCCAGCCCAACGGATCCGACCGCTGAGGTTCCCGAAATATGTACAGAAAAGTAACTTGCAGGGGGATTGACAGATAGGTTTCTGCCCATTTTTTGCTTCTTCCTTTCTCTCCCACAGCATAGAGGTGAGGTGGGCTTGCTTTTACGGTGAAGGGCCAGACACCGCGTCCAGTAGGAACATGACCCGACTCCCAACACACACTCACACTTGACGCACGACAAGGCTGAGCCGTTGTGTCACCAACTGGTCGATTTTCCATCTCATGTCATGCTGATGGAGGGGGGACAGAGGTACATGCCCAGGGCCGGGAAAATGAGATGAGATTGGAGAAGACGCAGGAAACACGATCGCCCTGGCTGATGGTGGCCAATCCCCAAACGTCGACGACGGCCTGTTTCCTCTATTCCTTGCATGCTGCAGCTCTCGGCTGCGGCGAATGAGAGGAAAAGCAAAGAACCTACCGGCCTAGTGTCAAAAAGTGGACGGTTCCAGGGCCACGACGACAACCGACAATGACTTGCTTGCCTTGCCTTCTTGTGCCTCCTGGGGGGGGAGGCTCCATCTCTGTGCAGGTTTCGAACGCTTCTGTCTGTGTCTGGAGGCCAAGAGTCACGGCACCCATTCCCTCTATCGTCCGACGTGCGGGTTTTTTCCCGTCCGTTCGTTTCTTTTCCTCGGGCCCTAGCATCCGGTATTAGTGGACGTTGGGAGCTGCGGAACTAGGTAGACGCGCTATGAAATTACCGGCATGAAGTGATTGGCATAACCAGAGACTCTTTATTGTTGAAGAGAACCGACGGAAGATGGCCGGCGGAATAGGCCTGGACAGGCAATGCCAAGCATAAATGCACACCACCTGCCAATTAGCGACTTGAACGATATGACGTTCTGGGCGAGAGATGAAAGGCAAACAAGACCTGGCATTTTGACTTACAAGGCCGTCATCGGACGTCGACGATAGATGCGCATAACCCCAATTGGAACATGACGACTCCCAGTGACAACTTTTCCTGCACTGGAAAACGCGTCCTTCAGCCACGGGGGCCAGGACGACGAGGCAGAAGGCTCGCCTCAACGACGACATGCTTGTAACTGTACTCCTCTGTACGGAGCAATGCAGTGCAAGCGCCGGCCCTTCTGCCCCTCCCCCTCACCTCCCACCTTACTTAGGTGCATCGTACGTCAGGGTAAGGTGGTACAGCGCAGAAGCTGGCCGTGGGCGACGATGAACCTATCATTAGCAACATGTGAATCGAGAAGAGGCCAAGCTTGGAGTCGCCGCGAGCGAGACGCCGCAAGCCCCCCCAGTCCCTCTCCCCCCTCCAACGCCATGGGTACCCCACGCCCTGCGAGCGAGCGCAGAGCTTGCGTCCGCGTGCTGATATACCGACTCGAGACGTGGTTGCAAAGGGGCCCGACCCAGATCCAAGACTTTTTCTGCTGCTCCAGGGGCCTGGCTGATGGCCGACCGGGCTTGCTAGAATGCATGGCCGTGATGCATGCTCGCTTCCTTTTTGGGCGTATGGTTGCACGACGAGTTATGGACGCTGACGCTATTATTTCTTCACCCTCTTTCAGTTGTCAGTTTCTAAGCCTTTTCCGTCACGATTCATGAACACCCATGATACAAGATGCTTTGAGAGCTTATGAGAGAGTCACAAGAACCCGTCAGCCACGCTCAATGCCTACGGGGTAGATCGTTGTGCTCACATTGACATACCGCTGCTGCACATGCCACATTCTTACAGTGACGGCAGCCTGAGGCGAGCTTCCTTTCTCATTCTGCTCTTAGTGGCACCACGCAACGCACGCTCCGTCATGGTCATGGCACAACTCGGCCCTCGTTCTCCATCCTCCCAAGCCCCAGGCCGTGGGTTCTGGGCGGGACGAGCGGAGACGACGGGCCCAGCGATAGACTGTTTCCATTTCCAGGGAGAGCCTAGGCCAGAACTCGCTTGACTGAGGGTACCAGTGACGGGGAATAGGGGATTTCTCTTTGGCACCCTTTGGCTCGCAAGTTTGTCTTCTACTGGTCTTGTGCCTGTACTTTTCGTACGTAGAAGCCTGGGTCAGAGATTCCCTGCATGCACCCTCCTACTCCTTTCAACCATCTTGCATCTTCCATCTCCTCTGTTAGTCTCGCCAGGGCGTCTCTGATAGGAAGAAAAGGGGGGCGTGGCCTCACCAGGGCAAAAAAAAGACAGACAGAAAAAAAATCTCCAATGATGGCACTCTCCCCATCGCATTACCCCCATGTGCATCCCATGCTTGTCTGCCACATCCACGCCCATTGCCCTACTGAGAAGGTATAGTATAGCACCGTGGTACATCCCGGGTTGTCCCTGGCTTGTCTTGCAGTCTTGCTCTGGCAGAGAATGAAGCTTTTTTACGGGGACAGGTGCTGGCCAGCCTATCCATGTTCCATCGACCACGGGCGAGCTACCAGATTAGCTCGAGTATAAAGCCAACTGGCTCTGTCACCGCCGGCATCTCAGTTCTGGTCTGAGAGTTGGACGGCACAAGACATGTAACGGTTGGATGTCTACCTATTACCAAAGCACCTTTACCTCACATTTGCTCTCGTTTATCTCTACTCTTATACGTCAGCTCCCTGCCATTGGCCCTCCTTTTACCTTTATCCCAGCTGCCCTCATCTTTGACTTTTGTTTTTACAAGCGTCACCTTGACGAACAGACTTTCTTGAGCCACGTGCTGAGCTCTTAGCATTGGACTCTACAAGGTTCCGGTCGCTACAGCACCTACCAGGATCCCCGGGTTGTTTGGCGAGGTGCCTACCCTGCACTTCACAACTCCAGTACCTGTGCAACAGGCCTCTTTTTTTGGCGTCCATCGATATCCATCTTGTAACTAACTAATCGAGCTTCTTCTCGAAAGATCTCGCCTCCGACCTCGCTTCCGGTGAATTTACCAACGGAGTATTCTCGCCGATAACTCCGGAACACCACCCGATAGAGTTCCTGCGCGCCGTAAATTTAGCCTCTGTCCCTGCCTAGCAGCATCTCTTTGCGTACCTGGCTTGGCCTGGGACATTCATTACTCGCACCAACAAGCCTCATCTCCTCTCCTCCGTCTCCGTCACCGTCAGCTCTCAGTCAGCCAGCACAAAAACCACCAACAAAAAAGGCAACTTCTCGCATCAGAGTTTGCCTGCATCGGTTGACCCAGCGAAAGCCCTCGGTTCCACACCGTACAGTACCAATACCGTACCAGCGACTCACTGCCCCCAGGGTACCACATCGCCCTACAAAAGCTCCATCCATCTGCGCACCTCAGCAAAAGCTACCGACCTGCCCTGCCCTGTGCTACTGGCAAGCTTACAAGGGGTACCATCGACGGCCACTACGCATACTCCGTCGTCCACTGTAGAGGGTCCAGCTTTTTTTTTCTGACGCCTCCTTTGCCTCCAGCTCTCGCTGCTGGTTCTAGCCTCCACGCCCTCTCTCTTCGCAGACAGGGTCGGACGTCCGCCCAGCGCCCCAAGCAAGCCCGGTACCTACACGCCCCCGGCCCCATCCCTCTTTCTCTCTGTTGCCCTGTGCCAGACACAGACAGAGACAGAAAGAGATCCGCCGAGTCGTCCGCTGGCCCCCCTCGAGCTAGACTTGGGACGTTTTTGCGCGTGCGCGCGCCCACACCTCCATCATCTCGCAGTATATCACATCGCCAGCCCAGCTCTCTGGAGCGCCTGGGCTCTCCCCGACCAAAACCCTCAAGCACCCAGCTCCTTCTGGCGCGGGCAAACGACCTCTTGTCTTTGCTCTCCTTCCTCGGCCTCCTCCCCCCTGAAACTTTACAACCTTCTCTGTCGACAATGATGCATCGCCAGGTGCTTTGAAAGCAGCCCGCCCGCCCGTCGCAGGTTCTCTCTCGACCCAGGGGTGAACGTGAACATCCGTTCCGCTCCGCTCCCTCCGTGGATCTGCCAGCTTCCGTCGTCCGCCTCATCGCTCTCCGAGACTTGCGAGCCTTTGTGTTCTCGAACTTGTCCGACCAGAAACCCTCCGAAACTCTCCCCCCAATCCCCGTCCACGACACACCACTAACATGTCGAGTTCTGCCTCTGGCGACTCGGGCGCTGGTGGCCGGTCAATGGAGTCCCGTGTGGGCAGAAGCAAGCAACGTGAGTCTTTGCGAACTGCGCGATCCTACATACTCTTTGCACATGAGCACACTCACATTTTTTTTGCTCTCGTAATTTCCCAAGCCTGCATCTTCAACTCGCTTCTTGCGCCACCAATCCCCCAGCCCCAATTCGCCGTCGCTGGCACTCAATTTGTTCCTGCGACTGCGGCCAATGTCATTGACCACAATCCCATGGCCATACCCCACGTTTAGCTCAACAAGCTCGGATTCGCTAACATGTTTCACTTTGCAGGTTACAACACCAAGGGTGAACGTCTCGTCGCTGGCATCGTGCCCCTCACACCCGATCAGAACTATGTGCTGTTGATCCAGTCCACCCGGCGAAAAGGTTGGGTCTTGCCCAAGGGCGGCTGGGAATCGGACGAGACGTGCCAAGAGGCCGCCGAGCGAGAGGCTTGGGAAGAGGCCGGCATCACCGTCCAGATCAGCTACGACCTCGGCGACATCGATGAGAAGCGCGCGCCCAAGTCATCAAAAGACCGGTCAAGATACCACTTTTTCGAGGGCGTCGTCACTGGCGAGTATGACGACTGGCCCGAGAGCCACAAGCGCGAACGCCAGTGGTTCTCTTTTGCCCAGGCCTGGGAAGCCTTGTCAACAAGACCAGAGCTGCAGGAGGCTTTGGAGCGGTCTACCATGAGCCGGACATAGCCTCACGGCACGCCCTCCCGCGACCAGCTCTGGCCTCTGCAGGCGATTGATTATCGTCGACAGCTTGTCACTTGATGCACAGCTCACGTTGGAACCTACCGCGGCGCTTGTTGCACGAATGGCTAGAAGTGAGTGAGCCGGTTCTGAAAAGGGACCAGGCTTCTCCGCCAACCAAGCATCATGGGAGGGAAGAACACATGTCGACCAAGACTCTTGAACCCGGCCTGTTGACATGAGTTTTCATCCTAAAATCTCCTCTTTTCCTTGCTCTCTCTATTTACAGAGATGACACAACGTGCATCCATCCAAAGGCGTTCGGTGGATTATGATAGAGTCTTTTTTACACAACCAAGAATTCAGGCGGGACGGTTTACCTGAGCGGCATATTACGGTGCATACATCAAGACGGGAGGGACATTATTTTGTTTCTACTCTTGACGAGGTCCGGGAGAAAAAAACAACAAGGGGTTGGTTGGCTGCTTTTGGATTTCTTGCTTTTTCTTCTTCTTTGAACGGGGTCTCCTAGGACAAACCAAACACGGTAGGGGAAAGGCAAAGGCAGAGGCAGCGAACGGTGCACCAGATATCCATCCGGCTAGAAAGAGAAGCCCCATTGACTCACTCGCCTATTGCGGTAGAGTTGAGTTGGCAGAAAAAAATAGACGTGGCGATTTCTCTCATTGTGATGCATCACTGAAATGAGAAGCCCAACAAAGATACAGTAATCAATCAGCAATGAAATGAATGTAAAATAATTGATAAAAAAATATTGATCAATCAATGAATGATGACGCACAGGCAAGGTCACTGCTGCAACTTCACCCGCTAGCAACCTGCGGCCCAAGGCTTGTCATGGATGCTTGTTTGCTCTGTTCCCTGGCAGATTCGAATGTGCCCCGCCAACATGTTTAACATGCCCCTCACTTCTTATTCGCCCCTCTATTGACTTTTCAAGCTGCCCCGCATTCGGCACAAAATGAGACCATCGACAGGCATCTCGCTGATGGTGACGCCGACCACATGACCGTGCACGTGACCCAGCTCTTATCGATAACATGTTCGCCGCACCTTTGCTCAACGTCGAAGCATCAACGACACGGACCAGCAACCCGTTATTTCAGACAACCACGCAAGCTCTTTTCGCAATGTGTATGTCATGAGCTCTAGGAACGAATATTCCATGGATTTATAAAGCACCGGAGCAATCGAAAACCCCTCACGAACGACACCACCCCAGACCCATGATATAATGGAGAACCTGTCCATCTCCGATGCCCCTCCGCAGGGACGCGGCGGCGGCGCTCCGCAATCGCTGCCTCAGCTGCCGCCGCAGATGTTCACCACTGCTGCGCAGCTGCTGGACCTCACAGACAGTACGATCTCGCCATTATAACAGTTGGTTCTTGCTTGCGGTCCCGGGGAGGGATGGGACTTGAGAGCAACAAGAGGGGGAGCAGACAAGGGAGGATCGAGTGCTGACGGCTGGTGAAACTGCAGAGAAGCTTATGGTCGCTTTGCGCGACGGGAGAAAACTTATTGGGGTGCTAAGAAGTTGGGATCAGTTCGGTTGGTTTTCCTTTCTGACCCTCATGAACTTGGAAGAGGGGGCGAACTTGCGAGGACACGGTTTTCTGACATGCAAACCCAGCCAACCTCGTCCTCCAATCCACGGTCGAGCGCATCTTTGCGCCTCTCCCTGAGTCGGCAGGCAGCGACCAACCGGCGGGTCTTTACGCCGACATAACGCACGGCATCTTCCTCGTGCGCGGTGAAAACGTGCTCCTCCTCGGCGAGATCGACCTCGACAAGGATGACGACCCGCCACCCGGATTCCAGCGCGCGGAGCTCGAGGTGGTCAAGAAGCTGGCCGAGGACAAGAAGGCGGCGGACAAGGCGAGGGATAAGGTGAGGCTCAAGAAGCTGGCCAAGCAGGGCTTTGAGGGAGAGAATCTGGGAGAGATTGTGTTTTAGAAAGGGAGGCGCCGCCACATGTTTGCTACGAGAAAAATTGCTAGCTGTGGATGAGAGATGCGGTTCATTGGGCAGAATATTGTGAAATGCCCTTTGGCTGCGAGTTGGGAAAGACGAACGGCTCTGCTATAGAGGAGTCGGTTCTATGGGAATTGGAACTGGGAATATCAAGACTAGTGGTTCGGCGCGCATAGTTAGCATGCATGAATAGATGAACCGAGAAAAGCTAGGATATCGTATTTTTTGGTTAGTGTTTGCAGTTATTGACCAGGGTTGTAGTTGGCTATATCTATGAGTAACTTGGATATGTGATGAATCGAGACTCGAGGCCACCAGCAAGTGTTGGATGATGGGAATGCAACTTGAAACAAGCTAAGGAAATGTTGGCAAGCGAGGAAATGGCAGGAGTCGATAACAAGCACAGAGGAATCAACGCCTTTCAGATCGACAACAGTTAAGTTTCTAAGCATAACCTCCCCCCCTTTTACAAGGCCTGGGAGGCCATGGGTTTCTTCATGGCTGAGACCGTGACCTATCCTCTCACAGAGACAAGATGTGAACACAACAAAGACTATGTTTTCCGGCACAATACTGTCATCAGACCCAATGCTGCATGCCTAACATCACATGAGTAACGTATTGATCGGCCAAGGTCCCGACCCATGGCCGAGAAGCTACGTTGTTCGGCTAGACAAACTAAAGTCATCTGCTCTTGAACCAAACATGCAACACGTCGTTGAGTTCTTGACAACACCCCTGATGAGTTTCGTAGTAACCTCTCAAATCATGCAGCGGTGACCACGTGGCAGGTATGCATTGCTTGTCTCATACAGTCGATTCTCTATTAATAGGAGCTGCTGCAGGTAGTAATATACAAAGGCTACGAATAGTCAATATGTGTGGAGTCTTGTGTGGCTCACTGTTGTACACGGTCCCTTATAACCCCCCGGACTCGAGATGTGTAGAGACTCAACCCGAAACAGCTGGTCATGTCATCCATCAATGGAGATTGTACCGGAAACGCCTCTCGTATGGAGTCATTACTCTCCCCGTTGTTCTTGAATCTTCCCCCCTTTTTTTCTTTTACAAATACAGCTTGGAGCGTTACTGTTGCCTTTTTTCCCCCGCTTGCCTCAATAGGCGAGGGTCTAGATGGACCTTCGCCTTCGTAGACGCTCAAACATGGGTATAGGTGTGTCGTCGGGGTTTTTGCAGCCGCCGAGAAGCCAGTCCGTTAGGCCTACGACCTTTGCACCGACGCCGCCCTCCCAATCGCCGCCCGCCTGCGCTTGCTCGATCGTGTGGCTCAGTATCCTGCCCTCAGCGTCAAAGTCGAACACAAACAGCCCGGTAAATGCCTTGTCTGGGTCGACGCCGCGGCCAAAGGGCAACGACCGCGCAATAATGCTGGCATCGCGGGCGGACCTGGGCTCCTTGCGCTTCTCGCACCAGCGGACGACGAGTTGCTCGGGGATGGCTCCCGGGCGGCGGGGTAGGAAGGTGAGGGGCTCTGAGGTCATGCGCTCGGCGAGGATCTCGATGCGGACGTTGCCGATGATTGGGACGCGGTTCCAGGCTATGGGCGACGTCCAGAGGGCGGCGTTGTATGCGACGCGGCCCGAGACAGTGGGTAGGTGCGGGTGTGTCGAGGGGAATAGGTGGAGGCAGATGTTGGGCGCGAGGAGATCGTGGGGGAGAGGATGGAGGAGGAGGGTCGGTAGTCGTTCTTGGAGGACTCTTAGAGCTGTGCCAGGTCAGCATTATATGGCCTCAAGGTTCTCAATCCTCCCCGTCATCCTGGTCTTTCGTACTCTTGCCCAGCTTGGCCTTGTTGGGGTCCTTTGGCCCGTCATCGCCGGCTCCAACCCACCGTACGCCCGTCGCATCGAAATAGGTCCTCGACAAGGCAGCTCGCCTCACCGAGGTCTCAAGGATGGTGGCATCTGAAGGCGTAGGAGTAGAGGATGGCTCCAGGATGGCTATGGGCTTGACCTGGGCCTTTACCGGACGGGCGCTGGAGAGCCGGCGAAGTGATGCGGCAGAGGGCCGGCCGGAACGGCTTATAGCGGAGCGAATGGGCGCGGCCATTGGGTGGTCAGCGCAACGGGATGGGGAGCCTCATGGATTTTGGAATAAGGTAGAGGCGAGGCCGAAATAGGGAATTGCGCGACGAGTAGATTTGATCAAAGCTGTTTGAGTAGAAGACTGTAGAGTCAAGCTGAATGGTGAGGTAGTTGGTCGATAGCTTGACATGATGACCCAGTCCACTTTTGGAACTTTTTTTTGACAGAGGCAAATGGGTAAAGTCGGGTTGGCTGGATCGACCGAGAAGTACCCCTACGCTCTATTTTGCTGAAGAAGTACGTGAAGAGTCCCAAGCTCCTGGTTGGTCAGCCCAGCCACTGGTCTCCACCGCCACAGCGCGGCTGACAGCGGATACTGTAGCGGGATGTGGCGGGGCGGGGGCCCAGCGTTTGTGTCCGCCCCGACGGGACCAGGTGGTTTTCTCCAGGGGCCACGGGGAACAAGACGAAGCATTGGATCTTCTTTCAAGGGGGACGATGAAACGGGATCCACCGATAAGGGGATGTTATCTCGCTGAGTGAGAGTGAGAGCCTCTTGTCTTTCGTTGCGAGATGATGCAGTCTTGGGCCGGTCAAGGCACGCATCGCAAACCTTGGATCATACACCGGCCAATGTCGTGACCTATTATGTCACTGGACCTGAGTGAATGACTGACTCTAAAAGAGCCCCGAGACTTGTAAAAAGGTGCCGCATGATGGAAAGACGGCATGGATGCAGGTACACGAACAGGTCGTCTTTCCTTTTTGTCACATGCAATCCTGCACTCTCTCTCTCTCTTTTTTCTGCTGGGGCAGGCAGTTTTGGGTGCATCCATGCACCTTTTCAACAAACCGTGACGAAACCGTCAGTTGGTTGACGAGGTTGGGGTTCTCAAGGTGGACAAAAAAGGACAATCTCGTCAAAAATAAGTTTTGCCTCGTCTTGATTCCCGCAAGAGAGCAAGGCAAGAAAAAATAAGCAGTAAGATTAAACCCTGCTCGAGAGCTAAAATAAATCTGGGCGTCGTCGTCGTCGTGCTTTTATTTAATTTCATCCTCATTCATTCCCATCTCTCCTGCAACTGGACCTGCACCTGCACAGCCTCTTCACCAGAGACAGCAATCCTTTGTTCTGCGTCTCACGTGACCTGTCAGCTGCCCCATTCCACCGCCGAACCGCCCTGCTTCCCTCTGGTGCCGCGCTGGCGCTGCCTGGCGTTACGTTTGTCTTCCAGTCCCTGACGTACTTGAGCCTCTGCATCTCAGCGGAACCAACTTGATCTTCTCCCCATCATCTCCATACCAACCTCATCCCTCATCGGCTTCGGCTTCGCTCATCTCAGACCTCGCCCCCCTTCTTCGTCGCCCAGCACACGAATCTCGCCTCGCCGCGATACCTAGAGCAAACCCGCCAAGATGAACCCCGAGTAGTACGCCACACCTCTTCCCGCCTCCTTTGCGATAACCTCCTTTCGATGGACCACCGCCCATGCTGACTGCCGCTCCAGAGTCCCTTCCCTTCCATCGCTGGCGCGCCCGTCTCGCTCCGATTCCTCTCCAGGTGTCGGGATGCGATTCCTGGATGACATTTTTCTGACGTGCACCGCCTTCTCAGATACGACTATCTCTTCAAGCTCCTCCTCATCGGAGATTCCGGTGTTGGAAAGTCTTGCCTGCTTCTGCGATTTGCCGATGACACCTACACCGAGTCCTACATCTCGACCATCGGTGTCGATTTTGTGCGTCATCCTCACCCGACCCCTCCTGCCTAGGATATCACCTAACCCCTGTCTCAGAAAATCCGAACAATAGAGCTCGACGGCAAGACGGTCAAGCTGCAGATTGTACGTGGCATCTAGCGCGCACGCTCAAACCTTGTTTTTCCAAGAACTAGCTAACATGGCCCTTCAAGTGGGATACTGCCGGCCAAGAGCGATTCCGAACCATCACCTCCTCCTACTACCGTGGCGCCCACGGCATCTGCGTCGTCTACGATGTCACCGACATGGACTCGTTCAACAACGTCAAGCAATGGCTCCAGGAGATTGACCGATACGCCACCGAGGGCGTCAACAAGCTGCTGGTCGGCAACAAGAGCGATATGTCGGACAAGAAGGTTGTCGAGTACAGCGTAGCCAAGGTAAGTTGATCTGCACCTGGAATCTCGTAGCCTGGATGGCCACGGTCACATGCACTTTTGCGCCTGAGCGCCCAAGTGCCCCTGTCTCCAACAAGCCGCCCGCCAATCCCTCGGCTGCGATATCCGCCTACTGTATGTATCATGGGTGACTAACCCCCTCTGTAGGAGTTCGCCGACAGCCTGGGCATCCCCTTCCTCGAGACCTCGGCCAAGAACGCCAGCAACGTCGAGCAGGCCTTCCTGACCATGGCCCGCCAGATCAAGGAGCGCATGGGCACCACGACGGCGAACAACACCAAACCCAGCGTGCAAGTCGGCCAGGGCCAGGGCGTCGGCAACTCCAACAACAACGGCTGCTGCTAAATGCCTTGATGCTCTCTTTTTTCTGGGGCGAAGCAGGATGACGGAGTACGGCCGGGACACAGGGCAATGCAATGCAATATGCTAGGGACATGACCGGATGGGTTGAATCACGATGTTTGCTTTTTCCCCCTTGCTCTCCCCCATTTCTGCGCACGCATAGACCAAATCATGATCACTTGGATCTCGCTCTTCATCCCCGAAAACCACGACATCCCCCCCTAGCACCCAACCCCCTTTGGCATTTGGAAGAACGGTAAACCCTTTTGTTTTCCTCGGGGTCATGCCCGGGCCCTTTGATGACCTTTGAACGGATGGGGATCATGACGGAATGGGAGGAGCGCAATGAGGACCGGAGTCTGAGGGGAGGAAACGACAAATATGACGGCAGATTTTCCAACGGCGGATGGCTTGGGGGGTTTTGCGCGTGCGCGAGTGTTTTCTCTCTCTTCTCTCTTCATGTTCTTGTTCTCTATTTGCGAAACTCGAACATTGGGAGGTATCTTTTGCCTATGCCACCGAAGCTGTCCTCACCGTCGGGAGCCCTGTCCGTCCAGCTCATCCGTCTTCCAATTTCGGTTCTGCAAAACCCTTGAGCTGCCTTTCAGACATCAACATCCATAAGGAGGAGGGAAAGAGAGGGGGGGGGACGCTGCGCTCCGTGCTTAATCGTGCTTTTGCTTTGGTTCTGATATCGATCGTTTATGTGGTTTTTTGCTTTTTATTTCTTTTTCATCCTGGTTCGCCTTGCTGGTTCTTTTTCTGATCTGACTTTGCCCCCGAGAAATTCTTGTTATCCCTTAGTGTATGCGAGAATGGAGTATTCTTAATAAAGGCGGAATATTCTCTTCTTTTTAGACTTGGCTGTCCCATCACCAGCTCCAAGATTTCTCTGGTATGCAACTTCTAGGGATACGACAATGATGCCATAGATCTTTGGAGTTGTGGGCTTGAACGACTTTGACACATCCACTTGCCTGCCTATATCTCATACGGTTATAGGAGTACACATCTCCATAAGGCTCAACCCATGCTGACATGGATAATCCGCTTGACTCCTTTAGAGCATACAGCTAGGTTTCAACACCTAGTCCTCGTTAAAAAGCCCGTGTTGATCTGACACAAATACCCCTGAATCAACAACTGTCGGTGAATGTTGACAGGGCCAAGCGATGGACCTCCCAAGTCTCATGCTCCATCCAAAATCACAAAGGGGGCTCCCATGTCTAATCACGCACACCGAAACAGTGGAATTAACAACTAGGATTAATTTGATTCATAACGAATGTCTGCCTTTATCCTCCCTTGACTCGTCCCGGGGTATTATTGAACCTCATTACAATCAACATATGACAAAAAAAGGAAATGCCACGACTGGGCAGTACAAAATATCGTAACGTCATGATGGCCACAACATCAAACCCAACATAGCCAGAACCATCCACATTCCCAAATGCTCATGCCAGACCAAGCATCTTCAGCGCCTTCCGACTGTTCCCTCTCCGCATATCCGGCTTCTTGGACAAGATAGGCATGATTCGTCGATCTTCCTGGTCCCAGTCGCTGTCGTCGAGATACACGGTGAGAATCGACTGGGCATCGGCATTGGAGGGTTTCCGCCTCGATTTACCCCGGCTCAGCTTGCTCTTTACCGATTTTACTGTCTTGACCGTCTCGGCGATGGAAGGAGCCCGGCTAGATAGAGCAGACGACCCCGAAAGACCCGCTCCAAATCTGGCCGCAAGAGCTGGTGACATTGGTGGACTCTGTGGTCCTGATGACACCCGAGGGAAGGGCGAGAAGGTTCCTGTGAGTGAGGGCGGCTTCGACTTCTTTGGCGATGGCTTCTTTGGGGCCTCCTCAGGAGTGTAGAATGGTGAAATATCAGAAAGAATCTTCAAGACAGTAGAAATGAATGTTGCGATCTCTGCGTCGCTTGCGGTCGAAGTAAGTAGGAAGTTGGCTTTGGAGACTGTCACATCATAGCAAGGCCCAGGTGTTGGCGAGAGGGACGTTCCAAAACGGCCGACGGGTCCCTGCTCCGGGCCGTTGATGGGTGTTGTCCCTCGCAGGTGAGTGAATGGAAGTGTTTCTTTGCTGTTGGCATCGACGATTTGTGCCACCTTCATCATGTCGACACCAACAAGCTTCTGGAGAGCCAGCATGGTAGGGAGATGTTCCGGGGGGTACTCGAGAAGAAGGTACCGCACCTCTGTGTGCAAGGCGAGGTATGTCTCTAGGTGGGGAATGATGAGGGTGGCAAGAAGATAAGAATTGGCGAAAGGATTATCGTGTGTCTGGCTGGTCAGAGGCTGAGCAGTGTATGCTTGCATGGCAGTAGCGAGGAGATATCTATTGATTGTAAGTCTTGAACTTCCTTGAACTCGGGGCTGATGGCATACCTGAAATCGAGCCTTCCACTTCGGCTCATGCCACTGGGCTTGGTCCCCAGCTTCTCTAGTTGCCCCGTGATGGCTGAGGCATAGTTCTTCTTCACACCGCGCTGAGCGCCGATGGCCAGAATCTGGTCGACCCGGCGATTGGTCTCACGAGTCCCATCTGAGTCTGTCTCTCGGAAAATGGGTCTCCAGAGACCCTCTAGTTCTGGGAGGAGAGGGAACTGAAACTGACGGTAGCCCTGGGTCTCGGGAGGGAAATGATCCTTGAGAATGGAGCGCAGGGAGTTCTGGATGGTTACAGCTGTTTGCTGGCTGCTAATTCTGAACTCGCGAATCTTCTCATCTGCGTCCGAAACCAAGGGCGGAGGTGTTTGGGCTGGCGTAGGTGGTCGCTCGATTTGTACCTTGGGTACCGTTTGCCGTGGCTTCGCCTGAGGCCAGGTGGGTTGCACATATGCAAACGGGTCGTACTCGTCTGTGTAACTGCTTCGAGCAACAACGGCAGGCTCGTGGTAGTCATCGTCTGTGCAGTCCAGGTCCTTGATTGACTGAGATTCAGGTGTCCCTGGGACAGAGGCACTGACCTCGTCAGCCTCAGAAGCGGATGACGAGTGACATACGACAGGATAGTTGCCAGCTCTGAACCCACCAACAACAGACTCAAGAAGAGCGTCCGGCACCTCATCCCTGAAATGCACCACAAGATCCTCCAGGAAGGGCAGAACAGCCTTGAAAGGCTCCTCTGGCTCCGGAATCTCCTCGGCATCGGTTCCTCTGTCGACGTATGATGCTCTTGCAGGTTTACGCTTCTTTTCCGAAGGGACCGGTGCAACCTTGACGGTTGGGCGGTTAGACCTAACGACAATAGTTCTAGGCCCCTCGATGTAACTGAGTCTGCTTGGCCGAGAGTCCTTTGCACTTGTAATGACCATGCAGGAATGTCGGCGAGCCTCAGAGGGTGTTTGTTGCTCGAGATCACGCTCAGACTCCCGTGCAAGCTCTGCTGCGTCGGCAGGAACACAGAGATCCCGGTACTTGGGAGTGGCGGGATAGATACGGTCCAGAGACTTGACTCGTGTCAGTGTAGCTCTGCGGCCCGAAAGTCGCATGTCCAGCAATGAAGCCTCTCCATACACGACATTATCTGTGGAACGGATGCTAAACACGTCGGACCGTGGGGTGAAGACCTCGGGGCCGAGGGTTTGAGGGACGGCCATAGGACCATAGGACTCTCCAATGCAACTTGGGGACCGGGGGAAAGAATTCCTGGGCGAAGGTGGCTGAAGATTGGTGAATCCAGGATAGAGAGGGTCCGCGGGCTTGTCGTAATGTGTGACAGCAAATATGGAAGCCCGAGGAGAGTAGATCTCGTCTGCGACCTCATCAATCACACTCTCAATCTCTTCCTGGTCCTGAGTGCCAAACACGAAGAAAGGTGCCGCATCTCCGAAGTTATCGGCGTATCCATACAGCGGCAGACTGTTGCTCCGAGGGCGTGTCGCAGTCGTCAGATCAAGCTCGTTAGTTGGCTGAAGGCTGGCGGTCTGGCGGTCCAAGGCGTCGGCGGCTCGCATCGCCCGTGTTATGGGGTCCTCGAATTCCTCATCGAACTCTTGCTCGCCAAAATACTCGAATGTGTTTCGTCTTCGCCAGTCCCTAGCTGGGTTTTCCAGCCCAGAGACACCCTCCTTAACCAGATGGTTGAAGATGGACTCGGCGCGGTTGTAGTCGCCATCTGTTTCATTCTCCATGATGGCCTTGATGCAGAGAGCTTGTGCGCCTGGAGTGCCGCCGCTCATGAAGACGAGTCGCTTGCTGTTAGGTGTTGACCCTTGGAGGAAGTTTCGAGCAACTTCATGTCGAGCAGCGACGGCTTCATGTATGCTTTTGACATAGATGCGAGCATCGAATCTGTCATCCATGCCTTCATTTGAGACATAGCTGTGAATGTTTGGGAGAATAAGAATTTGGGGCGAAGTCGGGAGGAGTCTCAGTTGTGTTGATATAGTTTCGGCATGGCCTTCAAAGGCGACAATGCTTCCGAGAAGCTGCTTATCGGTAGTCATGGTGGATAAGGCGCCACTGTCCCAGACGATCTGTTGGCAGAAAATGGAATGGAAATGCGCGAGGCAGGCGTAAAGTAAGGGATCGAGCTCAAAGGAATGCTGAAGGCGAGATCAAGGGTGAAGAAAGGGAGCGCGACCAAGAAACTTTAGGCATGAAGCATTCTCGATGTCCGTAAGAAACGCTGGTAGATGATTAGAACCACTGAGCTGAGATCGGAATGGCCGAAGGGAGTCTCACAAAATGAATGTTTGAGAGTTCAAGAGGGAGAGTGTGAAACAAGAAACAATCGATATGCGGAATTGAAATTTGGAAGATCACCTCGAGGGACGTAGAGTGAGAGAGGGAAGGAGCGGGAACGGGAACCGAGTGGCAGCTGCGAGGCAGGTGTCATCGATATGAGGAAAGAAGGAAAGAGCGGCTAATAGGTAGATGTAGTATACGATGGAAGGAGCCAGGAAGCCCGGGAGATCTACCAGTGTCTCTTCCCACCCTCAGCCGACGGCGTTTCCACTGTTCTCCTCTTACATTGGATCCCAGCATCCCATCCCATCCCATCCCAGGCTCTCAGCGCAGGATCCATTGTCAAACCCTGCAACAAACGGGCTACTGCAGCGAGACGCAAGCCACTCTAGGGGGGTTTCCCAGATCTGTTCGTCCCCACGGCCCTGACGAACGGAACCATGGAGGAGGCATTGGCTACGGGGATGCCACAGCCAACCAGCTAATTGCTGCGGAGTTGCTTTTTAGCTTCCCTTGCACTCCTTGGGAGAGAAACCAATGCCGACATGCAGTCAAAGCTCAGACTCCCCATCCCGGGCGGCTGGGTTATCTGCGCTGGATGAGTGGCTCGCGTCTTGGAGCTGGCTATCGGGCAGTAGGCTGTGGACACTGCGAGCGCCTCACACAACCAGCTGCACCAAGCGAGCAATGAGAGCACAAAACTCCGATTGCAGTGGATAGCAAGGCAGGGTCTTGCATGCAACCTGGGCACAGACGGCGTTTGCACCACCCACAAACGATTGAGAGCATCCACGATACAACCCACGGCTCGGTTCCACAACGCAGGGGTTTGTACCTAGGAGACGTATCCGCGATCCAGGATTCAGGAGCACAGGGTTGAGCTGGGCGAGGATGAGAGACCATCTCTCCACGATGTTAGCTCCTGGTACCAGGTATGCACGGTTGCATTATTGATACCAATTCCAGAGGGATGCAGAAACTGACTGGCTTTGGTGGAAGCAGGGAGAACTGTCTCCAGACCCCTCGCTTTGACAGCTCACAAGATAGCGACCCGGATGCTGGATTCGACATCCATGCAGAGATCGATTCTAAGATGGAGCCCAGTGACCTGAACGCGTATCAAAACGGAAACGAGAAACGTGGCAACGAGAAAACGCTTCGTCGCACGTTGGAGGAGATACTATGCTCGTGCACCAGACTGCACCGTGCGGTCGTCGAGTCTGTTCACATTTTCCACGTCTCCGTCATTAGCCAGGGTCTCCCTTTAGTCACAAATACTCCGATGGCATTCGGCGCACATTGATTGTTCTCGAATGCGGCTACACGCAAAAACCTCCGTCCAGGGTCTGGAAATTGCCGTCTCGAGGCCCCGGATCGATTGTCGTACCGTAATTGGGATGGGATGCTATGTTTGTCACTCCTCAAATCACTCAGGGGCGCCCGATTCGAGGCCAAGCTAAAGAGGAAAAAGGAAGCACACGACGGGCTTTGGTGACATCTCCACTATCCCCGTCGATGGGTCTAGCGCCATCAATTCAAACCCCCAGCTTGGGGAATTAGGGTATCCCGGCAGCTGGACGGGCTCAGTCGGCCAATCACCCTTGGCTCTCCACGTCACTGCCAGGGTCCCGATGTGAAGCTTTCCCGCGGCCTCGATTTCCATCTCGGTCCCAGTCCCCAAATCGTCATGTTGCCGGCATAGTGTTCAACCAGTGGTTGTAGCCCCGGCTCCAATGCCGATCAACATTCAAAACGGGGCCGATTCGGCTTCGGACTCGGAAGACCTGGCATCGACATTTGTTGCTCTGTATTGTTTGGCGCCACCAGCGTGGTCGCCGTTTACAGAGCCTGGTGCTGCAGCGTCTACTTCAAGGTGGGCTTGAGACTGGCCGAAGCCAAAAACCTTCAAGCCTCGTGGCAGTTGGTTCATCGGTCTCGAACTGTCTCGCGTACAACCTTAGCTACGTTTCACACAGGAGGCTATTCCAAGACCTCTTCGCCTCGCTCGGCGCGGCTATTTTCTCTCCACTGGTCCCTGTTTGCTAGTGCCTTCAGATCCTGGCTGTGAGAAAAAGAAACGACGGAGCCAGATTAGGCCCATGAGCTGGGATCTCCTTGTCTCGTCACAGCCTGCTCACAGGTCAGAGGCTGGAGGCCTTGCTGGTGTCTCCACCACTGACCAATTCAGTTTTCATGCTCTAGGTGCAAGCCAAGATGATCATCACTCCAACAGAACCAATGGGTTGTTTGCTCCCTTGCGAGACCGGACAGTTTGGAAATGTCTGACAGAGAATGTACGGAGCATGTTTCTCTAAAGGAGGGGATTACTCTTCAACTGATCGCTCAACAATGCGAACGGTGAGACAGGACGGCTCACTGCGTCTTGGTTCTCTGCACAGGCTAGCTGCTGCAAACTCTTGCTGCATCAGTGATGCAATTGAATCCACAACAGCGCAACGACATTGTCTGGAGCAACTGCTTCTTGTGTTCCGATTCATGGGCCAAGACCTGCACGTCTTGCCGGATCGAACCTGGCCGGCTGCCTATGAACCCGCACTGGCTGGGTTCGTAATGCCTGTGTTTCGATGTCGGTTATTTTACTTGCCAGGGGTCGAGACGATGATCTTGGGACTGGATTACTGATCGCCTACTTCATTCACAGGATTGCTTTGCCCAGTGTTTAATCAAACTCGATAACTCCTCAGTGAGGACGATTTTGTACCGATTTGTGCACACCATCTTCCTGTTCCTCCGCCGCTTGTCCCGTCTCATTATCGCCATAAAGATCCGTCTGCAGGAACGAGCCGTCACCGGGAAACTAAAAGACGGCTATGGACATTAAACCCGCATTGTGGACTGGGAAACACCCAGTTGACAATTCAGTTGACAGGGGATAGGCCTCGGGATGGGTCGATCCAGACCCGGTGATTTGGGCAGACAGTAACATCTCGCAGAAACCCCCATCCGATAGGCGAGCTGAGATGACAGCGTTGCATTGAGACAACAAGGGAAAATGAATGCTACGTCAAACAAACCTTGTTGAAAGAAAGCAGGACGACGACGACCGTGTCCATTCCCTCAGCTACCGACAGCTGTTTGCCTCAAACACAAGGAGACCTCGTAATGCGAGGCACAGCCGCACGGGGAATTGCAGCACCTACGGTTTGATTACTGTACAACGATGAGCAGGATCTAGATGGCTGAGCTGAGTCCAACTTGTGGCAGGCATTCGGCTGCTTGCATTAGTTGTACAACTCCAGCCACGCAGCCGTACTGTATCAATACTGAACACTCAATATACCAGCATTCGTTTCATGGAGGACATACGAAGCCCAACTCCATCGCGAGCAATCTCAGCTCACAGGACAAGCAATCTCACCCTCGGCCCCATTCTAATGACAGATTTTGACAGTTCCGACGGGCAGCCCTAATCCTGGCGACCTCAAGTCTCAGGGCGACACATCAGTAAAAAAGCAATTTCAAGCAAAAGCAAAGGCTCTGAAAGCCGCCTTCTTTACTCCGCACTGGGCATCAAACCAAACGCAGACAACGCCGAAGGATGTGAGGTTGGCCCGTCTTGTTAGCGATCGCCGATGTTGTCACTTGTGATAGCCCCCACGCTCCAATCAATGGTCTCGCTCCAATCGACGGTCCAGGGCTGAGCATCTGGGGACAGCGTTGCTTTTTTTTTTCTGTTGACCGAGTCTTCAAGATTAGCCTCCGAAGAATCACGGCGACGCGGGACGGGATCATGAAAAGCACTTTGAGGGGGGAACAGTCTTTTCCTGGTGGAGATCGACGTCGACATGTCTTGGATGATTGGGCCTCAGAGCTTGAAGACGGCGACCGCATGGAAAACACGATGTAGAGAAAAGAGAAAGCATGGCCAACGGCGCAATGATTCAGTTGTTGGCCGCACTCCCGTCGGTCTAGAAGAGACGGCGTTTTCAGGGGAACCGAGACATGTTTCATGGCTGTGTGCTCCCGCGGTACGATTCGAGACAACGGTGGTGATACGATGCGAGGAGATGAGTTTGTCGGCGCATAGTTGCGCACACAAGCTCGAGCTGAAGCTGTGTGATACATGAACAGGCGTCCATGAGCGAGGTATCCAGAAACGGGAGGGACTACGAGCAACGAAAAGGGAGAACGATGAAGTCTCGGGTTGACATGACGGCCGCATGACCTTTTTTTGTTTGGTTATTTTGTTGGGGGGATCTAGTCATCCATGAGCTCTGCCAGCTCAGCCTCCTCCTCGGCAGTCAGCATGCCGTCGCCTTTCTGCTCTTCCTTTTGAGGCTCGGCGGCCTTTTGGATCTTGACAACAACTTCGTCAAGGTCGGTCTTGGCGAGAGGCCAGGTACGAATGGTGCCGTCGATTCCAACACTGCAGACCTTGCGAGGAGTTCCCTCTGAATCCCGTAGCATGACCAAGTCGGTAATCTCTTCATAATGGCCGACCAGTGCACAGTACAGCTTGCCAGATGAGCGATCCCAGACCTTGACGTCCTCATCGCGGCCGGCTGTGATGACCCACTGGTCTGTCACAAGGACGGCACGCACGTAATCTCCGTGAGCAAAAGAGTCGTCTGCGACAAAGTTCCTGGAACGAGCCAGGCACTTCGCTGTTCCATCGGCGCTGGCAGTCCACAGGTCGGCATCTTCGTTGGCTTCGTCATAAACAAGCCGGTATACACTGGTCTCGTGCTCTTGAATAGTGAGTCTCTCGGCATCGGGGCGACCGGGAAACGATTCGGGTAGTTGTTCGTGGCTGTCCAGGGTGATCTTCCAGCGCCGGATGTTGGGGTCACTGCTCGCACTAGCAAATACAGCTGACCCGTGGCTGCTGAGAACAGGGTCAACAGCAAGATGCTGGACTGCGAGCATTGTCGTCGTAGGGTCTTGCAGGGTGTGCAGCCGCCGGCCTGTGTCAACATCCCAGACGAGGATCTTCTTGTCGGCACCTCCGCTGATGAGGAGATGTTTGCCTCCGACGGTAACACAGGTTACAGCCTTGACAAAGTCGGTATGGCCGCTGAACTTGCGACCAGGCTTCGAGGTATCAACGTCCCAGGACCAGATATCCTTGTCCCATGAGCCAGCAAACACAGTCTTGCCACCCTGACCTCCTGTTGCGAGGCAGGTTACAGGGGCTCTGGGGCCACGATATATGATTTTCGTGTCAGAGGTCTAGATGCTCGTTAGCGAGAGATGATTTAAGTGATGTTTGCTTCCAGACTCTGTACCTCAAGGTTGATTCGGCGGACAAAGCCAGCAGACTCGGCGATGAAGACGGAAGTGAGAGGAAAGGCAGGGTCTGGAATGGCGGCAAGGATCTTGGACTTCATAGAAATAGGGTCGCCATTCTTGTTCCCCGACTTGGCAGCCTTTCGCTGACGCTGGGCGTGTGAGGCACTGTATGGTGGATGAGCCTGGGATCGTTCAGGCTCAAGATGGTGGCGTACCTACTCTGTCTCGAAGAAGTGATCGGGGTCTGCGGACTGCATTTTCGTGAACCTCGAGTTTCCCCTTGCGATATATGATGGTTTTATATGAGTTGAATGAATATTTTGTTCCTTGGATGTATCTCACGATATATCTTGAGTCTTGACTTGGGCGGTGATGATTTCGAGGTCTTAGTAACCACACGTTAACTTTTTGTGGAGCCTCGAGGCCTCGTTGCTTCCCGTCCCTTCCCCTGTAACGGGCAGCGAATCGCGGGGTCCTTCCGCGACTTTAATTGCGACGCGCTCAGACGCGTCTCCCCAAGAAATGCAAGAAATGTCCCACACCAACCATCATCGCCCCTTGACTTGAGCTTCGACTTCCATGCTCCTCAGATCAAATAGGATCGTCATCATCGACAAACATCACGACGACGACGATGGATTCAACAATCGCCCCCAAACCTCGGCCTCGGCCTGCTCATACTCAGGGAATCACTCGATGCGCGTATACTCCTGACGGTAGTCGTCTCGTCACCGTCGGCTCCAACAATACCATCCGCCTTTACAAGACGGGCTCGGATGGAGAACCCGTCAATGTCGACGATTGTCCGGAACAGAACTTGGCTGTCGCCGTCGGTGATACCTTCTTCGTCGTCGGTTCAGAAGATGGCACTGTCAGTCTGTACTCGCTCGACACGGGCTCCTACGAGCGCTTCCTCGTCCGCACTTCGATGCCCATCCGCGACGTTGCTTTGACTCCTGACCATCAATGGTGCGCCGTTGCGAGCGACGAGTTGACCGTCAAGATTGTAAACACAAAGGACATTACTCAGGTCAAGCACCTGCGCGAGCATGGTCGGGCTGTGCGGCACGTTAGCTTCGACCCTCACGGACGGTTGGTTGCGCTGTCGGGCACGGATGGCATCGTCTACGTCTACTCTCTTACCGCTGAAGAGCCTGAGCTTATCCGAAAGGTGGACGGTATCATTGCTGCGCTGGATGGAGATAGCGAGGCTTCTACACAGGTCGCTTGGCATCCGGATGGTCGGGCGTTTGCTGTGCCAACCCCAGTGAAGGACATCCAGATCATCTCCAAGAACGACTGGGAGAAGCAACGTACATTTGCCAATGGGCATTTGGCCGATATCACAGCGCTCGCATGGTCGCCCAATGGCTCTATGCTGGCGTCGGCGAGCAAGGATGGAAAGCTGTTGATCTGGGAGACCAAGACGCAGGGTGTGATTGCACGATATGACTACTCCAATGTCATTGACCTCGCGTGGCATCCGACCAAGAACCTCATCTCGTTTACGACGACAGACGGCGAGGTGTATATCTACCCTGACTTCCTGACGGACCAGTTTTCGCCTCTGTTGAAGCTGGATACACAACCCGCACCCTTCATCCACGACCCTCTGGCCGAGATCTCTGCAAACCGACGCCCTCCTCCCAATGGTCACAAGCACCAGGGGCTCCCCTCACGGCCTCGGCGAGACTCTCTAGGGAGCCTTGACTCATTCCTTGATGGCCCAGATGGATACGATGACGACTTTGTGGTCGACGACGATGGTGCTGGATACACTGCGGGAGTCGGCCACAAGCGAGGCCGAGACGACGACGAAGCCTTTGGCCTCTCAAATAAGCGTCGACATATGCTGGAGCCTCAATATCACGAGGCTTTTCAACCAGGTGCCACTCCTTGGCGAGGCAACCGCAAGTATCTCTGCCTCAACCTCATCGGCTTTGTCTGGACTGTCGATCAAGACTCACATCACACCGTGACGGTTGAGTTCTACGACCATGAATTCCATCGAGACTTTCACTTTACCGACACATTCCTCTATGACAAGGCGTGCCTTACTGAACATGGCACCCTCTTCTCCTGCCCACCCAAGGATGACGCCCCTGCGACCATCTTCTACCGTCCCCACGAGACATGGACTCAGCGATCCGACTGGCGCACCGAACTGCCCCATGGTGAGGCTGTGACTGCAATGTCCTTGAGCGAGTCCTTCATCACCGTCACTACAAGCGCCAACTATGTGCGCGTCTTCACTCTCTTCGGTATGCCCTATCGCGTATACCGACCGAAGAGCACGCCCATGGTGACGTGTGCCAGCTGGAGAGACTATGTCTTGACTATGGGCAACGGCCCCATGGGTGCGGATGGAAACACTCGCCTCTTGTACACAATCGAGAACGTCAAGCGGGACGAAATCTGCCAGAACGAAGATACAGTGGCTCTGCCTGAGGGTGCCACACTCAAGAGTGTCTTCTTTTCGGACAGTGGTGTAAGTTCTTTCATTCATGTCTGTCGTTTACGAAGACAACTAACTAGTTACCAGGATCCCTGTATCTACGATTCAACTGGAACCCTCCTCACACTGCTACACTGGAGACAGCCCTCGAGAGCATGCTGGGTTCCCCTCCTCGACACCAAGCTCCTCGCTCGACTGGCATCTGGCCGCAAGAACGAGTCGTATTTCCCCATTGCTGTAGCAGACAACAAGTTCCACTGTATCATCCTCAAGGGCGGCGACCAATACCCCTACTTCCCCCGTCCCCTCCTGTCCGAGTTTGACTTTTCCATCCCCATTGCTTCAGCCCCTAAGCCTTCCAAGCGTCAGACCCGCGAGGGTGATGAGGACCTCACGATGGGTGATGATGACGCGGAGAAGAACAAGGACGGCGAAGATGACGACGACTCGTCAGAGACCCGTAGGCTTGAGCAGCAGTTCATGCTCCACGGCGTCCAGGCCGCTCAGCTTCGTGACCTCGTTGAGTCCACATCTGGCAGCCACACGCAGCGCTCGCAACTCTCACGGCTCGAGCTCGAGATTGACAAGACGCTATTGCAGCTCTTGGCGGTTGAGTGCCGTGAGGGCGAGGATAGGGGTATGCGTGCCCTTGAGATGGTTCAGCTGATGCGTGACCGCACCGGCCGCATGATGGAGGCCGCTGGCAAGGTCGCCGAGAGGTATGGAAGAACCATCCTGGGCGAGAAGATTAGGGAGCTGGGCGAGAAAAGAGTTGGGGGGTTCGATGATGACGATTTCTAAGGGGCTTGAATTCATGGATTTGGGATAATATGTTATAGAATAGGAGTGTGGTGTCCTCAACCATTTGTATGATGATTATACGGCAATAATGAATATCTGGAGCCATATAAACTCCCTGGCCTGCAGTTTTGTTCACGGTGTCGTTTTGATACTCCTTGTCCTCCTTGAGCATCTACCCTGCATTATTAGAGTTAATAACCATGTCACGATCCTCCTTTATAACTTCGCGGTTTGCTGCCATATGACGGTACTTTACTTCGTAGCGAGGGTGACCTCCATGCGGCGAGAATTGTCACCATAGTCATACTCAGATTCGACTCGACGTCCACGTCACTATTACTCTTCTCTTTCCATAGAACCGACGTGCAAGTCGTAGCAGAGGTAGCCTTGATAAGTTCAGTTACTGATACGTCAATATCAATGGAAGACGGCCCATGGCAGAATGCAGCACCCATCATTGTCGTTCAATCAGCACCCCATACCCGCGGCAAGAGGAATTCCCTCGTAGATAACTCGGTCAATGTCGGATTTTCAATTTTCAGCCACACAGATATACCAAAGGGACATGTCAGATCATGCTTCAGGGTAGCTAGCCTGGCGATGAGATCTGATGTTGAGACCACCACCACCCCCCGGTCTTGTCGAACCTGCAGTACTGGTGCGCTTAAGATCCGATCATGGTAGTATTCTGATGTCGTCGGCCGTCATGAAGCTGAAAGCCATCCCAGGGTTTCTGACTCGTATGTTGTTGTGTGGCTGAACATCCTTTCTCTCCAACATCGCACGCAACCCGAGTTGAGCAACCTGCAGAAGCAAGTAACTCGCTTGGACACCTGCCCCCCCCCGGCATTTACTTCTTAGCAGCGAGATGCATTGCCCATGTATACAAATTTGCCACTCGGCTCCGACTCTCGACTTGTTGAACCCCCAACATCACCCTAGCCATCCAAGTATCAACAACATATCCACCAACCAAGACCGTTCATTCAGTCCGGCCGGCCGGCACCAACACACACATCAACAATGTAGTTGCTCGACACCGCTTCTTTAACATTAGTCACTAGACAAGAAGCCGACACCGGGCGTGTGTGTTCATCGCCAGGATCGATCCCCTTAGTCCATCAACAACCACGTTGCTTGGCGGAGTGGCCGCCATGTGTCTACCACGAGGCCGTTACAGTTTAACGTCCCTGACGGTACCCACGATGTGCAACTGACGAATGCCACGCTCGGACAACTGCCGTTGACACAACCGTCACCCGTAAGAGTTGTGTATACGTACACGAAACTCTTGTCCAAGTCTGGCTGAAGGCAGGGATCAATTTCAATCCTTGTACCAAAGAGTGACAACAAATCGGCCGGGCCGACAGGGGGGAAAAAAGAACAAGATAAGAAGAAGAAAAAAAAAGGGATTTGGCACTTGTCAAACCCTTCCTTACCCACCCCCAACCAATCTATAGAGTAACATCGTCCGTGTGGGAGAGTCCGAGGAAGATTTTCAGGGCCCCCGGAGAGATCAACATTGTCCTCGGACATTGCAGCGGATACCACGGCCGAAAAGAAAATAAAAAACTGCCGAGGATTCGAAAAGATACAGGCTAGTTTGCCCAGAAAGGTAGTCCATCTTTTTTTGGTCATGGAACGCGAAAGCCGAACATCCGGCCGTCAAAGATGTGAGATATCAAAAGTCGTCGGCCGAAGGCGTGCCTGCTACAGTACCGATGGCGAGGGCACCAGATCGGAGGACGAGCCAAATCGGTCGCAAGCTCTCTATCCGTAACTTAACACGGAGTGGCTCAGGTACCTGGGCTGTGGCACGATCCATGTGCCGCAACCAAGTACCGCCCCCGGGACAACCGATAGCAGGTAACTCGAGGGTTCTCGAACGCTTCGACGGGCTGATCTAGACAACCACAGAGCCTGTTAGCGCTCACGCACCACCAGCTGTCATGCATGCTCCTTTCCCTTTCCCACGAGACCGTGCCATGGCCTCGGAATTGGGCTTGGGAGGCCATCTCATGCATCCCTGTTTCAGGCCCTGACCCTTTCATGATGGGCCTGGCCAAATCATCCATGAGGCCGCACAGGCGTACACCGGTTTCGAGTAGGACGCCGTTGTGCGTATGAGTTCGGAAACCGGCCACTAGGAGAGGCCAAACAGGACAACAAAGAAGCAATACATCCTCCTGCGTAGCGTGTTAAGCGTTGTCTTGAGTTGAGACCAAGCCAAGGGGGAAACCGATGCGCTAGTTGAAACCCGACACGTTGGGATCTCGCATCGAGGCGCGGGACGATCTGATGTGGCGGTGCAAGCTTGGGGAAAAAAGTATCTTTCCTTCTCGTCGACTTGCTTTTTTTTTTTTCCTGTCTCGAGGCGAGGGATGCAATCAGCAGGGGGAAAATCAGGGCTGAAACATGGGTTGTCGTGTGAGATCAGCAATTCAGGAGTGACTGAGCACGCCTCGAGAAACTTGGGTATCACATGCCTTGTTCCATGCAGGAACAACCTGTCCAACGAACCAGTACACGATGTGATGGGCTGTACAACTTAAAACGGTGCCTGGATGGTAGGTCTCGACTCATGTCTCTCAGCTGGCTGTATCAAGGGAGTGTTTGCGAGCGAGCGAGCGAACGAGTCGAGTTGCAGTTCAGCCTGCATCATAGTTTAGCTGAGCTGAGAAAATCAGTACTGTTTGCCCTCACCGAAACGTCTCTGCTTCTTGGCTGAACCAATGGAGAAACTGAAAAGGGACACCCATAGGGCTCAATATTGAGTTGAGTCGCCCAGTCAGACCAGAAATCCAAAAGGAGAAATTCTCCTGCTTACCGCGTTCCTCTGCCCTCTGTCCAAGGGGCATGTAACCCAGTGTAGTTTGAGAGCAACGTCGGCCCGAGGCCTTGGCACCCTCTTTCTGTCTGTTGGTCTCTCCCTAGTCGCTGTTGGTTGAAAGTTTGTGGCGGCTGGCGTCAAATCTTAACTTGGGAAAAATCCTCGTAGCAGCGAATGATTTGCCAGCCACATTGACCTGGGGTTCGGAGATGGGGCATCTTCAGGTGTCGTGGTGCCTGGCTTGGCCATCCATCGAGGGCCTTTGCCAAGGGCTTGCATTCGGGGATTCAACACGTGTTGCTTTTTTGCTTTGCTCGGGAGAGAGAGCGTGTTGATCGGGTTGCTGATTTCGTGTTGGGCCACGATACTACATCATGTATATATGCATCAAGGACAGGGGCCGTTGCTGAACCCAACTCTGAGGCGAATCCACGAATCCAACAACGTGGTTCGGGAGCATCTCAACTTTACCTCCCTAGTCTATGCCGGGGAGGCGCTCTGGTTGGCTGGCTGCGGAAATGCATCTCATTCCCAATTGACACAACTCCCATGTCCGCGGAGCCGGGGATGCCTCCAGCGGACATGGATGCGCTATATCCGTACTCCGCAGAGATGGGTGATCCGGTCCTCTTCTTTCTCGCACCGATAACACGTTGTCGGCTTTGAGCGATAGGAGAGCTGAGCTGAGCTGTGAAGATCCATGGCACTACGTACGTCAAGAAACCCCCTAAGAGAAGGGCCGAGGAATGTCATCGTAGCTCAGGAGGAGCCGGTGCTGGTCTATCATAGACGACTTCGACCGGTTCATGAGATCTTCCACACAATTGCCGGCTGCGGTTAACGTCCCGTCTGTCCGTCTGCCCGTCAAGGCTGAGCCGTCGTCATGATGGAGTTGCCGTCTCGTCTCCCTCGCTGACGCCGGAGCTAACCGTGCACATGGAGAACCGGGCACCTGGGGCCGCTGGGTACTGTAAACCCGTGGGTCTGTGACGGGTTTACCTTTGAAACCTTGCTGCGACCAGAGCTGATTGCAGTCTTTAGGTTAGAACGAGTCATCATCATGGTTCCTCGGGCGTCAGCCCCGTCACATAGCCTCTCATGCTGGTCGACAACATTGCCATGTGTTGGTTGGGGAAAGCAGATGCTGGCTGGGTTGGCACGGAGGAGGACCCGTCGACGACACCCGTCCTGGGTGGGTATCCGGTGGGACGCGGGCGTCTTGGCATGACACCAGGCTCTGTCCTGTTGAACCATCAAAGCCTCGATCGTTCCTATTGACGTAAAGAAGTCGATCAAGCCCGAACTCCTCGGAGACCTGATACCAGGAAACTCGGGACTCCCTTCTTACCAAGACCCTTGAAACACGGAGACTCATGTAATCTCAATTTCAAGAGTGCAATGATAGATAGTCAAACTCACCAGCGCAAGCCCGGCCTCGACAAATTCCCAGAAGCAAAACAAACCCGCCGTGTGGACCAACAGTTGGCACCAAGGACATTTGAGGCCCCCCTCCAAGGATGTTCAGGTTAAAGCCGTCCAGAGCTAGGGTCCCACGCTGTGGCGAACGGTAGGTCTCTGAAGCCGTTGACATGTGCGTCGTCGCAAGTTGAGGGTGCTTTGATGCTCTTGGGGTTCCCGCTTGGATCCCCTCCCCTGCCTCAGGTTCATCTCTTAGCATTAGCCTCAACTAGGGGAAGCTGCCGGAGCTGCAGCCACAGGACCAGTCGTCACGGCGAGCGGGACGCCAGTGACAAGGAGGGAAAAATGAGATCCACGACCACCGTCAAAGTGGCTGGCGGATCGCCATGACCACGGCAAGCCACCTGCAGGCCGAATTCTGTCTCTTGGGACCGGCATTTGAGTCTTGCTTGGCTCGATATCCACTTGGTCGTCGTTCTTGTGCTGCTGCGAATACGACGTAAGTGGATTGGGGGCACGAGACTGCTTGGACTGGTCGAATGTTGGTCGCAGAGTGCTCCGTAGTCAAGACCGGAACGCTACTCTGTGGGACAGCAAAACCCGGGGTCTGGTCGTGTTGTTGACAGCTTCAGAAACAAAGCCAGGCTCTATGAAACGATTGACTCGGTTGAGATTAGTTAGAGGAACTTTAGGTGGAAGGTACGACGGGAAGAGCACGGGACACGGAACACGGGACACGGAGCGCGAGCCGGAGCACGGGCAGGAAGGAGCACGGGGCACGGAGCAGTCCTGTGTCGTGGGCTTTTTGGGGGCACAGGCGTACCTGCCCAGCTAGGAAAGCACTGACTGCTCCGTAGGGCAGGTACGCTGAGATCAGAGTGCGTTCTTGCGTCTTCCCCCTCACCTGCCCTGCCTCGGGGCCGAAGCAAACTGGAAGGAGCGAAAAAGTGAGGCTGTCCCCGTGATCGTCGCTCAGGAGAGCCGTGTCCCTGCGTCAAATCGCTGCACACCTTAATTGTGAGGGTCGCTCAACATGCACAACGTTGAGCGGCACGAACCCCTTTCATTTGCTCAAAAAATCATCAAGACAAACCCTCTCGCTGCGATTTGCGGAAAGGACCCGGCTAGCACCACCAGCTCGACAAGGGTCGGGAGCCAGGGTCACTGGACAGGGATGATCAGTCGCCCAGCCCAGGGTTTTCGGGGGGTGCGTGGAGGTCGATTCAGATCCATCCGCCCATCCGCGCAGGTGCTAAAGCACCATCTTGTCGATTCACCATCTCGCGATCCTTGAGCCCCAGGCTTTTTCTTGCCAGGCGAGTACTGTAGGTAATTATCTATCCCAGGTGCTGCAACCTCATGTTGCAACAGCGGGCGGAGACTTGACAAGGCTGCGGCCGGGAGCTGGAGGGTCCGAGCCAAGGCTTACACTCTTACTTTTGGGTTGCGGTCTGGTGTACACAATCTTTTATGCTTGTGGTATGTTGTCCGTTGGCTGTCTACCTATCATTCGCAGACTTTGATGTGTCGTGATGTTCTGTGCTGATTCTAGCGCCTAGGTACCGTCATGTCATCCCTGACAACCATGATGAAGAGACTTTCACCATCAGCGGAAATCCTTTTCCGCAACAGCGATTCGCCCTAGGACCCGATAAATATGCATCGACGTTGGACGTTCTTTCGACACTTGCTTCAACAGGGAAAAATTATCAATTTCTGGTGAGACTACTGTACCGGACCCCAGCCACGCCTAGGACATTTCTACGATGGATGACCACCACGCCCACCACACCTGAGCACAAAGTGGTCTAGGCCGTCATTGCCTGCTGGAGGTGTCTTCTTGATCCATCCATGGGACCCCCTCGGGAGACATCGAGGCTGGACGCCACGCATTGCAGTTTTGCCTCCCGGCGTTTCCAGAGGGCCGACGGGCCACACAGTGGAAGCATGCAGTGTAGCGCGATGCACGACACTACCAAGAAGGAATGCCGAGCCTTCTGGTGTTTTTCCGCAGAAAGAGTTTTCTTTTCCAATTCTGTGGTTGTTCGAGCGTCTTCTTGGACGGGATGCCTTTCCAGATCTGACCTAGGACGCCACCAGATTCGAGGTACTGAACTGTAACGATGGATGCTATGCTCTCTCGGCACGGAGCCGGGCGTGTGTATGCGTTCCACAAGTCATGTTGACTGTGCCATGGATGTACTGTGCTTGCTGTAAGGGCGACGACGATGAGTCCCTATAGCCCGGGCACTGGAATTCCATTCCAACCATCGAGCCATGATGGAATCATGCCATTGTCTGAGGCTTCGATCCAGAAGCAATGCCCCGCTGTATTGTCTTGGAGAGAGTGGCTACTGGCTACCGACCGACCGACGAGTCTGTCTTTGGATGTGTGTCTGTGTCTGCAGAGGAACAGAAGTTCGATGAAGCCGTGCATCTCTGGGCGTGGGATGGCGGGCGGGCGTGTGCGAGTGAGCAAGGGAGTGGGCGTGGACGTAAGGTGTGGAGGGCATCTCTATTGTGGGTTGTGGATGCGGGTGCTAGAGGGCTGTCGGTGCTTTGCTTGCTTGCTTTCTTGCTTGCTTGCTTGGATGCTTCCATGGATGGAGGCTTGCTGGGCCGGAGGCTTGCAAAATAATGGGTGTGGGTGGACTCTGGACTTGGAACTGGAGGCTCCTCGATTGGATCCCATACTCCCATCTCCCCCATCTCCATGCCCCCATCCCCAACCCTGATCCTGTCGATATCGCCTTTGGTCGCCTTTTGTTTCCGTGCAGCTCCCAGGCGAGGTGAAAAGTCCTGCTTTTTCATGGCTCTGACCAACAAGCGGTCTTGATTTTCCTTCTCCTCCCCTCCTCTTCTCTTCCATTACCCCTCTACCTAATTGAAAAAGGCATTCTCCGTTTTTGACTCTGTTCACCCTATCCCGTCGATTGTATTTCCAGTCTCTTGGGCCTCGAGACCTGCGTCTCTCTCTGTCTGCTGGGAGCCGGCCGGTGTCTCTCTTCCCCTCCCCCAAGCTTTCTTCTGGGCCGCTTCTGTCCGCCACAAACTGCTCGACATTCCCGACGACTGTCTCATCGTCTATACTCCGTTACCGTCATTGGACTACACACTGTCTGCCTGTTCGGTGCAAGTCTCACTCTTCCCTCTTAATTCTCAGCCCTCTTTTACCGCCACTCGCCAATCTTCACCGGCTCTCGAAAAGCTGTTTCCCCGCCTGTTCCCGTCTTTTCCAGCGAACCTAACCACCAGCGATCCTTCCACTGCAAGGGCTTCTTTCTCTTCTGCGTCTTCACGCCCCGAAAAGCCAAAAGCCTCTTTTCCAAGCCTCGTTGGACCTCGACCGGCTTCACCGAGCTTGTCACTAGGACAGAACTGCCACGGCCTGTCTCTCCGTTCCTTGTTCCTCGCTGTTTCCGTCATTGTCGCCGCCATCGCGCTCTCTGGCGTTCTTCGCTTACGACGCCGAGAATCGCACTGCCCTGTGCCGTGGTCTTTTGGACAAGTCCTCTGGTCCGAACCATCGTGTGCCGCTAAGACCAAGTCAGCGACAATCTCGCCTCCTCTCCCCGCCTTCTAGAAGGACGACAGCCCTGAAGGCCCCTATGCGAGGCTGATCACAGCACCACCCGAGCCAGGGTGCCCGCCTAACATAACCTTAGCGACCGACCTGACCTCCCTGAGCTTGTGCTCGAGTTGCTTGCTTGCTTGCCCGCCGGCGCCAGTGGAGTGCTCCAGCCCAACTTGTGCCAGCCCGCTCGCGCCAGCGCCAGCCAAGCTCTGAACGAGGTGCTCCGTCTGTCGACTGCGAATCGCGCCCGCCGTCTCTCTACCTGCCTCTCTCTCTCCGTCATCCTCCCGCAACGGCCAGCTCCCTCTTCTCCTGTCGCTTCACCCCCCCGCGACAGCTGCGCCTGCGCAATCCCTCCACGTCGCCGGCAATCGTTCGTCCGGCTTCGAGACGATACATCATCATCCCACCTGCGTCTGCGCCCAGGGAATGAGGTAAGTGTCCATCATACAGTACGCGCCCATCCATCCATCTATCGATCGCATCTTTCCTCCTCCACCTTTTCCAACCGGCTCCGATCCCGACTCCGCTCTCCCACCCAACTTCGCCGTCGTCCGTCGCCTGTCAACCCGGCGTCCCATCGGCTCTGGTCCACCGTCTTGCATCTGCGTGCGATTCTGTCTGCCGGCCTTTCTCTCCCTATCCCGTGTCGCCGTCGTCGTCTCAAAGTTTAGCCGCTGCACGCCCGCTTCCCACACCCCCATCGGCTTCGAGCCCACCCTCCTACATCTACTACGTCCTTCATCTTCCCCGTTTCCTCCCGCCCTCCCCGTCCGTCTCTCTTACACCATCCGTTCGCTTCCTCGACGTCGCCGCCGCTGGCCCTGTCTTGTCGCCGTCGTCGTCGCTCCTGCAACTGGCCCATCCCATCGACTGACCTTCATCATGGCTACAGCGCACATGGCCGTCAGAACTGAGACCTTCCCGCGTTCGACCTCCATCTCCCACGGCGAGTCAATGGGCGCTCGCGTTATTCCCATACCTACTCCCACGATCAAGATGTCTCCCCCGAGCACCGGCGATCCCATGGAGATAACCTCTCCGGCGCCGTCATCCAACGCCAACCAGAACTCCGACTCGGATGCCAATGGCAAATCCAACGACCGACCCAAGAACTCTCCCGCTCCAGAATCGAATAACGTCTCCAACAACAATTCCAACAGTATGCCTGCGCCCCCGCCGGCTGCCGCTGCCGTGCACCAGCCCAAGATCGTGCAGACAGCCTTCATCCACAAGCTCTACAAGTGAGACGGCGCTCTCCCTAGGTTGCTGCTGTGCAACTTGCTAACTGTGCGCCAGCATGTTGGAGGACCCGAATATTCAGCATTTGATATCATGGTCTGCAAGCGCAGAGAGCTTCGTCATGTCGCCCTCTGCCGACTTTTCGAAAGTCCTATCGTACGTCGAGACACGGCCGCTGAGCCAGATTGCTGTTCTTGATGCTGACTGTGCCTTAGACAATATTTTAAACACACCAACATTTCGTCGTTCGTACGACAGCTGAATATGTACGGTTTTCATAAGGGTAAGTGCAAAAGTCAGCTTTTACCGTGCTTGGACCTATCTAACCGTCATGCAGAGCGTGACGTATTTCACACTGGCAACCCGGACACAACGCTCTGGGAATTCAAGCATGGCAATGGAAACTTTAAGAGAGGCGATCTTGTCGGCCTCCGTGAGATCAAGCGACGAGCGAGTCGACACGCCCTGGTTCATCGAGAGAGCAACTACAGCAAAGCACCGCCCTCACAACCAGGTACACCAGCAGAGCCTGTTCCTCTTCCGCAAGACAGCCCTGACGCGCGAATGCTCAACATTGAGCATTCTCTTTACGACCTGAGCGCTCGCCTACAGAGAAGCGAGGAGGCAGCGCACTACATGCATATCAAGAACCAGGCCGCCATGGAGACAGTGAACCGACTCCTCCACTTCAACCAAGAGCTATCGAGGGCCATGCTCTCCATTGTCCCTGCTGATAGCCCCGTTTCCCGTGATGGTTTGTACCCGGCGCACATTAGGTTTTTCAACTCGGCTAACTTTGGCAGTGATCGCATTGCAGGGCGAAATCCAAAGACAGGCTGATATGCTCAGAACGATTGACGAGCCTCCACAGGAGCCCCCCTATGCTGGTCGACAGCAGTACTTTGCAGCCGTGGAGAATGCCCCAGTATCCCCCAGACAGCTCGCCCAGGACGATCAGAGACGAGGCCCCAACCTAGCGGTTCCCCAAGCGCGCGGTCAGAATTTTTATCGACCACCTGTTCCCTCCAACCTGTCGGTCAGCACTCGAAGGCCATATGGATCGATCAGCGGAAGCAGCACTACTCAGTCGTCCCCCCTGCGGACAGTACCTCCTCCTCCTCCTCCGGCTCCTCATCCTCTCTCGAATGTCGAGACCGCTCCCGGTCCCGGTAGTCTCGCACGCCGACATACCGCCGCCGATATCCGCGCCCATGGCTGGCAGCCGACACCATCACCCTTTGGCTCCGGCGCTCCGGCATCCAACTGGCCGCCCTCCCCTAGCCGTGTAGCTCCCGAAGACCAGCGCATTAGGGATTCGCTATCAACCTACTCGCTTCAAGCGGCGTCGCAGCCTCACTCTCACTCTCGACCAACAACACCCCCTGGTCCATTCGCAAACGGCGGTGGTGCTGCCGCAGATACGTTCGGAAGCTGGTCGTGGAACTCGGCTGGTCGCGAGAATAAGAACCTCGCCATCAAGGACCACTCAGCTCCACCGACTAGGAGGGGGAGCATGGCGCACATCCTGAACCCGAGCGACACAGCTGAGAGGTCAGATGAGGATGAAGATCCTCGAGGCGATGACGACAGGAAGCGAAAACGAATGCAGTAGATTGCTGCCTGCGCAGGACTGAAGTTTCTCAGAGCTTCATTATATTGTTTTGCAAATTCTTACACGTGCCAGGATTATACACGACTTTTATTTTTCGCCTGGACGCGTATTCATATCTATCTATCTATACACATACCTTGGATTCGGAGCTCTTTTTCTGGGATACGTCGTCCACGGTTTGGACACATTGGGGATCTCGAGGGCGAGAGGTGCCTGCTTTGGAGTACAGGAAACTGGATGGGCTAGAGGATTGGTCTGGGGAGGCTTTCTCGATTACCAGTGCGAAGCATGACAGCAGCAGCAGCAGCAGCAGCCCATGGGCAGGCGCTTTTGTTTTTCTCCCATGGAGTTCTTGCACCCTTGTCTTCACGGGGAGTGTGTTTATTGTTGTAGGCTTGGGAAAGATGGTGGGTGCATTCATATTGGGAGAGTCAGTGGTGTGTTGGTGGGAGGGATGGAGGGATGGTGGGCATGGTGGTTGGGATGCCCCTGAAGGAAAGGGGCTATATCATTATCATTTCATCATGACATGGAAGGGGAGTCGAATGCCTTTTTTTGTTTTCTCTTTTGCATCTTTTTATTGGATATGATGCTGCATGAGGGCGGGCGTGAGATTGGTTGGCGTGGAGTTGGGCTGGCCACTTGCTCCGAGGGAGAGTCTTGGTTGCTCTACGCTGCGTATAGACTGTGTGTTGTCACAATACTATTGCGTATTTCTAGGGCCATCTCTTGTGGTTCAACGAATATGTGTTTAATGATGGGGTATCTTGATTACTATGTGTATATGCCTACTTCTCTTCCCCGTTCTTGACCTTTTGCTTCTTCTTCTTCTTGTTTTTCTTCTTGCGCTTCTTGTCTGCACCTTGATCGCTTTGTGTTACTGCTTGCGCCTCATCTCCAACCTTGACATGGTCGTCCTTCATACTGACATCGCCATCGACCTCGACAATCTTCTCCTCAACATTTTCTGCAGGCTCTGCCTCTTGCTCAGTTTCAGGTTCAGCCTCTCTTCGCGGCCTCTTCCTCTTTCCCAGCGCACTCCTCCCAACATCATCCTCACTCTCACTCTCCTCCACCTTTCCCTTCTTGACGACCTTTCCATCCCTGCCCAACAACCTCCCCCTCAACATCCTCTCCTCCTTCGAATTCCCAATTTTCTGCGCATCCTTCTTATCCGGGACGTATCCCACACCTTCATTCGGTCGTGAGCCGCGCCCGAGATCGTCGTCGTCGTTGTCGTTTTCTGGTATAGCGCGGCGCTTGGTTGTGGGAGCGGCGGCTGGTTTGCCGAGGTTCATGGTCTTGAGGACGGAGGATTGGGAGGCGAGGAGGAGGGATATGCGGTTTGATAGGGCGGCGCGGTTTGCGGCTAGGGGAAGGGGAGGTGCTGGGTCGGGAGCCATTGTTTTGTCTTTTGTGTCGTTCAGTACGCTGAGAGAAGCACAAGATTATCGGTGGCTTTTAGTTGGGTTGCTTGAGAGGACGAAATGGAGCGACAGCGCCTCAATTGAGGTTGGGAATGTCTCGCTGTCGCAAGTTGGTTATGGTGATGTTGATTTTTGGTGGAGATGCTTTTGCGACGACGGAAGAATTTCACATGCAAGAGAGCGGGTGCTTATCTTATCGACGACTGCTGGGTAAGGTGACACGGACACATGGATGGGGCTCAAAAGATGCATGGGTTTAAGTGAGCAACACTAATAAAATTGAGACATGATTGATCGATTCAGCAAGTATATACCAAGGAATACATTATAATTAAGAAGAAATCTAGCGCGCTTGGTTTGGTCTATCTCATGCGCCCATCTTGTAGTCATAACTCATAAACATGAAAAGACAGCAACGCTGCCCATGCTGTGCTGTGCTCCATCTCCTTTTTCGCTTTTTTGCACAATAAAAATCAAGTCGTTAATAACTGCCCGCCGTGTCTCTTAGAGTGAGAACGTATGGCAGGTCTGTAGAGTCGCATCGAGTAGCCAGGCGGATCACTGAACCTGAGCTATTCGACGACTTGGACCGGAGGCTCGAGGTTGATGACTGGCTCAGGGGGTAGTGACGCCGACTCATGGCAAGGCTGTTGCTGCTGGACTTTCGAGATATAGGTCCTGGCCCTGAGATTCCGCTCCTCATGCTGTTGGGGGCGGTGCGGTAGACGTTCCAAGTGTTCGTGGATGGTTGTCGTCTGGCTCGTCGGGTTGAGCTGCTGATGCTTGCCACCTCTGAAAGAGTCAAGTTGCTGCGAGGGGTGCCAGGATCCGAAGCCATATCATCACCGCCGGCACTAGACGGAGACGAAGTGTCCTCATCCTCCTCTTGGCCGCCGTCGAGAATATCCGGGTCAAAAGGCTCCATCCCACGCAAGATCTCGGCAAAGAGGTGCATGAGCTCCTTGAACTGAGCATTGGAGATGGGTCTGGTAGAGAAGCGTGCATATTCGTAATGTGTGAGGAATTTGGTAGTGTTTGCGTCCATCTCGAGTACCCCTAATTCCGCAAGATGCACCATGTAGTCGCGTAGGCTCATGTTGGCTGTCCGCTGCAGGAGCGCAACTGCATCTGCATCGAGTAAGGGTGGGTTCGCCTGAGATGTCGGGTCGGGAGGGGCCAAGGTCAGCGCCTTGCCTTCGATGAGATTGGGGAGCTCCGAGAAGACGGTTGTGTATTCCAGGTTGGGCAAGTCGGGCGCGTTTGGTGATGCCCAGCCATAGTGCTCAATATCTCCCCAGACAGGTCGTCGACGAGGAATCGTAACCACCAGCTCCTCCGCGGGTCCTGAAGGTCCATCGAACCCTAGCTTCACCCTCGTCTCGACAGTCTCGTCGTCGGGGATGTCGTCGGTCTGAAGTCGGGGTCGAGATTCGAATGCGATGGAAGCGCTGCGGCCGAGACCCAGGTGAACCACTTTGTAAACGGCGGAGCGAAGATCGCCCTTTTCTATCGGAACCCATCCCTTCGGTATCGAGTCCAACTCGGTCTTGTTGATGTAGAGGCGGGTGAAGAAGACAAAGGTGACGACGAGGATGGTGAAGACGTATGCGGCGATGAGGATCCAGATGTTGTAGAGCTGGCGGTTCCTGAAGGAGCGCTGGATAGCATCGACGGGAGTAGCTATCAGCAGGCCGAGGAGTATGATATAAAGGAGAAAGTAGAGGGTGCGATATATGATGGAGGCCACAAGGCGTCGGTGAGACTGGGGAGACGCCATGGTCCATGGGGTGAGGAAACAAGAGAGTCCCTATGACAGGGAAAATGAATCCAAGAAGTGAAGAGGTAAAGGAGAGGACATGGCTAATGTGATTGAGAGGCCATGAAGCGGAGAGAGAGCGGTGTCACGGCCGGTGGCTTAACGTGGAGGCTGGGTGAATCGCATGTCGACGCGCGGGCGAAAAGGCGGATTAAAGTCGTCCAATGTCAAGAGGTTGGGAGGGGATTTTAGTAGATGCCAATTTTGGCAGGACCCTGGAATACAGTGTTGCTAACCGAAATAACGGTGCGCGTGCACGGCCTACCCCATCCTTTCATCTAGACGTGGGCACGTGCACACTTCATCAACTTCTGCTCTGATCAATTACAATGACTTCAGTCTTTCTTACAATGTTACAATGGTATCATGATACATTATTCCCGTCTCGACCGCCCTGCCATGCATGCCCTGCCCTTCTCTTGTTTGTTTGTACATTCATTTTCTATCACCGAATCTCGGCCATCTCGTCCTTCTTTGCCGCCGCCTCCTTAGCTAGTCGTACATCAGACAGTGTCAACCTCAGGTCGTTGCTGTAAGGCTCAAACTTGGCCACCACCTCTCCCAGTCCCGTCTTGAGAGCATTCAACACCTTGTCCACCTCGGGACTCTCCCTCTTGCTCTTGATGTCCGTCCAGTGGATGGGGAACGAGAGTCGGAAGTCCTCGAGCTTCTTGATCACTGAAGTCAACGTTCGGATAATGCTTCGGACATCCCTGTGAACATTGCCGAACTGATCTTCCGCCAAACTGTGTACTGAGAGCTGGCAGAGCACATGGATAGCGTTGATGCAGAGTGTGGGTTCCGCATAAGGTGTGCCAAGAACCGCAGCAGCAAACTGAGTCCGGAAGTCAATCTTGAACAAGGCGGCGATAGCATCCACCTCCATCAATTTGAGCACCCGCTTCTCAAAGTTACCCTTGATGTGCTCTGGAGCAATGAGCTCCTGCTGCTCCTTGGTCAAGACACGATCCTTTGCCTCCTTCCACGTCTTCTTTGCAATCGGGCTCAGCTTCGAGGCGGGAGAAGAGCCTGGTGACTGGGCGATCTGGCTTAATCGTTTCTCGACTTCAGTTCGTACTGCGCTCGGGGCAGGCTTGTTGTTGAAGATGGGGTCGTCCTTGAGGGGAGCGGATACGCGCTGCTTGGGCTCCGCAGCTGGCTTGGCGGGAGGCGCCGCCGGAGCCTTTCCGTACTCGTCGATACGTGTCTCGATAGACTTGACAACCTCCATGCAGATTGCGTAGACCTGCGACCACATGGGTCCATCCTGACGGTCAATGTCCTCGTAGATGGCCTTTCGGCGGGCCTCGAATCCCCCAGCAATGTAGGCGAGCTCCCACATGGCAAACGCCTATTTCATGTTAGATGCGTCATTGGAGTCGCATTCGCTCAACTCACCTTGATAGACAGCTTCTTGCTCTTGAGTCCATTCAGGAGACTTCCATTGGGATCCTTGGACTCGGACGTGAGAGGGTTGCCATTCTTTAGCGGTTCCTTTACCATGAATGTCGAGAAGGCAAAGTTCCCGGTGTGCCAGATGAAATGAATGAGAGATCCAGTCTGCAAGCAGCGACCTAGAAGGAAGAGGTCGCTGGGCCAAGTGGGCGGCAGCATGTTCGTCTTGGGCAGGTTGTAGAAGATGCGCAAGAACATAAGTGCCCAACCCCAAGCAAACGACCGGAGTACGGAATAGTAGAGGAAGAATGCCACGGGCAGCGCGCTCAATGCGCCCGCAAACGAGTCGGCGAAGATGCGTGGAATCTCCTGGATCACCACCTTCAGCGAGTCGGATGGGCGTTCGCCATTGCTCTTCGATAAACCCAGCACCAGTCCATCGGTATCCTTTCTGTAGTGATTAAAAGTCTGCGTGATGGCGCAAGATGCGAGGTAGCCCATCAAGAATAGCGGCTTCTCGTTGAGCCTCGCGCGGTCTCCGCTGAAATATGTGATCCACGACAGGTTCGCGCTGGCGGGGACAGCCCAGAGGAAGACATTGCAGAAAAGCAAGCTCGAGAAGCCATACCAAAAGAGGGTCTCGTATGTCTCAAGTCGAAGGAGCGTGGTGCGTAGAGTCTGGAAGCCGGAACCGGTAGTTCGCAGACCAACGTGGTAGTTGGCGATTCGGAGGACAAGGATCGCGAGGCCACAAGTGAAAAGAAAGGCGGTTCGTACACCAGCAGGTCCAAGAGGGAACCAGCCCCAGAGATCTGGAATCAGTCGATTAGCAACGCGCAGATGGAAGCTCGAGAGCTCAACTCACAAGAGCTCCAGCTGTCTAGCAACAGAGCCTGGATATAGGACACAACAAGCAGAACAGTCGCCGTCGAAGAGAATCGTCTGTGCAGGGCGGGCTGGAGGAAATCCTTGTAAGGCGCTTTTCTAACCGTGGTGGCCGCCATCTTCGCAGCGCATCGCCGGGGGCAGAAAGAGAGCTCGGGGGTGTTTTGCGAGGTTGTCGAAGATGCTTGGATTGCGCTACCTGGAATAAGCCCAAGTAAATAAAAATATCCAGGCCAGCAACGGACGCCAGGTCCAGGTCCAAGCTGCCATTATCGTCACGTGCAGATAGCGAGGCAGGTCCAGCCCCGCTCTGGTTGGTTGGATGATCCGCCTGCCCAATTACGTATGTTGCAGCTGGAAACTGAGCCACCCTCGGCAAGGCAGCAGGTGACTTGATTTGACGAAGCAACGGAAACGGCGAACTGTTTGCGCATTCAGAATCTCGTCTTTTTTATCTTTAAATCGATCCATTCCTTCAAACGCGAAATCGGGACCGTCAGAACTCACAGCCATGTCGTTTGATCTCGAGTCCGGCCGGGGCGGCGGCTACACCGACGACCCAGCCTTCAAGGAACTTCAATACAATCTCAAGAGCAAGTTGCAGTCGCTTCTCAACAGCAACCGAAAGCTCGCCAACGATGTCAACGTTTTGGGAACCAAGAAGGATACTCCGCGCCTGCGGGAGCGGGTTCACAACAGCATGGAGAAGACGAGGGAGATGTGCCGCGAGATTGGCGAGGGCGTCAAGAGACTTCAGACCTGGGATGACCTGACAGTGCGTATCGCAAACCGGCTTTCTGTGGTCGCATGCTAACCCCTCACCAGAAGCAACAAAAGTACGAGCAGACAAAGGTCTCGAGCGATTTCCAGGCCGCCCTCCAAGAGTTCCAGGGCCTGCAGCGACGAGCCCTCGAGAAGGAGCGCGCATCTGTCACCGCAGCCCGCGCCGCGCAAGAGGCCGAGCCCGGCCAAGCCGGTGCGCCGTCCGATACCCAGCTGGAGCAGCTACAGCAACAACAGCAGATTTCGCAACTTGCGCAGCAGGACGAGGTTGACTTCCAGGAGGCCCTTATCATTGAGCGCGAGGAGGAGATTCGCAATATCGAGCAGGGTGTCGGCGACCTGAACGTGCTCTTCCGGCAGGTCGCGCAGATCGTCAATGAGCAGGGCGAGCAGCTTGGATCCATTGCGGATAACGTGGAGAATATCCGCGACGACACGCGACAGGCTGACGTCGAGAACCGACAAGCCGCGCGTTATCAGAAGGCAGCTCGCAACAAGAGCTGCTGCCTGCTGCTGATCCTGGCAGTTATCATGACGATTGTTATTCTGGCCATTGTCCTTGACTAGATATTAGAGCTCAGCGTGCGATTATTATGGGTGGCTCTTGTTATCTTGACGGCGTCTATCGGAGTTTTCTGGGGATACACAAGTTTTAAGAGTATAGTACATGTTTGTAGGTACACAAGAAGGATTAATCAAGATGCTTTTTTTGTGCTTTCAACTGAGTAATCAAGAAGGTGGTTGTTTTGGACCCCTTAGAAACGGTAAACTTGCTTGCTTGGGCATCTCAGATTTGAGCTTAGGCTCCTTTCTGGGCACCAGACGATTTAGGATTATCTCGTTGATGCCTGTGAGGGCAAACGAGGAACCCCAGTAGAGGAAGATGGCGCTCGGTAGATCCGCAAAGAGAAGCGGAAAGGTTGGCATCAGAAGCAACATCCTGCCCAGAAGCTTCTGTAGCCTTGGCGTGGTGTCAACCTTTTTGCTGTCCGGCAGGTTTACGGTTAACAAAGCTTGTAGCTGCTCTTTGGACATCTTGCCCCATGTGTTCCACACCAAGATTCCCGAACAGATGATAGGAAGTCCAAAGTAGGGATCCATGCTGCTGAGATCATTGAACCAGAGGCAGCCCCCGTTGACCAATGACTCGTCAAACATGCTGCTCGCAGAGCCTACAGCTGCAGTTGCCGAGTCTGGACTGCCTAGCCCGACCGTGTTGCTGATCCAGCCCACCGGGGCACCGCACTTCCGCCGCAGCGCCTCGGAGATGGTGAGGAAGGGGACGATGCTGAGCATTGGTGTCATGCCCTTCCAGCGTTGGGTACCCCAGTTCTTGTAGATTCTGCGCCGCGACTTTTCAATCAAGCCTGCGATGCGGAGGCGCTGAATTTTCTCCGGAACGTCCTTCTGCTCTTGCCTGACAGCCTTGGCATGACGAGCTGCCCAGGCCATGACCAAAGGTTGCAGTTCGGCCCTCTTCTGCCGGAGGCGGGCCGTGTAGAGTTGAAGAGGAAAACGAAGTGTGGCGTTGACGCCGATGGCCAGCAGTGGAATAGCGACATACCAGGGCATGCCGGCGTTGACGTGGACCCAGCTGAAGGCATCAGCAGTCATGCGGATGGTGTCGCCAACCGTGGACGCCAGGTGGAAGCTCCTGCGGCCAACGCATGGTGTTGAGGCCGGACGTCGGGAGTTGCTGATTGGGAGAAAGGGTCTGGCGTGAGGCGATAGGACATGCACTGTCCGTCTAAAGAGCGACATTTTCAACCATTCCCGCGCGGTGGCGAGAGCAATTGAGTCCCTGGACGCAGGATTGGAGCCGTTTCTTGGTGAATGAGATGTTGCATGAGATGAGGCTTGACCTTGGGGAGGTTGCAGAGGTTGTGGCGCACAGCCAATCAGAGTGAACCTGGTCATTAGACAGTCTATAAAACTGGGGCTCGAGAGTTGAAGTCTCCCAAAGCCGACAAAACTGGTCTTGATCACATTTCTACCAAAGGTTTGTCATATATGATCGATCCGATTGTGTAATGATATGTTAGAGTGTGGCTTAAGCTTTTGTCAAAAGTATCGAGCTTAGTTTGAGTTTGAAACTGATCGAAACGCCCCGGGCCTGGACTATGCTCGGATCACCCTTCACTCTGCCTGCCCGTCGTTTGCCTGTGCTTTTAAGAAGTTTGACACGATAGGTGCCTATTATGAAGACAAATAGCCAGAAAAATCTGGAAAGTAATTTGCCTATTGTGAATTTCGGTAGCCTTGTTGCTATTGCTACCTCGTCGAGCTGTGGAACATCTATCTAGGGACGAGAGACGACTGAGACAAGAGGAACTTCCGTTGTGTTCAAGCCTATCCAGTTGCAGTACTCGTGGAACTTGGACCTCATGTTGTCGCATGGAGGTTGGGCACAGGCGCCATTATCATAGTATTGCGGTTAGTGAGAGAGCCTGCCTCTGAACTCGAAAAGGTCAAGTGTGATGAGACATGATCCCTTCCAAGTCCCGGATCACACCCTGCGCTTTGGAGGAGTTTCGACGAGTGAGCGATAGGCCACCATCACATTGTGTATGAGGGAACAGAGACTGGTCTACTCCCGCTGCATTGTGATGTTGTGAATTATGAGAGGAGAACTACTACACTTATGACCAGTTCAATTAATCACTTGATATATCTGTCAACTCACATGACTTAAGAACAAGCCCTTCGACGCCGCATCGCCATCCTATCCGATCTTCCCTTTTACCCCGTGGTCAACGGCGAGCACTGACACCCGGCGTTCCCACACCGCTAGACTCCGCCCGTAGTCGGATCCAGTGACCAGGGTCAGGAGCCTCATAGCGGGGGCTTGCCCATCTTCAGCGCGCAGGACCCCTGTAGCTCGTCCAGCTGCAGCGGGCAAGCTACCTGGAGCTAGGCTAGAGCTTCCCCCCGCCACGGGGGTTATTATTTTTGGTGCGACGTCACCCCATCCGTTCTCCTTTGTCGTGGCTTCTTCATGGTGTTTCCTTGCTGCAGGACTTGTCAACGTCTCCAGCCTCGCACTCCCAATACCTTACGATATCATCGATAGCCAGAACCGACAACTGCTGCGGAATATCGACTATCCCGAATGTCCGACGACTCGTTTGCGGCGCCCGCGGACAGCCCGCCTATTCCGTCGCCCCCCGATAGCTCCAACGAGAAGATGTCGTTTGTCTCGGGGTGGGTGACCCTGTTCCTCTTGATCGCCATACCTTTGCTTGGAAATGCACTACGAAACTTCCTCGGATGGACACTACGGAAGCGAACAGAGGGTCGTCGTGCCCACCTCCTGGCGCTCATGACGGAGGAGGACAAGGTAGCCCGCGCGAACGATCCCCAAGGCAGCTCCGAAACGAAGCTCGTATTCGACGTCGACGATGACCTCAAGATCACATTGGACAAGCAGAAGGACTGGGACGGTGTTGTTGGCTTCTTCCATCCTTTCTGGTAGGTTTATATCTGGAGGGAATGTCCTGGCTTGGCTAATGCTTCGCAAGTAATGCCGGAGGCGGCGGGGAGCGAGTCCTATGGGCTGCTATTCGGGCGACGCAAGATCGATGGCCAAACGCAAAGTGTGTCGTATACACTGGCGATCACGACGTTACAAAGGATGCTATTCTGTCTCGGGTCAAGGTGAACCAGCTCGAGACCTCAGGGTGAGATATGCTTACACGGCGACAGCACAGGTTCAACATTGAGCTTCATGCTCCTACCATTACTTTCCTCTACCTTTCTAAGAGAGACTGGGTGCTCGCCTCTTCGTGGCCGCACTTTACTCTCCTGGGCCAGTCCATTGGCTCCATCATCCTCGCCTGGGACGCCTTCTCGCTCCTTGTCCCTGACGTCTTTGTCGACACCATGGGCTACGCATTTGCCCTCGGCCTTTGCAAGTTTCTCTTCCCCAAGGTTCCTACGGGAGCGTACGTGCACTATCCAACAATCTCGACCGATATGCTCGAGTCTCTAGACCCCAACTCGGCCGTGGGAGCACAGGGCGTCAACGCTGGTAAAGGTGTTGGAGCGCAGGGTTTCGCGAAAAAGACTTATTGGAAGCTATTCGCCGTGCTCTACTCATGGGTTGGCTCGACTGTCGATATCGTAATGACTAACTCGACGTGGACTCAGGGGCACATTCAGAGTCTCTGGGGCCCATACCGCACAGGAAAGAGCAAGAATGATCCGATCGTGGTGGTCTACCCCCCTACCGCTGTGCGAGAGATGGAACAAGAAGTCGAGGTATCAGAGGAGAGTGAGAAGCGACGAGAAAAGGCTATTGTCTACCTGGCACAGTTCCGACCCGAGAAGAACCATCAACTCATTATGCAATCCTTTGCCACATTCCTCAAGAGAAAGAGCGAAGCATCCAAGGGTGCGCGTCTGATCCTTATTGGAAGCGTAAGAGACGACCACGACTCGAAGCGTGTATACCAGCTACGCATCCTTGCCAACGAGCTGGGAATCAAGAACAGCGTCGAGTTCCACCTTGACGCCTCGTGGTCGGAGATCCTCGAGTGGCTGCGGAAGGCCTACATTGGCGTTAACGGCATGTGGAACGAGCACTTTGGTATTGGCGTCGTCGAGTATCAGGCTGCTGGGCTTATTTCTGTCGTTCACGATAGTGCTGGGCCCAAGTTTGATATCGTCGTACCAATCGACGGCGAGCCCACTGGTAAGTAGCTCGACCTTTATATCGTGTCGGATTGACCACTAACTTTTGCAGGCTTCCACGCTACGACAGAAGAGGAGTTTGCGGATGGTTACGAGAAGGCCCTGTCGCTGCCTGATCCATTGGCAGTCCGCCTCAGGGCACGCGAGTCGGCAAAGAGGTTTACTGAGGAAGAGTTTGCCAAGAAGTGGACGGTTCAGATGGCTCGGTTGGTGACGCTCGCGAGGTAGAGCGTGAGGCGAAAGTAAAGTTGCGTGATAGACCAAAGGATACCCCCTTTTTACAAACAGTTTACTACTGGAAAGTCGTACATAGAGTAGAGAATACAGCGCGGAGCTGACAGCGAATGCTTGTGAGATGCAACACCAAATCATGGCCAAACAGATGCTACGTGGATGAGTCTATCTATTGATTTACAAGGTAAAGCCTCCGCTATTCTTCTGCCTCGACTCGGCTGCAACATCAAACACGCCGTCTCTATCCCTGGTCAAAGCCTGCACCGCACTTAGCCCCTCCTCAACCCAGGTAATGTTGTGCCCCTTGACCCTCAGCCCGGGAACTTCCCAGCGGCTGAACCTGTTCTCAAGGAGGAGTTGATTAGGCAGCAACTGATTGTGCATCCTGGGCTCGCGCACAGCGTCTTTGACGCTCCACGACGGCGAGGTGAGGATGCGCCAGGCGACCTGAGTCGTGGACGAGATGATGCGGGAGCCGCCTGCGGCTCCGACGACGGCTACTAGAGTACCATCTTTGAGGGAGACGATTATGGGTGTGCACGAAGATAGGGGGCGCTTGTTTGGGCGGATAAAGTTCTCTTCCGCTGGGGCAAAGCCGAACTCGTTGGAGACGCCAGGGATGGAGAAGTCGTTCATCTCGTTGTTTCTAGTAGGTGAGTTTGGCGAAGTTAGGGGTACATCTAGGAAAGACTTACAGGATGACGCCGGTGAGGTTGTCCATGAGGAGCGATCCGAAGATGAGGTTCACGGTCGTGGTCAGGGAGACAGCCATTCCGTCCGCATCCGCCGTGACGATGTGAGATGTTCCATGACCATTAGATGAGTAGATCCTCGAAGGGTCATATTTCTCAATGTCCTGCGTAGTCAGGGGGTCGATACGGCTGCGAATCTTTTCAGCCGTCGTTGAGTTGAGCATCTCTTCCTCAAAATCGGGCACATCATCGACAAAGTCAGGATCCCCTAGCCGCAGCCGAGCCCCGTACGCAAACTTCATGGCCTCGATGTACCTGTGAAGCGTGAGGTTGCTGTCCTGGCTCTGGTCCTCGTAGCCGTCCATGGTGTTTAGGATGTTGAGAGAGACTGCGCCGCCGGCGGGGGAGCTGATGCCGTAGACGTCGTAGCCTTTGTACTCGGTGTGCAGAACTTTTCTGGAGATGACCTTGTAGTTTGCGAGGTCCTCGAGTGTCATTGTGCCGTTAGACTCTTGGATCGTCTTGATCATGCTCTCGGCTGGGATGTGTTAGGTGTGTACGGTGACTGGACTCAGGGGCTTACCGATGGGGCCGGTGTAAAAGGCCTCAGAGCCATGGTCGGCAATCGCCTGAAGAGTACTGAATATGTTAGTAGAGATACAAGTACTTGTAGGCTTTCCACTCACCGTGCATATCGAGGCCTTGTGATAGTGTCTCCTTCTCGGAGAAGTTGACCTGCATACCATCAGCGCGGGTTCTATTTCAGGGGTAGAGTAACGAACCATCTCGAGTGAAATCTTCGGCCCATGAAGGGTCTTCCACGAGAAAGTTGTACTTTCCAGTGGACAATTTGGACACAAACTTGTTCATATCGCCATTGACTAGTTATGGAGTTAGTCGACACTCACAGCACTCAACCTGGCTCTTACCTCTAAAACCATCATTGGCTACCTTGATAGCCCCTTTCATGACGGTCTTCCATGGAAGTTTCTGTAGACTCAGTTTAGCGAGAAAAAGGCGAAAAGGGGACTGTTGATACCTACACCGTATTTCTTGTGAGCGTACTCCAACCCCCGAACCTCACCAGGTACGCCGACGGACAAGCCTCCGTGGATGCTTCCCTCGACGTTTCCCTGGTACATATTCTCGTGGGCTGCGGCTGGAGCCGACTCGCGAAAGTCGATCGCTTCATAGTTGCCCTTTTCATCCCGCACGAGCATGAATCCACCTCCGCCAATGCCAGAGTGATACATGCCGATAACGCCGACACAAAAGGTCGTGCCGACCATGGCATCAACAGCATTTCCCTAGATTTGTTAGCAAGTAGAAATGAGCATAAAGTGTTGTTTGTAGACTTACACCACGCGCGAGCAGATCCCTTCCTATGTAGCTGCACTCCCGAGCCTCGGACGCCACGGCGCCTTTGGTACCACCTTCTGAGCGAAACAGGTACTCCTCATTGACGGGGCTGGCCGCCAACAGTCCATATTGAGCAAAGAGCAGGCATAAACGCCTCACGCCGAATACACGCCCTGGGCAAGGGTTAGTAAGTATGCAACGTTGAAAGGATGTTGTGAAACTTGCCCATTTGTAAGTGCTTGCTTTCTTATCTACAAGGGTCGCTGCGCCAAGATAAACATTCCCGAACTTTTCAACAAAGACGGGGAAAAAGTCAAAGTCCAATGAGTTGAAAGTGAAGCAAAAAAGGGAGATATCGCGAATTTTTAAAAATGCACAAGCAAAGGAAGCGTTGACGTGATGAGACCCCGGGTCCGATCTCCGGCCAGGGCGGGATGGGACGGACGCGGTTCACCCCCCGATAGTTGCAAGCGGCCTCGTGAGTCGCATCACCTGCCATCCTGGGGACCAATCAGCGGGGCGGCGGTGATAGGAGCCGACCGAGTCATTGGCCGACAAGGGTTGCTTATTGAGGATATAGAAGTTACAGATTACGCAGTGCGTTGTTGATGTGAGCGCGTGAGGACATTGCTGATGAGAAAAGTTGTGTTGTACAGTATATGCCTATTTGGTATATTTAAGCATGGGACCCCGGGGTGGTCAAATGGCTTCTTTTTCTGTTGTACAGATTGTCAGACGACGAGGGTAGATGTATGTATGTGCAATGCATGAAAGAAGCATAAGCAACTGATCATGTGAAGGAGGTGTCTTGTAAGTAGTCAGGTACAACATCTATCTCAAGTCAATAGTCTCGAGACAAGAGATAGATCAAAGATGTGCTCTTATCGTTGTTGGATACAATCCCTGTCCTGGTTTCGGAGGAGGATAGAAACTCTGACCAATGACAGCCGCTCATGTCATCAGCCAATCAGAAAAAGCCTAAAACACAGCCCAAGGACCCCAAAATCTCAAAGTGGGGCACCTGCAAGAACCTTTCCTCTATCTCATAAAGAAATCTTGTAAAACTTCAAAAAGTTGTGAGCAATCGCAAATTCAAAAATCACTCCTCTCAACACTTCATCAATATCTTTGGGTCGTCCATGAGACGACTGAGGCTTCTGCCACTCGTCTCTCTCACAAGAAGAGCGCGTCCTCACAATCTCCGCCCGTTCGCAGCCATGGCGACCGCCCAGGCAGAGGCAGCACCCGCCGCCGTGCTCAACGGCCACTCACAAAGTAACGGCCACACAGAAAAGCCCTTCAACAAGAGGCCTAATCAGCAGAATAACCGACAGTGGAAGCAGAAGAAGACAAAGCGGGAGAGGAACATCACTGAGGGGTCGTCTGAGGAAGTCCTCAGGTATGACGTCGAGGCTCTGCTTAAGATGAGGGCGGTTGAGTATGGAGAGGGGACTGAGAATGGCGTCGAAGTTCTTCCGGAGGAGGGCACCGAGACCGAGGTTGAGGTTCTGGAGCTGTCGTCTACGGGAGAGGGATTGGCTATGAGACCCGGTTCGAATCAGGTCTACGTTGTGCCCTTTACCGTGCCCGGCGACCTGGCCAGGGTCAAGGTTTTCCGCCATGTGCGCCGCGACAACCAGACCATGGCCGACTTCATCTCCGTCGTCAAGCCCTCTCCTCTACGCGACGATGCCCGCGTCAGCTGCAAGTACTTTGCTTCGTGCGGCGGCTGTCAGTTCCAGATGCTCGACTACGCGGAGCAGCTCCGCCTCAAGAGGCGTGTCCTCGAGAAGGCCTACCAGAATTTTTCCAACCTCGATCCTGCCGTCGTACCCACTGTCCAAGACACCATGGGAAGCCCCCTGCAGTATGGATATCGCACCAAGTTGACGCCGCACTTTGACGGACCCCCTGGATTCCGTCCCAGCAAGAGAGGGAAGAACCCCCGCGTCCCCTTCGAGAGCTGTCCCGACATTGGATTCATGCAAAAGGGCCGTCGAAAGGTGTTGGATATCGAGGACTGCCCTATCGGCACCAGTGCCGTTCGTCTAGGTATGGCTAGGGAGAGGGAGCGCATGCAGAGCGAGTTCAAGGACTATAAGCGAGGCGCTACCCTTCTCCTGCGAGAAAACACACAACGTCTGCCAAAGGACAGCCAAGATATACCCTCCGAGCTACCCCCTCACACCGTCCGCGTCGACAACGAAGACACAGTCGACATCAAATCCTGCATCACCGACTCCAAGGCCACCACCACCGAGTACATTGGCCCCTACACCTTCACCAACCCCGCCGGATCCTTCTTCCAGAACAACAACTCCATCCTCCCTTCCTTCACCACCTACGTCCGCGACCGCATCCTTCCCCCCGCCGGCTCTGGCATGGAGATCAAGTACCTCATCGACGCCTACTCAGGCTCTGGCCTCTTCACCATCACCCTGTCATCCCTTTTCCAGCACTCTATCGGTATTGACATTGCCGCTGACTCGATCGCCTATGCAAGCCGCAACGCCGCCCTCAATGGCCTCGACGAGGATCGCTGCAAGTTCATCGCCGCCGACGCAGGTGAGCTCTTCAAGAGCGTCACGTATAATCGTGACGAGACTGTCGTCGTGCTTGACCCCCCTCGCAAGGGCTGCGACGCCGACTTTCTCGGCCAGCTACGCAAGTTTGGCCCCCGTCGCGTGCTCTACGTCAGCTGCAACGTGCACACTCAGGCCAGGGACGTGGGCGTCTTGGTCCGCGGCGAGGGCGAGGGTGAGAGGTACGAGATTGAGAGTCTGAGGGGCTTTGACTTTTTCCCTCAAACTGGACATGTCGAGGGCGTTGCTATTCTCAACAGGGTTGATACCAAGGCATGAAATGGTTAAAAATAGGGACATGGCGCTTTAAAAAAAAAGGGGGTAATTTGATAGATTTTTTTTCATTGCGACACTTGTAATCATTGTCCTCATAAGAAAGAACCGCTGCATTAACTCGTGCGTGACAAACAAATTGCCAACTCATGGCCAGCATATATATGCACCACCACTGCCTCATGTTCATGACTTGTCCCCCAGCAGAGCCTTGAGGGCCTGCACCGTCACCTCGAGAACCTCCGGCCTCCGGCTCTTCTTCAGACACTCCTTGAGGACCTCGACACCGTCCTCGTCCTTGATCTTTTGCCGCGCCAGCTCACCGACCTCGCCCTCGGCCGTCACCAGGTTAAGGATCACAAACACGCCGCGGTGCCGGATGTTCTCGTCGTCGTCGACGCACATGGAGAGGACGACCTTGATGCCGCGCTCTCTGTTGATGATGCCGCGGATGACCCCTTCGAAGGATGTAAGCGAGGCCAGGGCGCCGCCAGCCGCACTACGAGTTCCAGCGTCTTCGGCATCCGCGAGGGCGAGGAGGATGTGGAGGCGATTTCGAGCTTTGGCGGTCTCCTCGGCGTACAGGGCGATGGCTTCTGGAGCCTGGACGAGGTTGCAGACGAGCTCGACAGCTGCCTTGGAGACGAGGGCATTGGATGAGAGCATCTGCTCCTCAATCTGGAACCAGGCGGTCGCAATGATGCTGCGCCGCGTATCTTCATCGTCCATAGAGGCTAGGTTAGTCAGTGCCATGAGAGCCTCAAAGGAGGGAAGAAGGTCTCTCGTCTCTGCAGCCGGGTCAGGAGGGACGATAGACACAAGGGGTCGGATCGCAGCGCTGAGAGGGTTTGATCGGTTGCCGCCAAAGACGAGGGCAGGGTTTGTGCTGATGAGAATCCGGGCAAGGGCCTGCGCGGCGAGACGGCGGGCTGGTGCCTCGGTCTGGGGAAGCGTCATCCACGCTGTGAGCAGGAGCTTGACGGCACCCTGCTGGGCGAGCTGGCCGCGAAGAGTCTTGGTGACAGACAACGCAAAGATGATGGAGATGACCAGCGATAGAGACGCCGGCGAACCATTCTTGCTGTGAGTGACGAGCACAGGCGTGATGCCGGCATCAAACACCAGCTTACACCGCTTCGCGACATGCTCGTCGTCGTTCAGGGGATCCGGCCCACCGAGTTTCCCAGCGGCGTTGGCGTACGCCTTGAGCTGATTCATCTTCTTCTCCTCCTCGGTGAGGTTGGGGAGGTACCTTGTGAGGTTGACAAAGATGCTCAGGGCTCCGTAGGTGGTCGGAGAACGCGGCTGTGCCTCGCTGAGAGTCTTGACGAGCTTCTGAAGTAGCTCGGGGGTGCTCACAATCGACTCCTTCACCTTGGGTTGAAGAGACGCATAGGCCAGGCCCTCGATGGAATGCTTTCTTCCGTGGTCTTCATCCCGCAGGATCATCTTGGTGAACATGCCAGAGAGCTCCTCAATACTAGTGACGGCTGGCTCAATCCTCGACTGGCTAGACTCGCCGGGGGCGGGCTTCGCGGGAACTGCCTTGAATTCTGAGTTAGTTAGTCGTGAACAAAGCACCGCACGCATATCTCTCTCACCCTCAGCTTGGCCAGGATGACGGCGGCCAGATACTGGACCTGCTCCGAGTGCCGCCTCATGGTGATGGAGCCGCCGTCGCTCTGGAGGTTTGGGTCGGCGTTGGTGCTGCGGACGATCTCGCTGAGGTCCTGGTCGACAATCTCCTCGAGCCACTCGATGCAGTACTTGTTGATGGCCTCGCGGCAGAGCGAGTTCATGCACGCGGCGTTGAGCATCTCCAGACAGGCCGTCTCGACCTTGCGGCTCTTCCACTTGCGTCGCATCAGAGTGCCGAGGCTGGGGAGGAAGTCTTCATTGAGGAAGAGCTCTGCGGTGAGATCCGGGACGATGGGGAAAGTGGCTGCCGCGACGCAAAAGGCGACAATGTAGTCGTCGTAAGTGCCTCTCCGGACACGGTCAAAGAAAAAGGTGGATAGCTTCTTGGAGCCGTCGTCGCCGGCGGCCTTGAGGTAGGCCGACGTTGAAAGAGTGGCGTGCCCACGGACTATCTCAGGCTGTCGCATATCGAGATAGCACAAAACCGTGTCAACGCAGTCGCCGTCGATGACCTTGCAGATAGTCTCATGGGACTTGTCCTTCTGGCGGGTCTCATAGTCGTTGTTGAGGAGCTTGGTTAGCTCGTCGAGGTCACGGCACGTCTCATTGTCCTCCTGGCCACCCTCCATCAAACGCGCAAAGACGATGAGGGTCTGGTCCTCCAGAGAAGGAGCTGGAGGCTCCTGCTTGGCTGGTTCAGCCATGAGAAAAGGAAAAATCCTCAGATATTATCAAATAGATGATGTGAGATGTTCGGGTTGGACGATCGTCCAGGTTTTGAAAGGGAAAACAATGGAAAAGCTCGAGACCCAAAACAGGAGCCCGTGATGTAAATCGATAACGCCCCTCATCTCAACTCATCAATCAGCCTGTCCTGTGAGACCACTAGAAGCGCTAGAACCTTGCTTTTTCTTAGTGGCCGCAACCCCCCCAACCACAGCCGCTGATAAGCCCATGCTCCCCCCGCTGCTTTGGGAGCTTCATCACGTGTTTTGGCGTCTACGGGCTCTGCGCTAGGGGGATTGCTCCAGGGGCTCATTGGCCCTCGCAGCCGCGTCCCATTCATGATGCTCCCACACCCTGCTACTGCGGATGACGTCCAGCGAACGACTAGATTTTTTCTTTTTTTTATCCTTTCAATCCCTGCAGCCGTGACAAGAAACTCTTGGGCTCGCACGACAGGATCCTTCGAGTCGGTCGTGATATTCCGAGCTTCGAGGCTCATGTCTTTCATCCTCGGGGCGGCCTGAGATCGTGGCAAGTCGTCGCACAGACCGGGACGCTATAACCACTAGACCAGCCGCCGTTCAGCGTGCAACTTGAGCCTCAACATTGCCCTTGCAGACGCCATTCTTTGTCTGACTGCCTTGGGCTGCCTGCGTCAACGCTTCTCGCCTCTCAGCGTCACGACCTGCAGCGCAACTTGTCTCACTTGCGTAGCGTTCATCTCCTCCACGGCCTCGTAGCCGTCTCCCCAACCGACATCCTCACAACCACGTCCGCCTCGTTTTCATCATGGACGCCGTCGATGTTTCGGAGCACTACGAGGTCAGCACCCGCGAGGACACGCCCTCCCTCCTTACCATCGTCCTTGACACGAATCCGCGAGCATGGGCTGCCATAGGTAATGTCCTACCTTTGTCCAGGGCCATCGCAAATATCCTCGTCTTTGTCAACGCCCATCTCGCCTTCAGCAACGCCAACCAGGTCGCCCTCATTGCCGCCCACGTCGACCGCGCACAATGGCTCTACCCGACGCCACCCAAGCCCACCCGCGATGCCTCGGGCGATGTATCTATGAAGGACGCCGCCCCGGTTCAGACGTCGTCGGCCAACAAGTTCCCCCAGTTTGCGCAGATCGAGGCTGCCGTCCTGGACTCTGTGAGGAAACTCATGGATCAGACGACCGAGGCTGACCTCGCCACCACCACGACACAACTATCAGGGGCATTAACGCTGGCCCTCTGCCACATCAACAAGGCTGCGCAAGCTCTCTGCTCGCCCACCGCCAACCTCGAGGACAGCCACAAGGCCACCACCACGGCACCTCCCACCGTACGCGGCCGCATCCTCGTCATCTCCGTGTCCGACTCGGAGCCCTCGCAATACATCCCCACCATGAACGCCGTTTTCGCCGCCGCCCACGCCCAGGTCGCCATCGATACCCTCTCCCTCACCGGCGACCCGACCTTTCTACAGCAGGCCTGCTTCAACACGGGTGGCACATACCTCGCCGCAACTCATCCCCAGGGTCTGCTCACCTATCTCATGTTCGGCCTCATCGCCGATACAGAGGCTCGCGAGGCTCTCGTCGCGCCGACCCATGACACGGTCGACTTTCGCGCGGCGTGCTTCTGCCACGGCCGAGTTGTTGACACTGGCTTTGTCTGTTCCATCTGCCTCAGCATCTTTTGCGAGCTGCCAGAGAATTCCGAGTGCCTTACATGTGGCACGAAATTGTCGCTGGGCAACTACGGCGCCAAGCCCGCCGTCGTGCCTCGGAAGAAGAAGAAGAAGCGGAGAATCGTCAACGGAGGTTCACGGGAAGAGACGGGGAGTGCGACGGGGACACCTCGTCCTTGATGAATCGCCACCTATTTTGTATAATAGACCAATTAAAATAATGACGAGATACCTACAACGATTAAGACAGAATAATGCATCTATTCCTGGGCTTCAGGGGCAAACACTACTGGCACATTCAAGTGACAACTTACAAAACATCAAAGACCAAGCTTGAGCACATTGAATAAATAAAGCATGCAATGTCTCTAGGGATAGAGGGTATCATATCAAGTCTAGCGATGGAGAAAAAGACTAAACAACCATCCATCTCACGCCGTAGTAGCTACAGCTTGGCCTCAAACCCATATCGATCAAGCCTCGAGACAGGAGTCTAATGTCTAAAGTCGCCAAACTCCATATTCCAATCTCAGAAGCCCAGCATTGGCTCAATCAAAACGAACTTTGCGTCCACCCTTGGCAATCTTAGCACTATCCGGAAGCCGGGACATGGTGCAGTTCGGTTGTTTCTCTAAACCACCCATCGAGGCCAAAGCAAACGAGTCAGTGTTGTGGGCGAAGTACAAATAATACCCCGTCTGTGTCTTCTTGACAACCATGACACCGATGGCGCCAGCTGAGTGGCAGTTCTTGACTCCAGGGTGATTCATGAAGTCATCGGCAATAAAAGACTCCATGATGGCATCCTCGTCGTCATCCTGGATATTGACTCCACCCTTGCCGCGCCTTGTCCCATGATAGATCCTTTCGGCGCATCTTTGGGAGGCCATTGTCGTAGCCATGTGCTCTCCAGTGCCACTTGTTACAGCAGCAACGCTGATCTGATCTTCGTCTTCTTCATCACATGGGACAACGGCAGTGCCAACTCCAACCAAGGCTGCTGGTCCAAGTCGACCTCGATGCTTCATTCCAATTCCCCCTGAGGACGATCCAGCGGCAATATGACCTCTCTCGTCAATCGCAATGGCACCAATAGTGTCTGTGATGAAGTCCTCGTTCCCAGTCCCAGACCGGAAGCTGTCTTTGGTTACTCGAGAGTTGCCCTCTACTCTCTCATCTGGACTGGAGGGTCGCTTAACTCCACGAGGACTTGCCAGGTCTTGCTGGCCAGCTTTATACTCCTCGAAATCCATGGGTTTAGCCCGTGGCTGCGGCGATGCAGAACCATCGCGGTTCGGAGAATGCTCATGTTGCTTTTGATGGGGCTCTGTGTGTTCCAGATTGGAAGGCTTGTCGTCCGCGGGATTTCCTTGGCTGGGCGATCCGGGCTTCCTGGACATGGACCTGGAACGAAATGACGATGGCGATGCACCCTGCACACCTCTTGGGGCTCCAGCGTAACTCGGCGATAGCCTCTCCGCAGTCGCCCGGACAGAAGACCGTCCCACTGTAGGTGCGGCGGTGCCCATGGTTCGAAAGTAGCTGGTCGTTGAAGAATTGTCGGTTGAGGATGTGGTTGCTTCCTGGATCGGAGTGCCCGTCCAGGGAGAATCAGGCTGCCCCTCGTTCCATGTGCCTGCCATGATAGCTGCTCTGTGATCCCGAGGGAAGGATTGCTGCGGCTTCGGTGTGGAAGCTGTGTCGTACTGACACGGAGGACAAACCTCTGGAGAAGCCTTGAAGTCCTTTGACTTCGTCTCGGCCCGCTTTAGATCTTCTTGCCAGCGTAGGAATCGATCTCGAGCACTTTTCGAAACCATGTATTCGTTGGGGCATGTAATGAGGCCATGCTCTTCAGCAAAGGCCTTGGCACCCTCTCCAATCAGGGCATTTGGAGGAACTCGACGAAGGCTGAGAGGCTTGTTGCTCTTGTCTAGAATAAGTTTGGCGAGAGAAATTGGGTTTCGGATATCTGAGGCGGCATTAGTGATTGAAGCGTCGAGGTGGATGAAAGACGAACTCGGAACGGCACCGCAGGCACCGCTACGACCGAGATGATCGACAACGGTGGCATCACACTCTACGACGCCGTCGATGGAGAGGTTGGAACCGTAACCAGCGTTGGTGATTTCTTTATCCTCGAGGATTCGCAGGGCAGCCTCAACTGCTTCGGTTGCCGTGGAACCAGCCTTGAGAAATCTCATTCCCATTTCGGCGGCCCTGTCATCGTCAGTCAACGTACGCACGAGGAATGCTCAAGTAAGCCTCACGCAACACAGGCTTGAAGATGAATGTGCTCATTCTGGTGGCTATGAAATCCAGCCCCTGCATGGACAAAGATTGCAGGTACTGCCTTTGGCTTCTGCCCCATTCGCAGCACGCGATCCAACGCGCCGTCGGTGCTGTGCGGCGTGAGTTCCGAAAAGGCGGAGGTTTCATCGTCATGGCAGTCTGACATTCTTGATGGAATTCATGGGGTAAAGAGCGAATAAAGCATGCAATAAGTGCTTAGTTGGTGAGTAAAAGAAAAGGTAGTGGGTGACTCGAGGCGGCCGGGCGAATTGATAGAAGCCCGGCTGGAGTGCGTGGGCGAAGATATGTTAGGAGATTGGAGGTTTTGAAGTTTTCGACCCAGGACCTAAAGATGGAAGTTGATGAAAAGCCCTACGGGAGAAGAAGCAAGAGCAAGGCGATGCTTATGTATCTGTTCACCTTCCACAGCACAAAAAAGTATATGGAAGCTGCGCTCGTGCGAGATGCAGGGGACATTTTACCCAACTCGATGAAAAGGAGTTGCCTACAATCCATATGCCAGCATCTGTTGATTATCCAATTCTCCCAAATTGGGCGAGACAAGCTGAGAAAATAGGAGCAGGATGATAACAGGCTTCACACCGATATATCACTTTTTTAACCAATCCAATCTCTTTACACATAGCTATTGTGATTGCTTTGCCGTGTATTCATTTCATCGCTGCTCCAGCCTCTCAGAAATGACGTCGTATCCCAAAGCAGCAAAGTGATCCCCCTTTATTGCAGTAACGGGGTGTGAGCCACCGCCAAACGGCGGGGCAGGACCACTTGTCCTACACTCCACAGCCACACTTCAAGCCTCACCTCAAGCTTGGGAGCTTCGCAAGGCACGTAACGTAATCCCACCCAACGCAACGACCACCGCCGTCGCCGCCTATCGCATTTCTCCTCGCGCGGCACGACTCTTGGGCTCTCTCTACCTCTCTATCTGTCTAGTCGTGCGCTCGATCACGCACCCTCTTTCATCATGGCCAACCAAACTCCCGCCGTTGTCATGGACAAGCAAGTCTCACCTCTCCCAGCCCCCGCACTGACGACGACAGCTAACCTCAGCTCACCAGCGGCACGGGTTTCTCCAAGCTAGGTCAGTCACCGCTACACATGCTCTCGGAGCTTTCGATTGTATCTGGGCTGCTTGCTGATACCTTTTGCAGGTTTCGCCGGTAACGATTCTCCCTCCTTCGTCTTCCCGACCGCGATCGCAACCAAGGGGCCAGCTGGCGGAGCTGGTGGTTCCGGCTCAGGACGACCGGCCGTTGCGAACAAGCCTTCTTTCCTCACCGGAGGTGCTGGACCTGGCGGTCACTTGAGCGCAAAGAGAGGAACTGAGGATCTTGACTTCTTTATCGGTGATGAGGCGATTGCTGCCTCGGGCGGACCAGGTAGGCTGCTATTGCGCCCCTGAGAGGTCAATCCGACTGACAGAACCAGGATACGGCCTTCACTATCCCATCCGACACGGTCAAATAGAGAACTGGGTACGTCGCCGAGATATCCGACATGAGCTGGAACTGACCGCCTACAGGACCACATGGAACGGTTCTGGTCCAACTCCATCTTCAAATACCTCCGAGTCGAGCCCGAAGACCACTACTTCCTCCTCACTGAGCCCGTGAGCCCCTTGCCCCTACTTCGAAGCCGCCAAGATACTAATTAGGATAGCCCCTGAACCCTCCCGAGAACCGCGAGAACACCGCCGAGATCTTCTTCGAGTCGTTCAACTGTGCTGGCATGTACATCGCCGTCCAGGCCGTCCTCGCCCTGGCTGCTTCTTGGACATCCTCCAAGGTCCAAGATCGATCGCTGACCGGAACGGTCATTGACTCCGGTGATGGTGTCACCCACGTTATCCCCGTGGCCGAGGGTTATGTCATTGGATCCTCGATCAAGTCGATCCCCATCGCCGGTCGAGACATCACCTACTTTGTGCAATCCCTGCTGCGAGACCGCGGCGAGCCCGACTCGTCTCTCAAGACTGCCCAGGAGATCAAGGAGGAATACTGCTATGTGTGCCCCGATATCGTCAAGGAGTTTGGCAAATACGACCGAGACCGTACCCGATTCGCCCAGCACGTCGTGTCGTACCCCAATGGCCGCCAGGTCGCCGTCGACGTCGGTTACGAGCGTTTCCTTGCCCCCGAGATCTTCTTCAACCCCGAGATCTACAGCTCCGATTTCCTGACTCCTCTCCCCGTTGTTGTCGATGGTGTCATCCAGCAGTCGCCCATCGATGTTCGACGAGGCCTGTACAAGAACATTGTCCTTTCCGGAGGTAGCACGCTATACAAGGATTTCGGCCGACGATTACAGCGAGACATCAAGCAGCTGGTGGATGCCAGGATCCGAGCCAGCGAGGTCCGCAGCGGTGGTGCTCGAAGCGGTGGTCTAGATGTGCAGGTCATTACCCATAAGCGACAGCGACACGGTCCTTGGTTCGGTGGCAGTCTCCTTGGCCAGACACCCGAGTTCCGATCGTACTGCCATACCAAGGCAGAGGTAAGATGGATGATTTGTCTACATGCGACAATGGCTAACAATGGTTGCAGTACCAAGAATATGGCCCTAGCATTGTGCGGAGATTTGCTCTGCTGGGTGGTCCCGGTGGTTCTTAGAGCAAGGCTGTTAGCTGATAGATGCTTCAAGAAATACTCCCAAACAAGCCCTGGGTTTCACAACAAGGGTCCTCGCAAACACGTTGATCTACAGTCTCGAGGACAGGGGCTCTTTTCGGAACACGTAGGCTAAAGATTCAATGTGGTCTCTTCTGTGGGGGTGCAAATGGTGGTGAGGGCGCTCAAAGGCGCTCAATCTCAAGTGACAATTATGCCTACCTTCAGCGATGCAACTATGGGTGAAAGAAAGAGATGGTGGCAGGTCTTGCAGAGTCATTACATTAGTCGTTTTCAAAAACAAACATATTCATGCAGATGCTGCATTTCCCCGCATCTTGACTCGTATTTGGGGCCCGCTGAGGATCGAGACCGTATCGTTCTTCAGCATGTGTCTGGAAGCGTTTCTCACGAACTGCACCAGTTCAGCAATCAATTCTTGGAGGCAGGGATATTCATCCTTCGATCGAGACACGGACGTTATTACCAGATACAATCAACCTCGTTAAGCGACGTGCAGGTGTTCTAGATGCCCGCCCGAGTGTGCATACAGGGAAAAAACGTGGATGGCATGATCTTTCTAGACTTCCCAAAACGTGGGTTGTTCTAGACGTGGCTTGGTGGCGGAGGAAGAGAGGGGCTTGCAGGAGAAGGGTTGCATCCTTTCTCTGTGATGGAGGGGGAGGGGAGAGGACCAGTTGCCGTCAACGGGATGGTCGATCCTGAGACTTTTTTCTGCCAATTCGATTTGAGACTGTGTGAGTTGTGACTCGTAGACTTGTCCGGGATGACCGAGGGGTAAGATGACGACGACGTGTGTCACTGAATGGGCGGTGGTGAGGGTTTGATGGGACATGATCAGATCAGGGACGGAAGAACGGTGCAACTGTCTTGACACCGAGATGCATTACATGCTATACAAGAAGGAAACCGGCGATATCAGATACGAGTAAGTACCAATTTCCCCCCAATTAATTGGTACCTCGAGGCCTTTTCTGCTCTAAACATAGTGAATGACATTCAAGTGGATCGATATGTGTGCCGTTAGCAAAAGATACACTCCGTAGAACACATGGGCAATTTATTACATGTACTTTTTTCTCTCTTCCCTCACCGCAACAAACCCCCCATACTAGTAAAGAAAAAAGACCGCAAATATCCGTCTGTACAAGTCAAACCACTATCCACCCGTATTCATCCAAACGAACTTCGATTAGGTAGTTAGTGTCAATCGATAATTTTGCCAAAAGATGACATCCCAGTCCACATAAAAAAAAGTGGCTATCGGTGGATTCTCAGGCACGTGGCTTCGGCGTGGTCGACGACGGCGGTAGTGAGCGGGCATCGAACCATGTGTCGATTTTAGAGTTTGCGCGGGCAGAGTTCGGTCTTTTTGTCAGTTTGAACCATGACGGGGATAAGTTCCGCTTTGACGTTTTGGTGGTGTGATGAGGCTGTAGATGTTGGAATAGTTATATCAACTCTAGATAGATACTTGCCAGCAAGAGAATAGTTATTCTGCTGTTATCAGTTTATGCTATAGTGTCACAAAGTCATCTTAATCAAACAGTCACTAATCAAAGAGGCAATCATGTTTGGTGAATCGGAATCTTGTTCCGTTATTGATCCTGTGGTACTCATATCACTCATATCCAACCCAATCTCGCACAAATGTGCAAGCAAGCTCAATCTGGCTTCTGCTCATCAACACCGCCGCGAATCCAAAACATCAACTCCCGCCCTGAACTCCTCTCATTTGCAGGTGGGTCGCCCTGCTTGTTGTTTGTGGGCAAAGTGGCTGAGTTGTTCCACCACTGCCCAGTAGATAGCCGCGCGCTTATCGGGCGGTGTCAACGACGTAGCGACCGGCAATCTTGCCAGCGGTCATGAGGTCGTAGACGCTCTGGAGCTCAGAGAGACCGACGGTCTTGAAGGGGACCTTGATGAGGCCGCGGCGGTAGAACTCGATGGCCTCGGCGGTATCGGCACGGTTGCCGACGTAAGAGCCCTTGATGCTGATCATGCGGATGACAGTGTCGAAAACGGGGGCCGAGAGGCTGGCGTTGGCGGGAAGACCAATGCACACGACGGTACCGCGGCTGCGGACGTACTGGGTAGCCTGCTGGAAGGGCTTCTCCTGGACAGCGACCAGGAGGACACCGTGGGGGCCCAGGCCATCGGCAGTACCGGCCTTGACCTCAGCGACGAGGTTGGAGGACTTGGTGAAGTCGACAAAGGTGCTGGCACCGAGAGACTCGCAGAGAGCCTTCTTCTCATCACCACCATCGATGGCAATGGTGTGGATACCCATGGCCTTGGCGTACTGGAGAGCGATGGAACCGAGACCACCACCGGCACCGACGATGGCGACGGTCTGGCCGGCCTTGACACCGGACTCCTTCAGGCCCTTGTAGACAGTGATACCGGCGCAGAGAATGGGGGAGATGGCCTCGAGGTCGCACTCCTTGGGGATGCGAGCAACGTGGGCAGCCTTGGCGACAGCGTACTGCTGGAAGGAGCCGTCGACGGTGTAACCGGAGAGGAGAGCCTTGGCGCAGAGAGGCTCATCAGAGGTCTGGCAGAAAGAGCACTGGAGGCAAGAGCCGTGGAGCCACTTGATGCCGACGTGGTCACCAATCTCAACATCATCGACGAGCTGGCCGCGGGCGACGACGACACCAGCACCCTCGTGGCCACCGATGAGAGGCAGCTTGGTGTCAAGGGGCCAGTCACCCATCATGGCGTGGAGATCGGTGTGGCAGACACCGGAGAACTTGACGTTGACGAGAACCTCATCGGGACCGGGCTGGCGGACGGGGACCTGCTGGTACTTGGTGGCTGTAGAGAATCATAGTTAGTATAAGCCTCGAAAAGATAAAGATGCTGCAATGCGAACGGTGGGGGATCTGTGGGTTGGGTGGGACTCGGGCCAGGAACCCGGGTCTTGGGAATATCTGATATCCAAGAGAGATATCAGGAGGAAAAGAGGCAATTGGGATTGGAGCTCGTTGTAGAGCTCGATGGGAGGGAGGTAGACGTACGACCACCGTTCTTCTCGACGACCTGCGCCCATTGAGTGGTGGGGATCTCGGCGGCCATTTTGGTTGTTGTTGTTGTTTTGTCGTAAAGACGAAAGGTGTTGTAGTTGTTGTTGAGGAGTGTTGGAGAGTTGATTGATGAGCTGGATGAGGATGGAGAGAAAAGATTCGACTTGAGGCCGGAGGAGCAAGAGTTTATATAGATGTTGGACGGGCGATCCGGAGTGAAGGGTCTACCATAGACGGATCCCTAGTGCGTATACGGGACTCGGGCCTAAACCGTATGATGGATCAACGGGGCAGGGATGGGCGTCTGGATGCAAGGTCTCAAGCCTCATCTTCGCGGCCGCGGGGGAGAGGGAGTGGGAGAAGCCATGAGGCAGGGTGTGTGGTCAAAGGAGTCGACGTGAGTCTGCCGCACGCATCGAACCTGAGCTCAGAGCGAGGGCCAAGGGGAGGAGCCACTTCGGCTGCACGGGGGATCCGCATTTTGGGCTACGGCCATGGGTAGTTGGACTTTGTTTTCGGATGCGGCGACGGTACAAGAGCAGATGGTTGTCGGCCAGTAGTGGCGTTATTGGTGGTGGAGGGTGGAGGTTGCTGTCGAGGTGTTGCTAGAATGCCGTCTCCTCATGACGCCTACTACTACAGCGCCTGTAGGCCTCGCTGGGAAAACCCCCGCTCCGGCCGGACATCGACTTCCCCTCACCAGCGGAGCGGGTGCGGCTGGGCGCGCGCTAGAGCCAGAGGAGAGAGAGAGACATGGGCCTAGCGCGAATTTCAGGCGTTTGTACCTCGAGGAGAAAAGGTACCTACATCCGCAGGCCCAGGAGCCACCATGGCAACAGAAACAAGGGACAGGAAGTGTGTGTATGTAATTTGGGGTGTGTGAGGCAAAAGATTGGATCTCAGCCTTGACGAGGATGGCATTGAGCATCTCTGTCCTGAATTGTGTCGTGATATTCGTGCCGCGAGCCTCCGTCATGGCATGTCAGCTGCTTTTGCGGCCCTTTTTTACACCGGACATTGGCCTGCCGTCTTAACATCCCATGTCAAAGAACCGAACCCAGAAAAAAAACAAGCTATGCCTACCAGATTGTCTGCTCAGATAGCAAATGTGATAACGAGACAGCTACCTACCACCACGGCGGTAACCTCGGATCTCCCCATCAGAGCCCTACCTGAACTTACGGTCCGCAAGCCGGTTTCCAATCCATTGCAGATTGCCCATCCCAACATGAGATTTCTTCATCACAGCTGACCAGGTCCTCGTGGGAGCCCTGCAAACTCGCTACCTACGTAACGAGAAGCCCGGTAGCCTGCGTAGCATGGCGCCTAATGCTCCAAACCCACGCGTTTCCAAGGCTGGCGCCGCTTCCATGACCCCTAGCCTCTCATCACCACGCACCTCCGTCGAGCCATGTGGAAAGCTCCAACCGCCTATTGCATCCCATAGGTCCCGCGAGGCTGGTGTGGCTGCTGGCAGCGGCTCCGTACCTACGTAAGTGTGCCATCTCCTTTTTTTTGTACCTCATTCTCCATCCATGCAGTGAGGATGGATTAGACGCCCCAATTCTGCCAGCTTGCCCCATTCGGCATCAAGGAACTGCCGATGTGCATGGCTATTTCCATCTTGGTGGAAACCTGCGAGAAAAAGAGTGAGAGGAAAATGACCTAGCATGTTTATTCCCCGTTGGAATTGACGCATCATGCCTTTTACTCTGTTGGTGGGCGGTTGGTGTAAGTGGGATGGAATGAGGCCCAAGATCTCGTTGTTTCGCGTTATTCAGGGCCGAGGTCGGCGTTATTGCACCCGCTGGCTTTCAACTGGAGGGGCAGGCAGGAGCTACTGCCACGATTCCGTCAAAGCTTCTTTCCGTCTAGAAGCCAACTCAATCCTAACGTTACAGCCTCTTACAGGAAGGAACGGAAATGTCAGAAAAAGAAACAAAAAATTGTTGTCAACCTCCACTATTTTTTCCTCGTCAACCTCCACTACTGCATTTCAATGCACGCACGCATACTCTGGCAACGCCCCTCAAGAGACAACCCAGACTGGGTATCAGATCCGTGTGTCAAGTCAAGGACTGCGCCCCCATCCGTTGTCGTGTCAGCATCCTCGTCGAATCGACGCTGCCGTCGTCGTGGCCAGTACCTATGTTTCACTCCCTCCGTTCCACCGTCCTAGGCTTCATGACAAACGTACTCAGCTACATACGTAGCTCCCCGTCCTCTGGGCTGAGCGGGATACAGTCCGCAAAGTACGGGGTAAGGCATGGATGCGTGGAGAGCGACTCATCGTCCATGCAACCTCCCTTTCGCCGGCAGCTAGTCAACGGCGCTAGTTCTCGCTCGAAGGGAGCTCTTGAGGGGAATTGTGATGGGCGACTACTCCCGCTGCTGCGCCCAGAGCTGCGTTCAGTTGCACCGACAAGAACTTACCCCAAAAGACGGTATGGACAACCGACAAAACGAGTGCCACCTGTGTCTGCTGTGTCGAATTACTGGACGTCGTACTAAGGTCTTGTGCAGGAGTGGAGCTGGAGGCGAACACGCGAGGGCCAAAAGGGCGCCGGCATGGGACTGGCGTTTGTCAACGACTCGAGGCATCTCGCTCTTCCCCGCACTCGAGAAACCCCAGCCAGCAACACCCAGGCAAGCATTGGAAGCATGGACGTCTGGTCTCACTAGGCACATGCCCCCCATCCTCCCCAGGATGTGTGTGTGCCGTAATACAGCCTAACCCACCAACTGCTGCCCTGCTAGCACCACGCGATGGACAGGCAGCTTCGGATCCGTGATGCTACATGAGTTTCAACAGGAGGGATCTGCCACCCAACAGACTTTTTTCTACATTCAGACAGCGCCGTCTCCAAGCCCATCGACGCCCGCGGGGGAGCCGTGCTGCTTTCTCTGGGGTCATCCCAGTCGGTTGGACGGAGGCCTGGAAGCAAATGCGGGGAAGCCCGGCCAGTGCAGAGTGACACTGAGAGCAGTGCTTGACTCGGAGCCCCCTGCGCCCTGCGTCGCTACTGCTACTGTACCGTGCAGGCTCTGGACCTGTAGAGCCTTGCAAGGACCGCCAGAGGGCCCTCGATGTGGCCCCAGGTGGTGGCGGGTCAGGCCGATGGTGAGACGTCTTTTGGGGTTAGCCTCGCTCATGTTCAAGATCGCCCTCAGATCTACGGTACGCACACGCACCCAGAAGGAAAAAACACGTACCCAGCCGTGCAAGGGAGAGCTCTCAGGTACCTGATTTCCAGAGGGTACGTGCCCTCGGCCCTGGGTGCAGACGTGGAGACGAGGTTCGCTCAGCGGGCATGGGGGGAGCTTTGGATCTTGGTCAGATGACCTTCAAGCTTTCTCCAGGCGGCCCAGGTCATTGGGTGAAGCCAGCTGCTTGCCTATTTTCCGTCCCTTCATCTCAACTAAAGTCAGCGCTTCCCTTTCAGGTTCCGGGTGGCCGGACGTTGTTCGTTCGTGGCTACTGATGGTTCCATGCCTCCAAGCCCCAAGCCCCAAGCTTCCATTGCATCCCACCATGAGTGAGATCTCCATGACATTTGCGGATAGATGTACCTCTTGGACGAAAGCTACAACGAGCTCTCCCAAGACACCTGCTCAGCGTGTCGTGTCCGGATCTCAATGTTCGGGTCTCAGTGGCACGTCCCTGCACGGTCTGTGATGCCCTTGTTCGTTTCAAGGGTCTGACCTGAGATGCACCTCGCGGTAGGTCCTCCAGTCCCAGCTTCCTCTCCCATTCCCTGGGCTTTGGCAGCTGGTTGATTGGACGCTGGTCGAGTAGCAACATCTGATCTTCTTCCAGATTGTTGAGGGTCCACCCCGTGGGTGATTCTGTCACGGCTGCAGAGATGCATCTCGTCCCTTCAACCCGATTGATGCCCATGTCTGTCGTTCCCCGCGTCTCCGGACTCGAGGGAGATTTGGCCATGAGCTTTTTTCCCCAGCCCCTGATTGACGCGGAAATGGGAGTGCGTGGTCAGTGTAAGTGGGTTCATTCACATGGAGGTCCAGTAAGTACCTGTTCGTTTCCCCTCACGACTAATTTCACGGAGATGCAGGTAGGTGACCCCCCAAAGGTGGAACTAGGGGCCAGTGAGAAGCCGGAGGATGGAGCGAACCCGTTTTGTGAGCCATGTTGTTAGCCAGAAGGACTAGAACCAGAAGCCGGATCTAGCACCCATCACGACCAGTCGTCGACTCGACGGCCTCGATGGTCATGATTTCTGGGGCAGCGGGCGGGGAGGGTCTGTGTGTTTCCAGGGCCTCCGCGTTTTTTCCAAGACCAAAAGCCGCGCTTATCCCTTTGAGCCCGTCATCAGGCCCGTGCTAACCCCCGTCGAGGCTCCGTAGGGGCGATGCTAATGGCATCCACTGCGGCTCCGCAGCTTGACTTGCATGAGCCGCAATTGTCTTCCCCGCATTCGACGTAGCGGCACGCCCCCCCGGGGACGCCCCCAGGGGGAAGTGGTGAATTCCCTTCCCACCGGCGCCGTCAGTGATACGGGGCCCCGGACTTGAGCATCAGTTGGGGCGCCCGGGGATGCCTCATGAGAGCTTTTTTTCGGCCTGGGGAAGGGCAGGGAACCAGCAGGAGCTGTTCTGTCTTGGGCTCAGGCCGCTCAAGCGTTCTTACGTACCATACCCGATTGACGACGTCGTGACTCTGATCACACGTTTCCGCCGGTCCATGGGGATATCTGAGATCAAGTTCCTCGAGTCCGGGGAGGGCATGACCTGGCTTGATTCCCCAGCTTGCCTAGGTAGGCATTTCTTGGGGTTGTACGCGCATCGTCATTGGCTGTGGCGTCTGGCCTCGCCTGATGAACATGAACCGTCGCTGGAGCCAGCAAGCTTCCGTCCAAGGGAGGGGTTGACATGACAGTCCGGGGACCAGGAAGCTCGAGTCGCTCTTGTGGAAGTTGATTTCCTTCATCACATGGTTGGCATTTTGTTTCTGGCAGTTCCTGTCTTTCTCATTCCTGCACATCTCTTGTTTCTGTATCGCGGCAAAGGCGGGCGCAGACTCAGCCATCATGACTTTTCTCAGCCCATTTGTGGGGTTACACATTACAAGCCCTCGTGCCATGAGCTCTTCTCTCAGCCGAGTTCCTGAAATTTCTCACAAAGACCGGGATTCTGCAGGGGGGAAGAGCATTCTCGGCATTCATCTTTTTTGTTTTGGGCGCCTTTTTGACGCACTGCATCATGGAGGAGTTGGGTTTGTTTGAGCAACTCTTGCCTCTTTTTCTTGCTCCTTTTTCCTTCACAACGCCAGGAGAACAAAATTAGTCGACTGTCTCGAGTTTGACCATGCTTCGTGGACCGCTGCTATACTTCTATCCGCGCCGCTTGCCAGGATCTCCTTGCCCGCGGCGGCAACACAGCGCGACGAAGGTCCGAGCTGAGATACACGACATCCAACAAGACACACGTCAGCAAGATGCATCGCATCGTCAAAGATGCATAGTCAAGTCGTGCAGTGATTGAGGGGTTATGTTGGCAGTAGCGACTACAGCCAACAGTTTGCATTGATATGTATAAACCGGGTCAAAAACAGAATTTCCTCCCGCATTCCCTTCCCTTGGCTGGGGCCGCAAAACACCGAAACTATTCCCAAGCGCTTGCAAAGCTAACAGATATTCAGATGGATCATTTTTGTCTCGCTTCCTTCCTCTCGGCTCGCCTCGGCTCGCATTGCATTATGGAAGCACTCAGGCAGCGGCGGGGACCTCGATGGACTGCTCGACACCGTCGGCGGTGGCCGAGTTGATCTTCTTGCCAGTCTTGGCAATCTTGGTGAGGACGGTCTCGTAGGGCAGGGCGGTGACGACCTTGGCGGTCTGGTTCTCGAGGGAGACCTCGTAGCTGTCGACGCCTAGGCGCGGGGTAATGTCAGCTCCTGGATTGAAGCAGCGGCATGCATGGCGCTATAGGGGTGAAGAGCTGTCTGGGCAGGCAGAGGGGGACATACCATCGAGCTTCTTGAGGACGCGGTCAATAGCGCCAGAGCAGCCGCCGCAGCTCATGGTGACGTTGAACTCGTAGGTGTGGGCGTCGGCCATTGTGATGGTTGGTGGTTGGAGATGGTGGGGTATCAAAGGGAAAGCGATGCGTCGAGATTACCGAGAGTGATGTTGAAGATGAGAATGTGGAATTGCGTAGATGTGGTCGTCGAGGTGGTTTTGTAGGTTGCGTAGAGTTGTAATACGGTGAGTTGCTGACAATAGAGGCGACGGTGAATTAATAATGGCTGGGTTGGGCTGGCTGGCTCGGCGGCGGCTGGGCGCCTTTTTTGCGTTTTCCGTCCGCGATAATTGCGCAATTGGGAGGCGCCCCGTTCAAGCCGGCCGAGGTTCCGCCAATTCCAGATCAAGAATGAAATGAAATGGAATAGACGCTGCTGAAAAATTGTGAAACTTGCTCAAGACACGGGGGAATTATCTGAAACATGCTCTTGTTTGCAATTCTTCCGACGCTGGCTGTTTCCATCATTTTTCATTTTGTAAGCAACGAAGGAAACTGGGCTTGATGTCGCTGCGTTACCAAATGTTGATTTGAGGCTATACGCTAAGCTTACAAAATGTCGATCCTCCATCTCTCGTCATCTTAGTTGACAATGCCACAACCACGACATCTATTTAGAGAAGAGGACAGATTTTTGTCTTGTCTGGATTCAGTCTTGCTACCAGAGTCCGAGCGCCGATAACCGAGTTGAGCTCAGCTTCGTGATGGTTGATGTTAACTACCCTAGAGTCTTGAACTGACAACTTTAGACTTGCGAATGAATAGATATATCTAGTAAATCATGTGACGAACAGATCTGGAATTATATTATCCATCGTGCAGATTGACCTTGGCGGCATAAATTATCAGTAAACCACTCGGCACGTGCCGAATCGTCAACCCATGCAGGAGCCATGACTGATGTATTTCCTTGAGAAAGGTACATTTGAATCTCCGACCAGACACCAACTGGACATCAATATCTCGATACTGAAATCTATCCCAACACACCTACTGTTCACGCACACGCCTCACAAGGGAAAAAAGCAAGAATGGGCTGATTCAACTACCGGCGCTAAAAAGGGGACTTTCTTCGGAAAGCTCTGACCCGAGAATTTCATCATCACCTCACTCCCCGTCTAAACCTCGCAAGCTTCCAACGGAGGAGGGACGCCGCATAAGTTGGGTGACGAGAGAGAGAGGTAAGCTCTGCGGATATGTAGCCGCACAAGTCGGAATATCAAGTGCGTGGGAGGCTCTAACGGGTGACAGCCCTACGACAGGTGATGCTCAACGGTTTGTATCGCCATCAGCCGCACTTCAGCCTCATGGGTATATACCCACGAGGGTTCGATATCAAATGCACGCGCCGCAAGCAACGGTGGGTGCCCTGCGAGTCTCGCCATCCTGCACTTTGCTCCACTGAGATGACGCTTCGAGAAGAAGCTACAGGTGTGTTCGATGTACACACCTCGCTGTGCCCCTAGGTTACCTAGCGCGAGCGGATATCTGGCCGAATAGCCTCAAGCACGCTCAGGTGATCTGATCTTTTACACCATGAACCCGGCGGATGCCACCGCAGAAGAAACCCGGCGCTGCGGTCGCGGGACTCCGGGCAGTTTCTCGGCGAAACCGGTTTTTCTGGAACGGGAAGCGGACTCGGCCTTCCGCTGCTCTCTGCTCTGTGTGTCATATCTCTCGGGGTCTGGGATTCTGAAGAAGGCAAACATCACCGGAGTGGTATGATGTTGTTACCGAGAGATATTTTTGGGCAAGGGAGAGAGAACTTTGTCTGAAGATCATTCTGCAACGGGCCTCGCCGGGCCGTTACGAATACTTTTCGGTTATTCGACATGAGCAAGGTCTTATCTTTCGGTGTGTGTGGTTTGCTTGGGCTTTTTTTTAGCCGGTGGGTGGGATAGTGACGAGTCACATATGGTTGAATGTCGCCACGATGAGGATGGGGTTGTTCATCTTGGTCCATGGGTAAAGTGGACAAATGCCATGTTGGGACTCGATATGCGTTGGATCGGCACAGGTTGTTCTGATCTGATCCAGAGGAACATACAATCTTATGCCATGATGATGCTCACCAAGGGCGTTGTTGCCTTGGAACCTCGGCGACTCTCACGTTGATGCGCGGCATCTTTACACACCCTTCGTCGTCTACCATGTCCTCGTCTACTTCGGCCGTCGCCCACACGTCGTTCATCTCATCCATCCACTCCTCGAGCTCCGCCTCCTCAACAAACTCTCGCTCCGTGTCGGTGTCGACGTGCTTCATGCGCACCGTCTCGCCTGGGGAAGGTGAAGACACAATCTCCACCCGCGGGTGCACGTCGTCGACCCCGGCCACCACGTCGTCCCTCATCGAGTCCGGGTCCCTGGGCAGGTCGTCCCATACGACGTAGATGGCCCGGAGGTTCCTGGCCCACGCCATGATGCATGCCAGGTTGGGGATGCTGTAGTAGGCGGTAAAGGCTGGCACGGCTAGGTACCCGACGTCGCTGCAGAGGGGGCGATCGTCGCCAGCCTCGTAGTCGCGCTCCATGTGCTCGATAAAGTCATACCAGCTGTCGCGCGGCACGTAGAGCATGTCGCGGTCGCGATCAAACTCGCGTATGAGCGTCATGCCCAGCGCTTCGTTGTTGCGAAACTGCTTGGTGGCCTTGTTCTCCTTTATCCAGCGATGGGCGACCTTGCGTGACTCGTAGCACACAAACAAGGCCACGGGAGTTGGCATCTGGATTGGAGCTGGCGGCATTCCCGGGACGAGGTAGTGCATCAGCCATCTGTCTCCGAATATGTGGAGGGTGCCATTGTCTTGGCATGTGGCCTCCCAGATTCTGTAGCGGATCTCTTTTGGGAGCTTGTTGAAGAGGTGGAATTGGTTCATCTTGAGGTGAGTTGGTGATGGTGATGAAGAGAAGAGGAAGAGAGGATAGAATGATGGAGGGGTAGGCCAAGATGCGGTTCCACAACGTGGCGTCTATCACTACCCCAAGTCATCTCCCTTGAAGTGTTGATATTGTGATATATTGGCAACTCAAATGTGATTACAGGGTGCCAGGATATAAACTATCACTTGCAGGTTGGCTGCCCCATTGGAAGACAAGATACAACAACCCACCAAGCTCGACATTTGTTCCAGCTATTATTCACGAGCGGCAACCTCAACTTAACTTGGATAACTCGGAGTGAATGTTGATAATCACAAGCCAACTTACATATACATCAATCTCACACCTAGAACCTCGACTCAACCTTCTTCAGCGTGTCCTGCAGCGCCCACTCACTCCTGCTAGCCTTGCTCCTCACAGAGTCAGCCTGCTCCTCGGTGAACCCCCTTGCCTCGACCGCAGGGTTATATCCCAACTTGTTCTTCTGTCCGACAGTGTTCGAGTCAACCACCGGCGCCGTCTTTCCATCAGCTCTCTTGTACACCGTCACCACCACCGCGCCGCCCAGACCAAGGTTATGCTGAAGACAGTACTTCGTCTCCGGGACAGCACGGTTGTTGGCCCAGCCGCGGAGATGCCACACTAGCTCTGCGCACTGCGCGATGCCCGTTGCACCGAGGGGATGGCCCTTGGAGATGAGTCCGCCTGAAGGGTTGACTACGTACTTGCCGCCGTACGTAATGTCGCCTGCCCGGACGAGCTCGTGGGCTTTGCCCTTTTCGCAGAGACCTAGGGCGTCGAGGACGATCATCTCGTTGGCGCTGAAGCAGTCGTGGAGTTCGACGACTTGAGCGTCTCGAGCTGAGATGCCTGCTTGATGTGTCGCCTCCTTTACTGCTCTCTGTGTCATCTCGTAACCCATAAGGTCAATGGCACTGCGAGAGTACAAGCTCGGAGAATCGGTTGCAAGACACTGGCCTGCGATTTCGATAGCCTGTTCACGGAGGTGCGGTCGAGCCTCAAGGAAGGCTTCTGAGACGATGATGGCTGCGGCACCACCATCTGAAGTTGGGCAACACTGTAGTTTGGTCAGGGGTTCGTGGATCATGGTCGCCTCGAGGATCTGCTCCTTCGTATAGACCTGCTGGAACTGCGAGTAGGGGTTATTGGGCGAATGGGCGTGGTTGACTCTTGCAATCTCTGCAAAGTCCTCGGCTTCGGCACCGTATCTGAGAGCGTCAGCAACAGAAACGTACTCTGCGCAAAAAGCTCAATCTCACTTCTCCATGTATTCTCTCCCAGCGTTGCCAAACATCTGAGCCGCGCCGGGAGCCTTGGTAACACCCCTCGTGTCAGCCATCATCTTTGTCGTCGGCCCCAGAGGATTCGCCCTGTCTTTGAAGAAAGACTGCAGACTTCCAGGCATCATCTTTTCAAACCCAACAACCATGACACAATCCGCAGCACCATGCTGAACAAGCGTGCGGGCCATGTTGATGCCGGTACTCCCGGTGGAGCAATTATTGTTGACATTGTACACTGGGATACCCGTCAAGCCGAACTGGTAGAAGACGCGCTGGCCGCAGGTGCTGTCGCCATAGCAGTAGCATGCCACGCCCTGGTCGACGTCGTCGTAGTTGATCTTTGCATCTAGAAGGGCCTTGACGCCGGCCTCGAAGCCGAGCTCGGTGTAGTCGACTTTTCCGCGGGGCTTGATGAACTTTGTCATGCCCACGCCTAGGACGTAGGCGGGTGATTTCTTGGAAGGCATATTGTGTGGTGATTGAAGCACTTGCTTTTCTATTCACTGGAGTTTGTAAAAAAAAGAGAGAAAAAGAGTTGTCTGGAAGTTGAGGGGGAGGAGAAACAGGCAGTTATATCAATCAAAGTCACAACACCCCCAGGCAGATCATCCCCAGATCAATGCCTCGGGATTATCTAACAAACCAACAGGAATAGCTGATTCAAGCAAGGTAACTCGGCTCGCTCTTTAATTCGACCTTGCATGCTTGTTACCCCAGCTTTTTTCACTTGGATGCGGGGAAAGGCAAGACGAGAAGCCGAGGCTGTTTTGCTAATGATGACTGTTTACGCCTCGGCTTGTTGACTCAGGCCGAACATTTCACGGCCCGAGTATTCCGTGTCTTGGGATTGTTTCTCGTTCTTTTTGATGAATTGTGCGATGGAATAAAGGGGACATTGAGAAGACCGTATGTAGATGATTGTTGCGCTCGGGCAATTGGATTGGTGATTGCTAAGCTTGTCCGGCTTACGTTGGATGATGATGGTTCTATCGGCCGAGTGGTTACGGCTCCGGGATGTATCGGCCGAATTGGACGACAGTCTTGTTACTCCCTATCAAGACGACGAGTATAAAGTCGACCTTGAAGCTCTGTGTATAGTATCTGGATACGCATATTTGATTCATCGTGTTAATCTCTGTCTTTGTTCAGGCCTGAACTCTTCAGCTCAAAACCCCTGAAACCTCACTTACACGCTCACCACCAAAATGCACATCCTCCTCCTCGGCGCATCTGGCCGCAACGGCTCTCTCATCCTCCAATCAGCTCTAAAACGCGGCTACACTGTAACCGCCCTCGTCAGAAGTCCATCCGTCTTTACCAACACAAATCCAAACCTCACCTTGGTCACCGGCTCGCCCACCTCTCAACCCGACATCGAGGAAGCACTCCAATCTCCCACTCCTCCAGACGCAGTCATCTTTGCTCTCGGCCACCGCAAGGCTGGGACTTCACCATTTGCTGCTACAGCACCAGACTGCCCCCATGATCTCATGGAGAGTTCAACAAAGGCCTTGTTGAATGCCATCAAGGCTACAAACCTCACCAAGCAACCTAAACTCATCGTCAACTCCTCTCAGGGCGTTGGAGCTTCTATGGCCTCTCTTTCTGCGCCCATGCGCTTCGTTCTCAACTACAGTAAAGCCCTTCGAACAGGTCTGGGCGATCACACCAATGTGGATGCCCTCGTGAGAGAGAGTGGCCTGCCCTTTGTCCTTGCTCGAGCGTGCCGTCTCACTGAAGGACCTGTTACCACTGTTAGAGCTTGGCCTGACGATGGAAATGGTGCTCCGGGTTGGTCTGCTGCCGTATCTAGGGCCAGCGTGGCAGAGTGGTTGGTTGATGCTGTTGAAGGGGGCGACTTTGATGGGAATGCACCTGTACTCACCAACTAAGGGGCAAATCTCCAAATAGCGAACATCTCCTTGCGAAAAACGGCCCCTGGCTGTAACGTATTGTCCAAATTCACATTCATAGATCAATATATGCCTGGAATATCTTCATGATTCAAGCACTAGTGTCATCAACCCTCCGAGACAACATTCTTCATGGTCCTCTTTCAATGCCATCAAAAAATAAAACCCCCCAAACCAACCCCTATTTCTTAAACCCCTTAGCCACACGCCCGCCGCCGATATGTCTGTGTTCAAGCCGCAGTGAATACAAAGTCCCTACTTTGACCATCTATCTTGATGCGCCCCCCCGCGAGACCGTGCAAAAAGGTGACAATATATAAAATGCGCCCTGAAATCAGCTGAAACACTCGCCCCAAACGCCCGCTGAAATTTTCCAGGGCCGAGCTGTGCCGTGCCCGCCCAAAGAGTAGCTGTTTGTTTACCTTTGCCGTTGTGGCTCGCTCATCTACATCAAGACCCAAGCCGATACCCCCCTCACAGCTCCCAGGACAAAGGAAAGTGATATCAAGATGAAGTGAAGAAACATGATGACAAAGAAGAGAAGAAAAGGTAAAGCAATGCCTACAGCATCTGACAAAGATGCTCCAAAATCCGCTCAAGAGGCATACATACATATCCAATCAAATCAGGGGACGTACTCATTCCCAGCCTTCCCATAATATCCAACCGTCAAGATCGCTGACAGCTGCCGGCACTCCTACCGGGAGTCGCTGATACATGAACGGCATGTGAGGGTGTCTGTATGCGTCCCCTTGGAACCCATCGACTGGCCCGGGAGGAGGAACAGGGACGTTATCAAGATTCATGTTGCTTGCCCTCAAGCAACGATCCAACACCACGTGAAGTCCTTGTACAACCTCCTCTGGTTGGAACTCTGGCTTCTGGACGCAGTTGAGCACTACCGAAAGGCACACTACGTCCTTGGTGTCGCGGCCACTGATGTTCCGAATCAGTAGATCCAGCGTCTTCTCTACTGTGCTGATAAGACGTGAAGGCGACCAGAGCACCAGGTTCTCCGGATTATAGGATGGATAGTCGTCCGATGAATCGGGAGACATGCGCAACGCTTGTGAACCAAGCCCTGAGCTATCAGAAGCCGGACGCACTGCCGACCGGATGTAGAAGCACACGCTCAGGGCCGCTTGGATAATGTCCCTCTTGAGCACCTGATGGTACATCTCGGCGATATCCTGGAAATGGGCCAACATAGGATCCAGCTCGTCCAGGTACTTCATGATCACCATCGACGACCTAAGGTATGCCCGAGAAATTTGGGCCGGCGCGTCAGGGGCGCCAATGGCAAATGGTCGGTACAGCGCGAGCAGGGGTCGCCTCACATGCATGTCGAGAATGACCCGGGACCGCCACTGTTTGCTTTTCTGCGCATCGCTCAGGATGCCTTGCCGGGGGAAGATATAATTAATGTCGTCGAGGAATCGTTCAAGCTTGGCTCCCACGTCCAGTATATCCTGGTAATCGCGGATCGTGTCAATGCGGTTCAGCATGTGTGCCACCTTCATCCGCACTCCCAGGGTCATGGCCGCGTAAACTTGCATCTGGTTGTCTGTAACCACATCTATCGGTTTCGACGGCGGCAGATCCTTCATCTCCGGGAACAGTTCTGCATCGTCCAGGTTCCGGGGTGGTCGGCATGTAAAGTCTCCATCTCGGACAAGGCAAGGCAAGTTGCTGGCCAGAGAAATGTGAAGGTCCATGTCCAGGATTGTGAACCACATTCGGCGACGCATCTCGCCCAGGTACACAGGGACCCGGGGTTCAAATTCGGAAGGATCTCGATGCAGACCCATGGTCATAGCCATGCGCACGATGGATCCCAGTGATGTCCATGAGTCCTGGATCCGGGGTGTAATCATCCGCTGCGCATGCAGGAGGAGCACCTCCACCTGAAGTACCGCGAATTCAACCAATTGCTTCCCCCTCAAACTGTCCAACCAGGTCCGTACGAGGGCGCAGGCTGTCGGGATATGTACGCCTTCTGCGCGCTCATTGCCGAGGCCCTTGGTCTTGGTCTCGAATCGGGATGCGATGGATAGGAGTGAAAGTAGTTGTGGGAGAAAGTATTCGGATTGCAACTTGCCCTCCCAGTACAGGTTGTACTGCTCCGTGAACATGGGCAAGTGTAGGATTCGGTAGATGGTTTCGGATGTATCAACGTAAGACTCGATGAGTCTATCGCATACCGACTTCTTTGGCAGGATGTCCGTCATGCGCTTATGAACAGGCATCATAGAGTCAACAAAGACGGTGATTGGAGAAAGCGACTTGCGATACTCGTCGAGGAGTGCCTTGTGGAACCTTCTAAAGTTCACCAGGGTGTCTCGAACCCCATTGACGTTGTGGATATTGGCCATGAAATCCTTGGCTTCGTCAAACTGGTCGCATTTAGTATCATCCGGTGCAGCAGCAGAAGGATACCTACCAAGTTAAGCAAGACACGAGGGCTGTTTTGACCATGGTACCTTGTTCTCAAAGCCCCTTCCTTGACCGTCAATCCCCTAATAGTATCAGAGGACGCCGCGATCAGTCTGCCACTGGCTTCAGAGGCAACAGGGCTTCGCGCCATAAGGTGCCTTTCTAGCCTCTCCATGCGCATCGCCAGCTCTTCCAACGACGTCGCATTTGTAGAATCACCGTTGCGAACCGCCCCGTACGCCGAGTCGTTGTTGGGAAGAGGAGTGCCCGAGGAAAACATGGCGGGACCGCAGTTACGCTTTGCTGGTCGAGCAGGCTCTGGCATTTCGCTGTCAGAGCCATCGGAAAGGTTCGCGGAATCATGATCGACGGCATATTTGCAGGTTCGGTTCGATTTCTGGCATTGGGAGCATGGACAGAGGCGATCGCATCGTAGTTTTCTCTTTCGGCATTCGGTGCACGACTTTACGGGTCGCGGTCTCTTGACACTGCGTTGCTGTTGCTGTTGTTGTTGCTGCTGTTGCTGTTGGTGGTGAGTAGGCGCATGGCCCAGTGAAGGTGTCTGCTGGTGCATGTGGTGATGCGGTGGAGTCTGCTGCGACAGAGGCGTATCGTAAGGAGTAGAAGCCAGAACGGATGGCGGAGGGGGCGCAGCGCCCACGTCGTGGGCATTCGAATGCGCTGTAGCCATCCCAAGAGAGACCGAGGTCAGGCGACAAAATTTAGCCAAGGTCGAGAAGGCGCGGAGATTGAGGGAGCTTGGAGGTTTAAGGAGTCGAGCTACTGGTCGGACGATTGGTCGGCCGAGAGTGTAAGTGGGATCGAGCAACGACAGCACGCCGGCGAGAAGACGACGACTACAGTCAACGAGCGGCGGTCGACCAGGCTGCGCAGACCAGCGTCGAGATGCTCAGCGGTGATGGAGAGATGTATGTGATCGTATACGGACGGAGATTCAGGCAGCCGACGACAGCCTCGGCTGGGGGAGGTAGGCAATGTTGAGTCGCAAGCGCGCCGAACTGGCGACGGACATGACGGATAGCGAGGGTAAAAGGACTCGAGCAGATGGCGAGAGGAGGTAAGAAGAAGCAGATCTGACCAAGGCGAAGCCGACACGAATAAGTCAGAGAGGCACCACCACACACGCAGGCTCGGACAGGTTACGGGGCACGGGTTACGGGGAACGAGGACAGCTTGGACCGGTAGGCTTTTTGGTCCTTCCTTGGAGATGGGGCGGCTTGCCAGGGTCGTTGGACTTTACCTTGTTCGTACCCAGACACAGGTCGACGCCGTGGAGCTAGAGCGCAGGCGTGGTCCGTCGCTCTCTTTTTCTTGCTGTCTGATTCAGCCACCCCAGACATGCGCACGCACGACTCGAGCGATCCGGCAGTGCAGTGCAGAGTGCGTGCACCTGAGAGCTTTGCTTTCTTTGCCAGACTGACCTAGTGGAGCCGAGCCGGTTGGGTTGGGTTGGGCTGGGGGAGAGGAGACGGACGGGAGAGGAGAGAAACCGATAGGGGATATTAGTTACAGGACGATTCGGAGTGGTGGTTCGTCGCGCGTCGCGCAAGCCGGACAATTGGCAATTAGCTACAGTAGTCCAGCCCAGCGCTCAAGCTGACTAGCTTGTACCGTACTGTAGGACTTTTCGTGGGGTGAAAATGGCTGGCCGGTGGGTGGGCGATGAGTGGGATGGGCCGACCGTAGTGCCAGAGCCAATGCGGCCGTCAATCTCTTGTCAACCTATGCAATGAATCGTTGGAGCGGCTCGACACGATGGATGGGGATGGCGATGGACCACGAGGCGCTGAATCGCAGCCCAGCCCAGCCCGGAGCTGGATGTGGTGGGGGGAGGATTGATCGGCCGATGGTGACAATCCCCAATCCCGGCTCTTGGTATTGATGCTGCAAGACGACGCCAGAAGGGTCTGGTCCCGACGGTGCTGTCGATCCTTTTGATGCAGGGGGTTGTCGAGGGTAGAGTGCGGTACTGTACTCGATGATTAACTGCCAACCTCAATGGGATCTATGCTCCCGGCATGAGCTTTATCTCCCGTCGTCAACTGATCGGGCATTTCAAAAGAGAGAACTGCAGTTCCCGTCGGGGAATCGATGGATGTGCTAGTGTCGGAGCGAGCTGCGTGGTTGCGAATAAGGTACGTACCCAGGACTTGGATTGGATCCTTCCAATGCCACGGAAGGCAGGTACCAAGAACAGGGTGCGTGCCTGCCTGCCTACTGTGCTACTTCCTGCTTGCTGGGGAAGGGGCTGAGGGGCATCCGCACCGTGACCGCCGTCGGAGCCGGGTCTGGGCCTAGGCCCTGGAATGACGGGTCTCGACCGTCCCTTCCCTGGAAGCTTTGCAGCTCGGCCCATCGCCTCCCAAGGATGGACAAAGGCGCATGAATCGCACGTGACTGCTCCGAAACCCTGGGCCCTCTCATCAACAATCCATCCATCACATCACAGGTACAGTACCGTGCTGTACCTGCAATCCCATTAAACTTCACGTTTTGATCCGTCCCCCCTTCATGAATCAGTCACCACGAGGCAGCTCGTGCTAATCCGTCCCATCCCGCCATGATCGCCAAACCTCGATCGTTCGCCTCCACTGACTGCGTATCTATCCGCCACCCGTGACACACTAGAGCTATCGTCCAGACAGCTCTCGAGCTCGAGGCATCAAGCGCTGGTCCACGGCATGGCACGTGCTGACCCAGGAACCCCCATCCACCTCAGACATCGACTCTCCGAACCGAGAGAGGCGGGGGAAGCAAGAAAGGATAGGCACAGACCGCGAAACGGAGACGGGAGAAACGGCCAAGGGAAACACTGTCTGTGACACCAATAAGCCATTCGTACTCGGCATACAGTACAGCTTGCCCTGTCAGGTTCACCGCAGCCGCAGGAATCCTCTCGGCCGACCCATCTCCAGCTTATCCCCAGTCCCTCCGCTTCCTGTAACCCCCCCTTTGCCGCCATGTGCAGAGCCGTGCTCCAGGCAGGCATTTCCATCCAATCCCCGGTCACCGACGGCAGGACACCTCTGCTGCGCTCTGCAGACATACAAATTGCGGCCTTGCAGTTCGTCCATCCATCCCGAGGCCAGACCAAGCCCAAAACAAGCCTTTGGTCGCCGGAGTCTGTGTCTGCAGACGCCAAGACAGGACTCGGAGCATGGCGATGCCCCCCTCCTGATCCCTTTTCGGCTCGTTTGGATCCCCTTGAGCTGGTTGTGGCGCCGCCCGAGGAAAGCCTTTTCAAGCCAAGGACCGTCTGGCTAGCCAATGTGCCCAACTCGTGGGACGGCAGCCCAGCAACTCGTCATTGCCCGCCTCCCTCCCGTGGACGCCTCGTGTCATGTCTTGCTTGCATGCATTGCCGAATACCCTCCTTCATCATGGTCACTCATTGCATTGTCGGACGAATTGGCTCTCGGAGGCTAGAACCTCTCCACTCGGGTTCGCCCCCGGCGGACGACCCCAGACGGCGAGGCTCGACAACCCCATGGATACCTTGTATCATGTGTTCCGCACAATGTTGCATGCGCCATATGCGCTTACCTACCGTGGGCATGCGGGATTCTGCTGATTTGATTCCAGTCCAGTCGGCCGATGGCTCGGGCTCGGGTGCATGCTCCCTGCACCATCTCTGTCTGTTGAGCAATTAGCGTCGGTTCCCTCGGCTCCGAAAGAAATCTTGTCGACGATGGATCAGCAAAGAACCCACGCCCAATGTCAACATTTCCTACGCGCGGGCGCCGATGCTGACCGTCTCCGCGATGGCTGTGGTTATTATTATGCTGACCAGCATATCCCGGGACATGCTCCTAATATTCCTCGTCTCTGGTGTCAATGGCTTCACTAGCCACGTCCCTAGTTGGTCCTAGGACCAGTTGGCTTGATACCAGTCGTCTTTTATTACTCCATGGCCCCGCGCGGCACGCTCATGGTGATGCAAAGGCAGAGAGTCGTCGAGCACCAAACTTGCCGATATACCCTGGTCTCACACGCAGCTTCTCAATCTGGTATAGTGGGAATGCTTGTTTCAACAGACCCGGAGCAGAAATTCGCCTGGATTTTCGGAATAACCTCCTGAGCGAGCTCCTCCTGTCTTGGACCGGGGTCAGCAGCACACCAACCGCAATCCAAGGCCAAGGCAGGGCTGAGCATTTTTATCCAACTATTCTTAATTGCGTTTAGCACTCTTTTTCATCATGCCACACTCCCGGCATGTCATTGGCTGCCGTGTCTTGGGTTTAATTGTCTTCTACCGCCCATTCTAGAAACCTTCATCTCCCGGATGCGCGCTTACTCGCTGCTAAGATGCTCATTTTGATTAATTGCCGTTGATGTTTTATTGCCTGGAGAGAGCTTCTAGATGATCTGGGGAGCCTTGGCTTCCAAGGAGGATCTCCTAGCGGAAATAACATGGTAGGAGCTCAAGATCTTGTCGAGATTGAGTGAGACATGACCATCTCCGGTTGGCCGTCGCACCATGGCCTTCCTGGTCTGGATTCCTTGTTGGGCAGTTCGATCATGGGCAAAGTCGATACTCAATTCGGACGAACGGTTGTCGTCTCCGTTCAGTGTTTCACTAGACACCTACTGCATGAGCTCACATACGACCACCTTTTACAACCACTGTCGATCGCCATCGACGCCTGTTGAACAATACCGTCTAATCTGTAACAGCCACGGCAAACGCCTCAAACCTACACCTGTACCTGTACTGCAAAAAATGGCTGGCCTCACCGGTCGTCCTCGGGCCAAGCCCCTGGAACCCCGTCCCCGTTCGGACCACGCTCCGCCTCCGACCCAGGCCGCTCCGGGCTGTCATCTTCATCTTCATTCCCCTGACGTCCAGCAGCAGCCTCATCGACCTCACCAGTCGGGCCGGCTGTCACGCCAAGCATCTGCATCAGTCGGTTGAGAAGCCCCGCCTGGTTGCCCGCGCGTGCGTGCTCCTCTAGATCCCGCTGCAGCTCCTCGTCGTCGAGCAGGGCGGCAAGTTCCACGTCGTCGCCCTCGGCGCCGTTGTCAACCGCAGCCGCGTGACGCGCAAACATGTTCCGCATACGCGCCTCAATCTCGCTGGGCGGGGCTTCGTTCTGCCGCTGCCTCTCGCGCCAGGGCAGTTGTGTCCCTTCGCTGGTGAATATGTTGTCCGCTTCCGCAGGCGGCAAGGGGTCGAATTCGTAGTTGGGCTGGGCATCGAGCAGTTCTCGAGGTGCCAAAGCCATGAGGGATGTCTGCCCTTCGAGGAAGGCAAGCCGGGTGGCGCCCTGGTCTGCTGGAGGGTCATCCTTGGGCAGCACGCTCGTGTCTACCTTTTCAAGGGTATTGGCTACCCTTTCCAGTACTGGAATGGCTTGAGCGTTGTTCCAGAGATCCTTTGCCTGGTGGATGTAGAGTTTCACCCAGAACGACCTTTCATTGGAGTCGGCGTTAATACCCCAGATGGATGGCGGTGTATCGAGGTTCAGTTCCTGGAATAGCGCGCAGTATAGCCAAGGGACTCGCCTCATGCCCTTCTCGAGTTCTTCGGCAGCGCGGGTCGTATCGCCGAGCTGCAGGTGAGCGAGCACCAGGGTCTGCCTTAGGTATATCGTGTCTCGGTTCTCACTCGTCTTTTCTACCTCGTTGAGGAAGTCGATCAGCCATTGAGCCTCGTGGGCTCGAATTGCAAGGACGTGTATAAAGTGCCGCATGGCATAGGGGTCTTTGGGATCCAGCGTGTAAAGAAGTTTGGCCCACTCCAGAGCTGTTCGGTAGGTTCCCTTGCGAATGAGACTCTTGAGATAGTGATATCCAGCCAGCCAGAACTGTCTGTTCTCCGGTCGGCGGAAGTTGAGACGTGCCTTGCCCTGCTCAATGTTCTGGCGGAAGGCCGAGGTGGTCACGCGACCAAAGGTGAAGAGGGCTCGCTCGCACAGTTCAGCGGCGAGGGCCATGTTCTGGTCCTGCTTGGCGACGCTGCTGACCTGCAGGAGAGTTGATACATGGTATGCTAAGATGAGGGTTAGCTGTCATGCTATACATGTAATAGCCAATGTGGTATAACTTACGGACTTCCTTGAGTAGATGAACCATGCGCATCGGATCGCCAATGTGCACACAGGCGAAAAAGAAGGCCTGCACGGCATCATAGTTCTTGTCGTGGATATACGCATACTCGGTCCACGACCCGTCGGGCGCCTTTGCCACCTCCTTCATAGTCAAACCCCCAGCGCTCTGCTTCGGCCAGTGCTCCCGTCCCTGGATAAACACATTGCGGCGCAGCGACACCTCTGGAAGCTTCGGCGCACCTGGCGGAGAGCGGAGGAACGTCTCGAGGTCGACTTCGCGCTGCATCTGACCTCGTCGGTTTCGGTTGCGTTCCTGCTCCCCTTCTGCCTCGGCGGATTCTATGACGTCGCGGCCAAAGAGGTTGCGCATCTCGTTGACGGCGCGGAGGTGGTATGGGTTAATTGTCAGTAGTTCGTTGATTCGACGAGCTGATTGAGTTGAAGTTGCTGCCGAGGTGTTTTGTGCGTTGGTGGTGATGTTGAGTTCCTTGATGGCCTTGTCGATTTCATCCTCTTCTTCCTCAACTTCCGGTACTGCAGCAGCAGAAGCCTTCTTCTTCTTCTTCTTTTTCTTCTTCTTGCTCTTCCCTGACGTAGCCGGCTGCTGTTCTTCACTCACTTCCTCCTTGACCTGTTGTTCCTCCTCTTGCTCCTCATCCTCGTCCTGCGCATCATCATCGTCATCGCCACCTAGAGCCGCAAAGAGGCTCGCCCGAGGCTTCGGAGCTGCAACAGGCGCGACCTCCTCCTCGCTCTCATCCGATTCCTTCTCTGCGAGTCGCTGAGCCTCCTCCAGCTCTCTTTGCTTCTGGAGCTTCCGAAGCTGTCGGCTCGACATGTCTGAGGCGGGGTGTCGAGCTGTTGCCCGAGCCTGATTGATTTGTCGATAAAAGTGGACGGCAAAGAGTTCCTAGGATAAAGTTTGAGAACAAGAAAATTTTACTTGATCTCAGAGCAATAGGCAGACACGGTCTGCTTATATACCCAACTTCTTCTTTTGTTTGAATCAATAGGTAGGTAGATGTGTCACGCCGTTGAGCTGATGACGTTTGGTGGGGCAGTGAGAGCAACGTTTTGTGAAGACCCCTCGACCCTCTTTTGAGATGCTCAGCCAATGGATAGGCCAGGATAAGATCTACAAGGGCTAACAACTTGTGCATACACCCTGATGAGGCTTGTGAATATCAGCCTTGAGCTGCCAGCCTTCATCGAGAAGCTTCTCTCGGTCACTCAGCTGCAGCCTCGAATCTTGTCTTCAACCGCAGTCAACCTTAACTTTCTGCATTCTCGCTTCAGTGTGGCATCACTGTAACTCAGAAGGCCTAGTGGTAGCATCATATCACGAAAGAGACAACAAATGAGCTTGAAATCATGTATTAAGCAGGGAGCATCAGCTCGAGCCCTGTTTGCATCAAGCCCCATTTCCTAGTTTTTGCATCATGGGTTATCGTGCTCCTCGTCAACTAGGTTCTTCATCTTCGTAACCACCCACCCCGGGCCATGCCAGGCCATTCCTTGTTTTCCATTGTTGTTTCATCAATTCAAAAAGGGTCAAAGCAAATCCCCTTGCAGCCTGCAATGCAAACCACCCGCAGTCCCGCCCGCTTCCAATACAATCCTAACTCCAGGCCAAGTGGCCTTGTTTCTGTGGCGGCCGAGCTCTGGCTCGTGATCCCGTCCAAGCCCATATGCCCTTGGGCAGTAGAAATGCAATCGTTCCAAAAGCCAGAGCCGTGTGTTGATACATCATACAAGGCAATTAGGAATCTTGTGATACCAAGATCTCGTCTTGGTTTGTTGTAGTTGTCCGAGAAGATGACTGCCCACCCTGTTCGTAGACGTCAGGTCTGGCGTAAAGCCCATCTTTGTTTCATAACCCATCAACCAATCGTGCAACGCCTTCCGTTTATTGAGCGGCAGGCGTGGTATGGTACTGAGGTCGGTTTCCTCCTCGACCACCTCGTCCATAACCGCGACCACCCCGGCCACGTCCACGGCCTCGGCCGCGGTAGTTGCGGTAACCACCGTCAACGCTCCCTTGGCCAAAGGTCTCCATGTTCTTTCGCTGCTCCTCGCCCCGCCATTCGCGACCACCAGGCTTCTGCCCGCCATTCTCGGCTCGCTCTCTGGACTCGCTGGAGATGTTGTCGAAGAAAGACCTCGACTTGTTGTAGGCAACAGGAACATCGTCGGTCGTCGTGGGCTCGGGGCCCTCGATGGTGACTTCGGGCGTCTCTGTCAAAGGTGAGCCAGCAATGGCCTCCTTGACAACGTCCTGCTTGTTGAACTTGGCATTGGACTGAGCAAAGTCAAAGTCAGAATCAGGCACCTCGACCTTGGCAGCGGCAGGTCGTCCACCGCGACCACGCCCCCGACCAGCAGGTCCACCTCGCGAAACAACAGCGTTAACTCTCATCTCATTGACCTTCTTGGTCAGGTTGTCCATAGCATTTCCGCCACTGTTGCCCAGCTGAGCCATGGCAACTGCCACCGCAGCTCGGGCGGCATTGGTTGCGTCCTGTACATTACCGGGCGCGGCAGTCACGGGAGCCTTGTTAGCGGCGTCTCCTCCGACACCAGGAAGCGAGAAGGGCTTGGCAGTAGATCCAGTCAATGGAATAACGGGAGTGATCCGGTGGTTCTTGGGTCCAGTGGGAGTAGCAGGCTTAGCATCCTCGGGCTTGGTGGTTTGTCCATTGGCGGCGAGACCGGCAGCCGCCTGCTTGACCTCCTCAACCGAGGGCTTCGAGTCGACGGGAGGAGTAGGAGCATGGGCAGGTTGACGAACACCTTGAGCCAAAGACTTCGGCTCAGTAGGGGGCGCAGCTTGTCCACTTGGCGTCGCCGCCTTGGCTCTGTCGGCACCAGGACCGATAGGAGCCGGCTTCGAGTCCTGTGAGGGGCCAGAGCTGGGGGTAGCACGTTGGTTCTGAGGGCCTTCCGGGGCGCCAGGGACACCGGGACCAGGAGGGAAAGGATAGTTGTTCCAAGGTCCAGGGCCTCCAGGGCCGTTGGGACCACCAGGTGGGAAGCCTTGACCGGGAGGGAACCAGCCAGGAGGGGGAGGGTACGGCATGTTGCCGAAGTTGGGGCCAGGTCCGGGTCCAGGTCCAGGTCCTGGGGCACCGCCACGGCCCCAGTTGCCAGGTGGTGGACCACCATAGAAGTTGTTGGGTGGGTAAGGGCCTTGGCCGAAGGCGCCGGCAGGAGGAGCGTTCTGGTTCAGGCCCTGAGCACCAGGGCGAGCTCGAGCCTTTGATTCAGTTAGCAGTTGCATCTCAAGTTGCTTTGGCAAAAGAAATTGGTTTGAATCTCCCAGATCAGAAGGAAGGCAACGGAAATTTCGACATTATTTTTTGCGCTTTTCCGACGTGACATGGTTTACATCCGGAATATTTCATCATATGGGAGGGGATATAGAAAGCATTGAAGAGGTGACTTACTCCGACGATAGCAGGGTCATCAGGGACAGCTGGAGGCTTGTTCTCCTTGATGTTGGGGTGCTCCTCGATTCTCAAGTCCTTGACATCGCTTCCACGGAAGACAATGTACTCGTAAACTTGGTCCGAGGGAGAAATCTCCTCCTCCGGTCGACCTTTACGGCCTTCCGTTCCGAATGATCTCACATTCTCGAGAGATACTGTGGATTCGTCCGAGTTGATCTCGTGGAGGGTGCCAACATAGCTATGTTGGGGTCAGCGACGGTCGCGGGCGCGGATGAATCGTGTGAGGGAACATACCGAATATCGCTCTTTGAGATGAGGGAGATGCGAGACCTGTGGCTGCATAAGCGGGCGAAGACAGGCGTCAACGACCACGTTTACCATACCCGAGAAATTCAGACATGGCCGAATCGAAAAGCCACGTTCAGCACGTGGCGAGCTGGAGAGAAAAGACGCTCGAAATGCAAAAGACAGAAATGAAAGTTGCAGCGAGATGTAGCAAGAGGCAGAGGAAGGTGAGAAGAGTAGGAGGGAGGGTGTCGCGTGTGGAAGAGGTGGAGGTTGGGGGAGGTTGGTTGTGTGGAGGTAGAGTTTTGTGATTGAGGAATGAAAAGAGAGGCTGGAGGTTCTTGAGCAGCAAGCCCTGCTAGTAGCAGTGCGGGGCTAAAGTGTGGATATACCTCGGTAATTTACCGGGTACTTCTCTCGAGCAGGTTGAAAGCTGGTTGTGAATAGGGTAGAATGTCTCAAAGAGAGCCACCAAGGGGTTGAGAAGATAAAAATTGGAGAGGGGACTGAGGGGAGTTCTTAAATGCAGCGATTTTCGCCCTGAGCATTTATGTAAGCTTTGATGGAAGCGAGAGGTAGAGGTACGTTTATTGATGAAGTGATCCTATATCAGTGGCAGTCAAGAACTTAAGCAAACTCAATTCATGAATCCCAGACCAATGGATTTGCTCTTCCATGGACTGCGATCCGAATGGCAACACCTGGCTGTCTAGTCAAACATTCACTGCATTGATGATATTGCCCGTATCATGTCTTCAGCACAAACGATTCCAAGTGACCCTACTATCTGTAGCTGGCTGAATAAAGACCAGCTGTCGAAAACTTGTATGTACTGTAAAAGCGACGGTCTACATCTAGAATCATGAAAGCGTTCCCAAACCCCTGCAGCGAAATGAAACGAAAGGACGCGTAGACCTCGTGCACCGAGGAACAAACCCGTGCAAGCCGAACCTGAAAGTGACTGCCTAAAACTCCATTACGTAGCCGAAATCCCATCTCATCGGAACTTGCTGAAAATGACTGCGATGATAAGAATCACCAAGACTGTAATAATAGCAATCGTAATCACCCGATTTGTAGCCATCCTGTAGATCCACGGTCAGTATTTGGCCATGGACGTCAACTCCTAAAAGGACCACTTTACCTACGCGCCATCCCCCTTAGCGTCTTGATACTCCTGTCCACGTATCCCTCACTCTCGAGTAGTCGGCCGTGTGTGTTCTCGATAATCTCTCGTTGTCTGCCGAGATTGGCTAGAGTGTCTGCGCCGACTGCCTCCGTCTCGTTGGCAAGGGCCTGGCTGGCCTTCAAGCGCTGGGTGCTGCGATCAAGTCGGTCTGTACCAGAAAGCAGCTGCTGGCGCTGTTCCATATGAATATCAGATGATCCAGCGGGGTCGTCTGTGTATCGCGATCCGAAAAGAGCTGAACGATCGGAAGAGAGGGTTGTCAACTTGCGACGGGCGCCATCTGTGTCGGACTCGTAGTTTCGGAGGCGTTGATTGACCTTGGTGCGAGAGCTGGTGGGAATGTTTTGCTTCTCCAGGCGCATTGCCGCAAGCTTGATAACCATGAGTATTAGTATCCAATGAAAGGGTACGGATGGTCGCGCGCATTGTAGCGTACCTGTTCATCGAGCTCCTCAAGGGCTCGCTCAGCCTGGCTGATGGCGGCCTTTCGAGGCTCACCAGCCAACTCAGGAATCTGGTCCAACTTTTGCGTCAGATCAGCCTGGATGAGCTTGAACTCGGCCTCGTAAGAGCTAAAGAGCTCAGAGCCAGCGTCGGTATCGAGAGGGTTCGCCATCGTCAAGGGAGGCTGGGTAAATGGCAGGTACTGGTGAATCGGCTCGAGTCAAAGACACTTGGTCGCAAGTGAAGTCGCAGACTGGTCTAGAAAGATTTATAGCTGGTGGTGGAGGATGAAGCAGTTATCGCGCAATGCTGGGGTGATGTTAGATCCAAGAATGGTCGCTGCGGTTTGACGTTCTCGTCAGCTCTTCCGGGTTCGTCTGGCCCGACCGAGGACGGTTGGTTGCCTGCGTATGACATCTTGGCCAATGAGCGATGACTTCAGCCACACCAGTCTGGCACGTGATTCTTATGGTCCGTGCACACTGGAGCGGCCGAGATATTATCTGGAATCCTCAGCCAAAGTTTTCTTCCATTTCTCTTTTTCTCTTCATAGAAAGTTGAATCCCCCGGATTGCGAAGAAAAGCGGCTCAGCGTCAAGACCTCGGTCGAGGGCGTCGGGTTGAAACAAGCTGGGCAGAGTAAAGCAGGTTTCCTGCACGGCGCTTTTAAGAATTGGCGACTCGATTTCACGTTGACCGATCCCGTTGAGTGTTCGACATGCCTTGGTTCAATTGAAACCTTTGGCATTGCAAGCATAGCTAGAGATATTGCCATGTCTAGTGATCCCGCTCCTTTACGAATTTGTTTGTGATGATGGCAACTCACTAAGAGCGCCTTGTCTGTAACTGTCTCGGTTTCTGCCCTTGGGACTCGCTTGGGAACTCGGATGCAGATTTCTCTGCGACAAGCTGCAAACTCTTTTGCGGTGCCGTGAGTGGTGGACGTGGTCCAGAATGACAGCCACAGACAGCCCAGCCACTGTGGCTCACCCTGGTCGCATCCACACCAAGTGGGCCATTCAACTCAATCGTTGGGAAGGACGGTCAGTCGTCGATGTCATTCTGCATCTCGACGCTCTCGGATCAAGCCCAGACGAAGCTCATCCATTCATCTTCAATCCTCCCGTCGCAAGCTCCCGTAGATCAGACTCTCTCCCTCCCAAAATCTCCAGAAGAGGACATCTCATCTCAGCCCAGCTACTGAGTTCAGCTAGCCACAGTCACTGGCTGTCACAATGACTGAGTCGCGGCACATGTAAGTCCCCGTCATTGTCTGTGACTTGTCTCTCCCGATCCGTTCCATCTGTCCCACCCAAATGCCCAACCCCCCATCTTCTTGATGCGCTCGTCATCAAATCAGCTGCGACACATTCTGCGTCCTTGTCGGTCAGGCATCCAATCATGTTTGGATGGCCACGACACCGAAGAACTTAACTCTCCGCTGTCACATGTCTTCAATCTGCCACTTCCATCTCAAGATGTTTTCCATCGACCCTGGCTCCTACTTTTCGCTGCACCCTGGCTATTCCCAACATCCCCAAACCCGACCTGATTATATCCTTGTCGACACCACGCAGCACTCATGAACGGGTCGGCTGATAGATTCGTCAGGAAAAAGGTGGCCATTGTTGGCAGTGGCTGTGCGGGAATCGGCGCTCTCTGGGCTTTGAACAAGACCTATCATGATGTCTACATGTATGAAGGCGCCGATAGACTCGGCGGCCATACAAACACGGTCATGTACAAGAAGGGCAAGTATACAACAATGGTTGATACAGGCTTTATCGTCTTGAATACGGCCACATATCGTGAGTTTACCAAGCCCAACGGTCATGCATCTTCTCACCGCTCGCAGCCAACTTTATCAGGTTTCTGGATAAAATCGGTGTCAAGACCGACCCTACCGAGATGACCTTTAGCGTTTCTCGAGATCGCGGTGCTTTTGAGTGGGCTGGTTCCAGCTTGACTTCGCTATTCTGTCAAAGACGAAACATTCTCTCACCTAGGATGTGGAGGATGATCTTTGACATTATCCGCTTTAATCAATTTGCCCTGGACCTGTTGATAAACGACGAAGAAGACATGTCCACAGACCTGGGGAGTGAAATGATGAACCACGTCTCCCAGGATGAGACAATCGGAGAGTACCTGGATCGTGAAGGTTACTCAGACGCATTCAGAGACGACTACCTTATCCCCATGACCGCGGCGGTGTGGAGTACAAGCCCAGATAAATGTTCACTAGAGTTTCCAGCAGTGACTTTGGTTCGGTTTCTGTAAGTCTGCTTCACACGACGCTTGGGGCCATTCTAACTCATCTCAGATGGAATCATCACCTGTTGTCAACAGTAGCTGCACGGCCGGAGTGGCTCACATTGAGGAACGGATCCAGCTCTTACATCGACGCTGTCATGAAGGGCTTCCCTCCGAATCACTTGTTTCTCAAGACACCAGTCAGGAATGTTTCTACCGAGAGCGACGGTAAAGTCAGAGTTCACCTAGAAAACGGATCCTCAGCGGTCTACGATCATGTAATTCTTGCGACACACGGCGATGAAGCCTATGATATCATCAGGCCATCAGCGACCGAGCAAGAGCGGTCTATCATGTCGTGTTTCAAGACATCGCAGAACGAGGCAGTTCTGCATTCTGACCTTTCCATGATGCCGGTGAGACAAAAGGCGTGGACCAGTTGGAACTACCTCACCCTGTCTTCACCATCGTCACGAAAGGCGAATATCGACCAGGTCTCGTTGACCTATAACATGAACATCTTGCAGCACATCCCTCGCAACACGTTCGGCGACGTCTTGGTCACTCTGAACCCTCTCCACAAGCCCAAGCCGGAGCTGACCCAAGGACGATACTACTACTCGCATCCACTCTACACGCCTTCCTCAATCCGAGCGCAAAAGCTCTTGACGCATATTCAAAACACCCGTGGCATTAGTTATGCCGGGGCGTGGACCAAGTATGGCTTCCATGAGGATGGCTTCAGCAGCGGACTACACGTTGCTCAGGATCATCTTGGAGCAAAGCTACCTTTCCAGTTTACGGATTCTACCTACAGCAGGGGGAAAAGGCCGCGTCTGGGCCTAGCAGACCATATACTGCGTTTGTTCATCCTGATCATCCAGGTGTTTGTGGTCCAAGTCATTGAACGATTGTTTGGTACGGGAACTCGACAGAGCCGGCGACCCGTGAATGGCAATAATGGAAAGATTGCCAACGGAAAGTACCAATGAAGGTGAAAAGTTGTGTCATTTACAAGGACATGGAGTTTCATTTGTGATTTATGGTTTATACTGGGGAAACATGTCAGTGGTTTGGCTATATAGCATGCAAGCGTTGAGATTGGAAAGACATACAAGCAGACAGACAGCATTAATACATTTGCTATGTTCCCAACTCTTATGCTTGCCGATTAACATGACCGACAGTCCAGCAGCTTGATTTGTTGGATAATCAACAGGTCAGTTGGAAAGAATCGCAATCCCTACACCCAAGACAAGCTGGATGCCGAGCGTCAACCCTAGGATCAGATGCACATTCCTCCACTTGGGAACGTCCAGAATGACGCCCGTCTGCGGCCGAAGCCCCGGCACCACGACCTGGTCGTTGGCCTGCGCCGCAACCGCCACAGTTCCCGCTGCAAAGGCTGCCGTCAGCTTGCCCATACCCTCTGCACTGCCGTTCTGGGGATTCCCATATGTCGACTCGGCTGGGTAGCTCTGGAACTGCTGGCTGCTGTTGCTAGACCCCAGAGAAGAAGCTCCGTAGCCTTGGAGGGCGATGGCTGATGAGGCGAGGGATGTGATGTTGACACCCATCTGGTGCTCTTTGCGAGCGGCGTTGATCACGGGGCCGAAGCTAATGTTGCAGCGGTAGTACCACGAGTCGGATGTCGATGCCTCGAAGGCTGTGACTTCGCTCCAGGTTAAACCTTGAGCAGCGACAGCGTCAAACATGAAGGTTGTCTGATCAAGGCCATTCACCGCCATGAGCTCGACCCTGGTGCTATCGTCGTCGGCGATGGTGATGGTTGACTCGTTTCCCCTGGCACCTCTTGTGACTTTCCAGCTGCGACAGCGTCCGGTAACTTCGACACTGCGATTTGTACTCACGACAAGATCGTATTTCTTCCGGCTCCGCGTGGACTCTTGGAAGATGTACTTGCATGATGCCCCTCCGCAGTAGATCAAGGGGTCATTGTTGTCCCAGAGTGTACCGGGGTATGGGATATCGTCCATTGTGCCCCAAACCCATGCGAGAGCGATGGAGCCGTAACTAAGCTTGCGTTACTATCTGCTGAAGAGGCTATGTCGAGGTTCATACCTATTTGCTGTATAACGAAGAGCACTTAGTCCCTGTGAGTTGGATGCGAGAACTCTCTCCGTGTCTAGGTCTGACAGGTCTGGGATTGTGACATTGCCTGGTTTCAGAATGGCAAAGGAATCTGCTGGGTTGGTGGAATATGTCAGACCCAGAGTTGCCACGGCGATTTGGGAGATCTGGAGATAACCGTCAGTACTTTGGCTGTAGTAGGCGACTGGCTAACTTGCTAGGTTCAGCAGGATAAAGGATATGGCATAGCAACGTATCCACCAAGAGCGAGAAACCCATGTGAGCTGGACGATGCGGTTGAGATCCTTGGCCTTGAGGATCAACTCGGCCTGTAAATGCGTTAGATCATTATCGATGGCCGTGTAGAGTCAAAGCTAAACGCACCTCTCGATCCGGCCATTCACGAAGACTCAGAATCCACCACCGAATCTCTTTTGCCATGGCCTCGAGGGAAAAGGTGATGCTCAGACCAAGACCAAGAGAGAGACCGATGACGAGAGCGTTGAACTCGCGCTTAGTCTCGCCCGACATGACATCTTTGTTAGAGTAGTGCCAGAGGACGATGTAGATGGCGATGACAAAGACGGCAGAGATGAGCCATCTTATGAGATTTGCAGTGAGTGCCTTTCGTAGCTTCTTCTGGTGATGGAAGCGCTTGTCTGTGTGAGACGGTGTCTGCCGAGGTTCTTCGGGTGATTCTGGCTTGGGGGATCTTGATCCTTGGCGAGACTCTTGCTCTATCCCTGGATCTGGGCCTTGCAATTGCTGCTGTCGATGTGATTGTGGTGTGTGAAACCTCTCCAGCTCCAATGAGGCCTCATGATCCCTTACCGTCGTTTCTTGCTCCATCGTGTAGCCCGGATGTTGTCTTGCGAATGAATCACATGTTGTATCACCGGTTGCTACAGAACATAAGGTCTGAATTAAGGTTTTCTATCTATACTGGATTGGACGAAGCTTTTTGTGGTGGCGGGAGAGCTATTTCGAGTGTGCCACTTCAAGGACGTTGGTGCCCGTGTGCTCCCTTGCGCAATACTGAGAATATTGAATTGTTAGTGCTGTGAATAGTCTACAACAAGTACCCTGAAGTTGAGTTTGAGTAGGTAGGTTGGAGAGGAATCACGATTTTGAGGTTCTACTGGTTGAGAATGCGCTCCAATGGCAACGCTTGGATTTGGAACCATTGACTTTTGTCCAGGAGTTGATCTTTGAGCTGTACACAAGATGAAACATATTCAAACCACCTACAATGACCTCAATTGCACTTCTCAATCAAAACCAAGATCAAATATCGCATTCATACTCTCAATAGTCATGACTGATCAAGAGTTGGAAAAGTTCCTGAGCTCCGGGGTACGTACTCCACCCAGTCGGTGACCCCAAACGCCGACTCCCGACGTCACCCAGAAATCGCCAGAGATCATCCGACTGGAGTCGGAGGTTACAAACCACCATCCCACAGCCAGACTCTGGGGGACCTCAATTGAACCATGAACGCCGCCCCGCGACTCGCCCGAAGCTCGGCACGAGCTACCTCGTCGCCGTGGTCTTGCTTCTTCTGCCAGAATGCCCGGCCGAGGAATCCGTTGAGCTTCCGCCGCAAGGCGTCGACGGTGCCGCCGAAGAAGGACCCTCCGAGGCGTGTTTACACTCCTTCTATGGATGAGATTCGCGCTCACTATAGCATGAAGAATCGGACGGTAGCGTAAGGAATCCTCGGGAAGAGCTGTGTGCGCTCATTGCTGACGAGGATCAGATACTACACCCTCAGCACCATCCTCGGCTTCGTCGCCCTCACTTATGGCTCCGTGCCCCTCTACAAGATGGTACGCCCCCCCCTCTCTCAATGCCCAAACTTCTATATACTAACGCATCTACAGATCTGCCAGACCACCGGCTGGGGTGGTCAGCCCGTACGAGCCCACGGCGGCCCCGGAACCGACGACCCCGACATCGCGAGCCGCCTGGTCCCCGTCAAGGACGCCAAGCGCATCAAGGTGACCTTCAACGCCTCCGTGTCCGACGTGCTGCCCTGGAAGTTTGTGCCCCAGCAGCGCGAGGTCCGCGTCCTCCCCGGCGAGACGGCCTTGGCCTTTTACACGGCCACCAACAAGAGCGACCAGGACATCATCGGCGTCGCCACGTACAGCGTCACCCCGGCGCAGTGTGCTCCCTATTTCAGCAAGATCCAGTGCTTCTGCTTCGAGGAGCAGCGTCTCAACGCAGGAGAGACGGTCGACATGCCCGTCTTTTTCTACCTGGATCCTGACCTGTTGAACGACCTGAACATGAAGGGCGTGGAGACGGTGACGTTGAGTTACACATTCTTCAGTAAGTCACCTACGAAACGATAAAAACGGGGTTCATCACTGACTGCTCTCGCAGAAGCAAGATATGACAATAACGGACGGTTCCAGAGGCCAATGGCTGCATAAGTGGATAGACGAAACAATGTAAAAATGTACAATACGCCCTACTCTTACTTGTAACATGTACAAAGCGCTAGACGCCGTTGGCTAGAGAAAATAATTTACTTGCATCCAATGTCAAGCGATATCCTGACCCTCAGTTAGTTTTCTTGACAATCTGTCACAAATGTAGCTTGATGCCTGTAATCCATTGTAGCAATTGGGTAGTTATCTATCCCCAAAGTCAATTCCGAACCCAGGTATGTCTACAGGGGCAACGCTCGCTCGAATTCCAACAGTCCCAGGCCTAATCAATCTTTCTGCCTTTGTTATGCATGTTTACACAGTGGCTTTTGACAGTTTTTCAGCCGATATCGCACGGAGCTTTGAGGAGCTCTCTCACAGGGATGAGTTTGCAGCTGACTCAGCCAGGGGAACAGCCCAACCTCGCTGAGCCCCTGTCATGTAGGGCCAGTATTGGAGTCACGTGAACGTAATTTCCACACCAACTGAATTTCACCCACAACCTTTTCTCAACTTTTTTTTTCTTCCTCTCTAATCCGCTCAACCTCGCCCAACGCCCATCGACTAACATTCCAGCGTCGTCCTCGCCCAACACCGTCAAAATGGTCAAGGTTAACCCTCGTGAGTCTCATCAACGCCGTTGATGCTTCTGTTCTTGTGACTGACAGCTCTGCAGAGGTCGCGTCTTCCCGACGCAAGAGCCGTGCCGCTCACTTCAAGGCTCCCTCTGACCAGCGCCGTGTCATCATGAGCGCCCCTCTCTCCAAGGAGCTCCGCGAGAAGTACAACGTGAGTTTCCCCGAAGCACTGAAAATTTTTCTTCCAATTCTGACAATCTCAAAGGTCCGCAGCATCCCCATCCGCAAGGACGACGAGGTCACCATCGTCCGTGGCTCCAACAAGGGCCGTGAGGGCAAGATCACCTCGGTCTACCGCCTCAAGTACGTCGTCCACGTCGAGCGTGTCACCCGCGACAAGGCCAACGGCCAGTCCGTCCCTCTGGGCATCCACCCCTCCAACGTGGTCATCACCAAGCTCAAGCTTGACAAGGACCGTGAGGACATCCTGGCCCGCTCCAAGGCCGGCCGTGACCTCGCTGCCAACGCCAAGGTCACTGCTTAAGCGGTGAACTCTTGAGCAAACCAAAAAAACAAAACCACGAAAAACCAAGACGACGATCAAACCTCCCTCCTTGGCGAGGACGAATTTTTTCTAATGTTTCACCAACCCTCACACACATGACACCCCCCAAGTGTGAGGGACATCTCAAAGGGCAAAAGTTGATGAGGAAATGGGCATATACTCCGGCGTTTTTGCGATACCTCCGTGCTTTCCTTCTGACGCGGTTCGGGTCTACAGCAGGGTAGATGAATTGAGAATTCTAGGGTTCTCAATGGCCATTTCACTCAACTTGGTGAAATGCTCCATGGGAGGTTTATCCCGAAGTCTTGACCTGCTCTTCCCACATGCACACATGGCGAGGACCCTCGTGATGCATCGCGGACGGTCGAAGCGGCTGTTATCATGGCTGCCAATCGCCGTCTTGCGCGTAGGATGCTAACCTTGACCGATCTTGGACACACCTTGTGTGTTGTCCCTCGTAGACTGCAATTTCTCTGCACTTCGTGCACCTCCTCAAGGTAGGTCGTAGACTCCCAACCGCTAGGATATCTCCGCGTCAACCACCAAGCCCATGGTTTTCGAGGTATACGACTAGCGAAGAGCAAACCCAGTAGAGCCCAATTTACTATCATGAAGGGCCTGCTCTCGCTTGAAGATTTTCGCCGATTCAACAAATGACGCTGGAAATTTGAAGGTGAGGTACATACCGTAGCCATCCATCATTAGTGCGCTGAATCAATACATAATTGCGCCTGTCATGTCTGCAGGTGGTCATCTCCCTCCGTCTTCATCGATCAGATCACCTGTGTTACCGTCGGATGTACACGAAGCATTCATCATTCACTAGCATCATGAGGTAGGCTGTTAAAACTCTCGTTATACCCATTTAATATCAACAAAGTTAATGTGGGAACAAGAGTGTCTCTAATCATACAACAGTCCGTCAATAGTCTCTAACATGATGCTGTGTATCGCACACGGCCTTCTGCCTTCGGCTGACCGTGACCCATATCTTGGATGCGTGCATCGAGATAATCCTTCTAATGTCTGCCCATGACCGTTGAAAATCCTAACATATTGGGTATTCTAACACTGGTGCTGCCTGAACGCCTGCTCCCCTGCCTCGAGATGATGCTGTAAACGATGCACCGCGTGCTGCATGACCAGACTGTTCTGGCGCGCGAACAAAAGAAAGAATGCTTGTGAAATAAGAAAAAAACTGAAAGAACTCGTGGGTAACGCATTCAAGTTGTAACAATGAACGCAACATTGAATGCTCATCGTGTGGCATCAGCCGGGGGCATCAATGAATCTGCCATGGTCAAGAAAAGGTGAAGAGGTGAAGAATCTCTAACGAGTAGGAAGTCCGATGTGCTTCTTGTCATGGAGACTGACGCTGCGAAGCTGCTGCCCAAGGAGATCCTTAGGAGGCTTATTCTCTCCTCGCTTCTCTGCGGCCGTGTTCGTCGAGGGAATGGTGTACGTCTCGCCCAACTTGGCACCGGCGCCACGAGAGTTGGATGCTGTGTTCGCGATAGCAGGAGTCAGAGAAGCGGTGGCATGGCCAGAGTAGTGAGGTAGCACTCCTTGAGCTGTCATGGGAGACACCTGGCCAGCAACCGCATTCGCACTTGTCTTGCCACGTCTCCGCATAGACGACCAGATCTCGTTCGAGTGCTTGGTACTAGTCTTATGTCAGTGTCATTCAGACCGAAGGTAGTGCATATCAACATACCTTGCACTACGTTCCATCACCCGGCGACCCTTGAAAAGCAAGTTGCCATCCTCATCGCCTGAGTCCTCCGATGGCTTTGTTCGCAGGTTCTCTGATGAGATCCGAGTCTTCTCGTTGACCCTTCGACGGAACTCAAGATATCGAGGGCTGGGTTGACTGACGTAGGATTCTGAACGAGGAAGCTCAGAGGTGGAGCTGCCACGGAGGGAATCTTCGGCTCGGTGCAGGGACTCAGAGCGAGTTGCTTCATCAAGTCGGTTCCGAATAGCACCCGTACCAGCTTGAGCCATGGCGTTGAAAGGATCGTTCAAAGAGTCGTTCTCACAAGTGGATGCAGGAGGTTGTGAATCCTGGGGGTTCTCAGCAGAACTCTGGCTCAAGGCGGCTCTAAGCTCGCGGCGTGGATAGTAGAAGTTCACGCCATCAAATACGACACCGGTTTGCTGATCAATGGGGACCCTCTGCCGATACATGTGGATGGCATGCAACTCGTGTTCGTTCAGTTCACGAATGTACCTGCGGTCAGTGTCTTTGGCATCTTCGACCTCAATATGATCAGGAAGTTGACCGACCAGGTAGGGGATACCGAAGGTGTTTCTGTCGACGAATGGGTGGAAATAGCCCTTGAAAGTCGAGCCACGAGATGGCTGAGGCAAGTGAGTCACAAGAGCTGGCTCGTCAGGACCAGCAGTCGCTAGTGAAGAGTTGCTCGTCTCCGCCCGGGGTTGGAAAGGCGGTGCCAGAGCAGCATTGACAGGAAGGCTTGACGATTTTCTCTGTGGAGCCTGGCCACCAAGCTCAGGATTTTCGACAGAAGCAATCGTAACACCTGGCTTGGAACCGGGGCTGCGTGAAGGAGCAGGTCGATCATCGGTTTCCCCTCTTGTTCCAGGTCGTGCTGCAGCTGGACTGCTAGATCCGGCATCGGCCTGGGAATAGTAGGCAGGAAGGTCAATCGGGGTCTGAAAGAGTGGCAGTGTTCCAGTCTCCCCCTGGAGCTGCCTTTCATGCATGAACGTGAATCTGGTAATCTCATCACAAATCTCCTTCAAACTCGATTCCATTTCCTTGCGGTCGATCTGGTGAATGTTGTATTGGAGCTGATCTTCGACCTGTCTCTTCTTGGCACGAAGAATCTTAAGATGGCTCTTCGTGATGTCGCTGGCGAGGATTGAGCTCTTAGGAGAGCTTGCTGAGCTCGGAGACAAGGGGGGCAAGGTGCTGGGAATGCTGCTGACGGAGGGCAAATAGGGCCAAACTTTCGGGCATACACCGTATTGAGCAGGTACTCTATCTCGCCCACGTCCCGTAGTTTTTGGATTGGCATCACCCTTTGGGCGAGGTGCTTGCTGAGACTGTTTGCGAGCTGGCCGGGGCTGCGTGGGAGCTGGCTGAGACTGCGTGGGAGCTGGCTGAGACTGCATGGGAATTGGGGCCGTGTTAATGGGAAAAGGAGGCATCAGACCCATAGGCTGCGGGTGGTTTCCATAGGCAATCATCCACTGATTGTTGTAGAAGAATGGTCGGCTTGCGTCAAATTGCTCCGCGGGGGAAAGCTGAATTGGCTTGGGTTGATGAATCTCATTCTGCTTGCCAAACGTAGCGCTCATGTTGGGTTGGGGAACGTGAGTAGGGGAAGTGATCTGGTTGTAAGGGACACCTGCGAATCCAATCGGAGCGGGAAAGAAAGGGATCTGGTCGGGCCTGAAAGCCATGCCAGGAGGGACAGGACCGGGAGCTTGACCAGGGAACAGAGGCTGAAACGGAGTCCAGCCAGGAGGGATGACCGGGAAAGGGATAGGCTCAGGATGAACACCGTTGACAACACGGGGTTGACGCATGCCATCAACTGGACTGCGCTCTCGGGTCCATTTCGACGTAGGGGAATGAGGTCCCCGCGTGTTGGGCACGATCCGACCTCCAGCCGTAACCCGGACGTGGGTGGGCGAAACGACTGAATTGAAGAACTTTTGGAAACCTTCTGCTTTTTGGGCTGCTAGGTCCGATGGTGCCGTCAGAGGTGCTCGTCCTTGCTCCGAATCAGTCTGACTACGGAATTTGCGCTCCGAGTCGGTACCATCGAGCTGCTGAGCGGCGGCTCGACGGTATCGGCGCTCCTCCTCGACGGATTCGGCTGAACTTTCTTCGACAATCAGGGAGAGGGGACGGGGCGATCCAGTGCGGATGATTTCGCCTACTTCATGGTTACATCAGTTCAAGCTAAGGGAGAAGGGATATACTCACTCAAATCGGGGTCCGCCTCAACCTTGGCGGCCAGGACGTATGATACCTCCTCCTGCAGAGGAGCGTGTCGCAGACGCAACATCTCCCGAGCGGAGTAGGATCGGCAAACCATCTTGCAAACCGTCACCTGGAACAGGAAAAGGTTCTGATTAGCGACTGTCCAGCTTCAGCTATGGTCCGAAGACCTAAACACAAACGTCAGTGAGAGGAGGAGAAGAGCAAATCATCAGGGTGGACTGAGAAATCTACCCGATATGCCGATTCATACATCATGAGGAGAGTCCGATTTCTCTATGTGTATATGCACACTCTCTCGGATGATCCCCAGGGGTGCTCACAGTGCGGCAGGCCGAAAGCCAGTGGATGGGAAAGGGGGATGACTTACGCAGGAATGAGCCTATGGAGATGGGAAATTCTGGGAGGACAACGAAAAAAAACCTTAGGTTCTCGTGCTTCCGAAATTTGACGAGGGCACCTTAATCACTGTCTAGGCGGGAGGTTGAACGGAGGGGGCTGGAGTGGCAGCGGCCTTCCCAGCGGAGACGGCAAACGACAACGGCAGTGGATAGAAGACAGCGTCGATGTAGTCGAACGAAAGAGTGCGGATGAGAAGTGTGAAGGTAGATGAAAGGTCTGGGTTGTGGAGAAGATTGTAAGAGAGAGTTCGCTGTCTCTTGGGGTGGAGGTAGGAGGAATGGTTACCTGTAGTCTGGTGGACGGCGCAAGAGGAAGGAGCAAACCGAGCTCCCAAGGGGGGCAGTAGTTGGGCAGCCACCAACACACGGGAGCTTGGTCCTTTGGCAGCTGCAACCGACGAACGAGACGAGGAGGCTGGAATCTCTGGAAAGATGAATGGTAAGCAACCGACAACAACTTGATTTTTAGTGATGGTCCTGGAGGTGAGAGGTGTTTGGAGAGTAAACTACCAGAGATTTCTGGCAGACGAAATCAAAGAAAGAGAAAGACAAGAAGGGGCAAATTCTCAAACAAGACAAGTGTAACAACATGACCGATAACCAGAGGAAGAGAAGGAGAAAGGAAAGAGTGCTGGCCCGAGGTCGGAGTGATCAATAGCAAACAAGGAGGCAAGACTCAGCTTCCTGGAGAAGACAAGGGCAAGGAGGAAACAGTGCGAGATGCGGGTAATCCCTGGGGCGAGAAGACACCCGAGAGAACAAGGACGAAGCTGAGAAGGAGCGCCGCTCTGCTTTCCTCCGGTGTACAGCACTCGTGAGCGAAAGAGCTGCGGTACCTACCTGTGCTGTGATCCCAGGGTGTTAGAAGGCACTGAGCTTGAGTGAAGGGGCAGGAAGAAACGAACCTTGCTTGCCCTTCTTGGGCGGAAGGGTCCTCGGCGAGGAGGCGAATGGTAACCTCTTGCACTGTTAGCAGAAGAAGAAGAAGAAGAGAAATAGTAGCATACGCACGGAGACGAACACGGAGAAGACGAACCACCACCATGCATGGTGGAGAATGTATGGTGGTGTTTGGGTCAGGAAGGAGTGGAGCTGGGAATCATCAAGGTACCCTATTGTTTACTGTCACGGGGGCAACGCGTGTGCTGCGCGTTTGGAGAATAATGCCCTGCCCTAATTATGCGCAAGATATGCGTCTAAGAGGTTGGGTATCCTAAAGACTATCATCTCTGACCGGACGTGTCGTTTAATGCGGGCCCCGAGGCAACCATGGCGGCAACGGATGGTGGATAGTGGCAGACATGTCTTTGTAATTACAATAAGAGACTGTTCTCTGGCCTACTAGGTGTCATTCATCCCCTGGACTTGAGCAAAAGCCGCCAGTCGTCCTCTATGCTGAACAGTGTCGTTAGGCGGGTAGAGTCTGTATGGTGTCGTTCTGCATGCATTATATCAGTGCGCTGTGATCATGTCTCTACATCTGAAGACACATGCCATAGGACCTCGTGGAGTGCCATGCCAAATATATTCTGCCAATATCCTCCATCAAGTGTCTGCTCATTGATATCCAGAGTATTGTAGCAAGGCATGCATTGGAGCAATTGGTCACTAGGATACCCATTTACCATGCAAGTGGAAGGTGGTGGTGTATTTCTCATCTTCCAATGTGTCAAGACAATGTCCATGGACTGACCTACCAAGGAGGGTACGTCTCTGCTTCCCAGGAACCAAACTTATGATTCTTTACCCTAACACTTGACTTCCCATATGAGTTTCATGCTTTCCAGAACTATGGATGTTTGTCAAAGTCCAAACGAAGCCATATTCATGCCATTGAGCAGCAGGGACAATGGGGTTGAGCGAGCAGGCGTTGTACTTAATAGGGGTATATGGTGGAGACAACATCGTTGTGAAGTTGGCGTTGGCGCCATTGACCAACCATTGATTCGTTTGCCTTGAAGCTGGGTTTGAATGATAGGACTGAGGCAAGGGGACTTGGGCATTTGGCAACGACACAATAATCTCGAACTCACTTGGTTCTGTGACTCTATGTCGGGAAGTAAAGCGTTTGATCTACTAGCCTTGGCCATTCTTCTCGGTGAAATGTTTGTATCGAATGCAATAGGTAGGAAATAAGTAGAGAGGGGCCAGACATGCAGATCACAACACTCGTTGTAAACTGTCAACAGGTTCAGAGTTTCGAGGAGGAGCTGCGTTTGAATTGAAATCCTGAGTCCACTGGATCTCACAATCTAGCACCTCGAAAATATCTCGCTCGTAATTCGTATCACCCAAATCTCGGAGATTTATGATGCTAGGGAAATCAATTAGCGATGACCCCAGGCACTTGTCATGAGCTGAAGGATTTAGTTCACTTGATTTTATCAGCCTTTGTAAAATAATACGTGAATATCTGGACGAACTGAAGCATCGTGGGACTCATAATCATCCTCGTAAGGATGATAAAAATGACAAACAGTTTGTTCCGCATCGGGTACAATCATGTGTTGTGGTGTTTCGTTTGTTTGACTCGGTAGGAAAAAGCAGCAAAAAAAGGGGGGTTGAAGCTCTAGTCACTTGAGAACCTAAGAGCACTTCTTTCTTTACAAAAATTCGAAAATCAGGCCAAGACTAACAAAGTGGGCGATCGAAGAATACCTCATGTTGTCACAGGATTGCATCGGCTTGTCATTTCGAGGATATCCGAGGTCCAAGAGTATCAAAGCCACGAACGAGCCGGCAGTTCCCCTGGAATGGATATGGCAGCCATCAGCACAGTCTAGAACAAAGTGACAGGATGCACGCTCTGACGGTGCGAGACGCACATACTCAACGTGGCGTTGGTGTTTTCCAGCTTTGCCGCCTATAGCGAAGGCCCTATAGTTTGATCGACGGACCTCACGGGATGTTTTTTCTTTCTTCTTTTCTCATTCCTCCCCCGCAAAGTCGACTGACACACCACGGCTTCTGACCGAGCTCGATGTTTTTATTTCAGTGTCATAGCGCGAATCGAAAGAGACTTGCATTGGTGTCGTGGCGCGGAAGATGCGTCTCGCCGGAGCACCCAAGTCGGCCGATACTCGAAACACAACTCCCCGACCGAGGCCAATGTCAGATTCCCGGGCCCGGGACGGACCGGTTCTTGACCCAGTTACACGAGCAAAACAGACCGAGATGGAGTCGTTGTTCTCTGAGAGTCTTGATTGGTAAGACCTCTCCTACCTGGCGCCATATCGTCTTGACAGAAACTAACTGTGTGGACGCGGAAGCAATGTCCTAGATTCCGCGTCGATTACACAGCAGGAATCCCATCAGGTTACGATCCGCCCATTTACCGCAGAAGCAAAGCAAAGCAAAAAACACCCACGGCAATGTCCCGTCACCATCCCGAAGCAGGGGGGCCCGAGAGCCAAGTGCGTGGGTTCATGGGGGGACAAAAGGTCCGAGACCGACTGGTCTATGCAGAATCGGAGCTGTGGGGAGGCAGAGGATCAGACCGCTTAACTGGAGCGAGAGGCAAGACCAAAGGGCCATGCATATAACAAGTGCTCACATTCTCGTACAGGAAGAAGCAAGTAAAGCAAGCAAGAGGTGTGGAGGGGCGGCTTTCGAACTGTCTGGGGAAGCGTCCAGCCACGAAACGAGGATGCATGGCATCTGCAGGACGGGGGGCCTTGTCGATGGGCTTATCTGAGGCGAGACTGGGGGTGGGCGAAGCTGGAGAGAGCTAATTGGTCTTGGAAAGCTCATCGAAAGATGGCAGGGCTGTTGACAGCTCAACTTGGAGGGGGGGAAAGCTTCACGACAAAACTTGTGACAAGGGGTTGAGCGATTTCCCCACGAGAGGCGTCTGCAGAGCTGGAGACAAGGCGAGGGGAAAAGACCATTGACGCGAGGCCACGCGTGGTCAAGTGACGTCGCTGGCGATGGGATCTAAAGGACCAAGACTTAGGCGTCGTACTATGTGCGTAGCTAGCGTGTGGTTCTAGGAGGACACATGATGAGGGGAATTGGGAGTTGAAGACGGCAATTCACAAGTCTTTGTCTTTAGTCTTGGTTAATACCATATCCAATGCCTGATACTACTTGTCTACTTGGACTTTATCCATCATGAGCAAACAATTGGAAGCTCCACGGTTAACAATGACGGAGATGGAGAAGCTGAGGCAAATGGGGGGGTAAAAACAGCCTCGGCTCTTTCAAGTTGGGAAACCCGGCCTGTCCGAGGTCACGTCTTGGCTCCACATGTTCCGGGGCGCGGCACGATTGATGACCTCGTTTCCCGGCTCATGAGACTCTCTCTCTTTCTCGTGCCAATGCCGATGAGATATGCAGAGTTGCGCGTTTTAAACACACACACACACAAGCCTCGTTTTTTTACTGTGCCTCTCAATTGCAGAGGGCTATTCCTACTAGAATCAAATTTCATGGGGTTTCACAGACATTTTTTACCCGGCCAAGCTTGTGAAGAGCTGCTCATTGCCCCTCCATTTTTACCCCTCCACACCTCATCGCCAAAACAGCCTCAACGCCACGGGAAGGCCAGGGGTGTTCCCCCCTCGTCTATCATGGGGGCCCTTAAACTTTCTAGCATTTCAATCTTTCCCGTGGCAACCGCTCAAGTTTCTTACGTTACCGGCTTGGGTTACACACTCGTCGTTGATAGGCTCTTTGTTAGTGGGGGTTTCCCCCTTGTGAATCGCGTATGGTCCTCATGACGCACATGTGCCGACGCCCTGAGATTCGCGCCAGCGGAGAACATCTTGCCCCCATGAATTCAACAACGGGCCAATTCAAGGTATCAAGTAGAAGCAAAGAGATGAGATTTATCCCTACTGGGCTGATTTGACCGGCAAAACGGATACTAGACGCCTCATGGCGCCCTCCGCTTCACATCTTGTTTGTTCCCACGCTTGATACCCCGCCATTGGATCGATGTAGCAGCAGCAAACCGTCCGAAACCACAGGTTACCGTGTGTATCCATCCATTCCAGAGGTTGCGCGCCGGGGCGGACGGAGAAGGGGGCGTGGTGCTTTCGGCGCTGCGGAGACTAAAGATGGCTTCACCAACGGGAGTTGCGTATGTGGGTGGGCTCACTTTGTGTGTATCCTCTTTCCACTGCCCGGTCTCGAGGACGTCCATTCGATCTGCTGCTGGGTTAAGGGCCGATGAGACGGGTACTAAAGATGACGGATCGCCCACCCTTGTTTTGTAATGATGGCATCCTCATTGAGAACTCATTCCACACCATCCATCCATCCATCCATCACAAGCTTGATCTCCCGTCTCTCCACAATCTACCCAGAGCTAAAAGCTCCCAACTCCACTCTCACGTACCGAGGTCTCGACAATACTACCTTTTCTTGACTCAATTGCACTTCTTTTGTTCCTTCGAGAGCTTCTTTCTCACCTTCATCTGTGAAATCATCCACGATACCCAGCTGTACGACCTACATCACCAATCGTTCCAGTTCCTCCATCAACTCACATCCTCGATAGCTTCATCAAGCTACCCTAAATCACCAACGATGGCTCCTCTCGTCCCCCACTGGAAGCAGCCTTCCCACCCCGACATCCAAGAGGTCGTCGTCGTCAACGCTGAAGAGTTCACCACAAAGAGCATCTCGCGCGTCTCCCTCCCCCCCTTTGCCGTGTTCGCCAAGTTCGACTTCCCCCCTTGCACCCCGGCCAATGAGCCCACGTACGCGACCGTCCAGACCGGCCGTGACACTCACCTCAACCTGAATAGCGATCTGCTGTACATCAACCACTCTTGCGAACCTACTCTCGTTAGTTGAACCTACTTGAAGGAGAACCCCCGGCTGTTGTTGAATCGTCCTCCCCTTGCTTAGAGGGAATCTCTTGATTAACACGATTAGCTGTTTGATGTGGGAAACTTCAACGTTCTAGTTGGCCCCAAGGGTATTAAGCCCGGTGATGAACTCACCGTGAGTCCATTGGCCCCTTTCCCAATTGGTTCTCCAATTAACGAAATACCAGTTCTTCTACCCTTCTACCGAATGGCACATGGCCCAGCCCTTCGACTGCCTCTGCGGAACGCCCACCTGCCGAGGTCGCATCGCTGGTGCCCGCGACATGACCGAAGCCCAGCTCGACGGTGTCTGGCTCAACGGCCACATCATCCAGCTCCGCGCTGAGCAGGAAGCCGCCCGCATCGCCCGGTCCGCGGACCCTACCGTCAACGCCCTCCACGAGGCCGTCGTCCACGCCGAGAAAGTCCTCGAGGCTGCCCGTCTCGCTCTGCGCACCTACACCGGCAACGCACACGCCCAGAACGGCAACGGCATCATCACGCCCAAATTCGCCAATGGCACTCTCGGAAAAGTAGCTGGATCAGAGCACCGCGGTCCCACCTCTCGTGAGCTGAGTGGTGAGATGGGCGGTGATACCATCCGTGTCTAAGGAAGACGGAGCGTCGAGAGGAAGACGTTATAGCCGCGACTGGAAAATGTTGCTGCTGTTAGAGAATCCTGTTGACGCTGGTAGATAGACGACATGTTCCCTTCTCAAGTTGACGCTTTTAGGACCTAGATTGGAGAAAATCAAGAAATTGCTCGTGCTTTGGATTCATAGCTGAAAAACGATAAGCCACCATCATTGCACCCAATTCGTATACCTCCCTGAGCAGGGTTGTCGTGAACAAATCCCCCAATTTCCATCATCAAACTCTTGCTCCGCCGTCATAAACTCCATGATATACACTTCCAAACGCCAAAAGTCGTCATGTCGAATACGGTTCGTCGTCGAGATATAAGAACATCGCTGCGTCCATTACCGCACATGATGCAGTAGATCCATCCCCTGATTACTTCTTCTCCTTTGAATCCTTCCACCGGCTCCATGCGCTGCGCCCCTTTTCAGAGCCAGCGCCGCCACTGTACTTGGCCTCCTCCTTCTCCCATTCGTTCCGTTCCATGCTGCGACGTGCCAGAAACGCGCGTGCAAATTTCCATGCCTCCGTATCAGCCAAGTTCCACGCTTCGAGGGATGCGCGCTGTCGAGTGTCGGTGGTTTGCTTGGTTAGGGCAATGATCCTCTTGGCACGCTCCAGAAGAGCTTGCTCCTTTTTTCTTTTCTCTTGTGGACTCAATTCCTTCCCCTTGGCGACCTCGTCGGGGTTTGGCTGCGGCTTTTCGATCCTATCGTCCTTTGGCGACTTTTCTGCGCGCTTTCCCTTCGTTGATTTGGAGTCTTGAGCCTTTCCGTCCTTGGCCTTCTCTGCTGGCTTTGTGCCGGCTCTGTCTGCTTCCCCAGAGCCCTGCGGAATGCGGAATCCAAAGTGCCAATTGATATCGGAGGGAACTTCCGCCTCGGCTGTTAACCATAGCGCATGCACTGGAGCATGTTCATCCGCCACAGCCTGCTTGAAGCGCATGATGCGGAGGTTGCTGGACACTTTGTCACCCAAGATCTTCTGGGTAATGGTCTCAAGCCATGGATCGCGAGGAGACTCTTTTCGGATCCAGGCAGCATCAATCCTCTCCCGAAGATTCGAAAGCGTGGCAAGAGTCCAAGGATGAGGTACTGTTCCAATGGCGTAGGTGCGAGTCGAGTTCTGGTACTGCTCAGGAGTGTTGACCTTCAAGGCCGCGGAGCCTGCAGCACAGCGCTTGCAGCTGGAAAGCCTGGGGGGACATGAAGAAGGGATCGGGTTGTCGGGACAAAACGCCAGGGCGTTGGCGAGCTTCATCGCTGGGGCGACCATATCGGTGGTGTGCTCAGGGAAGGGCTTGAGAACGTCGATACCATCGGGGAAGCTGTTCTGCCAGGCGATGTGCATATGAGCATTGATTAGCCTGTTGAGAGACCCTAGACCCTTGGCTCGTCCATTTGTGAGACTTTCGTGAACCTTGGCATATTGCTTCTTGATAAGCTCTGGGCTGTAATAGGCCAGGGAATCTGGTGTCTTGTCCGTCTTGAACGTGTCTTTGGGCGCCCCCGCGATGACGCTCTTGGCGGTCTTCAAGTTGTCGGAATCTAGCAAGGACCGGATAGCCTTGGTCACGTCGTCCTTTTGGCCGACTATGAGTGCACTGTCGAGGCCCTTCCATTTAGTCAGGGCAGGATATTCACCTCTTCGAAGGAAACTCAACAGATGGTCCTCGGTGAGGGCCATTGGGAACAAGGTGTATTCCGCCAAAAGGCCGGTACCCATAGCTCCCCATGCCAGCCATTTCATCAAGTCCTTTTTCAGCTCTGGATCTACCTGGAGTCTCTGTACCTCGGCATACATTGGATTGTTCATGGCCTCGGAAGCGCCCAGAATGGTAGGTCGGAAACCCTGCGCCCACCATGCGCGACGCCAGGTCAGAAGCAGGTCGCTTTCGGCATCCTTCTCCTCCCTCGACTTTTTGAGCGTAGAGTCGTAGTAGCAGTATATGAAGGGGCGATCACGGAGCGGAGGTAGAAGAGCACGGTCTTCGTCGAGGGTGAGGGAGCTAGAGAAGGGCACAGACAGCCACTTCCAATCAGCCCACCAAGAAGAACCGTGATACGAGTCCTGTGCTCGAACCGGAGGCCGGTGAGAGGGCCCACGGAATGGATTCAAGCCTGTCATGCCCTTGGTGAGGGACTCGCGAAGGCTGGACACAGAAGTTTTGCCCTTCTTGGGTTCCGCGTTCTTGGCGGCATTGTCTTGAGCGGCAACATGCGTGGTAGCAGGTGATAGGATGGTGAAAATCGTGAATGTAAAAACGAGGGCGATGAGGACAAGATAAGTCAATCGTCGAGAAGTAAACCGGCGTGGTCGGCCGTAGAAGATGTTGAAGGCCATGCTGTATAAGTCACCAAAGCAATGTGGCCGAAGTAAATCGCAAAGCAAGAATCGCAAAAGTGGAAGGGAGCGACACGTTTGACCGGACTATGTAGTCGTCGAGAGGACACGAATGGCTGGCATCGGGTAGGTAATTGGCTGATCGGGGTGAGCCACGAGTCTCATGAAACGAGGGCGACAAGACGTTGTCATGGACGCATTTCGATGATGGCGAGAGGACGCCAATTATGGCAACGACAAACAGAGACGGTATGACGAGAGACGAGAAAGGAGTGGCCGTGGGCCGGTTCTTGAAGAGCAGATTAGTTGTCGAGGGAGGGGGAAATGGATACGAGAAATGCTGATGGAGAGCTTGTCGTGAGTGATCCCTTTTATGCAAGTGTTGGAGGGATGACCAGCGAGTGGGTGGGCCGACAGGGAAGTGAGACCTGAACCACGCGTTACCGAATCGGGACTGGATCAATTAACGGGCAAGGGACTTGGGCATGAAGATTTGCGCCATGGAGGCCGGTAGGAGAAGTGCTAATTGAGATGAAGCTGTAAATGAGGGCATACTTCTTGCCCTGTCAGTGCAGCTTAGAATACTCGCAACGTGAGACGGTGCCGGGGATAAAATGCCCCTGGATCTTTGATCGACCTCCAGTCCACTTGAGCATCTGACAGTGGAGATCCTGACGTCGAGCTTCGGGAGCTTGAGCGGCCCAGGCCCACTCGCTCAGGTCCCAGGCTTCAAGGAACGTCAGGTGGGCCTGGTTGTCTCGAAACATGGAGGTGGCCGTGAAGCTGGAACGCCAAGCACAATTGAATTCTTTGGATACCATACGTGAGGTTGCCCGTTGCTGTCTAGTGTTGAATGGCGAGCTTTTGCTTCACCTCGTCCCCGGGCTCCAAACACGAGAGGGTCAATGAACTCGTCTCAATAATTCTGTCTGATGGGGCTGGTCTGCATGTTGCATCGCCACTAATTGAATCGGCGCCAGCGCTTCATAGGGCTGATTTAGGCCAGGTCGTGGAGTTCTAGGCAAGACCCTTGATCAGCAGAAAAAGAATCACTTTGCGTCGTGTGTGCACTTTATCTCAAGGGCTTGAGACTTCTGTTTGACCCTGTACTAATTCTCTTGCGCCGTATGTTCGTAGATTACTTCATTCATTTGGTGTAAGCGTGAGTGGCTGTCATGCACCATGCAGTGGAGGAGATAGCCATGTCATCCATGGAGACGAGCTTGTTGTACCTCAGGGAACCGGAAAGAGCACGCTATCTTCAACGTAATCCTGTATTCTTTGAGCAGCCAAGACAATAAGATCTGTGACGCTCTTTCACTCTTTTTCTCGATATAAATGAATTCTTTTGCATCTGCTGAAGTCAGTCACAGAGTCACAACCTCCCCAAGTAACTTCGCTATAACTTTCGGTTAGGTAATGTTTGCCCAAGCCCAAATTCCATCACTGCCACTGCCACCCACTGTATCTTACTGCAGGTGGCCGATACTGCGGGCGAACGAACTGCAAACCTGGAAGGCAGACACAGACAGGCAGCAATGACCCCATGCACGCCTACACCTACTGACTCTTCCCTTCTCCCTCCCTTTAGCTTACCTGTGACACACGACAAAGTCATTTGGAACTAGAAAAATAGCTCCTCTCGGATCGCACAGGTTGGCTATTCAGCTCTGACTCTCCCGGTCCCCTCATCCTGCGCAAGGTACCTACCTACCTAGGTACTAGGCACTGCAAACAAACGGCAAACGCACCTGCCCTCCCGTGACCTGAACCACTGCTTCTCCTCCCAGGTATATCTTGCACCCAACATCTTTCAAATGCTGCATCTTGCCAACATTTATCTAAGTTTTTCTCACCCATCAGCGAAATTATCTGGGCGTCGGATATTCGCCCTGAATCTTACTCGTCTACACAACTGACCCCGCCCCAGAACATTACACTTGTTGGGCTTTACATCGCCTCGCCGTGCTCACTTCGCCCATCTTTGACCACCTGTTGCCTACTTCTAGGCGAGCTCTGCAGATTCTCGTCACGATTTCTGGTCAGAGCCTTTCCACCCCTCAACGTCGGGGCTTAACGCTGAGACCGGTGGCCAGTCAACGCCGCCATGGGTCTCAAGCAGTTCAACCTCGACCTTAGGGCCGCTGCGTCCAGCTATAGCGACCCGCACGTCACAAATGTGCGAAAGGGAGACTCAGATGGAGAGATTGTATTCACCTATGGCCTGGAAGGGCAACCGCCCTTGGAGATCCAGGCTCTCTCAACAGGTATGATCTTGCGATACTGCTCCCTAGACTCTGGACTGCACATTGAGCTGGGACATTATCACCCATCCCCCGCGGAAAGCAGAAATAATCCAACTGACAATATCCAGATGCCGATTCCTATCCTAGACACTCGAGCTTCATGATATTCACCTCGTCAGACCACGCCACTAAGGATATGGATGAGTGGCTTCAGAGCTTCGCTGCCTTGACCGAAGACAAGAATGTGACCGAAGTCATCTCGTTGGTTTCCAGACGGTTGACCGCCAAGCTCAGCAACAGTGATCCATCTATAGCCGTCATCAGCAGCGACGAGGATGAGGCAGGTGGCGACTCTGCATTCGACAGTGACGACTTCTCCCAGGAGGATGAGGATGAGGAGTATCGCATTGATATCACACCGCTGCCGCCTAGAAGACCGGCTGCGAGATGTGCGGCTAGCTCTCCAGCATCGACCACTCGCTTGAAGCGGCACCTGCGAGACGCCAAGAGGGAAGGTTTTTGTATCTCTGTCCCGTTCACGAAGAAGGTCGACAACCTCTCTGGTATCTTCTCGCTGTCCATCCGTGTTTCGAAACTCGGCATCCCAGAGGAAGCCTTGGAAGCATGGGACCTCAAGTCTTCAGAGTACGTGGTCATGTTGATCAAATTGCCAATGGGATATCCCTCTGCGACCGAGTTTATACGTCTACCCTCCGACCAGTCAATGGTGCAATTCAGATTCGGTAAATGTGCCAGTCCAAAGCCGTCATACCATGCAATGAGGCGGATGTTCGAGCCTGACCATAGTACGGAGTCCCAGCATCCTCCTCACGGAGACAACAGCAGGGACAACGATCATTTTCTACCGCTGTACATGTCAACATCTCTTAATCCCCTGCTCAACCAAGAGTTTCCTAGTCTTCTACGACTTCGACGATCCGACAACCTTTCCTGGGACCAAGCACAGGCATTCAAGTTCGATCTGAGCCGAGGCAGTCACTTCAGAGACGATGCCTCTTCAGCCAAGAACTCTAAAGATGATCGGGACAGCTCTGCTGATTGGTTTAGTATTGAGTTCCTTCGACGAGACTACGTCTCAGCAGGTGAAGATCTCAACATCTTTCTTGTGGCGATGCAGTTTAGTCTGCAGAGACTAATCAAGTGCACAAAATACTGCATGGTTTGCCATCAAAGAATGGATGGAGGGTTTGAGGCCGTCAAGCCTTTCGTTTGCGGAAACCTGCTCTGCCTTTACCAGTACCTGTCGCTCGGGTTTGGCCAGAGCATCGAGCACGACATTATCAATAACCCAGCCGTGGTCGACCTCCTTATTTCCTTCTTTTACTCTGCCGTTATCAGCAATCGTCTTCGCGAATTTCCTCAAGGACTGGGTCTGAAATGGGCTGATCCAGGCTCCCTCAAGGACCCCTCAGCGCATCTGGACGTGGAGGTGTCCTTCAGGGACAAGAAGATTCGGTTCTCTAGCGCCGACTATGGCTCTCATAAAAAGATGAAGGAGGGTGACTGTGTCCTTCTTGTCATCAGGCCCAAGGAGATGACAACAACAGTGCCTATCGTGCACTCGAGTAAGTGGACACTTTTCTTTTGGTTCCCGGTTGATGGCAACACTAACATCGAGACAGCTGTGGAGAGACACACGTGCATCATCGAATCGCTCGGGAACTCAGAGTGCACTTTTCGAATCATTGAGACACAAACAGGGCCTATTAACGTCATGCCATTATCGGAAGATGAGAAGAGAACCCATGCAACCCATCCGAGCGCAGACTGGGTTCGTGTCATGCTTTTCCACCACAACAAGGATATCGATGAGCTTCAGAATGCGGACCGTGATTACAATCTCATTCAACTGACTAGGATGATCCCGTCTGTCGAGGAAATGAGATCTTACCTTGTGGAAAGGCCAGGAAGTAGCCTGTCCCTTTGGAAGGGCATGAATAATTCGACATTGGCTCTCCTCAACTGGATCGTGGCATCGAACAGATCTTTCATTGTTCAAGACGGCCCGATTCCTAATGGTCAATCACCGGCGGGAGGGACAGCAGACAGTCCCAGCATTGTCCAGGGCATGGGAGCGGGCTGGATGCAGTTTCGCTTCGCTCAGGGCTCGCCGGAGAAGGAAGAGGCTTTCTTCAAGGAGCTCACGAAACTGAAAGAAATTGACGGGCAACCGAAAACACACCCAAGTCTATTCGCATGGCATGGAAGTCCGCTCGAGAATTGGCACAGCATCATTCGGACTGGGCTTGACTTTTCTACGACACTGCATGGACGAGCGTACGGCAACGGAGTCTATTTGGGCAAGGAATTTTCGACCAGTCAGGGCTACACGATGGGGGGCGTTCACGGGGGCCACTTGGTAAGTTGACCACACTTGGAGGAAGGTCGAAGATGGTAGGGCAGGGGATACTCTCTGCTAAGGCGTACATCTCATGGGGAGCTGGATTGATCTAGCGTTCGACTCCTCTAGGATATACGTTCACTTAAAGTGTTCCCCTTGTCCTTGCTAACCACGCAGCCATTCTATGGTCGTCTTGTGGCTTCTCTGTTGGTGGTGATTGTTGGCTGACGTTCAACAACACAGCGTTCTTCAACAGCATGGCCGAATTCTCGACTCAATATCTCCAGTGCTGTCAGCATGTGTGAGATCGTCAACGATCCGGCCCGATACGTGTCAACACAACCGCATTTTGTTATCGACAAAATCGAGTGGATTCAGTGCCGGTACCTATTTGTTCGGGTTAATGCCTCTTCACAAACCGGCAATCAATGGCTCCCAAAGAAATCAGTCTTCACCTCGAAGGGTTATCTCACGCAAGACCCCCAACATCGGTTGATCGGTGACCATAGAAATGAAATCCTGATCCCTTTGTCGGCAATTCCAACTGCCCGCCGTCGTGCTCTCGGGGAGCAAGGCTCTGTCGGTGATCCGGGCCTCACGCGAGAGAACCCTATCTTGCTCGACGAAGAAGATGGGGATGTGCTTGAGGAGGTTGATGGGGAACTCGACGATCTCCTGGCCTCGGATGGCGAGGAAGAGGATAGCCAGAGACAAACGGTGCGAAAACGACGACGAACTTCCACGGACTCGGGCCTGGGAGGGCTACGACCATCCAAGCTGACGACGGGGATGCAGGACCGGAACAACACAGGCCAACCACAGGCCGGCACTACCACCACCTTCAGGCCTGGCGGTCTGGACCTGGCCTCTCTTCCCAAGCTCGCCGAGCCGACCTGGGCGGCGTCATCCCCAGGAGCCCTACGTGCCCTCAACCGAGAGATCAAGGACCTGCAAAAGATACAATCCAGCACTGATCTTGCTTCGCTAGGATGGTATATCGACTTTGACAAGCTGGACAACATGTTCCACTGGATCGTCGAGCTCCACAGCTTTGACGTGAACCTTCCCCTTGCGCAAGATATGAAGCGCGCTGGCTGCTCCAGCATTGTCCTGGAACTCCGTTTCGGCAGCTCGTACCCAATTTCACCACCCTTTGTCCGTGTCATCCGCCCACGTTTCCTCCCCTTCGCCAACGGTGGTGGTGGTCATGTGACCATAGGTGGCGCTATATGCTCAGAGCTGCTCACAAACTCGGGCTGGTCCCCAGCGCTGTCGTTGGAAAAGGTGTTCCTCGAAGTCAGGATGAATCTCTGCGACATGGACCCCCCAGCCCGTCTTGACCGGGTAGATGGCTTGGGGTCGATGGATTACAACATATTCGAGGCTATTGATGCATTCCGCCGTGCTGCCACGGCACATGGGTGGCAGATTCCTTCGGACGTAGACATGGTTAGTAGCATGTCCGCGCTGCTAAACTAATGGAGAGTTCTCCTGAGCAACATTTTGATGTATACACACCGAGATCGAGTGTGTCATATCAGACAAGGCAGTTTTCTGTGCCTTGTCACTGTTTGGCTTGTTTCTTGTCTTCAGAGACAAGTGGCGTTAAGGGCGTGCCGGATTTGAGGGATGTAATGATACAAGATCACAAATATGCTGAGGGGATGAAGAAGATTACCTAGACAGCGACACTCACGAGGTACAGATGGGTAGACGGGCGACGGAAAACGGACTCGTGTATTCTAAGTTGGCACGAATCGCTATGAATTGATGATTTAATAATTCAAGACTTTTATGGTCAAGAACGGTAGCCAAGACACTCTGGGATGGCAGTGGATATAATGTGCCAAAGAGCTGTGATACTTCCTCTCCATTGCACCCTTGAACTCCCTCCAGCCGATCAATGACCATCGACAGCAGAACAGCAAGAATTCATTTCAACTTTTTATTTCATTATCTAGCAGCAGCACCATTTGCAAGGCTAGCTGGCTTCTTTAACCTGGCCCTTCTGGCAACACCTCAACTCCCCCCTGGCCAAATACCCGTCTATAAAAACTCCCCAATCTCTCTCTCTTTTTAGGTTGGTCCGGAATTCTACGATTCGATTTTTTTTCTCATGCGATTGGAAGACTTGCGATATCAAGAGAACCACATCTCGAAAGAAGGTCCTTTTTTGTTTTCTCCAAGACGTACCGTTTCCCCTCGATCCAGCTAGGGATGGAGGTGGGGTAGGTAGATAGCTACTAACCCTCAAGCAAAGTTTTTCAAGATCTTGTTGTTGTTGTTGTTGTTTGTGTTTGTTTGTGTGTGTAGCAAAAAGAATCAAGGAATCAACAAAGGAGAAAGAAAGGGTCCAAAACGTGGGAATGGATGAGATTGTGCAGCATAGTAGAAAGCAAGAAACCCCTTCCTCCTACCCACGCTGCACCAGCCTATACCAAACCCCTTTCCTTCCACAGTGTCTCCTTTTGTTGCACTGCACACCGACGTGTGCCGTTCCAAGTATCCCGTCAGGATACATTCTAGGGGGTTGGGGGATGAAATGGAAAAATATCGAAACGGCCGGGAAACCAAGGCCTGGCAGATAAGACAAGCACCTAAAGAAGCTCCCCTTAAACTCCAAAACAAAACATCCCAGGTCAGAATAAAACGTCGCATGACGGGGATGAACGTCGCGACTGCGGTACCGAGGACGGGATGCGCCTCGTACAAGGCCGTTTAGAAATCAAGGATCCGACAGGACTCGACTATTCGTCCATGTCGAGTAAAACGCCATAGTATGATGGGTTGATGTTGTCACTCACTCGTGACAAACCGTGGATGTCAGTAGTTGGTGATTTAGTTGTGCTGGAAGAGCACGCTGATCGACTCGCCGTGGTGGACGCGGCGGATGGCCTCGGCGAAGACGGGCGAGATGTCGATCACCTCGAGCTTGGGACATTGTCGTCGGTGCTCATTCTGGGGGACCGAGTTGGTAACCAGAATCTTGTCAATGGCAGAAGCATTGATACGGGCAATGGCGTCACCGCTAAACACTCCGTGAGTGAGAAGAGCGTACACCTTGGTAGCGCCCTCCTTCTTCAGAAGCTTAGCAGCGCGCGTGATGGTGTTTCCAGTGTCAATGATGTCGTCGACCAGGATGCAGATGCGGTTTGCGACATCACCCACAAGCATCATGCTGGCATTGCGGTGCTCGGTGAATCGGATCGGACGGCGCTCCTAGAGGTATTGTATGAGTTTTGAACAGAGGGGAATCAAGAGATTATTTCAATTACCTTATGAATCAGGGCAAAATCCGTCTTGAGGCTGTCGGCGATCAGGGTAGCTCGCTTCGCACCTCCGGCATCGGGGGAGACGATGACGGAGTTTTGGTAGCCAGGGATTTGCGACTGGATGTAGTTCTGGATCAGAGCCTTTCCGTAGAGGTTGTCGACGGGAATATCAAAGAAGCCCTGGTATTGGGGATCGTGAAGATCCATAGTGATGATGTGGTCTGCGCCGGCGCAAGTGAGCAGGTCGGCAACCAGGGTGCCGGCCTGGGCAATCCAGTGCTTGTAACCCGGCTTGGGCTGGAAGGCCGAGATGTTGGACTGGTTTTCGTAGTCGTGGGTAGTGTAACTTCGCTGTGAGGAAATAGAATTCTCCTGCTGGTGACCACGGTTGGAAGTGGTGCTGGAGATGGTATCTGATCGACGGGGCGGCGCAAAGTCGCCATTGGTGCCATTGACCCCGTTGACGCCGTTCTCCCTGGCGATGGCGGTCTTGGACAGCTTCTCAGTGAGGTTGTTAACGCCATTGGGCAAGCCGGCAGACCGAGGGGCGCCAGGACGAGGCGTGGGAGGCACGCTCTCGAAGGTGTAGTCGTTTCGGGAGCCCCCAGTGGGTTGCGACAAAGGAGCGCCGGCCTTGTTGTAGGGCCAGTCGGGCTGTCGGGAGTAGGGGAAGAGTGGGACAACCGCAGTGACTCGCTTTGCTGAACCGATTTTGCAGGCCGAGATCATGATGCAGAGGTCAATGAGGTTGTCATTGACGTTGCCCGAGCCGGATTGAATGATGTAGACATCCTTTCCACGGACCGAGTCCTTGATTTCGCAACGGCTCTCGCCGCCAGAGAATTTTGAAAGGATGCGGTTACTTTGGGGAACGCCGAGGATGTTGCAGACGTTTTCTGTGAGCTGGGGGTGGGAATTGCCTCCCAGAACGACGATATTGCGCACCATTGTGAAGGCGAGGATGTGATTGTCGGGTGAAGGTTCAAGAGTGGTCGTCGGCTAAGAGAGCAAAAAGTTTTGAAGAGCGGCGAAGGACGGAAGCGGAAACGGGTGTGGAGGGGCCGATTCGGAGGGGCGAGCAATGGAGAAGAGAGGGGAGGCGTGACCGAGTCAAGAGTACCGGACACGAGGAAGGAGCTCTGGATGATTGCGAGAACGAGTATGAAGAGGGGGAAACCCTAGACAAGTCGAAACGAGTCGATCTGAGATCGAGGTAATTCGAAGTCGAGACGAGACGTGACGAAGTTGAGGGTTTGCGAAGCAAAACCTTGACTGGGTGACTTTTTTTTTTTTTTTTTTTTCCTTTCCCTCTCTCAATGGCGGGCCCGGCCTGTTGGAGCACAGCACAGCGCAGCGCAGCAACTGGGAGCGCGTGGAGTGGGGTGGTGGAGGCGGGATTGCAAATGCCTGCCCGGTGAGTAAGTGGTGAAGCGTGTGAGTGCTGCAAGATGTCGATAGAAGACAAAATTGGCGCCGGGGTACTCTCTGAGCGCGCTGTAAGAGGAGGTTGGTGACGCTTTTTGGGGGACCTGAAGGCCTGGCCGGGGGCGCTGAAGCGGCGCGAGGGATGAGTCGACAGCGGTCGACAGGGGTGGAGGCCGATTGCTGTAGCCGACTGAGACGCACAGAGCAGTCGACGTCACCGCGTCAGAGGCTCACAGCTCAGCAGGTTTCCGATGCCGAATGACAGGGCAGGGGATCCTAAACAAAGGACCTGGCGGTGCGGAACCGGAGATGGCGGTCGGGGAGTGAGTAAGAGGGAGCAGCCAGCCAGTTGAATGGAGGCAGGGCTTTCGTTTAAAGGTGACGAGGAAGAGATGGAGGAAAGAGGAACTCGGCAGACTGACGTGACGAACGAACCGACGAAATAAAGCCCGGGGATGGCGCGGTGTCGCAGGAGCAGTCCAGTCCAAGTGGAGGAGGAGTGGGAGTGGAGATGGCGATGGGATGGGATGGGATGTCGATGGGCGAATATCAAAGGCCCATTGTGTGCGAATGGATGCGTGAATTTGAAAGAAACTCTCGAGGAGTGGGAGAAAGGGAGGGAGAAGGTGGATACAGATTTTAGTTTCTCTGGGGTTGCGTAGACTTTGAGCAACACGGTGACGACGAGATGAAATGATCTTTTATGATTTCGGACAAACAGGAGCGTCAAGTAACGAGACAGGAGTCATTGGCAGTCCAAGTCGGAGCCCAGAAATGATGAAATGGCGACGGGGTACATGACACCCGCCATGATGCAAATCCACACAGTGATGTACTGCTATTCTTAGTCAAGCGTGGCTGCCGCAGACAACCAACCAGCAGCCGAGGAAAAAAAACAGCCAGCGATCGATGCCGGTCCACCGGTACCCGGAGGGAAGGAGGGGCGAACCACGAGCGCCAATTGCAAAGACAATGCAGAGACATTCTCCCAGGTTTTCGGGATCGAGACCGCGCGCGGGGGGCAGTGTGAGTGTGAGTGGTGAGATTCTTGCTGCAAGGAAGGGAGAAAGGAAAACAAAAAGAAGATAACGATTTCCTCACCTGCCCAGTTTACTTCTCTCCTCACACCATGGAGCCCGCTCTCCCTTACCCACCCGCGCGGCTCTAGCTGCAGCCTGAAGATGGAGGAGGTTTTTTTTTTTTCCATTCACATGAACTTGGACTTGTACCCACCCCCGCCAATTCTCATGTACCAAGGGTAGGTACCTGCTGGCCAGGTGTAGCTCTCCAGACGGGTCCCCCATGCTGTTATGAGTGATAAAAAAAAAGGGTCGATACAAGTTGGCAAAACCCGGACTCTGCTAGGAACAAGGGTAGCTCTGCAGTTCAACCTTGCTCCGTCAAACTGCAGACCGCCCTATTCTTCGAAATTCATGCTGTTACCTTGTTCTGGGAAGGTTGAAGCGGCTTCCCTGAATCGGCGAGTCGTTTGCTCTTCAAATCCCCCCCGAGCCGGAGACGGAGTACCGAGGGTGTACCTCCGAAAAATGTGCAGGACTGCGGCGGGAAGCGGGCGGGGGAGAAACGCCGGCTGCAGAGAGGGCAGCTGGAACAATCCACTGGGGAAATGGGAAATTCCACTGGACTTTTCTGGGCTTCATGCGAAAACGGACTCCATGGCTCTACCGCCGTAGGCGTCTGGTCATCACCAGGAGTTTGCCCGGCGGCGGTTCAGCCCGGCAGGGATGTGTAGTCAGTTGATCTATACCACACCCGTTCACACGACATTCACCTTGGAGCTGCTAACCAGTCACAGCCGTGAACCCGTCCCTTTTATCCTATTCTTTCCTTCTTCCTTGCCTGGTCATGCTGAGCATTATAAAAAAAAGAGCCGCTGCAAACCATTTTCGCGAGACACACACACACACGCACCCCTGGAACAAGGTCAGCTCTGCAACGTGTCCAACGTCCCGATGACGGACTCGAGATCTTGGCAAAATGTACAATGTAAAACGCCGCAAGTGCAGCTCTCCCGAGGCGGGCGTGATGCACAATATCAAAGACTGCAGGCAGGCGTTCTCAGCAACTGCTGGCCTGTGGTTACACCATGTGTTCTGAATCTCTTTGTCAACTGACGCATGTTGGTTGCGACGAGCATGGGACAATTGCCATTTTCATCTCTGTCAATGTGAGCAAAAAAACCCATGTCTGCGTGGCTTGCATCACTCGATCCCTCATCAGGTCTCGCCTTGTCCGAGGATAGGATGTCGAGTATGTGCGTTCTAGAAGGGAAGAAAAAAAAGCACCTAAATCACGCGACCTCCTTCTCCCAAGAACAATCAGGAGTTCCAGACCATTTCAGCTTTTTTAGCACCATGCACTTAGACTTGCGTAGGTAGCTCAAAATACCACCGAGATCCGGGGAGGGATCGTGTTCCGTTCCCCTTCTGATGATGGCATTGCACATCAGATGGCTCCCATTGGATCCTCTGCCTGTAGGTTGACCCCTCTTTGAGAACCTGCGTGCTGCGATGCCGGATGTGAGAAGGGAAAAAAAAAGAATCGCGGGGGGCAGTCTTTGCCTTGTGCCGATGGCTTGCGGATGAACGAATTGGAGCCAGACATTGGAGGAAAAGAGGAGGAAAAAGAAAAGAAAAAAAAAGAAAAAACATTTGCGCAGGTACGTGATGAAATTGACTCCACTGTAACACGGAATTTCCCTTTCTTGCGCACATGGTAAAAGGTGAGCAATTGAGGCTCACATGCAAAAAAAGAGTCGTCGTGAATTGGAGGGCAGCCAACTTTTGCCCCCAAGTCTCAACCTTGAATCAACATCTCTCACACCTTGTGCTTCTGCCACATTCGCACAAGGTTGTCGATCGTGCACCACCCTCAATTCCAGAAAAGAAATTCCAAGAAAAAAAAAGAAAAGTCTCCCGTTTTTGAGTGTCTCACAAGTTTGTTGCGTGAGGGTGCATCCACCTTTTTTTTTCTCTTCTTCAGCCTCGTCTTTCTGCGGGGCCCTGATTGGTTCCTTCAACTACACATTCTGGATCCCCCATTTTTCTTTCCTTTGCAACTCAGAGCCTCATCCTCACCCACCATCAGAATCTCACCTTGACTCGCCTGGTTTTCTCTGCAGAGGCCACGCATCGACAGAAGCCATGAAGATTCTCGAGTCTCAAGCTGCTGTGCTCAGTAATTGGGAGGTGTACGAGCACCTCAACGAGCAGAAGGAGCGCTACAAGAAGACTAAGCATCGAGGTCCTCAAAATTATGAGGATCTAGTTCGCTATGTAGGTCATTTTCCGGTTTACTCATATTCAGATGCGCAGTTTAAATTCCAAGGATAGATTACTGACAACGCTGTAGCTCCTGAATTATCTCCGCTCAAATCCTAACCCTCTCAGCGAGGACCCTATTCCCTACACCGAGGGCTGCATCGCCCTGCTCCTCGAGCGCCTGAGGCCTTTCAACCTAGCCAAGAGTGAGGTTATCATGATCATCAACCTCCGCCCTAGCACTCCTCCTGTTCTTGGGTCTGCTCTCGAGGATATGTATGAGCGCTTCACCGCAGAGCAGCAGGAGGAAATGGTCACCATCATCGCCGAAGTCCTTGGCCCATTCGGACAAGAGGCCGAGGCCGAGGCCGATGCATCCATGGCCGACGCATAGCCTAAAGTCCAGACTTTGTCAAGCATTATATCCATGGCCAGCTCTGTCCTATAATATCACCCACCGCTACAACCGCACGTCACCTTGGCTCGCCCATTCAAATCTCACAGTATCATACACGTGCTCGCACTCTGGCTGTTTGACCCTGTCGTCGGTGTCACAGCCGTCTTGCACAAGTCCTCAAACGCCAGCTTCAACAACTCCCCCGTCACCGCCGAGCACTCGACGTACCGGTCCGCCCTCAAGGTCTGCGCCACCTGGTACGCTTCCTGGGGGTAGATGATCCCATTGGGGTCCTTCTCCGACCTCAGATCCCGCTTCAACCCGAGGATGATGAGAGGCAGGGTGTCGAACCTCTGAAACGCCATCTTGACCTCATTGATCCACTACAACGTCCCCAACTGTCAGCCCTCCTTCCGAGAACAGGGTTTTGCATCACTTACATATCTCTGCATGTTGATCAAAGTCAGCCGCTGGCTGATGTCGAAGCAAATAACAATAGCATCGGGGTCTAGGAGCCTCCAGTTATCCGGGCTCGATGTATCAAAGAACTCGAACCGGTACTGCCTGGTCCCGCTCTTGATCTCAAAGATGTATGGCTGGTCGATGTCGCGGAGCAGGGGGATTGGGTTGACGTTTTCGCCCGCGCTTAGCCGTCTAAAGAGGACCTAGGATGAGATGATGACAGGGCCAGATTAAGTAGATGGGTTTGGACTGCGTACGAGAGGAATGTTGTCTTGCCACACTTTTCATCGCCTACGAGGAGAATCTTGATCACTTCGGTGTCCATCTTGTTTGTGCCTGTGTAAGAAGCCTTTTTTCAGATTATCGATGGATCAGATCACAATCTATAAGGGATGAAGCCAGCTTGAATGAGCAGGCTATCGCTGTTTAAATGGAAGCTGGGGTATTGATAGTGGTGAGCTGAGAGCAGTACGTAACTTATCTCTCGGCCTGTCCGTTCTCCCCGTGTGGCGCACCAGTAACGCCACAGCGACTAACAAGCCACACATCCAAGTTGCTGCTGAAGCCCTTTTTCACCATGACTCTGATGGGCCTGCATACAACGGACCAAAATTTGGAACCCACCAACCTCACATGAGACGCTTTGGTCGTCAACTTGGGCGTCAAAGTCCGCTCGGAGCCATCATCAGCCGAGCTCAGATTCATCATCAACCGTCACGACGCAGCGCTTCAGTTTCTTCGAGATCTTCATCAAGTGGTGAATCCCCCGAAGCTCGTGCGCAGCGAAAGGCTGCCAGGTACCGAACCATGTCCGGGGACGCAAATTATCAGTCATGGACCAAGAACGGTCTCATTCAGAGGGTCAAGGAGCTTGAGGCCGAGCTCAAGAGTCGACCAGCCCCAGAACCCAAGGTCGAGGTTGTGGAACAACCACAGCAGAAGAACGAAGGCGACAATACGACGCCGGGGACCAAAAAGGCCAAGCCCAAGGGCAAACGAAAGATGGACCCGAGCAAATACTCGACGCGGTTCATCGCCCTGAAGCTCGCGTACCTGGGCAAGAACTACGGCGGCTTCGAGTTCCAGGCCATGGCCAACGCCCCGTCTATCGAGGAGGAGCTTTGGAACGCCCTCACAAAGGCGTGCCTCATCTTCCCCAAGGATGAACGAGTTGTTGACTTTGAGTGCTGCGAGTACTCCAAGTGCGGTCGCACCGATAAAGGCGTCAGCGCCTTTGGACAGGTCATTGGCCTGCGGGTTCGGAGCAACAGACCCTTGCCTAAGAAGCGACGGCGTCTAAGTGAAGCGGGCGATGCCATGGTTGTGGATGAACCAACAGGAGAGAACGGAGAGGAAGAAGATGATATTGAGACATCATCGTTCGACCCTATCAAGGATGAACTGCAGTATCCTCGACTCCTCAACCGCGTGCTCCCCCCTGATATCCGCATCCTCGCCTGGTGTCCCTCCCCACCACCAGACTTCTCAGCCCGCTTCTCCTGTCGAGAGCGCCAGTACCGTTACTTCTTCACCCAGCCTGCCTTTACACCAGAGCCTACAGCCGGCGGCGCGAAGAACGGTTGGCTCGACATTGACGCCATGCGCGATGCGGCGAAGCGGTACGAGGGTGAACACGACTTTCGCAACTTTTGCAAGATCGACCCGGGGAAGCAGATTACAAACTTTGTGCGCACCATCTATGAGGCCGATATCAAGGAGGTCCGCGATGTTAGTTCTGCCTTGCCATACCTCTCTGGGTCGCAGTATGCGCCAACGGAAGGAGTCTCGGATAAGGACGCTGTGCACCCCAAGGTGTACATGTTCCAGGTCCGCGGCTCGGCTTTCCTATGGCACCAGATCCGTCACATGGTAGGAGTGCTATTCCTCGTGGGCCAGCGCCTCGAGAAGCCAGAGGTCATATCGACTCTACTCGACGTGGCCAAGAACCCATGCAAGCCCAATTATGTCATGGCCGACGAGGTGCCCCTGGTGCTCTGGGACTGCATCTTCCCTGGCGAGGATTCTGCTCCTGTGGACCCTGCTGCTGAGAAGCAGGATGCTCTTGACTGGGTGTACCTCGCCGACGATCCGGCGCTCTGCAAACCCGGCCAGTTCGGCGTGATAGACGGTCTATGGGCCTACTGGCGAGAGCGTAAGCTCGATGAGTTACTCTCAAACCAGCTCCTACAGCTTGTCTCGCAGCAAGGCAGCACAGATCCCTCCCGCCAGATCTCACGGCCGGAGCCAGCCAAGGCGAACAGCACCATGGTCTATGAAGGAGGCAACGGCGCACGCATGGGGGGTCGCTACGTGCCTCTCCTAGAAAAGGACAAGTTGCAGTCTCCCGAGGAGCAGAACGAGCGGTACGCGATCCGAAAGGGGTATGCTAGCTCGGAGGATATGCGAACACAGAGGGGCTTTGGCAGGAGAAAGGATGAGTCCACGGCGGACGAGTAGATATTAGATGCATAAAAGTGTTTTCAAGCAAGCTCAAAGCCGCACGTCTATCGCCGGCGAGCACAAACAATACAACAACAAAAAAACGCCCCTTTGGGTATACCCTCTAATTCTGCCCCTTTTCTTCTGCCCTGCTCTCGTACAGACATCGTCTTACACCCCTCCATACTTCTTCGACGATCTTGCGTCGTGGCAGCAGGCGAGGAAACACGACGACAACGTCCTCTTCACCTTCTACTACTACGACGAGGTAGTACCGCACCTCGAATCCAAGGAACGCCTCGTTGACCAGAATATCCTGTATCTTCTCCGTCGGGATGAATCTCGTCGCCGTGCCTGCCAGGTAACTACCCGCGCACGAGCTAGTCTGCACGCCGAGACCCCTCATGACGAGAATGCTCTCGCAGGCATACCCCCTACGGCTAAGCACCCACAGCACAGCAAAACTCGCAGGCACAAGGACAGAGACAGGTATATTCTCCGCAAGCGCAGATATCGAAGCCGGAGCCTGCAGGTGCGCACGCGGGACGAGGTCCTTGAGCAGAGGCGGTATGGCGCTGGCGAGGAGCGGCGAGAGGGTGAGGCGCGCGTAGAGGAGCAGGAGAACGAAGACGGTGACGAGGAAGCGCGAGAGAAGGATTAGGGTGTGGAGGGCGGGAGGGATTGGTCGGAGGGTTGTTACGGTGAATTCGGCCGTCGTGGGGGAGGGATGCCTGATGCGCAGGCGGGGAGACGTCGAGAGCATGGTGGTTGATTTGGTGATGGGTTAACAGTTGATCATGGTGGATTGTGTGAGTTGGCAGAGGTTGGCTCTATCGTGTATGCTGAAGAAACCGAGAAATTTTGGACTTGTTGTAAATGCGACGGTTGTAAACAGACAATTGAAGCTATAACTGCTGTACCAGCCAGCTATGTCAAGGAGAGGAAGTTGTGATCATGGGGAGTTGAAGCTCAAGTCCAACAGAGCAATCACAGGCACAAGCCCCACCACCAGCCACACCCCCACAGACCTTACCTTTATAAACCCAAAATTATGCACCAACTTCCGACTGTAATGGTCCAACGGTGAAGACGTTCAAACACGCTCATCTTCCCATCCCAATTCCACCACCTTCTCGGTGGTGGCCCTCCGCCGCGCCCCGTCCGAACGCCGCGGTGGCCGCCCACTCGTGCAGGTAACTCACGATGCTGGTAACCCCTTGGCGGTCCTGAGCGCTGGAGATGACCCTTGAGGGAGGATTCACTCTGCAGAGACCTCTCCCCCGTCGCGTGGCGGGTGGGAACACGCTTGTGCGGGGGGATTTGGGTTGGTTGAGGATGAGATGGGACAGTCGACGCTTTCTTTTTTGCATTTTTTGCAGATTGATTACACACATGAAATGCAGATAAAAAATTGTGCTTCGATTAAATCGCATTAGCTCTTTCGTTTTCACACATTTTTAATGTCGTAGAGGTCGGGTGTGGTGTTGTGCTGTGTGATTCGAACCCTCTCACTGAATTCCCTGGACCTCGCACATGAAGCCATCACCACATCTCGCCTCTCACACAACACTCACCTCAAAAGTCACAGAAGTAACAGACTTATGCAAGACAAACCACATTCGTTCAATTCGTAAACACTAAAAGCCCTCCGGGGGAATAAAAAAAAGAGTTATCCAATCCAATCCTTTCCAACCCTAGTCATCCATCAAACTATCCCCATGTCCCATAATCCAATCCATCCATCCCATCCATCATCATTCACTCAAAACTCAAACAAGTGCCGCGAGGCAACATTGTATAACGCGATTCGCTACATTCATTTCCCGCATCGTGTCCTTGACTTTTTGAGGCCTTTCGTCTGATCCAAGGAACACGACGGCCTTGAGATTGGCCCTCTTCTTCTTCTTCTCCCCCTTTCCCCAAGAATGTTAAAAACAAGAACAGAACAGAAAACATTGCGCGTATGCAATTCAACCACCCCCAAACATAATCTGTAAAGCCACGGGTTTGCTTTTGCAAGGACCACACACATGTCCCGACCCAGAGAAACGAAGAGTCATGCATAGTTCATCAGATCGCCTGCCAGTCAATGCAATAGAACCCGCTGTGACAGGACCTGAGAACTTGAAGAAATCAGAAACAAGAAACAAAACCAGGGATTTTCATCCGTGTCGTGACAAGGCGCAGGAATGCAGTCTCAGCGTCGGACAACAAACATGGTATCGACTTAAGGGATGGTAGATAACGCCGATCGCCATGCAGAGAATCGAATCGAAAAAGTACAAGTGTCGTTTATAAGGAGTGGTAGAAGGAAACAAGATGCCGTACAACGCGCTGCTTGCGCCCGGGTGAGACCTCCTAGATCATCTCGCTCCGGTGCAGGCCCGTCGACAGGTGCTTGTTCTTGGTGTCGATAGGGGATCGCAGCACATCAGGGTTGTACGACACCGGGGGAGGCGACTTGAGCTTGACAGGCATGGGAATGCTCTCGTATGGTGCCTCATAAGTGGGCGACTTATGCTTTCCGGGCATCGGGATGCTCTCGTATGGTGCCTCAAAGGGGGGCGACATGGTGTATTCCTTGCGGCTACGGCTAACCGATCGGAGACGCTCAGTCGCCTTGGAGATACGGCTGGAGATGCTGCTGCCATCACCGACACTTCGGCCCCGGCTGTGACCCTTCTGAACAGGGGCGGGAGGAGGGCTAGCCTCAGATCCCATGTCGTTGCCAGAAGTATCCTCGTCGTCCATGACAATCTCAATCATGCCGGATGCAACAGCTCCGCCCTGCTGAGCTCGGTGAGCGACGTGGGGAAGGGGAGCTGGGGGTGGTGGAGGAGGCGAAGCCAGATGTCGGAGCTCCTTCAACACCGGAGGAGGAGGGGGCGGCATAGGCTCCTCGTGAGATCGACGTCGCTCGCCGCCAGGGTGCTCATCGATGCGGCCTACGCTGCCCTTGCGTTCGGGCCACACTGAGTGCTGGCTTGGCTCGTCAGGGATAGGAGCCGACATGCTTCGGGGAATGCTGGGTCGGGTTGGCGGCTGATAAACAGTCGAGGGCAACAGAGTGAGAAGATCACCACCCATGTCCTTATTGGGCGAGGCATGGGGTGAGGCGTTTGGTGTCTGCCTCTGAACAAAGTTGGGTGGGATCGAAGGGACATCGGGCCTAGGAGTGCTGCCAGTCTTGTCGTGGTTGCCCTCAATGATGAGCCTCATGGCCTTGGGGGTAGCAGGAAGACCCATGACAGGTCCGTTACGGGCGTACATGCTCTTGGCTGGCTGCTCAGTAGGGCTGGGACCCTGTGCCTCGTCAGACAACTCCTTAGGCTCAGGGGCTTCAACTGCCGTCGGGAGAGCAGGAGAAAAGTCGTTAGGGTGAGGAATCGATGGCGCCTGGGGGCGTTTAGCCAGGGACTTGCGACGCTCCTCGAGTTCTCGGGCAGCCTGCTCCTTCTTCCGCTGACGCTCGTCCTTCATCTGCTTGAGATCGCCAGCGTGGTCAGTCGAGGCGGTCCTACCATGGGCGAACAGGGGCGCAGGAATCTCAATGGCATCCGAGTTGGCCCTCATTCGAGTCTCCGAAGGAGATCGCTTGCCGGCGACAGAGGGTGAGTTGAGGCCACGGCTGCCACTGCGGCTGTGCTTGGTCCTAAACTCCTCTTGAGCCGCCATGGCGGCTCTGTAATCCGCCTCATCTTCCGAGCCCTGGTAGTGGGGAGCGGTGGCCGACAGAGGAAGAGGAGAGGATGGGGATCGCTGAACTGATCCCTCCCGTCCCTGTCCACGACCGCGGATGTCAAGAGCTGGGGGACGGCGACTATCAGGGCTCCTGCGGCGGCTTCCACGGCTCGATCCGCGGCTCTTTGGCTTCGGAATGGAGGAGCTCAACTTGCGCACCGTAGCGGGCTCGCCCATATGAGCGTGTTTTGGGGTGCTCAGGTTAATCAGATCTTCGGGAGACATGGGAATCGGAGAAGTCGGTGATCGCTTAGCCTTGGGCCATCCTCGGGCTACGATGCGGCCACGCTCCTCGGAATGCTCTCGAGGGGCGGCTGTTCGCTCGCGGCTACCGGGACGGCTGCGTGAGCCCTCGCGAGTCCTTGATTGACTGCGTTGTCGGCTGCGCTGCCTCTTTTGGTAGTGCTGGGCGGCATCCAGGCTGTGGATGTAGTCCTCTCGGTTTCGGACAGCTTGGTGCCGCAGGCTTCGTCCAGCACTGGAGGCAGAGGTGACAGAGCTGCTGGTCACCGAGCCCGGTCCACGGCGTCGAGTAGGCCAGTGGTAGCGGGTAGACGAACCAACAGACTGCTCAGGGGATGTCACATCACTCACTTCTGGTAGGCCCGGGGACGATGTCAGTCGCAGATCGACACCCACGGGAATACGATCACGCGAGCCGTTACGACGATTCCTCTTCATCATGATGTTATGGTCGGGAGGAGGGGGAATATGTTCAGCAGTCTGGACAACGCGCTCAGCGTGCTCCCGCATCATCATCGGGCTGGCCGTGGCAGCACGCTGAAGCTGGTTACCAGCAACCATGTTGTTGTCTTGACCTGATGGAGTGCGAGCATGGCCAGATCGAGTTTCCATGTCGTACAGAACAGCTGACAGCTCAGCGTTCCTGATAGCATCGCGGTTGAGGTCCGATGGGGTCTCGCCGATGGAGGGCAGACGTCCGCGTCCTCGTGCCGATACAGGTGTGTTGAACCTGCTGTTGCTGGATGGCCGGAGGAATGCGGTTGTGGCATCGTTGTTGGTGGACACGTAGGGAGAAGCCGTGTCGGCAATAGGAGTGACACCAGCGGCGATGGGAGTCTGACCGCCGTCTCCAGCAAAGAACTTGGACTTTTGCGACTGATCGCCAAAGGAGGTGATGAGCTTCAGCGCCGATGTCTTGGCAATGCTGCGTTGAGGGCCACGCTGGAAGCCAGGGGGCGAAAGAGGTGGGCTGAGCACTTCGGGGATGCTGGGGTTCATGTTCTGGAAGTTGAGCTGAGCGGCAGATGGAGAAGTCCAGGGCTCGGTGGACTCCTGATCAGTGCATGCGAAGCATCGGATAGCCAGCTGCTGCTGGCCGTGCTGCACAGCCCACTCTCCCCATTTCCGAATGATGGCGGCCTGGCGCTCCCAGACACTAGAGAAAGCCAAGCAAGTGAGAATCAAGGCTTCCATGTAACGCTTGTGAGAGACGTAGACCTCGATAGCGTCGTTGTGGTCACCCATGCCGAGCATGATTGTGACGGCGGCATGAATGTCACCAGTCTCGAGAAGGCGCTGCACGTAGGCACGGCCAAGCTTGTGCTGTGAAGCTTGGTTGCCGATACCACTGAGAGCCAGCAACATCCAGTCTGAGGATGTCATGTTTTCTGAGGTTGCACTCATGATATCGGGATCAATGTCGCCAAGCCACTTCGCCAACAAGATACGGCTGGCAGACCCCTGAGGGTGTCGGGCCAGCTCGTCCCTGATGAGATCCTCGATCTCCTTGTTCCATCCAAAGATGGTGCTGAGCATCTGACGACGGAGATCATCGTTGGTGAGACGAGCGTCCAGGGTTCCCATGTGGTGCTTGTAGGGAATGTCACTCAGACGAGCGCGAGTGTACTTGAACAGGTCATGAACCTTGCTGTCATCAGGGCTGCGGGGAACCTCATTGCGAAGGCGAGAGGGCCTTCGTCGAGAACGGCTGGATGCCATTGAAGGGACGCTAGTAGTACCCAAAGAGTAACCCATGGAGTAAGAATCGATCTCCTTCCTTTGACCAAGAGTCGAAGACCGAAGAGAGGTTCCAGCAGAGATATGGGTAGTGTCAGACAACCCCCTGGATCGATGAGATCCAGCGTAACGGCCCTGCGTGTTGGATCCCGCCGAGGAGAGGGAGGACAGCCCACTTCGGCTTGAGATCGGGCTGGCAGAGTCGTAGGCCTCATTGCCGCCTGAGTCGTACACTTGGCGTTGGGCTAGGCGGGCGAACGGTGACAGGTGATCTTCATCACTCTCGGAGACATTGATCTCCAGCGGAACGGAACTTGTCTCAGACTCCGAGTTGATAGTGGTCGCAGAAGTGGCCGACCGATCACCGGTCTCCTCCGACACTGGAGGCGAGGGGGGCAGCAGGTTCGCTGGGTGTTGGACATTCGCCACCATGATGGCAGGGGAGTTGAGGTCGAACTGCTGCACCGTGTTGTTGGGGCCCAGGGTGAAGAGCGTAGCTCCTGGGCCATAGACGGCGAGACCCCGGACGATGTCGAGGGTTGGGATAGGGTCATGGGTGACGTGCTTGGTCCTAACATCCCATGACTGTGTTTGGCTGTGAACAGGTTAGTATAGAATCATGCAGTTAAGCGCGCGCGTAGACTAGGGGGTTCTGTGGTGGTGGCAAGTTGTGACTTACGAGTCAGAGTATTGGATTATGCGGCCGTTCTTGGACCAACCCATCCAGTTGGGACCATCCATGGAGATCTCCGTCTTCTTCAGGTTTCGAACCACCTTTGCGGGATCGTCAGGGCTGAACTTCTTGGCCACGCTCCAGACCCGGAGGTCTCCATCACGCATCTGGACTGAGAGCATGTCCGACTTTTGCCGCGATGACGAAGCATGCCATGCCAAGTTGACAATGGGTGACGGTCCTTTGGAGGTGGTGAGATTGTGTAGAATAGTGAAGCGTGGCTGCAGAGTCGCGATAAAGAGGGAGCCATTTTGATAACTGAACCGTGTTAGTGAGATGTGATGAAGAGTGCATGAAGGACTCACCCAATGGCGAATGTGCGGCAATCTGCTGATGGTGCCAGCGCAGTCACTGCAATTTGATCGATTGTCCTTGCAGAAACGTGCTCAGAAGTTGAGGGTTCAAACATAATGATACTTCCTTTTGTGTTTCCTGCGCCTTGTTAGTTCTCACTCTCATATCAGGTCAATCACACGCACCAAAAGCAACATTGCCGTTTTTCATCCAGGCTGCAACAGTCAGGTGTTCATATGATGCAAATCGGGAAATCTCATCACCCGTCATCAAATCCCACACAATTGCAGTCTGGCCGACGTCGTAGCTCACAACGAAGCGGCCGGCACCCGCCTCGCTGTGGTTGTCCACGGCCAATAATTGAACATCGTCGGCGTGCCGCGAGAACCTCCGCTCGATTGTGAGGGTGTCATGGTGGCAACAGACAATGGATGATCCCTGGGCGTACAGAAACATGGCGGCCGTGGCGGCGCAGGGATCAAAATACTTGAGGTCGGTTACGTGAGGCATGGCGGTGCTGTCCTGGACCTGCGATGTCTTGCTCCTGGCGGTCCCCCTTCCAGAGCTCATTGAGACGGTGCGGTTCCGCGACGATGTTGGCACGGCGGCGGACATGATGGGCCTGATATCCTTTCGAATCTCGACCTGCGATTCACGGAGCTCACGTTAGCCAGTCGGCTGGCGGCAGGGGACGACGACAGTTCGGGAACTGGTCTGCAGGGGCCTTGGAGTCGTGTGCGACTATGCACGTACTGTTCTAATGCGATGTCGACGAGGGACGACCCCCGATGACCGGGGCCTTTGCTCTTGTTGCTCTCAGAGTCGCAGTAACAGGCGGGAAGCTACACGCTGGGGCTGTCGAACATGCCTCGGAGTGTCCTACTGCCCGCACCCGGACAATGACTCTTCTCGGGGCGCCTCGGTAAGCCAAAGTCTCGGATCGCAATGCACTCTGTTCTCTTGTTCCGTCACGGTATGCGATACGGCGATGCGGGTAGCGACGGTGAACCAGGGTTGGACAATGGGCGGGACTCGTGAAGCCGTGTGTCTCGGTTGCAACGTGGAGAGGATGTAGTTTTCGAATGCGGTGAGAGGGGAGTGAGAGGTTCTTGAGGGAGGCGGTTAGGTTAGTGAAGATGAAGAGAAGAAAGGAGACGCGAGCGAGCATGGAGAGGAAGAAGAGATGTGTGTGGAGATGGGCCAAGCAGTGGTTTTGCTTGACAGAGACGCTATAGGCGCAAGCCGGCAACAGTCTGAACGCAACCGCTCTACCTCGACCGGGCCTGAATGTGATTGCCTGGGGTCGGACGACAACCGAATAAGGACGGGTGGGCAAGGTGGGCAAGGTCTATAATGGAAGAGCGGACAAGAGTGGATGGAGGCTGGAGAGGGGTGTGACCCGGCGCTTGACTTGCAGGAGTAGCTTGGGAACCTCTCTTGAAGGGATTCTAGGGTCTGGTAACTTGTGTGGGTGTGGATGTGGATGTGCGCGCGTGTATGCTGTGCTGAGCAACGACAGGCGACTACGCTGGAGAGTTGGGTGAGGATCCGAGGAGCGAACAACAGGATGCGGCACGAGGCGTTGGAGGAGGCGTTCGACGAGGCGCAGATGGGCAGCAAGAGAGGCGATAGGACGATGCATAGGGTGATGATGACGGGTGTGAGGTTTGGTTTCGGAAGACGACGGCAAGTTATGAAAATAAGAAAAAATCATTACCTGTTTCTTCCCACAGACTGAAGCTGGGATGGGCAAGCTGGGGGCTGGGAGTGTTGTTGGTGGAGTTGTTGTAAGAGCTGAAGATGTGACAGTGTGATGAGGCGACACAGACACAGCACAGGACAAGGGGAGAGAAGGACTAGGAAGAAGCCCAAGAGGGAAATCTAGAGCAGAAAAAGAGCAGGTTGGGATGGTTTTGAGAAGGACGCAGACGATCCAGGGTGCCTGAGAGCGAGCAGTGTGGGTGCCGTTACTGCGTGTGCTCAGTGTGATGGACCATCCATCATGGGTCATGGGCGAGGGGTCCAGAGTCAGAGATGGCGCCTACAAAGTGGCGTCCTGGCCTGTCAGTGGACGCCTGTGCCAGAGGCCATATAATTAGAGCCCTGCGAACGTTGGGTTCCATGGATCAGCGGAGACGGACCGGCTCATGGGCAACATGGCACCCAGGGGTCGACATGGCGGATGGTGGACGGCGGCTGGGGATTGGAGCCTTGAACAGCACGGCCTCGATGTGCTGGGACGGACATCCATTGTTAGTACCAGCCGGTGGAGACTGGCGGCCAAGACGAGGAGAGGAGCTGCATGGAACTGGGATCCCCTCTCGTGCTGTAGAGGGAGCTCTGTCGCCCTCTAGCAGGTCTCGTAAACAGGGGTCCCGAGCAAGGCATCGGATGGCGCAGAAAAAAAAAACGCCAGTCCGGGCGGAGGCGGTCACCTTGACGTGAATGGATCGCCGGCGGCTGCGGACTTGAATTGATGAATGACGAGCAACAGCGAAATCGACTACTCTATGGATGCGATGCCGAATTGTGGATCGACGGATCGTTTCCTTCATGACAAGGCGAGTAGCCAGCAGCGAGTAGCAACGGCTCAAACGAAACGTCTAATGAGCAATGCCCCCTGCCATATTTAGCCTCGTGGGTTGGCCGCGTGCCTTTTGAGTTGACCCCGTCGTTGACTCGTTGGACGGCTTGTCGAGGTGGGTGGCCCGCTCGGCGGAGCCCCTTGTAAAAACCTCCATGGTCCATTCCGACTCGAGAACTCGACGCTCGATCGACTCGACCTATCAATCAATCAATTGTGTCCCGTCGCTCGAGTCCGGGCGCCAGAGTTGGCCCCGGACCTCACCGTCTCGGGCTCGATTCTTATCATGGACACATTCCCTTGGTCGTCATGGCTTTCACCGTCGTCTCATCCAAATTCCATCCTACCTATGCATTGATTCAACCCGTCAATCACCGTCTCATGGTCCCTGCTGCCCCTCTTTTTGTGAGATGGGCAGAGCTCTGCGGGGCTACGTCTGGTACGACGACGAGCGGTGGCTTTCTCAAGCGTTGCAGGACAACACAGCAGAGCATATAGGTAGCGCAGCACAGCGTCTTTGCACGCTGGCCTGGCGTCGCGACAACGGGTGCAGTAGGGTCGGCGACACGGCATCGTCGATCCAGTTCTGCTGGAGGTCCCGTTGAGACGGCAGGCCGGTTGGTACCTTACATTGCGGTCTGCGTGTGCGTGGACACGGCATCATGGTGGTGGTTAGGCGGCGACATGGAATGCCAATGCTTTCTGGCAGCCTCGGATCCTGCGGTGGGGGCTGCTGCCCTGTGGCTCCAGAGGTCTCCAAGCCTAGCCTCACAACTGCAACTGCCATATGCCTCGCTAGGTGCTCGCTCAGGCAGTGTTGAGTACGCACGACAAATCGAGGTTGACGGTCTCGAGATGAGGTGAGTGAATGAGGAGGAAAAGCATGTGGTTGGGAGATGGAGCATGGGGGCACGCGGGGTGGGGCACGCCTTCCCGGTAACCGTTCAATCGACGTCGACGTCGAAGCGCCCGGATGTGCTCCAGATGTGCTGCAGGTGCGTTACGGTACTTGATTGGCCGCGCTAGCTTGGAGCTCTTTCCCGGGACGGGCCAATGGGCGGGCCGATCACCATCCCCAGCAGGGATCTAATCGCCCTCTCCTTCCCGGCCCGCTAGCAAGGGAAGGGGTCCACTCCACCTTTTCTCCAACCTACGGACAGAAAGAGCTCAGAGCTGCCCAAGCCCAAGCACAGCTCTCAACGTTCACTCATGAGCATCAGCCTCTTGGATCTCTTGGAGCAGGATGTGCCTTGGCGCCGAAATGGCATGATGAGGAGGAAATGAGGGTTCGGTTCACACGAAGCGAAGTGCACTTGCGTGCCCTCCTGTTTGGCGCTCCCAATGCCTCTCGTCATCTCAGGTCATTTCCGGCATTGTCCAACGGCTTTTTGGCGATTCTTTACCGAAGCACTTGCCCTGCCTTGCACTTGCTGTGTAGATTCCCGCTCGTCACGAGTCACCCATGTCCAACTCACCCGCGCCAATGCCCGCCGGACCCACTTTCGACCTCTGACGAGCGTTGAGTGTTGGAAGGAGTAGGTGAGAGTCAGCAATTGACTCCAAGTATGAGTCTTCTCACGTTGTTGGACGTGGCGGTCTCTGGCTCTTTCCTTCTGGCATTGACTTGGTCGGATGTGGATCATTGTTTCCGTCCGAGTGTCTCGCTACGTACACAATCCTCCCAACTCTCCTCCCGCATACACGATCTTTGGTTGCTTTTGCTGTACCCCTGGTCCATCCCGCCCATTGCTACCACACCCACACTCTATTCTACATATCCATTCGCGTATATCTCTTCTTCATTAAGCCCATGACAGCTCAGATCGCGTCTAAACACGTCACCTTGCTCATTTCATTTCCTTTGCCAGCTCTCCGCTTATAAGGCTTTGCTTTTCTTTACCGTCTGTCCAGTCCATCACCGCATGGGTCTAGGATTCATGTCGGACAGAGAGTGCGGCTCGACCGCCATTGGGGCTTGTCTCTTGACTACCAGATCGACGATGTTTGCCCGGGGTCAGAGACTGAATCTCCACATGGATGCAAGTCGGCCAGCATCATCCAAGCAACCTGCCTCTGTGGGCCATTGAGATGTTTGACCGACCTCCCCGAATGCCCGGGACCGAGGACCAACAGAGGCAGACTGTCTTTCTCATGAGCAACGAGTCAACTATAGGGCTTGTCCTTGAACTCCCCACGGGTGGAAAGCCTTTATCCCGACGCCTGTCTCACCGGCAGGTGGCCAAAATGGGCAACGAGGCTTGCACATCCAGATTTAGCACCAACCAACCAACAAGCAAGTCCCCTGTCGAACTCGGTTTTGCATCTTGTCCTCTTCACCGCGTCTCAGCTCAACAAGCGCCTCGTACCTCAACCTCAACCGCTCGGCTATCCGAAAGAGGAGGTTACGGAATTGCGATCCTAGATACGGCGAATTTGCCTCCGTCTTCTAGACCTCTCAGCTCTCATAGCCAAGATCATGACCAATCCGACGGTCCACTATTGCTCATAGGGCATCACACGACAACAGCCTCTCGGACTAACAACTGGATTTGCGTTGTCCAACGCATCAAGCTCTATGTGCCGCGCCTTTCGTGTCAGATCATGCTAAACCGCCTTGAAACTTACTAATCCACGCGGCTACATGCTGTGGAATAGCATCCCTCTCGTGGCCAGCCCAAGAACCAGCCTTGAAGTGCAGATACAAGTGGATTCCTCTGCAAAACCTCCCTTGCTGCACGCACTTTACAGCCAAAAGCACAGTGCCGGCCTCAGCGCCACTGCCTTGAAAGTGTTTTGTCCACCAAGCGCGAAATTGACTATCCCGGCGGACCGGGCTCGTCTTGTTCACGGGGTCCCCGTGATGCGACCTTGAGGTTCAAACGGCCTAGCAGACGGGCCTCGTACCCCACGGCTCATTGAATGTACAGAATATGATCTCAAGCTCGCTGCAGCCTCGCACGGACTAGCTCTTGTGCGCCCTTGTCGTGTGGGCGCGGATAACTGCAGGCACTCGATCTGGAAGATGCCCAACCTCACTCGGTGTTTCTATACCTCGCGCTTGCGTCTCGTACCTGCTGTCACACCTCAGGATGCCGTCACAGGCGGAGGCTCTTGGTTGTGGTGCAACTCATTCGTTGGCTAAGATACCGGTCAGAGTTCCGGTCTACGATCTTGTCATCACATATTTCCTGTTGGCCCTAGCAGGCTGGACCCAGTCGACAGCGGTCTGTTGACCTGGCCGCGGAAAACCCGGTCGCTTTTCTCACGCATGTGCCAGCTGGGGTATTGGGATGCCATGCTATAGCTGCGGCCCAAACCGCGGCCAGGCTGGTGGGTGGTATCTCGTACAGGTTGGGAGCGCCACTCAAGCGGGCCTTTGGCTCTGTGGAGATATTCGCAGGCCATTCGAGTATAGCCCCATTCCGATGATTTTGAGGCCATTGCTGGCATTGAAGAAGTGATTACGCCCCTGCAATCTCTCGAGGTCGCAGTGTGACGGCCATCACTTTCGACCGGCTCGAGGTTGCTCCGAGAGTTGCTGGTATTCTCAGATTCATCCAGACTCGGCATGACCTGATAGCGGCGTGTTATGAAGCTTGGTTTGCCACTTTAACACGGCTCGTTCGCTGCTCTTGAGCTCTGAACTTGCCCGAAGTTCTCTCTGGGCTATACCTCCGAAGGAAATGCTGACTTGCAGGTGCAGGAGGAACTAGACGCACGGGACCAGTCGGCAATCTTGACTATCTTGGCCTTGCAAGCCATGAGACAAGCAAGGTGTGCCACAGCTCACAGCCATCGTTTTACTCCAGCAGCCTCTTGGAGGTATTACTCAACTGTTTGCTGAGTCTTGAGCCGTCCCCCTCCCGGAGCTTGAGAAGCCTTTCCAAACTTCTCCACAGTTGCGAGCTGAGCCCCATGAGGCAACCAGCCAAGGATTCAGCTAATGTGACATTAGCAACACGAGGCATTTCCGTTCTGGCACTTGATTGTTTGTGAGTGGCTGGAAGAGCGCACGTTTGAGGCTGGATAATGAGCCATGAGAAGAATCAAGATGGGATTCGAGAAGGTCTTTGGGGTCCAAGCTCAATCTGCAACACTCATCGCCTCATGTGATGCGCAACTTTGAGCGGCGTTTCGTTTCTCGGACGAGAAACATGGACCGTGCCTGAGACGTATGGGTATCGCGGAGTAGACGACGGAGCAGCCACGCAGACATTGTGGAGTTGGAGGCGCTCAATGTCTTCTGGACTGTGACAGCCTTGGCAAACAAGAAGGTTGGTCCGAGTGGCTGTCGATCGCTTTTGCACGTTTTCTGTGGCGGGTTGTGGATGTGATGGACCTGAAGATCAACGCCCGCTCGATATCCCCCCTCAACTCCAGATGTGCCGATTTTCACGCAGACTTGAGTTTGAGCACACTGTCAAGTCTCTAGCTTGGCTGACCTCTTTTCTCTTGTCACATTTCACTCACAGCAGCGGAGCCAACAGCACAGGTTTACCCTTGATGAGTGACCCCTCCATTCACCAAATCGATGCATGTCAGCTCGCGGCATCACCGTCCATCACCTCGCATAGCTCCAGGATTCCCCACAGTTGAATCTCAAACTCTGAGGCGCTCCCTCCATCCCAAGGAGGGAAAGGCTTTGCAATAGAGACGGCACAACACAGAGGGAAGGCTGGACGTGTCAGACACAACCCCTCTCTGAGGCATCGGCACTACACCACCATCGATCTGAAGCATCGAACGAGGTTGTGCTCGGATCTCAGTTGGACTCGGGGGCGCTCCAATTGGAATCGAGCCGACCACGCGGGGGATTCGACGTTGTGCATGAATGGAATGCGGGCGCCGGGGTGTTGAAGGACTCGATTGGGCTGCGAACGGGGCCAAGAGGGACCTTCTGAAGCAGAGATCAAAATGCAGACATTATGCACACGAATTGGCTTTTGTGAGCGGGCGTTTTGTACCGGCCGTGGTCAGAGTGTTTTCGCCATTCATGTCTTGTGTCGTGCAGATGAGACATTGATTGACCACCATCAATCACGATCGAGGATTGCCGAGGAAGCGTGGGTGATGCAAGATGTCCAACTTGGACGTCAATGTAAGAAGGCGGATGCAGGAATGATGGGTCAACGCTTGTGCATCCTCGCCAAGTCACTTGCCAGCAGTTATCGAAAGGTTGGGATCGGGCCAAGAGATGTTGGCGTTATAGACTCCTTGCTTGTCCGAGTATGCAAGTCTTTCGTATAGCAGCTTGGCAAGGCGGCGACGGTGAGATATTGCGATACGCTGATAGGACTGATCATTCATACAAGGTTTCCTTGGATAACTTTCTATTTCCTCAAGACGCACTAACTACATTTCTATTTCGCTACATCAACGCATGTCCATCTACTTGACTCTTGAAGCCATAATTCAAATGTCTGCAGGCCAGGCTCCTGCTCTCGCAACGAGGCTATATCCGCATCCCATCCCGCCGTCCTAAACCACTCGAAACTCTTTGAAGCATCGCTCACCATCCACAAGACAGGATATGAAACTACTCTATAAGTCTGAGGGAGGGGCTCTCCTACTGTCCTCTGGAACACATTCTGAAGCTCGGAAAAGTTCAGTTCATCACCCGCTAGGGCAAGGGCTTTGGCTGCCCACGCTTCAGGGTCCAGGAGCGCCTTGGCGGCAAAGATTCCAATGTCGTGGGTACTGATCATTTGCATCTTGCGGTCTGCGGGCATTCCAGCAGCCCAAAGTGACGCCATGAGCTGGCCAAAGAAGCCAGGGTTGTAGCTATCCATGAAGCCCGTCGGCCTTAGGATGGTCCACCTCTTGCCCGACTCTTGGCACAGTTGACGCAGCCGGAGTTCGATGCGATGCTTTGCTGCAAAGTGAGGAACCTCTGTCGGTTGGGACCAGCTCACGAGGTCGCCGCCGCGGTCAACACTTGTGAATACGATGTGGTCGACTGTTGAGTGCGCTGTGGCTGCTTCTATGAGAGGGAGGGCTTGGGCTTCGTCGTTGGGTGGAACTGTGACGAGAAAGATTGATGCGATTGATGGATAGGCTGTGAATATCGGCTCTGGGCTTTGAGTCTCGCCTTGTACCAGCACAATGTCTGGGTAGGTTGACTGAAGGGCTTGAGACTTGGGCGAAGCGATGGATCTCGTCAGAGCCAGAACTCGAATTTGATGTTGAGAGGCATTGAGGGTCTTGTAGATGGCGTCGATGGTGGCTCTGCCCTGTTGACCGGTGGCCCCAACGATGAGGATATCTCGGGTCATTTTAGTGGTTGTCTATCAATATCGAGAGTGAGTTTGATTCACGGAATGTTCGTCGAGGGCGACGAGGCGGAGTTATACCATGGTCCACGGAGACTTTTCGGATGCATTCCAACCGGCGACTTTCAGGCTAAGACAAGCTAACGAACGGATGGTTCCTAGATGTCTTACAAATAAATGCACAGCCTTGTTGGAGTATTACGACGACAGATGAGTCAATGATTATCGCATTGAGATGAGGATGATGATTAAACTGATCGTCATTGAGGTGTTGATGACCAAGCAAGCAAGTGTCGCCATAGAAGTTGACTCTTAGAACTAGTAAATCACTCAGGCTATCCAACATGTACAAGTCCCTCCAAAGATCACTATAGACGGTTCAATCGAGAAAAACTGCCATCATATTGTAATTCAATCATGTTCTAGTGGATGAGGCGGAACTCTCATCTCCCATCACGCCTTGGGCTTGAGTCCCTGGGCCGTCCAAACCTCAACATGAAGGGCTCTAACCTCTTGATCCAAGCCCTCAACCGGTCCCTCAACTTGAATGCCCGGAGCAACTTGCTGGATACTCAACGGGCTAACAGGACTCTTTCCAATACCATACTCATCCCGCCAGACTCCCAACTGCTCCGTAGAAGACGCATACACGATCCTCCCAAGTCCGCACCACGCATGCGCAGCCGAACACATGGCGCAGTGCTCTCCACTCGTATAAACTGTTGACTCTGCGCGCTCGGTTGGTGAGAGGTTCTTTTGCGCCCATAGAGCGAGTGTGAACTCGGGGTGTAGGGTGGCATCTGAGCCGGTGGTCTCTCGGTTGCGGTCCGTCTGGAGGACATCACCAGAGGCAGAGACTAGGACTGAGCCAAAGGGCCAGTCTCCGGCTTGAACTGCCTCGCGGGCGAGGGAGACGGCGAGGCGGAGATGCTGAATGTCCTTATCGTTGACCATGATGTCTATGTCGATCTGAGGGGGATTGTATCTCGGCGAGTACGCAGTGAGAGGTCTTATACAGATTCAGCAGAGAGGAGAGTAGCTGACAAATAGAATGTAGGTTTGTAATATAGTAGCTGACGTGATGGCGTCGTTGGATATCGACTTTTGAAGTGGCCCGTTGGTGGAATTACTAAGTTCATGATGCGGGGAAAGGATGCTAGGGTTTTGATAGAGACGAGGGGGCCTGAGCGACATGAGATGGGAAGCAAACGTCAAAATTAAGCTTATTCCGCGATGGATATTAGTAATGATTCAAGAATATGACAGTTAGTAAGGAGTCCAGCTCATCAGGAGAGAGTGAAGGGGCTCACGGTTTTGAGTTGGGTGAAAGCACCGTAGACACGCCTTCAGTTCGGCAACCAACTCAATAGGAACGACCAAATCGTTCATTTTTCTATCTGATTATTCGAAGGTTCAAGGCCTTATAGTTTCATATCCAAGTGACAGCTCCATCTAGCATGATGCAGTTGGCCGAGTGTAAGTGAGTGTGGTTGATAACCTACAACGCAGTGCGAGGGCTTTTCGTAACGATAGGTCAGGCTGGGCTTGTTAAACGCAGCTCGTTTTAGGATAGGCTGAATTCTATACAGAATCCAGCTCCTTTCTGCGAAATATCAACTGGAGTGTATGTTGCCCTCAAAGTCGCTCGGCCATCACATGTATCGTCCGAGGTACTCGGTTCAACATTAGTACAAGGTGAACCATGATCAAACTCTCCCGTGGAGGGTATAATCAACATCATTGACATGGACCGTATCTCCCAGTCTCGGCTCTACATATGATAGAATACATCACGGCAATTCACAGTGATACTCAGTCGAGCTGTCACGCGCAGTGTCAAACGCCACAAGTCCTTTCCCGGGAGGGAGTAAGTTGCCAAACCCACGTCCATACCGACAGACTACGTTTATCCAGTAAAACATTATATAACATAACTAGCTATTGTTACTCAACGGATCGCAGCTCCTCAAAGGCAGCTCACGAGTAGAACTCACACAAGGTTAGAAGCTCAATCAGTCATGTCCGAGAGCCGTCAAAGGGTCGGATAAATGTCCAACAGAGGGTCACAATAGAAATGACACGGTCAAAGCTTCATTCGGCAGCTGATATTCTTCACACGCCCCTACGTAGCTGTCAAGCCACGGTCTGTGTCGCCAAGCCGGCTCCTAGTCTAGGGGCGTACACACCAGACACTGCTCTTTGTTCAGTTCAGGGCTATATGTCCAAAAACAGTACACGGCTATCTGTCCAAAAACGGTTCACGGCTATCTGTCCAAGAACAGTATAGAGCTATTCATTCTGTCAACGATAATGAGTTTATGGTTTCTTGCTTGTGCCATTCCATGGTACGCCCTCCTCAGTCTTTGATTCACCTGCTTGTCGGTGCTCTTGTCAGAGCCAGCTCTCATCACACCCTTTCACGTGAAACTTTGATCATCAACAAGAAAAAGACTCTTTCAAGTTAAATTTCAGCACCCATAAGCCAGGAAGATCCCGGCGACAAAGAGACCAGCGTACGTTGTAAAGTCCCGTGTTGTAACCTTAGGCTTCTATTGTCCTGAAATACAGTAGACAACACCACTATAGATAGTCCTTGTAGCTTTAAACAAAATCCGTATTCAAAGTATTTAAAATAGTCATGTTCCTACAATAGAAACCACAAAATAGTAACAAAGACCTTCGACTGCCGTCAGCCATGAGACATCAAGTCACAAACACAACTACACCAACTCCAACATCTACATTCACTCCCAACCAAAAGTCCTATGGACAATCCCCCATGCTTCACGTGGGAAAAAGCCATCTTTCTAGGACGCCGATCTCATCGAGAGACAGACAGGCGCGCGATGCGCCTTTCACCGCCTGCCTGGGCGGCAGAGGCGTTAGCCCCGTCCTTGTCAGCTGTAGGGCCATGTGACGGTTGCTCGAACCCGGCACGGGACGGGACCACGGGCGCCGAGGCAGATAAGAAAGACAAGACGCCTTGTAGAGAGGCAACCGTTATGATTTAGAGGCTTGGTTTATTCAACAGACGCTCGGTAGCTGACGGTGGCACATGCTTGCTCCCCCGATCGTGGCTTTGTTGACAATTCGTATCGTCGGCAAGTTCCCGCGACCCCAGCGTATAATCAGTCAAAAGGGGAAGAGTCAAAAGACTACGGAGCCAACACAATCAAGACACCATTTCACATGAAGAGAGGAACTCGGAATTGTTTCAAAAGTCGTCAATAGACATTTCAAATGCTAACTAACTAGTAGGGTATCTCAAAAGACCAGGGCTGGCTCGACGGCCGCCGTAAAAGAAATCAAAGCTATCCTAAGGTATCTAGAGTAATGCAATAAACCCATCCATGCAATGCCGTGTTGAATGCATATCCTTTCCCATGTGCCATGCCAGGCATCTTGCTCCAGTAAACCCAAATGTGTGCCAGCTGATTTGACCCAGTGGAGGGCGGCTGATGCAAGAACTGTAACCAATACCCAATGCCCCATGACCCTGTCTGTATTCAGACCCATTCCATGACAAGTAAAAATAAAAAAGAACTCCCATGCGCTAGCGATGCTTGCCAGTTCCTTGCAAAGGACTGGATGTACCAAAACAAGATTAAGAAGAGAGAATAGGAAAAAAAAAACAGAAGCGGCCGACCGAGGGAACAGACCGAAGCCTGATCCGTGACCGGCCCGCGTGCGGGGAACCAGGACCCTCTTTGGTCCGGTCAAAGGCCGAGTCTCCGAGGCCCACACCAGAGCAAGTAGCGTCTTCCACCCGCCCGGACAATCCTCGTAGCGATAGGGAAAGGGAAGGAAAGCTTGGGCCGGTTCGGAATCATGTTTGTTTGTTATTGTTGTCATCCATTCCTCGGTCCGGCTGTTGGTGTGTTGACTCATCCCCCACCCCCACATTGGAGCCTGGGGAAAACGTGGCGAAGGCCTTCAGTCCGAGAGAGTCCGTCATGTCGTCATCGACCAAGCTCCAGTGTGGCTGTCGGCTATTTGATCCCAAAGGGCAAAGTGATTAAGCCGGCGGTTAGAAGTGTTGCCGGTGTGTCGTGTGTGTGTGTGTGTGTTGCGAAAGTAGACCAAGGAAGGTTGAATGAAGGTGTGGTAGTTGCCTTCACGTGAAGTGTCCTTGTGTTGAAAGACCATCTGGTATTATGATGGGGTAGTGGTGTAGAAGATCTGGCATGTGCATTCTGCGCACATGCGACTGTTGATGTGTGGGGTATCTCGGGGGGTATCATATGTAGTAATGTAAAGAAAGCAGCCTGTGATCGTGTTAGTGACTGTTTGAGACAGGCAGCAGATTCCAGTACGCACGCTATCATTAATCGTAACAGTCATGAAGAGCAACCAAAGCTCGTCTACTCAGCAGACTCCTGGATGGAGGTGAGCTTGGTCTTGGGACTCTTCTTGTTGGAACTGCTACGGCGCTGCTTTCGTGCGGCGGCGGCACGGCGACGCTCCTTCTCCATGGCGACGACGCGGATGAACTCGCGCTGCATGGCCGCCTGGCGCTCGCGCTCAGCCTGGAGGAGCTCGAAGTCGGAGATGACGTTGGGAGAGGCGGAAGAGCTGCCGGCGCTGGAGACGCTTCGGGCGTCATCGTCGAAGGGGTCGGGGAGGAACAGGTCGTCGTCGGAGAGATAAGACGTAGGACGTTCCTCGCGGTCGGACTCGGAGAGGGATTCGCGTCGAGGCCAAGAAGGAAAAGCGCAGGCCGAGTCGTGAGAGGTGAAGCTGCTGCGCGAGGTGATGTCCATGGGTGCAGAGGAAGAGCACATGGAGCTGTAAGAGCCGTATGAGCCGAACATTGTGGCGGTTGTGGTTGTTTGGAAGGCGAGGTGAGGATGGCGAGTGAAGCTCGGTGAGCTGAGAGGTTGCTGAATAGCAAGAGATGCTGTTGATCACTTTGATGCTTGTTGTGGAGAGCAAGATAAATGGATCCTTGGGTAAAAACCCGGGGACGTGGGATTGTTATAAATGAAGCAAGACGGACAGGCAGCCGGCAAAGGGAAGCCTGGGGGGGTGGGCGATGCTGGCTGGAATGGAGGACAAGACGGGAATGGGAAGGGGGGTGGAGGCGTGTATCCGCCGGGAGGGGGTGTGAAGGGAGTGGAGATTGACTCGAGGTTGGGGGTGTGGTCCAGGTAAGGGTCTCCGGCGAAGATTTCCTCGCAGCAGAGCAACGGCAAGGGTCCTCTCTGCCTGGGGTCCCGTCAGGTCGGGCGTCGGGATACGGTGCGGTTAGGCTTGCTTTCCGCTGGCTGTCGCTGGGCTGGCAGGCTGTCGGGAAACCTCGCCGAGCTTGTCAGTGGTGTAGAGTCCAGTGTGTGGGGGGGTGGACAAGGGCGTGGTGAAATGAGCGGTGGAAGACGCAGAGAGACGAGAATAAGGGCGGGTAAGCGGGTGAATGGCTTCCAGCTGGGGGAGCCCAAGGCGTGGGAACGTGGGTGACTCTGACTCTGACTCAAAGGGGGGCGTGTGTGTTCTTGTCAAGAAGCCGGCTCGGTATCCAGATTCTATTCCCGCCAAGACCTTTTCTTTTCGTTGCTTGTTGTTGTCGCGTCCACTTGCCCAAGATGGGTACACAGAGTCGAGTAGGTACACGACTCGCGAGAAGGAAAAAGGAAGAATAATCGAAGGATGAAATTCCCAAGCGCTGCAGTAATGAGTCGAGCTGTTCAGTGACGCTGCGGGAATGAGTCGAGCTTGGTAGAAGTGGTGATGTGGCAAACACGATTGATTAATTAATTGCTTTGTAGAAGATGGAATCAATAAGACGTGTGTAGAGGAACAACGACACAAAAAAAGGTGAGATAAGCATCGCTTCATAAACCCAACAAACAAACGTTACAATGACAAAAAAGACGGTCGGACATGTTGGGCAAGACAAAGGCCGCTCTCATCCAAGACAACAACAACAAAAAACCTGCTTTGATTGATTGCTTCCGTGGCTTGCTCGTTGTCTCGCCTGTTTGCTCTCTGCTTCCATCTGAACCCCTACGAGGCCGGCGTCTACGTCTTCGTAATCTGGGGGAGGCCTCGATTCGCTGCCAGCGTCTGAATCATCATCACCACCTAAAAACAGGGCTTTTTTCATCACTCGGATTCGGAAACACAGTCATGGGCGGCGGCACAGCCGGACGGGATTTTGCTTGTAATAGGGAATAGATAGGTTGATTGATGACGAGTTGTCAGCGCGGCGCGCGGCGATGCACACACACAAAACCATCTACAACAGCAAAATACAGTACGACTGGATTACGAGTGTGTGATGAACACGAGTGAATCATCCTTACCCCGTGCCTCTCTATTGGCGACCATCACGACTGCTTCTTTTTTCGTCTGACCCAGTCATACACTGCATTCCTGCTCGGTCGGCGGCATCAGATCTTGAGCCATCCGTTTGATCATCCAAAGAGACAATCATTAATCAATCATTCATTCAATTACTTGCTTGCTTGTGGCTTCTTGTCTCCTGTTGCTTTTTCCTTCTTGTCTCTCTCCTCTTTTGCCTCTTCCCCCCCCACGCCCCCTCTCTCCCCCCCTTTCAGGCTCTATGAGAAGAGACCCCCCGCGATGGCCACAGCAGCCCAAAATCTGCCCTGGGCTTGGCTGGGTGCCCTGGAATCTCCCGAGGGAAACTCAGCTCCCTCTCTCTCGGGGGAAGAAAAGGGCGGCTAACCACACACCCTCCCTGGCCCCCCCGTTCCCGTACCTTTGGACACTTTATTTCCCATCTTGGGGGGGACAGGGCTTGCATCCTGACCGCCTCCCTTGGTGACAGAGCACGCCTTTACAGGGCTCCGATGGCCTATCTGCTCTACGCGTTTGAACCGACCGCCCGAAGGGAGTCGTTGATCGATTGGGTTGCATGTGCGGCGACTGTCCGGACAGAGAGAGCTGATGTGATGCCTATCCACCAGTAAAGTCGTCGATAGTAATTGTTGATGCTTTTTCACCGCCGGTCAGCGACAGCAAGAAACAGCGAATAACTCGCCGACAACCAACTTGACACGATGGGGGGGGGATAGGAACACGCGCACCTATCCGTTGCGAGCCCTGTTCATCCGCTTCTCCATTCATCACTCTGACTCTATCGCGACTCTTGTGTTCCCCCCCCTCTTCAATCGAGAAGCCTTCAAGCCGCTCCAATCTCTAGTCAACGGAACGGAATTCAGATTTACTCTCCACTTTCCACCCCCATCTTCCGCCAATGACCCGGACCGGAATACCATTTCTCTCGCCCTTTAAACTTAACTTCCCTGCATGCCCGTTAGCTCTCAAACCCCCCTCCGATAGAGCTCCTCCCCCATGGCGGACCGACAAAACTGCCCTTTTCGTCCAGACTGGAGACCGCACGAATCAGCATCCTCGCTCTCGCACCCCTCCCCTCACCGCCGGCCGGCATGGATTGCGATCCCGGTAGCCAATCACGGCAGCCACCGCCTTCTCCGCGATGGCTCCTGGGAATTCTTCGGTATCGCAATCGAAGACAGGAGTGGGGGCGTTGTGTGGGCTTCAGGGTTTCCTATCCATGACTTGTATCCCAGCTTGTGAATCTCGCCAAATTTCACAATCAGGGAAGAAAAGAAGCAAGAAATCAGTAACAAAATTTGCTTCAAAATTTTTCATGAAAATTTTTCTATTCCAACCTCCTGGTTACAGAGTATCATGCAAAAAAGCAAAGCGGTTATAGCGGTTATCCACCTCCGTCCTTTATTTTTCACACAAGCTCTGTGTATCCATGTAAACACAAGCCTCCATACCCTTTAACCTCCATCAGCCACAAGGTACCACTCCGCCTTGCCGAGTTTCCTCGGTGCGGCAATGGTACTCGGAGCCGCGTCCGTAGTCCTTTAGCCGACTGTCAGTTTCCCACCTCTCTTGGCAAAGCCAAGCCCCTCTGTGCGGAGCCGTCGATAGTTCCAACTATGCTCTCGACTATCATTTTTTTTTTTGCTGTTGTTTTCTCCCCCTTTGTGTGCGCGCGGCATGCCCCGTCCATGACTCTCGGCCCTGTCTCTCACGGACCATCAAATTGTCTTGATTGAATCAGGGGGAATGAAGGCATCTGATAGATCGCAAAAAGCTATCAAAAATACGTGAGGCAGGTAAGGGATGAGCGCATGCGTTTGCAACTGTGTTCGAGATTGGCCTGGAGGAGTCGAGCTTCGTCGGCTGCAATCAATCAGCTTCATCAGATAGTGGTAGCTCAGCAGCTGCGTGCTTCCCCGCGGTTTCACCGCAATGATCTGCAGTTCCAGCCCGGTGCTGTGGCACACCCCGTTTGCGCCGCTCTCGGGTTCCAGAGCTTTCAGCTGTAAAGCCCAGAGCACTGCTGATCGGCCCTGAAAGCACCTGTCACATTCACAAGAAGCTGAGCCGTGGTAGTCTGGCCCTTTGACCGAGCTCTGTCGGATCCTCAGAAGCTTCAGCTAGTATCCCACACGGATTGTGTCCGTTGACAATGCCTCCCCCCAGCCGGAAATCTTTTACATTCCCGGTCCCCGCATTCTCATCCGTCTCTAGGGCGGTCAAGAGCAAATGCGCATCTCGGCCGCTTGAGGTGACCAGCCGAACGTTGCATGTGCATGTCCTGCAGCTACGGAACGGATGCAGTGAGTCAGAGGAAATGCATCCATTCTCAGGGTTTGTCAACCCTCTCATGTCGTGTGCACCGCCATTCTGCAACCAACGACATCAGTCATGATTAGATGGAACAGCATCAGCAACAACAGGTGTAACAACCACAAGCGGGGAGGGGAAAGGCGTTCCGAGGTCAAACAGATTTTTTTCACCGAGCCCACACAAAACTCATGAATATTCAATTCACACACCCCGGCATCAAAATATTTGCCGGCCCAAAATCATCTCGGGACAAGATACCTGTTGTCCCGTCCCTTGTGCCGTCTGGGGAAAGTCATTACTCAAGCTTGATTAGTTTGACCCGGCTTCTTGGCCCCTCTTGACAGGGAATATTCCACGGAAAAGTGAGGAAAAAAGGTTGCCTTGGTAATTCCGGCTCAAACACCCTCGGCCCAAGAAAGCGCAAGGGCAAAAAAAAAAGGAATCCAGCAACTTGGGATTTGCAATCTCGCTGATGTGGAGTTTTCTCGGCTTCTGGATCGTTACCTGGTCCTTGGTTGACCCTTGTCAATTGCTGCCGCACCCGCGCGCGCGAGTTCAAAAGCCAGCCCGGGGTTGGGGAGCTGGGTGTGTATGTTTTGGGTTGCGGCCTTGGATCCAATGCCTCGGTCAGAGATCGGTCATGAATTTCTTGGTTGTTGTCAGGGCCTGCCCCCCCTTCACCGGGGGGCTGTATTGTCCAGCTTCTCTGACATCAGGGATGCCGCGGTTGAAGTGAAGTCGTCATCACCCATCCATCAGAAGTGTGTGTGTGTGTGTGTTTACATCCAGCTGCCTCAAGAAGTCTTTCTTGTTTACTATTCACGGCAATACGGGAAGAGACTCGGCGGACACGGCACCGCATTCTATCTCTCATGGACAAATACTTGTCCAAAGTTGGCAGCTGTAATCTGTCTCGGTGCATTATCCAACCCGCCGGTCCTTTATCTCGCTCGAGTCGATAGACATCTTTGCTTTTCACCGAGTGTTTTGCCGCGGTGTCTTGCCGCCCCCGGTGTGTGCTCTCCCCCCTCAGCTGGAATACTCCCCGAGGGCCGATTAATTGACCGCATATGCTTCGGACAGAAACGCGTTTCGTTCCTAATCAATCAGCGCGAACCAAGGCACGCACGCACACCGACGAGCGCGCCCTCCCTAGTCGCCTAAGCATTCATCCACCGCCAATTCCCCATGTTCCCGCTCCCGGAACTTTGAACGGCCGGGTTCATTTGAAACCTTTATCTTGACCGGGGACAAGGCAGGGTGTTGAATCTTTTGGGGACCCGTCCCGTCTCGGTTGCCAAGGGCTTTTTGTGTCCAAATCTCGCTAAGCAAGATTTTCTGCTCCCAACTTCAGGCTCTCCCGCTGCCATTCCCAGCCGACCGGCGACTCGGGACCACATTCCTGTGACCCGAGCGAGGGTTTACCCCATGTAGCCTTTTCTTCTACCGGGCGCGATAGCGTCTTCCGGGGTAGGAGAGAGCAAGGCCCGACAAAGAACCCCCTTTGAATTTCCACCGACTCGAGGGCAACAAGGCCTTGCTCGCTCCGGCTCCACATTGGGAAAAGACGCCGCCGCCCCCGGACCCGATCCGACGGTTCGCTGCTCCCAAAGCCGGGTATTTCCTGACCGTGCCCTCCAGGGTCCTGACTCTCCTCCTTACTCTTTGGTAAGGAGGAGGGAAAGATGCACGCCCCTGACATGGGGACGGACGGATCAAGTGTCGGAGGGGCTCCGTCGAAATTTTCTAGAGCTTCCTTTTCCTTTCTCCGGGACCCTCCCCGATGTCGTCCACCTTCTCTTTACTGCCTAGACGGGGGAGCCACAACGCTCGGTGCAAAGACCACCGACCGCAAGGTTGCACTAGAAGGTCGGTAGAAGGTCCGGTAGAAGGATGAGGAAGTTCGAGATGGATGCTCTGTGTCATGGAAAGCAAAGAGTTTTTCGCCTCCTTCCCCATTGACGCAAACCCAGATGCCCTCCTCTTCTGTGTGTTGCTCCCTCGGCCCGACGTCTCACTGGACAAAGCTGAGGGAAAACACTGGGGAAGGATAGGGATGGATCTCTTAGCTTCCGCATTTTCCACGTGCTGCGGTGCCGCAAACGCAGCGACTTTTTTGCCTCCCCGCTCGCTAGAACACCCGCGGCAAAAAGGGTAATCAAGGGTGTGGGCAAAAACGGCTGGAAGGGAAGAGTTGGCCGGAGAGGCATCTCATCCCGCCCCGTAAAGCACGCCCCCCTCTTTTTTCCGTTCGGGTAACCCAGAACGAAACGGAGAGAGACGTGCTCCCAACTTCCCGAATCGTCAAAAGGTGAATCGCGAGTCGCGTAGTCAACCACCCCTTCACCGTGGTCCTGCCACGCGGTTGACAGCTTAACAGGTTGGGGGTGGTCGCGGGGTTTCCGTGAGGCGCGCGCCGTGAGAAGCTTCGCATCGAAGCCAAGATAGGAAGACGGAATTGACTGCGATTTCCCCGGAGACAGCCAAGCAACGCCTCAGCTGGGGACATCAAAGACATGTCTTTTAATTTGGTGATCCCCCGCAAAAAAAAAAAAAAAGGATACGATGGAATGGCTTCCGGCCGATAAGAGTTGCCGTTTCGTCTCTTGAAATCCGGAGGCGTTGAGACATTCATGTCTTGACTGCGTTCAACAACAACTGAAGCCGTAATAGATCGCAAAATCACACTCGTACAGAAAACCCCCAAAGGTAAAACAAAGACACGGTAATCAAAACAATCGCCGATGCAGTTCCCCGCGACTCAGCTATTTCCTGACTCTCTCAAGAAAGCCACTATCGAGAATCCGTTCTTGTTTAGAGCCACACACGGCGAAAGGTAGGCGATTCGGGTTTCCCTTGAAGGGAAGAAGCCGAAGATGTCATCAGCCACGCCACACAACGTGGGAGCGCCGCCTACGCCACGACCTCCGGCGCTTGATTGCCCGTTTTGACATTATTGCGAACAAGATCCTAATGGGGGGATCGCGATCAAGTTCCCTTTGGGGATATCCGGTCAGCGATGACGTCGGCAGAGGCATCGTCAAGATGTTGCCTTGGGCTCATCTCATCTTTGAATCCGGTTCGAGTTGAAGTGCCTGCGTCTTACTGACAAGGTACAAGTATCACTGGGCAGAGGAATGCAATGCGAAAGCGAAGTGGCTGTCTACCGCTGGTTGCACCCGTAATACGGTGAGCCGCGAATACGGTGCAACTATTGCTCCTTTCACTGGTCGTCGGGCGCCCAGAAATAGCATCAGAATATTGATACGGTGTCAGCCTGTTAATATCCTCCTATCGCATCTCGCACCGCCGTTTTCGCTGTGAGATTGGCTCGGTGCTGTCAGTTCCCGACGGGACGGCAACGTTTACTCCCCCCGTCACGAGACGTGCCTCGGGCGCGTAACAATGGATGATGGCTTGTCACCCTGAAATGCTTCGTTACAGGTTGGCAGGGCAGGCAGACGCGGAGGGCGTATGCTTTTCTTGTGTCCTCAGCCACCGGGGCAACAGTCACACTTCAACTGCGGTTTGCTTATTGGGGCTGACAAAACCAATCTTTCAGCGCAGCCTGGTTTGGTGATGACGGGTACTCAGCCAACAGCGCCTCGTCATCTTTGATTGCGGCTTGGTAGGTCACATGGTCGTTTTCGCCTGTTGCCAGTAACCACTGCGCTGGCTGCCAATATCTTGGGCTTTCTTGCTGTTTGCCTGCTTGATTGGTTTCCCCTGTTCCTTGGCCAGGCTTGCATCGCCGTCGTCGATGATGATGGCATGTCGCCAGCAAACAGGGCGTTCTTTGAAATCATGATACTTGTCAGAAGCATGCAGTTCGGGGACATACTCGGGGACATGACGGTTCCCGCCTCATATCATGGCCACGTCCATGATGCCGTCATCGGCGCCCACGCCCTTGGGTGAGACTGACACGGCGATGCTACCGCTGCTCCTACCGCGGGTTCCATTCAATATGGATGTCGTGCCTAATTCATAATGCAGGACCCTTTTTCGTCCCGACGGTCCCTTTGCCAATCTGCTGATGCCCGTGACCCAATCTGAGTCTGCCCATCTGAAGCATACCACGTCGAGCAGACAAGGCGTGTGTGGGGGCATCCTAGGTATGGCTTCGTGGGGTGGTCACCTTTTTTCGTGGGGTTTCCTTGACGGGCAGCCCGAAGTCAGCGAGGCTGCTATGTTGTCTCTCCTTATCTGGCGGCAAGAAGCAAACAAAGCAAAGCAGCCACCCGCTTGAGGCTGCCGCCCCCAAGCCGTGTCTCGGTCGTTTGTGTGTGTGTGTGTGATGTATCTGGGGATTAGTTTCCTCAGTTGTTATCTCTCTTCTCAAACACCAAATGTGCAGCATCTCATTGGCGGCGCCCCCTTGATGCGCGGGATCAAACGCCATCCCGTTGATTGAGACAAGCCAGGATGAAGCATTAGGCTCGGATCAGGTGCTCGTGCCCCCTTCCCGATCATCTCGCATCCCGTTTACGGGGACGCTTTCTCTCATCCCGCGACGGTTGATGAGGCTGGTCCCCCGGAAACGCTCTCTCTTGTCTCCCCCCACGCACGGCAGCGTCCCTCAGCCAAGGGATTCACCCACGCGGACCCCGGGTCCGGGAAGGGGGACACGGCCGGGAGAGGAGGGGGATTTTTAGTGCCCGCTCCTGTTCGCAGGGATAAATGAGGCGGGAGTTTGCTTTCTGTTGAGTATGAGTAAGGGGGAGGCATGGTGTTTGCTTCAAGTGCAGGGGGGAATCATAGACGAGTTTCTCAGCTGGGTTGCCGCCTCGATACTCCCAAGTGTTTGTGAGCTATCAACTCCCAAACTCTCGATATCACTTCCAGAGGCGGTCAGTTACGATCGCGATGAGAAAAAAAAAATCCTCTGGGCCGGGTCCATACGAAACTGCCGGGTAAAATGGTTGCTGCAACCATAACGACACGCCCTTCCCGTCCGATGCGCTGCGATGCGATGCAGCGAATGCAGCCTTGCCGGGTCTGCCGCAGCTTGCATATGCCCTCTCTTTTATTGCTTCACCGATCCAGCTCGTGCTTGTTTCGGCTTTTCACTGCAACCCACAGAGTTTACTTGTCACTGCTTCACCGCATCGTCTTGCGTGCGCCATACATATAAACAAGACGCATACCGCCTTTTGAAACCGCCCTTTTCTTCCCCCCCTGCGGCCAAAAACGTTTGGTTCTCTATATTTCCCAGAACTCTGCAGGGGCATATTAAAACCCTCTCCTCTGAAAAGCTGTGCTGCCCTAACCCTAGCAATTCTGCTGTGCTGTTTCTGCGTCGGGGGTTTTCATCTCGTCTCTGCGCTGGCTCGACTTACACGACACCAACTGTCCCTTGCAGACTGGACGCAGCTACCCTTGTTTGGCTGAATGACTCAGAGAGAAAAGAGACTTTTGATAGATTGCAGACAGGATGTGATATGTCGTTCCCTTTCAGTGACCGCTCGGTTAAATCTGCCAGTTGTTTTGTTTGGGTTTCACTGTTGCGGTGAGGCCATCTACAGACCTCGCAGCCCAACTGTGTCGTGTCAACTACGTCATGCTGTTCAGGTCTCACGACATGTTCAGCTCTTTCGACCGGCATGAGAAATCAATTCCAACTGCATTGCCCCTGCATTATGAGGGTTTGTACCTACTTTTTGCGCACGAACTTTCTGTAATGTTGAGATTGAGGCCAGCTCGGATCGGGCACTGGCTCCAGGGTAGGTGAATGTTGAGTCGTTCTCATCCACATTGGCCAGTCTGCGTCGCAGTCGTTCATTTACTATGCGTTATATGTAGGTCGCCGATAATAGCTTGTATGCCTGGCTGTCACGTCAATTCTGCTGGTTGTTGAGTTTTGGTAATGTATAGTTGCTTGAGTGGATTCGCAGTTGCAGGTCATGAAACAAGAACAGGGAGATGAAAGCCATAACAATTCGCAATCACAAATCCCAAATCTGCAAAGTCCGAGACATGGACGTCTATTTAGGACTCTAGTATAACAGAGTCATTCGGCCATGCTACCGTCATCTCTGTATATTTACCAGGCTGTTCATATTATCACATAACACGCCTCCTTCTCCCTACATAACATTACAGAGGGAGGATGGAGCCTCTTCCTATCCCTTTTGACTGGGACAGGTCATTAATTTCCAAGAAGTGTTGTTGAGAATAGAATGACCGGCACCACTTCAGCGAGATTAAGAAATATCGTTGTCATGCATGAAAGACTAGCTGTGAAGTCTTGCCGTTCTCACAACACCCAATCTTATTCCTCACAAGCCACTCTGATTCACCAAATGGACTTGCATGAAGAAAACCCTTTACGTTGCAAGTCATAATCTAATATTCGATTGCCCGTATGGGAAATACATAGCCCCCGAAGCTGACGCCCCTGGCGAGATACCGACATGTGCATATGGCCTGGGTCTTGATCCAGTTGGCATACATAGCAAGTGGGCAAGTAGATGGCAACTCCTCGAGTGTTGCAGAACCAATGTGAGCTGGTTCGCGCAAAATCCAAGACCTGAATACCAGTCTCGAGCGGAGTCTGGCGCATCGCCATGTATGTGTGCATAACCAAACGTACACCAAATACGTGAGCAACACAGTCTTGAGCTCTGACACGTAGAGCAGCCGTATAATCGAGTGTATACCAAAATATGAAACAGCGCCAGACACCCCGACTCCTCCCATGACAATAAACATCCAACGAGATGAAACTCAGATGACCGACCCTTCCTGCCACGCCTCAGCTCCGCAGAGCCTCTAATCGGTTGCGCATCTGGTCCATCATAGCCTCGGCATCCTCCTCTTCCTCCTCCTCCTCCTGGGGCTTCTGAGGCTCTGGCACGGGCGCCACGGGCAGCTTGGGCTCGCGGTCCTTGAGGATCTCGCCCAGCACCTTGTCCACTTCTCCCTCGGCCTCCTCGTCCTCCATCAGCATATCCCCATCAGCGGGCAGCGAGTCCTCCACCATCTCCTCGATGATTCCCGCCTTCATCAGCTCCACACTCAGTTCCTGCATAGTGCCCGCCAGCTCCGGAAGCCGGATCAGTGTGTTGACGTCCTTCATGATACCCACGCTCGCCCGGATCGAGCCCTCAATCTTGCGCACCGCAAACGCCTCGTTGACCTGCATCTGCACAGAGTTGAGCTGCGCCTTGGACGTGACGAGCCGCGCCGACGTCTTGCGCGCCCGGACGAGCTCGCGCGCAAAGTCCCGGACCTCCTGCTGGGCCTGCTTGGCACGGGCCGGGTCCCGCTGGCCTCGACGGTCGGCCTGGATGATGAGGTTCCTGGTCTTGGCCTCGACTTGCTTGACTGAGGCAATGTCTCGATCGATCTTGCGGATGTTTTGGCGCATCAACGCATTACACTTGCGCATCTACCGAGGCGACGGTGGCAGGTTAGCACGGGGTCACGCCATGGCAGGACATGTGTAATCCTGAGCGTACCTGGGCCTGAGGATCAGGCTTGGCAAAGAGAGACCTGAATGTCTCCATGGTGGCGGTCGGGAGGTAGCGAGGAGGAGTCGAGCGAAGGCTTCGTGATAAGCTATAATGGCCGCGCCAATGACGCAACTGGAGATGGCCAGCGAGCGGAGCAAATGGCTCAGGTGTGTTCAACTCGGCCGTACACGGTGGAACAGTGTTATTCTTAGATAGAGTAGGATTCTCGCCTCGCACAAACCGATAAGGCGGCTCGATATCGTCTCGCTAGTCGTCGAGTCAGCCGCAGCTCGTCGTTGGATGATGTTGGGTCATGGTGGTGAGGCTCGACCACACCAGCCCAAGCCTCGAGGCTGACGAAAGGCGGGCGGCGGGACGGCGTTTTGATTGGCCCGACGGGAGGCAGACATACAGGGGACCACGGGCGGCTTATCCACTGGAGGAGTCGCTGTGGCCTGCGCTGGTGGTGCCTGGCACCCGACAGTTACCCCGCCATCCACATGCCGGACGCGTGTAGGTCAGGTCGACCGCTCAGGCAGGCTCTAGGCTAGGCTGCCGTGGCTGGGGATGCTGAGAGAAGAGAAACCAGGAATGCCAGGTCAGATTGAGTTGATTGTGACAGTATCTAGAGTTTCTGGAAACATATGTCAAACTTAATTGTCTCCTATGCATCATGTCCGCTTCAGGTGACCAAGCAATGGATCCAAGCTCCCTCCAGCATCTTCTAGGAGCTCCAGCTCGGAAATAGTGGAGAGGGGGCTACCCAGGGAGTGACAACGTCAGAGCGGGCACCTCTCTCCAATGCGCTAGGGCGGTACCTTGCCTCCCGCGGTGGTTCGGCAGTGCGAGCAGGTACACCGGCATCAAATGCCCCTCAGCTGCGACGCCGTTCTGTCCCTTTCTCACACATTCTACGCCGCCTTCTCTTTCAGCAAACAACGGGACCGTCCAAGCCTCACAGCGGGCGGAGTGCTCCCTCCCTGCTACCTAGACCTACCCGTACTAACAGCTAATACAGAAGGGGGCCGCCTGAGCTAAACCTGCATCTCCTCCGCCCACCGAAAACTCCTCCACTCTACTCTTCTTCACTCTGCTACTGCATCATCGACAAACCGCCCTTTCTCCTTCTCTCTGTTTTTTTCCTTCTTGACTTGAAAACTTTGAGATACCCTTTGACGACTTTTCCCCACACTCTTCATCACAATGGCTGACACTGTCTTCCCCGAAGGTATGTCACCTACAGCCCTGTCTTGTGTTATCGCCAGCCTCCCCCTCCCGGGCCCGGTCCTGCTCTCTGTCGCCGCGCCCACCGACAATTAGCAAGACCTGCCTTGGGATTGCTTCATCCTGATCGCATCTCCTCACGCTCCGTGTCAATGTTTCGAAGTATTCGCTAACCCTTCTCCCCGCAGTCCTCTGGGCCCAGCGATCCTCCGTCGCCGACCCCGCCAAGAACTTCATCTACCTGACCCTCACGGTCCCCGACGTGCCCAAGGATGGCCTCACCCTCGACCTCAAGCCCACCAGCCTCAGCTTCACCGGCACCTCATCCACTCTCAAGAGGAAGTACCACGTCGAGCTCGAGTTCTGGGGTGAGATCGACCCCGCCGAGAGCAAGATCAACCACACTGCCAAGAACATTGAGATCAAGCTTCACAAGAAGGAGCTCAAGGAGGAGTACTGGCCTCGGTTGCTCAAGGAATCCAAGCGTGTTCACTTCCTCAAGACCGACTTTGACAAGTGGGTCGACGAGGATGAGCAGAACGAGGCTCCCGAGGACGACTTCTCTCAGTTTGGCGGCATGAGTGAGTGAACCTGAGATAACCCCTGCGCAGCATGAAGCTAACCGGATACAACAGACGGCATGCCCGGTATGGGCGACATGGGTGGTGACTTTGGCGGCATCGACTTCTCCAAGCTCGGAGGCGGTGCTGGTTTCCCCGGTGCTGAGGGAGCAGGCGACGACGATGAGGGTGACGATGATGACGACGAGGACATGCCCGCTCTTGAGGGCGACGGCAAGAAGGAGGCTGACAAGCCTGCTGCTGCTGCCGCCGCTACCCCTGCGGCCACCGAGAAGAAGGACTAAATGGAAGCACGAATGTTTGTTGCTGCGATCGAGAGGAGCATCTCTTAACTGGATCAGGCGGGGTGGCTTAGGCGTTGTGCTACTTGGTTCTTACGGATCCATCGTTGAAAATGCACTGCCCGTTTCGATATGGAGAAAAAAATGGAAAAAGTATAAAGTAATAATGTCTCCTTGATGACTCGGTGTAATTTCGCGTGTGCTGTGAAACTCTTGTCGTCTTGGGTGAAATGCTGTGTTGCGCCAGAGCCTCTTGTTCAATGTCTTGGTTCTCGTTTCAAGGCTGGCTGAATCTGCACTCCATGAGACATGGCTTTTGTTGTAAATGGCTTTGCTATAGATAACTTTCATTCACAACCGGCAACTGGTTGACAACTCGCTACAGAAGTTGGTCCTCTCCAGCGTTTAAACTTTACATAAATCACGTCGACAAAGTAAATGCGTGGAACCTTGTCTTATTCCATCTATTATACATTTCACCTGCTCAGCCCGGCTCAGCACCATGTCAGGTCTGGTGCCCATTAGGAAAAGGCTTGGACCGGGCTTTCGTCGACAAGTAGCAGGACGAGGGAGTAGAATGAGATCAAAAGCAATAACAAATGCAAAACCAGCTGCCCCGTTATCCGACCTCGGAGTGTCCCTCTTCCTCTCCCTCAAAAACAATCTGTTGTGACAGTAACCATGGGGAACCCAGCGTGTCCTTGCTCCTCAGCATGTGCCAGATAGCAACTTGTTTTTGATGTTTATTAATTATTTCTCGCAATACCCTTCTTTCTCGCGTAGATTGCTCACTATCGTCGTGGTTAGCTTCGTTCTTCGACAAGTATAGCATCAAGTACGTACAGCAATACCATCCATGTCAGCATCACCGCTAGCGGCAGCTGGTGCTGGGGCTGGAGCCGCCGCGTTGTTGGCCTCGGGGTTGGCCGCAGCGTCGAAGTAGTCGTTCATCTCTGAGTCGAGCTCCTCGCGAGTCTTCTTCGCGGGACGGTTGTTGCGACCACGGCGCTTCTTGTTGGCGGCAGCTCCCTTGGCAACACCACCCTTGGCAGCGCCAGCGTTGTGCTTGTCAGCAGCCGCCGACTTGGGCTGAGCCTTGGGCTGACTATTTGCTTGTTAGCGCAGTTCTCGGTCGCATGTGAATCAACTTACGTGGTGCGCTCAGCGAGAGACTTGACAGCAGGGATGACCTTGTCGGCCTGGGCGGCTCCGACAACGATCTCGATCTATTCAAGTTAGAGATTGTAGAAAGCATTGAGGTTAACCAGAACGTACCTTGATAGGTCGGCCGTCAACCAAAAGACCGTTCAGTTTCTGGAAGGCCTTGCTGGCGCCGTCCGACTTGTGAAAGGTCACGTTGGCGATACCACGGCTTTGCGAGTTGGGACCGTACGAGATCTCGACTCGCTTGATGGGACCAACGGACTGGACGAAATACTCCTATCGGGGGAAAACAGTGTTAGTCTTCCGAAGTGTAGTTGTATGATAACCGCCATTCCGTCTTCGAGCCTCGATCGTTCCAGTTCCGGGAGAGTTTTACGTCGCCAGGGTTTGGCAGTCATTGCGGGCGGGTGGCCAGCGAGCAGAGCAGTAAGCCGATGCTAGAATCCTCGTTGCCCACCTGGGGCTTTGGTGATCAGTTGGAGCATGAGACCACCCACACGGTTCTCATTTCAAAAGCACAGCCCACATCTCGGGATCCCAGCCCAAGTTCTATACCGGTGTAGTAACTCGACAGATCAACTGCCAGAAAGACGAACGACATGTTTCTAAAAGCCCAAGTTCGCATATGGCCGAGGGATGATCGAATACTCCGGATCCTCGAGGATTCTGTGCATGTGCTCACTGCTTGCTCGCTGACGTCGGCGCGGGATTTCAAAGACGGTTTCATCCGAAGGAAATCGCTGGCCGTGGCTGGTGGAATGCGCATATCGTTTCGACAAGCCTCTATCCGTTGGAGTCGGCGCTATACAAGCAAGGAAAGCTGACCAGGCATTTCCTGCGAAATCATCGCGCGACAAGGATGTTCTCAACTTCCGACAGTTACCATGTTCCAGGCACTTTTCGTCGAGGAAGGAGAATAGGCGTCCGATAGCTCCGGGCCAGCGGGCTGAGTCGATAGACTAGCCGATAAGACGCGACGTCGAAAGGCAAAAAGGAGAGCGGCGATGAAGAACAGGTCGAACAAAGTCCGGGGCATCAAGAGCCACAGCGGAGACATACCTTAATCTGCTGCTCCGAGACGTCCTTAGGCTGTGACGCGTTAGTGAGGGGCCATGCCAAGAGCGGTTGGGAATCTTACCAGATTGCTGACGATAATCTTGCTGTCACTGTTGGTGGGGGTAGCCTTGGCCGGAATGGGCTTTGCGCCAGCACCGCGAGCGGGCTTCGAGCTCTTCTGAATACCTCCGACAGGCGCGGCTGCGGCGGGGCGTCCGGTGGAACGGCGCGGGTTGTTGCGACGGCGAGCGCTGCGGCGCTGGGCCTGAGTGATGTCCTCAAGAGCTTGGTCGAGCTTGCCAGACATTGTGTTTGTTGGTGTGAAAATGTTGGTGATGTTGGGTCAATGAAAAAAAGATGAGAGGCAATGGTATGCCTTTCGGGTCGAGGATCGATGCTGTTCTGGCTGATATAGCGGTCAGATCAGCAGGTAGATCGAATGACACGTTTTGTCTGGTGTCAAAGGCGCGATGCGGAAATGAGGCGATGACAAAGGTTTGATGTCAACGACGGCGCGTAGAGTCGCAACGTGTGAGAGAAGTGAAAGGTGGTCGCAAGGTGCGTTCGGGTGATTGAAAGGGATGAAAGAAACGGCGCGCAGGGATTAAGGCGGGCCGGTGGAAGAAGAAGAAGTTTTGAGATGTGGGCGTGCTTTGTTTGAAGTTGGGTTGAAAGATGGAGGAGGAGAAGAGGGTTGGAGAGAGGGACAGATGCGTAGAAAAACACGGGGTGGGCGTTGCTTCTTGCTCTTTCCGACGCCTGCCTAAGGAGCTGAGCGCGCAGGCACGCGGGTCGCTTAAGGCGTCGCCGGTGCGCTAATCTACTTTGGGCCGTGCTTAGCCACAAATCGCCACAACGACAACATGCAGCGCCAATCAGTGGATGGGATGGAGGCCTGATGCATTGAAAGGACAACACCAACGATGGCCAGCTCGCAGAGACCTCTGTGTTTTATGCAAGGTCATTGGAATTGTAATAACAAAGAGGGAAATGTTGATGAAAGAGCGGTTGAGCGAAAATAGCTTGTTGGGGTTGCTATGGAATCGGTCCGAGGTAACGAACAATGTGAGATCGCTTTCAAAAGACTTTGAGGTTATGCTCTGGCGGACTCAGAGTCACAAGCCAGGCAGTCTTTGAAGCTCATCCTTTGTAGATGCAGCCGTCGAAAACGCGTCGTATGTAACACGGGTGTGTTGAAAACCGGAACATTCGCTGCCACGCAACCCTCTGAGTGATTCTCCCCCTTATTGCATCGATCTTTTGTCTAGGTCCAGAATGGACTCAAATCTTTCAACAATTTCCTTTAACGCCGAGCAGTCCTCTTCTGTAGAATAAATGTCCCAATGGTGAAATTGTACAATGCGCTATCAACCATGGCGAAAGGCCATCATAGCGCTGCTTGCTTGGAGCTTCCCTTCTTCGGAGCCTCGACCTCTTTCACGGCGTTGATCTCGAGGAAATGATAGACGACAATGAGAATCATTGATGTAGTGCCGAAAAAGATGGCCAGTCGGTAAAGATCGCCGTCGGAAATCATCGTTGCGGTTGAATCGAGGGATCGAGAGAAGACGGTTGGTACTGGGAGCTTCGTGAAGTCAGCAACTCTTTTGCGCGACACGGGCACTGGGATTCTTTGTTTACCAGTGATATCTGTAATTGACAGAATGGCCTGCGCACGTAAATGCGATGTCTGTAAATGTAACGAAGACGACGGAACTCGAGTGCACGCGAATCTGTAGATAGTGATGGGAGCTATCCAACTGGCCAGATGGAGCTTTGGTCGTTTCGACCACTGAGGTAAGCGTCACGTTAGGGGCTTCGAGAGGTACGTACTCGTGTCAACTGGCGCCGGACTGCCCGCCAGAATCTGACCCCCGACTCGTGGCCTGGGGACGAATCCACCAGAAAAAAGTCTTGGGCAGGACTGCCTCGCACGTGACTCATTGTGACTTCATCCTCCACCCAAGACAGCCCAGCCCACCAACTATCAGCAATCTTTAACACCCATCTTTTTTCCCATCTGGCGGCATTGGTTTCGGCTTTGCACAACTGAGAAACCTGGGAAACACGGCACCGGAAACGATTTTCGATCGAATCGACTGTTGAGCGCCTCCCGCTCGTCTTTATTTCGAACGATTACCCCGCCACCGACCGCCCATCATGCCTCCCAAGAAGGGCAAGGAGCCCGTCCCTAAGAAGGCGACCAAGTCGGTCGAGGACCGGACTTTTGGTATGAAGAATAAAAAGGGTGGTGCTGCCAAGAAGGAAATTGCCCGTATGTCGGCGAACCTCAAGAACAGTGGCAGTGCAGAGGAGAAGCGTAAGCAGGCTGAGAAGGAAGCCCGAGAGCGCGAGAAGAAGGCCGCCGAGGAGGCCCGTAGGGAGACAGAGGCATTGTTGAACAAGCCCGCTCAGGTTCAGAAGGTGCCTTTCGGCGTCGACCCCAAGACAGTTGTATGCATCTTTTACAAGAAAGGCAACTGTGAGAAGGGAAGGAAGTGCAAGTTTGCACACGATCTGGCCATCGAGCGCAAGACGGAGAAGAAGAACCTGTACAGCGACACCCGAAAAGAAGAGGAGGAAACTAAGAAGGCCGAGACTTCTGCAGACTGGGATGAAGAGAAGCTTCGAAAGGTTGTTCTGTCCAAGAAGGGTAACCAACGGACAACCACAGACAAGGTGTGCAAGTACTTTATCGAGGCCATTGAGGATGGCAAATACGGCTGGTTCTGGATTTGTCCCAATGGCGGCGACAAGTGCATGTACAAGCATGCTCTCCCCCCTGGGTACGTATATCTTGTCTTGATATGTAATACCAAGCATGCTAATTGGATACAGATTCGTTCTGAAGACCAAGGAACAGAGAGCGGCCGAAAAGGCACTCCTGGACAAGTCGCCACTCAAGACCCTGACGCTGGAAGACTTCCTGGAGTCGGAGCGACACAAGTTGACTGGCGATTTGACGCCTGTGACGCCCGAAACTTTTGCCAAATGGAAGAAGGAGCGTCTGGATAAGAAGGCCGCCGAGGAACAGTTGCGCAAGGCCAAGGAAAACACTGGACGTGCCCTCTTCGAGAGTGGCAAGTGGAGAGACGAGGACGATTCAGAGGCCACAGACGACGAGGACGACGACGTGTGGAACCTGGAGAAGCTCAGGAAGGAGACAGAGGCTATCCGATCAGAGAAGGAAGACGCTCGTCTGGCTGCACTACACGGCACATCGAACTTTGGCACTCCAGGCGCCGAGACACCAGCAGAAGACACACCAGCCGAGACTCCAGCCGAGGAGGCCTCAGCAGAGGAGACCCCAGCAGAGGAGACCCCAGTAGAGGAGACCCCAGCCGAGGAAAAGTCTGGATCTTGAGCTCTTGGGAAAACTGGCGCATGGAGCATGTAGAGTCTAGAAGATCGAGTATCTGGGATTTCGTCGAGTACTCACTTGCTGAGCTCGCCGGGGAACAGACTATCCAGAGGCAAGCCGAGCCCTGCTGCTGACCTCACGCCAGTGACACCACAAGCGAGAGGCGCGAGCAGGTTCTCCATGGCGATCCGTTGCCTTGCCAATCCTCCACAGGAGGAGGGATGACGTCTTTTCCCCGAGTAGAATATATCATGGTGGCATACGAGCTGACCAGAGAATGGTTTAACCCCTGTGTGACTTGGCAAACATGGCGGCATTCGTGCAGAACGTGGCAGACTTGAGCTTATGCCGTGTGGGCTCGGGCGACATGTAGTTGTGAGGCGTGGTGATGTGAAGCAGAGTAAGCCGCGGTTTACCTTGGCTGGAGTTTTGATGGATGGCGGGGGATGCATGAGTGCCGGGGTCAAAGGGGGTCGGATGCACAGATCTAGTGCAGATCATGAGAGTTCCGGGAGTGTAAGGGTTGTTTCCGACCGTGACGAGCGGCACTGGAGCGGGCTGGACTCTTTGACATGTCATCATGGGCGTCGGGGGGTTAACGCGGCTGTCCAACCCGAGCCAGAGTGTTGCTGTGACTGCGGGGAGAGGATTTGCGCCCGCGGCTATTGGATGATCAAGTATCCGGACTTGAAAGTCCGCCTGATTCCACAGAGCTTCGGTTGAGAAACGGCAAAGGCATTGAGATGATTCGAGTTCGGAGCATTCCGGGGCACATGATGTCGGAAGGGACGTCTCGTCTCATGATGGGATATGTTTGATGTTGAGTCTTGGAGTTGAACAAACTGGAAGAGAACGGCCACGCAACAAGCTCGGAATGCAGCTGAAAGTGATCCATCATTGAAAAAGAAACGAGGGATGCCACGCAGAAAGTAGAGGAACTATTGAAAGCATGTGATGAAGCACTCGGCAGTTAGTGCCTGTACCAACGAACAAGGTCCAGTCGCCGGACACCAACAACCGATCTTGATGGACTTACAGGGCGCCGAGGAAGTCTTTCAGTGGATGTAGGCCCTGAAGACACGCTGCTTCCAGGGACGATGTGCCTTGAGATGGAGGGGGGCGAACCCCGCAGACACTGGCTTCCATTTCGTCTCTCCCCCACGATAAGCGAGGTCAGCCTCTGAGGTGCCCGCCCGCGCTTTCCATATCCGAGGATTTGTACATTGGCACTTTGAGGTTTGCAAGAGAGACATGACCCGTTCTTTCTCCCCCGCGCCTTTCTTCCCGTCTCGTTCTGGCAGACCAATTGATAGGTACTTGAATACATATCTCCACCCTCGCTGTCGCAGAACTCAACCCTCCAACCTTCATCTTTCATTCCCCTTTCCCCCTAATTTGACTGTTTGTCCAGAAGTTGCAACTTGGCATCCAACTGCCCGCTGCCGTTCGCCGCCGCCGTCTGCCGCGGGCACCCGGACGCCCGAGCGCCCGAGCAGAGAGAAAGAGCCGCCCACCGCCCGATAACCCGCCGCCGCTCCGACCCCCGACCTCCGAAACTGGGCCCTCGAACCCCTCCGTCGATTTTCCCCCCATTGTCTCTACACTCGGCTCTCTGGTGTCTCGCGTCTGAATGGACCCTGCGGCTGTCCGCGACAGGCCGTGTTTCGACCGCGCCTCCGAATAACAGCTGCTGCCAAGCAAAACCGGCTTCACAACTCGATTCTCACTCAGGCCTCCCGTCGTCTCTTGGCCTGGCCTACCCCCTCGCCGCCCTCTGGTCTGAGGCCCAATTGCTCTCTCCCCCCGAGAGCGGGAGGAAGTAATGACTGCTGAAGCTCGACTGGCCCACCAAGATGTTACAGGCCATCAATCGTCATCGTCGTCATTCCCATCCCCGGTTGCAAGCTCTACAATCATCATGCCCGACGGCGCTGGAGGGCGACGCGATGGCGAGACGACGGCCATGACCGCGACGGGCGCCGCCGTCACCGCAACACCAAAGAACCATGCCTACCACCGATTCATCAAGCGATATCGAACCGAGATCTCGGCCAGCTCATCCAGCGTCTTCTCCACCCTCGCCGCGTTTCCTCTCGATAGTGTCAAGACGCGCATGCAGACATACCACTACAAAGGATTTCTTGATTGCGTGCGGCATACCTACGCAAATGAAAAGCTCGGTGGCTTTTTTCGAGGTATAATCCAACCAATTGAGATGACCTGTTTATTCCTTTCTCTAACCTGAGTATTGTAGGCGTCACGGCCCCGATGGCCAGTATCACTCTCGTCCGTACCGTCTCCTTCTCGATCTACCAACGCGCAAAATACTCCTATTCCAGCTGGGTGAAGCGGAATTTCGGATTCGACATCATCGGCCACGTCAACCAACGCGGCACATACCCGAATCTCTACTCGGTCGCATGCTTTGGGGCCGCTGGCGCGACTGCTGGTTCCGCCATAACATTCCTCGCATGTCCCTTCGAGCTCACAAAACTCAGCGCCCAGGTTTCCGTCCTGCTTGCTGAGCGCGGTGTAACCAATGGAGGTAGTCACGCTGTGGCTGCTAGCTACCAGAACAAGGGCACGCTGCGGACAATGGCCAACATAATTAAGCACCGCGGCGTGTTGGGACTTTACACTGGCTTTAAACTTCATCTATGTATGTGATTTGTACGAATCACGGGGGAGGCGATGCTAACGGGCTCCCTAGTACGTGATACTTTGGGAACAGCCATCTATTTTATGGTGTATGAAAGCGGGAAACAGGTCGGAAACACGTTGGCTGGCGATCATCCTAACAGTAATAAGGCAGCCGTTGTAGCCGCCGGGGGTATGTGTGGGCTGGTCTCTTGGGCTATGATATGTAAGGAACTTGAAATCACTGCTTGTTTTGTGTACTGACGATGTGTATAGATCCCATCGACTCGGCCAAGAGCATCTACCAGCGCAACTCCCTCCTCTATTCCAAAGGTCAAACGGTCGAGCCGGCACCCAAGATCGAGTTCTTTAAGCGGCACATGTATCGCGGCCTGGGAGTCTCCATGACCCGCTCATGTGTGGTGAACGCCATCTTCTTTTCATCGTTTGAATTTATCAAGAAACACATCGACTCGCTCGAAGACGAGGGCAGGATCTGAGAACTCCTGACTGAAAGATGTATGAAAAAAAAAAGATATCCCGGTTGGTGGGGGGTTTGGGACTTTTTAACTTGGGTAACTCTGGATGATTACCCCTGGGCAAATACGGGCACAGATGCATGCATTATGAAAGGGCGTTTTTTTGGAACCATGTGTTGACTTTGTCGGTTTGTTATCTATTGTATCCCTCTCATCCCGCCGTCATATTCGTCTTGAGTGATGAGACGGCGAATGGTTTTAACATGGTCAACTCAATGATGGCTGAGAAAGGAGGTCATGGTGGCCACACGGCGAATGAATGGTGACGGGGATCCCCTTGGACTAGGGAGAATGTAGCGACAATAAACAGCCCCTTGAAGACCACACTACCTGCACGTGTACAAATGATCTTATGCAGACAGGTTGTATGCCTAGTTACTGAAGCATTTGAAGTAGTTAATGTGGTACTTGTATGAGAGGATGAGGTGTTGCTTTTGGTCTGACTACCTAGTTCCCTGATGTGAGAACAGGTGATATACAGGCTCCTTTCCTAGCCTCTCATATCCCCAGTCCCTGTCCATTTCCACCCCTAGCCTTTCCATCGCCCCTGTAGTATCATGCCTTTACTTCTTCTCACCCTCCTTGCCCTTCTCGCCAGTCTGAGCCTTGGCGTGCTCGGCCTTGTCAGCCGCCGCCTGAGCCTTCTTGGCAAACCCGGGGTCGTTGCCGGACTTGGCCTATACTAAAGTGTCAGACATCTTTGGCTATAGGGTCTTGTTGTGGGAAACTCACATTGGCGGCCATGATGCGGGCCTTGGCCTCCTGGGTCCAGTCGACCTTCTTGTTGTTATCGTTGCCGGACATGATTGTGAAGAATGAGTTTTGTTAGAAAGTGAAAGCTGTTGGCTGAGTTTTTGTGAGTTGAGTGATCTTGAGTTGAGTGGTTGTGAGTTGAGTTGAGTTGTAGTGTGTGTTGATGAGGAGAAGAAGTTGGTGAAAGTTGGGAGAGGTCAGGGGTATTTATACTTTTTCCAGGCAGGAGAGCTCCTGTTTGGCTCTGTCTAAAGAAACAGAATTGATGGATTCTTCTGTATTGTGTGTTGATGTTGGCACTCGCTGTTTTGCTTGTTCTGCTTGCAAGCAGACTTGTTGTATCAGCAAGCAACGGCCGTTGGGGGATCAAAGAATCCACAATTAACAATCAGTAGCTAGAAATTACCCAATGGTTTGTGTTCATACGCAAACTTCCAGCGTTTCTGCCCCAGGGTTTGTTTCCGGGACGGTTTTCCTTATTCGTTGTCTGAGAACACGTCTTGGCTGGCGACAATCGAATAATAGATTGAAACGACGGCGATTGTAAGGGAGGCTTGTATTTGGAAACACCCCTAGCTTTGTATTCAGAGAAAAATGGACACGTAGAAACAAGGCCAGTTTGATGAGCAGATCTGGGATCATCAAACTGATTTAGTTAGAAGGTTTTGTTGGTTTATCGATGTTTCCCTGACTGAGAACTTCACTCTGAGACCAAACAGAACAGTCTGTGACGTGGTCTGGTCGCTGTAGAGTGAAAAGGTGTCTCATATGCTGTCCTTTAGAAGGCTGCTTAAATTTCAAGAATGTTGTCGATCAAGCTTATCAAGGTGACATCCTAGAGCCTAGACAAAGGAGATGCAACTGCACATCTCCATACTTTACCGACGTATTTTACAAATTTGATTCATACTCCTACAAAAGCCTCAGGAAACTACATGTCATGATCGTGAATTATGTTGGGTATTCTAGATGTACTCGTTTCTCGTCCAAACCTCTATTTATCTCAGACGCACGCTCAGCCCCTCGCCATGAATAGCCTGTTGGTCGTATATCCTAACAATACAACCAATTCGATGACCATACCTATGGACTGAAATCGCTATAGATACCAAATGGAGCTATGTTCTGGGTTTAAGTCGTTTCCTGTAGCTTCCAAATACGCTCATTTGCGTAGACATTTCAGCAGAGGAGCAATTCTTGACTTCTTGCTCAGGCCAACTCGGTAGACTGGCTTGTTAAGGATTGCCGATAGTCCTCGAGAGGGAGTCGTAGTCTTGCTTACGACTGCTGGCTTCTCCTCTTTCTCTTCCTTTCTTGGTGTTGTTGTATCTTCTAGAGGCTTAGAAATCTCGTCCTCGCTGGGATCGACCTTGTTCATGGAGGTTGGTCTGGATTCCTGCAAGACAGACTTGTTTTCTCGGCTATCTATGGCCTCTTTGCTCTCTTCTTCTTGCTCATCGTCGACCTTGACCTCCTCGACTTGATGATGTGCTTCAAACTTCGCTGCAGATCGCCTAGTGACCTTGGCGGAAGGAACCGCATCATTAACTGACGGCTGCTCGACTTGTGGACTTGCTTCCTTCGCTTCTTTTGTAGGTTGGTCTGCCTTCCGTGGCCTGCCTCTTTTCTTCTTTGGCTTCGTGACAGGTGTCCCTTCTGGTTGATCCGCCGGTGTCACTTCTTCTGCTGCTGCCTTTTTCTTTGGTCGCCCTCTCGGCTTCTTTGCTTTGGCGGGTGGTTTCGTGACTGGTTCTGTGGGAATCTCTGCAGGAGGCTCTGTCGGAGGTTCTACCAGGGGCTCTGCTGGAGCTTCTAGGTGTTGCGGCTCGTTGTGAACTGGCCTCGTCTCCTCCACAGCTGGTAATTCTGGTTGATCGACCCTGGTCGGTTCTGGCACCTCATAAACTACTGGCTCAGCCGGACTCTCACGTCTCTGACGCTCTCGCTGTCTCGGCTGCTTTTCCCTCGGCGGTGACTCGCCCCCAGCAATGACATCGGGTGACGAATCCCATCTCAGTCCAACAGACTGCCCAGTCGCCATCCTCAGCGGGTCCATCATACTCGAGGGCACAGGGGCCGTGCTGGGCATTGGAGCAGTGCTCATCAGGCAGGTTGCGTTGCTCCGAGGGGTGTTAACGTTGGTTGCCTCGTCACTTGAACCTATGTTCTGGATATTGAACTGATAAATCGGGGGTAATGGCTGATTTAGGCTGTCGCTAGATGGCATATGCACACTCTCGTACTCCATCTTTTGAGTTTCGGTCAAGGGCTTTGGGGCGATGTAGAAGGAAACATCGTCCATGACCGGTAGCGTGGGCGGAAGCATGCTGGGCGTTGGCTCTGGCTGTGATTCTTGTCCTTCGTTGTCGTTGCTGAAGGGGATGGTGACCAGGTCGACTTCATTGGATCCTTGAAGAGATGCTTCTGGATATTCCACCTTCCTTCGTTTTCTCCTCCCTGATGGCGAGATATTCAACCCGTCATGGACTGGATCTTGATTCCTCCCAGGCTTCGTGTTTAGCAAGTCCCATGTGGTTTTTGAAGTTGACCCCAGGGTCTGCTGTGGCTCTCGGCGCTTAATGCGAATCTTCGTTTTCGGGCGGCTCTGTCCAACTTCAGGAGAGCTTGGGACATCCCAGGGATCATCCATAACGGCCGTGGGTGCCTTCTTCCTCCCCGGTGTTGACGCCTGTGTGAATTCATCTGGCGTGTTTTCATACGGGGCTTTTTGCCCTTTTGTGGCTGTACGGTCTGTGACAGAGACGAGCGACGATGGCTCAACCAGTCCTGTTACGGTACGCTTGAAGGGTGCTGGTGCTGTCATTTCTGAGCTTGAGAGTCGATCCTGGTCATAAGATCGTGTCGTCCCTTCTGGAACATAAGTTCGAGCGGCGTCATTCTGCTCGTCGTAAATATTCCGGAAGAAGGACGGATCTGTTGATGTTGTCGCGCGGCTTACACGCCCTGAAGAATGACTCGTCGCAGCCTCAGCTCCAGCAGGCGAGATTGGCCCCCTTGGACTTCGCGGCGGGGAATAACCATGGTCCTCGTCATCATCAGAGTCTAGGATGATGATGGGAGGCATCCTGGCGAGCGACACACCAAGGTGCTGATTGCGTGTGTCAATTGTATTCTTCGCCTGAGAGACGAGGCGAGCGTGTTGTGACGTGGGGCCTCCTGACACGCGTGAGCACGTGACCTCACATGTTTGACACGACCGGCCGCCAGCAACACCACAAGTGTACGACGTTGAGATACACACAAGACAATTCACTTTGCACAACACTCAGATCACAGTAAAGCATGTTGGCAAAAAGTTTTCATAATCATGAAAAATAGGTCAATTTGTTGATTTTAGACCTCCATCTGCTCCCAATTGGGAGGGTATATGCAAATGTTGAATGCTCGCCAAACCATCCGTCCCATTCCCAATATCATTCCGTATCCGTAGGTTAACTTTTGGGATTCCACAAACACTACTGGTCTTTTTTGACCAGCCCCAAACGCCGATGTTGAAATCGTAGCTGATCCGCAGATTCAGCCTCCACAAAAAAGCACACTCCTTATTAACACAGTCATCATCATCATCACCGTACGCCACCGTCCCCTTCAACCCTCAAGCACACAGCATGGGTTGATATTTACTGGGCGTACTTGGCGCGGAAGAACTTAGCGGCGTTAACCATGTTGCTAAGAGCCTCCTTGGTCTCCTTCCACTGGCGGGTCTTGAGACCGCAGTCAGGGTCGATCCAGAGCTGCTCAGGCTTGAGGAACTGGAGCATCTCCTCGATGCGGTCCTTGATCTCCTGCTCGCTGGGGACACGAGGGGAGTGGATGTCGTAGACACCAGGGCCGATGTGGCGGGGGTAGGCAGAGTCGACGAAGACTCGGAGGAGCTTGGCGTCAGACTTGCTGTTCTCGATGGACAGAACATCGGCATCGAGGGCAGCGATGGCGTGGAAGAAGTCCTGGAACTCAGAGTAGCAGAAGTGGGAGTGGATCTGAGTGGAGTCCTCGACGCCAGTGGTGGACAGGCGGAAAGCCTTGACAGCCCACTTGAGGTAGGCGTCACGCTCCTCACCGGAGCGGAGAGGGAGACCCTCACGGAGAGCGGGCTCATCGACCTGGATGACGTCGACACCGGCCTTCTCAAGGTCGACGACCTCGTCACGGAGGGCGAGAGCAAGCTGCTCAGCCTGGACGGACTGGTGGACGTCGTCACGGGGGAAAGACCATCGAAGGCAGGTGACGGGACCAGTGAGCATACCCTTCATGGGCTTGCTGGAGACGGTAACGGCGTACTTGGACTCCTTGACGGTCATGGGGGCAGGGCGGGAGATGTCACCGACAATGATGGGAGGTCGGACGCATCGGGAGCCATAAGACTGAACCCAGGCGTGGGTGGTGAAGGTGTAACCATCCAGGCGTTCACCGAAGAACTGGACCATGTCGTTTCGCTCGGGCTCACCGTGGACGAAGACATCAAGGCCAAGCTCCTCCTGGATCTTGATGTTCTCATCAATCTCCTTCTCGATGAAGCGGTCGTACTCCTCAAGGGTGATCTCGCCCTTGGTGAACTTGTTTCGCTGGACACGGATCTCCTTGGTCTGGGGGAAGGAGCCGATGGTGGTGGTGGGGAAGAGAGGGAGGTTCAGCTTCTTCTGCTGCTGGCTGATACGGGCAGGGAACTCGCTCTTGCGGTTGTAGTCCTGCTCGGTGATCTTGGACTGGCGGTCCTTGACCTGGGGGTTGTTGGTTCGGGGGGAGGTGGCACGAGCCTGGATGGACTTGGCGTTGGCCTCGAGCTGCTCACGGACGGCAGCAGGGCCCTCAGTAACAGCCTTGGCAATGAGGGCAATCTCGGAAGCCTTCTCAGTGGCGAAAGAGAACCAGTCGGCAACCTCGGGGTCCAGCTTCTTCTCGCTGGCAAGAGTGTGAGGGGTGTGGAGGAGGGAGGAGGAGGTGGCGGCAATGACGCGGTCCTTGCCGAGCTTCTGGATGGCAGTCTCGACAATCTCAATGGCGCGCTTCAGGTTGGTCTTCCAGATGTTGCGGCCGTCGACGACACCAGCAGAGAGGACAGTCTTGGGCCCGAGGGCACCGAGGACGGTCTCGAGCTGCTCAGGGTTGCGGACAAGGTCGATGTGGACACCATAGACATCCTTGGGGAGGAGGTCAAGGTTGTGGACGATGTCACCGAAGTAGGTGGTGAAGACGAGCTTGGGGATCTTGTCACCCAGGCTGGCGAACTTCTCATAGGCGGGCTTGAAGGCAGCCTTGGTCTTGGCAGGGAGATCGAAGACGAGGACGGGCTCATCGATCTGGACAGTCTCGGCACCAGCCTCCTTGAGCTGGGTAAGGAGCTGCTCGTAGACGGGCAGAAGCTTCTCGAGGAGGTCGATGGGGTCGACAGACTGACCACGGTCGGCCTTGCCGAGGTGGAGGAAGGAGACGGGACCAACGAGGACGGGGCGGGTGGGGATGCCAGCCTCCTTGGCCTCCTTGAACTCGTTGACAGCCTTGGGGCTGGCAGTGAGAGTGAAGGTCTGGTTGTCCTGGAGGGTGGGCTTCACGTAGTGGTAGTTGGAGTCGAACCACTTGACCATCTCCAGAGAGGGGACATCGACGCCCTCCTTCTGGTGGCCACGGCCCATGGCGAAGTACTGGTCAATGGGGTCGAGACCATCCTTGGTGTATCGCTCGGGAACGGCCTGAGAGGTGGAGTCAGCACATGCTTACGACATGAGAATGTTATGAGGTGAACATACACCAAAGTCCTGGATCTGGTGAAGGACCTGGTCGTAGAGGGCGAAGTCGTTGCTGGGGATGACGTCGACACCGGCATCCTGCTGGATCTTCCAGTGGGCAAGACGAAGGCGCTTGGCCTCAGCAAGGAGGTCAGCCTGGGAGATCTTTCCACCCCAGTCTAAGCTTTGTTAGCGGTGAGGCCCGAACAGATATTTTTCAGTGAGACTGACAAGCTTCGGTGGCCTTCTTCAGGTCACGGTTAACACCCATACGGGGGAAACCGAGGATCGCGGACTGAACCATCTTGGCGGTTTATCCGTACTCTGGATGATTCTTTTGGTTTGGAAGATGCTATTGTAGATGTTAGAAGCAGAGTTTTCGTCAGAGAGCGTGGGGAGCACGGAGCAGGCGGGGAGAAGGGCGGGGTGAGGGGCAGTCGACTCGTAAGAGCTGGAGGGGGGCTTGAAGGAGGGAGCTTGACGTACAGATTGGTTCAGAGCCCTTGCCTGTACCAAATTGGATCAATTGAGAGATCCTTTTCGAAAGAGAACAGAGGGCAAAGAGAGGATGAAGAAGAAAAGAAGAGGAAGAGAAGGAGGGAAGGAGGGGAGGTAGAAAAATGTTTTTTGAGACGAAAATCTCAGGCAGGGAGACCAGGCCGAAAGCGGGGGAGGGGTAAAAATGTGGTGAATTGGCTGCTCATTGGCACCACCTCAGACAGACACACAGGGAAGCTTCAAAGCTCTGATCTTCAGACTTTTGGAGTACGTACCCTCCATCCTAGCGACAGTAACACCTCAATCTGCGCAATCTCACGTATTCGCACAACAGGCGTGCCGTGGTTGGTTGGCCGGGGATGGCGGTTGCCGGAGTGGATGTCCAGGGCCTCTCAGGCGGCTGGCGGGCTGTCGGCGACGCTAATGGAGGGGCAGTTTGCAGCAGCTCTGCAGCTTTTTGCAAGGGTTTGCACCGTTTTCGCAGGGCGAACGGGGCGGGGCCAGCAGGCGTCCGCGAAGGCGTGCTTGGTCTCGGCTCCCGAGGGGTCAATCACCTCATCAACCCAAGCCCTTTTCTCTCCATTGAGACGCCGTAGAGCAAGCTAAGGATCTGAGTCCAAATTTTACGCCGCCGTAGATCGGCCTTTGCACCCGCTCTTTGCCACTGTGTTGTCTGATCGACCGTTCTTTGCTCCCCACCAAGAGTCCATCTCATCGTCTCCTGCCATCGCGTGCCGCTGGGCATGCCACGTGCCCCATCATTGTCCCTCTTTGCTTGGTGTTGCCAGTGTTTGAACCTAGGGTCTATGTAACTGTAGCTACCGGGCAATATCGGGCTCAATCGGCCATTCTATCGGGCTTCTCTCGATGTTCGGTTGAGAGGCTTAGCCCTTACGTGAGACATCATGACTCCGTGGATCCATGTCTGAGTTTACCAACCCCTCCCGCCATGAATTGTTGGGAAGGGGAGGCTGCGGACGCGAATCATGTAAGGCGATAACCATAATCGGAATTCACCTTGATTTTGAGGCCCTTCACCTTGATTCGTGGCACTTTTGACCTAGCCATCTAATTCGGCAAGGTTCCGTCGTTAGTATGTCTCTTCAAGGTGAAAACTTCGCGTACGAGCATGATTGGATTGCGATTGCTGCTTGATTACGTAGCAAACTGCCTTCATTTCTTAATTGCCAATTCGATGTTTGCTTTCGTGGCGGCTACAATGCCTTCCAATAGCTGCTCCTATTAAACATTAAGGAGCAATGGGTGGAAATCAAGTTCTGCATCAAATGCCTAGGTAGGGACTTGTGAATAGATGCAACAAAATGGAAACGAACTGGGGGAGATGACGACCCATCGATCTAATAGAATTGGATCAATGGGAGGACCAGACGATATCAAAATGCAAGATATGGGACTGTGCCTTCCTTCCTTGCTTCTTATCGAGGCAACCACATGCACAAGGCATGGCGCGAATGCCCTCATAAGGAAGGAACAACCTGAGAGGGAGAGGCCAGACATGACTGCCTCAGCAGACTTCCAGGTATCCAGTTATCTGTTTGAAAGTCCACTAACCCTTGGATTCCTCGTTCTTCAACCTTTGGACGACTTTCTTGATCTTCTTCATCTCCATTCTGGTCGTACTTGTTCTTGGCCCTTCGCGGGCATATGAAACCAATGCTTTCTTGGAACACCATCATTCATCCTCGACCTTCTTTTGTGCCTTCCCCCGTACAAACCCAATGACGCTCTTTTGCTGTTGCAAGCCTCATCGCATGACCCCAGGAACATCATCATCCCCTCCCCGAGATGTAGCCCTTCGGCCAATTCCCGCTCCAACCTCACCTACTGTGCAGAGACAGGCAGACTCGGAGCTGAAGCACCAACCTTCGCTGATTGGGTTGTCCGATGCTCCATGGGCGATGCCAAATCATCAAGGCTCCTATGACAATGGTTCCATTATCCATCACCCCTTCGACGACGATTCCGACAGCGATCAGGAGCAACCCCACACAGCCAAGAAGGGAGGTTGTGCTTTTGACGCTGTGCGGAACAAGCTCATTCGAACCATGTCTCACGACTCGAGCACCAAGAACCCATCCCTTACTTCTCTTGGCAATAGCGACGAGGAGATTGCACGACGAGCCGAGTTGAGACGTCTCATGCGTCAGAGAATCCAGGATGAGCTACAAATAGAACAACCAGACGACGACATGGAAAACAAGCCTGCACATGGCATTCGCTGCATAGCATCCATAGTCAACCTCGGATTGCCAAGTGCTGGACCTCGAGACGCCATTGAATTCGCTGTCAATAAATCTCCCTCTCTCGATGCCCGGGTATCGCGGTCTGGCAAGGATCAATCTCACGAAAGAGATGTGCCAGAGTCGCGAAACTCCACGGATGACAAAAAGAAAATGTCATTGGATCGAAATAATTCGACAGAAGAAGACAACAAGGCCGAGAACGACGGTGATGAAAGCAATGGAACTGATCTTGCCACCAATCTCCCATCGCAAACACCTCGGCCCGGACAAATAGAGCAAGCCCATTCTCAGAAGTCTTTCCAGTTGTCTAATAGTGTCACTCGTCTTGATCGCATTCTGGGCCCTGACAATAGCTTCAAGAGCCGCCATGCTTCTTCTTCCGCCGATGGCCACTCGGCTCTTAGAGTGTGGTTGATTGCTCAGGGTCTTCATTCACGAGACAACTCGACTCTTCATTTTGACGATGACGAAGAGGAAGAAGCAGCTGGAGATGGTGTCGATAGCTCTCAGGTTGTAAACCAGTCTGAACCTGCGGAAACAACAAAGAAAGAACCGACCTCCGGCTCCCAGGACATCCTCTCGAAGGAAGACACGTTACCAGCCAACCAAGTGTCTGTGGCCACTGGTACACTTGACAGGGTGAAACCAAGTGGTGACCTCGATTCAGAACGGTGCAAGGTGAATCCTTTTCCCGAGATCGGCGCTCGACGAACTGGACACACTTCTTCACCTCTTTCCGGAGAACGAACTAGAGCTCCGACGGTAGCAACAACTCGCAACTCTCTTGTCGATAACTCATCATCATGTTATCCATCCAAGTTCCAACCAAGCCCTGCTCGCTCTCGACAGAATTTGTATAGTCTAGATCTCAAAGAACTCGAAGGTATGGAACTGTCCCCCTTCAAGTGTGAGTTCTTAGTCACCCATTACATGATGCCAGTTAACACAGTGATCAGGGCAGCCCAAATCGTCTCAGGACCAAGAAAGTGCCTCAAAGCAACAGAACTCGAGCAACGATGATGAGCCTCAAAGCAAAGAAATTGACGTTGATCATGGCTGCCAGGGCCAAAATCCTACCCAACCCGCACCCGATCCAGTGTCACGGTCACAATCAGAGTGTGCGAGTTTTCTCCAACGTGAGGCCGAACTTGGAACGATTGAGAGACGATTTGGCGACTTGCTCAGTCGAAAAAAGCTCAACAGTCAGTATACGAGCCGGTTCCGCGAAGAGTTCAACGAGCCCTCTCTCGGGCAGCCCGTTCGCAAGTCCTTCATGAGCAAGATTCACCTCACCGTCCCAATCCGGTTCAAGGTAAGTTCACGAAGCCTCGGTGATCACAACGAAGGAGATACGCCTGGCCTCTCACGAGACCCAAGTCCTACGCCTGGTTTTCCAGAGACGACGATCGGCCACAAAAAGGGAGCAAGCGATAGACAAAAGAAGCTGTCGAATCTGAGCATCCGGTCCCATATGAGCCCACTATCATCGGAGATCTTCCAAAAGTCACATGTGGAACGTCAGGAAAGCGCTACAGACTTGTGGCAACGTGCCATCAGGCTCGAGGCAGAAGAACGGCACAGCGGCAGCAATCGCTTAAGCACGCCCAATCCGGACCATCGACGAAGTGCGTCATCTAACCGATCATTGAAAGTGACCAGCACCCCGCAAAAAAGAGTCAGCAAAGGGTCTCTTTCAACAGAAAACACTCAAAGGGAAACATCCCAGCTAACTCCAACAACTGATGAAGTGTCTGGGGAGCACAATTCCAAATGGCTGATTCAAAGATGGGTTGCTCAAATGCGACCTGGGACTCCTCACACGACTGAGGGTGCTAAGAGCTTGGTGTCTCTAAATTTGGAGAGCCCTCCAAGATCATGGGCGAGGTTTCCATCACACAACAGAGAAGAGAGAAACAAGAATGTCTCAGCCAAGGACAATGTCCATCCGCGAGATTTTGCAATCAAGCTTGTTTCATCAGAGGGCCAGGTTTATTAGGCCACTGATTTGGTCCCTGGCGAAGAGAAGCAACGTGCTCAGACACTGCCACGCTCCTTTTCCGCGAGACTTGGGCAAGTGGTAAAGTCGAAGATTGTCAAACTGATGCCCTCGAGACATTTTCAACCAGAAAGGGGGCAGGTACCTGCGAAAGGGCGAGTTGGCTCACAAACAGCTCATCTAGAGTACCCGGAACTCGAAATCCAACCCACAGAGTCAGGATATGAAGAACTTCGTGTGCTAGAGAAGGAAATCAATAACATGAAAGGCGACAACAGGTTGTCGACAACTGAGGGTGAAGCGTCAAGACCACGATCCACCAAGAGTTTGGGTGACCGGATATCTGCTTTGATGCACGAGGTAGCCATGGAGGAGCATCATGACCACGGTGATGAATCGGCCTTGGGCGAAACCCTTGCTACACCCGTCACACCTAGCCTACATCGAGAGAGTATCGTGGCAACAGACGTGTTTCTTACGCCGGAAAGCCGCTTCTCTTACGCCAATAGCAGCCAGCAGGGAAAGTCAGGTTCAGATACAGCGTCGGCAGAAATCGGAGGGCACGAGGCACTCAAGGCATGCATCGAGACCGATCAACGTGCGCATCGTTCAAGATCAATAACCTGGGCAGGAAGGCCTCTGGCTGAAGTCACGCGAAAGCAGCAACGCTCTGATGATGCAACTGGCAGTTTATATCAGAACGAAACGAAGAGTATGAGTATGCGACCTCACAGCAGATGAGAACCGTATGAGTCAACAGTGGATAGGCACGGCGTTATGGAATTGCAAAAGCAAGTTGGTTTAAAAGACATTAATTATGTAGGTATTCAAGGCGATGCTTGTAACTAAGTAACTACTTACGCATTTTATATCCAAACATCGAATGATATACCTGGCTTCGCACACTCTATGGAGACCTTGCTTTTGTTTCGTGACATTATGTCGTAATAAAATGGATGCTGGGCAAGACACATATCCCGCCACAGGCACCTCAGACCTAACGAGCAATTGGGACCCTGGTCAATTGGTGAATCCTACAAACCGTGGTGTGGGCATCAAGGGATAGTGAGCTAGAGTCAGTAGTCAGTATGGGCACCAAGAGGCTAGGAGGAAAGGGTGCGGTCTGGGAACCACCAGGCGACTCTGAACAAGGCCAAGACCACTTTAGACGTATTCCTTCTCCTTCTCGTCCTCCTTGTCCCTCAACGCAATACGCTCCAGCCGAGCCCTCGCCTCATCCTCCTTGCGCTGCATCTCCTCCTTTCGTTCACGCAACGCAATGCAGAAGCGAGAGCGGGCACGAATGCTGGGACCCTTCCAGATGAAGACGAATGGAATGATGCACATGAGAGCACTGAGACCTCCAAGAAGGGAACATGCACCTGGAATTTCAAGGCGACGGAACATGGGGGTTGTGGCCAGGGGTAGGACAACTGCGAAGAGGGAGCGGCAGGTAGAAGCAGCGGCATTGGCGGAAGCGGCGAAGATCTCGTAGGCGTCTGTGAGATAGTTGAGCATGGCCATAAAGATGAGCATGAAACCCATGCCAAAGGGGATGCCAGCCATCATGGGCGCGATAAAGGAAACACCTTCGCGAGCGGACCAGCCCAGCCAGAAGAGAGAGATGACGAAGAGGGGGCCACCAAGGCAGGCCAAGGGAAGACGACGGTACTCCTCACGCTGAACCCAGGGGGCACCGCGGGCTGTAGCACGGGCTAGGGCGTTATCCCAGGCCCAGAAGATGGGCAGAGTCACAGCTGCGCCACCAAAGATGGGGAGGTAGGCTAGGCCTGTGACACCGGGCGAGAGGCCGTACACGTCTTGGAAGATGATGGGGAATGCCTGGAAGGACATGTAGAAGATGGTGTAGACGAGGGAGAGGTAGGCACAGGTGGTAGAGACGATGGGCTCAAAGATGAGCATGCGAAGGGGTCGGGTGAGGACCACAGTGAGAAGCTGTCTGAGGTCTGTTGACTCGAGATCGCGAGGGGCAATGGCCCTAGAGGCTGGGTCTTCCTTGCGGATCTTGCGGGCACGGCGGGATAGGAGGATTGGTCCGTACGTCTCGGGGAGAAAAGCGATGAGGGCGAGGGTCACACCGGCGACGATGAGGGCAATCCAGAAGACCCAACGCCAGCCAATGCTAGGACCAGCGAATCCAGAGATGATGGGAGAAAGAATAGGGCCTCCAGTTGTACACTGTCATCTCAAATTAGTATGGGTTCTTTAATCAGGTATTGGCAAGTCATGATGACGTTGGGCAACTCACCACCATGAAGATGGCAAAGGCTCTCCCTCTCGTCCGGGGGTCATTATACACATCCGCCAGGATACCGGCAACAATAGCAATAGGCGAGCTCGCAAAGGCACCGCAGAAGAAGCGAAAGATGAGTAGTGCAGGCCAATTGGGGGCGAGGGCGCAAGCCATGGTGAAGACAGTGAAGAGACCAAAGGTCGCAAAACTGAGATCTCTACGGCCGAAGTGCTCGCTCAGAGGGCCCCAGATTATGGGACCAAAGACGTAGCCGATGAGGTAAACCGATATGGGCAGGACTTTCCCGGCTTGCGATGTGATGCCAAAGTCCTCGACGATGTTGGGGATGGCTAAGCTAGGCAGGGCAGAGCCCATGGTGGAGTTGATAACTAGCACAGCAGTGAGGAAGAGGACTATGTTCTTCTTCGACTACAGGCACAAAATCATCGTCAGCAGAGTAATTGCTAGACTTGATCTAAGAGTCCCATACCTTTGACCAGTTGTATGGGTTCTCAGGATCGTCCAACTCCCAATTGACGAGAACCTCGTTTGTACGGCTTCGAGTTCGCGAGCGAATGTTGTGAAGGGCACCGATGCCTCGATCTGCCGCCTCTTCTTCATAGCGGGATTGAGCTTCGATCTCTTCCAGACGGTTGATCCTATCTGAGAAAGTACTGCTTCTTCTCCGACCCCCTGGTTGTGCGTAAGCTCACGATCCAAGACGACACAAGGCATTGGTAATCAAGGCACAGAAAATGGTACAGCGGTGGCGTTTACTCACGGTATGGGGACGGATCCCGCATCGTCTCGCCGGATTCACTCGAAGGCATGTTTGTTCGTATGAGCTCAAGATATCAGTCAAGTCACTGAGGTTATTCACACAAGACACGGATCAATTGGAGAAACAGAGTGGCAACAGGTAGTTATCCGAGGGTGCAGAAAAAAAAGGAAGCATGTTGGCCCAGCACGCAAAGCGGAGCAATGTCCTCTGACTCTTTGAGTGTGTTCCCATGACGGTCAGTTCATCAACACAAGGGCGTTCAACCCCGCCCAAAAGCCGGGGATAAGACGGCTCCGGTCCACGATTGGCTATCTCGCAGTCCGGAGCCGGGCCTCAAAATATGGGGGGCGGTTCGGATGGGCGTGGGGTGGCGCCGCCTTCGGGGGGGGGGGGCGAGTGTGTGTGTGAGAGAACATTGCTCTGCGGGAGACCGTCGTGGAGGAGGTAGGATGTTACCCGAGGTGAAGTTGCCTATCCCGGACCGATCAATCGGATATCGATCGCAGCCCAGTTCGCGTTAGCGCGGAGAGCATCGAGATTGCATGACGAATCGCGGCAAAGGTGATGGATAGACCGCTTTATCAACGAGATTCGCCTTTGGTTCATTATTTTTTCGGCCGACAGGGTTTTTGCTTTGCGGACCGGCAGTGAGAGCCGGAAAAATGACAGAACACTAGGCCCGGGCAGTTGCTCTGCCATGCCGACCCTGGTAGAGGCGTCCATCGGAATTAGAGACCGACTTTGAGGCCCGTTTTGGGTGCGTCACGAGATCTGCTGTCAAAGGTTGTCCAGGCTGCTGCATTTCATAATGAACCAAGGATAAGAGTTCACCCGGTGTTGGCTTGACATGGGGTTTGCCTTTTCTCGTTTCGAGGGGGGTATCAAGAGCTTCAAGTTTCTTGTTCAGGTCTCTAGGTTGATTTGCTTTCCGAATCTGGCATACAGCTCGACCTTGAGCTTGGTCATGTCCTCGCGGATGGACGAAAGCTTCTCCTCCAGCTCTGTCGACTCCTCCTCGAGCTTCTCTGTGGCTTCTTCGAGCATCTCCTGAGCCTGCTCTAGGGAGACATGGAAGAAGGCATCGCCGATCTTGTACCTGCGGCGGTGGTTAGCCAGTGTTTATGGAGAGAGACGGGAAGAGGGTCTGTACTGAATCTTTTCGTCCTCGTCGGCAAGTTCGAGTTCTGTGGACAAGTCGTCGAGTTCCTCCTTTTCCTTCTGTAGGGGGATCAGTATTTGCCCTAGAAGGTTGTATGGTTCTTTGGGTAGGTAGCCCCAGCAGACGTACGTTCTTTACGCCCAGCTCCTCCTCCAAGACAATCTCACGCTGGTGTAGCCGGCTGAATCGGTTGATCTTGTCCTGATCCTCTCGTCGCACCTCGACTTCGTCGGTCGTCTCCTCGTCCGCCTTGGAGAGCTAGAGAACTGTTAGACGTGATCATGCTCAGAATGATCGACAGGAGAGTACTCACCATGCGGCGCTGCATTATTGAGGCCATGTTGGGCAACTGGGGCGTTTCTGTTGTACGTATATCGAGCTTGTGGTCTTGCGCCCACAGCTCGAATGCCACCAGAGCCCAAGGTGGGTTACAGTGCGGGGATAACGCATCTGGGCTGACACTGTACGCCCGAGCCCCTCCTCAGGTTCCTTCCGCACTGAAATTGCCCTGGGCGGGTCAGGCTGAGGGTGTGAAGCTCCCAGGTACGTACTCCAAGCTCGGGCGCTGCCGATTGGTCAGCTCCGCACTCAAGGCACCAGGTGAGGTCAGAGAGCCGCCAGGCTGAAAACACGCCTTGTCAACATCCAATTGCGGGGACAGCTCAAGCGTGTAAACAAGTCGACCAGCTTCATCATCAGCATCATCACCATGGCGCTCGGAAAGAAGCCATACCCTAAGGCGACCGTCAAGAAGATCATCAAGGCGCATTCTAATCACAATATCAAAAAGAATGCCGACGTCACGGTGCGTGTGGATAGACTCACGATCGCAACATGTCATGCTAATGTTTACATGCTACAGATCTTCCTTGACTATGTCCTGTTCATGGAAACGTACGACTTCGAGACCTTACATCGATCGAAAGAATACTAACAATCACGATAACAGCCTAGTCAAGGAAGCGGCGATTCAATCGAAGCAATCAGGCGAGCGAGGACTGTCTGCGCGAAGCGTCAAGAAGGTGACGAGAGTATGTGCCACGCGATACTTCTCCAACACAAACTGACGGTTCCATCCAGGACACCTTGACAAAGTTCAAGGGTTGAAAGAGACAACTCACTTTGAACCACAACATATGCGATTAAAATCGGATGATGGCAACGGGGCCGATGATGTTAACTGGGTCAAAGAGCCACGTCGCGACGAGCCTATGCCACCACAACGGCATACTTGCTAGACACTTACAATAGAGTCTGGCGCGACACAATACGCCCAAGGAGGACTAAGACATTGACTCCGGATGCGCTGCACCCTCTCTAAAAAGGGGCTCGTCGCAAAGAGGAGACAGATGGAGTGCATTGGCTGGGCACGAGACCAGCTGAATCCAATGCGACTTGGCGGGTTAGTGGGGCAGTTTGCCATGACGATGGATGGATGACAGACAACTGGACGGGAACAATGGAGCCTCTTGAACCAAAAGGACGGAAGGATACGTAGCTGTCGCAAAATCAAAGAATGCGAGCGCACGGCAACATAAATGAATCAATACAAAGCATGCCAATTGAACCATTGTTGGATTTGACTCCATCCATTCTTCTTGCTGCTTCTAGAAGAGTGGCCTGTGTCCAGTGTCGCTCAGAGACCATGCAGGGGGTTGCCGGGCACTTGGGGTTAGTGCCACTGGCGTCCGGGCTGGCACTGGCGCTCACTGCCCTGGGGCTGCCTGGGCGGGCTGGCTGGCCTCGTTTGACCTGTACCACCACCACCACAACTTGGCCTTCTTCTTCCTCTCCAACTCCTCTTTTTCGTCTTCTCCCACAACTCACCTGCATTCTCCACCTCTCCGCCCCTCTGCTTCGGCATCCATCTTACCTGTACTCCCTCTCGATCCTCTCTACGACGTTTACGTCCCTAAACCAAGCTCTCTCCACCTCTGCAAGCCTGTCGCACGTCACCGACGACAGCGTCTCCAACCCTCGCGCAAACAGTCTCTGACTCGATCCTCCACCCTCGACCTCACACCACCCACTCCCGCGATGGCTGCCCAGGCTGCTCAGCCCGCTTCCAAGTCGGCCAAGAAGAAGGCCGCCAAGGCCATCGAGCGAACTGAATCTCCCGCGCCCAGCGTTACCTCCGCCGCCGCCGATAAGACCGGCGACGACACCTTCGAGTCCCCCTACATCAAGGAGCTCCAAAAGTGAGTATCGCCGCTCTGCTGCGGCAGTTTTACAGGAGCTCGACGCTGACGGCCGCAAAAGGAATATTCGCAATGTCAACAAGAAGATTGTGAGTCTTGCGCATCTCTTTTCGCGCCCAAACGCTTGACGTTTCGTCATACTGACCCCTCGCGACTAGACCAACGCTTCCAAGACCGACACCCTTCTAAGCCAACACGCTGACAAGTCGCTCGATGAGCTGGTTGCCGCCAAGATCATCAACACCGACCAGAAGGCCCAGATCCTCAAGAAGCCCGCTCTGCAGGCCCAGCTCGCTCAGTTCGAGGAGCAGCTGACGCAATACCAGAAGGTCGACGAGCAGTACCGGACACGCGCCGTCGCCGACAAGGCTGAGTGGGAGAAGGGCCTCGAGAAGGCCAAGGCCGATGCTGTTGCTGAGGCCAAGGAGGAGGCCAGCAAGTCTCTGAACGACAACCTGCTGGTCCTGTCGCAGTTCCTGCGACTTGCTGCCTACCGCCGTGAGGAGGCTCAGGACCCCGAGTCTGACGAAAGCCAGGCTATCGAGGGTGTCCTCCTCGCCATCTACTCTGGCGACCAGAATGCCGTTCAGTCCATGCTGAAGCTTGTCAACGGCACTGAGGACCAGATCTTCAGCGTTCCCGGAGAGCAGCTGCAGACCACTTGTAAGTTGGCCGACCTTTCCGTCATGTCTTTCCTAACGAGGTGCAGTCTCCAAGGTCAAGTCTTTGGCTCAAGAGTACAAGACTCCCTATGACGAAGTGCCGGCTGTCGAGGGTGAGGCTGCGCCCGCCGAGGTTGCCTCGGACCCCACTGTCGCGCACGCCTCCGCCACCGAGATCGAGGCTGGAGATGTTTCCGCTCCTGTCGAGGTTGCTGTCCAACCTGCTTCCAACGGTCTGGCCAATGCCAGCGTGGCTGACGATGCTGCTAACGCCGTCGCCGAGAGCCATTGGGACACCCCTAACCAGGAGCTGTCCGCTTCTCAGGAGTGGGTTGACGTGAAGGCTACTGAGGCTACTGAAGCCGAAGCTGCTGTCCCAGCCCGTGCTGCCAACACTCAGTCTTGGGCTGATGATCACCCTGAACACGCCGCTGAGGTATGTTGATATTGTATACTCGTGAGGGCAAAAAGACTAATGCGCCTATCCAGACCGCCGCTCCCGCCGACCCCAACGACGGATTCCACCAGGTCCAGCGAAACCGACCTGGCAGCCACCGCGGACGTGGTCGTGGTGACTGGCGCGGCCGAGGCGGTCACCGTGGTGATGGCCGTGGACGAGGTCGTGGCCACCGTGGTGCCCCCCGAGGCGGCCGCCGCAACGAGGAGTCGTAAACGCTCCCTAACATGACATGGCATGGGTTAGAATCACAACCTACGAATCTCCTTGCATCTCCCGGAGGCAATGTACACCATGAGATGACGGCGTTTGCAAGTCAAGATTTCTTTGGCATTTGGCCGGGGAACGGTGGGCTTGGGGGCTTTGCATTTTGGGGTTTTGCTGATTTTGGGACTCGGAAATACATCTGGCCACGGTGTCGGTCGGAGTCTTTAATACCTTTGTAACACTGTAGGCCTTCCGGAAGGATACATGGGGTAGTAGGTAAACAATGTGAAAGGATACCCGCCAGTGCGCTGTCTTGGATGTGAAGTCAGGCCGAGTCGCGTGATGACATTTATGTGAGACAATTCGACTTGGAAGCAAGATGTAATTATTAAGTACTGATGGTAATAACTTTCGATTCAGTATCATTCATTTGACAAGGCATTGGTCAACCCGAGCGCTTCTTGAGCTCTGAGCATCGTGATGTGGCTCGTTGACGTAGGGCTGATTTTGAGCTTCGACCTGTGCCGTCATAGGGTTCGCAGGGGTCTTGAAAAGTGTGGGGAGCTTTGGAGGGGTTTCAATTGGCCAAGGGCCGGGTCTTTTCAGCCCATACCGACTTATAGCAACGTGGTCCTAGGAGAGGAGAGAAATGTTGTTGCAAGAGGTATCGTGCCTTTATCGAAACCGGAATAATACGACATTTCTCCGTTATTGACGTTGGAAGATTGCATATAATGGGCTGCAGGAATGCATCATGCAAGCTGTACTGGCTACAGGTTCAAGCTTGGTGGACAAGGTGCGAGTCCACGGCACAAGACAAGGGCTTTGCGGGCCGACTACCTAAGCGTAGCTTGCCTCTTCCAAAGAGAACACCTTGGCCAATTCACAAATACACGCACTTATCCACGGGTTTCTGCCTGTGACCAAAGATCATGAACTTTGAACAACAACTGAGCCATTTGCCACGGCTCGGGACTTGGTTGGGGAATCCTGGGGCTTTGATGTGTCAAGCGAATTGACCGCCAAGACGAGGCCGAAACCAGGGGATCATCAAAGGAAGCTTATCGGGCCAATAGATAGTCTTTTCCTGCTTATCGCGATTGTCAGCCTCGCATTACAAGGCACGTCAGCGCCAATCTGTACCTATTGTTAGCTGTCCTCTTTCCTTTGAGTGGCTGGAAACTTGCACAAGCTTTAACAGCCATCGTGGCTTCTTGCTACAGTACGGTACCTTGAGTTGTCCCCATTGGAGAGTCAACCTACCCATCCATTGAGGCCACATCAACCTCTCTCACCTACTAACCTTTTTTTAACGAAACTTTCCGGCTCTTTTTTTTTTCCTGCCATAGACGTTAATCGTCTTCCCCCTTTTTTTTTCCTTTTATTGCTTTACAGAGGCGGCGTTCCTCGTTGATAAGACTTGCTCCCAAAGAATCTGGTGCGCGCGCACCCCCACCAAAAAACCACCCATGATGGCGTCCTCAAGAGTATCGCCTCTGAAGGCGCTCCTGGCCGCCGTCTTCCTCTTTGCCACAAACGTCTTTGCCGTCGCCGCCGTTCTTGGCGTTGATCTCGGCACAGAGTTCATCAAGGCCGCCCTCGTCAAGCCCGGCATCCCCCTCGAGATCGTCCTGACAAAGGACTCCCGCCGAAAAGAGACGTCGGCCGTCGTCTTCAAGCCCTCGCGAAATGGCCCCCAGAAGGGCCAGTACCCTGAGAGGGCCTACGGCGCCGACGCCATGGCTCTTGCTTCTCGATTCCCCAGCGACGTCTACCCGAACCTCAAGACCATCCTTGGTCTCACCACACAAGACTCCATTGTCCAGGAGTACGCTGCCCGACACCCCGCCCTCCAATTGGAGGCCCACGCCACCCGAGGCACCGCTGCTTTCAAGAGCAAGGCCTTTACAGCTGAGGTGGAGGCATGGATGGTCGAGGAGCTTCTCGCCATGGAGTTGCAGAGCATCCAGAAGAACGCCGAGGTGGCTGCTGGGGACGGAACCAGTGTCCGCTCCATCGTCCTCGCGGTCCCTCCCTTCTACACCGTTGACGAGAAGCGGGCCGTCCAGACCGCCGCTGAGCTCGCTGGCCTGAAGGTCCTCAGCCTGGTCAGCGATGGTCTGGCCGTCGGTCTGAACTACGCCACCAGCCGAGAGTTCCCCAACGTCAGCAACGGATCCAAGCCCGAGTACAACCTGGTGTTCGACATGGGTGCCGGCTCTACCAAGGCTACTATCATGAAGTTCCAGAGCCGATCCGTCAAGGACATTGGCAAGTACAACAAGACTGTCCAGGAGGTTCAGGTTCTGGGCGCTGGCTGGGACCGAACCCTTGGCGGAGATGCTCTGAACTACCTCATCCTCGACGACATGGTCTCGCAGTTTGTTGAGTCCAAGGGCGCCCAGAAGATTTCGGCCACCGCCGAGGACGTCAAGGCCCACGGCCGCGCCGTCGCAAAGCTCTCCAACCAAGTTGAGAAGCTTCGCCATGTCCTCAGCGCCAACCAAAACACCGGAGCCAGTTTTGAGGGTCTGTACGAGGACATTGACTTCAAGTACAAGATCACCCGCACTCGGTTCGAGGAGATGGCTGAGGAGCACGCCGAGAGGATCACCGTTGTCGTCAACGATGCTCTTAAGATGGCCAACCTTGACATTATCGACATTGACTCCATCATTCTTAACGGAGGCGCTACCCGAACTCCCTTTGTCCAGAAGGTTCTTGAGAAGCTTGCCGGTTCTGCCGAGAAGATCCGAACCAACGTCAACTCTGATGAGGCCGCCGTCTTTGGCGCTGGTTTTAGAGCTGCCGAGCTCAGCCCCAGCTTCCGCGTCAAGGAGATCCGTATTGCAGAGGGTGCTCTGTACCCGGCTGGTCTGAAGTGGACTGCCGGCGAGGAGACTCAGCACCAGCGTCTCTGGTCTGCTGTTTCTCACCAGGGCATCCCTAAGGAGGTCACCTTCACCAACGACCAAGACTTTACTGCTACATTCTACCAGCAAGTCGGTTCTGAGGAGAAGGATGTCAAGACTCTGACCACCAAGAACCTGACTGCTACTTTCGCGGCCATCAAGGAGAAGTACCCTTCGTGCATCGAGTCGGACATTCAGTTCAAGCTCGCCGTTAGGCTGAGCAGCGAGAACGGCGAGGTCGAGGTCGTCAAGGCTGCCGTCGAGTGCGAGGCCGAGGTGAAGGACGGCTTCGTGGATGGAGTCAAGAACCTCTTTGGGTTCGGAAAGAAGGACCAGAAGCCTCTCAAGGAAGAGGAGAAGGTCGAGGGCTCTGAGGAGGAGATGAAGGAGAAGTCTTCCGAGGAGGCTTCTTCTTCTACCGAGTCCGCCGAATCCGCTTCGTCCGAGGCTGAGGCCAAGGCCTCTGGCAGCACTGAAGAAGTCAAGCCCGACGTCAAGAAGAGAGAGACTGTTGGCATCCCCGTGGACGTGACCTTGAAGAATGTCGGCATTCCCGACCTCACCAAGGCCGAGATTTCCAAGTCCAAGGACCGCCTCAAGGCTTTTGCCGCTTCCGACAGGGCTCGGCTACAGAGGGAGGAGGCCCTTAACCAGCTTGAGGGATACACCTACAAGATTAGAGATCTCCTTGAGAACGATGCCTTTGTCGCCGCCGCCACCGAGGAGGAGAAGACCAAGCTGGCTGAGCTCTCGAGCGAAACCAGCGAGTGGCTCTATGACGATGGAGCTGATGCTTCCAAGGATGTGCTCAAGGCCAAGCTCAAGGTCCTCCAGGACCGCGTTGCCCCTATCCAGAAGAGGGCTGATGAGACTGAGAAGCGCCCTGAGCAGATCGCTGCTCTGAAGGACATTTTGGAAAAGACCTCAGAGTTTGTTGAGCAGATCAAGGGGCAAATCAAGGAGCATGAGAGCTGGCATTCGTCCGCTTCTGCCTCTGCTTCTGCCTCTGAGGCGATCAAGTCTAGCACCACCGAGGCTCCCGCTGAGAAGGAGACCGGCGAATTTGACGGCCTCGAGGACGATGACAGCGCGTCGACAACGACGACTCGCAAGATGGAGGACGTCATCAAGGAGAAGGGGCCCATTCCTCCTCTCTACGTCATTGAGGACCTCACTGAGGTGATCACTCTTCACAAGTCAACCAAGGAATGGTTGAGTGAGATGGAGGTCAAGCAGGCAGCCCTGAGCGCTGTCCAGAACCCCGTGCTCCTTATCAAGGATCTCATTGCCAAGCGCGAGAAGCTCGAGAAGGCCGGTATGGAGGTAGCCCTCAAGGGCGCCAGAAAGGTGGAGGAGAAGTCGCGACAGGCCAAGAAGAACGCCAAGGCGGCCAAGAAGAGCAAGAAGAGCAAGTCTTCGCTGACGACGAGCGGTGGCGCGTCTCAGGAGACGGTCAAGCTCAATGCCGAGGACTTTATGAAGGACGGAGAGCTTGACCAGGAGCAGCTGGAGAAGCTGATCAAGGAGCTCAAGTGGGACGAGCAGAAGGTCAAGGTGGAGAAGGAGGGTGAGGAGGAGGGAGAGAAGAAGCCCACGCATGACGAGCTATAGATGGCGGCGCCCAGTTGATTTTTTTGATTGTTTTTTGTTAGCTCAAAAGGGAAAGCTACTTACCTAACTACCTACCATTTTGGTGTTGATATTGTATGAGTTGATTGATACCGGTACGGATGTTGATAGAGCATCTGGCCACGAGCAAGTAGACACTTGAATGAGGACATAGTCATGATACCTGCGTAGCTCTCTGATATTGTAGGTGAAATGTATCTTGTCTTGGTCACTTGACGGGACTGTTCCATGGAAGCCAACGCATCCCATTCCCGAGATGCTCCCCCGTCCGACATGTCATCAACAAAGGTCCTCGGCAAGGGCTCGCACAGGGGTAGAAAAAACCTCGTCATCAACTCCCCAGTCCCGTTCCCGTGACCGATCCCGTCCAAGTTTGCCTCGTGGATTCTCATGTATCGTATCAATGCCATGCTGTCCCTGTTACCAATTGTACTTGCACATGGAGAAACCATAGATCTCCTCCACGAGGCCTCCTCCCTCCCCCCCCCTTTCCCCCCTTCCCAAGATTGTACCTCTAATCGTACATATGCGTGTCTGAAGTTGTACTTGTGTAGCATCGTTGCTACCGGAGACGCGGATAGGAAGGGGAAAAACGCAGGTTCCCGTCTCTTTTGTTTGCTACAAACAGAACTTGACGAGATACAAGAAACGCGTGTTGTGCAAGGGGGGGAGGGTAAAAGATGTCGTCTAGATGAGGCGGCTGTCATACCGAGCGGGAAGAGCCTGTTTATATTTGATTGCCTCTCTTTTTTCTTACAGGAAATGAAACCAATTTTTTTGATCTCGTGATGGAAAAGTTTGAGGAGTAAAAGAAACAGTCTTGGCAAGTTGTTAAAGCGGATCGTGGTACTTGGTAATTGGTGATGGTGTTTCTAAGTGATTCACTGGCCTTGCACTGTCAACCAGCGTGTTTTTCTTTCTTGCCATATAATTCCCCTTCCTTTCTTCCTCCCTCCTTCCTTTCCTCAGGGAAACAATAACCCTCCTGTCTCAGACGTTTACCATCCGTCGCTCCTTCCTCCTTCCTCCTCAACCCTCTCACTTCACCTTCTTCACCTTCACACACGCCAGCCTATCTATACCATATTCTCCAACCATGAGAAGCCCTCTTTTGCTCGTCACGCTCCTTGCGACAAGCTTCGCTACTGCCCTAGTCGTGCCTGAGGGCAAGGCTCCTGTGGGCAAGGTTCCTGTTGGCTTCTCTCTCGAGGCGAGCACTCGCAGTGGCTCCAAGCCTAGCTTCGTCAGGGCGCTCGTGGCTGCAAAGGAGAAATGGGGCGGTGGTGTTTCGCGAGAGGCCCTGGAGGCCTTTTCTCTGCTTGAGGACGGTAGGTTCATGCGATGTATCGATGTGGATAGGTGCTGATGGTGTGTGCAGATGGTCAGGTGAACGTGGAGCCTCTCGAGAACGACGCCATCTACATCGCCGATGTCAAGATTGGCAACCCTCCCCAGATGGTGAAGATTGCTATCGACACTGGATCTGCTGATTTGTGAGAAGCCCACGTTTTATTGTACTGGTGCTCTGCTGACTGTTTAGCTGGGTGCAATCCTCCGACACCATCTATCGATTCAACCCCGAGGGGCCCTGGGCTCCTCAGTACAAGCCCAACATGTCCAGGACCTCTCGTCGCCTCCGCGATGCGATGTGGGATGTTTCCTATGGTAAGTTGGCATACTCGCATCTCTCAAGCCAAACCTCGGACTTATGATTTCAGTCGACGGCTCCCACGCTCACGGCAGCGTCTATCTCGACACGGTCCGCATGGGCGGCTTCGAACTCAAGGACGCAGCCATCCAGTCAGCGCACATCGTCGCCATGCGGTTTGAGACTCGCACTGAGATCACGGGCATCATGGGCCTCGCCAAGAACCTCTCCAGCAACGTCAGCCCCCAGACTCCCTCTCTGCTCGATACGCTGCGTCCCCATCTCGACAGCCCAGTCTTCACCGCCGATCTGCGTCGCAATGCCACAGGCCGCTTCGATTTCGGTCGTATCGACGAGAGCCGGATCAAGGACAACATCACGTGGGTCAAGACGCGCGAGGACAGTCCTCACTGGGATGTCACCTTTGACATGACAGCCTGGAACGGTCAGCGTCGTGTCTGGTTCGCCCACACGTTCGAGGCCACCGTCGACACGGGCACCTCGCTGCTGTTCATGCCCCCTTCCCTTGCCGCTCTGTACTGGTACGACGTGCCAGGCATGCGCGTCGACCCTCGCCTCGACAACTCTTTCACCTTTCCATGCCAGTTTGCCGATGGTCTTCCAGACCTGATGTTTAAGATTCCCGGCACAGAGCACATCTTGACCATTCCCGGGTCGTACCTCAACTATGGACCTGTCAAGGACGATCCAGAGTACTGCTGGGGAGGCATGCAGAGCGCCGACGTTATTGGCGGCGTCACCATCTTTGGTGACGTGGTGCTCAAGGCGCTGTACGTTGCTTTCGACCTGGAGAACAACAAGGTTGGGTTTGCCAACAAGTATCTCGATGATATCGACGAGTGATATGGCACATATTCTTAAGGGGGACATGGGAGGGACCTAATTCTGCTAATTATGACCAAGTGTGGTACAAGTCAGCTATTGTAATGGTACATTTCGATATGGCACAGCAAGCTAGAGTTAGCAACTGAATTCAAATCGAGACACTTAATCCTTACAAGGACGTGAACAGTATGTGAGGAATCAAGCATGTATTACCCGCCTATGTGGAATAATCAAGGTAGACACAAACCTAGCGATGCCTCGATTGACATATATAAACTCCAACATGGTGATGCACTTGCCATCACTCCAAGTGTCGATCAACAAGACACTCACATGATACCGCCCATCCAGATGCACCCTCGTCCAAATGATGGAATCCCTCCCCTCCCGTATCCTCCCATGCAGCAAACCCCAGCCGAAATATATGTCCTAACCTCGTCGAGTGAGCAACAGCCAGATGTGGTGCGTGCGACCGAGAGTGAGAGGATGAATGATGTAATAGTCAAAAATGTTGCGATGCTGCCTCTATAAAACGCCAGGAATCTTTCGTAGCGAACGACATAAAAGGAGGCCCGAGTGAGGGCGCGCCTGGGATTATTTGATTCCCCTCAGACCCCAGAAACTCCAACAACCAGTATACATGACAAGCAGCCGTGGGCATGAACGTTGGTGATGCGCCCAGGCCTGATTCGTGAACATCCAAAATAACAATGCGAAGCTAACCCCGGTCGCGGAGGTGCCATCGAGCCGGTCTTGAGACAACTGAGCGGTTTCGATGGCCTTGTCCGCACATGATGCTCGTGTGAGATGAGATCCACCGCGGCAGGGGTTGCTTTGGTCTCCCGAGACTGGACTGGGCCTTGCGAGAAGATTAAAATGGCCTACAGTCGTATGTCGTCCTTATGCTCTCTATTCATGGTCTCCGTCTTGAAAGTCAATCTTTTCGTCAGCGGGGCCCGTCTCGCAAGTCAGCGTGGGTGACGACATAGTATTCACCTTCACTGGCACCCGGGGTCGGGGGCATGTTGCCCGAGGACGGGGCCTGCTGGGTGGCGCGGGCGGTGCCTGGTCGTGAACGGGCCTTAGCGTCATCCTTGGAAGCGTCTTCGGCCTGAAGGTTCTGGTTGTGCTGCTGCTCGTCGTCGGCGGCGCCCTTGTTGGCGACCTGGGGGAGAGGGGGTCGCGATCCGAGCGGAGCGGAGCGGCGGAGGCGGTCCTCCATCTCACGGAGACGAGCCTCAATCGAGGCAAGCTCCTCCGTGTTCTTGTCGACAGTCTGCTTCCTGTTGATACGAGGTTAGGCATCGGCGCCCTGGTCAAGGAGTTGAAAGTGGTGGACCAACTTGTCGTGGACTTGCTGGTCCAGGTCGCTCAGTGAGTTTTCGATGCGAAAAATGTCCATCAGCTCTGCCGAGAAGGAACGGGCGATGGTTCTGTCGAGGATGTAACGGTTAGCTCTGCGCGCGCGCCACTGACGAGTGCATCGACGGCATCGTTTCAACCGTCAATGGGGAGGCATAAAGGGGAGACGGACGATTGGGGGCGACGGCCGTTGGGCTGCCAGTCGCGGTCGAGCTCCTCATCGGTGAGAGTCATGGTGGGCGATTAGAATATGGAGGATATAATGCAAACGAAGAAATATGAGGGTATCACGGAAGGGATTAAGAAGATGTTGGATGATGAAGAAGAGATGAGAGATGGAGGGAAGGAGGAGGTTTGAAAGAAAGTAGAGGTGAAAGAAAGGTCGGCAGGTTCCCCCCGAAACAACTTACTTTGTACCTTCCCAAGGCCGTACTGCATCCCCGACTCAAGTTCCAAGGGACGGGTAGTACCTTGGAGCTAGCGACTGGCGCATCTCCCTCGGCAGGCTCCCCCCACCTACCGCCCAGGGGACAGCTCCTGGACCCCTCCACTCCCTAGCGGTTAATGGTTAATGGTTCAGAGGGATGGACTGCCCAGCGGGGCTTAGGGCAGCAGGTCCCCTGGAATTAGCGACCTGCCTTCAGGGGGTGTGCGGTCAATGCAGGGTGTGAATGTTTTGTTTGGCAGATGGGAAAAGGAGACGAGAATGATCATCATCAAAGACATCGATCGAGTAGACACTACGAAGTTGAGTTACATGGTTGTTAGATGAACACGATAGACTTGTGCCCAAGTGACAGGTCCTCGGGGATCCAAGTGTCAGCAGGAGAAAAAAAGGGCCCAAGACATGGCGTCTCCTTTGTCTGGGTAACCATCCATAATCCATCTAATTAATGGACAAAGGATAACGAGGAGAATGCATCATGCATGCACCTCACAGTCCCGTCATGCCAACAGCCGCACGCTATCGCAGATGACAAGTCGACCTCTATGTGTCTTCCAGACCCCAATTGGCTCTCGGACACGAGATTGGTTGGTTATTGAACTGTGCCCCTTGCCTTGGGTCTATTGAGAAAGTGGTAAAATGAGAGCCGAGATAGCATTTAGAGAAGGGAGTGTTGACACGCCCCCATCATCATCAGATTTCCTCGTCTGCGAGAGATGAAGTGAATGACGGATGCGGAGAAGCCGATAGCTGTTGTAGCTGTTACCGCTCCTGCATGACAGGACCGCATGAGATGTAATAACCAACTCGTCTATTTTTACAATATCGTGTTTCGTTTTACTCCTGACGCGTGCAGCACCAGCAGCAGTCATCGGCGACCAACCCATGAATCTCACATGCATCACCAATCACGACTGCAGACCTCAAACTTCATGTAGCTTCCCTCAAAAGATGACAATTTCCACTCAGCTAACCTCGAGGCAAATGAAGCTCGGCTCGGCAGTGCCCATCACCATCAATACATGCCCAATTCCAGGGGGGTCAGTGGGCGTATGACATCAATCTTAATTTGCCCTGCTATTAAGATTGGAGCTTGCCCCAAACACCCCCCCTTGGCTTTTATCCGAGACCAGTTGACACAAGAAAATCAATCTCATTCCTTCTCTTTACCCGTCGCGTGAAACTGTTCCCATTCCAGACAAAAAAGTCATTAATGAATGCGTCCTTCCCTCAGGGGGGGCAAGGGTCTCATGAGGGCTCATGCCCATGACACTAAGCAACCCGCATGCGCCTTTTTGCTCATTTGCACCCGCGCGCAGATGGCACATCTCCGCTTTTGTCTGGGGGAAGGCAGTGTGGTGTGCCATGTATGCATGAAATACGCTTGTGAGGTCATCACATCACGGCTGCCGTGCGTTAGAACGTGGCCGTTGGGACCTGACCTGAGTTATCTATGTCCATCATCACGAGCCACTCACATCACGGGATCTAACCAGCCCAACTACGGCTACCCTGACCATAGAGTCTCTAGTTAATCTCTCACGGGGCCAGGATGGTTATCTTGATCGGGATTTGAGCACTTTGCGCAACCACTCGAGTCAGAGGTTCAGGGTAGGATATTTGAACGAGGATGGTATTCGCGAAACCTCGTGTCTAGCTCGTGTAAACTTACTCACTCCTTGGCAACAGAGCCTCCCTGTCGAATCCCGTGCGACGATGTCTTGCTGCCTACTTACTTGCTTCAATGCGAGGGCGCCCTGTCTAGATTCGTATTCCGAGTTGTCGCTTCGTCTTGCTTCATCTCAGTTTCAACCAAGCCAGCGTCACTTCAGGCCCATTCGCTTTCCCGATATCATCCTCCCCCTGTACTACCAGGGCCAACCCCCACTATCTGAGCATTTGTTCCTGTCAGGTTCTAGAAGCACCTGATCAACATTTCCATGAGGTCTTCTTCCCATCCCCGTAAAGCCACCACGTGAACTCGCCAGGAGGGGAATGTTTCAAAAAGATAACAGCCAAGGCATCACACAACCCATCCATCATCGACGGTTAATGTTATAGTTTCCTAGATACCATTCATATTCTCGACTAAAAAGATAGAAGAAAATGTCAAAAAATGAAGTTCACATGCCCCGTACTGGAATCGAACCAGTGATCTTATCATTACTAGTGATACGCTTTACCACTGAGCCAACGGGGCTTCTTAGTGAGCTTGTTGACGAGGACAGCGATAATTCGGATCCTGTGTGTCGACGTGGCTGTTTCAACGACCACCACGCTCAGGACATTCTTCGACGTCGTTTCTGCCATCTTCAGTGTCGTGTCAAGGCCAATATCTCAATCAGATGTCAATGAATGATACAATAGTGGCTCTTTTCGCGCCTGGATGCTTCTCCTACCAGTCTCAAGATTCCATGCCCAGATGCGGAAATGCACCTCGTGAGCCAGAGCATTTCATTGGACAGGCTCAACCACTCCCAGAAATCAGATCTCAGTTAAGAACTCACTGCTTCAGTCAATTTGGGACTCGTATGAACTGAGGCTCGTAGTGGAATTCAAGAGAGGGCTGCAAGTTACATCCTCGAATGGTCTGTAGGGGCAACAATGAAAAGCCCCAGCTCGGCCGACCTTGACACTGCCAGGGTGGATTTGGTGATTTTGGGAGCCAGTGCTAGGCACACAAATAGAGGTTAATCTAATGATTCCTAAAAGGCAGAAGAAGCACTGCATAAGAGAAGTGAACCTGAAGTGAGATATTTCTGATCAGAGCTAGTTCTGTTGTAGCCTATCGCAACGTCATTGTCAGTGGCCGCCAGGTGCCGAATCTGAGCATCAATTCAACACAATGCAAGGCATACACACCTAGATTTATTCATTTCATATCCAAAACAAGCTCTATTGTTGTCATCGATATATAAAAACCTCGACTCAATTCGACAAAGTCATCTCCTTTCTCTCCTTTCCTTCACCACGATATCGAAAACACTTTCGACAGCCCAGATATCAACTCAACCCACCACTCAAACCCTCACCCAAAACACCCAACACCAAGCAACCGCAATGGCTAACCTGAACGATTGCGACCCCCTGCTGCAGCCAGTCGCCGAGTGCGACGGGGTCGGAATTGGCCTCAAGGTCTTCAGCGTCTTTTTGCTTTTCCTGTCCGCGTACTACCACGCCGCCTGGCGCTGGGCACTCTACCGCCGCCAGAACCAGGATACCGTCGTTATTTATGTTCATGGGGAGGAACCCGACTTTGATGATGACTTCAACCTCGATGTCGACTAAAGCATCACTTGGGTTACCACCCACACACCAATGATACGACTTGGAGCTTGAAACAACAAGATTCGTCAGGTACGTATACTCCTCTGAACATCAACAAAGATCATCTCGCTGACATCTAGAGACAGACCACTCTACACCACCTCGACGCTTTGAAGGATGACCAAACACTGAGCGGCCATCGGATGCCAACCTACAACAACTCCAGAGCATATCATCAACAACTTTTTGGAACGGAATATGTCGCCGCTGGGGGAAATGGTGGATTTGGGGGATGAGCTTGTCCAGCCTGTTGACCGCGGTTCGTGGGTCCAAGCATGATCTCTACACATGTTCTTTCACCTCTACTTTTTAATCTCGGAGATGGCACAATTGAAACAACATTGACAACTCATTCGTGTCCCTGATGTGAAACTGTCTATCGTAGATGCTTGGTTGCGTGTCAAGTGATGAGTTGCCTATCATGTCTATGAGAATACACTACAAGAGTTGTCCAGGTACAGAAGCGTTATGAGGAAAGGAGCTTGAAGGCACGGGAAGATGATGGCAGTTTTCAAGCCATGAGAGGCATAACCAAGAGTACGTGGCTGACATTGTCAATGAAAAGAGTTGGTGAAGGATACACCATAGATTGATTCGCCTGTCTATCCTTTCTACTAGTCCCCCTTCTTCTGGAGGACACTAACTCCCGGCAGCCAAATACGCCGGGAAGCAAGCAAAAAACGCCAAAACTCCAAATAGATGCGTACATGAATCATTCCTTCATATCGGGCAGTTTTCCTTCTTTTTCTTTCGTCTTGTATGTGTGTTCATCGAATGCGATCGTTGATCTGTCCATTGTTCCATTCCTTCATACATTCACTCACTTCCTCTTAAAATCGTTCATGTTATCATATGTCTTGCAGTCATTTCCGTCATGCTTCGTAAAGCCCCATTTAGCTGCGGATCGAAGGCGACTTGCCCAGGCCGAACTGGATAGAAGGTGGCTTGGCCGCCTGGATCTCGGCTCGCTTCTCGGGGTTCTTGGTAGGGTCGTTGGCATCATCACCATCAGCGCCAGGGTTGGCCATCTATAGTTCATTAGTAACCTGCATCAATGCTGCAGAGGAAAAGACTCACCTCGTATTCCAGAGTCTTGATAAACCAGTAGAATGCCACAGCAATGAGAGACCCGATAAATGGACCAACCCCTGTTACTCGTTAGTATTCGAAAGTTAATCATGAACTTCAAGACTTACAGTAAATCCAATGCTCAGTGTCAAAGGTGCCAGTAACCACACAAGGACCAAAGCTTCGGGCTGGGTTCAGAGAACCTCCAGTAAACTGAACACCCACCATCTCGGCGATGAACAGAGCCAGGCCAATACCAACGGGGGCGATAAAGGTTGCACGGTGCTTCTCCTTGGCAAGCATAAAGATGGTAAACACCAGCTCAGCCGTCAGAATAGCCTCGATGAACACTCCCTGGACCAGAGATGCTCCACCTCCCAGTGTAGTCCTGACATTGAACGCCTCTGGGAAAAGGTAAAGTACAACAACCGAGGCAAGCATTGCGCCGAGAATCTGGGAGATGAAAAGGCAGACAGCTCGTGTCAGGCTAATAGCCTTGACCATAAGCATGGCAATGGTGACAGCTGGGTTGAACAGACCACCGCTGATGCGGAAGAAAACCCAGACGTTGACCATAAGAGAGAAGCCAAAGATGATGGAGATGTACAGAAGGGTAGAGACGGAGAAACCAGTCGACTCTCCCGTAGTAGTCTTGGCGCTGGTGTTGGACTGAATGTTGGCAACCTCTGTACCAGCAAAAGCAAAGAAGAGGAACATGGTGGTGCCGATAAACTCTCCCAGACTGGCCACAAAGTGGTTCTTGAAATCCGAGTTCATCCACTGGGTCAAGGGGAGGCGCATCACCTGGGCCTTCTCATGGGCAGTCAGGTTGTTCCATTCGAGGCGGCCAGAGGCAAGGTTGACACCATGGCTTGAAGAGGGACGGCGTTGATGGTTGAGACGACCTGGATGGTAGCCCATCTCTTCGTCCGTCAGCCGTCGTCCTCGGGTACTCTCGAATGGATCCTTGGCGTAACGGAGATCATCATTGTAGAGATCTTCATCAGAGTCGTGGGGCGCAGTTCGACGACGGTTCATGAACGCTGGGGGAGGGCAGTTGCTTCTACGAGAAGTGTAGCGCTCTGGACGACCCTCATTGCGCCAGTATCGCTCGTAGTCGCCAAGAGTAGGGTGGTCACGGGGCTCTTGGTCAACGTCCCAGTCTTCGCGGAAGCGACGCCGTTGAGACTTCATGGAGCCCCCTGAATGCTGAAGAGGATCTACATCATGAGAGAATCGAGTTGCGCCTTTGGGAGTGGCATAAGCACCAGTGCGAGAACCGGGTCTTGATCGAATGGCTTCATGGCTGGGGGCGGGCTGAAGGGGTACAATGGTGTCGGCTTCCGAGGTTCGTGAAGGCTGTTGATCTATAGGGGAGCCAGGAGGTGCAAAAGGTACGCTCTCGTTGTTTAGGGAGCTGATGGCCTCTCCCGGAGGGCTATAGGCCGAAACATTGGCTGCAGGTGTACTGCGAGCTGAGCGGGTGACGCTGGGGGTGTGTAGGGAGGACATGTCGAAATCAGGGGTAGGGGATCTCAAAGATGTTTCAATAGAAGGCAAAGAATCAAGAGACATCAACCGAAATGCGAACTCGAGAGAAGCCCTCGATTCTTGTGTTACTGTTGCTGCTGCTTTGCTAGCTGTTGGTTCATGATTGCCACCATCGAGATGCCCTCGATATTTATGCCTTCGAGCTCTCGACAAAGAGGCTGTACTCAGGGTTCCCCCAAGATCCCCATCACCCCGACTCGGCCCTGATTCTCTCAATCAACCCTTGCAAATGACATCGTTGGAGGTCCCAGTGTGGGGATGGAGGCATTCGAAGGAGCCTCGGCGCCAGACTACATCGGCCGCAGAGAATAGCTGAGATGGCTGCGAGCGAGCCCTGACTTGCATGCGTGGAAGGAAAAAAAGGTGGGCTCAAGCTTGGATCTTGAAAAAGTCTGAAGGGTCTTGTCCATGGGAGGTCCCTGAAGGTCTGTAAGCCGACGTGGCGAGCGGGGAGGTCCGGTAGATAAGTCGTGGTGAGAATGACGTAGCCGGTAGCGGCAAAAAGGATCTCGACGATGCCGGCAGCTTGCAAACAAGACCCAGATCGTTGCCAATGGGACGAGGCAGACGAGGCGAGCTAGCTACGGGTGGAGGAGCTGGGATCAAGGCTGTAAGTGAGGCTGGCTGAGAGGCCCACAGGTGGTGCTTCAAGTTGAACGACATACGTAGGTCGTGCAGCAAAAGAACTCGCTAAGCCAAGTTGGAAGGGGGGAAAAACTTCTTTCTCCATGGAACATCACAGAGAAGCTGTCGTTTCATATCACTGAGCGCTAATGCGGCTTTGACGCGCAACCACACGATCACTTGCATGCCTCACTCAGATGCTTGATGCGGTCTCGCAGGTTAAGGTTGAGACATGCTGTACCCAGGACCAAGGTAAGGAGATGCTTGCTGGCTGTCTGACATGGTCAGGGCGCCTTTGCGGGGAGGTTGGAAGGGAACCGGCCTCGCTGATTTCACTGTAGGAAGACTCTGAATCGAATGCAACGGTATCGAAGATCATCAAGGCGTGATGATAATCTGGGACCAGTTAGTGGAAACCTTGGGCTTCAAAGCGATGGGATGCCGGGTGGCGGCGAAAAGCAAAGTCCGAAGCCTCCGAGATGCATTCGGCTCCGGAAGAGGCATAATGTGGCTCTCGACCCACAGCAGGACAACCTCAAAGTTGGCAATGCATCTCGCGTAAGTAGCGGTCGGTGGCAGGGACTGGATCGAATCCTGAAAAAAAGTTGAATATAGTGTTTTTCAAAGGGACCAAAGGCCAAGAGGCTAGGCAGTTGGATGCGGGGATGGCTTCATCGGCGAGGTAGAAAAGAGGTTGGTTTGGCGGGGTATCAGGACCCTTACTCTGGGGTCAGGATGAAAGCGCACAGCTCGCTTGAGTGAGCTTCAATCAGGTCATGAGGGGTAAATTCTCTCATTGAGGGGAAGTGGAACTGATCACGCAAGAGGAGCAAGGGACGATGATGCCCAAGAGTGGTGATATGTAGTTTTGATAATTGAGATGGTGTTGAGGTTGGTACTAACACACATGAAGGTGGGTGAAGATAACACGTGATCACGCGTCAACGCTTCAACGACAAACCACCCACTCACGTCACTTTTCTCCCCTACCCGCGCGTGTAAATCGAATTGCCCATGCAAGTCCTGCCAGTCGCCATTGACATTGATTGACTGCCGCCTTGCAGTGACAGCACAGGATAGGACAGCCCAGTCTGCAGTGCAGGTTCCCTTTGCCACAAACCGTTGCACGTGTCTGTCGTTCATCGGGTAGGCGCTGTTGCTGTCGCTGCCATGGATATCACGCGGGGTTCGCGGCGTGCCCGCCATGTAGCTGCTGCCCATACCACTCCCAACGCCGCCGCTGCTTCAAGCCCTCAAGGACCTGGAGGTACCATACCGAACACATCTTCACCCGCTGGAACACCCAGCGGCCCTGCTAGACTTCCTCCGGCCCAGGGGGCATCACCCGCGGCGGCGCTGGTAACCCCTGATGCACCTGGTGCGCTGCATCAGACGCCCGATCAGCCCCCCGATCAACGGCGTCGTCGAGCACCTCCTCCGAACCCGTTTCGGCTATATAGAAGTGAGTAGGTCTACCTCTTCTTCCTCTTCTTCATTTTCGTCCGATCTCTTTTTGGAAGTATTTTTGCCCCCACGCTTGCATTGCGCTGTCAGTTGCAGTGTCGTTCATGCAGCCTTTGCCAGTGCCAAAACCCCCCTGTTAGTGCAAATACAAAGTGAGGCCTCTGGAGGCAGCGCATCTACCAGTTGAAATGCGCCTGAAGCTCTTGACGATGATTATCTGTCACTGGCATCGAGGATATGACCTCATTTGGATTTTGGAATCTTCCCTTTTCGGATGATTGCAAAAATCACCAGAAAGGTTCTCACCCTTCTCCCACCCCTTGCTCTTCTCCTCGACCACTTCACACACTCAACACTTCCCACCACCCAATTCATATTCTTCAACTTTACACTTCTTCAATTCTTCTTCATGCAAGATCACCTCTTTCGATTGCTCGTTTTTTCTACATCAATCATTTGAAGAATCCGCAATCCATCCGCAAACATGCCTGCTCTCCGCAGCCGTTCCACCAACGTTCGCCACGCTCCCCTCAAGAACAAGAAGCCCCTCAAGCGAGCTCCCCTTCAAGAACTTCCTATCAGGTGCAACAGTCGTCTCAACCGCCAAGGCGGGTGCACCAACATCCCCCTCTACTCCACAGGCCAGGAGAACCTTTCAGCCATCGCTCACGAGGCCGAGTTCCTCGCCTCCCTCAACGCGCTGGACGCTCCCATCTACGTTGACGAGGAAGCCGCCGCTGTCGAGGAGGTTGTTGAGGGCTTGACTGCCTACTCGGAGACCGTGCGTCGTGCAATCATTCCGGGCACCGGCTTGATCGACCTTGACTTGATCGACACTGACGGTGTCGAGCTGGACGAGTCTCTTCTCGATCTCATCAACTCGACCATTGAAGAACAACTTCAACAGGCAATGGATGAAGTTGAAATGGAAATTAACGACATGCTAGCTGCTCAGCCCGCCGATCACCCACGCTTGAGTATGCCTCTTCTCGACTCCGACGACTCGGGCTCTGAGCCCGACCTCAGCGTCCTGGGCATGGCCCGTCCCGGTACCACCGCCGCCCCTCAGATCCCCAGCCCTTACAACAACCGAGGCGCCGAGCAAGTCGACGATGAGGAGGAGGAGGAGATTGATGACGACGAGGCTATGTCTCCCGAGCAGTACGAGGCCGAAACCACAAGCATCGAGGAGGAAGACGAGCCCGCCGAGGACGAAGACGTTCAGGAGGTTGCCCATCTCATCGACCCAGCCACCGCTGGTCTCAAGGAAATCTCCAACCTTGCCCGCTTCACCGTCAGCAGCCACAAGCCCGGCAACGGTGTTGAGGAGCTCAAGAGTGACGATCTCAAGATGTACTGGCAGTAAGTCTCTACCCCTCATCACCCCCTCGTATGCACCAGCAACTGACACACCCAGGTCCGACGGCCCTCAGCCACACAAGCTCACAATGTATTTCACCCGCCGCGTCGACATCCGCGACATTCGTTTCTACGTGGACTACAATGAAGACGAATCATACACCCCAACCAAGGTCGTCTTCAAGGCCGGCACAGGCGAGAACAACCTCATCGAGTTCGCAACCATGGCCCTCGACAACCCCGTCGGTTGGCAGCAGGTCCCCGTCGCCGGCGCTGGCGGTGACCCTGACGGCAACACCCTCGTCGCCTGGGTCCTGCAGATGCAGATCCTCGAGAATCACCAGAACGGAAAGGACACGCACCTCCGCGGCATCAAGATCTACTCTTTCGACAACGAATCCGCCCTCGCCCCCGGCCGCGACGGAAATCCCGTCAGCGACGCCGTCGACCTTGTGGATAACGCCATTCGCCGTGCTGAAGGAGACGTTGGACGGGTCAGAGTCAGCAGTGTGCAGAGAGATCCAGCTCAGTATGAGCCCGGCGCCGGTGGACTGTCTATCCCCGACTTCATGCGCGATCCCGAGATTCGTTAAGGTGCAAGGCTTTGCTTAGGGGTGGGATATCCGGCAGTGGAGTATGGAGCAGGAGATGTGTTTGAATGATCTGCCCCGTATGGGGGTTTCAAAAACCGGTGTGCTTTAGTAGATGATCAAGTAGGGCATGATGAGATATGATACCAAAACTTCACAAACTTCAAAACTTGACCTCGTCAAAGACACGTAGAATCATAGTGTTCGTGGTAATGAATTTAAAATTGTGACTAGAAAGTTCTTTGTTCGTGAAAAAAACGGTTCCTTACAAAAACAATGTCGTTGACACGTCTCCTTGTTCTCCCATCATTAGAGCAGAGTAACCCTGAGAGACCTCTAATTACGCGCTTAACTCTCCGCTAGCATCCCTCGTCTGTAGCTACTCATACATGCATGCTATGATAGTCCCCATCTGAATCCGGTCCAAAAATCTAAGCACTTCTTGAGCCTGAAAGTAGGCACTCGCGCCCCCTACACCATCATCCGTCATTCATTAGATAGCGACACGGGCAGGAAGGTCCTCCATATCATCCATCACGCTGTCCGAGTCGTTGGGGTCAACCTCTTCGGCGGCATTGATGGAGCGGAACCTGGAGAGGACCCTTCTCTTGCGCAGGCGCGGCTTCTCAACCTCTTGTGCCTCGGCAGCTTGTGCCCCAGTATCCTCAGTAGGATCCTGGTAGGCAGCTGTGTGACGTCGGGAGTTTCGCTTGGCGGGAGTAGGCTTGGAAGGGGTGGACTTGACTGTCGACTTGCGAGGCGCCTTGGGGGCCTTTGGCGCTTTCGCCTTGCCCATCCCTGTCCTCTTCGCGGTGCGAGTCGCCTTGGGGGGGGCGGGCTCGACATAATCGAGAGTCTCAGTGGGCTCCTCGGGTTGGACAGTCTCCTCAGGCTGGGGTGTCTCTTCAGGCTGGGCCGTCTCTGCAGCCTCCACGGATTGAGTAGTCTCAATCGGCTCTATGGCCTCCATGGCGAGAGCCGGATCGACCATATCAATGTCGGCGGATTCCATAGTCGCAATAGGGGCATCGGGAGCGGCCGGCTCCATCATGGCCATGGGCACAGATGATTCGACATGGTCCATTGGCTCGATCGGCAAGTCAGGCTGGATATGCTCATCGGGAATGGGGTATTCGCCCAACTGGGGCTCAACGTTTTCCTCCTCGCGAATGAAAGCGTCACTGACGGGGTCGGCATTGTGATTCGCGTGTTGTGAGCCGGGGACGGTGGCCTTGGGAACAGTGTCCAAAAACGCCATCTCATCGGCGTCGTCGAAATGGCCATCATCGACGTTGGGAAGTTGGCCGGTCTGGTTGTAGACGTCTGAGAGAAACTGGGCGCAGTCTCGCACGCTCTTCTCTTGCCAATTGGGTACTGTCTGCTTGAGGCGTCGCCACAGAAGCATCTGGGTCGGACGATGCCAGCTGTTGCGGAATCGCTTGTCAACCAACCGTTGCCAGGGAATCTTTGCTTCCTCCATGGCGGGTGAGCTTTGGATTGCCATGATCATACGGTAACGCTCCTCCTCGGGCATCGACTGGATTTGTCGGCGGGCCTTCTCCAGACGGAACGTGATGGGAGCATCAGGTTGATTAGATACCAGCTTGTCCTTACCATGGGTCTTGATGTTCATGGCCTTCCACTTGGTGATGCATTGGAGTCGGCTTCGTGTTCTCAGCATACGCTCACTGATGTTTTGCCAATCGATGAGCTCCTCGTAAGGCTTCTTAAGCAGCTCACGGGATGGTTGAATGCGTCGCAACTCATCAATGGCGCCCATAGCTTCCATCACATACTGTGTGAGGTAGCCCTCCTCCTTCTCGTCCCAAGCATCCTTTCGCTGGGCGTCTCCGCAAACAATATAGTTGCGGTAGCGATCTCTAAGATCTTCGGGGTGGCGGTTGATGATGGCAGCAATCTTGGACCACTTTGTGCCATGGACCTCGATCAGGTCGCGAAGTTCAGTGTCCTGCTCAACAGTCCAGGTACCACGAGCAACAAAGTTGTGGAATTTCTTGCGAGTAATGTTGATGATCTTCTGTCGGTGTCGGTCTGGGCAAGTCTCAAAGATGCGCACCCAGAGGGCAGCGTGCTCATCGCCGGCAGTTGTGCCTCCAGGGGCGTGGATCATCTCGTTGACCTGGTACTGCTGCATGTCGTGTTCTACCCGGTAGCTCTCAACTGCTTGTGCGATACGGCCGAGCTCTTGGTCGCTGAAGCGGCCCTGGGTGAAACCGGACATTCGGTTGCGACGTGCTTGACTGCTCTCTTCACCCTCCTCACCGTCATCTGGCATGGGCTGGGATGACTTGGGCTCGACCTTTCTACGTCTCGTGGCCTTCTTGCCTCGGCCTGGGGGCTTGGGTGTCATGGCAGAAGGTGATGGCAGGGGAGCAAGCCCATCTTGCTGTACCTCAGGAGATGGTGACTTTTCAAAGTATGTGGGCTTGGCCTTCTTCGCAGAACCCTTGGCCGTAGACCGCGTTCTTTTGGGGGCGGTGCTGGGCGGATGGGGGGTCTGAATGGGACTGCCAGGAACGTCGTAGACATCGTGAGCCTGGGGACGTTGAGCTGAAGTCGGGATCTCCATATCTGGCTGGCTATAGGGGTCTTGACTTTCAGGGTGGGTTTGTCCATTGACATGCTCATTCCATGCTTCTCTGGCCAGGTTCTCGACATCATGGTCAGCAGCGTTGGCGGAGCCGTTAAGTGCGAACGAGTCGGTGCCTAGATCTCGATCGGTGACATCGCCAGGGGTTTGCTGAGAGATGGGAGCATCGACATCCATCTCGTCCTGATGTTCGTTGACGGGGGCACTACCCTCTCGTGAACGAGCTTCACGTAGCTGCAGGCGAGCATCGCTGGGTGAATTGGGAGCGCCGTCCGTAATGTCATCATAGATTGTATCCGCGCGAGTCGCGTTTCTGGTGCGTAGAAATGAGGCGGCCTGAGGGTCACGGCCGTTGGGTTGCTCAGCCGTCACAGGCTCATCACCTTCCTGTGTTCCCTGTACGACGTCTTGGGACTCGGCCTCGTCATCATAGGGCTTCCGCTTCTTGCGTTGCTTCCCATCGGTGGAATCGGAGGCCTTGCGTTTGCGCTTTGGCTGTGTAGCAGGAATGGCGTTTTCTTCATTTAGATCAACAGCTGAGGCTTCCTGGAGCTGGGCCTGGTCGACAGTTGATGTATTGTTTTCGCCGAGGCTGTCGGGGATCTCGACTGGCGAGGCAGCCTTTCTCTTGGACTTTCTGGGCTTGCGCGAAGATTCTTCCTCGGTCGGGATCTGGGGAGATGCACTGTCGGTGGTGTTTCCCTTCTTCTTGCGCTCCTTCTTGTCGCGTTTGGATTTTCGGTGTTGGGATGAAGGTGTATCCTCATCCATGATCGCCTCGGGGACCCGGTCGTCAAATGACGCGTCGTTTACTTGCGAGGAGTAGGGAGCTTGTGCAGCGTTGCTGTCGAACATCTCGAGCGCGCCAAAGTCGTCTTCTTGCGCGTCTCCCTCTGTGTCGACCTGGGGGTCGTGCTCGAAGCCATCGAAGCCGCCTAGGCTGTCAATTGCCTGCTCTCCGGAATCCATCATCGCTTGGGCGGACGTATATGACTCTTGCGGCTCGCCGTCGCGGTCGGCGTCTGGGTTCTTCTCTTGGTGTTGCTCGCCGTCGTGGTCGTGATTCTCGGCACGGTCGGTGGGAGTTTGCTTATCTGGCCCGTTGGACGGTGAGCCCATGAGGGACCAGAGGGTCGATGCAAGCCGGAAATCAGGCCACTTGCTATTGCCGGCGCCGTTGGACGACATCGATGAGCTTCTAGGCGTCGATGTATTTTCTCTTGTTCAGAGCACGCGCGGAGAGGACATGTGTAGGGTAAGGAGATTTGAAAAAAGGGTGTGGGGCTGCAGGAAAAAACTGGCAGCGCGTTACCCTGAGGCGAGCTGCAGTGTTGAGTGTTTTCGTGACAACCAGGGGTTGCTGCCTTGTGGGTCAGGCATCAAGTCACCAAGCTCCGTTGCCAGAGCTCCCAAGCGAATGATACGATCCAAGGTGAACTAAAAAATAACTTCTTGTTAAACATTACGAGTACTCTAGGGAAATTGACAGTTGTGTCGACATGAGCCAAGGAAATCTATGCTGTCAGCTGTTGTACAGGTCGCTTCACCAGAGACCAAAGTCATCCACCAGCGCCTTTTCACCTCTTCTCTCCCAGCCGTTTCCAGAGAGACCCGGCTTTTCCCAAACCATCCATCCAAATACAAAGGAACAACGTCATTAGTCTTGACTTCTCTCCAAAGGAACGTGGCCAGGGTAATCATGAAGGCGTTTAATCGTCTTCCTTCTCCGCCTCCTTGAGCTTCACCGTAATGCCCTTTCGGTTCTGCTCGATCTCGTACTGGCCGCCCAGGACCAAGTCCTTGGCCACCAGCTCGCGAGTTCGGCCCAAACTCTCAATGTCGGCAATTCTCTGGATCGTACCCTCTAGATGCTTCTCAAAGTTGGGCTCGGCACAGATCTCCTTGAAAGCTCGGTGCATCGGAACGCTGCTCGCTCGAACATCCGCCTGGCTGGTGATGCTGAACAGGTTCAGGCTGTCGAGCTCCCGAATAAAGTCGCATCGCGTCATGATTTGCTGAGCAATATGGAAGGGATATGTAGGAAGGATGTGACCGACATCGGGGTCGTAAGTTTGTGACATCTCCTCTTCCTTGTCGACCAGAGCTTTGGCCAGACACATGGCAGCGGCCTATATAATTGTCAATGTCAAATCCAGATCAATCAGCATGGCCTCAACTTACCGCCCACTTCTGCTGATCCATAACATCGTCATCCATTTCAGGGCCGAGGATCCAGCATTGGTTGAGGAACCATCTCTTTTCAATGTCCTTGATCTTTTCGCAGGTTCCATGCATATCTCTGCTCTTGGCCACCCGGTTCAAGAAGCTCAGACGACCACCAACCTTGTCATAAATCTCCTCAAGTGTCGCACTGTCAAGATTCTCCCTGAAATATCTTTGACGATACCTCTGGAGGGCCGAGATAGCTTGCTGCTTAGGCAGGTCAGTGACAGGGAGGACCTCCATCCTGGTGGCCAGCTGCTTCAGTCGCTCGTAGATCCAGTAGTCGTCAGAGTTGAAGACCATCGTAACCAGGCTAGCGGCAGCCCATTGCTCAGCCCGCTGTTGCAGGAGTTCAATAAGATCTCGCCCATCTTCATCGTTGCGAAGGAGATGCATCTGGTTAACAATGACGACCAGTGGCTTGCCCCTTTCTCGCCGCTTCTGCATGGCAACCTTTTCCAGCTTGTTGAGCGCGCGTTCAATGTCAAGCAAGGCCGTGGATTCACGTGGACCCCTCTCGCTGAAGTAGCCTCCGATATAGTCCTCATGAAACTCATAGTCGAGAGCCTTACCGAGACGAATCCTGAAAATTTCGAGGTCGGCATGTGCTTCAAACATGGCCACACCGTCGCCATCATTTTTGCGCATTGCGTCAATCAACATGCTGCTTTTGCCAGAGCCCTTATCACCAATCAAAAGATGATAGTGTCCAACATTGCGTCCCATGACAATATCGTCAACACGCTCCTGCTCTGGACGTGGTATCCAGTGCTCACTGGAACTACCGGGCTGATGAGGGACATCCTTGCCAATGGCGGCCAGTTCGAGGACGGGATCACCAGGTTCAAAAGCACGAGTCATCTTGGAGAGGACAAGCATCTTGTAGCTCTTGTGATAGATGTAACCAGCAGCCGCAAAGCCAAGGCCCAGCACCAGTATGGATGCAAAAGTTGTGGCGGCCGACTCTCCCATCTTAGCCAGCAGGGTGGGCTCTGCAGAGAAGTTGGGGCCTTGCTGGCCCTGTGCATCGTCGGGGATTTCTTCTACTCGCCCATGTCAGTTATCAGTCGGCATTGGACGTTGATCATTGCCACATGGCAAAGTAAAGAAGTGGCATGGTCTCAAGAATGAAGCAGCCATTGATGATATGTAGACAAAGATCCAAATCAGAAACACGGCTCGTGAATTACATGGAAGGTGCATATTGAGCACCACGATGTAAGCCACAAGCCGATCTCAGTGACGGCTCGGGTTGATGCCGGACTGGGCAGAAGCCAGATGCCGAAGCTGGACCCCTGAACAAGGCGGCAGATGCAGAACGAATATGCAATCACGGCCCCAGAAGCATACAGTAACAAAACAAAAATAGAATGTGCAGAAATAGCCAAATCAGCATCTATACGTACCTCTCCTTTTGCCGCTCTGTGTTGAAAAGCGCAGCCTGCTTGTAGCACTGCCTGGCCCCCAATGACGGACCCGCGGGCCAGTCCAAGGTGCCAAGTGACCGAAGCTGACCTGCCCGTTAAGGCGTCGCACCAGGCGACCTGGATACCGCAAAATCATGGCTGCTGGCTGTACAAGCTCACTGGGAGCATCGGCGAAGAACCCTGAATTCAATTGACGTGCCGTGCCGTCAAGAAGTTCGTGATGAGGCCCAGACAAAGGAGGGAAAAAGGGAACAGAGACTCGCGGGCGTCGTGGCACGAAACAGACGGGCCCGTCTAATTGTACTAAGAAAAAGGGAAAAGGGTACGTACCTCGGGCAGTGACAGACTGCTGCGCTCAGTCTGGCCTTGACTGGTCTTGGCGCACGACATGATCCAGGCACTCGGCGACCACTACTGCACCTCTAACTGATGTGCCCGCCATGATTTTGCCCTCCAGGGACCCGTCAGGCCCCGTCAGGACCGCGCTAGGGAGGCAAGGCGCTGGAAAGGCCACTGTCATGGCGCCGTTGAGCGGGGAAGCCAACTTAATCCAGCAGGCGGAGGCCTCGTCAATCGAAATTCAGCAGGACAGGGGGTCAGGTTGGTTCATGGGGTGAATGTCACCGACAATGCCGAGATGACCTCAGCTGAGCCAGAGAGAATTTGATGAGTTGTCAACGCCTTGCATTGTCGTGCTACCTACTAGGTGGAGAGTACTACTAGATTGTCAACCTCGGATACTGCCTTGCGGAGGGAGGTACATCAACATCGAACCACGCTCAAGTTTTTGCTTGCGCGTCCCCGAATCCGTCATAACCAAGAATGGCCACAATATTCAGACCTTCAATGCATAGCAAGCGATATCTCGCTACCTGTTCGCAGGATCCCCCCACAGCAATAATGCCCAACTCCGATTTCAACTGGTGGCCCCTTTTTAGCCGTCGCAATAATATGGTGACGATGAGGCCCCACGTGACCTCCCGCATGTAACTTCAACAACGGCCCTTCACCTCCAAGCACAACAAACAAACGACCTCGCCATGAGTCCAAACGAGCTGCAAAAACGTCATCGAATCAAAGAACGTGCAGATGCTAAGATTTACTACACACAGTGACACTACTTGCTTACTTTCTCCAGTGAATCTCTGATATCTGAGTCCAAAGGTGAGAAACCAACCGGAGCAGGAGCGCTCAACTTCTTCCCTCACCTGCAACCTCACCCGCGATTCTACCCCACCCACTCATTTCGGCGACCATTTCTCTACCTAGTTCATCCTGTTCCTTGAACCTCACTGCCTTGTCGCACCCTTCCCTACTACCATCCACCCGAATGTCCGGCCCCAGCATCGCGGCGTAGCCAGCAAAGAAGGGATGCCGCCTTTCGCCGCCGAACTAGAAGAGTGGTGGCTGGGCAGTGGGTATGAAGCGCTCACTCGCTTGACAGATAACGAGGATGATCAACTTAGCCCTCACCAATGCGGCTTTGCCCGGGATTTACAGCGCCGACTCTTATCATTCGACAACGACCGGGCTCTTCAGGCCAAAATCCAGGAAGCGTGGCCCGCCATTCGTACTGCCAGAGGTATTGACTACAGCGCGAACCTTCGAGACAAGTTAAAGGACATAGTACGCAACGTCTTCCGACGGCCCGAGGATGGGGGAATCGATTCTGCTCGCGCCATGGATGCGCTGGGGTACCTGGATGCGATGGAAATTGATCGTCTGCATCGTGTTGAAACTGCAAAAGCTGCAGTAGAGGCTCAGCGCACCCGCGTGATTGAAGCAAAAAAGTCTGGACTGGAGGTTCCTCCCGTCAATGATACTCATCCTCATATTCTTGAAGAGCTTGATCGAACAACCTCTGCCAAGTACATGCGATTTCATGCCGGTTTCCGATGTTGGGTAAGGCAACCCGGATGGACACGTAGCGAACATTTCACTAACGGAACTCCCAGATACTCATCAAAGAAATGACCCAGGATGCCGACCTGCGAAAGGAGACACTCCAGATCATGGCATTACTCAACGCCCTCTTTCCGTCAGCTGTATTCCTCGAGGATCAAGATGATCGAGACCCGACTCCGTATTCGCCAGGCCTTCGTGATAGCATTCGCTTCGCCGTCTTCGAGCATTTGATGTCGCAGGATCCCTTTTCCCAGAAAAACCAAAAGGCCATTCAAACGAAATTGCTCTGCTGGTGCGAAATTCCCCACTACCCCCAGGCCAGAGAGGCTCTCGTCCGATACCACGAAGAAACCAAGAAGCTGGGAGAAATCTGCTCATCGATCCTGAGTGCCGCTGGAGAGAGCATCCCAAGACAAAGACCGCCCAGTGATGTACCGACTGAAGCAACATCTGCCGAATCTTCTTCTTTGAAATCACGCGCAAGCACCGCGCACAACTCTTGGCAAATCCTCAGTAGCTCTCCTCGCACGCAGAGCTTTGAAGAAACATTCAGCGCCAGTTCTTCATTTGACGCCAGGCGATCTGGTTTGGCATCACCATTAGCATCGCCCGTTCCATCCTCAGCACCTCCGGTCCCCAATCCCCTTCTTAAAGGTATGCCTGGTCGCGAGTTCTCCCCCGCCAAGACAGACGGTGCTAGATTTGCTGGAGATTTGCATGCGTCTCCTATTCTCTGCTATCCCGACGATATCTCAAAAACAGAGTTCCTTCAGCACCCCCTCGCACGCGAGTTTGACATGACATCGCTCGAGAAGTCCATGCTGGGCCTTCTCATACCCAAAGAACTCAAAAGCCGAGAGTGGTAGTACAGTCTCGACAGCGAGGATGACGAAGATGATGGGAATGAGCCCGACCACAAAAAGAATCTGCCGCCTACCAGTAAGACCCCGGCCAAGAAAGGAAAGCGTTCCAGGAAGAAAGAACCCGCATCTCCTGCTCCTCCTATCCCCCCGATTCCGGATTCTGTTCTGAGCACAACCGCGACACCCAAGGTCCTGCAAAAGTTTCTCAAGCACATGATTTCTCGGTCAGAACTGAAGCAAGGGATGGGCATCGACCCGGCTTCTCTTCAGGCAATTGCTGAGCATGCGAGTGTCCCTCTTCCAAGCGGATCGACCTCTACGAAGAGCCGACGAGTCTTCAAAACCGAAATCTTACGTCTCAAGACAAGTTCGGACGTGGATGCTTTGGATTCGAGCTCAGGTCACGACTTGGAGGTTATATGCCCCCTTCTAAAGACTGTATCAACAACACAATCTTGCTTTGATGGGAATTCTGTTCTAGAATTTGAGCCGCTCACGGAAGCGGTCGAGGATACCTCAGAGGATCAACTTCTACCTGACATTGTCTCGCCAACAGTGCAGACACAACAAGATGACACTGATGTAAGATATCAGCTGGGCAAGCCCCGTCTTTCGCCGATGGAATACACGCGACTCTATTTGATCGAAAAGGCCAACTCTGAGAGAGAAAACCGGCCCTGCGAGCTCCCTCGACCCGGTAAACAATGCTACTGGTCGGTTCGTGGGGAGACATTCCTCGTCATTCCCCGGATTCCTGGCTGTATTCGGCGAGACCTAGCGCCCGAGGACGATGCCAACCGTGAGGGGTCTGGCAGCGGAACCGAACCTGGGTCTGATACAGAGTCAGTGGCAACGGTCAGGCCAGAGCTCCCAAGCGTTGACTTTCCGCGCTTGTCGCTCCATCTTGGCGATATGCGGGGTCTTCTTTTGGATATTCCATTTGCCAACATTGGAAACGAGACGAACTTGTCCGAGACAAACGCCCCTCAAGAGGCGAGCCTTGAGACCAATGTCGATGTACAGGACGGGCTGGACCCGACTTCCCTCCAACAGCATGGTGAGACATCCTCGCATTCACTATTCTATCTATTTACGAGACTAACTGTAGTAGTTGCTACCGATTTAGAGACTGATAGACTGTTATGTTATGAAACGAAGTTGGAAGATGGGAGCAAGTTCCTTCCAATGACACCTGATCAAGCTCCTGAGAGCAGTGTCAGCGATGACGATGTTGATATGATGACAGGAGAGACGCCTCCTGAACAATTTTTGGTAGATCCAACAGATCTCAATGTTGGTTCGAGTCGAAAACTCCAAGATCAATCAGAGTCTTCGTTCCAAACGCCCAAGATCTGTATTGAAACGTCACATCTCGCAGAAGAACCAGAAGGACAGCTCGGACGACTGCAAAAGGGCTTTCAAGATCGCCCCCTTTCACCGGAAACCTCGAGATTGCACGCTGGAGGTTTACTTACACCAAAAGCCAAAGGCAAAGCGGTCGAATATAGCGCCTACGCAATTACATCGACCGTCACACAAAGCCCTCTTGCACGTTTCCCAATTGCTGTTCAACCAGGCCAGCGTTTGACACCTGGAACCCTCACACGGCGGGTCATCGGAGCTGCTGGTGGGCAGATCTGTGTAGAGGACTCTCACCAGGCCCAGCTAGTTCATAGTCTCGATGACGAGCTACCTCAGGGGCTCGCGGCGGATTTATGGGATGATGATGCTGAATCAATGATATCAGCTCTTCAGCCAGAGCCTTTGAAGATCAACCGACCCAAGGTTCAGGGCAAGGAAGAAGGCGATCACCGATGGTCAGGACTCTTTGATGCCTTGACTGGGGATGTGTCTCCAGAGATTGGCATCCTTGGAGTGGGTGATTTGCACAAACGTGAGCGCGAATCTAATGAGATGGCAGAGGAAAGCCGTATGATGGCAGAGAAAGATCAGACGGTTCGAAGACTGCAACGTCAGCTACGCAGTCATCTGGACCCGAACCCGTCGCCGGAACGAAGCCTTCAGGGCTCATCATCCACCCTCATAACCCCGACGCAGCCTCGAAGAAACGTGGATCGCAAGGCCTCGTTCAACATAGAGCCGCAAGTAGGGCACTCGGGCTTCACCCCAGAGCATAATGAAGAGGAACCGACGGGGGGAACGTTCCCTCGGTCGAGAATGATGCTGAACCTCAGGGACACCCAGGCGCGCCTCCGATACCCCTTACGAGAGCTAAACGAGGCCCAGCTCAGCAGAAGCCAAGATAACGCACCCTCGGCGATGAGGCGTTTTCCTGACGTGCCGAACCGCCATCAACAAAGGGCAGCCCTCAGGGATCTGGAAAGGGCCGTTACGGCTACCCCACGAAGGACCTTGAAGTTCCCCCGCGAGAGCATCGATGGGCCTGAAGGTTCTAACGACGTTTCTAGATGGTCAGACTCGACTGAAAGCTCGGGCTGGACAAAAGTCACGGCGAAGAAGGACGATGATGAGCCTTATCCTTCAACTACGACACAGGATTTCTCTCAGTCGATCAAACTCAAGAAGCAACGGCCAAACCAGAAGTCTGTGCCCGTCGACACCCCCCGTCCCTCGACTCAGCAGGGTGATGCCTCAGTTGGAGCTTCATCCTCAGTGTCCGTCGACAAAGAAGCTGCCACAGTAAGCTGCGAGACCCCGACTCCGGACGATCCAAGCAGCACCCCTATGCCGCGAACACCATCCTCCGCCATCAGCAGCCTCTTCCGCAAACGTGTTCGGTCCGAGCATGGCAATCCTGCAACTCCTCGAACGCCGGTGACCCCACGCACGCACTGGCGTCCGTTTGACGACCCGGATCCCCAGCTTCCTTGTTCCTCGCCGTGGCTATCAGGGCAACGCGAGGACAAGCGAGAGAAGGAGGCAAGGGCGACGTACTTCCGGGAAAAGGCAGAACGGGATCTTGAGGGTAAACCATCACTGAAAAAGTCAAGCCGCAAGGGTTCCTTTGGGAGTATGAGGAGCAGGGGGGAATTCAAGCGGAAGAGCCTTGGTCTCGATCGCCGACAGAGTATGGAGAGTCTTGTTGGCTGGAAAAGCTTCATCGAAGACGCCCCCGAGCCGCTCTTCTCGTCCCCCCCACCCCCAGTGCCACCTCTCCCAACGCCATCCCAGCTCAACCTCACCCTCAACCGCCTGGATCAAGCACAGGCACAGGCACAGGCACCGCTCCGGGCCACCTCCGCGGCCGAAGCCTCTCTCGCTGCCGCTGCGTATCGCTCCAAGAAGCCGCAGGGGCTCAAGGTGGAGACACGAAAGCTCCGCAAGGCAAGCTGGGATGAGCTGCGGGGAACACGGACACCGAGCAGCACGACGATGGCGACGGCGGCCAGCGGGAGCAGTGGAGGAGGTCTCAGGACGGCCTTGCGCCTTGATGGGAGAAAGTCGAGCTCTGGACGAGCGGCGGCGGACGAAGGAGAGAGGCTGGTGGATAGGAGAGAAGATGAGGTTGTATCGAGACGCAGGTGAAGTTTTGGATTGACGTTGGAGGGTCATGGTCATGGTCAAATGTCTACAACTTGTTGACTGTTTGCTATCTCGTATATGGACGAATGGTCGAGGGCATGTCGAGATTGTCGTTGCATTGAGTTTGGGACGGAACGTATGTAGCTTCATATCATAAACAGTGCTCGAGCATGTAATGCTGGTTTCTCAGGGGCTCGCCGCGGTACAGGTTGCACGAGTGTTTGGCCTGCTTCAACAGGGACCCTTCCTTTCTGCTCTACCGCGTATCGTACTCTACCTCTGACCCGGATGCCCCTTTCTCGTGCCTCGAGATGGCATGATGCGACGCTGAACAAAGGAGCTTTTGCCTGATGGAGACCCGGTGAGCAACGACCAGACGAATTACTCACCTTGGTTCACCATGGATGACAAAAGTGTTCATCATCTGCAACTCGCAATTGCGCGACCGATCCTTGCCAAGCGAAAATGATCCTGGTGAACATCCTCTCGCCTCGCCCGGGGCGCCTGTCGACATCTGACTCGTGTCCCGCATGAATCACAACACGGCCCCAGAAGCCATACATACCTGGAGGGGGCCGCATCCATGCCCACCCCCTTCGCCCACAGCGCCTCCAAGTCTCCGGGATTAAGCAGAGAGAGCTGCGACAAGGACGAGCGCGCTTCACCACGGCATTAGCTGACGCGGGATGTATGTACTGCAAACATAGAAACACGGGGAATAGGTAGGTAACTGGCCGTTGGGCCACCCTCCATCTACTCGCCCGTGACGATGCACGAGACCAAGTGCCCCGTACTCCACCAGACGTCGAATCACCTGCAGACCACCGCGCATCCCGAATATGCCACGGGGAGGCCCGCCCTCAGAGACGCGCCTGGTTACCGGCGTGGGTCGGCTTCGCTCGCCATTGGATCTCGTGTGCCTGGTGACAAGTGCCGGACGAATAATGAGACTGTATAGGGCGGATTTCCAGTGCTGTACAGTACAGTAGGTGCCACAGAGAATAAGACGTCTGGATGAAAAGCCACCGAGCAAATCCTGGATGCAATTTGGCCTCAGGTCCGCGTCTGCACCTGCGCATGTGTCGGGTGTTGCTGCTGCTGCTGCGTCGTCAAGACAAGCGGTGTTGTTGCTATGATGTAAGTGAGCGGGATAGTGCTTCCTCTTGGTTCATCTGGTGTGGTTCCTTGGGCCGTATTCAGGTCCACGTCGTCTCTGGCTTCACTCACGACATGAAGCCATCCACACATATCCCATGGCGCACACACCGCTCCCCACGGCCCCCCACTCATTGCTGGCCTCCTTCTTCAACACCACTGTCGATTCTGTGAATAATCGGACCCGCCTCCGATGGGCATTTGTCGATCATCCCCAGTCTGGGAGTCTGGGGTAGGCATCGGCCAGTATCAACCGCGAGCAGCCATTCATCAAGGTCTCGGCCTTCGGCCAACGCCCGAGCCACATCTCGTCTCCTGTTTCCATCTGGATGGCGCATCCTTCCTCAAGAGGCTATTGGATACCCAGAACCAAACCGCACCAATCAAATACTGTTTCTTCGGGCCATCGCTGGTGCTACTTCATAATCGCACTAAAGTTGTCGACTAGGGCATTCGGAATTATCTGGATCATCATGTCAGATCGGCCTCTGGACGCCGTCTTGACACAAGGCCAGAACCTCCCTAGTGAAGAGGTTCCCAAGGGCGTGTAAAGGCTGCAGATCTTGGTTTGTTGACAGCAAGCGCTCGCGCGCCACTAAGGAAACCGCCAGTGAGTGGTTCATGGTAGATACGTCGCGCATAGAGCCAATCCTTGCCTGTATGTAGCAATTGATCCCGACTTTGTTGCGTAGTTGGTTGGTCTGGATGGGATGACCGCGGATCACCAGTTCAACAAAACAGACGACATTGGCCCTTCTCAAAGCCGTCCCCTCTCCTCTAGTTTGCAGACAGTCTAGACCTTGGGTCCATTGCTCGATGGGTGATCCAGGTTCCGGGCTCCTGAATAGTAGCTGGGCCTCCTGAGTGCCCTCCAATAAACGGTGGTTACTGGTGGCTGGCGCATTGAAAACTAAAGACCGTGCAGTCCCTGCTTCGACGGTTGCTTAATCCCGAACAGCGGTTGACCTGGTCTGGAGAAATCGGACTGGACCCGTTTCTTGGTCGGCGGAGTCGACGATCTCTAGCAAGGCCTGTTGGAGGCTTGCACCATGCTTCTAAGCATGGCCAACCATCTCTAAATTCCCAGGTCGCTGGTGAGACATCAACATTGCTCGGCCACGACTCGCCGACCTGTTTCCAAGCTCGTCACTGTTTGCATCACATGCGTCCTCTGTCACTCAGTGGGGGTCATCATATCGTTCCACTCAAACCCAAGAGAGATGTTTGCCTCTGGATGCTCCTCGCACATATCGTGCTGCGGTAGCACGTACAGTACGCACGTAGTTATGTTGCAACTCAAAGGCTTTGCTATCCTTGGCCATGCCAAGGCTGGTCGGTTCACCGCATCTTTCTAGATTGCCGGCCCGGTCGGTTCGTCTTGGGACGATCATCCCCGGCCCGGTGACGGGAGATCTGCCAAACCTGAGAAGAGCATGCTTCTAGGAGACTTTTTATTCGTGTGTTGGCGGAAAATTGACATCGGGACTAGTCACCAGTCAGTCAATTTATGTTGCCATGCTCTCAGCTTCATCCTCATTGACCTTCTTGGGCTTAAAGACCCCGTATTGGCACCCAACAACGTGACAAGAAACGTGCTAAGGTGTGACGCTAATTTGGTGGGCACGGTGGGTGCGGCCTGTGTGGTATCGAGCACCTACCAAAGATGTCAGTTGACGAGGGCTGAGTGTGGTGGTGGTGGAGGTGGAGTTGGAGATGGGCATAATCTTGCACTTACAGCGACCCGCCTCCATGTGCTCTGGACCACTTAGGCGTATTTGTGCTGGTTGACGAGCTGAGCTCCATGTCCCCCCAGAGCAGGTTGATACGAGCTGGCCTGCGACCTGCCGATGGCGTACAGGCTATACAGATCCTTCTGCAACAGGATCGAGACCAACAGCGCGGTAGTGTAGGCAGGCCGGCGAGGTTGAGGGATCGCCAGGGTCCTCTGGTGGCAAAATCGTACACGGACTGCCCTTAGCACGGCATCAGGCAGCTTGATGCTTGTCAATGCTGCAGGTCCGCGTCCGCCCTCAGACTGGGTACGGGTAAAACATGGCATCTTCATTCCCGAGGAGTGATCCCGTGAACTCTTCAGCCGTTACAGTATTGGGTTAGTGAGGGATACATGGAGCCGTCAGCAAGGTACCTAATTACCACAGGCGAGTGGCATTGCGTCGTTCTGCGACTTGTGTGTCAAAGCCATCGTTCGGTTGGGTTGCTGGAACCAACAGCTTGGCCATCACGCTGGTTATGACGTATATCATCTGCCAAATGCGCACGTTTCTTCGGGAGGGTCTGGACGCCATCAACCTGGTTGGATCCATTCACCCGCTCAGTCTCCAGACTAGGGAAAAGACGGGAGTCAGTCGACGGACCGCACCTTGACCGGCGCGCCGTCGAAGTCAGTTCCCGGGGTTTATTGAACGCCAGACCGACCACTCGGACCACACCGTCCAGCGGTGTAAGAGCAGCTGAGGACGGCTCAGTGTGATCGATGGTAATGTTTGGTACTGGTTTCTGGTTGCAGTTGCCAAAGAGGGTAGGTAGAGAGAGACTCCTCGACTCTAAACCGATGAGTGGCTTTAGCACAGCAAGTTAAGTAAGACCTTGAAACAAACGAAGCTACCTCGTAACTTTTAGGAGACTCTAAGCCTCGTGTGCCATCTCGATCAGCTCGTATGGCGTACTCTGTAATCAACCATAACGCCCGTTGCACGATCTTGCTCTAATTCAGGATCCATTTTCACCCTCGATACAACAGGGAAGAAAAGCACAGGTGAGGACGCGGCTGGCTGATGAAAGACAATTCTCTGGTGAGACCGAACGCGCGAGCATCGTCTGGGTACCTCGAGGTACCGCTGCGTGTCAGCAATCACACAGATTGTCGTGGGTCTTTAGCCGCAGGCCTGCTAAGCCTATAAAGGAATAGAGATGGCATTGCGCTATTTGCGTTCCCATAGGCCACGGGGTCAAAGGCCATCAAGATCAGGGTCGCTCCTAGGCCTCTGCGCGCATCAGTTTGTCGAATGATCCGCAGTATTAGCCCTCGGAGCGTTTGGGAGCATTCTCGGGCTCGTGCAGGGCGTTGGGTCTTGTACTCCGTAGTGGAGAGAGCTCAGTTCTCAGCGGTAGGACTCGCAGTTTTGCAACGCGGAACGTGCCACATTTCCCAAGCTGTCGTCAGAAAGAAAGCCATTTGTCATGGTGAGCTTGAGTTCGATATTCGCCCGCGCTCTGTTTGGTTGTTTGTTACCGCGTGGCAAATAACTTTTGGTTCGGTAACTGGCTGACTTGCCATGAGAGGTCCAACAGGGGCCTTGAAACCGTTGTGGCTTCTAGATGGAGGTCAGGACAGGGGGAGAGGCTCAGCCTACCATGTGTTAGCGCGAGTTGTACTGAGCGAGGATTACTCATTTGGGGAACCCGGGCGATGGACAAATTCGCTTGCATACGTATTGCACCAAGTATTCTTTTGACGAGGTATGAGGTGTGTCTCTTGTTCCTTATCCATGTGCTCATTGAACAGAGTACCTGAACAGATGAGGCCAGACCAAGTTGACGACTCCAAGCCAAGTACTTCGGAAGAGGCGATTGGTGAAGCGTGGCAGCACAGGAGCTCATCCTGAAGGCATCCTATTCCGATGTTAGACTAGCCCACCTAGACCAAACCTCCAATTCAGTGTAGAGTATCCGTAACTCCGTATATCAGCGTCTTGGCCACCAAGGAAGAAGCTCACAGATTACCATCGCTGTAATGTTAATAGCCCAATGCATGCGACGGCCCTGGCAGGCGACACCACGTTCAGGGCGTTCCAAGGCAAGGACCAGCATGCCGGTCAAGGAGGCACGTAAGTCTTGGGTTCCCAGCAAAAGTCAGGGGACTGCATCTCTAGCCAGGGCTACTGCCCCCCGCCATTGCAAAAAGCAAAACGCGAAGGGTCGAGCGTCTCAGTTCTTGAGGAGGAGGTGCGCCTCTCGAAAGGTGGTCAAGCTTCCAACGATGTTACCACACGCAACGGGCTGCCTTACGACAAGAGTACGAAGTACAGTACTGTGAAGCTATTAGCCTAGGCTGAGCCTTGAGGTTTGCGTGGGGGTTATACCTGGTGTGTGGCGTTGGTGCCATCCATTGTCAAGGATTCCACAGCTCCTCGATGGCACTGTCACGTACCGGTATCTAACACGTTGCCATTGCCGAATGTAATCGACATTGGATGTCAATCGGATTGGCAAATGTGGTTGTGATGATCGACCGACCCAAGCCTTGTCTCATGGAGGGACTGTGCCCTGACCACCATGGGGCCCGTGAGAGCGCGGCTGGCGGTTGACTGTGGAGGATGCAATGTTGCTTCTTCCCACAAGTACCCGTCCAGCTACGGGGCATGTCCTAGAGTAGGGATCTCGAGAAAAAGCAAGGTTGAACAAGGTAGCTAAGCTATCCTAACCTAGCAGGATAGGCATGAATCAAGGTTCTGTGCGAGGTAGCTTTAGTTCCGTCTTCTGTGCTATTCATAAGCTTCGAGACTTACCATGGATGCTGTAGCCGGCACAAGTGCGAAAAAGTCATTTCCTCGAATGACATGCTTCCCAGAGTCTCACTGACAGAGCCCCAAAAGAGTCGTTGATTGATCCTAGGCCGCGGCTTTCCAGGCCCCAGAGTAATGCAAGCGCTAATAACACGGCGCAGTAGTGTGCTGCAGTAGAACATGGCACTAGTAATAGGGACTTGGAATTACCAAGTCAGCCTGGGTTCTAGAGCAGAAAAGGGGGGAGGACAACTGCGAGATTGGACTTGCACATGGTACGGAGCACATAGATCCGAAGCAGGATCCCATCAGACGTGGAAATGCCCTTCAGAGAACAGCCCCCGCCGAGTCAGGATCGCCATGATGCTGTTGGCTGCATACTCCGAGGTGCAGCATAAGTCCAAGGCGATTCGGCAGGTCAGGTGGATGGTCTAGATCTGCTCAAGGTCGGGTCTCCGCTAGTAAATCGTTAGAGCCATATAGACAAGCATCATGCTAGTTGACGATGCTGATGAGATGGATGAGATGGATGAAGAGGTTTGTGAGCTTAATGGAAGTGGAAGCTCATGGGAAGGTGTACCGTGTCAGATTTCTGATGCACTGTGATCTCCATGGTTCCATCGAGGAAGGTACGGTGGGCGGACACTGTCCTTGAATTAGGTTTGGGCAACCTGGTCCGCCAACCTGTAACAACAAAAAACTATCAACTTAACCAAGACGAATACATACATACCTTCCGAGCCCATCAGATGTCAGGATCCCAATTAACCGTATCCAACCAGCTTTTTGATTTCTGACGAAATGACTCCATCTACAGAGTATCCTATCCGGCTGCAGAAGCGCAAGACTGCATGCCGCCTCCACTCCTCCTCACCGGTGCCCAAACCTGATTCTGAGGCCAGATGCAATATCTACAATAGCGGGCAGGGCTCGGGAGCATCCTGCCCGCGTCCAATGCTTCCTTCGCTGTTGTGCGCCCTGCAGCCCTTACTCGAGCAACAAGACTGGACAACCGTGATTGGTGTGATGGGAGTGACGGAGCAAGAGTTACCACACGAACAGAAGACGATGACAGCAACTTTGAGGCCTACTAGTGGTTTACAGGACAAGCCCGGCCCCTCCCGCACGTCAGCGCGTTACCTACATGTATGTATGTATGGATCGCAAGTGTGTCTCTGCCGCCGTCACCACTGTTGGCACTCCAACTGAAACCAGCGCCAAATACCATGCCATTGACAATATCATCACAGTACTTTGCTGCAATGATATCATGCTACAGCAGCACTACAACGTTGGAGGCTGCAAGCCCTAGTCTTGCCTTGAGTTGGTGGACATTGTTGTCGTGCGACTCTTGGGGAGGGATCAACGTATTGTCGAACCACGACTGGGCAATGTGCTCCACATGCCTCGTACCCAAGCATAGCCAGCCTGGCTTCTGAGAATCTATCACTTCCAAAGCGATGACTTGTTGGCCAGCACCCTTTTTTCCTAAGGCAGCCCTCCCAGGCTACACAACTGCTCACAAGCAACAGCCTCTTCCCTCATATCTCGGTCACCAGCATCGATAGCGCTGCCGCTCACCGTCCAGCCCAAGGCCACGAGCAGTCGAGACAAGCTGCGTCCCACTTGGTACATGGAGGGTTCGAAGTACCCTGAGGTATCTGGCCGTCTCTCGTCGGGGCCCTGAAAACGCTAAGTCTTTGGAGGGTGGAGAGGCCAAGGTCCCCCCATCCAGCTGGGTGGAGACGTATGCTCAGTGGCCTCCACGTCCCATGCACCCATCGTCGAGAGCTAAGGGGACCTAGCCCGCTAGTGGCCCCAGGCAGGGATTGGAGGAGACACTTTGATGGCATCGTTCGGCGGGCCTGGACGATCCTGGACGGGACCAACGGCACATGGTGGTTGAAGCTCCTGGGTCCCTGGACGGTGGCACTCTTCACCTTGCCCATGAGGCCAACCTCATCGTTGGACCATGATGGTTGTGGGGAGATGGCGTCGACGGGCATCAGAAGTCTCCAGTGCTGGATCTTAGAATCCTTCACACATTGTCACCCTTCAGCCTGCCTCCCAAATAAGACGTCTCCCCCACATGGCCCCTCCATCCCTCTCATCTTTCCCTCCCTTTCATCTTGCGACCATTGAACTGTCGCCCGTTCTAGGCGACTAAAGGAGCTTCGATCAGCCGCTGGTGCGCTGGTGTCGACGGCTAGTCCAGCCCAACACCCACACCACCACACGCCAGTCTCCACAGCTTCATGCCGAGTCGTCACCCTCTGAGCTCGAGGGATCGTATTTGATCAACCGCCATCTCATCTGGACGGTTGTCGAAGTGTCCGACTCTCTCAATTCAACTCCCGGACACCGCTCGCTTGTACAGGGGCGCACCGACGGTACCGAATGGCCCTGGAAATCCCCTTTGGCTTTGCTTCGAGTGAGAGAGACCTGGCTTGGTGCGACAGCCATAGCATGTCTTCCGAGGACCAAGACGCCATGATGCCGCAATCACCTTCAACGATGGAACCCCTGTGGCTGAACTCGACGGCAGCGCAGATGCAGTCGGGTCAGATATCACCTCTGAGCGCAGGAATAGACATGTCGTCTGCACCAACAATGATCCATTCCGCAGCCTCATCTGTTGACTCTTGGAGCACTGGCTATGGCGAGCGTGATGATGTGGAGATGGACAACACCTGGGAGCAAGGATCCGACGACATTCTTACAATTCCGAAGCTGGAGCCGGTCGAGGACGATTTGAACATGGACGATCTGAAGGCAGCGCCATTGGCACCAGCTCCTGCAGAGCCCTCAAGCACCGAACCCAAGCCGAAACGACCTCGAGGAAGACCAAGGAAGCATCCCTTGACCCCAGCAGTGGGTGCCAGCAAGGTGACCAAAGGTCGATCAAAGACTGGATGCATTACATGCCGTAAGCGCAAGAAGAAGTGCGACGAAGCAAAGCCCCGATGTACGACCCAAGCCAATTCACCCAACTTGTTCATTGGTTTTAACGAATGTATTAGGCATGAACTGTGAGAAGAACGCCGTGGTCTGTGAGGGCTACCACGAGAAGCAGATCTGGAAGAGTGGCAAGGAGAAGGCTGAAGAGGGTACGTTTAACCTGACAACAACGGTTTAGTCTCCCTAACCGTAGAAACAGAGCGGTTGCGGCGAGAAAGCCTCCCCATGATCACCATGCAACCCCTCTTCCATGGTGTCGAGACAGCAGAGGACAAGATCTTCTGGAAGCACTACATCACGCAGCTGAGCAACGTCCTTACAGTAGAAGGCGAGGCCAAGAATGCCTTCAAGGATATTATTCTTCAGCTCGCCAACAAGCACCAAGGTCTCATGCACTCCATCCTGGCCGTCAGTGGCAAACACATTGATTGGGATACTCCCTACGGCGCCAAGTTGCTAGCCGATAACCCCCAGTCAAGCCGTGAGGCATTGCAGGAGCGAGCGGACTATCACCACGATGAATCGATGAAACGGCTCTACGCGGATATGGGCCGGTCTGAGGACAAGGACGACCCCGAGAACAAGATGATTCTGTCGGCAAGATATGGACAGATGCTGTGCTTGCTGCTTCAAACTCGCGCTGATGGGAACCCCCGGGGCGAACACCGAGTACACCTCCAAGCGTACCAGACTCTAATCCACAACTCACCCCCTGAGGACCCGGCCTTCCACACCTTCATCACCGAGTTCTTCCAGTACCACATCTACGCTGATGATCTGTTCTGGCATCCCGACGGCAACACAGCGCGCTTGTCCTCTGAGGACTGGACCCCAGCCGAACCAATTCATCCACCTCGACTGCTGGGCGTTTCTGACGGCCTCTTCCACTACCTTACTCAGATCACCACCATCCGGAACACCGTCCGTGCCAACATGGCAGCTTCGGTTGACCCTGTTGTTGACTACACTAGTTTATACCGGGCGGCAGAAATTGACGCCGCTATCCGGGAGTGGACGCCTCAATGGCCGCCAGGCGACACCCGTGATCGTGTCGGGCTGCTGTACAAGCAGATGATGTGGGTGTATCTCTTCAGGTCCATATACCCGCCTTCAGTGCCACCGATGCGCCGTTCGACCTTTAGCACGCTGCCTATCCTACCGCCGCCCCCACCGGCCATGCCCTCTGCGCCAGCACGACGAGCCTCGATGATGGCCACGGTGTCGATGGGTAAAGTCCCTTTGGATGTCCACATGGCGAGCAGCTGCCCGACTTCAAGGAACCCATCCAGAACAAGTTCAATGCACGAGCAGGACTCGACTTCATCTTGCGACAGAGCATCATCACCACCACCGAGCCGACGGCCGGCGTATCATGACCGCCGCATTACTCTGGCGATTGAAGAGTCGCTGGCCATCCTAGAATCCTTCAAGCCTTCAGACCCCTCACAGACCCTCCTCCTCATCCCATGTCTTGTCATCGGCACTGCATGCTTCGAGCCAACCCAACGCGAGCGCATCCGGGGCGGAATCAAGGCGGTGCGCGGCTACACAGGTCTTCGAAACTGCGACCGCGTGATCGAGCTTCTCGAAAAGGTCTGGTCCTGCATGGAAGAGGGCGACTGGGTCTCTGTATGGGACTGGCAGGGCCTGGCTCGCCGGATGCACCTTGACTTCTCCTGCTCATGAATTATCACGACATTATACAACCGAATTAATACGTTTATCACGAACAACTGCAGACTCATCCGCCACATCTGGGCGTTGGAGGCCATCGAGCCTCTAGTTTGTGTCCAAGTTTCATAATATCTACCAAGCACTGTCAACGGCCGAGGCGGTATACCAGCCTGTTATTGTTATTGTTATTTTGATCCAGCACAATGGCAGTTCTACTCATGATGAGCTTTGAGGGATCTGGATACAGCAGGGTTACACACAAGTACAGGATTCGAGAAGAACAACAAATGCCTTGATCATTTCAACACGGAGGCAGTCATCTTTGATTACTTTACTACGACCATGTCACCATCAGGGCTATCACGAGGAATGGAGGTTTTGAATACTCTTCTGTAACCCGCGGGATTATAAGATCCGCACCCTTTTCTTTTATTGTTTTTGATCCGAACGAACCTCCGACCACGCCACTGAGGCACTTTGGGTGGCACAGCATGACTTTTATATACTGGAGGTCCTACCCCTGAGGGGATGAAAGCTCTCTATTGAGGAGAAGCAAGGCGTTCATGTTTTTGGATCTGGACGGTGTCTCGTCTCATGAGACGAACCAGAACCTTTGAACGGAAGGGGGATATGGCAATGTCTTTTTTTACTTGCGACTGGTTTTATTATTACTGCCATCTGCTTCTATTTTACGGGATGATGGGAATATGAAGTACCCGGCGTCAAGAATGTCAGGCTGGGGCAAACTGAACAATCAGAGTTTCAAAGCATGTCGAGATGTTATAGGCATGCTATGCTGCTGCTGGTGCTTTTACTTTTCTTCCGGTAGTTTTACCATGATGCAAGACGAACCAGGGCAAGAACAAGATGCTGAAGCCAGGCTGATTCATTTGATGATCATTCTCATCTCACTTCATTCTCGGTTGTCTATGTGGCTTTGTCGGAAGTGAGGTCTTGATAGGTGTTATAGCCTTGTTCAAGGCACATGCAGAAAACGTATTCATGTATGCTGCCTCTTCTCCATAGAGTTTAACCCCGGGTATCCATCAACCTCGATCGCCCGTGTTCACACTTTGAGGACGCTCGAGGCTGAAGAGAGTCGGCTCGTTATGACCTAGAGCAACACCTGGGAGCCAGGTTGAACAGTCACATCATACACAGAGGAACGACCTATCGCCGGAAGGACAGAATGCATTTGTGATCCTAAGCACGATACACGAACACCTTCGGACGCGTATAGCAACACGAAAGAGCAATTCGTTCTTTCCACCTCTAACAGACTTGGTTTCCTTAAAAGAGCATACAGAACCGTAGCGTCGCCCCGGGTTGATCATAGGAAATGTCTCCAAATAACATTTTCAGACTTGGATCCCTCTTCGTCATGGCCTTTCATCAGTCGTCACGCTTCTCACCCTCAAAGTAGAATTTGCCCAGAGGCTCACCACCTCGGCCAGGCCCTACTAGACCCGAGGCTGGTGCTCTGGTTTCGCCTCTGTCTAGCCGCTGGACGATCCTCTCTGCTGCTTCGTGACCAGCACTGGGTTGTGACTGCGCCTGCGACACCGGTACGGGCCCTCGGAAGGTTGTGTCAACAAAGGTATCATTCTCAGCACCCTGTCCTGGGTTCGGGTCGGTGGCCACACCATCTACCATCCGGGCATCACGGCGCTCCTGGAGGGCAGAGATGCTCACAGGCGTGTCACCACCCATATGAGTATCGCGCTCGCGCCGGGCGTCGCTGAGCCCCGAGTTCGTCCTCTCGAGACCCCAGATCTGAGGGGCTGGTCGACGGTGGTAGATGGGCCCAGACACAGTGCTGCCAGCGCCTTCACCAAAGCCCACCAGAGATGCGGAACCGTCATCACTCATTCGATCATCGTAGCCGCCTACGGATCGAGCTGTGGTACCATCAAGATCCTCATCCATGGCATCAGGATAACCCCCCATGCTTGTAACTGAATCGGCTTCACGATAATTGGTATCGGTGCTCAGCATATCCTCGTCATGGTCGCCGCCCGTGGTGCGCGCATCATCGCCCTCGCCAATGTGGCTCTCGGTCGCGCTGGCTGTGCCAACAGTGCTCATCTTGGTGACAGCAACAGGCTGTCCATTGCTATCAAAGTAGGCGGGAGTCAGGTGCTGGGTCGCAGGAAAGTTGGGAGGGAAGCCGGTCGTCGAGGTCGGGGTGGTTTGCGGCGAAGCGGAGGATGCGCCGGCGGGAGGAGGCGCATGGGTCGGGGCTCGGAGGGTGGCAACGCGCTCGAGGCCGGCGAGTCGGGAGATGCGGTCGGCACGCTCAGCCTCGAGGCTGGTGGTGGAAGGGTTGTGCTGGTGGCCTCTGCCGAGGGTACCCTGGGGGAAGTGGCCGCGATGGCCGTCCTTGATGGCTGTGGTGGACAAGGCGGAGAGGGAGGTGGTGGTGCTCGTAGGAGTACCGCTGATAAGAAGCAAGGAGCGAGGTCAGTTCCATGTCGATGTTCAAGCAATGCGACGTCATTGCACGACGGGGTTAGTTGGAGCGAGAGGGACCCACGGCATCTCAGAGGGTGTCTCTGGTCTGGAGCTCGGAGGCGGGAGGTTGATAAAGGTCGGGGGTTGTGTCTGCGCCATGGTGTCTCTAGATTGACCAAGAGAAGAAGGTCGAGATGATGGGTGATGGAGGAGTAACGAGCAAAGGCGAGCGTGAATGTTAGGCGACGTTAGGAAAACGAGTTGATCCGCCGTCCACAGCGGCTCAGGCAGTTTGGGCGCGCACGTCAATGTCAATGGGCAGCGGTAGTGTAGAGAGTCGCGATTGTTTGTCGGAACAAGAGAGAATAGATGGGATTGTTAGGAGAGAGATGACAAAGGGGGAGATGAAGAAGAAGAAGAAGAAGAAGAAAGGAAATGCGTGAGTGTGTGTGTGTGTCGTCGCAAAAAGATCAGCTGGGCGAGAAACTGGAATGATGCCCAGAGAGATTGGAAGGATGCAAGGCACACATCGCCCCTTCCTCACTGGACCAGAGCCCATCGCCCTGCCGCTGCAGCGCTGCAAGCCTCACTGAAGGAGACGGGTCCGGCCTAGAATGGGGGGGACCCGGGAAGCCGCAGCACGCGCTGGGCGACACACACACTGAACTAGACCTAAAACCAAGCTTCCCATCACATCGATGAGGGGGCGGGGCAATCGCGAGTGATTGGGCGGATAGAGGGGTGGGTTAGGTATGACGTCGCCAACCGATTGCATGATTGGACAGTTTCCATGTGGCCTCTTTGTGAAGCTGCTGTTTTGTCTCTCAAGGGTCAAACGTGGCCTTGGCTCAAAAGATGGATGCCTAGCGAATGAGTTGAAAGTCCTTTATCGAAAAAGTTGGGCTGATTATCAGGTGCTGCCCATTCTTTTGACAATGCCAGTCCGGCTTCCCACCTCCGGACTCCGAAAGTGGGGCCGTGTTGAATCCGCATTCCGTCCACTAGCCCCGAAGCCAACTCAACCACATGGGCTGATCACAAGCAAAATGTGTCTGGGCCTCGAACAATATGTGTATCCATTCTCAATTGTCAGCAGTAAATCTGTATGGACGATTATTATTCTCGAGGCAAATGCTTCTTCTATCTCTCAAGTGCCTGGTCTAGGAGAGCTTTCTTTTCTCTCTTATCCAATTTCCCGCCTTTTCCGCGAAACAAATTGACTTGTCTCAGCGCCACGCCACATACACACGGACGACGCGTCCACCCAACTAAACTTGATTAAAAGCCAATCCCAATTCCCACCCGTTGCAGCGCCATAAAATAGTAAAAAAGCAAAAAAACAAGACAGAAGTTGGACGCCAACAATGACATGCTTTCAGGTCATTTCAGACTTGATGGAATATCGACAAGGAATAGTTGTGAATAGCAGAGCTTCTGTTTCTCTCATAGGAAAGCAGCGGCGATAGACACGATGCCCACCATGGTCAGGGCCATGTAGCTCGAGGTCTGGATGGAGCGGGAAGAAGCATTGATGTCGGGAGCCATGGTCGAGGGCTGGGGAGGGTTCCACGAGACAATCGACTGTTCCGTCTCGGTAGCAGAGGTGACCTTGGCCTTGCTGTTCTTCTCAGTCTTGGTCTCCTTGTCAGTGCTGTCCTTGTCCTTGTCGTCTCCGGTAGCCGTGGGCTCAGCCTCCTCCGTCTTGTCGGACCCCTTGGTCTCGTCGGGCTCGTTCGTGGTCTGGGTGGCCTTGTCGTCGGTGGCAGTAGCCTTGGCCTTGGCCACCTCGGTGGTAGAGTCGTCACCAGCAGCGATGACGCCGGTGATGACGAGGGCGAGAGGAAGAACGTGCTTGGCGAAACGCATAATGTCGGTGTTATAAAAGATGAGGTGATTAAATCGTGTATGAATTCGGTGATGTGATTATGATTCTTGTACGATGCGAGATGTTTGTTCGTTATATGGCTCGATCAAGTGATGGTTGACGGCTCGACTTGAAGAAAAGGGGAGAGATGAAGCCGGAAGAGATGGAAAGTAATGCAAGAGCCAAACTTCCAGGGGAAGGAGTAACGAAGAAAAAAAATAATAAGCAGTCAAGCGAAGGACGAGGCTGGGCAAAATGTGAAACGAAGGCACCCAGGTTAAAAAAAGGGAAGTAAGAGGAAAATTGGGAATGCAGTGCAGGAAACCAGGGGAACAAAGAGAAAAAGGTCAAATGCTTTAAAAAGACCTTTGCTCCACTGCCTGGGCAGTACCAGGCTCTGGGGTGTTAATTTTGGAACCAAATGCTGAGAAAGCCTCCGGGCCCACCGCGTTATTCCTGGGGTACCTACGTGTATTGGTTGGTGCGTTCAAGACAAGTAATAGGGGCTTTTCAGTGGCAAAGATGAGCGAATGTTCGTGATGAGTTCCCAGCTAACGGAAAACAGTGAGCCGTCCAAGGTCTTACTGCGGTTTGTTAGCAGTGCCGACTGCCCGAGAGCATGGAAAGAAGCAACAAAACACGGCATCCATGGATCGACAAGTTTATTAAGGGGGACTGAATAGTGGCACGTCCAAGCAAAGCTGAACAGTTCAATTACAGAGACAATAAAAACACAGCAAAACAAATAACAAAACAACAACGATTCGCCGTTCATCGTCACATTCCACCACGCACATGTACATATTCCAGCCCAGCCCCCCAAGCACAACTTCGTATATGCACAAGCCCCTCCCCTCCATACAGCACAAGCTGACGTACGCATGTCCAATCCGCGTGCCGCTTCTTCCCCATTTGCCCGTCGGGGGGGTCCATGGATCTCGCCATTCTTTTTTCAATAGGGCCACGGTTGACCTGCATCATGGACACGACATTGAGCAGCTTTTTGTCAACCCGAACTTGGGCGCCTCCCAGCTTCAAGCCACAAACATTGGAATGGCTGAGAAAGGGGCCCGTGCGGGTCTTGCGCGTTCTTTTCTTGTGAGGCTCTGCCTCTACGGCTTCTTTCTGCCGAGATGGTCATTGAGCTAGCACATAAACCTCCATGATGCTGCTTGCCGGATCCCGAGGGGAGACGTCATCCATGTCTTTTCTCTTTATCTATCCATCTATTCCGATCTAGAGCTATTCCACCTTTTACCCCTATTCTCGTTGTCCATTACCGTCTTGACTTGACGTCTCTCATACACTCAATCATCATCATCCACCTCACTCAAATGGTATACTTGTAGCGCGGACTCTCGTCTCCAAGCTCCGCCAGCTCATTTTCACGCATGTTTCGATGCTCCTCCTTCATTACACCAGCCTGTCGCTGCTCGTTCACCCGCTTGTACCACCACCAGAGGAATCCGTAGATGATGGTTCCGAGAGCCACCATGCTGAGCGTCACGGCGTGACCGCGAGTGTAACGGGGCTTGTCCTTGGCAGGGCTTTTGGTCTTGTCAGTAGGAGGCTCTCCTCTCGAGGGGACATACTCACTAGATAAAAGCAGACATGATGCCCGCCGCATTGCCCCAGGTCAACTGCATACCCGTACCAGTCGTACGCTTTCCATACCGTGGCGAGTTCGTCGGCAACTAGCACACAACTCTGTCAATCACACGCCCATCTCACACATCATATGTCAAACTTACCCAAGCCAGTGGCAGACCAACAACAACATACAGTCCACCCGCAACGAGGAAGCATCCAAAGTAGTGAACGCCCGAGGCCACGTCTGCCAACAGCACTGCGTATCCAACAACGCTGATGAGACCGAATATGACACAAAACAGCCCACGACGCTGCATGCGGTCCGAGAGATAGGCTGTCGTCATGTATGCTGCCGCGCCGAGGAAGTAGCACGGCACCGTGAGGAGCTGAGTCTCTGCAACCGTCCAGTCACCAAGATCCTTGATGATGGTGGGGAGGAAAGTCGAGAAGCCTGCAATCGCCCGTTAGAATCGAATCAGGCTCGGAAAGGTCGAAACCAAATGTTGGAAACTCACCGTACAGCATGGTGTCAACACCAAACTGCGCAACACAAAACGCCCACACCTTCCAGTCCTTGAAAGCGCAGAGCATATCCGCTTTGCTAAACTCGCGGCTGGACTCTGTGTTTCCGTACTCACGCGCATGCCTCACTCGCATCAGCTTCCTCTCCTTGTCGTCGAGGAAGTAGGCCGTCTCAGCATCGTTGGGCAGCGCAAAGTACGTCACAATGCCGACCAGGAAACTCGGGATGCCCTCAATGATCATGATCCAGCGCCATCCGCTCATGCCGTGCAGACCGTCCATGTGGCCGATGCCATACGCCAGCAGACCACCGAGGGCACCCGCGACGGCGGCACTGACGAAGAGGTATCCCACGCGCAGGGCGAGTTCTTGCTTGGTGTAAAAGAAGGTCAGGTAAACAGTCAAGCCAGGGAACAGGCCGGCCTCGACAGCTCCGAGCAAAAGACGGCAAGCAATGAGAGCGCCGTACGAGTTGACCAGACCCATGAGAGTGGCGATGAGACCCCACGCGGCAGCGATGAAAGCGATCCAGCGCCGAGGAGTAAAGAGCTTCAGGACAAGGTTGGAAGGAACCTCGAAGAGCAGATACGTGACAAACAGGATGGACACGGCAACCTGAAACTGCTCCGAAGAGAGGTTCAGGTCCTCTTCGAGACCGTACAACCTCGCATTACCAATGTTGACTCTACAAGCTCGAATTAGTCACCAAGAACGAGAGAAAAAGACTTGACGAGGAGCAACAACAAACCTGTCGAGGAAACTAAAGAGGTAAAGAACCATGACGAGGGGGATGATGTAAAAGTCCAGCTTCATCACGAGCCTCTTCTCATCCTCGGCCGTGTGAGTCTGAACTTGCGCCTCATCATCGCCCAAGGTCTGCGGCGTGGTGGTTTCCTCGCCAGGCGCAAACTCGGACTTGTTGGCCATGGTTCAAAGTTGTTGATTTTGCCGAGATCTACACAAGGATGAGTATTTGCACTCCCGGTCCTCAACACGGAAAAAAAGAAAGAAAGAAAAACTCACGATGGGATCAAACCGCTTCTTCTCCTCTTCCAACGGAGAATTCCTTCTGGAAGAAACCGAACGAACGATGCAGCTGTCAAGAATGGGGTTGGCGTGAAGAAAAGGCCGCGCCACATGAGCAAAAAGGTAACACCCGAAAACTACCTAAACTAGTCTTGGCGGGCAGACGAGAGATAAAAAAAAAATCAGATATGTATCGTTTTATGACAAAGCTCCGCTCTTTGTCAGACCATCTAGTCCTTGCTCATAGGCCGTGCTCTCTTGATCGTGGGGGAAGAAAGAGGAGGTACAAGACTTTGAGATTGGGTCTGGCCGAGACACTTTACGGGCAGATGGAACGCTACCGTGGAGAGAGGAGAAGATGTGGTGAGTGACTCTTTTTCCAAAGGGTTTGTTTGTTGTGGCAATTGAATCAGAGGCGAGTATTAGATGTGGACATGTGAGAATCCGACCAAGAGATTGATCTACTGCAGTTCCTCTGCTGGACGATTCTCGTGAACCCTTGGCAGTCGCGCATTTACCCATTGCATGCATCCTTCCCTCCCGGTCATGCACGGCATCGCGCCACCGATAACGGCCACTCCTAGGCGGCCGACTTCTCCATCACCCACTTCTTGTAGAGGGTCAGATACTATCTCGTCGTCACCACCTATGCTCGCTACTAACCATTTTGCTTTTCACAAAACCCGAATTGCATAGTTTGTATTCAAAAGTCCATGACTACTTGAGCAAAGAGCAAAGAGCAAAGAATCAAGATTAAAATGACTCGACATCATCCAGTGCCACTGTCCGTACCACATCGTCACTCGTCCCACCCACAACCAGTCATAGCACGCGAGCACTGATTTCAAATCAACCATGATCCATCCAACCACTTAAAACTCATACACGCAGAAACATGGCGGAAAATGGGCTACATTGATCATCGCTGTTACTCAATTAACGTGACAGGATCCCTAAACTAACCTTCCCTTCGGGAACCTTGTCCTCCCCGTATATATCATTTCACTCCAATCACACCTTTCAACAACACCCGTATGAGACGTATGAAAATCACGGTCCCTACCCACGAGAATGAGTGGCAACAAAAGAATATAAAGGGTATGAGGTGCGGAAATCCCCCCTCTTCATCCGCTGTGTACAGGTTCATGCATGATAGACGCAAGGAAAAATGGGTGTTACAACGTATGTACAAGTATCTGACATTATTATTCCCTCTCCCAATCAGATCTTCGAAAAGGTCAAATCAAGAATCTCGCTTTCCTCCTTTTTCCTTCCTTTTTGCCATGGCCGTTGTACTCGACGCATGGCGATACCCCTCATTTACCTGTAAGGTTGCGCCGGCATCTCATACACGTTCGCTGGAGGCGATGATCCGTGAGCACTTGTCACCTGGTTACCGTCGATCTCGGCGGCGTCGTTCTGGTGCCATCGAGCAGCGGCGCTGTCACTGGCGAGCTCAGCTGTGTTGGCAGGGCTGTCCATCTCAGCGGCAGCAAAGTTGGGAGAGCCCTGCTCGCCTGCAGCGACACGAGAGTAGTTGGTTTCGGGGCTCACGCCTCCCATGTTGTCACCACCAGTAGTACGCGAGTAGTTCGTCTCAGGGCTCGCGGGCATGTAGGCTCGTCCGTAGGGTTGGGGCTTGGCGAATCCGGCACGGCCATCACCAAGAGCTGTGCCACGGTAGCCTTCGGGGGTAGAACCCTTGGTAGGGTTGCGGCTGGGAGCCAGAGTCGAGGAGGCAGTGGTGGGGGTGACCTGGGCCATGTTGGGAGCGGTACCAGAGCCGCTGACGGGACCGCCGACGGGGACCTCGGACGAGCCAAAGACATCGTCGTACTCGGCCTTGTGCTTGTCGTTGCGGCGCTTCTTGACGCAGAACCAGATCAGGGCACCAATGATGAGAAGACCGGCAACACCAGCACCAGCACCGATACCAGCCTTGGCACCAGTGGACAGTCCACCATCGCCACCGCCGCTGCTGCTACTGTTGTTGTTGTCAGACTCAGGAACACCAGTTCCGGCGGAGCCATAATCTCCCGAGGACGCAACAGTCACAGTTTGAACAACACCCGTGGTAACTCTCGTAGAGGTAATAGTGAGGGTGCCGGTGGTAGTAACTGTGGTCTTGGCGCCGGCCTGCTCGGTCTCGGTGATGGTCTTGGTGACCTCGGTCTCCTTGCTCACGGTGGAAATGACGGTTCTAGCGACAGTGTTGACAACGGTCTTATCGCTGTCCTCACCCACAGTAACAGTGACGAGCTGGGTGACGGTGGCACGCTTTTCGAGGCCTCGTCGGAAAGCGCGGAGGCCATAGTGCTCGTTGTTGAAGGATTCGGGAACCGAAGTAATCGTAGGCGCGGGCGCCTCGAAGACAAGCTCGTCGTAGCTGCCTACAGTTCGGGGAGCGAGGTTAATGGCACGCTTCTCGTTGGCCCACACGGTGGTAGTGGCATATACGGTTTTAGTCGCGGTCTCGGCATCGCTGCTAGTAACAGTGGTGGTCTCGAACGCAGTCGAAGTAACGACGACGGTAGAAGTGATGGTTCGCATCACAGTCGTCTGCCGGCTGACAGTCTTAACATCAGCATCGGTGACGGTGACAGTTCGGGTAATGGTAGTATCCCCAGAGTCCGTCGTCGTAGGGGACGACTCGGTTGTGCTGTCCTCGGTGGGCTCCGGCTGGCTAGTGGGCTCGTTGTTGGTAGTCTCAGCGGGTTCGTTGGTAGTTTCTTCGGTGGGCGAAGCCTCTGCGGCCGTTGTAGCATCAGCGGTCGGCTCGGTCTCTTCAGCTGTGCTCGCGGGACTGTTGGAACCCGAGTTGGTGTTCTGGCGGACAGCGAGCTTGGAGGCTTCAGCTCCGAGGAGCAAGCCCAGGAACAAAAGTCGTCGAATCTGCATCTCGGCAAGTCTTGCTGGAGTTGGCGATAGCAAGTGTGACGGACGGTTCAATCAAGGCCAGTCGAGAAGGCGATGACCGAATAACGACAATAGATGTCAAGGGGGTGTTGGATATACCCACGAGGGCCAAGTCGATGAAAGACACAGGAAATAAAAAACAGGGCCCGTCTCGGATTGAAGATGTTATTGAGAGGGGGTACGTGGCGTGGGCGACAGATCAAGCAGGCAGTTGGCTGCTCCGGCTTGTGTGAGGTGGGTAAAAAGGGAGAATGGCACGCGCGTCGTCAAGAGGTGAGGTAGTTGAGCAAGCAACGGACGGCGAGTCAGTGATGATGAGCTAAAAAGTGGAAAAAACAACGCAAAGGAAAAAGAAGAGTAAGCAAGCAAAATAGGTCAGTTAACGAGTGGAAGGAACAGTAGGAGATACAAGCAGCAACTTGAAAAAAAGAGACTGCCCGTGGTGGTTGGTTTGGTGTGAGCAGAACGAAGGATTGAGAGGGGGGGAGAGGATGGGTTGAGTGACTCGGGGGGGGACGTGTGAAAGGAATGCCCGGTCGGGATGGGCGGCTTTGAGTGGGCGAGCCTAAAAAAAAAAGTGCACCTGCAGTTGCGGGCAGGTACGAGGAACGGACGCTAAAAGGTACCGGATACTTTGTGGCAAAGTACCCCTGCAGGATTTTTGACAATAGGTTCTTTTCAACGTCTACCGTAGAAGGAGAAAAAGAAACTGATGTGGAATACAGTTGCGAACAATAGACAATGAATCAATTGAAACACCAACCTCTTGAAACTCGAGTCAATATTTTTCCATTCGAAAATAGACCGCGGTTAAAGACATGCATCTGCATCTGCAAATGCATGCTCCCATCACCTTTGCAATGTGTCACAGCGCGACGCGCTCTGGCTGCCCGGACCTGCGCACATCCTGTCTGCAGCAGGCATGACCCCTTCTTTTTTGGGGAGTTGCATGTCCCCCCTTTTCGGTCTAGGCCGTTTTTTCACTGGCCGCCGACTAAATTACACCAAGTGGACATGAGCTGCATGTCTTGAGGACCTGACGCAATACCCTTTTTGCCATTGCATGTTGATCGTCGTCTGGGCCTTTTTTCCAGAGGGAAAAGAAAGAACAAACGTGACTTGAATGCCAAGATGATTTACGTCGGTGATTTCGGCTGTTGGAAGCCCAATTCCATGAATCGAGCAAGACCATTTGGGTATTTTGTTAATTTGTGGCGTCGCCGAGAGTCTAGATTAAACCGTCGCCGAGACTTTTCGTACCCGTCCCTTTTTTCCAACGGGGTGGTTACATCTTGATCCTGTTCCATAGCCATCAACTGGTTCTCACATTCTTGACAGCCAGACAGACACGCATGCATCCTCCCATAGGTAGGCCTCCCAACGAATGACATCAATCTCCCTCCCTGTTCGTATTTGACGGGTCACGCTGGTCAACCAGGGGCGACTTGGTCCATATGGAGTCTAGCCCGATGCCCCAAATAGGAGCACGGTCCGGGATCCGTTTCGATTTCCGTTGGGCCAGGTCGAAATGGCATCACTCGAAGCCCATGCGTCGTTCTTCTCTCGCTCGCTCATAGACCCTTTTTTTCGCTAGTGATAACAAGCCTCGTTGGATGGTTGCATCCGAGGACAGACCGCAACCTTGATCTAGGCAAGTGTTGGAGAAGTGTCTTCCCACCTTCTCAGCCACGTTGATCTTTGACTCGGCGCAACTCGGATAGGCTCGTGACTTGTACATGCCGGTCGCCGTAATCTCTACACCAAAACATGCCACATCTCTGATCAATTGACTTTCCCCAGACTAGACCCCGTACTCTGACAGTGTTCACCGAGTTGATTATTCTCCCCGGCTGACCGCCGTAGGCTCAAACTATCCCACGGACATGCCGCGTCCGACGGACCCGGGTGATCAACAGGGCCAAGCCGTCTCTGACAAGACTGCCTCCTGCTTCTCTCCACCGGCCGTCGTCATCATTGGCCTCCCCGTACATCATTGGCCATGAAACGTTTCAGGACGCCTCGGGACCAATCGAGATAAACTCAAACCAGCGAGATCGAGACCCGGACAAACCACTTTGCCTGCGCCTCAGGTTCGGATTATCTCACGGTGACTATAGGCAAAAGATGCATGAACTTGGCTCTGGACGACTACTCTCGCTTAGTTTCCCCGGTACAGTACTCCGGGGAGGCATCCCATGCGTAATAATATGGGCTGGTATAGCAACTTTATTGAAAATCTGAAAGCAGCGAAATTTTGCCTGTGACGAAGAAATGTTGGGCTTGTACGGCATCCGTATTAAAATGTTAACTCCAAGCTCTTCAAAGACCGTGGTCTCTTTATCTAAACCCCCAACCAAGATGGCATCTGATGTTACAAACTCTTTCCGATCCGTCCTCTTACACAGTAAGATATGGGTGGGCTTAGAAGTTCTCCTTGCCCCAAACAAAAGAGAATCTGCAATCTCGGTCAGCCAATATGTTACTATCACTCGGTATTAAGAAACTCACCCAGGCTCGGTGTACTTGTTGCAATACACGTGCAGAGCGCTGCCCAGTCCCTTGGGTCCACAGAAGAAGACTCCGGCCTCGGCAGGGCTGTGCAGCTTCCTGATGCCTCGGAAGATCATGTCCCAGTTGGGTCGGCCAAAGTTGGTCGGGCTGCGCAGGCCAGTGATGGTGTCCTTATCGGCGTTGGCGTCGTTGATCATGATGTTTGTAGCGTCGTCGGCCTTGATCTTGGCCGTCAGGTACGTGTGAATCTCGATCCGGTGGTCCAGATCCTGCGCCTCGACAGCCAGCAGCAGGGAACGGAACCACTCGAAAGACTCAAAGTCACGGCAGATCCAGAAGAAGTAGACCTTGGAGAGTCGCGTCTTCTTCTGGGGGTAGTTCATCCGGTACCAGATGGACTTGAGAATTGAGGCAAACGGTGTCACGCCGATACCAGCACCGACGAGAACCGAAACCTCATACTTGAAGACATCTTCCGAGGCAGAGCCAAAGGGACCGTCGACGTAGACGCGGGGGAGAACTCGACGAAGAGCTGGGTCAACCTCTCCGTTGTTGCCGTTAACACCAACAACCTGGCTCGCGTCCCCCTTCTTCTTACCCCACTCGCAGCCCAGTGTCGTAGAAACAGCCTTGGTAAAGTCACCAACGCAGCGCATGTGAATCGAGATGTAGTCCTCCTCGGGGGCGCTGGTCAGGGTGAAGGGATGGTACTGCCAGAGTGACACAGCAGGGCAGCAGAAGAAGATGTACTGGCCAGCTCGTGTCTTTGTGTGCTCCTTCTTCATCTGAATCTCGCAAACGTTGCTGGGGTGCTGAATGACCTTGGTGATGTAAGTTCTGTGACGGCCGCGCACTTCACGGGCGATCCTCTCAGCGAGGTAGATGAAGCCACTGTACATCCAGTACTGCCAAAAGACACCGACGGCTGAGGCACCCACGCTGGTGCAGAAAGGCGCAACATCGGGCTGGATCATGCAGAAGGCGCCGTGGATGGACCAGAAGAAGAAGAAGACGATGAACATGTGGTGAGTGTACCAGAAACGTTCATAGTTTGCTCTCCGGGGCTTCTCCACCGACGTGATAACCATACCCATGAGGGCAATCAGCATAACATATCCAGTCCATCCAGGTCCCGAGACAAAGTTGGCGAGCAGCCATCCGTAGACGCCCAATTTGTTCTTGATAGCGGCCTGCGCAAAGTTGTTCCAGTGAGCAATAGTGTGGACCCAGGACCAGAAGACGATGGACCAGGCGGTGACGATGTGGAAGCTGATGTTCTTGTCGAACTGGATGATGCCGTTGAGGGGCGTCTGGCGCAGCAGCGAGATGAGGGTGCGGCACACGGGGAACAGGATGATGGCGACGTCGACGTGCAGAACCAGGGCCGCCGAACGGGCAATGACAAAAGTGAAGCCAAAGTTGTCGCGGGAAGACTGAAGACTCTCCTTCATCGAATAGTGGACGCAGGCGAAGGAGAAGATGAGGGCGTGCGCAAACATGAAGACGAAGACGAACCTACGTTTGTCAGTTTTATCATCCAAAGTGTTGGGAACCATTTTTGCCTCGACTTACACTCTTCGGTAACCCTCGTTGATCATCCAGCGATCAAACTTTTCCCTCGTCGACAGCTCCTGCTGCTTCTCCTGCGTCATCTCTCCCGAGAGAAGCATCCGCGTGAGGGGAGACCATCGTGCACGCTCCGAGGGCTTCTCGCTCCACGTATCGAGTTGGTAGCTCATCTTGTCAAAAGTTCGAGTTGTGTGAATATCGCAGATGCGAGGGCGACTGGCCCTTAATTTCTTTCCAAAAAACCAGGCAAAGTTCCGTTATCCTCCTCGTAATTCAGATAAACTGTGAGCGCAATGTTTGTTGTGTGCGTCCTGTTGTTGCCAGAGTTGGCGAGCGATAGTAGTCTGTCGTCGATATTCAGAGCCAGCTGAACGGGAAGAATTATTCGAGAAGCGAAAGTGATCGGCAAAGACTATACACAAGAAAAATAAAAAGGGTGCTGTCTAGAGCGTGAAGATTAAACCAGTCATGTAATTGTCACCGCAAGGCCAAAAGAAGCGACGAGAGCCTCAAAAGACAACGAAGGAGGGGGAAGAAAAGGGAGAGTGTAGTAGTAGGTAGGTAAGGTGTGAGAGAAAAGAACAACCAGGGTTTCTCAGCCTAGGGCAACAACAGCTCCTTTGTCATCGGCGGAGGCGTCAAGTGTCAAAACTGTTACTACCAAACTCCTCCCAGGGGGTGCGGAAAGAGAAGAAACATGAGCTGATTCTCTTCTCTCCCGTCGCTTCTCTTCTCCTGGTGGGTGGTGGAAAAAAAAAAACGGAGTCGTTGACAACGGAGATGATACCAGGCACAGACGGCGAGTGTCCGGGGTTCGCGCTTGGCATGCGCCTAGAGCCTTCTTAGCGAGAGCAGGAGGCGCAAAGACAGGCAGAACGAAGAAAAAAGGGAACCGTAGAGGAGGTGGTGTTCAAAGACTAGCAAGCCTCCGTCTCGAGACGGGCGAGACGCGGCTCAAACACGCCATCTCAGGAGTTGTCGTGGCCAATCCAATGCAACACTCCTCCACCAAGAGCAAAGAAGAACTCGTCGAGAAAAAGTCAAGACCATCTTACAGCCAATACTCTTCCCCTCAATCTATCCAACATCTCCTCATCTTCAACTCCCCAGCGATCAAAATCGTCCCATCAACGATGCTGAGCCGCGGTACCATATCCAAACCGTAGGCCAACGATTGGTTGCGGTTCGCGCCTTTTGGTCTGAAACCCCGTTGTTACAGGTTCGACAGGACTTGGCCTGTCCGGGCACGTCGTACCGAAGGCGGGTCCCGCTTCACGACTCGTGGGTAACCCACCCCCTGGTCTGTTGTGTTGCAATGCATGGCACAGCGAATAGCTTCATGTCACCGTTCCTGTTCCCAGCCAGACGAGAGTCCATATCACGGATATACGGCCTTGAATGGTTTCAACATGTGGCTTTTGGTTTCCATTCCCGCCCACGTGCTGTCATCCGCTCACCTCGATCTTCCGCTTACAACATCAACTATCATACCCATTCATCATAACCCATCACTTATACAACAGGATCACCACCCGTCACACCTCTGTCTTCTCTCCGTTTCAAACAACCTCATCCGACACATGCATCATCTCAGAATCCTTTGCTTTGCCTTCCCTCCTGCCATCTACTATCGGCACTTGTGTCAAGTACCGCCCATCACTCGAAACCACTCCTTGTTTGCTGGGCAAATCGCAACAGTCACACATGCTCGCTTGACATCTCTTGACATACGACCCTACTGCAGTTTGTAATCCATCATACCCAAGCACGGCATGCATCTTCCTGTGCTGAATCATCCATCCCACGTCGACCCCATCCCCACAATCTCACCCGTTGCCAGACAGATAGCCAGTTGGGACGTTTCCAGTATTAGCGCGCATCTCGCCGTCCTTCCCGTCACCAACCTCGTCCCTGTCAGCGCCTATCGTAACCAGACGTCCAATCCTTATACCACTACAGCTCATGTCATGACGTAGATCTGCCTGGATAATCTTCCCCTGGCGCTTTAAATCAACATTCCTGGCCAGTCGTTTGCCTTGGTCAAGTTGGCACTACACTTCCATCATCACGGGATGCTCATCGCCGAGTCTCACTCTCATTGGCATACTCACAAGGCTCCCCAGAGAGGCACGTCTTTAGAGTCAAGAAATAGTTGCAAACATCACACACAACATCACAGAGAAATCCACATCTAGAGACAAAGTGTACACGCTGCCTATTTCTGGATGTCAAAAACACGTCGTCAATGCAAACCCAAAATCCAGCCGCATGATATCCCTTACTAGCTGATCTGTTTGTCTGGTTTGTCATTCCTCCCCTCAATCGTCACTAATACACTCCTCATCGTCGCTCTCTGCCTCGCCAATCGTGGCCTAGGCGCTGATTCAGGGCACAGCGCCCGCCAGGATACCACGGACCAAGGACATGTCGCAACCGCATGCGAAGCTTTCATTCGATCGTTGCACATTGCCTTCATGACAGGGAGGGCAATCCACCCCAGGTCTAACCGCCTCGGTTCTCCTTGCTCGCGTTAAATCGCATACTTCCGAGTCCACTCGCGGGCGGTGGCCTCGTATCGGGGCCGGTCGGTCTTGTAGACGTGGGCGATCTCGGGCACCAAAGGATCGTCAGGGTTGGGGTCCGTCAGCATCGAGCAGATAGACAGAAGAACTGCAAAAGTTAGATCATGACAACTGGCCATAGGGGTTCTCAATTATGCATACCTTTGCTAATGGTCAACGCAGGGCTCCACTGGTCGCGCAGAATGTCGAGGCAGATGCTGCCGTTAGAGTTGATGTTGGGGTGGTAGATGCGGGTGGTGAAGTTGACCTTGGGAGGCTTGAAGGGGTAGTCGGTAGGGAAGTGGATGGCGAGGAAGAAGACACCGCCGGAGTATGGGGACTCGCTCTGTTCATCATGGTCAGCCAGGCTCTTGCGAATCTGAGGAATGGATGCAGCGAGGCGCGGTTCTGGGCGAGGAAGCGGCTGAGCGCTTCGCCACGATGCCGGCGCATATTGCTAGCATCTCATCTGTGTCCGGAATCAGGGGGGAATACTCACAGGACCCATAATCGTAGCTTGCCAGTGGAACTATTCACATCTGTTAGTCGCGTGCTCAATAGCCATGATCGCTCTCGACGCAGAGGCATGCGTTTCAGCACAGTCATGACATGTGTGCCAGCCACGTGCGTCCGCCAGAGCGAGGGGAGGGTGATGCCTACCAGATCCTCACCAACGGGGCCGGCGGAGCAGGAAGAGGGAGGGTCTCTGCAAAGAAAAAATCAGCATCTTTATTCCAGCAAAAGAGGCGATGGCCTCAAGAAAACTTTTGGAGTCGTGACAGGCGCTGGTATCGCCGGTCATCGAAGGACCCCGCTTACCAGCGCCCCACCTGACGTCTTGGGCGTCCAACTTGACCCCTCGGGCTTGGGGTGAGGATGCATCGTTCGTGGTGCGACTTACCGGCCGAGATCAGTGAGCTCCTTGTTGATGCGCTTGAGAGCCATTTTGTGATTTGGAGAGGGGGTATCTAAGAGGTGTGGTGCGAGGAGTTCGCGATCGCTCTGTGTTGGAGAAGTTAGTCGAGGGGTTGCACAACGAAGACGAGCGGTCGAGGAGGGGGGAAAAGGCTTCGAAAGAACGCACGTCAGGGTTCGGTCCGAGGCGTAGGAGACCACGGTGATGTGTAGAAGAGTATCGGTAGTGTTGGTGTTGATGGTTGTGTTATGCAGGCAGGCGAGAGGAAGAAATTCAGTCGAGGCTGAAAAGGGAGAAGAGGCGGGATTTGGAGGAGATGGTTCGTTCGGATGGAGTAAAAGAGGTCAGGTCGGTCGGGCCTAGAAGAAAGAGAAGCGGGAAGGAGGGTCAGGTCAACAAAGAGGTGAGGGAAAGCGGAACCTGACTGACCTAAGGCACCTACAGGAGGTACCTTAGTGCCTTCAGTGTTTGTGAGTGGCTGAGGTCCACGCTTCGCTGGCAAACCCGTCCATTCAGGTGCGTCTGGCAGCCCGAAAAGTCAGGTTTTTTTAGGCCCGGGCCCCTTCCACGGGCGCCCCATGGCTGACTGGGCGAGCACTGGGCCACTCGCCGCCTGCCCCCCCTAGTAGGCACTGTACGCACTGGGCCACAGCTCCATCGCTCGCTGGGCCACAGTCCAAGCAGACACCGCCACAAGCGAATCAGCGGTCTCCACGCACTAACAGGTCACCACGAGAATATACATTGGACGTTGCTAAGGGGGCGCGTCAATTTCTTGATCGAGGTACAGGACAGTATCCATTCTGCCCATGTCCTTCGCTTGACTTCGATGGGCTCCGCGCCATCAGATGCTTATTTTCCTTGACAATACGACAGGCCAGCCTCTGGAACCTTGCCCGTGGCCAGTGGGTGGGCGGCGGTGAGTAGCACAAACATGGGAATGGATGGCGGTGGCCAGGGCTGATTTTCGGTCTAGATTCTTCTCCAGCTCGTCTCCTTGGCTTGGCCTTTTGGTCGGTTTCCAGATCATTCCGCCCTTTTGTATGGACCTGCAGCAGCACGATTCATGAACGCTGATGTGTTTGTTTACTAACGATTAGGTACTGTACGTAGAAACGCCAAACCAAAGCCTGTCTTGCATCATGGCCCGGGAATACCGGCTCCGGTCAAGCAAAGCAAAGCACCTGCTTGGACGGCCTCGCCGGGCCATTCATGTCAATCGATGAAATGCATTGGCCAGCATTGGCAACCTTCTAGGGCCTTGTCTCAGCAACGTCACTTGGGCATCCTCAGCCACGATAGGGGGCTGTCCAGTTAATAACGGATTACCTAGCATCGACAAATCTATGCGATTCTCTTTATTTGGTTTATTTTACTATGGATTTCTGTATTCACTTGAGGGGGCCGTTTATGTGCCGTGATGTTTGATTTCAAATCATCTATAACCCGGGTATGCACGCAATCGCCATGACTCTTTTTATCAATTGCCTCCTTACCAATCAAACAACCAACCCTTTGCTCTTTACACAAACGCCTGGACACCAGTGATGGCTCGTCCCAAAATGAGACCTAGAGCATTGTCAGTTACTACACGTCATAAAACGCAGGAACAAAAAAAGAAACTTACTGTGAATGTCACTCTGACCCTCATATGTCTGCGTCACAAAGAGATTCGCCACATGTCGACCGATCATGTACTCATCACTCACGGCGTTGCCTCCGAAAATCTCCTGAAGAATGCGAGCGTTCTTAAGCGCGGCGTCGCAGTTTTGCCTCTTCACCATGCTGATCATCTCGGGTGTCGCCTTGCCCTCGTCCTTTAGTCGGCCGACCTGGATGGCCGCCAGTGTGCCGTATGCCGCGTCGGTCGAAGCATCTGCGAGCTTCTTCTGGATGAGCTGGTACTTGGCGAGAGGGTTGCCCTTGAACTGCTTGCGCTCAAGAGAGTAGGTTCGGGCTCGATCAATGCAGTCCTCCAGGGCACCCATGACGCCCAGTGCAATACCGTATCGGGCATTGTTAAGGCAGCTGAATGGTCCCGTGAGGCCTTCAATGTTGGGGAACATGTTCTCCTCTGGCACAGGGCAGTCGTCGAGCTGGATCATACCCGTGATGGAGGCTCGGAGACCGTTCTTGTCCTTGATGGCGGGCGTCTCGAGCGTACCAGCCGGGCAGTCCTTGCGCTCAACCAGGAAACCCCGGATCTTGCCCGTCTCTTGCAGCTTAGCCCAAATCATCAGGACATCGGCAATAGGACTGTTGGTGATCCAGGTCTTGGCGCCACTCAGCAAGTAGTAGCCCTTCTTTGTGGGATGCGGCCTCGCTACTGTCTCCATGCTACCGGGGTCACTGCCATGGTTGGGCTCTGTGAGGCCAAAGGCGCCGAGGAGCTTTCCCTTGGCCATCTCAGGGAGGAACCTCTCCTTCTGCTCGGTGGTACCATGCTCGTAGATGCCGCCCATGACCAGCGAGGACTGAACGGACATGCCGGATCGGTAACCGCTATCGACTCGCTCAACAGCTCGTGTGATCAGACCGCCAGCGACGGATGAGACACCTGCGCAGCCGTAACCATCGATCGTAGCGCCCAAGAGACCGAGCTCGCCCATCTCCTCGAGCATCTTGGCATCATAGTTCTCGTCGCGGTAGGCCTCTGTTGACAGACGTTAGACGGCAATTGGAGAAGCTGGGATGGAAAATAACTTGCGTAGTACTCGGGGGAGCAGATGCTCTTGGCAGTATCGCTCCGCAGTCTCGCCAATGGCTCGCTCCTCCTCAGTCAAGAGGTTGTTAGAGTTCAAGGGATCTTCCCAATTGAAGGTCGGCCCTGTCGCAGAGGCGAAGCTCCGGGCAGCGAGGGGCCGTAGAGGAGCGGCACTTGCTCTTCGGGCGCATTGTCTGAGGATAGGGCGGAACATTGTGTGAAGCTTCAACTGAGGGAAGACAGGGATGATGCTGAAGCAAGTCGCAAAAAGGTCGAGGGAGATCAACAAGTTAAAAACAGCTGCGAGGTTGTGACAGAGGAAAGGGCGTCGGCAATCAAAGTCCCCCAATGAAGTCATCCGACGTAACCCGGAGCCGTCAATCTCCAATCCCCAGCTTTACCCCGGAACCGAGGCAAGCTAGTACATGGGATTTCCGGCCACCAATTCCGAACATGCTGCCCGCGTGACTGTGAAATGAAGCGTATTGCCCAGATTTGCTTGATCGAATTCCTTAAACATCGGCAGCGTCAACTTGTTCCCGATAACTATGCTCGGTGTATTCAAAGGTATGCCGATGGGATCTACCAACCTATCAATGCTAACCTTAACAACTGCTGCACATCCAATCACCGACACAAGTCGCAGACCAGCTGCCTCGGATAGGAAACCATGTTGAGCATCCCATTGTCTAGACGCTTTGTGTCCGCTCTGCTCGAGACTCTCTTTTCTCTTGACGTCGTCTTGCCATAACACTCAAACGGTCCAGTTCCGATGTCGCCAAGATAACCCCCGCCACGGCCAACTGGCGAGTCCCCTCCAGTTCTGTCGGAGCCGAGATCATCGGCACCGGCTCGTCCGAGGACCTTGAGCCCCGTTCCTCCCCCGAGTCGCGCGCTCTTCGTCTCCGTTCCTTGCCGGTCTGGAGCTTGAATTCATCTATCGGCTCCGGCGGTGGATTTGGGGAAATGGACCGGCTCGATCCCACCGGTGACCTCCTCCACGGACGCACTCGTCTAAACCGGCGTCCCAGCCGGCTGCGGAAGGTCCTTGGTGTTACTGGATGAGAGTGATAGAGCGGGCTGTGACGGCGGCGGGGACTGTTGGACGAAGGAGGGGTTGATTTCTGCAAAGTGATCAATACAATGACATGTTTTCTCGGTGAAACTCAAGAAACACTCACTGGGGAGTCCAAAGCCCTTCGACTGAGTTCTGGACATGAGCTCATTCCTTGGTGCTTAAATGCCGGCGCGCGTAACAGGGCATCCATTTCGGATCCGTACACCAAATTCTGCTGTAACAGACTCGAAGCATCGCCATCCCTCTTCCCTCGTCTCTCAATCGACTCGCGAAGGATACCAGACCGCGCATCAGCACTAACGGGGGTCGAAGATTCGTGAGGTGGCGTTACATGGATCTCAACAGAGTGAGGGGAGCTTGTTTCTGAGGACATTGTAAGGATCGGATGTCGACCTACTGAGGGCAAAGACTGGCGATGAGAGGAAGGCTAACGATAACTTATCAAGGCCAGTAACGGCCTGTGAAGGGGATTTGCGAAGCGAAAGACTTGATCAAGACTTTTTGCGACATCTTCGTAGAGCGCATGACGCCGAAGGCAACTCCCGGTCGCTCCTCCTTCACGATGTAGAAGCGGACTACATTCGACGGAAGGAGCAGCAGAGCAAGCACCGTAACTTGCCTCTTCATCAGTGCCATGCTGACATGGTCACAAAATGATCACAAATTACTTCTCCCATTTCGCTTGTCACCCCTACCAAGTTCAGATCATACATCTCACTGCCCCCAACAACTCCCAGCAACATCATCTGAGCTAGAGACAGTCTTCTAGAGTGATGTTAAAGCATTTGAGACTATAACATCATCTGAGCCAGAGGCAGTCTTCTGGAGTGCTGTTAAAGCATTCGAAACTATGGCTACCAACGTCAATCCACGATGAACTCGATCTCCGACTTTCCGAGAAGTCGCCCTACCCTGCATGATGACATACGACGCCACAGCCTGCCAACCACAACCCTTCCAGAACCTCAGATCTCAACATCTGTTGACCACTTCGTCTGCCGTGCCCAACGGCGGCGCCCAAGGGGTTAAGCGACAGGCGTAGACGGCAGTGGAGCAGCAACACGCGGCTTGGCAAACCGAGTTTATTGCTGAGTCGTGGTATTCGTACCTGGCGATCTGACCATGTTCCCAGCCCAGTCGAGTGATTGGGAGGTCGTCGCCCCCCGGCAGACAAGGGGGCCTCAGAGGAGCCGCATTCGTTTTAATCCATGACCCTGGATCTGCGAAATCTCGGAACCATGGATGCCGGTGAGCCTCATGATGTTTGGGTTCATCTGTGCCACCAAGAACTGTCTTGGCAGGGCACGATTTCAAGCCATGGACTGTATCAGTGCTTTTTCCCAGTGGATTGCACACCCTGAGGCCAGGCTCGAGCCCCTTGTCTTTGCCCCCAAACCCTGCATTTTTCACCTCTTGTGCCTCCTTCAGCAGGGACTTTAACCTCATTTCTTATCTTTGTTCCTGAGTTGCACTCCTAAACAGGCGGTTAAAGTGGAAATCCAACATGAATTCGGCCTGCCGCCGATCCCGGAGGTGTCCGTATCCACTCCGTCCCGGAGCCAAAATCCGACCAAAACAGGGGATCTGGTTTGCCTCCCTGTGATTTTCTTTTGCAATCTCATGCTTTGGAACTGAAAGAGTTTTCACAGGGATATATTTAGGCCTGCGTTTGAGGCCTCTCACCTGTTGGGTGCAGGTACGCTCTCGTTGTCCCAGCCAACTTCAAGTCTCCCCAGGCTAATCATTTCTAGTGCAGATCAACGGACAGGCGGAGCGCCGCTTACACCAAGGTTCTCGGCCTTTCCTCCGTCTCGATACTCTGAATCACCTTCCGGAGCCTCAACTCCGTTGACTCGGCTTCTCTCCTTTAATACGGGCCGAGAGTCCACTGCTTCACTTGCTTCCACTCTTTACTCACCCATGATACACAATGATGCAGACGAAAGACGTTCAGACATTGGCGCGAGCCATTAAATTGGTGAGACTCTTTACGAGTGACGCTCTCTCGTCCATATCCACCAAACTGTTGTCTAATGATGACGTAGGCTGCCCGAAACAACAAGAGTAAACTCATTCGCGAATGGTTCTACGTGCCCCTGGGCCTCACGATAACCCTCGCCGTATGCTTCGGTGTCGATTCTATATTCCACCGGTTCAATGTTTCTTTCCCAGCTTCCGTCACATGTATGATGTTGCTCTTCTTCGCCCTTATCGCGTGCGAGTCGTTGCTGGGGAGCCATCGAACGAGGAAGGTGGTTAGTTTTATCGATGTTTCTGTAAGTCGAAGTTATGCTCGATGACATTAGCCAAGCCGACTCTAATGCGTTGATAGGCTGGTTGGTCGCTTCGATGGATGGGCATCTTCTTCACACCCTCATTCGTTCTTCTCCCCCTAAGTCCGGCAATCGGTGTTATCGAAGTCTTCAAGATTATTGCTATATTTGGTAAGTTGCTTCCCCCCAAAAGTGACCATCTGGCTGACCGGGTGGAGTTATCGGCTTCTTTATCATGATGGCCCTTGCAGCCTGGATCACGCGAAGCGTCCAGTTCGCACTCGGCATCTCCAAGCGCTCCGAATCCCAGCGTGCCGAAGAACTCGGCCGCCGGACACCGGACATCCCCATAAGCGAGAACACCACCCCCGGCATCTCCCGCCGGACGAGCTTTTCTCAGGCTCCGTCCCAGATCCCACTAGTCCCCGTGTCAGGATCGGACTCGGCACCGTCATCGACACCACCATCCCGGCCGCAGAGCCCGCCTCAGCTGCGCCTCCAGGATCACCACTATGCCAACGGTCACGCCCCAGAGAACGCCGTCGAGGCGCTCAACCCGCCGAGTTACCCGACCCAGATCCCCCTGCCACCACCAAGGGCCGAGATTTGGGCGGCTCAGATATCGGGGAACCTTGACCTGTCAACCTTCATAGGGCTGTTCCTCTTTGTCGGCGTCCCGCTCTACTACTCGACAGGATATGCCATGCCAATTCATATGGCGGTCAACATCCTCGCCTGGTTCGCCGCCATGGCCATCCCGGCGAATTGGAAGCAGTACCTCCACCCTGTTCTCGTGTCGTCCCTTGCTACTGTGCTCGTGATATGGGCGCTCGCCGAGATACGTGGCGACAGCTTGTCGACGGCCCTCCACGCATACCGCACAGGGGCAAAGTACATTGAGCTATGGCGGAACACGACGCAGGAGCGGCACGTCCTCCCCGGCGCGGGTGACTTCTTTGGCACGCTGCTCGACGCCAGTATCGTGGCACTCGCCCTCCCCATGTTCCAGTACCGCCGTGAGCTGCGCACCCACTTCGTCTCCATCGTCATCCCAAACGTCACCATCAGCGTTGGCTCCCTACTCGCTTACCCGCCGTTGTGCTACGCCTGCGGCATCTCGGCAGCCCGCAGCCTGGCGTTTGCGTCGCGCAGCCTGACGCTCGCCTTGGCCGTCCCCGCGACCGTCAACCTGGGCGGCGACACAAACACGGTAGCCGCCCTGGCCATCATCAGCGGTATTCTTGGTGTTGTGCTCGGCAACCGCATCCTGCGTTGGCTGCGTGTCCCAGAGGACGATTACGTGACGCGCGGCGTGACCCAGGGTATTAACTCGAGCGCCATTGGCACGGCGGTGCTGCTGCGGACCGATCCTCGAGCCGCGGCCCTGTCGAGCCTGTCCATGAGCCTCTTTGGCACCATAACCGTGCTCTTCACCTCGATACCGCCGGCCGCGACCTTTGTGAGGACACTCGTGGGGCTATGATGAATGAGGAAGCTTGCTTGCTTGGTGCTCCGTGCTTGGAGCAAGGACGAAAAAGATATAAAAACCGGCCCCTTGACCCGGGTATGTCGTTCCGGAATTTGGGGGCACGAGTGGGATGTAATTTACGACTACCGAGATTTTGCGAATAGACCTGCTAGACCCAGTAAATAATGATCATGTTAAGTTCACTCATGAGCGCTAGTCTTGTGTCTTACTTTCTCCTAGATGCCTGGTCCAACCAAGGCCCTTGTTCTCCGTGCCTCGTGGCATGGGCCAGGTCAAACTTGTCTGGGATATCGACGTCACGTTAGTCTGACATACACCGTCAGTCTGCACATTGTCTCACGATAGGCGCAACTCCACACCGTCGTACACGGGGGAGCTGCAACCAAAGGCTTGGATTGTCGAGTCTCTCGATTGATGTAACAGACAAGGGTATGTATGGAATAAAGGGTCCCAGAAAGGAAGAAGAAGAAGAAGAAGAAGAAGAAGAAGAAGAACATGGTTGGAAATGGAAAATGCATGCTTGCTGCCGGAATGAAATCCACAAAATGCCGCCCCCCGTGTTTCCATCAGACTTTCCCCTTTCGCCCGTTGGTATCGTATCCCTGTTGAAAGAAAGGCTAAGGGGTGATGGAAGATGCGATGCCCCGAACGCCGCCGTGAGTCGTGAAGCCGTGAGTGTCGTAAAGCGTAATATGTAGATGGGTTTGGTTGTATGTCGAGAGGATTGGTGAGGGGTTGTATCTCTATCCCCCCCCCCTTTTGCATGTCAGCTTGTAGAATTGACGATGATGGCGACCTCAGAAGGAGTAGCAAGAGACATTTCTTCTCTTGCCGACTCCAAAGGACCTTTTTCGTGATCAATGTCAGCTCGGACCTCCAAAGTCAAGTACCACTGGTCCACTTACCATCTGCACCACCTCCCCCAAGCCGCACCCTACTTGCTAAACGCCCTGTTCAGCCTCATGGCCAACTGGCTCCTCTGCTCCTTTGCCTGACTACAGACGCCGCACTCGCCCCTGACGACGGCGCCCGTGACCCTCGAGACGTACTTGCCGCAGCCGGCGAGGCAGGGCGTAGTTCCCACGGGCTGTTCTCCAACGCGGCGGCCACAGGCCTGGCAGACGAGGGTCCCGAGGTTTGCGTAGCACATGGTTTTCTTTTTTCTTTTTCTTTTCTTGTTCTTCTTTGGGTTGATAGTTTGCTGCTGCTGCTCCGAAGAGGGGAAAAAGAGGCACGATCAAGAATAAGACCAGGGTGGATGTGAAAGACGAGAGAGAGATATGTAGTAGTAGACAAGGGCACTCGGGAACTTGGACGTCCCAGCGGAAGCTTTAAATACAGGCAAACGGGGACACCGAAGTGGTCAACAGGAACAAAGGCGAACTGATTAAACGAGATTTGTTTGGCATGAAAGGTAGGTAGGTGAGATGAAGCGTCGAAGAATAAAATGGGTGAACAAGAGAGGATAAGATGACGGAGGGAGGAAAGCTGGAGCCAACTTTGTAGGTTGTACTTGCAGGGAGCAAGGGTTATTTCGAGAGAGGAAGGAATGAGTATGGGATAGAGTAAGGCAGGCACGATAGGTAGGTAAGGTAAGGTAGAGAGTGCAAGGCAAGGTAGGTGAGTGAGCGCGTGTGTAAAGAGCAAGTGCGACCCGACCCGGGGGCCTGTCGTGATGGGGTCGCTCGGTGATGGAAGGCCTTCCCGTTCTTCCCTCTCGCTCCTTGGGAAACAAAGAGGAAGGGGAATCCACTTGGGCCCGAGTGGGACGATTCCGTTTCACTGCCTGCGCTGCGTTGCGCTGCGCTTCTCTCTCGCCCTCTCGGCTTTGATCCCCCCCTCCTCATGATCCCGGGAACGAGAGAGAGGAAAGAGGGGGTCCGTTGCTCTGTTATAGGTAGGTACAGCGTAGATAGGAATCCTCTCAGCCTGACACACTGACACCGGGCCTCACTTTCGAGTGTGTAGGTCGCTAACGACGACGGTCTATTAGTCAGGAAGGGCGTCTTACACAATCACCACTCATCACATGCAAGCTCTTCTTTCCAAAACAGACTCTACATGTCTCGGCAGCTGTCAACCTACACCCACTAGAGACGACCAGAGACATCCCGTCCCAAACGACGCGTTAGACCTCACCTCTAGGTGCCTCCCTCACCGACACATCCGCCCGCTTCGCCTCGCTTCGCCTGGATGGAAACAAAGCGGAGAGGTGAGGGAGGAGACCAAGTTTGATCAAAAAGGTGGGACACCAACTCTCTCTTGCGCCGCGGCGCCCCCCCCCTCCATCACGAATCCTTGCTCGCCCATTCTTGTTCCCCTCTGTTGCCCCCCCTCCAACAGAGCTTCTCGAAAGAAAAGAAGATCCCACGTCCGGGAAATCATACTGGAAATTCCCCTAGGCGCAGGGAAGATCATACCCTGTAGGGTGATGGGGCTGTCCTGTGCTTCGATAGTCTGCCTCCCCTCCTCCGAACAAGTCACATCTAGTATATTGGCCGCCCCAATGCAACAGCACGCATTTTCACGCATAGTAATATGTACCGCAAAAAAGTGGGATTTTGTTTATCGTGCCGCAGTGACTGCACAGCACAGGGCAGCAGAAAAGGTACATGTATCCGCAGTTGCTGACCCGTAACCTTGGGATTCATTTGGCCGAGGAACGTTGTCAGAAACCGTTTCCCCCCAATCCCAACCGCCGTCGGACCGTTAGACGGGCTTTGCGCGGGTCATCTGCCCGCTCTGCGCAGCCGCTCTCGGCCACGGCTGTCACGGATCCTTCGGGGCACAACATGCAGCCAAAAGATGGGCCCTGCCGACTCAAGAGTCAGGTCCCTTTGGTGTGGGTGGCTGGCTAGCTGAGTGGGGGAGGGGCAGAAGGGGGGGCACGGGAGCAATGATAGATCGCCCATCTTCAGGGCCAACCTCACCACCATCACCACCATCACCATCACCGTCATCATCCATGGACAAGTGAGTACAAGGTTGAGCTGTCTTTCCTGACGACCCAACACCCTCAAGGCAGACGTCATCACATAATCATCTTCAATACTTCATACAAGCCCTGTGAGACGCCACCCTTCAACATCACACCCGGATCGAATATCTCTATAAGTGTCAGAATTCCTTCCATGAGAACGCCTTCCAGCCCGCCTGTCAAGTTACCGTCGTCGGCTGCCTCCCTCCATTACCGTACCTCGCTTCCAAAGCCGGCATCCACTCTCTCTCAGCGCTGCAACGTACAGCGTCATCTGCATGTCCACAACAGCTTGCATCCCCTTACTTCGTGTCTCGTCACCCTAGCTTCCCCCGCAGTGCGTCCACCTCCCTCTGCAGGGCATCAAGGTCAGCTAGGATGTTGGCACCTTTCCCTGCATCAGTTGCCGATTGCGGAGATGTGGGACCGGCGCTGATGGCTGCCGCCGCATCATAGGGTTCCTCTTCAGGAACTTGACTAGACCGTGTCTTGGCAACTCCTTCCATGCTTGTTCTCCTCGGCGGTTCTTCTATGCTGCCGCGACTGCTTCCCCTCTGTCTCCGAGGCGGCGGAGGCGGCGCTATGCCACCGTGGGGCTTTGCTTCAAACGAAATCCGTCGGCTTGTGCTGTCAACGCTCCGGATACTAGCAGGCCGTCGCACCGAAGCGTTGCGCGCCGGAGGCGGGGGAGGAGCCCATGACTTGGTCACTCCAGCCTGATAAATTCCAGGCTGTGCCTCCCGAGGAGGTGTTGGTTCCGCTGACGGCTGGTGGTGTGTCGGCGTCGAAATTGTATCGATTTCTGGTGACAAAGCTGGAGATGACGAAGATTGACTCACGTTTCTAGTGAGATTGGATGCCATTCCCGCTGGTATCTGAGTTGACTGCCTCGAGCCGTGGTGCGACCTTCGTGGTGGTGGTGGAGGAGCCGGGGCATGAGAGTCATGGCGAGCATGGTTGCTCTGGGATCTCATCGACGACGACCGTGATAGATTCTCGTTATGGTTTTTGAGCGCCTGCTGTCCTAAACCAGAGCCACCAGGAGCAAATGCCTTACTCTCCCCCCTGGCATGTCCCCTTCGTGGCGGCGGCGCTGGGACCGCTTTCTGGTTGTTCCTAGGTGTATTCGGAGACGCGGGGTTGTTCTCGATGTTGATATCGGGGACCTTGCCCGCTGCCTCCTGATCAAATGGTGACTCGTGGCCATCTTCGAAGCTCTTTCGAACAGGCGCCGGCGGCAGGGGCTTGTTCATGTCAGACTGTGACATGGATGCCAATGCTTCCGGGGCTGCCTGGCCTCCGATTAAATCCAGCTTGATCGATTTGCCATGTCGAGAGCTGGGCGGTGGTGGTGGCTTCTTGCCTCTGCCAATCTGAAGCGATGTGCTCGAGTCAGAGAAGCTACTGCGCTCAATGTCGTCTTCCGGGGTATCCGAAGCATCTCGGGCTATGAGCGACATTTCTTGCATCTCGCTGCCTGGTGTCAGTGCGTCCTTGAGGCTATCCTGCGTTGATGCCAGAGAGACAGAAGAGGAGTCGGCCGTATTTCTTGCCGGTGGAGGCATCGATTGGCGCATCCTGAGTGGTGACGGGGGCTTCTCCGAGCCTGAGTTGCCGGTCATGAGCAATCTCTTAAACGAATTCACATCCAAGGACCGCCGAGCTGTGTTGGCAGCTTTGAGCGCATGGCCTTCCTCCTTCCGCTCCTGCTCAAGCTTTCGTTCTGCCGCCGGCGACTCCAAATCTCGTAACGTCTTGCTGAATGGGTTGCCTGGAGCTTGACCGCCACTACGGTCCTGATCCCGGGCAAACGCCGATACCATCTCGCGATCGCTGTCATCGGTAGAGGTCGCGTCGAACGGGTCATCGCCCTTCTGCTGCATGGAGCCATGCTCCTCGAAAGACGGTGCCGCAAAGGCCCATTCTGGCGAATCGGGGGAGAGCGGCGGAGGAGAGAGGACGCGGACCTTTTTGGAGGGTTTGGATTGTGACTCAGACGTCGAAATGTCAACCTGTTGGAAACTCGTTGGAGGTGGTCGGCTCGATGAGGTGTCTATCGAATGGAGGGGGGGAAAGCGGGTTGAAGTAGACGAGGCTATGCCCTGTAGTGTAGCCGTGTCTGCCGCGACGACGGACTTGCGGAATGGATTGGACGAAGCCATGATGAGCACTCGCGCGGCGCCTCGGGTTTCGCGGTCGTCCTTTTTTTTCGTTTCTTTGCGCTATTCAAGCTTATCACTTGCCTCACGGGAAGGTCGGAGAGGAGCTCTGATGTGGTGGTAGGTCAAGACGTTTGCGAACGAAGACTGCCTGCCATCTTCGGCACAGCCGGGCAGGAAGCTCGTTGGGCGGCCAAGAGAGGAAAGCAGAGCGGAGGTGAGGCGGTGATGGAATAAGCAGGAATGGGAAAGAAGTGTGAAAATGACGAGGCCGGTGATTGATTGCGTAGATATTGTAGGCTGAGTCGCGGTGCTGCAGGCTGCCAGAATCTATAGCGCAGAACGTGCCCCCGGAACGATCGGTCAAGGCCCAAGGCTCGTAAAAGTCGGGGGGGATCTGGCGATGCCGCTGATGATGCACCTAGGAACCAAAGTGGGCTTGGGCCGTCAGCGCCTTGGGGGGGCTTTTGCGTATACTCTTGCTAGCCGTGCCTCCTCTGTCAGCGCGGGATCGGGTCACCGTCAGGGGGCCGTGGCACGACTGAGAAAACGGGGAAGAATAGAAGCCCGACCAGGGGGGGGGGACAACGGAGTTTGAACAACGGCGACGGGACGGGATGAGAGAGGATACATTACGCAGTACGGATAGAGGTTGGTTGGCTGTAGGTACCTGCCTCGTAGGCACGGAGAGCACGGGCCATCCGGGAGCTTCAAGGTGGAAGGAGGGGCACCTCACGGCGCTTGCTGGCAGCGCTGACGTTGGGTCTTCCCTACAAGGAAGGTACGTACCTGTCAAGCTTCCACAATGGGGATCTGAACGGGGAGGAAGTAAAAGGTACTTTGATCTTGGGCTGGGAGGGTAGGCACGTGAGCTGGATGACGAACAACGTTTCAACATCCCCTCACCTTCTCACACCCACCCCTTCAGCTCTCAGCCATGACACTCACCAGTTGGCGCTGGCTCTGCTGACAATGCGTGGCAGCTTCTGATGTGACGGGAAGCTGTCGATCAAAGCTTAGCTGATGAGCAATTTTATCAACATCCCTCCAGGCTCTTGAATGAGTTCCAATGCCTTGTCCGCCAACTCTGAGCATCTTATCGTGTAAGTGGGCTGATAGTTCCCATAATTGCACGCCACGGGTGTGAAAAGTAATCTCAATTCCAACTAGTAGCCCCACCCAGCCGACAACAACTCGCTCCTCTCAGCGCCGGTCAGCGACACACTCGGCCACGGGATCACAGCAGTGTCCAACAGCTCACCCAAGGCCAAGGACACCTGAGCTCAAGGCTGGCGAGCTCACCCGGGGGAGATTTCACATCCCATGACGTCCATAGCTTCACTAGAGTTGATTAGCTCACTCAGTCACTGAACTGGTGCTGTTCACTTACACGCAGTTCTCGATCCCATCTTCCCACCACCATCAAGGTTATCAGCAGCTCATTCATTTGAACAGCTTGCCACACGCGCAATCGCCAAGACACTGAGGGATCAGCTACTCTTGCATTCCAATCTAACAGCCCCTGATTCCGTCTAGGCTCTTGATAAACTCATATTCCAGACCTATGGCGGTAATTGAGTGCTGGGCCCACGTGATGGCCCTGACAAGAGTCAGACACGTTTCGTCGCAACTCAGCCTGACTGTCACGTAAACAAAACCCTAACAGGACGCGTCAGGCGTACACACGCACACAAGCTCCAAAGGCTTCTCATCAAAAATCGTAGACAAGAGATGAAATATACGTATCGCTTCGTATTTGAATCATGAACTATAAACAGTGGTAGTGGTATTCCGAATCACTTCCCTCGCAGACCTTCCTCAGGATTTTCCGCCCCTCCAAAACGCGCCAACCGACCATGATTCTCGCGTTACCGTCATAACCGACACGCCATGAAATGTGTCATGTCATGTGTGATATAATACAAGTGCCATAATCGCGTTGGAGAGAATGACCTTCCACTTCGGCGCGTCATTCGCTCCTTGCACGAAGACGACCGAGGATGTGAATGGTGTCTCTGCGCACGCGTGCAATCAAACAATCAACAGACCTGCGCTCTCGTTCAAAACCCAGTAGAAACCCAGTGCCCTTACTCTCCGTGTCCGAACAATAAACAAAACCCTGAACGCCATGGCCGTCATTAACAAAGATCAATGGTGCCAGAGGCATGCTTCTACGCCTTGGAGGCAGCAGCCTTCTTGGGCGCTGCTGCTCTCTTCGACACGGCAGCCTTCTTTGTGGGGGCGGCCTTGGCAGGCTTTGTGACGCGACCAGTCTTGGTCTTGGTGAGAGGGGCATCAGCGGCCTTCTCAGCCTTCTCGGCCTGGGTCGAGTCAGCACAGATCAAAGTCAAACTGCAACAAGGAAACACACCTTCTTGGGAGCAGCAGCCTTCTTGGGGGCGGCGGCCTTCTTCTCAGCAGGAGCCTTCTTCTCAGTGGCAGCGGCGGCAGCCTTCTTAGGAGCAGCCTTCTTTGCAGGAGCGGGCTTTTCAGCGGCAGCCTTCTTCTCAGCAGCAGGCTTCTTCTCAGTGGCAGCCTTCTTGGGGGCAGCGGCCTTCTTAGCGGCGGGCTTCTTGGCGGGAGCCTTCTCGACAGTCTCCTTCTTGGGAGCAGGGGCAGGCTTCTTCTCCTTCTTAGGCTCGGGCTGCTTCTTGGCGAGCTTGGTGCCACCAGAAGGACCCTTGGGCTGCTCGAAGATGCCCTTGTCAACGCCAGCCTTCAGGGCCTTGTTGAAGAGCGAGTCGAACATGTTGTCCGTGACATTGAGACTGTTGTTTGCCTTGACATACTTCTTCAGAGACTGACGGCTGTGGGACGAGTCAGCGACCGAATGTGGGAGAGGGGAGGGAGCGGCGACAGCTGGATCGCGTTGCCAGAGAAGAGAAGAGAAGAAAGATAAAAACTAACCTAGAGCCCTTTCGGTCCTTGAGCTATTGAATGGAAAAAAGACAAGTCAGTAAGAGAAAAGAGCATTGCGAAAGACAAAGAGTGCGACACAGAAGGTCGGGCGGGCGCGCATGGCGATGGCCTCAAGCCGCGACCGAGCGATGTGGTGGGCGCGCAACGGGAGACGCGCCGAGGAACAGAGAATTTCAAAATCCACATACGTTGACAATGGCATCAGTGATCATGTCCTTGAGTGAAAAAGTCAGCAAGTTATCCAAGAGAAAATACCGCGCTCAGAAGGCAAATGGGCTCACCTGGTAGCTGGCGTGGCCAGACTTCTTCGCGGCGGCGGCGGTCTTGGGAGGCATGGTGAAGGTTTGTAAGTTGTGTTGGTTGGAGAAGGAAGGCAGATAATGCGTCTGAAGATGGGCAGAGAGGCGACGAAGATGCAAAACTCGACGAGTGATTTGATATGCGTATGATGAACTGAAGAACAAAGAGTCGAGCAGAACGATCTCGTCGGGCGCGTGGAGGGGACGGGGCATGTTTATATATCGGGCGGGGGCAGGACCGCAATCAGTAGCTCTTCCTCTGGGCTCTAGACTTCTGCTCCTGCTCTTACAACTTTGCAACCTCTTTACCCGCCCGTGCTCACCTGCCACAGACCCACCTTCCTCGATTGGGAGGAGGGGCATCTAGCGCCACACCAAAGACCAATGCACGCTTTGCACCCGAGTCTGCACAAGGTGCATCAGCCCTGCACAAGGGGAGCTTCAGGCCCTCGGATTGGCCTATGGGGCTTGCACAAATCCCATGCATCATCACTCGCCTGCACAAATGAGCTTCAGCCACACCAGGCGGGCAATGCCAAGAAGGCCCCTAGCTCCTCAGACCGCGATATGCCACCTTGTAAAAATCGGGGCGCTCAAAAAATGCCAAAATAATGCCTGGGCCTGTGTCCATTTTTTTGATTGGTCGGCCCAGACATCACCTCGGGTGAGGTGTACCTCTGTGTGATCTAGAGTCTGGCAGAATGCGAGAGCAACTCATGCCCCCGAGCATCCATTTCCCTCGATTCTCTCGTTTCTTCGCGCACCCTCCTTTACGATCCAAATGAGTCATTCTTGCCGTGTTCTTGCGAGTTTGCGGCGAGTTTCCGCGTCTGAAATGAGGGGGAGGATTCACCGGTTTCTTGCGCGTGATAGTTGAAGCACGGCGGCCGTCGACTGGCCGTCACGGCACGTTTGAATGAGCCATGCTCGTTGTCGCATTCCGAATTGCGACATGTACAGTCATTTCTGTCTCCCTGAGGAGCTCGCCAGTGTCTTCAGAGGACTCGGCGACGTTTGTTCTCGAGTTTTCGAGTTGTCCCGTGTTGATTTGACCGTGATATCGACCTTATCGTCCAAAGTCACTTTTTGTGTTGAATCGCGACATCGCGCGCCGGCACCTGAAGCTATCCGCATCCCACGACTGCCTGATCGTCAACCCGCCGCACATCACGCCATTGACTCATTTTAGTTCGTTTGGGGGTCGTGGACTACGCGGATGCAACTTGAAGACATTTTCCAATTTTTTTGTTAACCAGAGGCGCTCCGTTGCCTCTTGAGAGCGCAGAGATGTCGCATCACGACTTACACGGTCGGAGGCGTCAAACAAGCACGACAGAAGATTGCCCTCCTCACCACCTGCAACTCCACTTCATAGATCTTTGCGAGAATGAAGTTTACTTGAATGGTGTATCTATTTTTTTTTATTACTTTCACAAAATTGCGCATCCATCACATCTATGAGCACGCAAACCCATTACCAATGTTGTAGAGCGGACGCGCCGCGCGTGCAAATGTTTGGATCAGCCCAGGATTCAACACCAACATGCGCCAGCATAGTTGATTTAGGTAGTACCTCGGTCGCGCGGCCTAAATATCCAGTTTCTTTTGTTGTCGATGGCAATTTGTGTCGTTATTGTCAGTATGGGAATTCACCATTCTACTCTCGCACGACTGGGTGACTACGTCAGGTGAGGGGCATAGCGCAGCATCGTGAAGCGTGCGATCTGCGAGTAAGCCAACACCATGGCTTTCAGGCTGGCTAAACAGGTTGAAAATCGCACCAGATACTCAGTCATGCATGCCCTGCTCCGATTTACTATGTTGATTTTGCATTTGTCCACCACTCATTGTAGCCTGGTCGTCTTTGTTCTATGCACTCGCCTTGAACCTTGTCCTGGCAGCCTTGCTACCCTACTCCATCCACACGCTTTCTGAGTCAAGAGATAGCCTTACTGCACATTACCAGCAACCAGGCACAGCTTCAGCCTGGCTTTGAAATGCTTCATCATTCCAGATTCTCATTTCTTATGCTCGGTCAAAGTCTGTAGCTGCAGCTGAGTCAGTGGCATTCCTGTCGCGACGTCCAGAGAGGAGCGAGACACCAGTGCCCCTCGCTATTGGCCAGGTCCCGAGATTCCCTCTCCTTTCCTACCTACGGTAACATAACATGTGAAGCTGTATCCTCTACTTCATCCATACTTCAATCATGTATAAAAGGGGGATGCATATAGACTCACCTTCTACCTAGGTAGGCAGGCTGTTCGCTGACATAAGGATGAATGGCATTGTCTACCGTGGTCAACAAGGCACCAAATATGCGAATTTCCTGATAGGTAAACGATAAAGATAAGCTTTATTATCGCTTGTCTACCCATGTAATGATCTATTCGTCCTCGCTAACAACCGTCAGGGCGATCAATCTCATCTGGAACGGTGTACCTGAAACCCGTTGTCCAAGTTAGCGATGCATGTGAACAATCACATGACCGTACCGATAGAACACAGTCGACAGTACAGTGCTTATCGCCTGTTGACACCCAACGCTTTACCAATCAGAGTAATGCGGGACCCGGAACACGATCGTTCCTAGAAGGTCGTAAGGACACCGACACCAACGCCAGAAAAGGCCAGCGAGGCAGGAGATCATCACCAGTTGCACTTCGTTTCTACTCTTGATTTCTTCGGCGATCGAATTCCGCCAGCTTCAACGCGAACACGGGATCATGTTTGCCCTTTTTTGCATCTAATACTTCTCGGATTTTCTCTTTCTGCCCTCTCACGGAGCTCGTGCCGTCCGCCGTTGTTGCCCCACGTCTCCTTTACTGGGCGCATGCTCGTCCGATAGACAGCTAGACGCCCTCGATCCTCTCTCCAATTCCACCTCGACACTGTATCGTCACCATGGCCGATTATGCACAGTACCACGCCCTTGGTCAGGGCGAGGTCATCGACCCAAACGACCCTAATCGAACCTCGCAACCCGCTGCCCAACAGTTCCAGCCGCCTGTCGCCCCGTCTCCTTACCAGCAACAAGCGACACCGCAGCCAGGCTATGGCGGAGCGCCGCCTTACTACGGAGGCCAACAAGTTCCTCCTCCGATGACTGGATCGCCTGCCCCAGCTCCTGGATACGGATATGGCCCCCCCCAGGCCCAAGGACCTCCTCCAGTAGGCCAAGCTCCCCCGTCTCAAGATGCTACGCTGGCCGCGCAACTGGGAGGAATGAACTTGGGAGATGGACACCACACAGCACGAAGAAAGAAGAAGGACCGACATGCATACCATACTGTTGAGGCCACAGGTTCCTCACAAGCCTTCAATGGCATGCCTGCGCAGGGCACTTCAGCTTCGCAGTTCCTCGACAACAACGTCCCAGGCGCACCTAGCTTCGGACAAGGTGCCAGCCCCATGGGCACGCCTCAGATGATCAGCCCAAACCTCTACGGGGCTCCTGCGAATCCTGCCTTCAGCCCTGTTGTCCCGGCGATCTCTCCCAATGCCGGCGAGGGCTTCGTCGATACCGCAGCTGTCTCGACCAGCGGGCCCAAGGTCTCCCCCGACGACATGCCCAGCGTGCCGGCTTCACGAGATGTTATCCAACAACACTATCTGAAGAACGTCTATCCTACCTTCGAACGACATGTTCCCCCGCCTGCAACTGTCTCGTTCGTCGCCTATGACCAGGGGAACTCTTCACCGAAATACACCCGACTTACACTCAACAACATCCCTGCGACTTCCGAAGCCCTTCAAGCCACAGGCCTCACACTCGGAATGCTTCTTCAACCGCTGGCTCCCCTCCAGGCCGGAGAAACCGACATTCCAATCCTCGACTTTGGCGAAGCCGGTCCTCCACGATGCAGACGATGCCGAGCTTATATGAACCCCTTCATGATGTTCCGTTCGGGTGGAAACAAGTTTGTGTGCAACCTTTGCTCGTATCCCAACGATACCTCGCCAGAGTATTTCTGCGCGACCAGCCCTCAAGGCGTGCGAGTCGATCGAGATACCCGACCCGAGCTTCACCGAGGAACGGTGGAGTTTGTGGTGCCCAAGGAGTACTGGACACGGGAGCCAGTTGGCCTGCGATGGCTGTTCTTGATCGACGTGACCCAGGAGGCTTATAACAAGGGCTATGTAGAGGCCTTCTGCGAAGGAATTCTCGCTGCCCTGTACGGCGGTGAGGATCAGGAGAAGGATGAGAATGGAGAGGCAAAGCGGAGGATACCTGAGGGAGCCAAGGTTGGCTTTGTAACATACGACAAGGATATCCATTTCTACAACGTCAACGTGAGTGTATCGATATCATGCCGAGGTAGCCGTACTAACATCAGCCAGCCCGCCTTGGACCAAGCCCAGATGATGATCATGCCTGATCTCGAAGACCCCTTCGTACCTCTGAGCGAGGGTCTCTTTGTTGATCCATATGAATCCAAGGATGTCATCAGTTCTCTCTTGACGCGCTTGCCGGATATGTTCTCGGTCGTCAAGAATCCCGAGCCTGCTCTCCTTGCTGCCCTCAACTCGGCGCTCGCTGCCCTCGAGAAGACGGGAGGTAAGGTGGTGGCATCGTGCTCTGCCCTGCCAACCTGGGGCCCTGGACGACTCTTTATGCGCGACAACGGTAACCATCCAGGCGGCGAGATCGACAAGAAGCTCTATACCACGGAGCACCCGGCATGGAAGAAGGTGGCCGAGAAGATGGCAGCTGCTGGCGTTGGTGCCGATTTCTTCCTTGCTGCTCCCTCAGGCGGTTACCTCGATATTGCTACAATTGGTAAGCCAGCTTGTTTGGAATATAGGACAAAAAGAACTGACTTTATTTCTAGGCCATGTTGCTTCTACGACTGGCGGCGAAACATTCTACTACCCTAATTTCATCGCCGCACGAGACAGCCGGAAATTGTCTCTCGAGATTACTCACGCAGTGACACGAGAGACTGGTTTCCAGGCTCTCATGAAGGTCCGCTGCTCCAACGGGCTTCAGGTCTCTGCCTATCATGGCAACTTTATTCAGCACACATTTGGCGCGGATCTCGAGATTGGTGTCATCGACGCAGACAAGGCGATGGGCGTCACATTCAGCTACGACGGCAAGTTGGATGCCAAGCTTGATGCCCACTTCCAGTCTGCTCTCCTGTACACCACTGCCTCGGGCCAGCGCCGTGTGCGGTGCTCCAATGTCATTGCCAGCGTGACGGAAACTTCTAAGGAATCCGGTGCGCGTGAGCAGGGCATCCGGGAGTGCCTCAAGTTTGTGGACCAAGACGCCGTCATCTCGGTACTGGCCAAGGAGGCTAGCACCAAGTTGGCGACGACTTCCAGCAACCTTAAGGATATCCGACACTGGCTGGGTGAGAAGGCGATTGATGTTCTTGCCTGCTACAGGAAGCATGCAGCACAGCAACACCCGCCTGGTCAGCTTGTCATGCCGGAGCGATTGAAGGAGTTCTGCATGTACCTACTCGGTCTCCTCAAGTGCCGTGCCCTCAAGGGCGGGGTTGAGAACTCTGACCGTAGAGTACACGAACTCCGGATGCTCCGGTCAATGGGTGCTCTGGAGCTGAGCCTGTACCTCTATCCCCGCATGATCCCCATCCATAACCTTCAGCCCGAAGAGGGCTTTGCCGACCCTGAGACGGGCCATCTGAAGGTGCCACCTTCGATCCGCACATCCTTCTCACGCGTCGAGCCTGGCGGTGTGTACCTCGTCGATAACGGACAGCAGTGTCTCCTCTGGCTTCACGCACAAACCTCGCCCAACTTGATCGCTGATCTCTTTGGCGCGGATAAGGATTCCCTCAAGAGCCTTGACCCGTACACGTCGGCCCTGCCGGTGCTCGAGACGCATCTGAACGCGCAGGTGCGCAACATCATCGAGTTCCTCCGCACAATGCGCGGCTCCAAGGGCTTGACGATCCAGCTGGCGCGACAGGGCATCGACGGAGCCGAGTTTGACTTTGCTCGTATGCTTGTGGAGGATCGGAACAACGAGGCACAGAGCTACGTGGACTGGCTGGTGCACATTCACAAGGGCGTGCAGCTCGAGGTTAGTCATGGCGCGCATCCAACTGTTCAGGCTGAGTGAATACTGACGAGATGCATAGTTGAGCGGACAGCGCAAGAAGGAGGGTGATGAGCACTCGAATGCAGCAACCTTGTCCAACTTTGCAGGACTGAGACCAGCTTACTGGTAGTTGAAAAAAAAAAGCTTACGTGTAGTGTAATAGAATTTGATACTGAGAGCAGCGGCTGTGTATTCTGGTGTCATGGTATGGGATGCAACAGCAACAGACGAAAACCCACACAAAAGTCAGGGGAAGAAGAGCAGAGCAGAGAGTCTTGGTTAGCGAACAACAAAGAGACGACGACTCATCCATCCCATCCATCCCATCCATGGATCGATCTCTGGAAGGACCCTGTCAATGTCTGTTTTGGCAAGAAAATGCCTCTTTCCCCCCCTCCCCTGGTTCTCTCGTTCGTTTCGTTTGCCCATGACTCGTCATGGTGCCACCCGTGTCTGTGTCTATCCGTGTGGCCTCTGACATGACTGACTATCCACGACAGCAAACACGGTCCAATGTCTCCGTCCCTGGACTTTTTTTTTTAACTCAAGTCTCCAGGGCGGTCAAAGCATCTCTTTGTCCATCTGCACCTCGCCTGTCGGCATGACCACCACGCCTGAAACAATACCCAGCCCTCATCACTTTCGGCTCTAACTGATTCTATCTCTATTCTTCTCAACTTTCTATTTTCCTCTCACCGTCTTTACGCCGCCATCCTAACAGTGCCCGTGGCAGGACGGGAGACCGCGCGGATGCAACCTGCCGTGTCAGGGTAGTGCAATCGAGATTTGTGCAACCTTTTTGCTATGGGGGGCGAGAAGAAGAAGGGGAGGGGGACAGATGATGGATGTTTTACATTTCGTCTAGCAATCGGTGGGGAGATTTTGAAGAGAAACGAAGAAGAAGAGTCTTATAGCATGAGTGTTAAGGCAAGTTGGCATAAATCTCGCTTCTTGGCGTTGAAACTAGGTATGAGAAAAACCGGGGATGTTGTGTATCACGCGTGTTAAAAGAACGCATTCCTTTTTCTGCCTCTGATATTTCATCCCATCTTCTTCAGAGAACAGTAAGTAGCTTTTTTTCTCATGCGGTCAGCCGCGGCTAAAGACCCGCCCCAACCTTTTTTTTGGGGTTACACGCGAAAGGATCAAAGAGTAGTAGGTATGCAAGTAACATAGACAAGGGGCCAGATCGACCTTGGGGAGAGGTTGCCTTGCACAGCAGTAGTGTGGTTGTATTTATGTGAGCGAGTGTGTGTGCGTGCCCCATCATCTCCCCCTCCTTTCTCCCCGGGGGGATGCGTTATCTTGCATTGGTAGTGGTGACCGGGGAAGAACGGAGAGGGAAACATCACGTACCTACCTAGGTATGTAGCAGTCTAGACTTTTCTCATGAGGGTGTTGTCGTGGTTGTTGGTTGATAGTCTTGTCAGATTCTTTCGTTCCATGGCCTGTAAGCATCCATCCATCCATCCATCCATCCATCCTCCTACAAACATCACCAACACATCCATATCTTGATCTCTCTCTCTCCCTGTCAAGCTGAGCTCTCTCAACGACCCCCCCTGCTCCATCAGACCACCCCCCAAACTCTCTCCGGGAGGCGGTCAGCTGTTCGTTCATCGAGGGGCAGGCAAATGGGAAATCCCCCCCCCTCCCCAGCGCATAACGCGTGCGTGCAGATGTGGTGGGATGGTTTGAGCTATATCCCACGTCCTGGAGCCTCCTCCTCCCCCTAACCACGGGCAGCCATGAGGATACCCGCATGTGCACGTTGTGACCGAGGCTAGCACGTCTTGGCCCTGGTCGGCAAGAGCTGATGGGTGGGTCAAGCGAGTAGAGGTAGACAGTGTGCTTTGTTGGTGGTGAGTAGAAGGCCTCAGTATGTCTAGATGTGGTGTCAATGGCTGCTTGTGGTCGTCTAGCAACGTCTCTTCTGCCTCGCCTATTAGCAACTCCTCCATAACCACTCCAACATGGCGATATCACCGGCAATCTCATCCCAATTGGGGTCGTCTCGGCCGAGTTCAGCCCCGGCGATCCGTACATGAGATCCACCAGCGCCAGCTTCTCCCCCCTCCCCCCGGCCTGTGGGACTTGACACGGTGAACCAGGGCGTGACACGAGGTAAAGGGAACAAAACTCGTTGGATACTTGAGCTAGAGATATGTGAATGTGATACACCCAACACCGATACCCCTACCCAGCCCTTCCCAGTCCAGCCCAGCCCAGCCCGTCCCAGCAGTCGTCATGTCATCGTGCAGACCAGAGCAGCCTGGTAGGGCCGCTTGCCATTCAGTAAGACGCCAAAGTTACCCCCCAAAACACCAACAAAAGAAAAAAGAAACATGTCGTAAGCCTCATGACAACCAACAGCAACCTTGACCAACTAAACCGCCAGCGGCACCCCCATTCATGTAATCAAACAATCCTCCATCAGCATCGCATCAGCTCCCTCCCTCGCGGCTCCAGATACCTGGGGCCCCGGGCCTGCCATCCTCTAAGCGCCCAACAACTTCCCTTGTTCGTTGGCTGACCGCCAGAATGCGGACAACTGCAGCAGAGTCGAAAAAGAAACGTCGCACAAGGGTCCCGTCAGTCCGATCGGCCTCAGAATGGATAACCGCCAGGGCTCCCATAACCCGGTTGCCTTCTGGGGCCGGGCCCTCCTGGCTACCTTCCAACTCGGGGAATCCTCTCGAGTCCTCGCAGAAGCTCTGTGTCTCGTCTTGGACCCCTGCCCGGGGCTACAGACAGCCTGGCCTGGTCTGGCTGTCATGGAGCCAGATCACGTTGTGATCATGCCGAGTCCATATCGTGGATCGGGTTGCCGAAGCACTCGGTCAACTTCGGCGGGGCTGAAGACGTGCTCAAAGATCTGGCAATCAGTCGGGGAACTGCCATGGCTGCTGCTGCTGCTATGGCTCTTGCTTGACCCTGACGAGCTCGAAGATCCAGCCCGAGACTTGCCCTTGGAGCCATTCTCCTTCTTGGCAATCTCGTCTAGGATATGCCGTGCGGTGCTCTGGAGGGGATCCTCGAATACGAAGACAACGTAGGAAAACTGCCCACGTAGATCGGGGTCGAAGAGGAACACATCCCGCCAGAGCTCTGCCAGCTCCTGGGGAGGGTTGCGGTAGCCATTGCCAAGGCCAAAGTCGCCAATCACCACGCGGTCGTAGCCGTTGTAGAGGCAGATGCGGAGGGCGCCACGCAGCTTATCGCGAGTCATCTCGCGTTCCTCCGCAAATGAGTACTTGGTGCCGTTGTCCTTGAGTTTCGGCCATCGCGTTGGTGGTACCGACACAACGGGCAGGTCAAACCAGCTGTCCAACCTATCGTAGCGGTCGTGAGGTCCACGGCAGACCACGACGGCGTCAGACAGGATGCCGCCTTGGGAAGGGATGGGGTAGTTGCTTGGTTCGGGTGAGTTGGGCCAGGGCGAGTTCAGCGTGGCTGAGAGGTTACTTCGTCGGCAGAGCTTCTCCTCATAACCAACACAGCCAGTCTCCCAGTCTCCCCCAGGTCTTCGTTCATTTGCGGCGCAGATAAAGGGAATACGCACTCTGGGGCCACCAACCGCTTCGCTCGCCTGCGTATCCATGGCTGCGTATGTCAATGCCTTCATGACCGGGTCGCCAACCTCGATAGTAAAGGTGGGCGGCCGGGTACTTGGCTTCTGACGCTGGATAGCGAGCTGTGCGATAGGCTGCCTGTAAAGGTACGAGTAGGGTGGGAAGATGTCGCCATAGTTCTTCTTGACGAGTGGGATGAAGTTCCTCTTGGTATCGGCTGCGACTTCTGAGGGCCGTACCCGGCTGGATCTCGGCGGTGCCATTGGGAAGATGAGGGTATACAACAACTTGTAATGCAGGAAAGCAAGCAAGCGGTGTCTTTGCGAGGAATGAGGCAGCAGTCGACACTCCCTAGTCAATAATACGGGTAGAGTAAGAGGCAGCAGAGGAAGGTGAAAGGAAGGCTCCAAGGTCAAGGAGAAGAAGTAGGAAGTGAACGGCAGTGACTTGAATGACGACGAGAGAGTAGGCACATCGATTCATTGCAAAGGGCGGCGAGACCCTTATATGCACACTGGGCAGTGAGTCTGAAAAAGCAACACGGTGGAGGAGTCTGTCACCAGACAAGATGCAATACCTCACTCACGGTCAACTGGTGCAAGCGAGAGGGGAGGGATGGCCGCTGGGCTGTGTGACCCAATATGTCCAAGATCTGAACCACTTGTTTAGGACAGGCTCAGCCAGAGGCGAGGCAGCAAGCCAGAGAACGGGCGGACCAGAAAGAAAGCGGCATGACTTTATGGGTACGGGAAGACGTAGGTGCTTGCTTAGATAGCCCATGGTCCCGCCGCTTGTCGACAGGCATATACTCTTGTACACATCGAGCCCGGTGCCCGTCCGGAGGACAGTACAGACAGCAGAGAAGACCCAGACATGGCATGGCATGGCAAAACAAATGCAGGGCCACACGAATTAAGGCAAGCCAACGGCAGGGACAAGGACAGGACCCATCACGGAGAGGGCCCCAGGGACTAGGGACTATCAGTCGCCAGCCGGGGGTACCAGATCGTCACCACCACCACAGTCTGTAGGGGAACCGGCATCCAAGTTGACGGAACCAGGGTGGGCTACACTGAGCGTCAACTGTCGGGAACCGTGGAGCAGCTGCGAGATCTCACGGGAACACAAGCGGCGCCGCCATCTCAAGACGGGGCAAATAGCCATGCTGGTTGGGCAGCTTGACGGACGACCAGGGCCGTCGATGAGAGAGAGAGCGATATCCATCGGTGGGCCTGAGACACAGCTGGCCGGGACATTGTTGCGAATCAAGATCTGTGGCACCCCTTCATCTCGCCTGGTCGAAGCTTGTGTCCAAGCGGATGGTAGCCGGGGTCGCGGAGCGGCTGTGAAAGAGACAAGAGAGCGCGTGTGCGTGTGTGTGGTGGGGTCATCGAGCGTGCGTGACGAGGAGGCTCAGCTTGTCGAGTCCGAGTACACGGGAGGCTAAACTGACTGTGTGTGTGGGAAAGCCGGGGGCATTGGGACCAAAACCCGTGTCTCGTTTGCTGAGGCCATGGAATCTCGAGGGTTGCAACCCAGCGACTACCCGAGTTGGGACTCGGGCTCGCCTGGGCTTGGCCAGGTCGGTAACTAGGCGATTCCACATGTTATGCGAGAGAGGCGGCAAGGGTGAGGAGGTGCGCAATCGATCGGCTCAGAATGTGTGAGACATGAGAGACCGCATAGAGTCCAGTCACGATGCTCGGTCTAAGACAGAGCCGGAGCCGGGGCGGAAGATGGTGCGGGAGGATGCGGTGTAGGCTTTCTTTTTCCTCGTCCCGAATGATGTCGGGGTTGGGAAATTAGAGAGAGGATCGGTGAGTTTGCCTTTTGGCTTTTGGACTAGTTGCAAAGAAGGACGCTTGGTGTGGGTGTGGGTGGATGTCTTGCCCCGTGTCTTGTCTCGTGAGATGCGTGGTTAGAAGAGCGTGTGAGTGGGCGCAGTACGTGATGACGGAGAGAAGGTCTCGGACGAGAGACGATGAGTTGCTGACGGACGTTGTTGGTGTGTCCGTGAGATGGAGATGAACGGGGCTGTTGTTGTTGTTGCTGTTATTGTTGAGGACGAGTTACGTGGAGTTGAGTTGAAGTTGAATCAGTCTATGTAGGGTTGCGGGTACCGATGTCATTCTATCGCACCTTCCAACCTTTCGTCTCATCTTCTGGACAAAAGGCAGGACCTGTAATGTAAGCTCTAAGCAAGGAAGGACCGTCCCGGCGCATCGGCTTGTGCACCTACGCACACTAACAACAGGCCGGCGCCGTCATCGGTGATCTGTGATCGGGGATCGGCCTGTAAAACCACCCGCAGAGCAACCCACACAAGGCAACCTTGAACCCAATCCTCACTAGATTACAGGGCTACAGGGCTCTATTGCAGCCACTGTAAGCATGTCAGCTCCCAGCGTTCCCAGCAGCGGGGATCAGATGCGGTGCGCACCTCAAATCCGCCGCTTTACCCAGAAGGGAACCGCCCAAGAGACACCCGACCGACTCCCAACGGCTTATTCGTTTTTCCACTGGACCCCAAGTCTCAGCTACCCTAGAGCTTGGTGATGGGTCATCTGCTGGTCATCCAAAAATTCTCCACGACCATCTCGGAGCTCAACATCCCTTGCATCCAAGCTCCACGACGTCACTTCTCACCGACAAGAGAAGACTAAACCCCTTTTGCCCATTCCGCACATGACCCGTCTTTCCCGAAGTCTCAAAGACGCGGCTCAATGATTGATGTGGATTGAGGCCTGACAAGTCCCGAGACTCACTTAGTTCCTATTTGCATATCCCGAGCTCTTGACCTATCACAATGCGTTCAATTCGCCTCTCCAGTGTCCCGAGGACGGCAAGATTATGGGTTCAGAGGAGACCCTACTCGGTTCGAGTACCTGGCGAGTGCCAGAAGGACATCAAAACTGTGGCAGAGCTGAAGGCCTGGGGACCATCAACCCGTGTACCAGATGTTGAAGTCTCTGGATGGGTGAGATCAGTGAGGAAGAGTTCTGGCGTACGCTTCATCGACATCACCGATGGCTCATCTATGCGTCCAGTCCAAGTGGTTGTCGATAAGAGCTTGGCCACAGAGTATGTAAACCAAGTCTTCGTCTCAGTTAGCTCGGATGTATCAGATATTAACTGACATCTCCCTAGTATGCGCCCCGGTGCGGCTGTCCGTCTAAAGGGCACGTGGGTTGATGAGACTAGAAGAGAATCCGAAATCAATACAGAATCTTCAGAGGCCCCCAAGACACCTGCCAATGCCGAACTTCAAGTCTCAGAGGTCGAGGTTCTAGGCCATTCTGATCCTCAAGTACGATGACCCAGCCCGTGTCCACGTGGAAAATTCACTCATATGCATCAGACATATCCGATCCAGAACAAGTATCAGACACCTGAAAGTCTTCGTACAATCTCTCACCTTCGGCCACGAACTCCTCTCAACTCCACCATGCTACGACTGCGTTCTGATGCCACCGCTCTCCTCACTCAGTTCTTCTTTCAAGAACGCTTCCAGCAGTCACACCCGCCCATCATCACCTCCTCTGACTGCGAGGGTGCTGGCGAGGCTTTTGCAGTCAAGGCCTCTTCACCGGGCGAGTTCTTCCGCGACCCCAAATATCTAACGGTCTCTTCTCAACTTCATCTCGAGGCTCTCGCTCAGGCACTCGGCAACGTGTGGACTCTGTCTCCAACGTTCCGTGCTGAGCAGAGTGATACGTCAAGACATCTCAGCGAGTTCTATATGCTTGAGGCTGAAATGAGTTTCGTTGATGATATGGATGAGGTTATGGACTTGGCACAACGCATGTTGAACTCTCTTGCACGTGGACTGAAGGAACTCAACGCTGCCAAGGAACTCGAGCAGAACCGCGTCGACTCCAAGGATCCAGCCGAACGTCTCGCATTCAACGATCTAGTTGACCAGAAACAACTGGATCGTCGCTGGAGAGGTCTCCTGACCACCAAGAGATGGCCTCGGGTTACCTACAGTGAGGCAATTAAAATCCTCGAACCCATAGCCGACCAGTTCGAACACAAGCCGACATGGGGTTCTGGCCTACAGTCAGAGCACGAAAAGTACCTGGCCGAGAAGATCGGCTACGACGAGGCTACCGACTCATCCGTCCCGATTTTCATCACCCAGTATCCGCGCGAGATCAAGGCATTCTACATGCGCCAGTCTGCATCTTCCCCTGACGCCGGCCTGACGGTCGACTGCTTCGACCTCCTTGTTCCCAGTCTTGGCGAACTGGCTGGAGGCTCCATGCGTGAGCACCGCCTACCTCAGCTAGAGGAGAACATGCTTGCTCTGGGTCTCGAGGTTCCCAGCAAGCGGTCTCCTAAAGGAAAGGAGCTGGCCTGGTATCTGGACCTGCGTCGCTGGGGCTGTCCCCCTCATGGAGGCTTCGGTCTTGGATTCGATCGACTCCTTAGCTATCTCACAGGCGTACCCAACGTCCGCGATGTCGTCGCCTTCCCGCGTCACTATGAGCGGTGTGACTGCTGATTGCAGCGCTGCTCCCGACATTTCTCCTCTCACCTCTCCCACTCAACCCCCCCCGAAGAGTGGCCCCATTCCTTGGTGTCTGGCGCATCGTCCTCGTTAATGCTTGCCTACCTTGGAAGTTGAGCTCTCCTCGGCTCAATGTTCAGCACCGCACTCTGGGCGATCTGATACCCGTGTTTCTGCTCTGTGGTACGTTGCACGCATCAAGGCGAGCGACACCCGTGTACCGGGGACAAACGGTCACAACAAACATCCCCTCTATTCTCTCTTCTCTCACGCGGAGTGCAGCACCGGCGAATACTGTGTGACACTGGAATGGGCCCATGTCTATGTTCCCCAGCCCTGAAATGTGAGCTCTCGGCGATGCGGTGAGGAGGAACTTCTGGCTCGACTCGGGTGAGTGCATCGTCTTGGTTGCGAGATCGTCGGGGAGGCTTGCCGGATCTTCCGGGGACAAGGAGGAGGACCTGATCTCTGAGATCGAGACAGTGAGATCTGGGGACCGAGATCGCTGGGTGAGCCATCTTGTACTCCACGACCTGCGCCTGCAACATTGGGGGGCTTTGTATTATAGAGTGTAGACTACGTGTATGTTGGCATTGCCGGCGATGTGTGACAGACAGATACCACATACTAGATCCTTTCGACTTCACGCTATCTTCCCGAGTCGACTGCTCATCTCTCGTAAGTCAAAGTTTTCGGCTCACTGGGTGCATTAGTGTTATAATATCATGTAATCAGGATCTTGAGGCAGGTGAACGCCTCGCGCTACATCGCTGTATACAGCAGATACTAGCCAGAACTGGAGCTCATGCCAAACTGTTGACGCTGCGTTTAGGAGCGTACTGGCGAATTCAGTGCTCTAGATAGTAACTAGGTTATGGTCTTGCTCTAGTTCGTCGATTCTGTAACTCATTTGGCCGATTTTATTCTCGAATTGATACTCTAGACCAAACTATGCTACTCGTAAAAGCTGCGTATGTCTATGACCTAGTTTTGCCGTATATCGAGGGGAAAGGTTGTAGTTGACAAACGACATCTCATCGGCCGAGTAGTTATGTGTAAATTTCGCCTTTAAGTATTAGAACTTGCTTGTTCCCGTGTTTCGTGCCCATGTCGATACCTTTCCTTATTCCTTGCGTGATTTGAGGTTGTCCATAAACAGCCGTGATGGCATCTCGCTTCAACGATGAACTCAAGTCAAGTACTCGATCTCGGCAGCTTTTGGAGGGGCCAATGGAATACTACTTGATGGCAACATAGTAACGTAGATTCTACCCAGATACGAACTTGACAGCGTTGGTACTCAGAGAGTTACAGGAATATCCCTTCGCCTTGACAAAGTCACATAACCAGATCTCGGTCACGGCAGTCAATACGGTGATAACATGCCCCAGGTTCCATATCTAAATGAGCACGCACCACCCACCTCTCTCCGGCACAGCTTGCCGAAAGCCCAGGTATTCTCCACGAGGCCTCCTCGGATTAAGGGGCTGCTGATACTCGTCAAAGTTGAAACCTACTTACCCTAGAGGTTCACGATCCCCACGATGCGACACTAAAGAGCGAATGAAACTTGTTGAGGACAGATTAACCATCGGTTCACGGCAATCTACGATCCATCCCTCTTACAAGCCATACAAGCCTTTGATACGACAATAGAAAGAGGACGCCCCCTGAAATGCTAGGAGAATCTGGATAACCGGCAAGTCGATGGCGTGGTCGGCGTTTAATAGCCTCAAGCTCAGCCACCACGAAACCTCGACGATGGTTTCTACTCTGGCCGGGGGGGTTCAAGGAGCAGCCAGATAGGGACTGTAGATCCGAGTGATATGATACGTGACCGAAGCCCACCGTTTCATGGCGTGGGTTTGAACGGCTTGGACGGCAAAGAAGCTGAGGAACCCTGGACTAAGCTAAGGGAGAAGGGGGGCAAAAAAGAAGAAGAGACAACAATAAGCATATCTGACCATCTTGCGGCGCATGCCATCATCCCGCGGCACAATGAGCGCAAATCGTGGTGCCGACGCAGCCGTTCCGGGGGAGGCTGGACCCTCTTGAGTGTGGAGAGGTGTGTGTGGGACCCTTGTCAAACGGCGCTTTATTTCCGTCAAGCTTTCTCTCACTCACTCTTTGGACCAAAACCAAACTGTTGTCGCGCGGATGGAACTCGGTGTTATAAAACTGTGGGCTTTGTTGTGAGGTGTTTTGAAGAGTGGGCTGCTTGTGATGGGGATTTGGATCTTCATCGGGTCCATGCCCACAGAAGGGAGAGAGAGGGGCTTCGAGAAGAACTTTTTTTCTACTCATCCGTGCCAAGGACCGAATGATCGGTCCTTTGAAAGCCGCATCTCCGGGAGAAGACCGATATTGGAAGCTATGTACACCGTAGAAGCCGGTGTTACTGAGATACGATACAGTCCCTTTCTACTCATCATCTCCATGACCATGACGTCGGGGAGAGAAGGGGGGCGGATCGGATATAACGGCCTCGCTGGTGCGGCCACTTTCCAACTCTTGTATCTTGTTCCCCCAAGTCTTTTTCTGATCCCGACTTTGCCGGGAACCACGTAAGCTTGGCGACGGAGGGACCCCAAGACTCTTGACACACACCGAACAGCAAAAAGTGCGCCGCAAAATCACGGGGTATGTACATAGCACAGTATGATATACATAACATGCACAAAAATCAAACACCCCCTCCCTTTTTTCTCTCTCTCAAAGTCTGAAATAAGCTTAAGCTGGGGGCCCTTGGGTCGGGGATGGGATGGGATAGGATGGGATGGATCAGGGTTGGCAGGTCACAATCACACAAACTTCAGTCAATGGCGCCAGACCAAAACCATCAGAGACAGGTCTTGGGGGCTTCCCGTGGCGTCGACTCTACATCTCTCTTCTCATTCAACATACTACGTAGTATTACTCTGCTTTGGCTCGACTCAAAGATGATGCCAAGATCGGAAGCCAAGTATCAGCCAAGACCAGCGGCGCAGAAGGTCATGACAGCTTGGTGAAATAACCCAAGATCTGCAACCAACAAGCGAACAAGTCGCGCGCGCCGCCGCCGGCCAAAACGGGTGAAGGGGCGGCCACCAAGAAAAAGGATGGGCCTTTGCAAAAAAGATGCCGACTTATCCATGAGGCACCCCCGACGCCGAGACGGGAAATGGGGGCGCATTCCGTTAGATAATAGGGTCTCGGCCAGTGGAACCAACGCTTTGATCGATCACCATTCAATACTGTCGCTGTCGGTCCGCGCGCTGTTTCGATGAGGAAGCTCGAGTTTCTTTATCCCTCTCGATCCCCTGAGGATCCACAAAATGCTTCTTTTTCGTTTCTTCGTGTCCTTCTCGTCCCCGCCAAACCCCTTCTCTCGCATCATTTTCTTTCGTCATTCATGACAAATAGCTTCACTCAAAGCAACGAACCCTTCCCCGTATCACGACAGGATCGCTCACCTTCCCACAGTAGCCAAAGAGGTTACTAACCGCAACTCCCCCAAATGCTACGTAGTATGCTTGCTTGCTACAAGTTATGCACCTCGGGCGTGTGTGATGATTAGGTCACGGAATTCTCGTGGGCTGAGGGTCACCCAATCATGTCGCTCCAGTGACCCCCTTTCAGCCTCATCATCAACGCAAAAGGTCCAGAACTCACGGGATGCAGCAAGAAGAGCATCTGTGGCTAGCTGGATGTCACCGACAGTTTGCCAGCCTGCATCTCAACACGCGTCCAACGTCAAGGTGGTGATGCCTCCTATTCTACCGCTCGAGTGTGGCTTTCCGAGTGAGTGCCATAACCTTTTATTCGCGCGGAAGCGGCAAAGCTCAAGATGCCGCCCAGGCCGCCTCCTCCTCAGATATGCATGACCTGATGCGTAAATCCAGGCCCCGAATGGGCGAGTCTGGGCAGCTCTTGGCGCCGAGAGGATGGATTAAAGTTGCAGTGCGCCTGGCCTCTTTGGGGGCGCGCTGCCTGCCATGAGCCACTAATGCATGGAAGCGAGACCACTGACCACCGCCTATTTTGCTCGCAATCCAATGGACCTGGATCCTTCAGGCCTGTCCCTTCCTCGGCCTCGCTCTTTTTTATACCTCGCACAAATACGACCTGGCTTAAGCACCGGCTGATATGCTAATCAGTGTAGCCTTGTCCTCTTCTGTGCCTGGCTAGGGGGTTTGTGGCCCTGATGCCCAGGCTCCGTCCGTCCAGATCACGCGGGAGCATCTGCTCCATCATCACGTCTTGGCCCTATCTCGGCGCAAAGCCTTGGCTGATGATGGCCAAGATAACTTTGTGCTGGCGAGTTTCAGCAGCCATTCAGTCGACCTCGCAGTCGCGATGGCTTCGAGCCGACCTGCAGCTTGGCTCTCGCTTCTTTTACTTGGCGCCAGAGTCTGCTGACCTTGGACGCGGAACGGCTGAAATCTACTGTATTGTCTCCATGTCGTGCATGCCTGGAATGCGCGCATTGACAACTCTGTAGGTTAAGATGTGCACTACTGATCGAATAAGCTTGTCCCTGTATGAGTCTATCGTGATATTAGGCCCCGAAGGTGTCAGTGGCTGACCGCAAGATAACGACACTTGGAGATACACAAAGGTCACCCGGCTAATTATTCACGCGCCGACTAATGTCCCCTCTAGACTCCATAGGTATGCCCCAACTAATTGCTGACTGTATAGGGTAACAATAATCTGGCACTGGCAGCATTACGGGCTCCCCGATACGGCTCAAGGCTATTAATACGCGCACCAGGGTCTGGGATGGGATGAGCCACAACAAGGCGACACCTGGTGTCTTGAAGCCTCAACGACTGCTACTGCTCCTCAGGCTGAGACCCTGGAGAAAGACTGTCGCAGCCGCATTCCCCAACTTGTCAATGGCACGGATAGATCGGCGTCCACCACGAACCACCACAAGCAAGCCCAAGCCAATCTGCCAATCTCACAGAGGACAAAGGCACCACTAGCCAGACAATAATGTGTGCCTCACCCCAAGCCCTGTGCCGCGGACTTTGCCCCGTGCACAAACACAAAAAACTCCAAACAGGTCCGGCTAGCCCAATCACGGCCGCGTGGTCTGTCTGGGCCAGGGCCTTATGACGGATAAGCATGCAGCCACAGACCGCCAAGCTTTTCTCGGGCTGCACGGTAAAAGCGAGCAAAAAGCTTCGCCCTCTCAGGGAGGGTGGCTAGACCCCCGGAGGGGCCAGGGGGTGCCACTGTGAAGACGCGACATTAGAGTTTCTAGGCGGCCAGCCGAGTCAGTTTCTGGCCAAGGGGACCGCAGGACGGACAGATCGGCACGCGTGAGAATTAGAAATATGGAGAGTCCCTGTCTAGCGCTGGGCTGAGAAAAAAACCCATCCGCTCGGTCAGGGCCAGCGGTAGCGTGGGAGACAGAGATGCCGACATATCCAGGCGATGACATTACGGGTCCCGCCATGACGACGACTTGCCGCCATGCGGAATGGGAATGGGGGCGCGGCCTCGCGTTTCCAGATGTCTGGTCTGCCGCGTGGACTTTACGTATCTCGATGCTTCCTGCTCACGTCACGCAGGCAGACAAGAAACACTGTTGACCTTGGCGCCCAGCCCAGCCCAGCCCAGCTCGACGAGATAGATCCTTTGTTCGTCCTTTGCCAAATCGCGGTTGGTGGGCAGACAAGAAAAAGCCAAGACAAGCCCTGACCCACCCGGCACCGCGAACACCTCCGGGAATAAGACTGCTCATCCCCAGGATCAGCTCGAGCAACCAGGGTTTCTTCCTCTTAGCCTCCTCTCCGCACACCCTCCCTGGAATCCCTGGAAAGCCAAGTCGGTTCGGACGGCATCTCGCAACCCACCATCTCCTGGGCGCGGCTTCATCCCTCACAAGCCACTTGCACCGGGGGGGCATGTGTCCTTTTGCTCAAAGCAGAGCGGGCTTAGCAGGCAGGGCCATTCATCCATTGCTGACCAAGGGACCGAGGCCGCCCTCCCCAATTGGGAGACGATACGGTGCCGGTCGGCCAGAGGCCCTGCCTGGGATGCGTACACGCCCTCGCGGAATGGCCCCGGTGCCAAGCCAGTGGCTGACAACGCTTAAATTCATGCTTAATCCGTTGCGCGTGGTCTTGGGCTTGCTGAGGGGCGCACACCTGATCCAAGGTGCTCCGCTCCGTACAAAGCACCAGCGCCGAGCCTTGAGATCCGTCTTGGCGAGCGATAATTACGCTTCAGCGGATGGAGTAAACACACTTTTTTGCTATCAGAGACATACTCGACACTGTCGTGGATGCAGCAGCAGCATCTGCACATCCCAATGTCGTGCTGTTGGTCAAGGCGAGACGAGACAGTCACTGCCGGGGCGGCAGCTCTGAGGATCAACAACCTGTCAGCTGAGTCGCGCTCTTTTTTTACTTGACCGAGATGAAAGGCCACCTTGGCCGCAGTCGAGTCGCAGTCGCAGTCGCAGTCACAGTGACCCCCTCTCCTCCCCACATGGGTGTCATGGTTCAGGGAACAGAGCTTGGCAAGTCCAAGAGGGACTTTTACACATCAAGACGGGACAAACGTCGCGCAAGCCAAGCGGGCAGTCAGTCACCGTTGGGTCCGGTCCCTTGACACGGATTACGGGTTACGGATTACTCGGACGGGGCCTTCCGCCTTGTTTATTTTGTCCCTTTCGTTGTGTTGGGGGCCGCTTTCGATGGATTCTTCAAGAAGGGGGGCACACTGCGTCCGTGTTAGTGCTGCATCTCTGAGCCGAATTTCCGAGCTCAATTCTCAGACGGATGAACAATTCTCTCTCGAGAAGGACGGAGGCACGGGTCGTTCGGCGCCCTTGGCTCTGTGACACAGCGCAAATCCATTGGGTATCATTGAACCAAGCTCTGCGACAAGAGAAACAGGGAGCTGCCTACGATGTAAGGTAATGAATGTCATGTACCTACAGCGCACTCTTGTCGATCTTGATGCGCCGTCAACTGCCAGCAGCAAAAGCCGACGAGGCGGTGGAGGCTTCAAGGTCCTTTTGAAGGATCTCGCAGTTCTAATCTGCCATCTTGTCTGCCTGCCTCTGTCACTTGGGGGCCGTGTCTCTAGCATCAAACCAAAACACCGAGACACGGACGAGACATGAGAGGGCGCCCGACTCGGCAGCACGGCACATCGACGTCATCTCCTGGGGATAAAGCTCGCGCTGGCGTGGGGAATGGTCAAGGGGGGGTCAGGGAGGGGAGGGGCCAAAGAAAAACCGCCGATTTTCCCGACTCGCCTCATCTGGTTGGGCGGGAAGCTTGTCCTCACTTCAAAAGACCGCAGGGCTCTCTCTCTCTAACGGAACGTCGGTTGACCCAAGGGCAATCCTTTCTGGAACAAGTGTCACATTTTACCCCGTGTGCTTGGATAAATGTTGCATGTTTCTTCTGATCTCCTCGGGGCATAAACGGCCTCTCTCTTCGTATCCCCCATCGCTTTGAAAGCCTCACTGAAGCACACAGATCAGATCCTGGTGCGTGTAACTGACGAGGTGATCCCCAGGAGGATTGCATTGATGCACAGGACATCTTCATCGAGACCGGAACAAGCCGAGTTTCGGTGGTTTCGCGGCGAGAGGGAGATTATTTGGAGCTCTTTTTTTGTGTTGACGATGGCGAGACCCCGCGGAAGTGCGTGTATCACGGCAAAAGGTTACAGTAGAGTCGAAACGCGTGACAAAAGCCGCTCTACGCCCGTTACCTGGCATGGACAAGATCGGCAACGCTTGTTACTAAGAAGAAACGAGAACAAAGTTCACTCGGAGATTCGCAATGTCTTAAGCTTACCTTTGAAAGATGCCCATCCTTGCCCGTCACCGCAGAGTGAGGAATCCAACGTTTTTCTTGTGCTGCCCAGTGTGTGTGTGCCTGGCAAACGTCATCTTGGCATCAACCAACCAAAAAGCCTATTCTCACGCAATTGGAACCCAGTCACGAGGCGTCCGTCCATCACGGAGCCGTGCGTGCCGAAGTTGGTGATGTGCACGATGGCGTCGATCAGAAAAAAGCATGATAGCAAAAGGGTTGTTGCCTTGACGTGTTGGATGGGCCCTTTCCCTTAATAGAAACTCGACCATGAAGAGGTTAATGACGACGACTGGGACTGGGGGGTGTATGCGGTGGCCGTGTGGGATTAAGTGCTGACCATGTTTCGAACTCAGCCAACAGATGATCCTCCAAGGCTGAGATGACAGCGCGGGTTGGGGCTCATTTGGGAGGCAAAAGGGTATGCATGGGCAGATAGATCTGTCATCAGCGAATTCGAGAGAGGAAGAGAGGAAAAAAAGAGGTGAGGTTACATTGGGGAAAGCTGACGATCTGCGTGACGACAAACATTTTGACCTTGTCTCAGCTGGGTTGCCTTGTGCGAGGGGATGGGGGCTGAAGAAGGCGGCGCAGAGAGCATCTGTATCCAGGCATCATCTTGCGAGGAGGATTTCCCACTCATTGCTGATGTTTGAGCAGGCGCGCGTGTGCACAAAGTACCACCACTTTGATGATTGGAATATCCACCAAGGTTGATGTTGGGCCACCGTTGGACGTTGTTTTTGAGAGTAACAGTAACAACAACAGGGCACTTTTGTGGAGCAATTTCCCAAGGATACACATCTCAATCTCTGTTTGGCCTGCTCGTAAACAGAGATAGACTTCATCCCCTGGGACTCCTCTCGTCAAAAATAAAAAACCATGACAATCTCGCGTGAGCCAAGAGCTTGGCTATTGCTTGGCCCCCCTTCTTGGTCGCCGCGCAAAACCTGTGAACCCCCCGATTGTACCTAGACTCGGCAGCCACGGCACTTGGTGCCAAGACCCTGGGGGTGGGCGGCGCGCTGTCGTATACAGCCGCATCATCCGTCAAAGTTGTCAGCCAGGAATTGAGTTGTCATTGATTTGATTGTGGACCAATGTTTTGTCAGAACATTGCGTCGCCGAGGAACCTGTAACCATCATCGTGAGACTTCTTTTAGAGAGTTTTTGTCAACAAAGATGGCTTCTACTTTGTTGGCGGCCTCCCTGCTCGTCTAGACGAGAAGAAGAAAAGCCCCCCCATCTGCATCGTCAGTTGCAGCAAGCCCGCAGACGCCCTATGCAGAGCAAGGGGAGGGGGCCGAAAGTTCCGTCGTTTCTCTTCAACGTGGTCTCTTGCTTTTAACGCTCGTCGAGAGATGCAGCAAGCCTTGAAACGTAGTCGGTACTATTTCACGGAGTATTCTACGGTTGTAGATATTGACACCTAGCTGGTCCGGTATTTGGTACATATCAATAGAGTACGATAGGGGCAAAGGAACACTTTTGATAAACCCTACCAAGATCGGATCTGCCTTGGATCTTTTGCTTCTTATCCAGATTACTGTCCTATTTAAACAATCAACGTGTACTCGATAAAGGTGCTGAGAATAGCCTCAGTAGCGCGGCCAATGTACGCGCGCTCAGAATTGCGCATCCCCCATCCCAACATCCACACTAAGCAAGATCAGCAGCCAAGCTTTTCTGACCCTCACGCCCCCTCCTCCCCTGTGCGGCGATTTCCAGTGTTGTGTGTTCTGAGCACTCCCCCTTGGCTGTTTTTTTTTCTGCTCTAAACCAACAACAGCGAAGAAAAAAAAAGAGTCCAAATAAGCTTGCGAAGGATCACTGGATTCCTGATATGCTTACTCTCTTGCAGGGTCAGGAGAGGTGAGCAACAGCAGGAGAAAGGTAAAAATAATTAAGGTACGGATGGGGGACCTTGTTATTTTTATTCTGGATCGTATTTGTGTTGGTGATGACCTCGTGTCTTGTTTCGAGTGCCACCGTTAGGCAGTCTCTTTTTTTTGCAGCTGCTCGTGATTGATTTGCAGATAGGCAATGCAATGAGAGAGGATTGGCTACCTTGGAGCTCGATTTCGTTCCTCGTCTTGGCGCAGGCTGTCATTTTCCGCTCCTGATGCGCATGCTCTCTGCTGCGTCTGCAAAATCCCTGACCGCTTTGTCTGGGTGATACATTTAGAGAGAGACGACGCCGGCTAGCGGCCTCGGAGACGCTGTCTACAGGTATGGTCGGCCGTCAGCAATTCGAGTTTCAGAGGCAGCTCCCTCTACGTCCAACCAGAGACCCGTCTGTTTGGAATTATTACAGTGCACAGCCGGTCCGGTGTTGGGTCCTGGGCCTGTTTGCTTGCGCACACACACACACACACTCGCACTCGTTTCCTCTCACGATCCCCCCCCCGACGTATCGCCCAGACGAGGACCAGCCTAGAACTTTGTACATGTAGTCAATTTCGATCCGAAACGCCCTGGCGATAATCCAGTTTCCACCACCGGCAACTTTCTTCCGACATGGAGAGAATCTTTGTCGCTTCGAGGGACCCCTTTTTTTCTTCGGCACTCGTCTTGCCGTTTTAGCGATACCTTATCCGCAAGGCAAGCGCAGGCGCCTTTTCCCCCTCGTTGCACTCTCCAAAAAACAGCTCGCAACATTACACCTCGCAATACCTACCGTATCGTCAGCACCCAGCACCTCCTAAAGATCGAACGGACGGACGGGCGGACCGAAAAGACGACATAGGTTAAAAGCGCCCTCAATAACGCCTCCCCCACGATAGATCCAGCTAGCCCATCTCATCTCGACGGTGCTAGAGGTTCCAGACTCGCAGCAGCGCAGGGCCTTGCAGCGCCATCTCGTTCGACGGTAAGCTTCTTTGTCTTTTGCGCCGGCGCTCTTCCTGTCTGGGTCCATCATCTCACATTGGATCACGACATTTTCTTCGATTGCTTCTCAACATCCTTTTGCCCACATTCCCGTGCCCTGCCCTAGACCTGGCCCGATTGCCGTGCTTGCGTTGCGTGCCCCATCATCATGCTCTTCGCCCACGGGCACTCGCGCCTATCATGACCTCGCTCTCGTACCTTTCGTACTGTCCCCTGTCCTGCCGCAGCGTCATCTTTCCCTACGGCCCCCTGGAGGTGGGTCAGCTTCAAAAGCTTGTCCTGACCAACCTTGGACGCTCTCGTCTCAGTCTCACACCCTCTAGGCCGACTCCCCCCGTCCCCTTCCCTTGGCTTTGCTCCTTCACACCCCTCCTACTGTGCCGTCCTCCGTGCTTCTCCACACGGCCGGCCATGCTCGTCGCCGAGTTATCCACCACGGTTTTGCGCCTCCAAGTCTCTGGTTCCCTTTTCTGACTTGCCTTTGCAACCTTATCTTGCTCTTTGGCCCCTCCCTGCTTCCGCTTCCCGTCTTGTCCGAGGCCACGGTTCATCAAACCCTGCCGACCCGTTTATGTTCTGACCTCTGGAAAGGATTGCTTCTTTCTTCGTCTCTCCTCAACCTGACTTGACTCTCGCCTCTTGTAGCAGTCTCCCCGTTCCACTACATACTTCGACGACAAACGCACGCAACCGCTCTTCATCGTCTCGTCTCGACAGGATAGGTACGTTTGCTCGTCTCCCGTCTCAGATCTCGTGTCTTCCTTGGCTTTGGCACTCGGTGCTTCCGGCGCAATACCTCCAAGGTGAGGCGGTTTGGTGCATGGATCAAGTGTCCTGGATTCACCCGTGGGACCGTCGTGCTTCGTTCGGTCAATCAATCCACTCTGCAAGAGAGCCGCAATCATCCCTCGGCCTGGATTGGATCCCCTCTGCTCGGCTTGGGTGAGTTGAGCAACGAGAGCACCGCATGTCCCGGGAGCTGATTGCCTCGAGCCTGGGCCTGAGCCTGAGCCTCTTCCTGCTGGGTGGTTCTTACGAGGTCATGATGCACATCGCCAAGCGGCAACACTCAATCTCAGGGAAATTTTAGTTGAGTGGATCCCCCACTGAATCGGCTCCGACGGCATTCTCCCGCCAGGGAATCGAGGCTCTGACCCCTGGATGTGGACTTGGGTGTGTCACTCTGCCGTTATATGCGCTGGCTTGCCGCCCATTGCCTGTTTGTATCAGCATTATATATCATGACTGGTGCTCTTTGCCTCTTGTCCCCGGTCCCTTGCTTTCTATTCATCTTTCTTGGCAATCCTTCTACACTGCTGCAGTCACCTGTCGCATTCACATCAACTGACATAGCATCCACTTAGTCTCACCACTATCTATTCGGCAAACCCGATCACCATTACTAGAGGTCATCACGTTGCCACTATTGCTAGAACCTCTCTGGAACCCTAAGCTGTCATCACCGCCAAGGAACTGAACAACGAGCCCGCTACTAGAGGTGGATACGTGGGCATAGTTCCGCACATCCTTCGGCCCTTGTGGATCACGCCTCAATTTGCATAATCACACACGCCTTGGCCCGTTTAGATCTGGTGGGGCGCCGCGTGGAATCTAGAGCTTGGTTCTCAAGAAGCCCTTCATAAGGACGCTGAGAACCTACCAAGGCCCTGGATCCTTCTACTCTATCATCTCAACCTACCGCCCTCGCGCGGATACTTCAACTACTTCACAACGTTACACACCATCACAATGGAGACGTACCACGGCTACGTGCGGACACCCGCCGACGCTATCCGACTGTTTGAAGCCTGTCGATTAGGCATTCTTCCCCGTGTGCAACGACGACTGTCCGAGAAGGAGAGACAGTCGATTCGATCTGGATCCGTTTTTGTCTGGGATGAGCGGGAAGCTGGCATGAGACGATGGACCGATGGCAAGTCGTGGAGCGCAAGCCGAGTCTCGGGGAGCTTCCTGACTTACCGTGAGATGGAGGGCAAGCGAGGTGGTGGTTTCTCTGCCAGCCGACGAGGCGCTGGCAAGACTCCCGACTCTGGACGCGGTAGCGACGAGGACCAGGATGACGGAGAACCCGAGGGATACCGATACAAGGCCGATGGACTTATGAAGCAATCGTTCAGCATCACCACCTCCAACGGACAACACCTTCACCTTATCTCATACTACTCTCGTCCTCAGCCTGGCCAGCCCGAGCTTCAGCAACCGACCAACGACCCAGCACTTCGAGGCATCGTTCCTCTCAAGGGCATGTACCCCGAGTCCAGCATGGGCGAGACCAACAGCACACCGGCTCTCACCCGTGCTCCTATGCAGCAGCCTCCCTTCATGGTGGCTCCTCAGCACCCTCAGCACCCTCAACAGCCCTACGCTCCGTACGGTCAACCTGGCTATGGATGGCCTCCTTCACCTGTCGCCACTCCCCCCTATAGCCATTACGTTGCTCCGTACCCCCCCAGCGTACACCATCAGGTGCCGCTGCCTCACGTCACCCAGTCGGCTCTCCCTCCTCCGCAATACGCCCAGGCTCCCGTTTATGAGCAGCGCACCACCCTTCCTCCTCCCCATACCTCCAAGCCCGCCTACCCGCAGAACCCTTCGCCCCACTACACGCATGCCGCCCTTCCTCGAGCTCACGACTCACCACGGGAGCAGCATCTCCAGGCAACCGCCCAGAGCGCCATAGTCGATCACCGCGTGAACAGTTCTTCCCGCACACACCAGGTTGCACTCCCAGGTCTGGGTGCAGTTACAAACGGACCTCCCGGATCCTCGCTCGCGGCGATTAGCACTCCTCCCAACCGGACACTGAGCGTCAGCCCACCGAGAAGCTCGCATTCGGAAGCTCCTATCCCTTCAACAAACAAGGCAAGCTTGTCGGCGCTTCTGCATCCCACGCCAGCTGCCAGCGAGGCTGGTAGCGCCAAGCCTGGCAGTGCAAGCAGCAGCCCTCGAGCGACTGGGTCGTGTGGGCTGGAGAAGGGTGGCGTCAGTGAGGACGCAAGGGCCTTGAGAATGCTGGACCGCAAGTTTTGCATCTAGAAGAACGACGGAGCTTCACGAGGAGGTAGCCAGTAAACTGGCAGAGATTTTTGAAGATCTGAACCCAAGGAAGGGTATCATGGTGACACCATGTAGTGTGTCTAGGCGAACCGGGCATGGGGTTGGTTTTGTTTTTGTTGGCGTTTCGCCATATGCATTGTAACGGCGTCTTGATTTTCTACAGGGCAGCAGCCAAGGGGGCTTGCTGCGGATACATTCAGCGGGTATTCATCACGACTGGCGACAGGAAGGGCTGATTTGGTGTTTACGGGCCATGCAACAGACGATGATGGCTGTCATGTTTTCACACGCACTGGTATTGTACATAGCCATCTAGCAATGCCAAGAACGTATGGACTAATTGTCCACAATGTCTAATTTTGGTTTACACGTAGCGTGAGGTTGCGCACAAGGTTCCCATTAACCTTGACTAAGTGCCGAATCGCGTGAACAAGGCGTCCGTATAAGTTAGGGGTGGTACCGAGGGTAAGGTTAACCGCTGCTGTCGTATTCGATAGGTAGTCGGCTTGGCAAGGGATCGGATGCTTGACGTATCCTTTTAGGCTATACGCAAGGGAATAACTAGAGGAGACTCTCTGGAGTTTCTACTGTGACTTGTGGCTTGTGGTCTCCCTTGAATGATTTCTCTTCCCGTAGGAGTACAGTACATGCTGATGAGGCTGCCAATAGACCAGATAGAGTGTAACCGCTCTCGCATAGCCATCCGAAACAGATAGACCTTCCACCTGCAGAGCGCATTCGCATCCGCAGCACGCCCGCATTCCCGGTTATCCGTGCCTCACCACTCAGCGCGGAGCGGCGACCTAGAACCGGGGCCGCGTCATCGTCGCCCATCATGCCGAGATGCCGGCCAGGGTGTGTGAACATGATAGGCAGCGGGTTAAGGAAAAAAGGGGGGTATCGGTTGTTCGAATGTCGTCAGCGCGATGCGTATTCAAATGTCTAGGCTTCAGGATGAAGAGGTTATTTTGGGAATGTTGATCTTGAAACTTGGCGGGGTGGGTTGGTTACGTGTTGTGGTGAGGCTGGCTGATGAGACTTTGAGGCTGAATACTCGGATGGATTGAGTGAAGGGGGAATGGAATGCGGCGTGGCATTTACTGGATGGATTTGTTTTATTGCCAAGGGGGACTGAGGCTATTCCCAGGCCACTCTTGGTGAATGTTCTGGATTGGAGGGTTGTGGGTAGGAGTTATCAATAGCAACCATTCCCATGATAAGAATAAAGCGTGGGGTGCATAGCTTGAAAAGATATATGATTCTGAGTTTTCGACATGTCTTTGAGTCAAAACTCTTGGTGCAAATCGACGGTTCCTTTCCAGTGAAGCTCTTCAAGATGCGCAATAGAGGACTTGAATAGCTCCCAATCTTGACATAATTGAGCGACGTTCTGAACCTGGAAAAAACAAGTCGCCCAATGAGCTAAGAATCAATTGAACAATTTGTATATACATTCTAGAAATAGTTAGACAATGAGTCTAACAATCTGGGTGATGAGTTGCCTGTGATGGACGAGGTGTTGTTGATTGTCGCGTGTAAGTCGGGGAATAAATCTTCCGGTCCCGCGATTTGACAGCTCTGGCGCGCTTCACCAAGGCAAGGATTGGGAAGCTCTCCACGCGACGACTTTAGCTATTGTCATTTTCCTTTGTTGGCCGGCATCGACGAAGCCAACAATGTTTATTCGATAGTCGCGATCCAAATCGTCGTGAATCTCTCTTATCCACACTCTCTTGACTGGGCAAAGCATCATGCTGTGGTGATCAATCTAATCATTGACATCCTCCCTTTCATGACTTTTGCGACGCCGCGCCCACCATGTTCACCTTTTGCCCCCTCCAGGGCGCCCTCTCCGAGTCGCCCGCTTCGCAGTCCCTCCTTGAGCTTGATGGAGGCGTGAAAGTGCTGGTTGATCTAGGATGGGACGAATCATTCGACGTTGGCAAACTCAAGGAGATTGAGAAGTAGGTGTTGCTGTGCTCGCCGTTGCGAGGTGACGATGGCTAACTAGATGTGCATCCAGACAAGTCACGACTCTCTCCCTCATTCTCGTTACGCATGCGACTGCATCTCATCTCGCTGCCTACGCACACTGCTGCAAGAATATACCACAATTCACACGCATCCCCGTATATGCGACACGGCCCGTCATCGACCTTGGCCGCACCCTTATTCAGGACCTCTACAACTCGAGCCCTGCTGCGGCGACGACCATCCCACAGAGTTCGCTATCCGAGACTGCCTTCTCGTTCGCCCAGACCGCTACGACGGCGCAAAACCTCCTCCTTCAGTCCCCGACTAACGAAGATATTGCGCGATACTTTTCTCTAATCCAACCGCTTAAATACTCGCAGCCGCACCAACCTCTTCCATCGCCCTTTTCACCACCGCTAAACGGCTTGACGATTACTGCATACAACTCTGGACATACCCTCGGTGGCACAATATGGCATATCCAGCACGGTCTGGAGTCGATCGTGTACGCCGTGGACTGGAACCAAGCGCGTGAGAATGTGTTTGCCGGTGCAGCTTGGCTGGGAGGCGCTGGAGGCGGCGGTGCTGAGGTCATTGAGCAGCTACGGAAACCAACTGCGCTGATCTGCAGCAGCCGGGGCGCCGACAGGACTGCCCAGGCTGGTGGTCGTGCCAAGCGAGACGAGCAGTTGATTGATACCATCAAGGCATGTGTGACGCGAGGAGGCACGGTTCTCATCCCTGTGGACTCGAGTGCTAGAGTTCTAGAACTATCATACCTGCTGGAACATGCGTGGCGGACAGATGCTGCCTCTGAGGATGGCGTGCTGAAAGCAGCCAAGCTATACCTGGCTGGCCGCAACATGTCGAGCACAATGCGATACGCTCGGAGTATGCTTGAATGGATGGACGATACCATCGTCCAGGAATTCGAGGCTTTTGCCGAGGGCCAGAGAAAGGTCAACGGTGCGGGTGACAAGAAGGAGGGAGGACCATTCGATTTCAAATACCTACGACTTCTTGAACGAAAGGCCCAGATCGCGCGACTACTGAGCCGCGGCTTTGAGAACGTCGAGACGGAGGGACGTGTGATTCTGGCGAGCGACAGCAGCATCGAGTGGGGATTCTCTAAAGACCTGATCAAGGGGTTGGCTAGAGACTCGAGGAACTTGGTCATCCTGACAGATAAGCCAGGTCTGTCAAAAGATGACAAGCCATCGATTGCGAGGACGCTCTGGGACTGGTGGAGGGAACGCAAGGACGGCGTGTCGGTGGAGCAGACCAGCAGCGGAGACAACATCGAGCTTGTGTATGCTGGTGGACGAGAGCTGGAGATCCGTGAGGCTCAACGACAGGCACTGGAGGGTGACGAGTTGGCAGTCTACCAACAATGGCTGGCAACTCAGAGACAGCTCCAGGCGACACAACAGAGCGGTGGCGCGGCCGGACTTGAGGCGTCAGCTGACGTCGTTGACGATGCCTCGTCGGAATCATCATCTGACTCTGAAGACGAGGATGGTGAGCAACAAGGCAAGGCGCTCAATGTTTCGACAACAATCGGACAAGCTGGCCGGAAGAACGTTGTTCTCAAAGACGAAGACCTCGGAATCAACGTGCTCATCAAGAAGAAGGGCGTTCATGACTTTGACTCGCGCGGAAAGAAGGGCAGAGAACGGACGTTCCCTATTGCGATCCGCAGGAAGCGTCATGACGACTTTGGAGAGCTCATTCGACCCGAGGATTACCTCCGTGCAGAGGAGAAGGAAGAGGATGGTCAGGATAACGCCAACATGGAGGCTGCAGACGACAAACTCGGCAAGAAGCGCAGATGGGATGACGTGGCCAAGAACGGAGCCGGAGCCAACAAGCGTCAACAGACTACAAGAGCCGGCTCTGTCGATGATGCTGAAGCTGGCGCAGGCGACGGCTTCGTCCCCGATGAACTCGACAATGTGGAGGATATCGAGCCTGAGGAGCCAACAGGACCATGCAAGCTCTCATATCAGACCGAGACCGTCACAGCCAACCTACGCATCGCGTATGTCGACTTCAGTGGTCTACACGATAAGCGCAGTCTCAACATGCTGATCCCGTTGATCAAGCCCCGGAAGCTCATCCTGGTTGGCGGTGGACGGGAGGAGACACTCGCCCTGGCTGAAGACTGCCGTCGAGCTCTTGGAGGCGATGCCGCTGACGGCGATGGATCAAATGAGCGTACTGTCGATGTGTACACACCTGAAATAGGCACTCTGGTGGATGCCAGCGTTGACACCAACGCCTGGGTCGTCAAGCTTGCCGACTCTCTTGTCAAGAAGATCAAGTGGCAGAACGTTCGCGGTTTGGGTATTGTCACCATCACTGGCCAGCTGCTGGCTACCAAGCTCGACGACGCTCCAGCGGGAGATCAAGATGCAGCCAACAAGCGTCAAAAGACCGAGGAAAGCTCAACAACAGCCCTCAGCACCGTTGTGGCGTCTCCCATACCTACTCTTGACGTCCTCCCCGCCAACCTCGTCTCGGCCGTGCGATCTGCTGCCCAGCCGCTACACGTGGGTGACCTGCGTCTTGCGGACCTACGACGTGCCATGCAGTCTGCGGGGCACACGGCCGAGTTCCGTGGCGAGGGTACACTCGTCGTCGACGGAACCGTGGCAGTCCGCAAGACGGCGACAGGACGTGTCGAGGTGGAGAGCGTCGGCATGCCTACTGCTCGCCGGAGCACATTCTACGAGGTGCGCAAGGTGATTTACGACAACCTGGCCGTCGTCACTGGTGCATAGAGACACTCAGCGACGTGATGGGCTGGATACTTGGTAGATGCTCAGAAAACAAAGGGGGCATGGTCAATGGGATAACACATATTTTCTTGTACGTTACAAAAGACAAAGGTGCATTTCTCTTTTTCGGGACCTGGAGTACGTTGGAGAGGATATATGCTCTTGGAGATGGATTAAAGATGAGGTAGATAAATGATAATCCAACAATGGGTCTTGTGAGGACTTGGCTGTACAGGGTGGACTTGAATATGTGTGCTTGATTGCTGACATACGTTCCAGTCGATGAAAAGGGGCTCATGTATCAGCCTTGGCTGTATGATAGAATAAACCCAATATGGCTGGGTAACAAGTCACACCTCAACATCCCGACATGGAAACTAGTTAAATAGTTCCATCACAGTATATTACAAGCGAGAAGCTCTGGAGTGCGACTCTGAGATTGTCTTTCGTATAATGATGCACCTCAACGCCTGGCCTTACAAGTTTCTATCCCAATATACCCAGCATTCTCTCCAGTCTGGAGTGACCCAATCCCATCTCTTTTTTCCCCCCTTTCTAAACTCTCAAACTCATCTTACAGGTTGCATAGGCGCCATCTCATACTCTCCATTCCCCCTTCCACCCGGCACGGCCATCTCTTCTTCATCCCTCGGCTGCTCCGTAACTGTGGCTTCTCCAGCGGTAGCAGGAGCACCAGCAGCGGGGGCAGATTCAGGTCCCGTAGCTGCCAGGATTCTACGACCGCCAAAGAAGACGGGCTGCAGCTCCCGGTACCGGCAGCCCCAGATGCCGAGACCCACGGAGAGGGCGGCCGAGGCGAGCATGGTGAACCACCACATGGCGTGGCGGGGAAGACGGCCGCTGTAGAGGGTTGCGACGACGAGGTGGAGGAAGTGGACGGTGAGGGCAAAGTCGGGGACGAGCTTGGATCGAGCGACGAGGGCAACCATGGCGACGGATCTGTTATACTGTTAGCGACTATATGTGTAGGAAAGGAGAGAGAAGAAACTCACATGCATAGTCCTCCGTCTAGCAACAGCACAAACGCCATGAGCCATCCATGCGTGGTATCACCCCTAACACCCTCCCATCCAAACAGCAGCGTGAAGCTGAACCCCGTACCGGCGACGAGCGCAGTAAAGACGAGCAGGACCAGAGCGGAGAAGTAGTAGATGGCCTGCAGCGTCGCGATCTGCGTCGCGATCTTGAGGGGAGCCAGCTCCGCCAGGGCGCCCGCGCGGGGGGGCTTTCGGCGTCGCGCCATTCCTTCGATCTTGTGTGTTCAGCTGGGGGAAAGGGTGTTGGCTTGTGTGGTCGTGTGTGATGGAGTTGGTTCGGTATATCGAAGTTGTTCCCTGGAGCTTGGATTTAACAGCCCCTGTCGATCTCGTCGTTCTCACTTGGGAGTTTAAAAAATCCCCCACTCTTCAGAGAACGAAAATAAACACCAGTTAATTAAGGAAAGACGAGCATTAAATCGAAATACGTAGAATCACGCGAAATGAGAAGAAAGAGGTTGGATTCCAAGTTTGAGGCTGGAAGCAAGGGCAAAGGAAGGGACATGTTTCCCTTTGGTCACACGCACCAGCCACAGCCACAACTAGGCTTCAAGCTTTCCCCATGCGCTAAACCCCTTTTGTGATTCACCGCTTTTGATTCTGCCGCTCCGACTGAGCCGGCTCTCGTCATAGGTTGGTTGGATGCATGTGCTCATGAGATTTTGAACTTCCAGTTCATCCCACCAAAGGAAACCCACCACAGCTGGGAGCTTACCCATACAACAACGCTCTTTTAAATCAACCATCAATCTCAATACCACAATCGACTCCTAAAAACAAACCTCGACCAATTGAAACCCTCCCCCTCCTCACATACACAATGGGCTTCTGGCCCTTCTCAAGCGACACCCGCGGCGACGCCATCCGCTCTGGCGCCGCCATCCCCAACCGACAGGAGCGCAAGGCCTGCTGGGCCTCCCGCGACGCCTACTTTGCCTGCCTCGACGCGAACAACATCGTCGACGCCACCAAGGATGCCTCGGCCGCCAAGAAGGCCTGCCCCGCCCAGAACGACGACTTTGAGCGGGACTGCGCCGCGGCTTGGGTGAAGTACTTTAAGCAGTGGCGCGTCGCCGACATTCAGAAGAGGAGGAGGCTCGATGAGCTGAGGGCTCAGGGTGCGCAGGAGATGACTGTTACTACGAGCTTTGCTCCTGAGGGTGGCGTTGGTGAGAAGGGCAAGGGTGTCGAGGATATCCAGGATATGTTGGACAGGAAGAAGGGGAGGTAAAAAACGAGATGGATAGAAAGAGTAAGAGCCAAACTGGAACCAAGAAACACCACAGGGCCTTTAAGAAAAAATGTATTATACCATTGTACACTAACATGTCATCACCAGCTCACCCAAAACTTCATGTACATACAACAAAATGTACTACTACACTACTGTTACTGTTAACTTCAGCTACCTTTCCAGGCTGATTGATATAACGCGAGTCTTATCCTACCCTATCTATCTATCCCTACTACCTAATCCCGCCTGCAAAAGCCCTCCCAGCTTGATACAACCCAAGGAGAATGAGTATACGACGCAAAAGGAATGAAGTCGAATAAAGGGGTTATAAGAAGTGAAGACTGATGATCAAGAAAACTGAAGAGAAAAAAAACGACGACTAAAAACAAACAAACTGTAAGCGTGCTCACTGTGGTGGTATCATCCATGTTCTTCTTTTTTGTAACAAAAAACACCCATATCTGCACATTCTCTCCCCCTCTCCGGATGCCCCTGAATACAGGTTGGCCTTTTAACGTGCATTGTCCTTCCTCCTCGCCTCTCCCTTCTCCCCTCATCATCTTCTCTCCGCTCCTTCGTCGACAAAGGAAAAGGAAATAATAAAACGGAAAGATGAAGCTGCTTTCATGAGCGTAGCTTGGTATGCCAGAAATTGTCCAAAGGGAAATAATAGTTTGTGGTAGCAGGGAGGCAAGGAAAGAAAGAAACCAAAACAAAAAGAGGTGCCGCCGTATGTCTCGCCTTTCTAATGCATCGTTTGTGGTGTGGTTGTGGTAGATAGATGATGATTCCGTCTCTCGTCAAGCTTCTGCGCTTGCGTCGTTCGCTTTCTTTCTTAATCATGAAGCCGGCCGTCTTTTCCTCCGAGCTGGGTTGCCACATCTGACCATGGCAGCAATCTATGCCACCATTCTCACTCCGCTGTCGTTCGTCTCCTCCTTTCTTGGGAGCGGCGGCAGTTCCTTGTCGAGGCTGTTTCGCAGCATCGAGACATGGTCAACAGGTCCGGTGCTGTGGTTCATCCCGGCATATCCGCTGTCAGCACTGTCCGGCTTCTGGTATCCCGTCTTGGGTGGTGTAGGAGGGGGTGCCCTTGTCGGAGGTAGGCTCTTGTTCATATTCTTGGGTGGCGTCTCGGGTCGGCTGTCGTCTCGGCCATTCTCGCCTGCTTCCTCAACCACCGGCAGGATGGGCTCATGTTGCATCGAGTCACGCGCATCCCCCCTGGAGCCAGCAGTCGTCAGGACTCGGTCAGGCACCTGGTTCTCTGTGTGCCCGTGCCTTTCTGCTCGCTCAGCTTCCCTGCTTGCCTTTTCTACCGTCTCTTGAGCTTCCGGAGAGCGAGGACCAGGGGGCGGAGGAGGAACATGAGTCGGCATGGGTGGGATGGCTTGCGACGACCTACGACGCGAATTCCAGCTCGACACCCTCTGGCCCGATTCTTGTGCCTCAATCATTTCCTGATCTCTCCTCTCAGCCTCCCGATGAGCCTCTTCAGATGACATGGTCACCCCTTCGATGAAATGGTAGAATCGATCACCATACTGGGCAGGCGGTAGCGCCGAGATCTGTGACCTGTCGCTCGACAAGCCCTTCCAGAAGTGCTCAATCTTCTTGATTATTCCGTACTGTATCTCATGTTAATCTCACCCTTGCGAATGCCAAGCACAATACTCACGTGAGTTAGGCAGTCGATGACTCCCAGGTAGTAAATCTCATCCGCTGGGCTGTTGTCTTCGTGGGTTGCCCTGAATCCACCATCATCTTGGTTGAACACGAACCCGGATCGGTTGTGACCCTCTTCTAGCTCATCAGGCATCTTGTTTGCCGATTGACCCATGGGTACTGGTCGCTCCTGACGGATCATCTGCCGTAGTTCCCTGGCCTTTCGTGCATTCTCCAACTTGGACGGCGTGCGGAGGAGGACCGACGCAGGGTCGTCATCAGGAGCCTTCTCACCACCAGGGTTGAAGACTTGCAACGTCTTGTCACGCAGATTCTCCTCATTGCCCCGCGAGACATCATGGATACCAACCAGTAGCGAGTAATCCATGATGTGAAGGCGCTTCAGCAGAACAACATCCCTCTGAAGTTGCTCCAGGAAGAGTTGTTTCTTCCGGATGCCTAGCTCCAGGCTCCGCTGCCGTCTCATCCAGTTTAGATCCTTCAAGGTCGCACGTGGGTTCTTCTCCAAGTCCTCCTCTCTGTAGTCTCGGCCAATAGTCGATCCCTTCAGGTCAAAGGTGGTGTGAATATCCCGGTGTGGTGGGAATAGGTTGTTCATCACCACAAAGTGGATCTTCTTGCCATAAGGCATCTTGACTCGGTGCAGGCCGTAAAACTGCGAGAGAAGTGTGTTGGGGTTCTCCTTGACGTGCTCGTAGTATTCCTTTAGGATCTTTCGGAGAAACTTGTGCTCGGCGTGGTGGATCGTCTTGATGATGTACTTATAATCTCGTGAAAAATAGAAAAAGCTGCCACTCTTGCCGGGAGACCCAAGCTCTGACAAGATATACTTGCCCGTGAGGGACATGAGATAATCGGCAGGGTCCAGACGGAACAGTGAACGTAGGCGACGGAAAACCCAAGGGGCGTAGTCCTTGAACTTGAAGTCATACTTGGCTGATGGAACCAGCTCATTACCGGCACTGTTGACGTCAGCATATCGCAGGATTAGTGTCAAGAGACAACCTACATATCAAATGTCGACTTCTGCTTAGTCTCAAAGTCGGCATCAGTCAATTCCCGGTCGAGCTTTGCGTTCGTCCGTGAGACTGATACTCGGATACCTGTCAACATGTTGTAGGCCGTTACCCAGTTGGCGTGGGTCTCGTCCACCTTGGTGCCGACAATGACGCGTTCGTCATCCTCCTCTTCCTTCTTCCTCCGCTTGCTGGCCCGCTTTGCCCGTACTGCTTCTGTCCATCGGAGGGCATCCTCGTCTGGAATGATTTCGTCTCGGGGCGCGTCCGACTGCATCGATCTGGTTGGTCTTCTACCCAAGCTCAGAGATGGCCGTCGGCCACCAGTCGCAGGAGCGCCGGTCGGAGAGAAGCGGCCGCTGGCCTGTGCCGTATCCAGACCATCCCTGGAACCTCGACCAGGTGTATGCTTTGGCACATCGAGTGTGTTTCTCTGCTTGAGGCCGCCTGGGCCAGGAGCCTGAAGGAGTCCTGGCGACGAACCTGAAGTGTTACCAGAAACGTAGACGGGCGGGGACGACAACCGGTGAGCGGTGGTTGGTAATGCTGTTTGTGATTGTGAGCCACGCGGCTCAGGGGGAGGTGGAGGGGCTGTGGTCGGGGCATCGAGGCTCCTGCTCGGGGACTTTTCATAAGTCTCCTCCGCCGGGGGTTCAGAAGGCAGAGGTTTTGATAGTGTGTTGGGGTACTGATGGCCGTTGCTCGATGTCATAGGGCCGGCGCCATTAGTATCGGCCGAGGGTCGATATGTGCGGTCGGGTAGAGTCGCGGTGCCATTGGGCATGGGCTTTTGCCGGTAGACGTCGGTCTCGTCATCTTGGCGAGGAGGGTAGATAGCTGTAACGGACTGGCCGTTGGAGATGGAGCTCATGCTCGTGGGTCTCGTGCCGTTGCCATTCATAGGCGTCGGCGTGGGCTCGGAGACGTCGGAGGCGTGAGTGGATGAGATGGAGCTCTCGTCGAAGCTCTCATTGATGGTGTCGGATCGGGTGTGGCGGATGGAACCCCCATTCACCCTCTCCTTGGTGGTCGCGAGGCCGAACTGGTTTGTGGGATCGAGGTTGACGATGTCGGGGTTGTTGGAGAAGATGGCCGAATTGTCCTCGTTGTTGAGAAACGATGGCATTTCGAGCGGGGGGGTCGAATGAACTCGCTGGAGGCCAAGACCAGCGAGCGCTGACGCGGTTAGATGCTACTTGTGTGAAGCGATGCTGGATGAATCCTGGCTCGTGATCGGGGAGGTGAGGTGGCTACGTTTGTCGTCGAGATGCTGTCGCTGTCGAGGTCGTCGTTGTCCAAGGCAGTATCTCGCTCGATTTCGGTTTCGCCCTTTGGATCCCAAGCTCTCAGTTGATACGACAGTCGAATGCAAGAATGAGCAAGGCAAGGTGCGAGAAGAGGGAAATTGGGTCGAGTCTCTGCTGGGCGGGCGCACAGGGTTCCTTGGCGGGTCGACCAATAGGGCGGAGCTAGGCAGGGACGTTGCGCTGGAGAGGGGGTCAAGTCGAAGCGAAAGCCCAGGAGGTGACAAGGAAAAGGATAAATCGAGAGGCGCAGGCGTGATTCGGGGACGGAGGGAGGGGATTGTCGTTGGATGAAGATGATGGGGGGAGAGAGGATGGAACCGGTTCGTATACGGAGTTCCCAAGTAACGTACAATCGGGGGTTGAACTGGGAGAGGTGAAGTGAGGTAGGTAGGTAGGGTGAGAGGGTAGGTAGTAGGTAGAGGTGGTGAGGCTGGGAGAAGCGCTGGCTGCCCGGGCAGGGGAAAAAATGACGGGACGGGGCCTGGAAGTTGCCAGTGCGAGCAGCCCAGCAGCTCCTGCCTTCCCTGGCATGTACCTAAAACTGGAAATGAGGCGCGTCGGGGGTGTACCCAGGGGAGGGAAGGGGGGGCGGATGGCCCGGGGGGGATGAATGGAGGATGCCCTGAGCCGTGCGTGGGGCCCTTCTTTTTCCACTGGACGCAGCGTAATTCAGGGCACTCTCGAAGCGCTGAGTCTGTTACAGTGCAGGGCGCTCAGCCAACCTGGACTGGGTCCTAACCAGTCCTGTCCTGTCCTGTTCCCGCCAAGGAAAATGGGCTAGCTTGCGTGGCAGAATGTCCTTTGCCAACCCCGGCGAGCGTGGTCTTCAAGGACTTGAAGGCTTGGCCTAGTCTTGGCCACGGGCTTAGCAAGCCGAAAGTTGATGCTCCCACGCTTGGCTTGACTTTTTGACCTGACGGCGTCTTCTCGTAGCGTCCTCTGGGTGTGTGTGTGCCGTCCCGTCAGCATCAGCACCAGGAACGCCATGAATTCGTATAATACAGAGAAGGACTGCATGTATTAGGTGTGTGCGTGGTTACGGCTCAATATCTGGAGCATGGCTCGTTCCATCTGGCTCGTACAGTCTTGTCATATGGATCAAACAAGATCCTTGCCAATGCTGTGAGGTGTGAGGTGAGGTAGTCATGTATGGCTACGTAGGTACTGTATCATCCATCCAGCGCCCGTCTCATTCCAGGCCCTCGTTCCAGACGAGAAGCCAAGCAGAATTTCTGGGTAAGGGGTTTCAAACTTTCGGGCTCACTCTTTCCACCAAGACATGACCTTCTTTCTCGATCACGAGAATTATTCGAATTCGTTCTCGATATCGATTTCGATAATTTTAACAGACAATGCTCATTCAGCTTCGCCTCCCCATCCCCACCAGCTCCCCATGTATGGAATCACCCCAGGCACCGCGCGCCGCGGTCCTGCTAAGCCACGGGGGGAATCATGGAGGACCCGCCCGGCGGTGGGCTCCAGCTGACGGACATTACATTTAGCAGTGTGTTGATGCTGTCTCGCCATGTCTGGCGCTTTTACTTGGCTGGACAAGAGAGAAAGAGTTCCGGGCGCAGTGTTTTGTCCTACCTTACGCGCCGTCTTTTTCCTTCTATTCTCGTCCCCGTGCCGCCCATGAATTGGATGAGATAATGCATAACAATTGAAAGTCGTAGGGAGAACTGATCGACAGTCCCCTGTTTTGGTGGCCACGCTGATTGACAGAAGATCATTCTCGTTTTTTCCAAGTCTTTCTTGTTCCAAGACATTTAGACCCCCCTGACTACTTTTTTTTTCTTCTTCACCGCTAGCATATTCCGTCATGGATGCCCTAGGTACCGTTATGACACCCAAGTGCTTGGCTTGGGGTTCCATGGGTTTGTGTTGATTACTTCATGTGCCCAACCCGCGATATTGCATTGGTCCTTGGCACCACCACACCACGACGGCCAGAGTCAGACAAGAGACATAGAGACCTTGTTATCTCCATCTGTCGCTACCTACCAACTAGATCCGCAATGATTAGGTAGGTCTCTCTCTCTGTTCTCACGTATCCTCCCGTCAAAAGTCGACCCTGGCCCATGACCCTGCCACTGATGGCATGTCATGACCAAGGCCCCAAGCCCGTCACACAACCGACACTCTACACGACCTGTTGCTACGTCGATACGCGGAGAGCCTCCCCGGTCACTCTCGCTCTCCCATAGCAACACGGACGCCTTATTTTTTTTTCCCCAATCAATAATTTAGTTTCCCCCCCGCACATAGGTAGTTTCCTTTGGCTGCCTCTTTTTACTTTCTTTTCCCATCTTTACCCCTGGCCTGGGTTAAGCTATCTCCGATCCGTCGTCGAGCACGGATCTCTCGGGGTCCGCGAGGAATGCGGTCTTCCGTGACAAGGTGTTCGTCTCACAAAGAAAGGTGTCTCCACCGGTTGCATGATGGGACACACGGGATTCAAAACAAGACGTTGCTGCTCGAGGTACCATTAATTGTCCGAATTCAGCATGTCAGAGAGTTCTCGTTGAGGAAAGGGGGGGACACGCAGTGAGCTGCAGATCGTGGACATGCCTTCGGGAAGCACTGCCATCCCGAGACCAAGGATCATTGAGCCGCTAGCTGGGCATAAATGGATTCGTGGCTGAGTCAGTCAGATCTACAAAGCAACATGCATGCACATAATACATAATTCTCACGACAGCCTCACCACTCGTATCGGATCCTTTGACTTTGCAGCGTTGCAAAGGATCCACAGGTAAATTGTCAAAGGCCATTGCTCATAAAGGGGATGCCTTCCATACAAGGTAAACAAAGTATCATAGGCTCTTACATGGCTTGAAAACACTTGGACTACATGCAATTCGGCTCTTCAACCTCATGTCAACTTTCTTCACTATCCCCTTTCGCTAGCATCCCAGCTGAGACAGCCTCCCCTCTTGCGTGGCTTTGATCCTTCACACTCCGCTGTGTAACAACAACATCTTCGGTCCAGGCAATGCACGTCACAAGTCAAGTCCAAGCATCATGATTTCATCCATCATCGACACCGACATCATGTGCACAATCGTCCAAACTTGTTGAGACATCAACATTGAACGTCAAGATGTCATCTATCAGCTTCCCAACAACACGTCAGCATTCAAGGTTTGACATGACACTTCGCATGAGAGAGAAAATGGAATCTTCCATTGCTATGCTCAGATAAACCATCTGCCTCACAGGCCCCAGCCATGCCGTCACCAAGATGCAGCAACCCGTGCATCCTGCAGACATAAGCCGAGCCGGTTCGAAAGTCATATAGTCCATCCAGTGTCCCTCCCAGAGTTATTTTTTTTAGTTTGTTCTTCTTTTTTCGTCGTTTTCGTCAGCTTGCTTGCCGCTCACCTGCGGCAACCTCCCTGGTTCCATCCTTGACCTCGTCGCTAGGAGAACAGTCCGAATCGAGGCCATATCTTGTCTCTGGATGGCCCAGGGAGGATCAGGTGTAAAGATGATTCCCAAAAGGTATCATCAAGAAACATCCCCCAACCCCCAATACTTCTAGCAGCGCCCACGTCCCATCTCATACGAGGTCCGTTCGTCTAACGTAGATTTGTCGTCAGGGTATCATTCCCCCATGCCTTCCGCAGAGGTGCCGTTCAACCCACAAGACCTCCACAGAAAACCACAGCCCTCAAATGCAAACCGGGGGCAACGCCATCCTGCACAAAATGCCTGGAACGCCCCAAGTCTCAAAAAGCCCTCCGGTCCCTTCTTCCCACACCGTGGCCGTGCCCAGCCCCAAAGCAGGTATGTCTACCGTAGTCGATGCCCAAAGAACACCTTTTCCTTTGCATCTTCCAGTCCCGCTTTCCCTTCGTCATCCGTAGATATCATGAACCAAGCCGAACAGAAGTCAAAGCCGATGGGTATCGTACAGACCGACAAGTTGAGTTGTTTGTTTGTGTGTGTGTGTGTGTGTAGTCGCAAAAGCAGAAGCTGATCTACCGGTCCCGTAGTGTGTGGACCGTCGAGTCTGTATCGCAAGTGTGATGATGCCTGAGAAGGGCAGATGAAAGAGTGTTGGGTCGTCGTGCGCCATCAGCGATGAAATCCGTTCCGCCGTTCCATCCATTCGCCAGAAATGTGCGAATAATGTACAATCCAACCATAAAAAACAGCCCAATACGAGAAAATCATGTCGAAATGTCAACCGTTACCCCGTCTCCCCACCTAACGCCATGCATATGTGTGTGATATTAGGTTTGGGCTTCACGGGGCGGGCCGCGACCTCGTCCGCCTGCGCCTTGGCCGCCACGACCGCGATATCCACGGCCTCGGCCACGACCCCGTCCACCTGAGAAGTGCTGGTTGTTGTGTTGGGCATTCTGGCTCTGCCAGTTACCCTGGCCCTGTTGGAGCAGACCAGCCTGCTGGGGCTGCTGGGGCTGCTGGGGCTGGAATGGTTGCTGTTGCTGCGGCTGCTGACCCAGCGCAGCGGGCTGCTGGCCCCTCTGGAGGTTGGAGATGGGTCGAGGAATCGACTCAGGGTTCTCGTAAACGTAGAGGGACTTGTCGATGCTGGCGGGGATGGGCTGAATCTCAGTGCCCAGATCCCTCTCAATGTTGTAGAGGTTGAAACGGTCATCCCAGTTAATCAGGTTAATAGCCAGACCCAGGTGGCCGTAACGGCCGGATCGACCAATGCGGTGCAGATACGTCTCTGCATTCTTGGGGAAATCAAAGTTGATGACGACATTAACCGCCTGGATATCAATACCTCGGGTGAGCAAGTCGGAGCAAACAAGGTTTCGGCAGACACCGTTTCGGAAATCGTGGAAAACGCGGTTTCGAGCATGCTGCTGCATCTTTGCATGACTGTAGAAGCAAGAGTAACCTAGCTCAGTGATTTTCTTAGCAAGCAGTTCGACTCGGTTGGTCGAGTTGCAGAAAATAATGGACTGGTTGATCTGAAGCTTAGAGAAGAGCGTGTTCAAGCAGTGGACCTTCTGCTTCTCTTCGACAAAGGCGTAATATTGGGTGATACCCCTCAAGGTGAGCTCGTCCATAAGGTTGATCTCATATGGGCTGACCATGTTCTTGTCGGAAAAGTCCTTGACAGATAGAGGGAAGGTGGCGGAGAAGAGCATGACCTGGCGGTCCTTGGGGTGGAATTGGAGCAGTTGTTCGATGACGGGAGTGAACTCAATGGAGAGAAGCTTGTCAGCTTCGTCCATGATGAACATGGGGCACTCGCTGAGGTCGGCAACGTTCTTGCCAGCGAGGTCAAGAATTCGGCCGGGGGTGCCGACGACGATGTGGACGGGATCCTGCAGACGGATAATGTCATCTCGAAGACCGGTACCACCAGTCGTGACCATGACATTGACGCCGAGGTGCTTGCCGAGGGTCTTGCAGACTTGCGAGGTCTGCATGGCAAGCTCACGTGTGGGGACAAGGATGAGGCATTGGATCTTGGAGACCTTGGGGTTGATGCGCTCCAACGCAGGGATGACAAAGGCAGCCGTCTTGCCAGTGCCGTTCTTTGCTCGTGCAAGGATATCTCGTCCAGTTAATGCGACAGGGATAGCCTCTTCTTGAATTGGGGAGGGCTTTTCGAAACCAGCTTCGAAGATTCCCATGAGCAGGTCTCGCTTCAGGGCAAAGTTCTCAAACTCGAGGCCCTTTGTGTTTGTGACATCCTGCGAGGCGCCAGGTCAGAATGCGGGGGGAGGACCATGCGCCAAAGGGGAATCGGGTGCATACCTCTGTTTGTTGTCGGTTATCCTTGGCGGGGAGGTTCAAGTTCTTCTTCCAGTCGTCATTTCCAGTGGGCAGGCCATCACTGCTAGGGTCAGCGCAAGCTCACACACGAGGGCCGCGAGGGGCGGCGCAGCGGACCTGATTTGGGTAGATCTCAGCTTGTCTGCTAGCTGATCCGCCATTGCGCTAGTGGGATCCGTCTACGGATCGAGGGAGGGTGAGGAGGATGATATTATATGCAAAACAGCACAGAGGTTGACCTCTCAAAGGTGCTGGTGGCGCGAGGGGAGGCAGCAGTTGAGGAGCTGCGAGGGTTGATTTCGTGTCGTGTGGGGGGAGGTCGGAGGAGGGCCCGTCCGGTTGCACTACCCGGGGAATGGAATCGAAGCGGCTTTCGGGGAGGGAGAGAGATGAGGTATTGTTTCTTTCGCTCGTGTCAGGCGCGCAGCCGAGATCTCGTGGGTATTCGTGGTCGTGGAGGGAAGATTGTTGCGAGTTGGTACGTAGTTTTTGAAGAAGGGGAGAGAAGTTGTGAGGCAGGCTCAGGTTTAGAGTTTGAAGGTGAAGGTGATGCTGGTGTGTGCCTCATGGCGGCGGAAGGCCCTGCATTTCCTGGGTCACGTGTTTGCCTGCGGCGGGGCAGCCCGGTTTTGGTCGTAGTCGTGGTCGACTCACTGACCTGAGGTGAGGTGAGGTGAGGTGGGCAGGCTTGGCTTGGCAGATCGATCAGCTGGTCGGAACTTGCCAAGGGCTGAATTGGTTGAAGGAGGCGGCCGAGGCAGATATTCCATACAAGGAGTGGTATCGGTTCGTGGCGTGTTCGCGAAAGCAGAGGGGAAACTCTATTCGGTAAAAGTCATGAGGATGAATGCTCATTGAGCAGGGGAACGAGCTGCTCAAGCTACAATTCGCGTCCCTGAAGCTACCTTCAGTCGTTGCAAAGCTCTTCAATCTGAATATACACCTTATTCTCCTCAATCTTTACCTATCTTCTAGCCAAAGTTCATCCCCAGTCTCGGCAGCCATTCAGAAACAGTTCGCATCGCGGCTTCTAGCATCATGACGTGGGAGGGGCCAACCAGGGGCCCTGGAATTGATTTCTTGATCTCGCTTGACCAGGGCAGTTATGCCTTCACTTCAACAGCTGTCATGCCACAAATCCTGTTTCCATTGGTTCGAATAAAAGTAACCATTCTTCGCTCTAACTGGGCCACATTGTATCTCGACGTGGCCATCCAAACTCCAGTATAATTATCGTACAAAACCAATATAAACATCCTACAGCTTCATACCCATGGCCTTGGCCACCCTCAAACTCTGCCTCATGCTAAGGTCCAGCATAATCTCCTCGCTACCACCGGGGATAGCATACGCCCTCACATCGCGGTACAGTCTCTCGACCTTGGCGCCCTGGCCGCCGCGAGAGTAGCTCAGACCACCAAAGATCTGACTGGCCTCGCGGGCGCAGAACTCAAAGGTCAAGGTCGACTGGGCCTTGAGGCCGGCGATGGGGCCTCCCAGCCGCAGCATGGCCTCGGTCTCGCCCATGCGCTCGCACTGGTAGATGAGGTTCTCGAGCCAGTTGTATGAGGCCTCGATCTGCCGAGCCATGTGCGCCAGCTTCATCCGGATCACGGGGTGCTCGATGAGCTTCTTGCCAAAGGTGCGTCGCTTGTTGGCGTACTTGACCGACTCCTCGTAGCAGACGCGGGAGAAGCGGAGGGACTGGATGATGATGCCCATGCGCTCGTGGTTGAAGTTGGTCATGATGACTAGAGCCGTTAGTATAGGTACAGTCTTGAGACTCGGTTAGATAGCTTACCTCGGAAACCCTTGTTCTCCTTGCCAAGCAGATTCTCAACGGGAACCTTGACATCCTCAAACGTGATGTACGTTGTACCAGACGAGTGCACACCCTGGCAGTTCATGCGTCGTGTGGTGACACCCTCACCGCGCTCAATGAGAAGCAATGACACACCATTCATGCCATTCTCTCCCGTCCGGACAGCAGTGGTGAAGTAGTCACACCAGATACCGTTGGTGATCCACTTCTTCTCACCGTTGACGATGTAGTGCTTTCCATCCTCGCTCAGCTTGGCCTCGCAAGTCAGGTTGGCGACATCACTACCAGCATCTGGCTCAGTGATGGCAAGACAGATGCGCTTGTCTCCGTTCAGAATACCAGGCATGATGCGGTCCTTGAGCTTCTTGGAGCCAAACTTGATGACAGGGGGGCAGCCGATGCCGAAGCCTCCGATGACGTTCCACACGAAGCCGCCGGATCCGGTGCGCGACAGCTCGTCGGTGATGATCATCTCGTGGAACAGATCCCACTTCTCGGGGGGCACCGACTTGATGCCCTGGGGCACGTAGTTGGTAGGGTACTTGACGCCGAGCAGACCGGCCAGGTAGCCCCGGCGGCCCATCTCCTTGTAGATCTCCTCGGGGACTTGCTTGGCCTCGTCCCACTCGGTGACATTGGGCTCGATCTCAGCTTCTATCCATTCACGGACCTCGGCACGAAGGGCAGCATGAGTCTCGTTGAAGTAGGGAGAGTGGTACTGTTCAAGTCAGCATTGGCTCAACATATTGCCAAGGTACAACTCACGTTCTGGTACCAGCTAGGATCGCCAAAGGGAATCTGGTCTCCATAAGGCTCAAGAGCGTCCGCCTCCTCACTGCTAGAAGCCTCCTTCTCAGCAGCAGCAACGACCTTGGGTGTAGCCGCAGGAGCGGGAGCGGGCTTAGGCTCGGCCTTGGGCTCGGGGGCCTTGGGCTTGGTGTCGAGGGATCCGACCTGAAGCTGCTTCTGGTACTTCTTCAGGATGCTCTCGTTGTGGTACTTCCAGAACTGCTTGGACGCGTCCTTGCCGGCGACGCGCTGAAGAATCTTCTTGCCGCCTAGCTGAACGTTAGAGAAACGGTTCATGCACGCGTCTGTGGAGTGCAGATTGAAACATGTTCGTGGCGTCTGGAGGCGCAACGTAGAGTTAATGGAAGCTTTGCTCACCTGGATGGTCATCTTGAAACTTGGTCACGTCGTAGACATCGCCATCGACAACAATGTACAAGTCTCCGGGCTTGTTATGCGACGCAACGTCGCTTTTGGTAAATACCTGGGCCATCTTGGGACTCTTTTTCAGGTGTTGATGTTTGACGTGAGAAAATGTGAAGTCCCCAGTGTTAATCTTACAGGGAAAGGCGCCAAGAAAGTCTAGAGGTACACAATAGAGAGAGAGAAAAGGAAGAGGAAAAGGAATCAAGAGATCTTGCCAGGATGGTTTTATCTTCCCCACGATCCATCCCCCTTTTAAATTCAGTTCGGCAAAAACGTACACTGTTGACAATCACATGTTGTCCGGAGTGTGCCTCCACCCCCAGAATAACCCCGTCTAGGTTTCCATTTCCCCATACTTGGGGTCTCTTTCACAGGCTGACCTCTTCTGTAGAGCAGGTCATGCACGAGTCGTTCGCGGCACTTCTCGATGCGGTCATGGTCATGTGCCCTGCGCCTCGCTCTGACTGCGACAAGAGAAAGCATGTGAAAGCCAAAGCCCGCGCCGCGCAACAAAAAAGAACAAAAGCCAACCTGCTTACTAGCGCCGAGAACCCTCGCGGCGACCCTGGGGTGTGTGTCTGTTGATGTCATGATAGGACTGTGTGGGGATGCCGAGGTTCGCTCTCCCTGTCCAATCGCACGTCGACAATTGCCAAAGTCTCCCCGAGGCTCGTTCCACGACTAGCTTGCTCCTCCACAGGATTCGGGCGCCATGTGTAAACGAGGCCAGGGACTGAGATTGGGGATGCGGAGAAGATGCAGGGTCACTCAGTCGGGCTCGGGCGTGCGTGATTTTGGTCAGCAAAGAAACCTGGGGAATATGATTATCCACCATTCGTTGGGTCATCATCTTTTGAATAGCGTCAATTCGACACATGAGCCTTCCATAGCAGAAGCATAATAATAGCTAAGCAGCTGGGCCTTCCTCTCTTAATCCCAGATAAATCCAAACCAAGATAGCAATTGACCTCGATCATCACGCAGGATGTATCCGTAGCCTCACTCCGCGCGCCAAAACTCCGATCCCGATCCCGGCCAAACCAGGCCTCTACCTTTTCAGTCCTTTCGTCCAGTCCAGCACATTACTTCTCACCGCTCTCGAGTCAGGCACCTGCTTATGCGGCTCCGCGGGGCTTCGCCTTGGCCGCCGCCTTGTCCTTCTTCTCCTGCTTGAGCTTCTTCTTCTTTTCCTCGTTCTTCTCCTCCAACTTCCGCTTGTGCGCTGCCTTCTGCGCATCCGTCTTGGGAACCGGCTTGAAGAAGCCCTCTAGACGAGCTTGTTGTGAGCTCTTGAGGTTCTTCTCTAGACGCGCGCCTCCGCTACGGACACGATCCTCCGAGAAACCCTTCTCCGTGACGAGGAACTGCACCAGGCCCTCAATGTCTGGCTTCTCCCACTTGACGTCGCATTCGGGGTCATCGGCCTTTCTCACATCCGGCTCGAAGAACAGATCCCGCGCATCCTTGTAGGGCCAGTCCTCAGGAAGCACGTACTTCTTCTTGGGGTCCTTCTCCATCGCCTCGACAATCTTCTCCAATGAACCGTGATCACGGATCAGCTTGAGGGCAGTGGTAGGGCCGACCTTGGGGATAGGGTCGAGATAATCGCAGCCGAGAAGAATACAGAGATCCACAAACTAGGTAAAACAGTCAGTAAAGGAAGGGGTCAAGGTGAGTAGTGTGACGTACCTGCTTGCGCTCCATACCAAGTCCCTCAAGGACCTTCTCCAGATGAATCTCTTGAATGGGCTCCTTTCGCTGCTCACTGAATGTGAGGTGGCGCAACAGAATGGGAGAGTTGAAGCATAGAGTGTCCATATCCTCACTGGCTGCCGCATACACCTTGCCAGCCTGCGCCAACACAGCACATTGGGCCTCAGCTTCAGTGGGCGCGACAATGAAAGGGATGCCCATAAGCTTCAGCAGGCGCTGGCACTCGGCGTTGTGCTCTCTGGTGACACGGACAGTTCGTCGTGAGAACTTCTCAACCTCCTCTGCTGTACCCGTCTCCTTGGCTTCCTCGAGGCCCTCGGTGGCCTCTTGCTTACGCTGGAAACGCTTTGCCAGCTCACCGGACTTGAGCTTAGGTGGCGCACCATCGAAGACGTATAGAGGCTTGATGCCGTTGTCGACCATGCGAAGAGTACGGTAGAACATGCCCATCAGATGCGACGTCGTCTCGCCGCTGTCGTTCATGAGCTGCTGACCATCGGATCGTACAGCGATGAGGAAACTGTAGATGCTCATCGAGGCATCCTTCAATAGTCAGCATTAGGACTTCACCACGCCTGGAGAACAGGGTATCGACTTACGATGGCGACCTTTCGGCCAAACTGGTTCTTGATCTCACCTTCCTTGATCGCATCTGGAGCTTCCTCCTTGATGATCTGGAAGAGCTGCTTAATACCCATCTTGGCGACCTTCTTCTCTGTGGATGCGTGTTGGATAGGTGAGGGAGAAGAGAGAGTTGGGTGTTGCCTGGGAGTGAAAAGACGAAGAAGGAGGGAAGGGGTGCAAGTGGGAGGAAACTTCAATTGTAAGGAGGAAGGAACTTGACGCGTGCGGGAACGTCATGACGCGCCCTGTCGCGCTGAAATTGACAGGGATCTTAATTGACCCCACACCGTGACCTCCGCGCTCTGCACGTACATTACTATTCGTATTCGTCCTTAATGTTGTCAATTCAAAATTATTCCTCTCTAGATAAGTTGCTCATGTTTCCCACTCAGCCAGAACTGCCACCGATGACGCTGTATCCGGATGGTCTTTACCAAGCACTCGCTCTTTTCGGATAACGCAGCTTCGCATCAGGGCCAAAGCATCTCTGGTACGACCTTGGTCTTTCCAGGTCATGGCCAGATTGTTCATGCTGGTCAGCGTATCAGGATGCTCGTCCCCTAGTATCCTTGCGCATATCTGGAATTCTTTCCCTTGTAGCTCTTCCGCCTCTTCCCATCGCCCTTGACTCTCATATATCAACGCCAGATTGCTCATGCTGGTCAGCGTATTGGGATGCTCGTCCCCTAGTATCCTTGCGCATATCTGGAATTCTTTCCCTTGTAGCTCTTCCGCCTCTTCCCATCGCCCTTGACTCCTATATATCAACGCCAGGTTGGACATGCTAGTCAGCGTATCAGGATGCTCCTCTCCTAGTACTCTCTTGCTTATCTTTATCACTCCCACCCCTAGCTCTTCCGCCTCTTCCCATCGCCCTTGACTCTCATATATCAACGCCAGATTGCTCATGCTGCTCAGCGTATCGGGATGCTCCTCTCCTAGTACTCTCTTCCTCATCTCTATTACTCCCACCCCTAGCTCTTCCGCCTCTTCCCATCGCCCTTGACTCTCATATATCAACGCCAGGTTGCTCATGCTGGTCAGCGTATTAGGATGCTCCTCTCCTAGCACTCTCTTCCTTATCTTTATCACTCCCACCCCTAGCTCTTCTGCCTCCTTCCATCGCCCTTGACTCCTATATGTCAACGCTAAGTTAGCCATGCTGCTCAGCGTATTAGGATGCTCCTCTCCTAGCACTCTCTTCCTCATCTTCATTACTCCTACCTCGAGCTCTTCTGCCTCTTTCCATCGACCTTGACTCCAGTACGTCGACGCCAAGTTAGCCATGCTAGTCAGCGTATTAGGATGCTCCTCTCCTAGCACTCTCTTCCTCATCTCTATCACTCCCATCTCGAGCTCTTCTGCCTCCTTCCATCGACCTTGACTCCAGTACGTCAACGCTAGGTTAGCTATGCTTCTTAGCGTATTGGGATGCTCGTCCCCCAACATGACCTTCCTAGACTCGAATGTCCGTCTGCGCAGCTTCTCAGCCTGAGCATAGAATCCTTGGTGGTTCAAAATTTGTCCAAGGAGTTCCAAGGCATCAAGCGTCTCAATGCCATTGTTTCCGCTCGCACTTCGGCAACCTTCTACCAATCTGCGAACCATTTCCTCCGCGGATTTGTATCTTCCTTGGAGCATCAGGACATTGCCTAAGTCAAATAATATGTCTAGGGTCTTAGAATGGCTGGTCCCGAACATAGTCTCCGCCCTGGACAATTCTTCTCGTAGACGCTCTTCGTCCGCTTGTTTATACCGATACTGCAGAGAATATGCTGCAGGATCCAGTTGGTCTTGAAAGGCGTGTGGAGTAGGGGGAGAGCCCGAAAGGAGGCTTGGAAGAGATCGATAGATAGGGGCCGGGCTTTGTCCAACAAAAGTACCGCTCTGAGGCTGAGCTATGCTCCATACGGAGGGGGCAGGAGAAGAAACCGCAGGACTCTGGGCGATTGACATAATGCCTTCCGGTGAGAAGTTCGGACTTGGCGCTGAGTATGCGGGACTGGGGGCCGGGGAGCCGCGTTCAGAAATAGTTCGACAGCACACAGCGGACGGGGTGGCTTCAGCATGTCAGCCGTCGTATGTAGGCAATATCCGTCACACGTTGACTTACATGCTGCGGGACTAGGAGCATACAAGAGATCTTGAGGGATCCCATGTCTGTTCATCCATCGGTCGATCTTGGGTGGTTCCACCGTAGTGCCTCTGACCGTGAAGATTAGCTCCCCTTTGTCGCTATCAGCGAGCTTCCTTTGTTGTCGTTTTCTGACGATTGCCGCCATCTCCACTGGCTTGACGTTCTTGTCCTTCCCCCATTGGCTTATGCGTGTTCGATACTGGCGTATCCTGTAAAGCACATATCAGTACAGTTTTCGGGCTGTTTCGCTCCACCTTGGAAAGAATCTCGTACTCAGCAGTAAAACCAAACTCCTCCTCAATCTTCTTCTTGACCTTCTCCAGTGATAGCTTCTGCGTAACATGAAGCTCGAGGATTCGAGCTTTGTATGGCTCCCAATCCTTGGCGCGTAGGGTTGGGGCCTTCTTCTTTCGACGCTTGGGGGGCGGACCCATGGGAGTTGCGGGCATGGTTTGGGTATCGCCAATATCGCCAAAAGAACCTGCATTCTGGGGCGCGTGGATGAGAGATTCTTGAAGCAGATTGGGTGGATGCAACACGTGGTTTTGGTCTGTCATGAACTGTCCATACGGTGCTTGCCACTGTGAAGCCGAGCCGTCGAACGCTGGGTGAACGCCATGGTACTCGTAAGCTTGCTGTTCGATGGGATTGAGCTCCCTGAAGAAGGCCGGAGTAGTGGTCGAAGGATCCATGTTGATATCTCTTCGCGACTCGGCTGTACCAGCAAGCGAAAGCGAATATACCTGCTAGAGAGGAAATAGAAAGTAGGGGAGGGAAAATGATGCTGCATGTTGGAGAGGACTTGGTGTGAATATGTACTTGCAAAACGCCTGAGGAAGCAGGCACGACTGCAGCTCAAAAGTCCTATCTTGGGTCGCACAAATAAGGTCAGCAAACAGAGGGCAAGGGTCCGGGCGTAAGCCTCATTACAGGCCAGGAGAGCTGAGAGCGTTTTGCAAAACTACTATTTCGCTGTGAGGCAGGGGCACATGCAAAACTACTATTCTGGCCCCCTGGCCTTGCGCAGCCTTTTGACCAAGCAAAACTACTATTGTACGCCACATTTACCATCTCCTACCCAGTGAATTGTCTATACCGCTGTCCTCCCTTGACCGAGTGTGGAGCCAAGACGGTTTACGTGTGCGTTTGTTTCTCTGCCTTGAGACACTCCCAGCCGCAATGGAAGCTTCACTCAAAAGTACTACTTCGCACCCAAGGCATACCATGCCAGCATTCAACAACCATGGACGACCTAGACAATGGATCTTTAACGCAGAGAAAGTCGCCCCAGCTTACTGCTATTGCAAAACTCCTAAATGAAGTTATATTAAAAGGGCTGTGTCCTCGCTGTTATGCGAGACTTGTACTCAAACTCGTTACAAGCAAGACTTTTTACATGGTCGCTCGTCAACCTTTCTCCAACCAAGAGCAATTCATTGTACTGCCTCAATGCACACGGACACGGCAAATCTCATCCCCAGTGATCGTACCATGGCTCAAGCAATGCTGTCTACTGAAGTCATTATTTCTATTGTATTCAACATCCTTCAGTTAACTGTCGGACTTGTCTCTCTCTGGCTGCAGCGCCACCTTCGCTGGACGACTGGTAAGCTCTCCTCTCTCCAAGGAAAATACTGAGGGCTGATATAATGGCAGATTCGAGGCCTGAGAGGAGAAGAAATACTTTCTGAGGGCGCAGAGGGGCCTACTTACTTGGTGAGGGGTTGACAAGACTGGAGGCAGAATTGGAGTTGGATAAATGTAAGAAACAGGCACAGTATTCCCGTGTTGCAGGATGGGACGCACTCGAGCACTATTAGAGGTGATCGCCTGGTTGATGGACCTAGTCACAGCGCACAGCAGATATTCAACAAATGTATCGACGCTCACCACTCCCAGCCCAGGCCATGACATCCCCCACTACCCTCAGGACCCTCCATCATCCTCAAGGCAAGCCCCAAAGAGTCAAGAAGGCCCCTCGACCAGTAGATGACAGGATACACACTGGGAAGCCGGGAGATGTGTGCGCAAGGCACATAATCCACTTCCCTAACCCACCTCGTTGCTGATGGCGTCGACAAAGCACTGAGTACTTGTTTGTTGATATACCGCTCGGAATACAAAGCAGTCAAGGATGGGTCTCTCCTTGCGCTCCACCTTGCCGTGCGGAATAGCCAAAGGCTAGACTTGGAAATCACTGAGAGGAGAAGCACATCACGTTTGGAACATGGACTGCATCCTTGGCTGGTCCTATATGTCGTGTGGTTGTGTTGGGTATCGTACATTTTCGTCCCCAATCTTCATTATTTCATCCTCGATATCTGCTCGCTTGTCAGTTCTTTGGTCGCTCCAACCATCCTTCATGACCTCCGTCGGCCTCCGTTCATGCTGTCGAGAGTCTTGTCAATCTCCATAATATCCAACATCTCAACCTCCACGTCTCGCTTTGTAAAGTCATCCGTCTCATCTGCCGCGTCATTCAGGGTGTCCATAAAGTCGAAGCCGACCCGGGGCCGTGATGGTGCCCGGTTATTCGACCCAAGATCGCCAGTGATATCATGTTGTCCAGAAGCGGACCGTAGTCGCAGTGTCCCAGGCTTGACGGTGCTGAGGTTGAAAGTCGCCTTGGCTGGTCTTCCTGGCTTGCCATGCACGATGATGGCATCTGACTTCTTAGAAAACAATCCCCGTCTTCGTGTATTGACAACTGCGCCAATCTTCTTGCCCGGTCCGTCGTCTCCCTCTCGGACGATGACAATCCTAGAATCACCGATAATCAACACATCGGCAGGGAGGTCTCCGTCCTGGATGGTGGTATGATTGGCGTCTACCACCAGGCCAACTCCATTGCACCTCTCGCCCAAGAGACCAGTGGACAGGTCCAGGAGTTTGACCATCCTAGTGGGTTGCGCTCCGCTGAAAATGTCTACACCAGCACCAGTTCCTCTGCGAAGCTGTGAGTCCCAGAATCGCAAAATGCCAGGAATGACGCACACGTGTTCCAGGCCACCAACCCAGAGCACGACTGTCTCGTCTTGGACGGCGTTTCCGCTTGTTGGTAGAGCCGCTACCGCGATACCGCCCTGGATAGTAGCCAGGCGATCAAGAGTAATAGCAGAGCTGAGGGCAGCCGTAACTTGACGTCGGGTGTGTGGGGTCATGGGTGCAAACTCCCCAGTGCTGCTCTCCTTGTTCTGCATAGTAACACTGCGGAGCGAGCTCGTTCCCTCCACATATCCAGACACATTGAAAGCTGATAGTGCGGCTCCACGAACTCCAGACTTCAGCTTGCTTGAAAGGATAGCGCCCGATCCAGCAGGGCTAACACCGTCAATGTCCCAAATTCCCCACATGCCATCGGCAAGGAGAGCCAATACAGCGCGGCCGTGTGCTATCCAAGCGGCGTCGAGAATTGGCTTCCTTGTCGCCGAGGGGCGGGCAAAAGGCTGGTACAGGGACAACAACCAAGAGCCCTGGCCTGGCAGTGGTCCAGTCGCATCCGGGTCGTTTAGAGAAGCAAGCGCAAAATCATAGATCCGCACGCCTTGCACCGCGGAGACTGTGAGCAGCTGTGTTGTGTGCGTCGGGTTGAAGGATATGCTCTTGAGGGGGTTGGGCAAGTACTCGGTCTGGAACGGTTCAAGGGCTCTTGTGGGCTTGTCTTTGGGGTTCAGGGGCACATCCCAGAGACGGAGGACGCCCGACGCCTCTTGCGAGTGTGAAGCGACGACCGCCCGTGACTTTGTCCCTGGTCGCTCAGTAGCTGTGGGCATGATCAGGTTGATGGCGATGCCCTCGCTGTGCTTGCTCTGGCCGCCAAGCAGGATGAGCGACTCGCCCCAAGCTCCAGAACCAGCATTGCCTGCCAGGAGATCATTCCTAAGCTCCGGTCTCGCCTTGCTCTCTGGAGAAGGGGGAGTAAGAGGAAGTGTGATGACGTAGACGTCGTTGGTAACGCACGAGACAGCAAATACCATCTTCTCGGTCAAGACTTTGGCTCCTCCCCAAGCAGCATCCTCGGCAGGCGTCAGGGTCATGGGCATCACCGCAACCTTCAACACCGACGTCCCAAGAGCCAGGTCGAGCGTCTGTACAATCTCGGGGTAGGGGCCATCCTCAATCTCGTCCTCGAACTCGGGCTTGTCCTCGAATTGGGGCGCTGTCTTGGACTTGGCTGGCGGTTCCTCGTCGTCCGAGTCGATAATCATGATGGAGTCCTCGCCTGTGCCATTCTGCTTCTCGTTCTCTTTCTCGGGCGCCTTCTTGGCGGCCTTGAATCGCTTGCCGCCTCGCCAGGCAACGGTCACGCCGTTTTCGTGACCGTATATGAGGATGGTCGCACCCTGGGGAGACTGGACGGGGTATGTTTGCACATCGTTGACACGTCGCGAGAGATTGTATCTGTGAGGGTCAGCTGGCGCTCTGGATGCCGTCCTTTTAGGGTGAGGGCATCTTACGTGAACTGTGTGTTTTGCGCCGTGCGACGGATTCGGGGAGCTGTGATGGAGCTCATCGTGCAGCTGAGCTTTGGGCGAAGAGCCCTGTGAGGAGGTATTGGGGCTATAAATCGATGAGAAAACGCCTCTAGGATTAGTGGAGGTCAATATCTGGGTTAGGGTGGGTGATGGCGCAGATTGAATTGTGTTGTGATGCTTGAGCTGGTGCCTTCCAACGGTTTGGAGCCAGGAACTTTTCCAACGCGACAAGATCGCGCCAAGCTCCCAGCTCTGGGGTCACGTGATCTGTGCAACCCCCAACGACAACTTAATTTGACTACCCTAGACGCCTTAAACGCCGAGCCAGTGCTGGCCTTTGTGCACTGCCCACGTCCCATATTGATCTTAAAGTGGTTGGTCGCCCTCATCTTTGTTTCTTTATTATTCTGGTAACACATTTTTAAATTTGTGGATTTTAAAGTGACGGTTTATATGAGCAATATAGGCTTTAGGCATGCATGAGATGAAATCACTCATCGAGCTAGAGATAGAATAAAAAAGCATACACTAAGTATTGCCAGCTTAGACGCCAACTTTACAAAGCAATCATCCATGTATAAGGGACTTAAAAACTCTTAGGGTCAATAGCCAAATGAAGAGCTGCTGAAGGAGCATCAGCTAGACAACGACTAAGCAGCAAAGCTTATCTCGTGACTCAAGACAGCACATGTAGACCATGGAAACCAAGAGGGCAAGCAATCCCCAGTCCGAGAACTCAATCCGAAAGTGATGTCCTAAGAGAATACGGGAAGCCTTAGCTGCGTGCTTGTTCCACCCCCTGCCGTGCTGACTCCCCACCAAGCCTTCATCGCACACTTACTACGGACCTTTGAGGAACACGAGGTAGGTCGAGAACAAACAAGACGGGCAAACCTCAAACCCGATAGAAACCGGGGGTGAGCGGAATCGGAAAAACCGCAGCGATGACACTATCCCAAACCGACCTATTGATGATACCGTAGGAACGTCAAGGGGCAACGAGCTCGAACGCGGTCCGGGCATGTGGCTGGTTTCACTAGGAGCTCAACAACGTCTGATGGACTCTGGTAGGAACTAAATTCGTGAGACCACATCCAAAGAACCAGCTTTTCAAGTCTCAAGTGGTGGTGTTTCGATTACTACGCGCAATCCTACATACAGAAAACACCATGACCACCCTCCATCGGTCAATGATTCGGAAGAAGAAACAACGATCAAGTAAAAAAAGGTTAAATAGAGCGACGATAGGATATCCCACACCATCAATAAACCAGCCCCCTCTTCGTCGTGATATCTCCGCCAGGGCTGGCAAAATCTCCACTGCGTCCGTCCTGCTGCATCTATGTGACACCTCGCTCGCTAGCACCCCGCCCAAATATCCCAAGAGGACCCGGTTGCCCTCTAATTTTTAGATCTGCTCCCCATCCTACTCGCTAGATAGATGGAGAATTTGTACAGAGGAGACCTCGGACTCCTAGTCGTAAAGAGAAAAAAGAAACAGACGTGCCGGTTACACGTGGGGTATGGTTGCCGCCATGATGCTCTTACCCGGAGATGACTTCTGCGGAGGGTGCTGGAGAATGACGGTGGCATCCGGGGGATAGTTGCTGCGGCGTTGCTCTCATCTTCCCCAATCGACTGCTCGAATCAAAGTTTGAAGCTGAAAAGTGACGAGTGAGGGAGTGGACGGCGTAGGGAGAGCCGGTGTGCCATGGAGCGTGCTTGATCAAATCCAGTCGTTATTTCCGCAGAGGCAAAAGAGAATAAAAAGGTCTAACCCTACGCCCAGAAAAGAGTCAAACGCCGCCAGATCGTCGGGGGAAATCGATCGACCAATAGACATGAGCTATCATCCCAAAAACGCCGTGAATGCCGATGGTGAGGTGGATGGGGAGTGTTTGGCTGATAAGCCTTGAAGAATTTTGGAATTCGCTCATGCGTTGGTGACCTGCTCGTGTTAGTTGGACATGTTTAAATGAATTCAGTCATATCTCATAAACTTACCCGAAGAATCCTCCGAGAGTAGTCTTGGTTGTCAGCGATGCTGCCATCGCTGAGTCGTCGGTGAGCCATGACAGGGTCGAGCCGAGAGTCGGTCATGGAGATGCTGCCGCTGCTGCCAGGAGGCTTGGAGCCGTTGATGAATGCGTTCACAGCAGCGTTTCTGCGATGCTCCTCCTCGATTTCAGCGTTTCGTCGGCGGCGAACAAAGAAGATGGCACCAGCAGCAATAGCACCGACGACCACTACACCCACAACGACACCTGCGGCAATGGCGGCCACATTGGGTCCGTCCTTCTTCTTGTCGTCGTCGCCGGCAGTGCTAGAATCGGAGGGGGAAGTGACATCATCGGTGTGTGTCACGACAGCGGTGCTCTCGGCGGCGGTGCTCTCGGCCGCCTTGGTCGATGAGGGAGCAGCGCTCGTGGTCGTCTCTTCTGGCACATAATCATCAACGGCAATTTCGAGACCGGTGTTGAAGACCGAGTAGTAGGTCTTGAGGGCACCACAAGCCTCTTGGGGGTAGGCTGGGCATGGGAAGTTGCAAAACGAGTCCTTGACCAGATCGTCCTCGGGAGGATAAACCATGCCGCAATAACACTTGTCGGCCTTCATAGCTGACACATACATGCCGGCCTCTTTGCAAATATCACCACAGTAGCCGCTGGTGACCTTGGCTCCCGATGCCTCCTGGGTAAAGTTGGCTCCAGATGAGAAGCATCCATGCGAGGTCAACTGGTTAATGACGGGAGTGACGGCCGGCCTTTGTTGTCCGTTCTTAGCGTAGACTCCGAGGAAGTTGGCAGCGGCCAGGAAGGCCAGCGAAACGGTTGTTGTGGTCTTCATTGTTGTTGGTTGTGTATCGGATATAGAGCGAGCGTGAGGGAGATTTGGGTTGGTTTGATTAATCCGCTTATTACGGGAGCGGGCCTCGAATCAGATCAACTGGAATTGAGGCTTGCCTGATCCAAAGCTGAGGGTTTTCTTTTTGGTTGGTGTTACTCCAAGCTGGTCCAAAGATGCGGTGAATCGGCACGATTTAATGTCGGTCGAAGTCTCTCGATTAACAGTGAGCCAAGTCGATGACGCGAACAGATGAGTCGTCGATATTAAACGAGACGCTGTGAATCCTTTGTCGATTGGATATCAAAGGCACAGACGATGGTCGACGAGTCGAGCGAACAAATGTCGTCGGTCGGAAGAGGAGATGGATCGAGAAGAAAGGAGGCGAGAGATGATCGGATCGTGTCGTGGATGTCGTGGAGCCAGACAAGGTGGTAGAACAAAGAAGCTTAAGGGCAACGAGACGAGACGCCCTTGAACAACGAGAACCGAAAGAAAAAAGACTCAACGATGGAAAGGAGACGAAGGCAGCATTGGTCACTACAATACGCTCCAAAGGTGAAAGAAGATCAAACGCTTTGCGTGTGGGGGGAGGTGAAGGAGGGACTGGAACGAACGAGCGGCGGGAGGGAGTGGCTTGTTTTGTTGAAAGGGGAGATGGCGAGAAACGGAGTGAGAGGAGAGAGGCAGCGACGGGACTCGACCACCAGAAGCGAAGCGAGAAGGAGACGGAGCGGAGGGACTTGGCTTGGCTTGGCTTGGAAGGGAAGTGGGCAGGGCAGGGAAGGGACTTGGAAGGGCAGAGCAGGGGAGACGAGGAGCCAGGAACAGGAGTCAGAGCGAGCCCAGGCCTGGGATTGCAGCGAGTGAGCGGCAGAAGAGCGCGAGACCCCCCGGGAGAGACCAGGGAACAGGGGGGTACGGGCAGGGGGGATCCAGAGGGTCACAGGGGAATGCTTAGCCAGTGGAGTTGGCATCAGGGAATCAGCAAGGATTTGGGCACCATTTTGGGACCATATTTGGGTGGTGGTGGTGGAGCTGCAGGGGGTGGTTCCTGTTTAATTGCACAAGAGAGCACAAAATCATGCACAGCATTAGACCTGCGCTGCAACTGCACTGAGGTGCACTGCTCGTCCGTCGCCCGCCACTGTCCGCTCCATCCATCCCAACCAGAAGCCCAAAAGCGCCGAAAACACCGCCAATGGGATGCCGACTGTTCACGGCTTCAGCTTGTTGGGCGGCGAATCATGCAGCACTTTGACGCGCACAGCACAAGTTTGTGCGAACAACTCGGCTCTTGCACAAAATGCAAACGACGTGACTGACCACCTGCCTCACCTCACACCCCGACACGAGGTACCTCCCGTGCGCTTAACGCCGCGACACACGACACAGAAGACGAAACCACACCACGGAAAACATTCACACAAGATTACGACGGTACCTATACGGCCCGGGACACGGGCGACACCATGGTAAATCACCACAATCGCCCAGTGGCTGGATCTGGAAACACAGGGCGTCAGCTAGAGCTTCAGAGCCTCAGCGAATCGATAGATGCACATCAGCACGCCCGCGAGAGAGCCGCCCTGTGTCCCCTTGAACAAACGTCTCGGGTCTCATTGAAGCCTCGTTCCTGAGCCTGGCGGTTGACCATCTTGTCCATCCGTCCACCCATCTCCCTCGACCCTCGAATCAATCCCCCACCGTTTCCATCCCCTGGGCTCATTCAACACCCCTCCATCCCTGGCCGGCGCCGCGCCGTGCGCTGGGGATAACGCTGGAGGCGCTGGGACCGCTGAAGCCGCCTGCAAGCCACCTCAGCCAATGCCTCGAGTTGGGACAGTGGAATGTGCTGCCGCTATTGGAACATGCGGGCCACGTCAAGCTTCGGGATCCTCAAAAGGCAACCATGGCTCTGGTCTCGATACGTTGAGAAAAGCTTTTCAGTGATGCCTTTGCGATTTGGGGAGGACGGCGGGAGATTGAGTTTCTGCCATGCGAGCTGCTCGCCTTCTTCCCCTTCATTTCCATCTTGGGTCTTCTCCGCGGCCTGGTGCAAACCTTGTGCATCGAGTTCATGTCCACTTTGTGCCCTGATATTCAGGAACAGCATAGCCTGGGATACGTACCTCACTCTACTCGACCCAAACTGGACGTGATTGCTGCAGATCATGTCCAAAGCTGGTCCTGTGCCGCGAAACTCAACCTCTCGGCGCCAACGCTCGTTGATCAAATCAATTTACCCGTCCCAACCGCAAGCAAATCACGCGTGCGGCGTCAACGCAAACCTCGGCGGTTGAACGGGAAAAGCCAGAACGTGATAAGGTCTTTTTGTTCTGGAGGATGGTTCGCTCTCGCGGTCGAACTCGGCTTGCGACGACCGAGATGGCTGAAGCTTGACATCCCCATGTTCAAGTGGAGATTTCGAGGCCCATCTCGACCTTCATTTGCACGTCAATGCACGCCCACGGCGCAATCATCGTCTTGGGCATTTCATAAAATGTCACACCCTTTGTGCATATTTGTGCGTGCCATGCCCCCATGGCGGATCAGCAAAAACCCCAACAGGGCGCGCGTCAGCCATCACCACGCCGCAATGGCCGTCTCGATCCACGTGTCTGACGAGGCTTGCTGTTACGGGGGATGCATCAAGTCCATGGAACGAGCAATACAGGCTTGCAGGACGACGACGTGCGTGCGTAGGAAGCGCTTACACCTATAACAGCGGAAGTATGCGTGGCAGAGTTTGCAAGAGAGGTAATACTGCAAGGACCTCGTTGGCACAATGGGATGAACGGGCGAGTCGTGATTCTGGTGTTGGTGGTCTCGCTATCTTGGTGTCTCTGGGTCTCCACCTCGGCAACTCGATCGAGGATCGAGGCATGCAGTTCTCCGTACGGAGCGGCCAGTTATGATCACAAAAAAGAAACTGGCACGCTTTGTTCGGGGTGGATTGTCCATGGCCGCTGGGTCTGGGTCTGACGACCATCGGAGTTGCATCAACCAGATCACGCCAAGCACGACCCCGAGCGACACCCAACCTCTCGGTATCTAGCCCTGCACAGAAACGAGATTGCTCAGGGCTACGCCTCGAACTGACAACAACGGGTGCATCTTTTGCTGGCTCCTATTGAAGCTGAGAGAATGTTCATCATTCATTCCCGTGTCGCGCCCGTCAGCAGCGATGCGTGACGGCGGTCGCAGAGTTGAAACAGCGACTAGAAACGCCGCCTCCCACCCAATCTCGTTGGCTGCTGTCACCCACCCAAACGGCTCCGTTGTCAGAGGCTTAGACTTTTCCAACTGCCAAGACGATTGCCGGGCGCCTGTATCCCGCAGAGCGTCCCGGAGAGTTTGAGCTTGCTGACGCAGGCAGCTGAATCGAATCGACTCGACTCGACTCGGCAGGAGAATTGAATAAAACCGATCTCATGGAAGAGGACCGTCTGAGCTGAATCAAGTCCGCCGCCCCGACCGACCGATCCATCACTTGCTTTTCAGAGGGGCCGCCGTGGTTCCCGAGCCCACTTGGTCTGAAGGACTGGCCGGTAGCCACATGGCGGCGGCTTGCATAACTCTGGACAACTCTGGATAGGGTTAGGTTTTGCATCACGGACCAGGCACTAATCGCACAATTCCCTGTTTTGTGTTTTTCTTCCATTAAAGCGCGCGTATAAGGTTAATCACCTTACGCGTTCATGGCAGGTGAACAGGATTGGTTCCTACATTAGCGACGGCACTTTCCCTTTCTGTCGAGAGACTGACAAAGCGAAAGCGATTCTTGATTTGCTGCCCACCCCTCAGATGACACATGTGGGTCGAGCCTGCGCATTTGATACGAGGCCGCGAAGCCATTCGCAACTCGATTTGCTGCCGGAGTTCCGGAGGGTAGGAATACGTACTCTGTGGGAGGGTCGAGAAAACCTGGCAGATGCACAGCATTGAATGGCCGACCACTTGCTGGAGAGAGGGAAAAAGGAAAGAAGAAGCGGTCGAATCTTGTGCCTGGCGTACCTGAATGTTCAATGCAAGGAGTGTCGTGAATTCAAGGAACAAGGAAGACGAAACCAGGTGCAAGGAACGAGCGGCTCAACTACTTGTCAAAGCTTCCAAACAAGCTCCAGGCGGTCCCTCTGGCAAGGCAGATTTTCTTCTTTTACAGAAGGACGGAGAGATTCAGCCCCCTCGGTGGCACCCCCATGATCCCTTTCCAAGATCACTCATTGCTTGGTTGACCACTCCCCTATGTAAGGACCACATCTCCCCAGCCAGCACCCATTCATTCCCCTCAACTGCGACCGCCCCAAGACATGGATCAGTACCGTTGCATTCTCCCCCATTTCACGGTCTTCTCCAAGCTTTGAGGGGGGTCCAAACCCTCGTGGATTACCGTCTGGTTGAGATTCAAGGACCCCGTGGATAGCTTCTACCAAGCCAGACCTGGGTCGGCGGAGGCACGACCCCGAAGTAAATTTGGTTTGGCGATTATTGCCTTCTGGAGGGCGGAGGGTAATATATCTGGCCGGCCTCGTCCGCGGCGGGTATCTTGACCCAAATCGTTGGGCACCGCCATTATCCGTTTCTTTTTTGCATCTGTTGATATGTACTCCCGACCGCCCGTGTTGGACAGGCCTGGCATTGTGTCCAGGGGACCGGATCTTGAGCCGTTGAGCCAAGACGACACTGTCATCTCGACACCGTTGCATTAAATCGTAGATTGCCCATCGGAAATCAGGACGCTGACGGGTTTCACCATGGGCTATGGTTGCTCCGTCTATTTACTTTGTTCCATACCCGCTCAACCAGCCTTATCAACAACAACACAGAAATACATATCTCTGCAGATTACTATACACTTTGTATGTACGGCGGACAATCTTCCCCTGTCCTAGACACTGCGGCGTCACCGGCTCGACGTGGCTTTCATCCCGAACCACCCGCCCAGACCGTCTTGTGCCTTTTGTCGTTCGTTTTGTCGTCTCATGTAGAAAAGGCTGGGGATGGTCGTTTCCACAACCACGGTCAATTCAAACAAACATATTCGCTCTTTCAAGGTTACACTCTTTCATCTCTCCATTCCTCGTCCTGAGGCACCTTCATCTTGTTTAGGTAGGTAGTCGAGACACTCTTCCCCCATGTGCCCCAGTTTATCGAGATTACCATGGCTATGCCACGTTTTCGAGCACAATTCAACCTCCACTTTCATCTTCATTATTGAGTATGAATTTGACCGTACAATTATCTCTCCCCCCTTGCACAATCGCTTGTTTTCCACCCCTTCCGGCCCGGCGCTGGTGGCCGTTCGCCGGGACGCGGTCCGTCCATTCGCTGGTCTTACCAAACCTTGCCAACTGACTGTGGTCCCTTTTTTCACTCATCCCCTCCGGCGGCGGCGGCGCGGGAGAGATTGATCAACCGTTGAAGGCTATTTTTGGCGTCTCTCAATCTTAAAAAGATTCACAATCATTGGATTTTGCTCTACCGGATGTGCTGGGGGAAAAAAACTCAATGGTAGGCTCGAAAATGTCACCGGGCCACGCCAGCCTGAGTAATCGAGATGAGATGGCCGCGGAGTTTGGGCTTGGTTCCCTTTTTCTTGATCTGCGGGACTCTATCGCCGTGGTCTCCGTTCACCGACGACTGCCTAGATCCCGAAATCCTCTTTTTCCAAGGCGTGAGCTTCAACTTCCAAGTTTCTCGTTCCACCTGCAGAGATGATCTCTGCAGCCCTTGCCACCGTCGACCACTAGACCTTCTATAGACAAAACCTCCATATTCTGCATCATGAGCTTTTTCATTTGGTCTCCCTGCATTCCACGGTAGTGCTGGAAATAGTATATTCCCCCCGTCATGCCAGTCACTCAAGACAAGGCGTGCATGCGTGCGTGCGTGTGCCCCCTTCGCGCCCGTCTGTGTCTCATTTGCTGTGGAGTTCATGTGCACGCACCCCGCTGTGCAATATCGACAACGTTTGGGATATTGATTTCAATGAGGCGGAAAGAACAAGACTATTGATATTGCGGATTTCGATATCCCATACTACTCCCTGGTATATCGCTAGTTGAATAATAGGGAGGTTGAGGGCGCAGAGGCTGAGGTGACTGAATGTTGATGGGACTCGAGGTCCAAGATGCGCTCGGTTGCGTCTCTTCCATTGTTCCGCCCGGCAATTGGACTTCTGATTGCTCTGTATCTTGTCGTTGGGTCCTGGGCTGGGATTCCCTTCGTGTTGGTCCTCTCCAGCATCCGAATATGCTGAGTATGCGTTAGATGCGTGTCCCGAGGGAGGATGATTCAAGACTCACCCGAAGAACATCAGTAGTAGACCACCAATCACGCCCGATCCGACCCCAGCACCGACTCTCTGTTTCGAGCTCAGGTCTAGATAGTCATTAACTCGAATTCCGGTATCCATGGAGACAAGAGATAGCATCACGCACCATGTTCCCAGTCCATGCCAGGATCGCCATCGTCATCGTTGTCGTCGCCACTATCAGAAGTAGAAGTGGGCACATAAGCAGTAGTAGGAATATCCTCTGTAGGTTTAGTTGTGTAATACATATCTTTGCTCTTTGTGTACGTCAGTATGGTTGGCGACGTTGCGCAGAAGTAATTTGTCGCCGAGATATCTCGCCACGTCCGAGTTGCACATCTTGAGAGTGGACTACCAGTGCTACATTCGTCATCGAATCGATGGACACTCATAAATCCTGGCCAGAATACTCACCATTGTAGAGTGAGCTTTCCAAATACAATGCCTGATTCGACACACGTTGTTAGGAAGGTGCATTCGTCGTCGTCGCAGCAGCCGACATAGGGCCCTCCTCGGCGAGTGAGGTCCAAAGTAGCGCAAGACATGTTGCTCAAACAATACACTGACATGGCTGAAGTTACGTCTGTCAGTTATGCTTCAATGATCATTAGGTTGACAGAAACCACATACTACCCCTGTTGGCAAATCCGCAAATGGAGGGAACGGCCTCAGTCGTAAGAGGACCGCGGGAATCATCTTCATCGCCAGGTTCCGTTGTTGTGACTTGTGTCGCAACCTTGGTGGCGAAGTAGGCGGTAAAGACAAGGTAAAAGATGTTTGTCTTCATCCTGAATAATGCACTTGAGTCAGCTTTATCCTAGTACATAGCAAACGAGACTACGGGTCGATGTTGTTTCTATCCTCTAACGATCTTAAAGTATTGGGAATCGCTCGGAGCCTGATCAGCAAGTTCCAATCACATTTTCAGTGGCGTTTTGAACCGAGCTGTTGATGCATTTCAGCTTTCAGCTGTGGCTTGCCCTTGCTCTTGGCAATATCGGCATGTGGACGATCGCTTAAGAGCAGCCTTGTTGCTCGACAGATTACTTAATACTCTGGGTAGGCATGTTGAGTCTACAGAGAAAGAATTTGGGACTGCGACGACTGACAATATGGACGACCCTAATTGCTCCGCGCTGGAGCACATGAAGGACTCCATCAAGTATGTCGAGGCTCTCCAATCAGAAACAGGCTTCAACGAAGACAGCCTATCGCTCTGCAAGAGTGAGATATGCACCGCCGTCTATGGCACAGGCAACCCTGACATATCAGGCATCGGGGTCTGCCATGCCCTGTCGTCGCAGTTGAATGCTCAGGGGCTTACAAGCTACAGGTTGCCGCTGGCTATATCATCGAGTTTGCGCTGAGCGTCTTGCTGTCCCTCGCGGCCATTTCGCTCAGGGATCCCAAGCCCGGAACGAGGGGGGATAAATGGAAGCAGATTGTTCAATGCGGTCTCGACTCCTTCTTCTTCTCGGCAGCGTACTTCACACTGGCAATCCAGCTCGCAACCATCATCGTACTAGTACGCAAGGACTATGGCATTAGCAACGAGGATCTGGGTGCCATCGAAGCCCGTATCGCCCAGTCCTTCTCTGTCATGAGCATGATACCGCTGCTATACCCAGCTGCTTTGCTAGAGCCAGAGGAGCGCAATCTCAGGCGGGATGTAAGACACAACTCTCGACTGCTGTTGTTGAGCTTGACGTCGGCGCTATCCTTCTTCCCTTTCATTTCGAGGTGCATACATGCGTTCGGTCCGAGCCCCATTGGGGATGGCCCAGGGCACAAGGTTACCCCGGAGAACTGGGCAAAGGTTGCAGAGTTGTGCTTTTCTGGTGGCTTCCAAGATCTCAAGAAGGGTTCGATATGGAAGGTCCTTCCGGAGTTGGAGCTGAGCACCAGCTTGATCATGTACCTCTTTGTTCTATGGCTCCTCTCCGGTCTCCCAAACACACACTACATCCCCGACAGCACAAAGGGATACAGAGGAGTGAAGACGATTCTCTATTGGCGAAAGAGGACAATTGGCTGGTTGAAAAATAAGTGGTACTTGACGATGGTGCCGCTTCTTGCAATAGTCGGCCTGACAATACCGCTGGTGGTGATGATTTTCACTTTGAGAGATATGCAAAAGGAGCTGTCCAAGGATCTGGAACAAACCTATGAGGGGGACAATTGGGGGTTTGGGCAGATTGTCTCTATTGTGTTGTTTGTTCCTGTTGGTGTTGATATAGCCTACTGTTGGAGGTTTGGGTCGATATACGAACTGTGAGGGCAAAGGGGGTCATTTTTTCTCAAAGCATTTGAACATGCTCTCCTCAAGTTGGCAGGCTGACGTTTCCCTTTCTGGTGTGACTTCTATCGTTTGGCCATGAGCAACTGTTAACCTCGCCGGTCAGAGGTGATTGTCTTGACTATCATTCAGTTTCTTAGAGACAACAGTCCGATGTTAGCCTGCCATTTTCCGCCATTGAACTGCTTCTCATCCAGATGTTGTGATCTAGGCCGAGCAACAAGGATGGAGCGAGTCACAAGTCCGGACACTATCACATACAATGACAATGTGCAACAGAGCGACCAGGATAAGGAGTCGTATTAATCTTTATTTATCTTTACGTCCATTCATCCGTCATTAGAACTTTCCTCGAGCTCAGTCAGGACGAGACCAGGCCGGAGTCCATGGAAGGATCCTCAGTGCGGGGGCCTCAAGGATAGGTTAGATTGGGCTCAAGGCTGGAGCATTAAATGGAGTATTCGAGACATGGACGCCATCTTAATGACTTCTGTGGTACTGGTTCGGTGATCGAGAGGTGAATATTGGCCAGTCACATAACTGCAACTATCGCGTGGCAGAGGATCCCTCTCACTGACTAACTATTGTAGGAGGCACATGCTTCTCGAGATTCGGGGGGTATTACACTCTCGTAGTCTCTCAGTAGGGTTGAGATCTATTGAATGGGAATCTTGGACGAAAATGCGAACCTTGACAAGTTTCGGTCAGCTGTCTTGGAACACTCTCGGAGCATCCAATGTGGGCATCGTTGAGACTTGATGGCATATCTCTAGCATCTCCAATGCATTTGTTGGTTGTTGGCAATTAGGTGAGGGAGATTAAAAGTGTCTTGCTCATTGGTGCGTTCCAATTAGACGGCGGCTCGAGATTGTCGAACTCTTGAGTTGTTGACTTTGTCAAGACGATCACCTACGTTTATAGGTAGGTCATGGCTTTAAATTGTATTCCGGCCAATGAGTAGTGGAAAGCTTAGCCTCAAGTTCTTCGTACCGGTGACATATAGGTTTGGAAATCTCATCCAATCCAACTTGGGAGGTCATCGTGTTTGGGATCAGAAGGCAAGCAGCAACGCTATTTGATGCCCATCCGGGGTCCCCATCCCAGATAAAGGAGTCGTTGGATAGTTGCGAATGGCTTTACTGGAACTCCAGTCTGGACTGATTCTATCTATCCGGGCTACTTTTACATGCCTAACGATGATGTAGGGGAGGACTTACAGAGCCGCCTTTAGGCAGCCCGCACGGGAGCCGCTCCCTGTAGCTATGACTTAGCATCGCAGAATGCCTCATTTCGCAAAGTAACCAGAAAATGGACCGCCTAGATCTACCAAAGGTAGCGACCAAGGAGAGCAGCGACAGGTTTTACATGCAGAATATGACTCCCAGGTATAAGGCCCAAACTGTGCGCTCAATCAAACCGCTTGGGGTCACGTATTCCTAATATGTGAGCATCGCGGCTATGTTCTTTAGAGTTCTAATACGAACTTCGAGATTAGAAGATGGTTTCTCCGTTCTATCTTGTTTCTCGTGTGTAGATAGCTAGTGTTTTATATGTGCTCTTCGCTCACTAGGGCGGCGTCGGGGTCGAAACCACAGTATTGGAGTATTGCAGAAGAACCAGATGATTTCGTGTTAGGTTTGAGGTTAAGAGTCGGAGTCGCCCTTCTGTTACTCCATGGCATGTACTCGTGAGACGGCCAGATCCGCGCCCACACTCTCGTTTCTTAGGCTTAGTTGGATGAAGGACATCGGCATCGCCTAGCTCCTTTCCTGGCTGTTACGCTGGGAGTTTATGGTGGACATCGTATTCGCCCGGCTGGATACGATAACGATACACCTTCAAGAGTGTGCGAGGTGAAAGTATTCTCGGAAGCGTGGGTGGTGCCTATTCCATGAGAACTAGGGAATGGTGAACTCGCCCAAGTTGGGGAGTACAATGGAATTTAAGTCAAGGGAAGATTGAGAGTAAACTACAAACAATGGGTTCGGATGCATCCGTCCTCTATTACTTTTCGTTTTTGCGATGCGGCATGGGCCGGTTTCGGAACGAGATTGATATAGGGTATTTTGTCAATGGGGGTTGCGACGCTCTGCTGTGTTCCAAGCCCAGTCTTTTAACACCGGTATCCTGTCTGCATAGTGGTTGTGAACTTGTAGAGTCAGCTATGGTATTGTTATTTGGTTGTACCTTTGTCAGATCGAGGTTTCATGGCGCCGCCCGACCGAGTCATGAAGCCCCCTTTGCCAAGATGTGAATATTAGTACTCATGCACAAAGAACAAAGACATTTGAGACCGGAGTAGTGGACGATCAGCATGCAGCATTGTTTCACATGTTGAAGAATACCTACGCTGCACTTGTGCAGTCGATAGTCAAAGAGATCGTTGCCTTGTTACGTCTTATGCTGCCGTCATTAGTCATCGATGAGAGCACCAGATGCCATGACAACATGGATGAGGCGCTCAAGTTCTAGGCCCCAGCGTTTGTTGTTGTTTTCGTTCCTGGTTCTGAGACGCTTGTCCGCGATAAGATGAGACGGCGCTTGAGTGATGCACGGCGGGAAAGACGCATGATGCCTAAGGCGGAAAGGCGTCAATGCTCATGGTTGCCGAGCAGGGAAAGTGGAGTCGGGTTCGGCGATATGGTGCGTCATTGCGAGGCGAGTCACAAGATCATTCGCAGGGACCGGCTGCCATTCATTGGGGGGGAGGGAAGGTCCGGAAGGCGCAAGGTGCAAGGTACCTTACCTTACGAATCCAGGCAGGTGCGACTAGTGGAGGTCACCCATGGTCACCCACCCAGCCGCCGAAACAGGCCGCGAACACGCAATAAGCTCTCCCCCAGCTCCGTCATTCCCTTACCTTACCTTACCTCCGCTTCTACTGCTTCATAACCAACCATCTTATCTCTCCATCTGCATCTTGCATCCCCATTTCCATCCATCATCATCGAGCTCGCCATCGAACCCGCCGTCGGATCTTCGTCGAGTTCTACAGCTCCGTCTTCTTAGTACCTCTACCGTACTCTTGGTCGCATTCTCGACCGATTGCCCATCATGAAGAGCGCTCTTCTTGCCGCCGCCGCGCTTCTGGGCTCTGCCCAGGCCGGTGTTCACAAGATGAAGATCCAGAAGGTTCCTCTGGCTGAGCAGCTGGTACGACCATTCCACGATACACACTGGTTCTGTTGAGCTTGCTGACCACGGCATAGGCTACTACCTCCATCGAGACTCACATCCAGAACCTCGGTCAGAAGTACCTGGGCTCTGCCCGACCCAAGAACCAGGCCGACTATGCCTTCAGCACCGAAGCTATCAACGTTGAGGGCGGTCACCCCGTTCCCATCTCCAACTTCATGAACGCCCAGTGTGAGCTTCCCAGATCATATGATGATGACCAAGACTGACCCAGCCCCCAGACTTCTCCGAGATCACCATCGGTAACCCTCCCCAGAGCTTCAAGGTCGTCCTCGACACCGGCAGCTCCAACCTCTGGGTTCCTTCCCAGGAGTGCGGTAGCATCGCCTGCTACCTCCACTCCAAGTACGACTCTTCTGCCTCGTCCACCTACAAGCAGAACGGCAGTGAGTTCGAGATCCACTACGGATCCGGTAGCCTGTCGGGTTTCATCTCCAACGATGATGTCCAGATCGGCGACCTCAAGATCAAGGGCCAGGACTTTGCCGAGGCTACCAAGGAGCCCGGTCTGGCCTTCGCCTTCGGTCGCTTCGATGGTATCCTGGGTCTGGGCTATGACACCATCTCTGTCAACCACATCGTCCCCCCCTTCTACCAGATGGTCAACCAGAAGCTCCTGGACGACCCCGTCTTTGCCTTCTACCTGGCTGACCAGGAGGGCGAGAGCGAGGTTGTCTTTGGTGGTGTTGACAAGTCTCACTACGAGGGCGATATTGAGTACATTCCTCTCCGCCGCAAGGCTTACTGGGAGGTTGACCTCGACGCCATTGCTCTCGGCGACGAGGTTGCTGAGCAGGAGAACACTGGTGCCATTCTTGACACCGGTACTTCCCTGAACGTCCTCCCCAGCGCTCTGGCCGAGCTCCTGAACAAGGAGATTGGTGCCAAGAAGGGCTACAACGGCCAGTACACCGTTGAGTGTGATAAGCGCCAGACCCTTCCCGACATCACCTTCACCCTCGCCGGATCCAACTACAGCCTCCCCGCCACCGACTACATCCTTGAGGTCTCCGGCAGCTGCATCTCTACCTTCCAGGGCATGGACTTCCCCGAGCCTGTTGGTCCTCTTGTTATTCTTGGTGATGCTTTCCTCCGACGGTACTACTCTGTCTATGACCTCGGCAAGAACGCCGTTGGTCTGGCCCGCTCCAAGTAAGCGACGATTATTTATGGATGAATTATCAGATAGCGCATGAGTATGTATCACGGACTTGGTTTTGATTGAGACTGGGATGGATAGCTTTGATTATTACAGCAGACATGAGGAGCAGACTGTGAGATGGTGCGAACGTCTTACCACGATGCTCGATAATATGAACATGTTTATTTTTGCCCTGATGCGATCAAGCGACTCAAGCGTGATTGTGTCCTTGTGTAACGGTGGCGATGATGCATCGAAGCTTACCGTAGCGTGTAATTGCGTGTACCATTCATGATTGTGCTATGCCTGCAACCACCTTGGTGCACTTTGGAGGTGAACAATAGCTCGAGGAAGTGTCATATTCATTCCTAAACTCGTGATACTCAAGAAGAGAAAGCGTAAATCAATGAGACTCGAACATGATCAATTTTTTAAGCAAATGAATCATGTCTAGGCTTTGGTGACACCCAGCTCATTGTTGGTGATGCCGTTGACGAGCTACGGAAGCTGGTTGGGCTGGCAGAGCAGAGTCACGTGAATGGCTCATTAGCCTCCTCCCCCAAAGGGCGCTAGTGTGGGTCCTGGTCAGCGAGAAGTTAGTACTTGGCGATCGAGACACATTCTTCCCCCAGCGCAGCACCTCTCCATTCTCGCCAGGAGTCGGATCGAGATATTTCCTCGAGGCTGTTTGTCGCGTAATTTGCCGAGTCGTGGATGCACCTCCTGATTGCAAGATTGCGGGCGCGTCTTTTGGATGAGGACGCCTGATTCGCGCTGCCTCGACGAAGCCCTCTAAGCGTTGGAGTTGCACCAACACCAGCGAGCGACCCGTTTCTGCCATCCACCACCGCTGCCAGCTACCGCGTGTCGCGACGAGGCGCGGCCAACGCCAACGCCCTGACGACGACCGTCTCCAGCAGCGCAGCCATCATGACCACACCCAACATGGCGCAGTCCACGACCGTCCAGGCGAACGGCGTCTCCGTCTCTCCTACCCCCGAGACTGCCCAGCCCGTGGCCCCGGGAAAGCGAAAACGCGACATTGACGACGACCGCGATGATGAGGATGGTCCCGACGAGCAAAAGCCCGCCATCACCAATGGTGAACCTAAAAAGGACCAGAGGGAATTGATCCGATCTTTTATTGATGTCCTGACCAGGTACGCCATCTTTTTCCATCACTACGGCTGCACTGCGACCTTTTTGTCGATGCGAATGGCCCTGTCTCTGATGAAGGCTAACCATCCCCGACAGCTTCGATACCACCCCGTCCATCATGAAGCGCCCCCTGCCCGAAGCCTCCGACGATGATGAGCCCCGAACAAAGCGCCAGAAGTCGACCATCGCCGATAAGGCAACGGCGAATGCGTACGATGATCTCGATCAAGTCGCCGCCGATCTTGTCTCTGTAATCCAAGCATCCCTCAAGGAGCCCAAGGTTGAATCTGCCGAGGGAAAGAGGGAGCTTCTGGACGAGACGACAAGGGCGCAAATCGCCGAGTTTAAGGACAAGGCGTTCCAACTTCTTCGTCGAGAAAAGGCCTATCCCAAGGCCACCGCAGAGCCGCTCCCTGTCGAGGCCAATCTTCCCTCCTCTCCCCAGAAGGGCGAGCTGGTCCTCTCAGTCCTGGGATATGCGCCGCAAGAGAGGCGTCTGTTTTCCAGTCTCCCCCTTTCCGACGAGACCAATTTGCGTGATTTGAACCTCCCCCAGGGCGTGGCATTGACTCACATTATGCCAACGACTCCCCATGAACGAACACAGACTCTCGGTGATCTATTCTCATCCCCTCGCTCCCTCCCGCCTCTGCAACCGCCTAAGCAGCCAAAAACGCAGGCCAAGGGCAACACCCTCGACTTCTATCGCCCCGAATTGACAGATACCTGCAAGTACCGGAGCAACACGTACTTTACGACCAAGTTGACATCTGGATACTACCTCGACTACAGCAATGCTACCCCTTCGTCGCAGACAATTACGAAGCAACGAGAGCGCGCGCAGAGCCTTGCTGGAAAGAGGCCTTCTTCTACCGAGCTGGAACTGTCTGAGATGGAGTCGCTTTTCCGAGGAGCCTTTTCGAGTTTCGCACCGTGCAAGGACGACTCGGGGGCGACTGTGCCATCTAGCGTCGCTGGTCGAATGTGGTGGCAGCGGGCAGGCCACCGACAATTCCAAAACATGATCGAGGTCGAGTACTATGCCAACGAGGAGGACAGCAAAGAGGCAGATGACAAAGCCAAGGCGATGGAGATTGACGAAAAGGCTATTCAGGAAGCCATCGACAACTGGGATGATTCGATCGTTGATCCGTCGCTAGAAGAGGCTCTGGGCACTAAGAGAGCAGATGAGGAGAAGGAAGTTGACGAGATCCTTGAAGAGGTCAGCGACATGATTGAGACATTGGCCTCGTACCAGCGGATTCGCAACCTCAATCTCCCCAACTCGCAAAACCGATCCTCGAGCGATCCGGTCACAGGCGATATGCTGGCTACTCCTGGACCGACTCCCTCAGAAGGCGAGCAAGCTACCTACCAGATGCTCAAGGCGCAACTTGCGCTCATCATCAAGACGCTACCTCCATATGCGGTAGCCAAGCTGAATGGTGACCAACTGGAGGATCTTCTCATCAGCACCAAGGTGCAGGTCCAGACGGATCAGTACAAGGGCGTCATGGAAGAGGACGACGCAGCTGTTCAGGCCCGTCTTAGAGCGCAACAGCAACAGGCAGCTGCGCAAGCTAGTGCCCGCCCGCCACCACAGCGTACACCCAGCATGTCGTCTGTTTCCTATGGACATCACCCACCCGCAAATGCATACGCCACCCCCAGCCGACCTCCTGCGATCCAGCAGCAGTATTTCCGGCCAGGTCCTACGCCAGCTTTCCAGCCCCAGCAAAGACCAATGCCGCCCTCACAACCTCGACCTCCTCAACCAGCTCCATACAATCGACCCAACGGCTACCCGGCTCAGTATGCGACTCAAGTGGCCAAAGCACAGACTCCATATGGCCACCAGAACATGCCTCAGTATGCGACTCAACAAAGGCCCCCGTACGGACAGATGCCACCGCAGCAGGGCACACCGGCCGCCCGATACCCGTTCCAGCCAGGCTACCCACAGCAACAGGCTGGAACACCCGCGCAACCCACCTTTGGGGCTTTCCCGAACGGCCAAGCTATGCCGCAGAGAACCATGTCTCCACAAGTGCCGCATAGGCAGGCTTATAGCCCCTCGCCTAACATGCAGCAAGCTGCTCGCTATGGCACGCCGAACCAGGCTATGGGCAATCAAATGAATAGGTACCCGAGCAATCCCCCACAGCCAGGAACGCCAACTCAGAACCCTGGACTTACAGGATACCACACCGTGATCCCTGAAGCTCAACAGCAGAGGATCCTTGAGCAAGCGAAGGCCCGCCTTGCCGCCCAAGAACGATCGACCATGTTTGCGGACAAGATTGCCCAGCCCGGCACTCAAGGGTTTGTAGGCGGAGGAGGGATGGCGCCTCAAGCGACGATGGATGCGAACAGGCTCGCTGCGGCTCGGGCGAGTATGGCAGCTCAGCAGAAGCCGGGAACTCCAACTCCTCAACGGGCAGGGATGAATGGGACCCCAGGGCCGCATATCCCACACAAGGTGACGCCTGTGCCGGTCCCACCGATCCCCGGGATGCAGAGGAAGCCCTCGACATGAAGCGACGCGTTTTGCGGATCAGATTCGTTGGAAAAAAGCAGTTCGTATGGAGAATTGAGTGCGGCGCCCAGTGTTGAATCTGGGACTAAGGAGAGCAGCGGGAGATGGACTGGGGCTGGGCGTTTAGAGGTGGATTCTCGAAATGTGTTTATTAGTCTTTGGGGAGTTGGTTTTTTTTGTAACCAGGGAAAAGGGGCCGTGAAACCACTACAAAGGAGATGTGATGACAAGGGGGGATGTGTTTTTTTTTGCCGTCAAAGTTGCTGACACTGAGGAACTGGGAAGTCCTGGTTGTGTAATTCAAGCCGCCAGATGGGATGAAATGGCGCGTGTATGCAGATGAAATAAGCGACGATGGGTTTGCCATTGTCAAGTTATGCTGTTAAAGTAGTCGTAGTAGTAGTAGTATGAGGTGTAGTAAAGTATGTGAGAATACTTTTGCAAAGTGCGAGTACTTGACAGATGTCGTGATGCATTCATGTGATTGAATGAGTGTAGTGAATGTGGGAGAGTTGGGTTTGTCAGTCTGAGGAGCCTCTTTGTTTATTCTACAAGACTCAGTTCGGTGTAAGATAAAAAGATCTGACCAAGGCGTTGATGTGTCTACTTGGTTCCCACACGGATGCAACACAGAGTACGCCGAACAGGTGGCTAAATTGGAATGTTGGATATGTGATCCTGGACCTCACATCGGTTCAAGTGGCTGATGGGCTTGAAGAACAATAAGGGACGAGTGAATGAATGAGTGAGTTGATTGTAATCTACAGAGCAGAGGGGTATCTATCATGGCGGCCCAAATGTTCATCTCTATTCCCACATAAACCCATACACATACAATTTTGTTTTCATCTAGTCGTACAAACACATAGCCCTCTTCGTTCATGGCACATGCTTTGGTAGATCCGCAGCCATCTCACGCTCCTGCATCCACTCAAGGACGATGCGGCGCAGCTCAAAGACAACCTCGACTGTGATGAGAAGGATGATGATCAGTTCCAGCCGGGTACCATGCTGCTCACTCGACATCTCACGCAGAACGCTAGCAATCTCGGCAGCATAGTCCATCTTCTGATTCAGTGCACGGATGCGCACGTTTACATCCAGGGCACGACCAACTTGCTCGTAGTACCCCTCCAGGCCGAGCTCAGAGCTGGTATCCCAGAAGATATCGGGGAGCGAGTCGGTTAGTTCGGAGTAGTGGTTAAGGCGGGCTCGTAAGCTGAGCAGCTCGCCCGTCTTTTGGAGGATAAAACGGCGGCCGAGGGGGACGCCAGCACCCTGAGAGAGGATTTCAGGGATGTTGCGTGTACTCTCGAAGTAGCTGGTCAGGGCGGTTTCGAGTACAGCGAGCTTGGTGCTACGGGCGAGACCCGAGGAGAAGGCAACCTTTGCCAGAGTGGTGTCTAGCATATCGTTATCCCTGTGCTCCTTGCGGGTACCCAGCACGATCACATCACCCTTGAGGACACTCGTCTCTCGGTTTGTGTCGGTGGTGAACTCTAGATCCTCGAACTCGCGGGACTCGATAGGGTGTGCTTCTTCGGCGGCGCGCATAATCTGCTTGGTGACGACGTCGGGAGGCAGTGACCATGTCACGATTGTGCCGGAAGGAAAGACAAAGATGTCCCCACCGTTTACTCCTCTTGCGTGGAGCACCTCGTTGGCGTCGAATCCCGTGCCATCCGGATCGATTGCGAAGCCGTGGGAAGATAGAATCTCGAGGACCAAAGGCATCTTGAATGATTCGGAGACGCACGTTGCGCTGACCACGTTGGAGGGCTCATCGCTCGGGCTGCCCGGAGCGGAGGCGCCTCGCTTTGGCTGCTGGGCGATGATGGCGACGCGCCGGAGAGAATTCTTGGCTGGAGCTGCTCGTGTCGGCTTCCTTTTTGCGGCGGCGGGAGTCTGGTCATCCCTGGCCAGCTCCGAGGTTGAGCGGGGGTCGTCATTGGCCTGGGAGAGGAATGGGTTCGAGGTGAAGAAGCTGCGCTTCCGTGGGAGGCTCGCCGGCGCCGTCAAGTGGAATGACCGATGAGCCAGCGGCCGCGGGCCGGCGACGGAAGTGTGGATGAGGCGCACAGCATTGAGGGTGATCCGTTGCGGGGAATTCCTCATGATGCCACAAACGAGGTCGCCATAGAAAGCGAGGGACGAGTAGGTAAATATTTACAACTCGGGATGTCCAAGACGGACGAATCTCGAGGGTCCGGCTTAAAGTCGACGACATCCGGAAGCGGGACCGAAGTGCCTTAGGTAAGATTCGGCCACCCGCATGCATTGCATGTGACATCTCACCTGATTCTCCTCAACAGAAGCTAGCCCAGTTTGGGTAACCTTCTTGACACCCATGACGAAGTCCCACCAGGAGAGATCTCTAGGGGAGACCAAAAGACAGACCGTTAATTACGCTTCTCAACGCCGACGACTTAAAAACGAAAGACACCCCTTTCACCTCGTCCTCCAACACTCCCTCGAGCCATCTCCCGTCCTCCCCCTGAAGCCCCCTTCCGGTTCCGCTGACTCGCTCTGCGGATCGATCTCTCTCATCTTTTCTCCCCCTCCTTCGCTCATACACAAAAAACTACCCCACCATCACCATGGATGTGAACCCCAAGTACGACAACTACGACTTCCCTACCCAGGGACCCGAGAAGCAGGATGGCCACGCTGGCTACCTCACAGAGGAGCAGATCGCCAAGGTGCACCAGCTTCGGATGCTCCTCGAGGCTGAGGGCCTGACTGATCGATTGGACACTCTGACTCTGGTATGAGAAGCTTCCCGCTATGACACGCAAGCAGTGGCCGCCACCGCAGCTCCGGATGCGCTCTGCAGGAATGCAACAACATGCTGACATGGCCCCTCCACAGCTTCGATTCCTCCGAGCGCGCAAGTTCGACGTCGAGCTCTCAAAAGCCATGTGAGAATCCCTCTTTGGCGGTGGAACGAGAAATGCGCTGGTCGCGACAGGGGGGCTGACCGCCACTATAGGTTCTTGGACACTGAGAAATGGCGAAAGGAGACCAAGCTGGACGAGACCGTGCCTACCTGGGACTACCCCGAGAAGGCTGAGATCAGCAAGTACTACACTCAGTTCTACCACAAGACCGACAAGGTATGATGCTGCCCCGATGCTGGGGAGAGTTATCATGAGGACACATGCTGATGCTTTTTTCTTCACCTGCAGGATGGCCGACCCATCTACATCGAGACCCTCGGCGGCATTGACTTGACTGCCATGTACAAGATCACCACCGCCGAGCGTATGCTTCAGAACCTTGCTGTCGAGTACGAGCGCGTCGCCGACCCCCGTCTCCCTGCCTGCTCCCGCAAGGCTGGTCATCTCCTTGAGACATGCTGCACCATCATGGACCTCAAGGGTGTCTCCATCGGCAAGGTCCCCCAGGTGTACTCGTATGTCAAGCAGGCCTCAGTCATCTCTCAGAACTACTACCCTGAGCGTCTGGGCAAGCTTTACATGATCAACGCTCCCTGGGGCTTCTCCACCGTCTGGAGCATCGTCAAGGGCTGGCTCGACCCCGTCACCGTGTCCAAGATCAACATTCTGGGCTCGGGCTACAAGAGCGAGCTCCTCAAGCAGGTCGATGCCGAGAACCTGCCCAAGCAGTTTGGCGGCTCTTGCGAGTGCCAGGGCGGCTGCGAGAACAGCGACGCCGGCCCCTGGCACGACCCCCAGTGGGCGCGCCCCGCCTGGTGGGAGAAGAAGCAGGATGACAAGGTCATCGAGAACAAGGGCTCCGAGATTGAGGCTCCCGCGGGCGAGAAGGCCCCCGAGGTTGCCCCCGTCGCCGAGAAGGACGGGGCTGCCCAGCCTGCGCCTGCTGCGGCTTAGAGGAGTGGGTGAATGTGTTTTGGGGGTGGCTGTCCATCATTGATAGACGGAACGTTCTTCTGTGTCTTGATATAGACCGGATTTTTTCTCTCGTTTTTCTTACGATGCGTTTTTTCAACAAACCGGGGGTTTGAGGGGTTGATGCCAGAGCGGGATTACAAGGATAAAAACATGGAGGAACGGGAGGGCAAAGGGTGGGAGCGTGTTGTTGTTGAAGTTGTTGCGGGAAGCAGAGAGACAGCCATGGCCGTGTTATTTGTTCAGCTTGATTGACTGTACTCAGTTACAGCCTATTCCTGTTTCTAGACTTTCCCTGGAGAGAGATACTTGTGTTCCCTGGCCCCTTATTATTCCTCCTCATGATGACTGCGTTAGTTCTCTCAACAAAATAGAAGCAGTTCTGAACTTGTGTGTATGATTCAAAGATTGGTATTGTGCTCTGCTGCATGTCGATCCAAGACGCCTAAACTCCATATTTTGCTCCTGATATCATGTTTTCCGCCCTGGGTATATTCAACTTTATCGACCTTGTGTAACGACGTACTCGCCCGCGACGCGCGCTCTCTCCATCCTGGCCACGACGGCGGGCATCTCGCGTTTTAGCCGGCCCAACCCCTCGACGGCCTTGCGGAACCCAGCCTCGACGCTCTCCTGCCTCTCGAGCGTCTTGACGTCAATGTCTACATGCGCAGCCTCGGCAGCGACCTGCTTCTTTCGCGCCTCGAGCTGCTCGTCGTCGCGTTTTAGACTGTCGCGTAGCTGTTCGGCCTGGTTCGCGGCTGCGGTGGCGGGCACGGAGCGTTTCAGGGCCGCCACGTCCTCGAGGAGCTTCTCTTCTTGGGTGATGAGGTCGGCGACGCGGCGGCGCTTTCGTGTGTCGAAGGGTTCGTAGACAGGTTCGGGCTCGGCGTCGGAGCCGGAGAGGAAGGATTCATTGGACACGGGGAGACCGTTTATCGAGAGATTCGGAGCTGCGAGGGAGAAGGTCTTGTCGATGTACTACAAGATGTTAGGAGGGATTGGTCGTAATAGAAGAGGTGTTTTTTACTTCATTGACGAGCTTTTCAATCCGATTCCGTAGCTCATCTTCGCCGTCATTGCCCTCGACTACCGGGAAGGCCTCGTTAAGGCGCTCTGCCGCTGCGCGACGGACGTTTGCGATGAGGTAGGTAAGATCGTCTGGGCTCTGCAGCTCAATCTTGCGCTGGACCTGAGAAACGACGGATTCAGAGTCCATGGCGGGCGGGCGTCTTTTAAGGGATGAGTGCGTCGAGGTCTATCAAGGTGTAGTAGTTTGTCTCTGTGCCCCGCGGCTGGCGCATTGATTGATTGTTTACTTTGAGGTGCCGGCAACCGGAGCTTATCTTATCGCACCAAATGCACGGGCAGCAAGGGTTCAGTATAAACGGTCAAGTTACAGATTGGCGACAGTATTTTACGGAGGTTCAGTAAAGATACAGATTTTGCCAAGGTCGCTTTGACCCTTATCCATGCGATTCATCATCGACACCGCCGTTTTTTCCCCCTCGTCATGTCGGCGACTCATCTCTCGCATTGGATGTCGTGTCGGCCGTTTCTTTGAACCCGTCACCGCCAACTCATCGGGTCCCTCTTCCGCCCACTTACCGTTTTCACCAACACCACCATGCTCTCTCTCTTTTAGCTACCTATCCACACCGCCTCCTCTTTCACGCCGAGCCGACTCCCTATCGAAGGGACCGCGCCGCTTAACCACAGGAGGAAAAATGTACCTGACCGCTAATGCTAGGCTGATCCACAGTTGATAGGCGTGGCTGTTGGCTATTGCACGGGTTTGAGGAGCTGAGATACCCGCCTTGGGGCCTCGACCTGGCCTATTTCGAGGTTCGACAGCTGGGATTGAACTCCGTGCTTGATGATTGTTTGGGTTATGAGGCTCTTGAAATTATCATCTTATCACTGCATGAGACGACAACGAGGACAACAACTCATGCAGCCAGGAGGCGTTAAGCATATGCCTCTATCCAAGTCATTCAAGTTCACTAATTCAGTTTGCTAACATTCAACTGTCGTAGATTCATGACCAAGCAAAAACATGCCATCTAGTTCTAATCTCAGCCTTGCAGATCTGCAATAACCTCACGTACAGCACGGCCAAGCACTGCCCAGATCGGCTCAGGATCAACCGACACCCCAGCGTCCATGTGGTTGTTCACAATCGCCACTGACAATCTATCGCGAAGGTCAGCCCATACGATGGATCCTCCTGCTCCTGGGCTGTAGATGATGTTGTCGTGATCGCCAACCAGGGGATCAGACATGCCCTCCTGTCTAACCCAGAATCCAGAAGCTCCGAAAGGCACTGGGCCGGTGAAGATTTCGTCCATGTCATGGACGCCCTCTCGTGGTCTTGAAAAGGTCTTGACGCGCTCCGGAGATAATATTCTCACACCATCCAACTCGCCGCCCTCTGCAAGCATGGAGAATATCCGGGCCAGCGACGCTGAGTTGGTCACGGCCCCTGCCCCCGGGTCCACGGCCTGCAGCATGCTTCTGAGGTTGTGCTGCCTAGGACCTGGGAACACGGGCAACGGGTTGACGTTGTACTTGTCGACGATTCTTTCCTGATTCTTGCCGTACAAGGTGGCGACCCTGTCGAGCTCAGAGTCTGGCACGCCGTAGAAGATGTCTTTGTCGACGCCCAGCCGCTCAAAGATCTCTTGCTTGACAAACTGACCGAACGGACGGTGCTCGGGATCAGTTCTGCGGACTATTTCTCCGAGGATCCAGCCGTACACCAACACATGGTAGGCGTTGGACTTTCCCGGTGGGAATATGGGTGTATAGTTGGCGATGCGTTCTGTCATCCACTCCCAGTCTCCCATGAGCTCCGGGGTCACATCCTCCGGCATCTGAGGGATCCCGGAGCGGTGCGAGAGAGCATGCTCAACTGTGATGGCCTCCTTGCCATTGGCGGCGAACTCAGGCCAGTGCTTGGCTATGGGATCATCAAGACGGAGCAGCCCCTTCTCGACTTGGATATGAACAGCTAGTGCCGTGATGCCCTTTGTTGTTGAGAAGACGGAGAAGATTGTGTCTTTATCGACCTGGCGGTTCTTCTCCACGTTTGCGTATCCTGCAGTGCCTTCAATGACGGGTTTGCCTCGGTAGTAGGTCGTCAAAGAGACGCCCGTCACTCCACGGTCGAGGATCGTCTGCAGCGCCTTGGCGATGCGAGGATCAGAGGCAGAGATGTGGGACGTCATATTTCTTTTGCTTTGATTTGAAAGTGAGGCTATCGTGAGGGGAGACGGTTGACATCTCGTGGTTAGGATGTGGTATATAGGCTAAATGAGTGCATAGCCAGCTGCACATCTGCAGCGAGCCCCACTGATGTTGTGTCTCTTTTCCGAGATATTGAATATAATGTTTACGAGTGCAGAGTTGTAGTTAAACGGGTATGTGGATTGTTCGGGGTCTGTAGTAGAGATGGATGGGCAGTGTTCTGGACGTTGTGCTTTATGAGCTTGAATATAGGTGCCCTTCAAGATATTAGGAACATCTGTTGTGGTCCCGGCTATAATGCCTTTGAAGCCTTAACCTAAAACTTTGAAATGCTGTCGTAAATTGTTCAATATATTTCAACAACGTCGTGAACGCATTCGTGATGAACATGATGGGGCAACTCGGCTTTGAATGGGATGTTTTACACACTGGTTTGCTATGTGACTAACTAACGAGATTATCTTTAGTAAATCCTCTTGCATATGCGGTCGGTTGAAAATACGTTGTGAAAATAGTAATCTTAGAAGGCCCAACTACTTCAATATCAAGCAGGGTATCTACCAAGTTCTTTCTAATTATCCGCTTCCCATCAAGTTGAAATGACTATTATCCAGTCTATATTCCCGGAATTAGATTACGTCAACATCATGTATCTACCCATAAATTCAACAGAACGCTATACTGCGATATGAGAACCCTCCGCTTCACACCATGCTGCTGCTGCTTGCAGAACAACAGCATCCTATCCATCGGAGCACCAGACAGCTCCAGCTCAACCTCGTTCAACCTGCGTGACTCTGGAAGTAGGGGCAACGCCAAGTCCTGCGGCCGTGGAAGAGTCTCTACGGAAAAGTCATCTCCCATATCGAGGCCTTGGTAGAAGTCACCTTCCTCCATCTCCATGACCTTTCTGGCGACGCAGGCTGCTATGGCTGAATCCCAGATACCTTCTCTGTGGCCGCTGCATGGCAGGAGTTTGATTGCTTGTAGCCTGATACGGTGGACGCGGCACTTGACGGCTGTGAAGTAGAGCGGCGCGATCCAGCCGATGTCGATGATGGATCTGGGCATGTACATGAGATCCCAGTTGAGTGAGAAATCCTCGGTTTCTGCGGATACCACCCACAGTCTTGTTAGTTGTGTGATCAACAAGAGGAAACGGTCTGTGTAGGCGTCGTATATCGATTCATCACTGTGTAGACACGTATCTGCCATGATGGTTGCCATGGTGTGGTTGACGCGAAGGACCTGATAGGCCTTTTCTAGATCGCCGGACCCTTCACATGGTTGGATTTTGTTGAAGGCTTCAAACATGTCTAGCCATTGGGAAAGCTTTGCCTTTATGAGCTGCTGAGAGGTGTGTTCTCTTGCTGCGACAGGATGTTGGCGGGCTTGTTGTGTGAGATGAAAAATGTTGTTGAGAATCGGCTCCATCTGCCTCCAGGCGTCGCTGAGTGAGCGGATATGACTAGTCAGGGTTCCTTGAGGGTCAAACGCTGGCTGGAGGATGACGCATGGGTGCTGGTAGAGGTGTCTGAAGAGCTCTACCTGGATGTGCAGTCTTGAGAAAGCTTCAACAATCCAATCATCTGTTGGATCGTGACATTGTTTCAGAGTGAGAATGCCAGAACTTGAATCAGACTGCCCTTGCAAGTGTCCCAAGATTCCAAGTCCGTTTGCGAGGTGAAGCTGTGCCGTCTTGAAGTGACCTCGGAGAAACTCCATACAAACAAAGACGATACAGGCGATGAGAGCGATGCGACAAGAGGTTCTGTCCTTTGTTGAGAAGTGTGGTTGGAGGTGACTTATTGCCTTGACGTAATGTTGCAGCGTGAACTGTTCCTGCTCATTCCTCAGGGCATCTTGACGGCTTTTCTGTAGACCTACTCCGACGGCATCTCCTTTGTGGACGGAGCTCAAGGCGAGGATGGCGTTCAAGACGGCGGGCTCGGATGAACCGGCCTGAAAGACGAGGGTGTTCCAGAAACTTGACGTGAATGTGCCCGGTAGCTTGGACGCTGTCCGACACTTGAACCAGTCAAAGTAGATCTTTTGCTGAGGGCTTAAAGTCAGAGCGAGACTTGGCTGGATAGGGCGAGATATTGACGCGGCCGGGTAGATAGGGACGCGTGCGTCCTTGGTCTTGGACTCAAAGAGACTCCCTTGTCTCTGGGTGCAGCGCGCGTTTCCTCCACCCCAGATTCCGTAGCCGTCGCACACGCGGCCTGTTGAGAGACATCTACGACAAGCAGGACGACCCTCATCACACTTGACCTTGCGGACTCTTTACTCCAGTCAGTCTGAGCCAATTGATCCCGAGAGAGCCAATGGAGGAACTCACTTGCAGGTTTTACACCCCGACTTGACCTTGGACCAGGGCTTGCGGTTAGACGGTGCTGGAGGTGGTGTAACCTGGGAGGACATTGTGGATAAAACCCCTTGGATAGTCTCTTACATTCGCTGGCTCGGAAAGAGGGCCATTTCTTTGGATTGGCGAGAAAGTGGAAAAAGAACGTCAGCAGTTTGACGAAAGTGTCAGCCCGTGATTGTCGCAGGGATCGATCGGCACCGTTCTTGACCCATTGGGCTGTTCGGAAATGGCGCATCGTGATTGGTCAAACTGTCACTTGGAGGATCGACAACCAACTTGGGAATCGTGAGTCTCGAGCTTCTTTTTTTGTAATTGACGGAGTTAATCATGATTCACGGAGCTTAGACGGGTCTCGGGTTCTTTTTGGAGCCCGTATCTACAATGCGAGACGGACTATATAAGTCTCGAATGGCTTCAGTAGAAGGCGAATGACAAGATTAGCAGCTTCTTGACACCTTCACATCGACTAAACCTCAATTACTCTTTCAAAAATGTCTACCAAGTCTACTTATCTCGTTCCTCTCGGAAAGAACGGTCCTCTGGTTCCCCAGCTGGGTTTCGGTCTCATGGGCTTGTCCTTTGGCACCTACGGATCCGTCCCCAGCGATGAAGAGAGATTCGCCCTCCTCGATCATGCCCATGAAGTTGGATCAACCTTTTGGGACAGCGCCGAGTGGGTACCAATACATAATATTTGATTAAACTCAACTGACTACGCATAGTCTCTACGGCGACTGTGAAGAGCTCATCGGAAAGTGGTTCAAGCGCACAGGCAAGCGAGACGACATCTTTCTCGCGACAAAGTTTGGTTTCGTCAAGGGGAGCAAGACTTTTGAGCTCAACACCTCGTACGAGTATGCCAAACAGGCTTGTGCTGAGAGTCTGAGACTTTTGGATGTTGACTACATCGATCTTTGTAAGTCAGCTTGTGCAGGTCATGGGATTCATGGGAGGCTGACTCTGGCAGACTACGTGCATCACCCCAACCCTGAGACACCTATTGAGCAGACGATGAGAGCTTTGAAGGAGCTGCAAGAGTACGTGCTAGTATCAATTCACCAACCACGTGTAGCATCCTGACCCTCTACAGTGAAGGGAAAATCAAGCACATTGGGCTGTCAGCCGTCACTTCAACCACCCTCCGCAGAGCCATCAAGATCGCCCCCGTCGCCGCCGTGCAGATCGGATACTCTCCCTTTGAGCTCGAGGCCGAGGGAGCTGAAGGAACTCACATTATCCAGACGTGCCGCGAGCTCGGCGTCGCCGTGGTGGCAGCCATGCCCCTCGGCAGAGGTCTTCTCACCACCAACTTTGTCGAGGGAACGGCAGCTGGTGATGAAAAGGACGTGAGGTGGAAGTCGATTCCTCGCTTCGGCGAAGAGAACCGCGAGAAGAACATGCGGACCGTAGGTCAGTTCAAGGCCCTGGCTGACAAGAAGGGTGTCACGACGGCCCAGCTGGCCTTGGCTTGGTTGTTGAAGCAGGGTAACGATGTCATCCCCATCCCTGGGACCAAGAGAGTCAAGTACTTTGACGAGAACTGGGCCTCTCTGGATATCGAGCTCTCTGATGAGGAAGAGGCTGAAATCAGGCGGTTTGTGCAGCAGGCCGATGTTGCTGGAGGTGCCCGGCCTCCTGCGTTCGAGGACTGGGATTTTAGAGACACCAAGGAGGAGGTCTGAGGAAGCGGATACTTGAAATATTGACATAGTAGAAAGTATAAGTTAGGTAGATAGTTAGGTATAATAGCCAATTATCCTTGGTAGGTCTTTATAAATCGTCTGTATCTCAACATATCATAGCAGTCTTGGCGACGAGGAATGATTCAAGTAAATGATTGATCTTGACTTCTCTAGCACACTGTAACTCATCTAATTCTCATGGAAACACTGGTACGAGGCGGTGGTAATTTCTTCAATTCTTGTACCCCGGACTCATCAACTATCACCCCAAGTCTATTTATCCCCCTCAGCCGCCTCCTCGTCGGATTCGAGCGGATTGATGCCGAACTTTGCCGTCTTGGTCAACAACTCGTGCATGTCGAATAGGTCGATGGCCCCGAGCCTCTCCAACTCGGCGACAACATCCAAAACGTAGAAGGCGCTGGGACATTCTCGATGGGCGCAATTAGGAATATCCACGGCCATGCAGGCATCTATGATCCTCGCGGCGATTCGGTGTGGGACCATGCGTTCCTTGAAGACGATCGTCTCGACGTGGTTGGGTAGTTCTGTCGGGTCGTGATGATGTACGTCGACACTCAACTCGGGCTCTGGCCCGGGCGGCACGTACAAGACTTGACTGTGCCACATGTCGGTTGTATAGTTGCGCATTGCAAAGGTCCACTGGCACTTTCCTCCTGGTGCTTCTGGCTCGAGCATGATGACGAGAAAGGCGATAGATGATACGGCCGGGGCATTCTCATCGAAATCAAAGAGGAGGTTCTCTCGGGGAATTGGTATGTGCTGAGCCACAGCAGGCCTGGGGGTATCAGGCATCAAATCATCGGGCGGGGGTCCATAGATGTGAGATAGAAAACGTTCTGAGAACTCGGTCTCCAACTAGATGTCGAGTTCATACTGAAGCTGTCTCTTCCAGTTGTAGGGCTCATCGGCGTCCTCGGCGTCCTCCTAGTCACCGCCGTCGTCGTCTGGTTCGTATCCCTCAGCCTCATCCTCGGCTTTCTCTGGCTGGTTTTCATCGGCATCCATGTCCTCGAATAGATGTTCCGCGGACTTGGTATCCATGTTGTCCGGCTGATGCTCCTCGGTGTCTGGTTGATCATTCTCGGATGTCTCTTCCAGAGACATTCTTCGCATCGCGGCTTCTGGCATCATGATGTCGGAGATGTAGTGTTGTTTCCTGGAAAGTCGATGCTGTTGGATGATGGTGTTTGATGTCGTGTGGATGGATGTTGTTTGTGTGACTGGCTCAAGTTGCGAGGATCTGGGTCGATTGGGGAGTGAAATAAATAGGCAGGTGGAAATCATGTCATGTGATTCAGTGTCAAGGCGAAGTTGGAAGTAGTTTGGTTGTTTGCTGTTTCCCTGTGCTCGTTGTTGGCAACTAGCATTGGCTTCCCTCTTCCTTCCGCCGTTGATACATCTTCTTCCTCAATCATCAGTGGTCTTTGTGGTGCTTCCCTCCGTCACAGCAACTTCAACGCTAAGCGCTGAGCGTGTCTTGGCTCGTAGGATGGCCCTTGCTTTATACAATCGGGGCGATTGCCTGAACTTCGAGCGGAGCTGCCCTTGACATCTCGGATATCCTCGTTTACCGTTTACCTCGTTTAGCTGTGTGGAACCTCACTCCTTCAATGCACCCCAACTCGCTCCCTCGGATACATCTTGCTTCCTTTTGCACTCGGTTCTCGTTCTCTCTTGCTACTGTTACTTGTGGCTTGAGAAAGCGCTACCCCGCCGAATAACGATTACTTTTCCTCGCATGCAAGAACGTCCCTATGAGCCCCCTGGACGAAATAGCTGATGATTACTTGTCGAAGCGACGCAAGCCACACACCAAGTCGAGGCACGGTTGCATTGACTGTAGAAGATGTCGAGTCAAAGTACGTTTCTCTCCTGTTCACTTCATCTTTCACGCCCTGTTATGTTGCTGAATCAAGTGCTTTACAAGTTCCGAGTGAGCTCACATCGTTCATTAGTGTGGCGAAGAAAAACCATGTTGTAGCATCTGTGTTCGACGTGGTGTGAGATGCAAATATCCGGACAGGCCTCGACCGCCCCCAGAGCTTCCATCACCATCGTTGGGCAGAGATGAATACGCCTCGAGCCAAGCAGCCTCAACTCCAGACTCGAACCAACAACACAGCTCGAAACTATTGAACCTGAACTACAGGACGGTCCTTGTCGGATATACCACTCAAAGCTTGTCGCAATCGATCCACGACATAGCCCTCCTCCATCACTGGATCGTTGCAACAAGCCTCGAGCTATTCAAGGGCGGTGACAATCACAACTTCTGGCAGATCATGGTCCCACAGAAGGGATACGAGAACCCATTCGTCATGGACGCCATTCTCAGTCTGGCTACCTTGCATCGAGCATATCTCATTCGACCAGACAGGCACCGTCACATGGCAGACGCTGCAGTTCACCACAAAAATGTTCTAAGGGGGTTCCAAGAAGCCCTGAGCTAGGTGAGTGACGAGAACAGTGAGGCCTTGTTTATTCGGTCAACTCTTAACTTGCTGTACGTGTTTGGCATCTCGGGGCGACTGAGTGACGGTTTGGATCCTTATCCTAACTCCCTGAGCCGCAAAGACCGTATGCTTGAGGTTGAATGGATACCCATGGTCACTGGCATTCGAACTTTTGCGAAGCCATCGGTGCGCTGCTGCACGAACTGGATGATTACTGGTTCCTGGAGGGGTGGGGGAGGGACATTGTCGAGGGTATCGACGACCTGCTGGGGAGTTACTGGAGACCCTGGGTTGCATGGCCTTCAAAGGTTACCGGCTTGTGCTAAATGTGAATAGAAACTGGATGACCTTGATCAATTCATGCAAGTTTGCTATCTATACTTTATTTACCATCGTCACTACGTCCACGCAACTACCTAGTAAATACGATTATCTACCATACCTATTATAACCATAAATGTAAGCATCACCCTTGAACCCCTTGTATTAAACTACGGCAACAGGGTCCATCTTGTAATTGGGTGTGTTTCGACCTAGATAAATCATGATCTCGGCCGGATGCCTCCAGTTAAACAGAGCCATGACCAAAAACATCAAGACAGAGTCAAAGACGTACATGTAGGGCTCGTGGCTGAGGAGATACCCATCGAAGCCCTGTATGTACTCGATGGCCCTAAAAACTGACCGAACCATGATGAAGACACTGCCGATGTATAGAGCCATCATGTGCTTCTTCCAGGGTGCCCCTCCTAGTGAGCGAACGGTTGGAGCTCTTCGCATGGATATATCGAATGACACTGCCATGACCATGAAGACGCCGAAGCAAATGAGCTGGACGAAGAGACCGCCGACGACGATCTTGGATCCGTTGTCCAGGGCTTCGAGTGAACCACCAGCTTGTAGACCGGCTCCTGCAACTATTGTCAGTGCTGAGACATCAAGACGCAGGGTATCCCGCTTACCAGCTCCTTGAAGCATAAAGGAAAAGACGTCACCAATGACAAAGATCTTGGTCAACCACCGTAGGGGAATCTTGACGTGTCCCTCCCCGTCCACCATGGCAATGATCCTCCCAAGCTCCATATAAATCGTGGCGGCGAAGAGGGCGGGGGCGACGAGCAGGAGAGTCGCCTGCATGATGAAGGGACCGAGCGTCCAGTCGGGGCTTTGCGTGCCTGATTTACAGCGAGCGGCGTATCCGACAACCTCGACTGTTGGCCAAGATTAGCTTGTGGTTGTCAGGGAGGGCGAGCTGTAACTTGCAGATGCCGCCAATGGCCAGCGGGAGCATGAACCAGCATCGTGGTCGGATTAATTGCCAGAAGTGAAACGCGGTCGTCGCAAGGAATAGTAACATGAAGATTACGGCGCCCGGTATCGTCGGATCGTAGTGGTACAGCTTGAATCCGCCGGAGGCGTCGGCAGACTCGGAGGCTCGGTCTTGGAGGAACATGGCGTCGTGATTTTATGAGACAAAGGACAAAAAGAAAACACCAATAATATTAATGAGAGACTTGAACAAGTAAAGAACGACTGCTTCAAAAAAGAATGGGACTCAGAAGGTTGAGTCTTGAGGTGAGATTGCTGCCACGGGGGCTAATAGACTTTATACCCCCATGCTGTACTCTGTACCCCAGAAAGGGATGCGGCTGAAGATGCGGAACGAGGGGCGTAAGATATATCGCTTCCCTCCATTGGTTCAGGTGAGGAAATCACAATCCTTGCTGCGCCCAGTGGAGATGTTGTCTATCCTCGGATTCGGTACGCGTAGTCGCTTAATCCGAGCGTAGGGGGAGCGTGCGATCTGGGCCTCGTTTAGCAACACGCGTGTTCTCGTTGGAATCTGGATTGAAACGAGATCTGTGCGCGTCTTTGTGAAAGACTTTGCGGTTGGTCAAGTTCAACCTGAGGAAACATGCAGCGTTGTCAGCAACAAACGCGTTGACAGTGGCCAACTGCAGGTTGTTTACTTGAACGCCTTTGTTGGTGTCTTCTTAACTAATGTTGTTCTCAATGACACTGGGCAAGCTAATATTGAAAGAGAGTTGCGAATAGTTTTGAACACAAGGGTAGAACATAGCCTCACGTAGCCATCTCTTTGTTCAAAACAGTGAAAAGTATTGGAACACAGACATAAATTCACGCATCAAGAGAAGATTCCACAATAGTAAATGTCTTGACTCTGTAATATATAATGAGCAGCTTCTCAGAGTTGAGAATGAATATCCTGACTCACAGCATTGAACACACAACAGTAACCACTACCACAGCGATCCCACTTCGTCTTGAAGCAGACTTGCCTGCACTCTTTTCAAAGCCTCAACACACAAGTCAAACTTTCTTCAATCTACCTCAAATCGACTCACCATGGCTCCCGCTCGGAGGTATATGTCTTTCGATTGGTACGAGTCTACCACTGGCGACTCTATTGAGCCGGTTGAGGTAGAGGAGAAGGTGGTAGGGAAGGCAGAAAAGGAGACGATAGAGAAGGTGGAAAAGAAGGTGGACGACAAGGTAGACGAGAGGTCGCAAGAACAGGTGACTATTTATGTCACCGGGAGAACGACAAACCGGCGATTCCACCATTCCTGGGGCATCACCCTTTATGATGGATCAAACAAGGGCTTTCGCACCTACGAGGTGCGAAAGCCATTTCGATACGCCCCGTGCACTCTCAAGTCCTTCAATGGACACCCTGGACAGGCCGGAGTCCACTACATCACGCTGGGTAAGGTGCCCTGTGACAGGGCCCAAGAACTCTCCGACCTCTGCGAGACGATTCCAGTCAAGCAGTGCAACAGCGCAGCCTACGCCAATAGGCAGTACGTCAACGATGTCGCGCGCTTCCTCGTGGCGGGAGCCTTTGTGACCAAGCGTGAGCGTGGAAGGGCTATGGCCCACTTCACCAACTTTATTAACGCTGAGCGTCAGCAGGTCGAGGCCGAGCAGCAGAAGGATGAGCGCGAGAAGGCTAGGGTTCAAGGACAGAAGGTTAAGATTCAGGGGCGGAAGTCCGTGAGTGAGCGCCAGAGCCAGAGCAAGGCCAGCAAGGGCATTTCTCAGGGCACTGGCTCCTTTCCTGCCTGGTTCCTTGACGGTGGCAACAACTGAGGCCTTGTGGGTTGAGGTTGAGTGTGTAGAGGTGCGCGACGAGATGGAGATGTCTCGTCTGATTGTGTAGCTGTCAGTAATTGTTCATTTGCTTGGTATCATCTCAAAAATCAACATCTATTTAACACTCTTTTAAATAACCAGACGCGCCCCTTGAGTGATTTGAATGTTAGTATCATTGACGTCCAAGAGTAGGCATCAAGCTAAATATCAAAGAAGACAGTAATTGACACCTGCTATGATTAAAATACAACTTAATGTTGCAAACCACCGTCATGATTCAAATGCCTTGGTCGAAGAATCTGATATAAAGTAGGAGTTAATAAGAACCCGGTCACTAATCCTTAGGAGTTGCAGCCTGCAACATGTCGCTTCTTATTAACTTAGCCCAAGGCAGCAAAACTACCAATCCTGATCAGGCAAGGGTTTTGTGAAAATGTTAGGCACGAAATCTATTGGGTCTTGCGTCCTGTCACCAGGTGGCCGTCACTGCCCGCCACTCGTAGTGCCCCCCCTTAAATTGGCACTCCCTCTCTGCTTTGTTTTACTCTCTTCTGTTTGTGTTCCACCATTAACATCATGGAACCTGAGCCCTCAAACATGATCGCACCAAAACGATCCGCAAGCCCCCTCGAGGGTGCCGTCTTCAAAAGCACCAAGAAGCCGTCAAGCCGCAACCCTGACTCTACCGCTGGACCTGCCGAAGGACCACCGGCTGCTCCCGTCAGAATCGTTGTGTCTCTACGCTCTAAGTCTAAAGCGAGACGGAATGACCCCGAGCCAAACACCTATTTCGACCCCGGCACCATGTGAGTTGACTCTCGTAGTCTGTTTGGTAGCTTTAACTGCGTGATGGTCTGACAGAATATAGCCCTAGAAATGAGGACGATGAGCTTGATGCAGAGACCAAGGCTCTATTCAACATGAGCGGCCTACCATTCCTCGATGGCTTTGCCCATTTAAGGTGGCTTGAACAGATCGATTCCTTTGCATTTGTGAACGGAAACCGGATCGGATACTGCGACGCCAAGTTGGTTCGACGACTGCAAATCCACCACAAGTTTTGGGTAGCCATGGAAGAGCCAACTCGACAAACTTCGGAACTCGCTTTCGAGCTGTTTGATCGGTATGGTCGCCTTCGTAAGGAGTTTCGAGAGCACCCTGTCAACAAAGGCACGGGAGTTTGGGGAAGCGAACTCGACGGTGAAGATATCCTTCTCTTTGAGAATATTCAAATCGAACCTGGGTATCATCGCCAAAAGATCGGGACCAAGATTATCAACGCCGTTCTCAACAAGGCCCAGCGCAAGTCCACAAAGTTCTTTGCTTTGGTCAAGCCAAGATACCTCGTGGAAACGATCGACATCGACAATACTGAACAAAGGGCAGTGGTCGCTGAGGCTGCTAAACAGTTCTTCCGTTCGATAGGCTTCAGGCGTGTCGGAACCTCTGGCTGGTTTGCCTTCACAGGCGACTCGAGTCATCCCTCAAAGCGTCTGGAGGCTTCAAGCGATTGGAACCGGCCTCGCTTCGCTCAAGCGCCACAATCAACAGTGGCGACCTTTGCCAGGCTTGGGGGACACGAGATGGTTGACTCTGAATGCGTTCGACTGCTGCAAACCGACTTGCGACTTCAGCTCGAGGACAACCCTAGAATTCTACTTGACGAAATGGAAAACACGATTCTGCATTTTTTGGCCTTGCGGACCTGGCCTAAATCGATCGCATATGTTATCGACAAGTGGCCTCAGTTAAAGAGCGTCCGAAATAGAGAGGGAAACACACCCCTTGAAGCGCTGCAAAGCTTGATGGAGACGTCAAGAACAACTCGGGCCGAAAATGGCAAGACACGTGTGGTGTCTGACGATTTTCGAGGTTTCAGTTCTGTGCAAATTGCATCGCTCGGTGCCTTGAAAGGCGTCACTGTTTGTGACCTCGACAAGGTCCCAAAGGAAATTATCGCGCGGGTTTTCACCACACCAAAGCAAGAATTCCAACGTATCCCTGGTGCCAGTGAGATTCAGAGGACTCTGAGACTGAAGTACGGATGTACTTGTGGACAATGCCTCGGTGGATTCTTGAGCCCGAGAATGCAGCAAGCTCTTCGACAACAGAGTGCCTTGCAACTGGGGGCTCTCTTGGATCAGATCGACGATGGATCTGCGTGGCTGAAGTGGAACAGAGCTGAACTGAGACGAGTTTCATTCACAACACAACACCTGATGGAGGATCATAAGAATCTCAGGGTGGGATTTGTCAGGCTGAGCAAACATTTGTCAACCTGCATCGAACAGAAGCGAGTTCCCGATGAGGCGAACATACTTGAGATATCTCAGGGGAGCGGCGAGTGGCCTCCGGTCACGCAGCTCTATCTCAGATGTGAAGGGACAATTTCTGCAGCAGTAACCATGATCTTTCACAAGGCAAAGGATCGGAGTTCCTGGGCTACATGCAGCTCAAATCGCGCGACGTTCTGGGCGCCTTGGGCACGGCCGGATCTCATGTCAGGGATGGTTGAGTGTCGCAATGACTTGGAGTTTGGGTTTGTAACCGGAATGTGCGGATATGAGAGAAGCGAGGGGTGAGATTGCTGATCGATATCGTTTGGTTGAAGTTGATCTCCAGTGGCTGGGCGCTGCAGGTTGAAGTGAAGGTAGCCATGTACGACATGTGTGAGGGGCATAGGAGGTGACAGGGTTGTCAGTGTATCATATGAGAAAAAGTAATGTCAAGGTTTTGCCGAGACATGACTTGAGGACAATGAATTTCTTCAGGGATATGTTGGGCACTCTGGATAGTTATCCGATGTGAGTGTGCTGGTGATCTCCTAGTATCGAGCGTCTAAACCCTACGGCTTCCTATGTACAGGTAGTAATTTTTTTCTCCCAATAATACGGAGCCTCAGTGGGCTGATATCCTCACGGATTGGTAGGAAAATGGATAATCTCCTTTCTCTCATGTATTAAACAACCAGCCTACAAGAAGTTTAATCCTATTGCGGAGATGAACATACTGACACCTTAAATGGTGGCAATGTCTTCACCTGGTTCGGCGGTGGCATGCGTTCTTAAGTGCGTTGAACAGAAGCAAATCCTTGCCGATGTCCTCCTCTGTAGGTGGTGCCGCCTTGAGCCATTCCCTCTAGCCAATGGCCTCGTAACAGGGAAGCTCTCCCACAGTGATCTTTGGAGCCTTCCTTTTCCCGGCTTCAACCTTTGAGACTTGAATCCACGTCTTGGGGCGGATGTTGGCGTCAAATGGGGCGGGCGAGGTAATCCTCGCGGAGCGCATGCGTTCGACGCCGTCCTTATCCTTGGCAAGAAAAGAGATGGGTCGACCTTGAGCCTTCGATTCCTCTTCAAGCTGCTTGAACCTCTCGATGACGGCATTTCTGATCGACTCTGCGCTTCGTCCTTCGCCCCATGTGTAAGCCTCAGGGTATTGACCTTCAAACTTCGTAGTGTTGGTAGAGTGGGTGGAGGCTGCCGGTGCGGCGGGCACCGCTGAGAAAGAGGACGGGTCGTGTTGCTCATTTTTCTAAGAAAATTAGCCAAAAGTCTAGAAAAGCTCATGAAATGCACATGCATCATCTCTTCGAGACAGGCGTGTAATGATTCGCTTCCACATGAACTCGACGCCCTGGAGTCGTGTTATGGCGCGATCACGCGTGGGGCTGTTTGGAAATTCGACGATGCAGTATCCCATGTGCTTGGTTGATGACTGAAAAGGGGGTTTAAGTCATCCCATTAGAAAGTACAGTTGTTGAACCCATGTTGTCTCAGGAGATTCGTGATCTCTTCCTCGCCTGCGCCCGTGTCCAGTCCGAGTAGGTACAGCAGCCTGTCTTCGAGGATGGCCTGCTGGGGGAGATGGCAGTAGCCTCGATGGCGAGATATCTCTTCTTTCAAGAGCATGAGAGTGAATATGCGGCAAAGAACACTGACTGAGTGTTGATGTTGGAAGATGAATGTGGTGGTGGAAACAGCAGATGCTTTGTCTATTTTTCGTACATGCCTCGTGTTTGTTTGTTTGAACAACGATCTATCTCAAACCAGATGACTGTTTGCCAAGGACCATGATGATAGCAAGCTTGGCCAGTTGCCGATATTTGTAAAAGCCCTGAAAAACTAGACGCTATGCCTCCGTAGCCGCGTGACTAGTTGCTAGGCAGGTCCAGATTTAACGGCGCTTCGGTACTCTATAGGAAGCAGATTAGCAAATGCGCCGGCGATATCATTGATGATGATTCTTACTAGAGAACCCCCTGATGCATTCTATACAGGTAGCCGCGCACAGTACTAGCGCAACAATCTGCCCAAAACCCCAGTCATTTTCAGAGTCCCCCTCCAGGAACCTCTTGTTTCCCTTTCGAATAGCGATAGCCATGTAAAGGTGGAGGGGGTATTGACCCATAGCCAAGGGCATCAGCGCCCAGGCTCGATATTCAGGCCTAGGGTGAGCCAAGAGGGCTAGGTAGCGAAAGAAATAGAGCAGAATCTTAAATAAAATGTTGCCAATGGAAAAGGAAGCGATGCCAAGGGGAAAGGAAGTGATGCCAAGGGGAAAGGAAGTGATGCCAAGGGGAAAGGAAGTGATGCCAAGGAAAAAAGGGGAGACTATTCTCAGTTTCCTTAGTTTGCGCATAAAGAGTTGTACAGGATCCGACTTGAATGGTTGCTTTAGTAAACGAGCTAAGGCAGGGATGGCAAACCCACTCCTATAGCAACTAAGGAGAGCGCATATAGAGTAGAAGCATGTGATACCCGGGTATACCATGTCGCTCGAGGGGTGAATGTCATAGAAGGAAGAGATATATGTGGTGTTATAACAGTGGCCAGGCACATTTTCGTCCCAGTTGCTTAACTTTATTCCAAACACGACGGAGAATGATAAAAATATGCAAATGTATGCGGCAATGGCAAACGTCCTGGTCCTCTTGAGATTGTGTGTGTAGGCAGAAACGTTGATAAGGCTTGCACAGATTGAGATGCTGTGTCGGCTATCAGCTTGCTGTCAGATGAGGGGCTTGCGATTTAACCTACCCCGTGAGGCTGGCCATATCGTATACCACGTGTAAATGATATAGGCTCAAGCTTTTATGCTGAACGAGAGCGGCTATAAGCAGGCCAATTGCTGCGAGATATTAGCAGACCTTCGGCACATGGGTAGTAAATCACCGACTGACCATTGACAACTTGTACGTCACTGACAGTCGCGAGTATATCGTCTATGCATTTCTTCTTCGTAGCAGCGTGTTCTCCCCCCTTCCATATCCGCTGGCCAAAGGATGGCAGAGCGTTCAAAGGGGCTTCTATAGGCTGATCCAGGGTCGCCAAGACAGTTTCCAAACGATCCCTAAGCCTCGAGTTCGGACTGCACTTGTCTAGTATATTGATAAAAGACGTTAATAAAGCGAGATATCCCTTGTGGATGCGAACCTCGTCGTCGAGGTCGTCGCCAAATATAAACACACTGGCCCGGTCTACAGACAAGATGGCGGACCTCCATAGCAATAGGGAGCATATAGAGAGTAAAATAGAGAGGCCTGCCTGGAAGGCAAACGATACTATGATCTAGCTAAGGGTTACTTCACCTTTGTTCGGTTGAAGGAGGAGCCTGGGTCATATAGTACTCACCCCCAGTCCTGCGATGTCAGGATTAGCGGAACCAACTTGGCAAGCCATGGTGGGGGATACTCTGGTAGCATGGACTTGGGAGAAAATTCTCAAGATGAAGAGGAAAAAATGGAAGGGTAGGGAAGAGAATACCCGCCAGTCAGACAATACGCCTTCGCGGGGCATTGCCTGCAGCAGATGGTGGTGGCTTGAATATTGTCCAACGATGCTGCCGAAGGGCACCATCGGGCTGGCTATAAATAGGCAATTCTGCCTGAGAGCAAAATAAATCAAGAGACCAGCAGCCAACCAATGCTTTTTTCACTTGACGCGCTGCGGCTGAACAGACTAGGCTCTGTCTGTCTGTCTCTGCATTCAAATTGAAATGAGGTGGTTGTAGAGCACTGATACTGTTTAAATTGAAACGGCTGTACAGAGGTGCTAATACCCCTACTTGACGACGAAAGATAACTATAATAGAACTTAAATCTTAAACTATCAATGCAAAACCTTGTAAGCATAGTGGCCAATCATTGCATGGTCTGAGCTCTTATTCGACACCTACTATCCCTAAACTGCGAGGGGAATCTGGTAGCTGTACTGAGGTAACCCAGCCCACTGAGGGAATGACTTGATGGTGCTCTGATACTGCTCGATCGGCAAGAAACTCTTCAGATCAGTCCTAACACTGCCTTTCTTCGCAAGAGGCTTTCCCTCAAATCGCTCTTCGATCCATTTCAACCAGAGGTGTCGAGTTGCATCAAGGTCGGGAACATGGCTCACACCCGAGGCGACGAGGAATTCGAGGTCGTGGTCAGGATACAGCTTCCAGGTATCTTCGACTGTCTTGGCCGTGATGTTGTACAAGACATAGGCGTCTTCGACTCCCTGGAGCACAAGTAGGGGCCCCTTAAAGTCCTTGCGCCCAGCGTCTCCGAGCTTGGAAAACGCATCGACGTACCACGACTGGTCATAGTCGGACCTGAAAACAGTCTGGGTTGTGAGGAAGAGTTGCTGAAAGAATGCGACGCCACCTTGAACTTCTCTGGCCAGTTCTATCCGAGCGACGCCCAGGGGAGTCAACCAATCCTCGAGTTTAAAGTCGGGGAAGATGGAGCGGAGCATTTGACCAACAGAGGGGAGCATGAAAGGAGAAGGACCACCAAAAACAGCAGTGGTAGGACTTCCAGCGACGGCTCCCCTGAAGCCGGGAGAGAGGTCTGCAAACGTATCCTTTTCGTTGGCAAGAGCCTCGGCGACGGCCCAAGCGACTCCACCGCCTTGGCTATGACCCATGATGATAAAATCATGGCTGAGTTTATCGGGGAAAGCTTCCAGTGCGGCGCGTAGGCCGTAGAGGGAATCGCGAGCCGTGGTGGGAGAGGCATGGTACTGATGGGGGATATCGCTGCCGTCCCATGACTTGGAGATACCCAGACCTGCAAAATCGGGGGCGAAGACGGCGTATCCAGCCTGAGCGAGAGTGAAAGGTGCCGAGTTGGAGTACCAAAGGCCCCGATCAGCAGAGGGTGCTTGAGAGGCGAAGAAGCCAGACGTTCCATGGGCCCAGATCACGACAGAAGCTTTCTTGCTCTTTCCGAACTTGCGGGGCGTATAAGGCCAAAGAATAAGGCCAGAAGCGGGAATAACAGTACCGTTGAAGTTGGTTGTTGTGTAGATGATGCGCGAGAGTGCGGTGTTGGACGGGATTGAATAGGCGGTCGGGTCAGTGAAGGCCTGGATCTTGAGGATCTGACCAGGCTCGAGAGGACCGGTCTCGTTTTTCAGAGGAGGGAGTGTATAGAAGTCATCCTCTAGAGGTCCGCCAAAGGCTAGTTGGGATCTCTCAAAGTTGAGGACGTTCTGGGCGCTCTCAGCGAGGGCGTCACCGAGTTGAGCGGCCTTGATCTGGGCTGGGGTGAATTTGAAGGACGAGTTGAAGTCGGTTCTGAAGACTTCTGCAGGAGGGAGCTGAGCTGTAGCAAGTCCCGCGAGAAGGGAGAGAGAAGCTGCGAAAGATGCTGGAGATCTCATCTTGGGCTGTTGAAATGGGTTGAGTGTTGTTGTCCATGTTGAACCTCCTAGAGCAAGGTGCCATTTATATACACCACCACCAGCGCGCACATCATCCACCTCGCTTTCTAAGCCTGACTTAATTACAACGGTTTAATGAGCTGTCTACACCTCGGACAAGTCAAGTTTGCCGAGATGGTGGCATTTCCCAAGGATCGATTGCTCCGTGGCTCCACGGAGTTGAGCCAAAGTCCGTAATTCGCACGATCAACGGACGAAACCTGACGTGCATCAAGTCCACGGACAAGTAATATGGGGCTTGCCAGTAACTTATGTAAGAACAAAGGATCTTTTGAGTGCTTACTTTGTTCGCCAAGTGGAATTGCGTGTTTGCCGTAAGCGGTGGCTATCAGTTGCCGCGCGGGTGATCTAGACGAGACACCAGCAGGTAAAGGCCCTAGCTGTAGACAAAGGCTGTGACTGTTTGCATAAGCGAATCCCCATAAAATATGATAACAAAAAGATACCACAGCAAGAGACAGTACTAAAAGTTTCTTCATAATAGGATAGGCTTATCTCTTCACCTGGTGCACACCTCATCTTGTATTGACCTGCGTCGGGTGGGGTCGTCACTTGCAGCGTCACTAACGAGAAAAGAATGTTAGGTATTCAAGAGGATAGAGACAGTGAATGCCCTCCATTTCCTCGGCTTCAATTCATTCGTTTACGGTGCTCACCATACGTGGCAACCTTTCTTGTTAACTTCGCCCGACTCCTCGTAGTCATTCCTTTCTTCACCACTTGTCCTATACAATATAACACTCGCCGCCTAGATCGGGCAGTCAACACCAACCTCAACACCACCTTACATGATCTCGAACCCAATACTTTTGTAACATAGTAGCTCCCATATCAATAGAGACGCTCAAAGAAAAAGCCCTTAGATCTTGGCCTTCTGGGCGGTCCAGCTGGCGATGGCATCCATCAGAGCAGGCGACAGAGCGTCGTAGGTCTCGAGGCCGATCGACTTGAACTGGGCGCGCACAGCATCCATCTTGGAGGCATCGAAGCCCTGCTCAATGATGGAAGAGACAAAGGCGGCGAATTGGGGCTCCTGCCAGCCCTTCTCGGAAGACAGCTCAGTGTGGACAAAGTCGAGACCCTTGAAAGCGTGCTCCTTCTCGATGCGGCCGTACATGTGGACGCCGCAGCTGCTGCAGGCGTGTCGTTGGATGGCAGCACTCTCGTCGACAATGTAGAGCTTGTCGCCGTTGGCGGTGACGCTAACCTGGTCCTTGGGGATGACGCCGATGACGGAGAAGATGGCACCCTCAGGCTTCCAGCACTTGGAGCAACCGCAGGCGTGGTTGTGGGCGACGTTACCAGCGAGGGTCACCTCGACGGGGCTGGAAGAGCACTTGCAGCGGAGCTTGCCACCAGAGAAGTTGGCGCTGCCCTTGGTGATGCCGTTGTTGAGCGAGGGGTGGAGGGGGAGAGACATGGCTGCGGCTTTGGCTGAGGCTTTGCGGTAGACCTGGGTGACGACGGCGGCTGCTGAGACGAGGGCTGCTGCGATTGCGATGGGGGTCTTGTTCTTGGAGACGATGGATCGAGGAGTAGACATTTTTTGGAATTTGGGGTTTGACGGTTCGCGAGTTTATATATACCTGCCTAGATTCTCCACGAAGAGGACACTGCTACCAATTAAATAAGATTTCAGCCCGTTCTTCCGTCTCCCAGCAGCGCAAGGGAGAATGGTTTCCGTGCCCATGCGGCGTCGTCCCCGCACGGCAATGTTTACTGCATGGAGCAGGAGTTGGCGTAAGCGTAAGCGCAGGAAGAGAGCCATCCCCGAGATGCCGAGATATCACCATCTGCCGTTCCGTTTTGCGGGGAAGCCGGGGTAAGAGTCACACCGGAGGTCGGCCACGGCTACCGACACCGACTCCGTGCCCACTTTACGCCATTTGCAGGTAAAATGACATGGAGATTAAGGGAGGCATAGATAGATAGCAAGACTATACAATTGTTAGCAGGATAAGAAAGAATTGACTCTTTGCTGTAAAGCTGGATATGATACATGGCATCTTCATTTCACGGCTCCTCGTGTTAGTCTACTTGATCGGCACCCCGGCCGCAGAATTGAGGGGTACAGGAGCGCACACGCACACGCACACAGTAACTGCAACCCAAAAGATACTTATCCAGTAATTCAAACTTGGAGACGGCGCATGTACTCCGTATCGTCGTCCCCTTATCATCTGATCGGATTAAATATAGGGGGGCGCCGGAGGCTGGGCACCACATCCCGGAACCCGTTCCGATGGCGCGCGCCAGAGAAGCCTTTCGAACCTGCAGAGATAGGGGCAGCCTTTGCTTCTCTCGACGCTATTACAAGGCTAGAATTGCGCCATTGATTGGAGTATATGACGACTAGAAGCCCACTGCTCGGAAAGAAATGGAGGCTCCTCGCAGTAGATTGCCAGTCTCGGCGAAAAATAAAAGTGTGTCCACCGTGGGCCCGAAGACGCGGCGGCTTGGGCTTGGCTTCCGGCCTCCGCTCGGGAATTCCAAGAAATGAGGGGGGGAAGGAGGCGTTGCACTCGATGAATCCGAGGACGGACATGATTGTCGGCAGTGTATATTGAATGGTCGATGGCGTGCCATGTGGTGTTTGGGTGACATCCGACTGCCCTGAGTCTGACTCGTCATGGGAGAGACGAGGCATTGTCGATTTCCCCGCTTCGTCGGATGAAGGGGTCTATCGACCGGTAGCTGCTGAGCGCGACGGCGACATTGTGATGGTCAATTGAAGTAATGACGGGAATCGGTACTAACGGCTGCCTGAGAGGGCAGTTGTTTGGATCGTTGAATCGATTGACGATGCTGTGTCGTCTATTTAAGCTTGCTTTCCTTGCTACCTTGATGGCGTCGAGATGGATGGCAGAAGATTAGTAATCGTCTTTACCATCAAGGTTCTCAAGCTCTTTTGACTATATAACTATCAGTATCTCCCCGAAATGCTCATCGCCGAGTCGTGGATGCCTCATCTGCGCTGGTGCTCTCCCGTTTCGGCGATTGACGATGTGTCGCCGGCTTGGTGGGTTTCATCCCAGTCGATTCTACCCTGGACTGAAGAGGGGAGAAGAGACGATGTGTCGCAAACTTCACTGGCTGCTATAAATTTGATTATCTGAAATCAGAACAGCATAACCTATGAAGTTGATGGCTGGTTTCTACTCTTGTAGGTCCACGACAATGTGGGCTCATCGATACTATCGCCTACATTCGTCCGATGCACTGTCCAACCAGAGAATCTCCCCCGATGTTCCCTCGAAAATTTGCAAATTTTTGGGAATTTGGAGAAATCATGAAACAATACTTCGAGTTGCCCAGATAATACCACCTAGGATATCGCTAGTTTGAATCTAAATCATCACAGCAATAAGAAAGGCAACTCGAAAATCGAAGTTGGAATAGGCGCACGCGAGTCTCCACGTGCGCATCAATCGGGCCACTTGGTTCGCATTGATTCCAAAGCAGATCGACCTATCAGACCACGGGGTTCAGAAATGACACCGAGTACTTACATCACCTTCCACTTACATAGACACATCACAGATGACTTATGAGAGAGAAGAACCTCGAGTGAGCATCCATCACAATTCAACGAAATTTACCAGCCATGTCTTGCCCAGCACGCATTTATCCCCTCCGCAAACCCAAGAACCATCGACTCCCCATCCCGAGATGGAGGCTGGCCTTGCCGAGAGACACCACACACGTGTATACGGCTTACATCGGGGTACAGAAGCACTCGAGTGACCAAGCGACAACAGATGCTCAAAAAGAAGCCACATCTGCGATCCAAGCCTGGCTCAAAGGTCATCATGGGCCCTCGGCATTCGAATCGTTCACCGTGATAGATGGGAGCGACGTGGAGGAAACATCGATATGGGTCAGCTACTGGCTTGAAGAATCAAAGTACAAGGGCAGCATCGAGAAACTCTCGCTCCCTTCAATCTACTCCAGTCTGCCGACGCCAGGCCGCGCTTCGATCGGCATCTGGCGTGAGGCTTTTACAACCGAGGTTCCCAGGCTGGAGACCAACTACTCTGGCCTTGACTATCTCCCTGGCCTAGCCAAACTCCCTGGTACTAGCTTTCCCGAACATGAATTCTCGGCATATTGGGGAGCTGCAAGAGATCGCATCCCGTCTTCTGCCTACGACCTGTTTCCTCAATCGACCGACACAGTACCGCCGACGACAGTGCCTCGTGGAATCGGACAGTATCTGACGGGCACAAACACCGAAAATATTGCGCATATTCGGTCAGGCCAGTTTTGGGAGAACTGCGGCCAGGAAGAAGCAGATGCCTACGACAGAAAGCTCGAGCCAACACTGCGATCGGGGCTTGAGTACTTGTGGGAGAATTCTCCAGACACTGGCGCTCTCGGGCTGCGATATCTTAGGAATCACGATATAGATTCACCGGATGGTCGCCCGCGCAAGGAAACCTGCGGCGCCGGGTTCTTTACAAGCCTGGAAACACTCGAGACGTGGGCCAAGTCTCATCGTTCACATCTCGCCATCTACCGTGGCGCCATGGCGCATTACAAGGCCTTTGGGGATAGGAGGAAGATGAGGACTTGGCATGAGGTGTCTGTGCTGAGGGGAGGAGATGCCAAGTTTGAGTACCTGAATTGTGTGCCCAAGACGGGAGTTATTCGAGGGATTCCGCTAACGGTCGAGGATATTGAAATGTGAGGGGAAACATGTGTTGCTTTAGAAAGAGGCCGTTCCTTCCGTTCCTGCCGTTCTTCCCGCCAACTTATCCTTTGCTACACCTCAAGTTGCATATGTCGGTTCCAGAACAAGCACCGACTGATAATCGCCCTTGGGCCGAAACCCCGCTCGTAATGAGATAGCCTGTACGTCCAGAAGATACATCAGAGAGCGGGCAACTCGTCGAAATCCACTATTTTACTCTATAGTCCCACCCATTAATACATATCAACTTCATAATTCATTCATCATGGCATTACCAATCCGAGTTGCCGCGTGCCATGCCTCCCCCGTCTTTCTCTCGGCTCGGGACACGACGTCCAAGGCAATTTCTCTCATTGAGAGGGCAGCCAAACACAAAGCAAACCTAGTTGTTTTCCCAGAGACATACATCTCTGCATTCCCCATCTGGAGTGCATTGCGGCCTCCCACCGACAACCATGACCTATTCAAACGCATGGCAATAGAGTCCGTTTACGCCGATGGAGATGAGATCCAGGCCATTCGCGCAACGGCAAAGAAAGCTCAAGTCATGGTCAGCATTGGCATCTCGGAGAAAGTCCGCTCCAGCAGCGCGACCTTGTTCAACTCCAACGTCCTGATTGGGGACCAGGGCGAGGTTTTGGTTCATCACCGGAAGCTCATGCCCACGTTTTTCGAAAAGTTGACCTGGGCTCCTGGAGATGGGCATGGACTTAGAGTTGCGGAGACGGCTTATGGGAAAATTGGGAATTTGATATGCGGCGAGAACACGAATCCCTTGGCTAGGTATTCGCTCATGGCACAAGGGGAACAAATTCACATTTCTACTTGGCCGGCGATATGGCCAACTCGAGTTCCAGGCATCAGTGAGTCACAGGATCAGAGTAATAATCATGGGGAGTCCAGTGTGACGAAAGGGGCCAACTATGACAACGTTGCTGCAAACAGAACTCGCGCAGCCGCCCACTGTTTCGAGGCCAAGTGTTTTGGTGTTCTCTGCTCTGGCGCCCTAGGAGATGACGCTGTCGAGATCATCTCGGAGGGTTCGCCTCACCTGCGTCAAGCTTTGGAGTACTCGCAGCGCGGCGCGACCATGTTCTTGGATCCCACTGGAGCTCCTTTGCAAGGGTTCGTGGTGGATGGTCAGACACATGAGCCTAACCCTACAGATTTCCTACAGAGCACAGAAGATATTCTATACTGTGATATGAACGTTGAGGATTGTATAGAGGGCAAGCAGTATCACGATGTCGTGGGAGGATACCAGAGACTGGACGTGTTTGACTTGAAAGTCAACCGTACCCGTCAGTATCCAGTGACTTTCATCGAGAGTGTTGGTGAGAGTGCATCACAGGACCAAAGGATTAATACTGAGGCAAAGAATCAAGTCGACTAGTTACATAGGAAGAAGTAGTTTCTGATCACCCGCTTGGCACTTCGTTCTGGACCCATTGCTCAAACGTAGTCGGCTCCAGCCGGCTCTTCAACCATGGCAGATCCGCGCCGTAAGCCCTCTCACCGATGAAGCCAAACATTGTCCTCAAGTCCTTGACCATCCAAATGATGAACCTAGCTAAAAACCCATATGTAACAGGAACGCCCTTTCCGGTGTGTCGAACAAAAATGTCGTCGATATCCTTGAAGCTAAGCTCATCACTGGCGATCGAGAGAGCCTGGTTCCTAATACCGATCCGGTCGGGCCGTACTAGACCCTCGACTGCCCACCTTCCAATGTCCTTGGTCACCGTGACCTGCATTCTCTTGCCCTCCATATTCTCCCTCCAACCTGTCATGCAAAGCTGACCGGGGAAGCTCCACCAGGCATTGTCGGCGAACCAGGTTGGTCGGAGGATGGTGTACTCCATCTGGCTGGAACTGCAAACACTTCTTAGGTGCTGTTCAATGTGGAACTTATCCGAGAAAGTCTTGCAGTATGACGGGTCTGTGTCGCTGAGTTCACGTCCTCCGCGGTCGACAGAAGAGTAGACGAAATAGGGGGCACCGTTGGAGGCGGCGACATTGATGAATCCCTTTGCATCGCTCAGTTCGGTTGGACCGTGGGCCTGTGCGAGAAATACGCCAGTTTTGGGTATGATGTTCTTGTCCAAATGTTGAAAGATAGCCTCGGGGTTGTTCAAGTCGCCGGGGACGATGTTGATGTCGCTGTACTTCTCACGGAGCTTGACAGCTCCCGGCCCGGTGGCGTTTCTAGTGATGGCATAAACCTTTCTGGGCTCGATCTTGAAGTCGGGGTGGGATAGGAGAGCATCGACTGCTGCGCCGCCTTGACGGCCAGTGGCGCCAGCGATAAGATAGTACTCTGTCTGCGACATTCTGTGGTCTGGGCAACCGATGACGAATCTACAAGACGTTAGCTGCGCTGAGCTCAGATCTTATATAGACGTGAACTGCGTTCTCATGTCGCGATATCTACTCTCCTTGGAATGTCTGTTAGCTGTCAAGCCTCCCATCATCACGACTGCGAATGTGCATGATGGAGCAGGATGTTAATGAACGTCCAATCAGGACTCATGGTGATTAAACTCACCTTCGACTATCGAGATTGACAAAGGGTCAGCAGAGCCGCGCGCGAAGCCACATCGAGGTTGCGCGCGCGAGATCTGACATCATCATCTTTTCGATACCGCGCGCGAGAATCCACACTTTGCAACTTGGGGGGCATCGGCTTGATTTATAACTACCGCGCGCTTACTCTCGTTCCAACGTATTTCCACATGTCATATTCCCAGCTCACATGTTATTCCCTTACTCCGATCAAGCAAATCTTCAACAGATATAGACCCTCGAAACAATTGTGTGCCAAATTCCCCTTAGCGCTGACTCCCCGTGTGATATGTTTGTCCCTCCTTGAAGTCCCAAGCATCCAGGCCATTAAGACGAAGAGGTCGTGTTGAGACGGCAAACTCGGAGCCGGTCGAAGATTCTCTGTCCCAGAAGCGTCTGGGTCTCTTCGAAGAGGATCTTGTGGCCTTCGAGAAGCTTGCCCTGAGGGTCCTCGGCGCGGGCCTTCCATTCGAGGTGCATGAGACAGCTGGGTCTGTGCCCGCCGAGTTCGGACCAGTAGAGGCGGTTCATGTCGATGACGACGGCGCGGATGGTTTTATTGTTCCAGTAGACGCAGAACTCGATAGCTGGGATGTGGGGGAAGAGGATTCGCAGGTTCCCTGTAGAGTTAGCTAGGTGATCAACGGGCTGAGGGCAAGGTTCATACCTTGGGTCAGGTTGCGAAGAGCAACAGCATCCTGATATTCGCTAGCCATTTTGTCTTGACTTTCGTTCCGTTGTTGGTTCGCTGCTTGGTGAGGCTCGAAAGCTGCTGCGTGGATGTAGGCAGAACTGTGGATGCGGTGTTGAAGAGGGAGTTCTTCACAAGGGTGCAAGGACTCGAACTTCGAAGCCACCAGGGCATGAAAAACACCTAACCCTCACTGTTACACTCGTGCTTGTTTGCTGGCTATTGTTCTGCGTTTGCTTGATTTTCGAGGTGCCAGCTCGACTCCGCACACAGAGTATCCTGTCCCCAGAAAGCTGTGCCCCTGGTGGGCGATGGAGGATAGCTTCGTGCTTGATGGATCGCCGCAGGTTTCCCACGCTGTTCCCTGAGGGATCCTAACTTCTCCAAACACTCTGGCTGATTATCTCTGGTCACCTACTGGGCGGTCAGACAAAAGCTTGAGCTAACCCTTTGCCGCTCTTGGGCATTCTAGCATGGAGACATCACGCACAACAAACTGGCCGTCTGCCTCGAGTTATTTGATTTTGATGAATTGACGAGATGTTTATTTCAGCTTGCTCAAGCTATTAATGACGTTCATGCGCTTTAATCCCCCATTTGAGTCCTCGAAACCCAGTCTGGTACCAGATCAACCTGCTGCACTGCTTCATCCATCTTCCGTTGACACAATCTTCATCCCAAAAAGTACATGACATGATCGGTCGAATACCCAATTCATGCCTTTCTGTCCACTACAAGTCGGCGGCGACTTTACAGGTGGTAGCGGGTGGTGGCGAGAACCATAACCTCGCGCAGGATGCCGACGAGGGGGATCTCGAGGTTGGGACCCTTGGGACCACGGAACAGGACCTTGTTCTGACGGAGAGGATCGTGGATGACACACGCGTAGTAGACACCAGGACTCTCCATGCACAAAAGGACCTCCATATCATTGCCTGGGTACACGACGCGCAGGTTCACTGCGAGGCAAGATTAGCAGGCGGCCGGGGGGAGGGTTATTCACTGAAGACTTACTGAGGATCATCTCCTGGAGGGCCCGGATCTGGTTGGGAGGAGTAGGCAGCATGAGACCTTCGTTGCTCATCGTCATGATCTTTTCTTTGTGAGTTTCGATAAGGTTGGTTTGGGTGACTTGATGTCTAGCGAGTGGACGATGCGCTGTGAATGATGAGGGCGCGAAGGCAAACGAGAGTGAAGTAGAAAAGGTCACTCGAGTGGGGGGTGATGATGAGGAAGGAAAGAATTAGAGGAGGGCCAGCGAAGCTTTGGTTTTTTTACTCTCCCACCATCATCTAAGGCTTAGGATGAGGATGTTTGTGCGTCTGATGTCTAAGGGGGGCTCTTTCCCAGGCACCTATTTGGGTCCTTTGTTCTATTCTTCAAACGACCAGGTTTGCTTGTGAGTAATGCCTTTAATGAGAACAATGCAAAGAAAACAAATATCTTATTGTCATGAAATTTCTTTGATTCTTTGATCAGCTGAATCACTGACCTATCCAGCGTCCTTGTCCCTGAATCTCAGACTGACCGTCACGCTTCAGCGCACAAACCAACTCGGCTAGGTCTGCTCTGATGACCTCAGTGCTCTATCTTATCTTTACAGAGCGCTGTCTGCCCTCCTTGTAAAACCCCCCAAGAGGATCAACTGGTGGGGGACGGGAACGAACGACGAGTGTACCGATCCTCTCGAATTGCCCAGACCCGCCGGCTGCTCTCAGCACCAGAGAAACCAAGTGGTCCGTTGGCCCTTCTTGAATCACGCTCATTCGAATACACAGGACCTCTGTTCCTGGAAGAACCTGGTAAGGACCTTGGTGATCCAGCTGATAATCGGCGTGCATCATTAACCGCAAGGTCGGTGAGAACCTGACATAGTAGGAGCCAGATCCCCATTTCGTTTCCTCCCCGACATCGCGTTCGATCACGCCCTCCGCAGCGAGACCCGTTATCTTGATCGTCCCTCCATTCAAGTGTCCAAACTCGTCGACACCGGCTGCGTCGATGTCCCAATTCTCGACTATGCTGAGGTGTTGCCAAGGAGGTCGATCCTCATCCGTCACGGTCTCATCTGGGTTCCAGAATACGATGCTGTCCCAGTAAAAGACGTGTGCCTCGACACTTGCCCAAGACCACGTCGGCGCCGCCAGGGGGTGATACCTCGGCTTCTTCTCCCCTTCGAGCTCAAGAACAGTCCAGATGAGATCGTCGTTCAAAGTGTTCCCCCACAAGCCTGCAACGTATTCTTGCTTCCGAGAAGCCGCCATTTCTTGGCCAAGCCTCCAATCGCAGGCAGTCTGTCTGAAGGCTTGGTGATTCCGAGGGAGGTGTATTCGTTAACCATGGTGCGCCAGATGCGAGCCATGTAGTAGGCGGCGTATTCATGCCACTCTACGCCTGGTGCAGTTGTGAAGAGTGCTTCTGCATAGAGGAGCTTCATGAGACCCGACGGAGCAATCGAGGAACCGTCATGAGCAATACCGCCACACTCGCACTGCATAGCCGAGAGACATTCGAAGAATAGTTCTTGAGGGCCAAAGTGTTTTAGAAAGTAAATATCGACGCGGAATAGTCGCCGCTTGTATGGAGCGTAGCTCAGGCTCGACTCAGCCCCAGCTCACCATGCCCTTGTCGTCTTCCTACACCTGCATGGGTCTCCGAAATCACAACCCTCCAGCTACGTCGAGGATGCACAGCCATATATATGCCCCAAAGGTACCTGTCAAAGCGCTCCGCGCACAGGCGAAGATACACCAGATTCTAACTGTTCCGCTTGTTGGGTTTTCTGGTGCGGAAGTATTTGTCGGCGAAGCTATGAATTTGTCAAGACTGCACTTACTACATCTATATAGTACAGGTCTATAGTCGCCCAAGGTAGAAACACCGTCATTTCGAGTCTAACTCAATGAGAAGGGATTGAAATGGGATACTAGGAAACAGAGACAACCTCCCTCTGCACATAAATAGGTTACAGACGATAACGGAAACCCACCGTCTTCCAATCAGTCACATCCTCATAGTCCTCCGGCCTCAGCTCCACCTCGGTAACTGCCTCAGCCACATTTCTGCCATTCAGTGCTTCAGGGACCTTTCCATTCGCCACTGCACCCGCCGAGCGAGCACTGCCCTCGAAGCCTTCTTCTCTCGAGCGCTTTGCATTGAACCATTGCAGATAGAACCGCAGTGACAGTACCACAACCACGACAAGTGCGTAGCATACCATGATGGCCTGGAAAGCCGTCCTGTACTTTGGCGCCTCTGACCTGCGGAAGAACTGTGGTCCGGCTATATTACCCGCGCAATATGTCAGGAAGAGCATGGCTGTTATGGTCATGCGCTTCGTGACGCCACGGTAGTTGGCCTGCACGAGTGACATATTCAGAGGCATGGCCGCGGGACCCGTCGAAAGCAAGAAATAGGCAAAGAGTTGGACGCCGTGCGGTACCTGCTCACGTACGTAGATGATAGCCGAGCCTACAACGGGAGGAACCACAACGCAGATGATGAGTAGACAGTTGAGCGTGTGGTAGCGACTGGCCAGCCAGCCTGTTCCAGCGATAGTACTCGCCGTAATGACTGAATAGGGGATGTTGATGAGGGTGGTTTGCAGACTAGTAAATCCGAATGACGAGATGACAATGTTGCTGAAGCTCTGCGTGCCACCGTTGGGCATTTGAGTAAGAAGCTCAATAGATACGATGAACCAAGTCTTAGGGTCCATAAGACACTCCTTCACTTGATCCAATTTCCAATGAGAATTCTCAGTGCTGCCTGTTCCAGCAATAACGACGCGGTCGGCGGCAACCTTTCGCTCCTCGGCGGTAAGGAACTTAGCTTTAGAAATGGTATCAGGGAGGAAAAAGAACATGGGTATAGCCCAGACGGTAGTCAACACTCCGAGGATGATATACATCCATCGCCAGGGGCGAATATGGTCGCCAATGTGGCCGATGCCAAAGGCTAGAAGACTAGAAACCAGCCCACCGATAGAGTTACCCGCGAACCAAATGCCGACACGGACAGGCATTTCGTCACGAGTATACCAGGTAGAAGTCAAGAACATAAAGGCCGGAGTAATGGTAGCCTCGGCCACACCCAGTAGGAAACGCACAGCCATGAGACCGCCGAAATTGCGACATGCTGCCGTCAAGGCTACCACGGCACCCCAGAACAAGGTGTTGACCGTGAGGTACTTGGCTGTCGGTAACCGAGCGATGAGAATAGTGGTAGGATACTCCCAAATGAGGTATCCGAAGTAGAAGATGCTGGAGACCCAACTGTACTGCTGGCCTTCAAGGTGCTACAACAACAAGTTAACCAATAGTTCTATGCGACACAACACCGCCAGAGTCCAACTCACATTGTCTTCGCGAAGGCCAAACACTGCAGCGCTCGACAGGATCGTCTTATCCATGAAGTTGAGCATGTACGTGACGAACAGCAGCGGGATGATAACGCGGTCGATCTTCTTGACAACCCGGTAAGCCGTGGCGGCATCCGGGGCAATGGCCATTTCTGCGGCGGCATCCATTCTGTTTCTGACGCAAAATTCCGAGTAGAGTTGATTGCCTCGAGCCACTCTCGTATGGAATGGAATGCCAGCTCCCAGAAACGGGGAGGTCGACCGTCAACAAGTACTTGATCATCGGCCCTTAGTTTTGTTGCCGACCTTTATCTCATCCCTTGCTTGACCTAGAAATAAGCCCGATATCGGCTCGGTGCTAGGTTGCCGCAATCTGGCCCGCGGGGCATGAAGCCTACGGCAGATAAGCATCTTAAAAAAATCTCTATCCACTGTGTCCTCTTGACAAATTCAAGTAAAACCAAGGGAAAATTTACCCTAGTTTTCCACTTTTCCCCTACTACCGTCACAACATTTTCTGCTAAAGGTACTGGCTTGTGGGCCCTTAGGATTATATGAGCTCTATCTGAATTAGTTGAGAGGATACGGTAATGTAATTACCGCGCGATACTAAGGCAAACAGCTATCTGATAGCATGAATCGAGTGAGAGTCGGAGAATTGGAGTAATCGCTATGATTGGCCCAGATCTCTGCTGCTCGTCACCCGATGGAAGTCTTTGGGCAACTAAGGAGATAGGGCAAGCCAAAGTGATGGTGATAGTGATATTAGATAATTGGCTTCTGGGGCTAGAGATCGGAGATTGGAGATGTCCGTTGTCCAACGCCGATCGGTCGCAAAACCGTGCAAAAGGAATAAGATGCGCACACCATTTCTCACAACGAGAGTAGCAACGTGCCCAGTCTCAGAACACCAACATGAATGGCCTTGTTGTATCACCGTTCATCGCAGCCTTGCCAAAGGTCGAGCTACACGTCCACATCGAGGGCACCCTTCAACCAGCCCTGCGATGGCTCCTTGCCCAACGAAACAACATCCCCCTAAAATGGAGGGATCAGGAATACAAAACATACGAGAAACTCGTTGAGTCGTACAACGTCACCTACAACCACCGCCCTGAGATGGGCGGCCGCAAGGATGTGCCAACCTTCCTCGAGGCCTACTTTGCCGGGTGCGAGGTTCTCTTGAAGGAGCAAGACTTTTATGACATGGCTATGGACTATCTCAAGAGGTGCAAGGCCATGAATGTTCGCTACGTGGAGCCCTTCTTTGACATTCAGGCTCACACCCGGCGAGGTGTCGACGCCGAGGCTGTCCTCAATGGCTACTTGCGCGCCCAGCGGGATGGAGCAGACACGTACGGCGTGCGGTCCAGCTGGATCTTCTGCTTCATTCGCGACGAGCCGGTAGAAGACGGCGAAGCAGCGTATCGAACTGCCATGCCGTGGGCCAAGAGTGGCCATGGGCTCTTTCACGCCGTTGGTCTCGCAAGCAACGCCTACGAGCGTCCACCGATTCTATTCAGAGATGCCTTCAAGCAGGCGCAAGCAGATGGGCTGCACATCACTACGCATTGTGATTTCGGGCAGAAGGACACCCACGAGCACATTCGCCAGGCGATATTCGAAATTGGTATAGAGCGCATTGATCATGGGCTTGATGCTCTTGACAAGGATGAGCTCATCGACGGTTTGTTGGAGAAACGTATCGGTCTGACTCTTTGTCCACATGCCTACCACCGAAGGACAGCGACGGACGTCCTGTTCCCCAAGCTGCGACAGTTGTTGAACAAGGGTGTCAAGTTTTGCATCAACAGCGACGATCCTGTGTATATGCATGATGTATGGATCGATGGTAACATGGAGAAGGCATACCACTATGGTGGACTGTCGGAGGCGGAGATGGTACAGCTGGCGAGAAACGCTGTGGACATGTGTTGGGCTGATGAGGATGTCAAAAAGAGCATGTATGCAGAATTACAAGCCTTTGACATGGCTCGCTCAACTCGAAACGAGATAATCAAAGCGCCTTAGCTGCCCCAAGGCCGTAAAATTGAAACCCTAGCTGTGCCCACTCACCGTCAAGCGTTCTGTTGAACAAGTACCCTCTTGTCACGGGAGAGGAGTTTGCGAGAAATGCGATGAACGGGAACTACAAAGCCTTACAGGACAAGCTATTAAAATCAGAGGAGAAAAGCAAAAAACTGTTACCACGCCGATAGTGAGTGCCGAGGCATAGCTAGCACCGGATTGTCATTTGAAATATTCTAGTCAGCTTCCGAGCTCATCAACGCTCATCAACATATTCATTGTAATTAAACTTTTTGTGGAACTACTATTGTTTTCAAAATGGGCACCCGTCTTGACGGGAGTTTGAGTTTGCAGAGAGACCTCGTTCCAACCTACACCCTTTCAACGTGACCACCACGTATCCATGATACTTTTTGGTGTGACCAAGCGATATATAAATCTTGGTACAATTGATTGCTAATCTACACAATATTCGAATTTGTAATCTTTTACATTATGGGTTCAGACAAATCCTTCGCTTTGCGACTCTTGGCTCCAAAGGCCCACAGAGCACCTTACTCTTGACAAAGCATTCAAGGTATTAGATGGGCGGATTATTGGTCATTGCTTTCTACCTGACAATCTAGAGCCTGCGAATCGTAACATCGTGATCCCTGCCGTTCGAAAAAGTGTGCGGAGTTACATAACGTTATGCGGAGTTTGTATCCATAATTGTTAGCTCATTTGTCATCCCCACTCTTCGGCTCGACGATAGTACGGGGATATATATATATATAATGATGAACTTTAATTGACGAAATCGTACTTCAATCAGTCAATTTCATCTAAATCTTTGAGAGTATCCATCATGAATGTCACTGTAGTCGGCGCTTCTGGCGAGACTGGCCGCTCCATCATCGATGGGCTCTTGGGTTCGTCCACCAACTTTGTAAGTTCGGTCCATACCACTACAAGGCTGTCACTCACATGGCGACTCACCCAGAATGTCACTGCGATTGTTCGGCCTGCCTCAATCAACAAGCCCGCGGTCCAAAAAATCAAGAGCCGAGGTGTCTCCATCATTGCCCTCGAGCTTGTCAACACCCACGAAGAGCTTGTAAAGGCTCTGACAGGTCAGGATGTTGTCATTGTCGCCCTCGAGCCCTTCTCTCTTGAACCTCACTTCGCACTGGCATCTGCCGCCAAGGATGCTGGAGTCAAACGTTATGTTCCCAGCGCCTTTGCGTCAAGCTGTCCTCCTACAGGAGTGATGATGCTTCGAGAACTTGTACGTTCAGACCGTGAGCTCTACTGTCTCAACTAACACCCTATAGAAAGAGCGTGTGATCAATCACATCAAGAAGATCTACCTGCCGTACACCGTCATCGACGTTGGCATGTGGTACCAGATCGCCATACCACGCCTACCTTCTGGAAAGATTGACTATGCCCTCACGTATTCCTCGGATCAGGTTGCCGATGACGGTCAGAGAGCTTCGAGCATTACGGACTTGAGGGATATTGGCAAGTATGTGGAGCGGATCATTACGGATGAGAGGACTCTGAACCGGTACGTGTTTGCGTATAACGAGGTGTGGACTCAGAACCAGATCTGGAACCACCTTGAGAAGATCAGTGGTGAAAAGATTCCGCGAAGCCCGGTAAGTCAGATCATTATTCAAGTCTTGTTTGCCATTACGCTGATTCAACTTCAGGTATCGAAAGAAGAGATTGAAGCTATTATTGCTGCCGCTCAGACCAAGTACGATGAAGGAGACAAGTCGTACCAGGACCTTCTCGGCTTCGTCGTGCCCCAGTACTTTCGCAGCGAGTGGCACAGAGAGGACAATCTCCCAGAACGTGCCAAGTACCTGGGCTACCTCACCACAAAGGATCTGTATCCAGATCTCGAGTACACCAAGTTCGAGACATTCTTGGACGAGCTGGTCAAGGGTTCAGGAGTCCCCGTGTACGCCAAGAATGATTAGATAATCAAATCCCAAATTGAGGAGAGGAAATGAGATTGACGTCATTGTGACGTAACGGACTAGCCCGTCGTGATGGCACTAGGTATCGAAAGACAACTGATGGAAGAGAATTCTTACGCGATCACGAGGTTCGCGTCGCTCGCTACTTGGCGCGACCCGAACACTTGGACCCTTAATCTTCTCCTCCCTTCTCGCTAGATCTCTGTGCGATGCCGTCCCGTCCCTTGCTCCCGAGGCCCGCGTCGGACAAGCCGAAGATTGGCAGCAGAATCCAGGGTCCACCCCTTTTCAAGCCCCCCAAGACTAGAACGGCATGTCATCACTGTCGGAAACGCAAGGTGAAGGTCAGTCGATCAGTCTATTGGTCCAAAAATGGTCTCCAGGGGGCTAGTTACGCATGCATGCCGTGTCATGGATGAGGATGGGATCGGATGGATGGGCGGGCATCGGGCTGACCTCTCATAGTGCGGCGGCCAACGTCCGGCCTGCCGGGCCTGCATCCAGCGGGAGCTCAAGTGCGAGTATCCCGTAGAGAAGAGCGAGGTCGTTGAGGCCAGCTCTGAGTCTAGGGATCTCGTCGCGCGTCTGCGCAGCCTGCCGTATGACCAGGCTCTGGAGCTCTTCCAACAGTTACGTGAAGGGCAAGGATCTTCGTCTTCGGCTACAGGAGAGTCAAGCACACCTGCGAGCAACCAAGGGTCAAGCATCCCGCCGTCCATGCCGAGCATGACCATTATTAGGAGCTGTATGCCTGGGACCCCAAACTCGCTCGAGTTTGAGCTTGCTATCAGACATCCTATTGCGTACCCGACGTTATTTCCCGTACCTATTGGTTCCCTCCCATCTGAGCGGATGATCCGGCCAACCAGAGCCATCCAGTCGCCGTCAACGTCTCCTTCAGTAGAGTCAGACGAGTCCCCTCGAAAGGATACCATCTCACCTACTTCCAGTTCCTCCGTAGCACAGCCGCCGACACCACTGGTTCACAGCGGCCTTGAGCAACTCGACATCTCCTTTTGGACGGATGTGCCCATTAGCAATGAGCTGGCTGCGCGGGTCATCTCTCTCTACCTCGAGATAGATTACCAAGTCTTGCCCCTATTTCATGCTGACCTCTTTGTCCAAGATCTCGTACAGCGACGGGGATATTTCTGCTCTCGCTTCCTTGTTTCCGCCCTTCTAGGTTGGGCTTGTGTAAGCAATCCCCCATACACTGCCCAAGCCTAGAAACGTGACCAATACCAACATGACACAGCAAGCGTATACTGCCCTGAAGCCGGGCATCTCCGTCTATAGCGTCGAATTCTTTTCCGAGGCCGAGGGATGCTTCGCAGCCATGCCGTCAGCCAACACGCTCACGGCTGTCTCGGCGCTGCAGTTACTCTGTATGACTGCTGTGACGCAAGGCAAGGACGACGTTTCTTTGAGATATCTTCAAGAAAGCGTCAAAGTTGGCAGGGCGATGGGCTTGTTTGGCGTCCAGCCTGGGAGGCCCTCGGCAAACAGCTGGCTGGACGGATACCACGATTGGCGCATCGCCGCGTCCTATACGGCATGGGGAGTATTCAATTGGGTCTCGTTCGTCACCCCTGGCCAAGCTGATAAGCGTCGAAGCTGATGCATGAGAATACAGCGTTCACGGCCTTCACTTCCAAAGAGCAGAAATCGAAATTCCTCCACAGCTCCCGATGCCGGGTGATGTTGAGTCTGGCCCAACTATGCGGGGGGGGTACTCTCCCCAGCTTGGTCCTACAAAGGACACATTCAGGGCTTGCTGTCAGCTCTGGGTCATCTTTCATCAGGTACTCTGGTCATATTATGGCCAGAAGCAGACCGGGGTACCCTCACGACGTGTTTCGATCGAGTTTGCCGAAGGGATATATCGTCGACTATTAATGTGGGCAGACGACTTGCCTTTGGACCTCGTACGAAACGAATTGAGCAATCACGAAGTCATGATGATGCAGTATGTCTGACAATTACATTCTCAGATTACGAACGATAACCTCGACATACTGACCTTGGCATAGCATATACTTTCACGCAATCATTACCGATGTATTCAGACCTCTTCTCGTCAAAGCCGAAAGCAACAAACCCCTCCGCCTAGGCTCGTTCGCGGCGCCTGGGGCAACTCCAGAATCCGCGTACTTGGCTTCCGTGAACCAGTTGAAGCGCCTACTACTCATGTATCGGCTCAACTTTAGGACAGCCATGTTCTCAGTGGTCTGGCAGACAGGCCTCATCTACGTTGCCAACGCTATGATGAGGGAGGTGAAGACTGGTAGTAACGAATGGCGCTACTACCTCCACCTCTGCATGGCCGGGCTAGAGGACCTTTACGCCTCCTACAGGGTGTTTGGGTCTATTGCAAAGGCCATTCTAGGCATAGCGATTGAACACGGAGCCCTCAGACCCTCTGAAGCACGGCGCATCACAAGCGAGTTGGAGGACCTTGGTCGCCACCACACGATGGCCAAGCCGTTAGGTGATGGGCGAGAAGTGGCCAACTGGATCATTGATCTGGATCTTGCCATGACGGATCCTAAGGCCGCGCAAGGGAGCAACCTTGCAGAGAAGTTTCAGGAGCTCATTATCGAAGACCCCCCAGATGAGAAGAAATTCTAGACTCTTGGCGCTCTACATATTCAAGGCTCGATGTCTGGGGATTAGAATTGGACTGCGTGATTATATTTTGGACGTCAGCAGATACCCTATTTACATAGAATCCCTTTCAACGCTCTTCCAAATGTTGTCTAGGACGTGCTCAGCCCATTGAAGATCTGGTGCCTCAGTTGACCACCGACGTATCGTCCACCGTGCCGTCTCCAACGCGTCCTTCCAACGTTCTGGCATCGGTATCTTCCCACTCTTAGCTGCAGCAAGCAACATGAGGGCCCTCGTGATGCAAGAACGTGCTACGTACCAAGTTCCATGGTGCCGGTTATGCCCAAACATCCGGAACAGGTGCTTAACGGAGAGTTGGAGACATTTTTGGGCCAGTGGAAGGGCCTCATCGTAGTGAGGATCGCTGGGATTCTGGTGGATGACGTAGAAGAGTAAGGGTCTGTGAATCCATTCTCGGCAGCCAATCTCTCGGCCCTTGACAAGCTGCGCGAGCTCGCTGTTGGACATTTCATCTTTGAGGTCGATCTGGGGTGGGATGTGAGATTGCCTATCCCCTGTTAGCTTTCATCGTTGAGATTCAGGGGTTCTCTCACCAAATGTCAATGTGTTCACTAAAGTCCTTGCACTGCTTGATGGTATCGCCGATGTTGTCGATCCAGCCTCTTTCTCCGTCGCGAGCCATGACGGCCAGGATTCGATTCATCATTCTTCGGTATGAGATCTCGGCGAGGTAGTAGAACCAACTCTTTTCTTCTTCAGGTACGATGTCGTCTTGGAGAGTGTCTAGGGCTGGGTTTTGAGCTGTTGGGGAGACTAGTTCTGTAGGAGGGGAGGGGAACATGTCGGGATAGTCGCAGTGTGCGATGCCGCTTGGCGGGAGAGGTATCTCTAACCTCAACTCGCTACTTGATGTCAGTCGGTTTTGACATGATATTTGAATGTTTGACCTACTATTCTGACTTGACACAAGACCAGTATAGCCTTTGCTCTAGTCTATGGGTTTCGCGGGATACAGCGTGGTTTTCCGGAGACCTTCTCTGACTGCGTAACCAGAGGAGGTTGCGAAGATCAACGCAAGCACGGTTAAAATGAGACCATGCTTCAAGTGGTCGAAGGGAATACATCTCGTACACTCCGCAGAAGAATAGGCATTGCGTGTTGAGTAAAGAAGGCTGCAAAAGCCCCAGCCTCTTCTTGGCAGCCAGGTAGTAGGATGATGCGGTATCTTGGTCTACGTAGGCAGACATGGAGGATCTTACGGACTCGGGTGTGGCGTTGATTCCAGGTTCAGTCTGGAAAGGTGCTGAGAGACATGCAAGAGCGCAGGATATCAACTGAAAACCATTAGCAAGGGCTTCAAAAACGCGTTAGCGGACATACCACGAGGCACGATGGTCCATCCCACCTGGGACCATTCTCTGCGGCGTCTCTGACTTGAGCTTTATAGTCTGCCACATCCAAGATGGGGTTCTTCACGTGTACATAGGCCAAGAATTTCTTGGAGAGAGGTATGAAGTCGTCTTCTTGGACACCCCTACCCAAGGAGCCAGTTCTTATGTTGTCAGCCTGGCCGCTGCCCTCTTTTGCCGACTCCAAGATGAAAGAATGAACATCAGGCACCAAGCCCTCAAAGATTGGCCAGCGCAGGACTCCCTCGCAGTTGTTGGCAGCTGACGGGAAGCCAGGGATATCAAGTGTCTGGAGGATGTCGATCTCGGGGAGATTGGTGGTGGTTTCGGTAGTAGGAGCAGTAGAAGTCAGGAAGTTGACTGACATGGTAGACTCTGAGACCTGCTGTGAGACATCTGAGGGCTGAGCAATGACTGCTAGGGGTCGAGACTCCAAGAGTGTGACAACATGGTTGAGGCGATCTAGGATGGTCAAGCTGGCTGGGTCGAAGCTATTTGTGAGCATTAGTAAAACGTAACCACTTTTGATAAGAATCTAGAAACACTGACGTCGAATAGTCCGAGGTTTCGGGACCAGGGTATATGCATTGTGCTCCATTCTTGGAACAGAAACCACACGCCGGCCGAACATTATCGCACTTTGTCTTTCTCAACCGACAGCTCTGACATGCCGTCACGGCGCGTTTTCGCTGATACATGGCTGCCGTGCGCGGTCTCTTGTTACCCTGGCCCCCGGCGGCCCCGGACTGGGCCTGAGGCGCTTGATCTGCTGCTCCATCTCTGTAGTTGAACATGGTGCAAGTCTGGGCAGGGAGATGAAGAGTCGGGGAGTAGCGGAAGAGGTTTCTCGATCTCGAGGCTTGCTTCTCTGTGGGGAAAAGTCAGTTTTAGTCACGTCTCGGGGAGTGTCGGAGATAAATCCAAGTGCGGGGAAGTTGGAGGGTCACGAGAGCTGAAGATGAGGCGCTTGCAAATTTTAGGTGTGAACTAGGTGCGAATAGCTTCATGTTGTGACTGAAATTGTGATTGATGGGTGTTGACAAGTCAGCTGAAGCTGCTCTCAAAGAATTAGGTACACAATGACGACGTTTAGAAGACTGCTTATGCTAAGTTGGTCAAGGTACTCAACACTTTATGAGTATCTTCTGACCGCAACTTCAAGGGCCCCAAGTTACATAGATGCTATCAATTTATTTTTGTATACTTCCTGATCTAATCCTGGGGAAACTTGGCACCACCCTGCCTCCTCACTTCATCCAAAATCTCTAGAACACGAACCGTCTCGGCCCAGGGCATGGTTTGGCTCTCAGTCCTTCCCGCCGCAATATCAACCGCCACAGAATCAGCCTCCCAGTAGAAGCCCTTGCCCGGTCGCTCAAACTCGTACTTCTTTCCCTCGGTGTCTTCGTTCTTATACACTGTGAACGAAACAGGTACAGAGCCTGCGGGCCCCTCGACGATAATATAGCCGCCAGTTCCTTCAATACGGCAGAAGCCAGTAGGAGTCTTGACAGACACGTTGGACGTGAGAATTCCCTGCTTTCCATCCGGGTACAGCAGAATGATTGAAGATGCATAGTCAACGCCATCGACCAGCGTCTGAGCTGCCGCGATTTTTGGTGTTTGCGCCTTATCACCAATTCCAGAGTCGAGGTTCACAAGACCCCAAGTCAAACTGTAGATGCCAATATCTAGCAAGCTTCCGGCTCCAAGGGCAGGGTTCTTGAGTCGTGATTCAGGACCTAGAGATTCGAGGTGCATGTTCATGGCAAAGTCGCAAAACACGCGTACCACGCCTCCAATGGCCTTTTCTTCGTGGACAAGTTTTTGGAGAGTCTTGACCAGCGGGAAGAAGCGTATCCACATGGCTTCCATGACAAACACACCCTTTTGCTTGGCTGCCTCAAAGACTTCCCTGGCGTCTCTAGCATTAAGAGTAAAAGCCTTTTCGCAAAGAACATGCTTGCCCTGCGCAATGGCGTCAAGGCAATTTTGTTTGTGAAAAGCATGAGGAGTTCCGATGTAGATGATGTCGACATTGGGATCCTTGTATGTCTGCTCGTAGCTACCATACACGGTAGGAGCTGGGCTTTGGTTTGGAAGATTGGTCTCGACGAACTTTATGCCCTTTTCGACTGAAGATGATCCAATGGCCTGGATGTGGTGTGTTGCTTGGGCGTTATCCCGCTGGAGGGAGACATCTTCCACGAACCATGATGAAATGAGGCCGGTCCCAATGATTCCCCAGCGGAGGGATGGTTTTTGTTGAGACATGATGAAAGATATGAGGTTTGGCAGAATGAACTTTTTAACGTAAGATCAAAGTAGAGGAGGATTAAAAGTATAAATAAGGAGAAGATGGATGAATAATTTAACTATCGTCGGCTATACTAGCACCACGAGATAACGCCGACACTCCCCGATATCTTGGACGCTTCCCCTCATCCCCACTTCCTGTCAGTTCAGGATCGAAAGGTTACCCACAAACTACGGTTGATCTACGGACTCACGTCGACCTAGAGATTTGGTCTTTAAATATGGTAGCTTAGCTCTTCTTGACTAACGGGATTTGAATTGCGATACCAAGTAAGATGTGTTTGAATCCAGCCACAACGAAACGAAGCAGCTATCAACAATAAATGTGATTACAGAAAGGTAATTTTGCCTAGATTGTATAGTATATCCTAAGCTGTGGTGCCTTGTATGATTGTAAGAAGGCTTGTTCAACTATCTCCCACACCACCGCACCCAACCATCATGCGTCCCTTAAGAAACAACCTCAAGCTGCTTGACCCTTCCATCCTTCTCCCGAGACTCTTCTTCATCCACGCCGGACTCAACCTTGGCCAAACGATCGTGGTCGCTCTGTTTGCCTTCAAAGACTTCCCTGATTTCCTCGAGAGTGTGGCCCTTTGTCTCGGGAAAGAGGAACCAAATCACGACAAACAAAATCGCCAGGATACAACAGAAAACAATGTAGTACTTCCAAGCGATGGCCTTCATAGCAATCGGATTAACCTGGTTGCCAACAATGAGACCAGTGAATGACGAGATGTAGGTGATTGAGAGGCCACGGGCACGGAGGGTGTACGGATAGATCTCGACGGGATAGGCTTGGAGAAGTGGCGTCCAGGCGATATCGTAGAACAGGTAGAAGATGAAGATGAACGCAACGACTGCCCGTCCTGTTGCTTCGTTGTGCGTGTTGACGAAATGCGAAGTAAGACCGGTCCAAATGATATACGCAGCCAGCATGCCAGCCGTGGAGACAAGGAAAAGAGTGCGACGACCGAGGCGGTCGACCATGAGTGCTCCCAGGAAGGTCGATGCAAGCCAGTTGAAGATCTGAAGGAGGCCGTTGATGAGGGTCTGGTCCTTGACCTTTGTGATGCCGATGGTGTTGAGGACGAGGACGAGATAGTAACTGACGACTCCCACACCGTTCCACTGAGCGAACCAACCGACAATGACAGCGATGAGAGTACGTCTGCGGTTGGCGGGTGTGCGGACCAACTCGACCCAGGAGGTGGCGGAGAGGGCTTCGGATTCTTGAGTGATGACCCTTTCAATCTCGTCCATTTCAAAGTTGACAAGAGGAGAATCGGCATCACCGCCGGCGTGATACTCTACGAGGACCTTGCGGGCTTCTTCCTTGCGTCCCTGAGAAACAAGCCATCTAGATATGTTAGCTGAGCTATAGTGGGCAGAGTAGAGGACAAGGCATACCTTGGTGACTCTGGGAGAAAGTACCAGGCCAGAAGCTGAAATGCCGGCAAGGCTCCCTGTAGGAGAGATGGAATTCTCCAGCTCCAAGTCGACTGGATCTTGAATGTGCCGTATGTGCACCAAGCAGCAAAGATGGCGCCAAAATACTGTAGAGCATAAGCACATGCGCAAGAAACCGGAATAAAAAATAAACTTACAAAGAAGGTGTTGTACAGAGCAGTCAACTTTCCTCGCTGGGTTGGATAGGCCAGCTCAGTAATAATAATGGGACTAGGCTGACCGATGAAGCTGGTGAAGAAACCCAGAAACGCTCTGGCGATGATGAAGCTGTGGATGTCCTTGGAAAGACCTTGGAGGATGGCAAATGCGATGCAGGTGATGAAACCGATGAGCAAAGGTAGCTTTCGTCCCCAGCGGTCGCACACATACGACACGATAAACAGGGAGACGACCTTTCCGAGAGGATAGACAGAGTTCATGAGGCCGAGGAGGGCTCCCTCTGGGTTGTCAAAGTATTGACGCCATTGGGGGAGGGTCTGGAGTCCATTCATCATCGAGCCTATCAATATGTTAACATTGTAAACTCAAATATCGGTCAAGAGGTAAACTATACCATCGTAACCAACGGACGCGGAAGAGAACAAGGGGACCAAGAGGCATAGGTTTAGCTTCAAGATATGCGAGGTTCTGTACCACGGCTTTGGGTTTGGCGGTAGAACCTGTTTGAGATTGGTTAGATCTGGCCAACAGTTTATGCTTGAGGGCTACTCACTCGGGAGATTTCTGAGCCGACGGCAAGTTCGGCCTCTTTCTTGCTGAAGATGCCCATGATTCCCAAGGTTAAAGAGTTTTTTTTTTTGCAGAAACGAAGAGAGCTTGAAGCTACAAGATAGAACCTCAAAACGAAGGGATCCGTGTCTCAATTTATCACCGTCGATCTCTCACCCATGTACCCCAGACCAGTCCAGATCTTGCTAACCGAGAACAACTCTATCCTCATGACCCCATGGGGAAGAACCAACAGAGTTTACACGGTAGTAACGAACCAAGGGGTTCGTGAGGGGCGAGTCATTATTCCCTGTCCGCGGAGTATCGGCAATGACCTCTAGCGTCGGGGAGTGTCGGTGTGCGGGGATGGTTTTGCCAAGTCGGCTGTAGGGGACGGGATTGGTGTTTGACGCATGAGAGAGAAGAGGAAAGTAGTCAGCGAATTATACTGATGAATAAATGTCTAGCCATCTCACATTTGCAAACTTGCTTCTCTCCAAATCACATCTGCATATAAGAGCCTGAAAGGTGTGCTCTGGCCAAGTTGATAGAATCATCGGCCCTCTTTCAAACCTCCACCGTCCAGAACGCTAAGACGCAATGGGCAGCATTTCTACCCATCAGCTTGAGAGCTCGCAAGGTGCCTCTCGCATCCTGCGCGTTGGCATCATCGGCTGCGGGGAAATCTCCCAGGTCGCACACATCCCCAACATCAACTTTCTCTCCCACAAGTTCCAGACGACCTACCTCTGCGACATCTCCAAACAAGCGCTGGCTCATTGTGCCAGAAAGGTCCAAGGAGGCATGCCAAAGACAACCATCGACCCCTCGGAGTTGTGCTCTTCTCCAGATGTTGATGTGGTCTTGATCGCCAACGCAGACGCGTATCACGTCGAGCACGGCATCATAGCTCTTCAGAATGACAAGTACTGTCTCATCGAGAAGCCAGCAGCCCTCTGCTTCAGAGACTTGGACAGACTCGTCCAAGCTGAGAGCACCTCAAAGGGCAAGGTGTTTGTCGGCACGATGCGCCGCTACGCAACCGCCTTTATCGACGCTGTGAAGGAAGTCGGAGGCATGGAAAACATACAATATGCCCGCGTGAGGGATATCATTGGACCCAACTCGGTCTTTGTCGATCAGTCGGGTACTTTTCCTCAAAAGTTTAGCGACTTTACTGAGGCTGATGGCGAGGATCGGTTGAAGCGTGAGACGGACATACAAGAGCAGGCTCTTGGGAAGGAGTTTGACGTTCCGATCACGCCCAAGTCCAAGAGGATGCTTCGTGTGCTTGGAGGGTAAGTTTCACTTATTCCTGAGATGAGAGATGACCTGCTAACGATGACTGTAGTCTTGGAACACATGATCTCTCCGCCATGCGAGAGATTCTCGGTATGCCCAAGCGCGTCGCCGGCGCCTGTCTGACCTTCCCCGGCATCTTCAGCGTCCTCTTTGAATACGACGGTTTCCCCGTCTCGTACGAGTCAGGGCTCAATGGCGTGCCCCAATTCGACGCACACATCGAGGTCTACTCACAAGACAAGATCGTGCGCGTCAACTACGACTCGCCCTACGTCAAGGGTCTTCCGGTGACTTTGACGATCCGAGAAAGGATCGGTGACGATGGTTTCCAGGAGCGGGTCATTAGAAAGACGTACCAGGATCCTTACACGTTGGAGATGCTGGAGTTGTATGACTGTGTGATCGGAAACAAGACGCCCAAGACGAGTGCGGCCGACGCGCGAAATGACATTGAGTTGTTCCGAATGATCATCAAAGCGGATGAGGGTAGATACAAGGCCGAGTCAAGCTCCTAGAAACTAAATAGATTGAAGGTGTTGGTCCCGGTTCACATTACCCTCCCGCCTCGTGAAAATAAGCCTTCCACCGCCCTCAACCGCTTTATGTAGTGCAATGCTCCGCTCGTTTGGACATGGCGAATCGCTGAGTATGAGACACCCAATCAAGGATGATTGGGTGGATGATGCAGACGACAAAGACAACAAAAAAAGTGACAACAGGTTTACTTGGACGCCTATCAACAACAAATGACCAAGACCACTGAAGAGGCTGTCTCACCTCCGATTAAGCAGACTAAGCTTTCAGAGGGAGTTTGATCTCTGGGTTAAAGTTTTCAGTAACCACTCATGAAGCCGCCCCCCAGCAGTAGAGCGGACATCTCCCTCAATGGGAGAATCATCGCCATCATCTAGGTTATCGATCCATTCGTGCTCGTGGATCTCCCTTTCAGCGATCGGGAACCCATCTTCCCCACGAAGCCAAGTAAAAATGTTTCTAGTTACCATTTCCGAGTTTTCGTCTTCCGAGTCATATTCATCATAATCAACATCGACTGCGGTGTCACGGTTCAAAAGCTGCCCATTCTTCGGCCTGGTTGTGATAGTTGGGATATCGGGTTTTTGGTCAATCTCCGTATCGTCTTTACAATGCCACGTCCAGTGTGAATATCACAGACCGTGGTCTGTCCCACAAACTGAATGCTTACGGACATTGAGATTGGTGTCGTGTAAAGCGGTGGATCCGAAGGGTGCAAACGGAAGTAGGGGTGGAGTTGTATAGTTGATGTCATGACAAAGATAAAGCAGCCGGCATTCATCAGCACGAGAAATCGAGGCGCGGGAAATCGATTGTGTTCCAAGCGCAATATGAGGTACTGGTGCTTGAATGAAGGACATCAGTGTGCCCGTCCATGCAGCTGCTCCAAGCTCGATGATCCACCAACCGGAGCGGCCTTCACGAAGAGTTTTGAGATAACCTCCTGTTATAAACGCACCAACCCATAAGAACCCGATCTCCGGATCGCGGTTTATTAGAGTTTTCAAAAGAGACTGAGGATCCTTGATTGTGTCAAGAAACGCGAATGAGCCCTGTAACGACATCCCGCATATGTTGCTTGTCACGTCAAGCTCGAAAAAAGCGCTGGCGAGAAGCGCCTTTGTACCTCTGGCAATGCAGCTCAGGGTTAGGAGCCTATCCAGTTGAAGAGGATCCTGAAGTGTGGACAAGGGTGTGGCGACATGACCTCTCTCTGTAGGGAACCCGTCCCAGGCCAGTTCTGGAATTGGAAGTTCAATCCGTCTGCGGTCGTACTTGATGGCCGGGATCTGTAGAGCTGCTGCCAGACCGGCCAGGCTCACATCGTCGTCGATGCCATGGAGGTTGCAATAGTCGGTCAAGTAGCTATATGCTGCTGCTGATGAGGTCGTGGTTTCATTGGAAGTCGAAGATTCCGTCTTGATCTTTGCCGAGATCACCAAAGGACGCTCTGATACAAGTGTCGTAGACCATGGTGAATGAAGAAGCCCACCCTTGGTGCTGCGGATTGTCGCATCCCAGCCGGCCTCAACCGATAATATATTATCTCGCCAGCTAGCAGCATCTCTACCAACTTCGCCAACGTCTATTATGACAGGGTCTCGGTTATGATCCGGCAATGGTGATGCATCAAGATCCCCTTCAAATCGGGATTCGGCGTTGTGAGAAATGTGTGCCTCAGGGATTAGCTCCGTCCATCTTGCAGCAAGGATATATGCCCAAGCCTGAAGTAAGACCGGAATATGGTTGCTCTGTCCGCGAAATATATCGGGCAGAGTTGTCATCGATCGTCGCACGTCTGAAGTCAGAAGTATCTGGGTTGGTTTATCCCATGCAATGTCAAAGACGAGCTCATCCTGGAATGACGGTAGATGATCTGGATCCTCGGCCGGAAGCCAGGTGGTTTTTTCTTTAGCGAAGGCAGCGCCGCCGAAGGATTTGTCGATGTCAAGGTTGTTTGGAAACCGGGGGAGGCGGGGGAAGGTGGTTGTAGACAATTCCTCACTAGGTGTACGTCCTTGGACGCAGTCTCACAGAGATTAGACCATGTCCGATATCCTCGTGCATACATGTCCCGAGCAGCTTGCTCATCGGGGCGAACTGCATCTTCCATGGACGTTAGAGTGATGGCGATAACGACGGAAAAATGAAGCAAAAGGGTTGATATATAGGCAGGTTGATCGTTGGCATGCACCTGCCGTCGGGAGAACGTCGGGTCAGTTCGTTATCTAGGTAAGAAGCCCCGTCCTCTCTCCCGTCAAGTTGTTGTCTTTTGTTCATGGGCCGCTATTTTCCATGCCCAACGCCTCAAGGGGCTGTCGTTTTTGGAGGCGTCCGAGCAAGGAAGCAGCCAATCAAGGGCCACCATTCGATCTCTAACAGCGACATTACTTTATATAGGTAATGAAAGGAGATAAAAAAGCTTAATAATAGTCACAATTATATTTTAAAGATTAAATAAGTCATAGGGTTTATTTTGAGCTAAGTTTAAAACTGAGACGCTTCGTTAGAAAGACAGAGAAGATGATACAGCATGACCCGAGATAGCAACTCCGCATATCGGAGGCAACGGAGGTCTAGGTACCGTTAAGTAGACGCTCGCAAGCTGGCTATCCATTTTATAGCGTGATTCTACGTAAAAACAAAAATGCAATCGATGCCTACACCATAAGTAGAAATACGCTAACTAGGAAAGCTTTCAGAAGGCTCGAGAGGGAGAGAAGGTGCTGGGCCAAGGCGGTTGGGGATTCCGTTATGATAGAGTCGCTTCCCCCAAACCTATAGCCACAAATCATGGGATACTGTTCTTCAAATGCTTTTCAATCTAACCAATGTCCGTGACAATCTCGCTAGCATCCACATACTGTGCAGTCCAACACTTTGAAATCACCTCACCCAGCGTTAAGTTTCCTACCTCTGGATAGTGGTCTGCGTCGAACAGCTCCTCAAGCTCCCCATCATTTTTATCGTTATACGGCTTGTACGTGTCAATATCCACCTGGAACACACCACACGAATGGATATGATGGAAGGCTTGTGCAAGTTGCCGCGCCCACCGGAGTATAGTTTGTATGGCTGGCCGCTCGTTCGCCCTGCGGAGTTCCAAAAGGCGCTTCCGAAGTGGGTATTGTAAACGCTCGAGTACGATCTCGTTGGGATGTGCGGCAATGAATTTCGTGGTGTAGGGGTGTTGGCCCAGACGTTTATAAATGCGGCGCTCGATTTCTAGCTGTGCTTCGGACGCTTCTCCTGATAAAGGCCTCTTAATAACCGTCAGATCAGGTCCTTCAACAACTACTCCCGACATTCCATGATACCACCAAATACTGGCGGCTTTATTGGAAACAGGCACAGCTGCTACCATACTGGTGGTGTTAAACGAATGCCGTGAAGCAAGGGAAGCTGATCATGAAATCGGGAAATGGTTCGCACGTCAGGCGTAGGAGGCAATTTCGGTTTGAATGATAGAGGCTTTTCAGCAAGTAGATAGATAGGGATTGAGATAGCTCTGGCAGAAAAACGGATAGGAAATGTTTTGGAGAAGGAAACCATAGCCAATTTCTAATGGTCGATGGAAACCTTTCGGGTTCCGGCTGTACCTTTATCCTACCGCTTGAGCCAACACGTGATTAAACGGCGACCCATTGAACATTGTCGCGCGTTATTCGATGCACACATTGTACGCATTTCCCGCCATATCACGTATACTAGCTCACCGCGGTACTGCAGATGGGGAAATGCAGCGAATGGGCCAACAAAAATAGCCAGATTGTGAAACCAGGCCAGCAGTCACTTTCATATAGACTTGAGCCCGTGAGTGAGGCTGCGGCGCGGCCTAGCCAAACCACGGTGGTGATCCCACTCTTCAATACACCATGTGAAGCCATTGTTGATATCTCCGTGAAAGCTGTTGTGGAGCGCACGATCACATGGACGCCAGACTGGTTGCTTCATCTGGATGATGGAACTGGGTTTAAGGAAATGTCAGGTTCGTTTATGATCTACTGGATCTTGAAAAGAAATCCTGACTACTGCCTATCCAATCCAGCCCTCTTGTACAGCACGCATCGCGTACCCGGACATATCATGAGGCGAGAGCTGAGGGCTGTGATGCAGAGGCTCACTACCGGCCAGCTTGGTACCCAAAATCTCACAAACATCTGCGTACCTGCTGAACGTGAGCTTTTGGTGGGCAGCCCATTTGCCAATGTGTATTTACCTGTAACGTCCCAAAAGTTGAGACACAAGGCGAGCAATGTGAAGCTCCTTCGATGTTTCTTGGTTGGCCTGCTCGCTTTCCGAGTCCGCTTGCTCACGGTCGATGTATTTCTCGAGATACGCGAAAACTTCTTTCGGGCAATCCCGTAGCAGCGTGTGAGTTGACAGTTCACCTTTGCCACAGCCCTCTGGGTAGTTTTAGTACAGGTGAACCCAACATGACGGGGAGACCTACCGAAACAGGGGAGCTTATAGGCCACACTCCCCTTTTTCTCCACAACGATGTCAACCAGCCTACCGCACAGCGCCCCCCTCCGCAATGTCTCCTTGAGATACTTCTCTGAGCAGTCCTGGCGTTGTAGAAACCTCCTGAGTAAATCATAAATGGCATCCTTTGGGTGGTTGTAGTGGAGAGCCACAACACACGCCCCAGAAAACACCATCTCAGAGAAGAACTTCCAATCCGCTTCCAGAGTGCCGTATTGTTCCGCACACGCGCTGAGAAGCTGATCGAAAGACAACTCATCTTTAGAGGTAATATGGCGTAACGTGAGCCTGCCACACAAGTCGTGGATTGCATCGTCTGATCCGAGCTTCTGATACCACGCGTCGCCATAGGGCAGGTTTGTCCGCCATGTCTTCGCTCGATCTTTCCATTTTGAGCGTTCGGCTGGGGTGCGCGGCATTTCGGTTGAGGCTTGCGTCCCGTTGTCGAGGCTAGGTTGGTGCGGCAGAGGGGGGGGGACTGGTATGCGACAATTTCAGACTGGAACCGATTGTTTCGTCGTCGAATGATCGCCGTTTGTCAGGCTCTTTCGCGTACATTGCATTAAAGAGGTGGAAGGCCGCCCCCACGAAGTCTTAGTGTGTGGCTGGACAGGGATAAGCAGGGCGGAAACCAATACCTACAGTAGCCAACTGGCAAAAGTAACATGCAAGATACAGGCCATTACACAATGCGAATATCGACTTGCACTGTTTCCTGTCTCGCCCACGATCCTAAGTAGTCGCTGCTTTTACCTAAGCCGGTGAGGCCAGCAGCTTTGTTTCTAAGTTACAGGACTAGAGTATTACTATCAAGACCAACGATAAAATCACATCCCTGGTTCGGTCGCATTTCACTCCTTCTGTCCTTTCGAAACTAAGTACGGACTCCACGATGGCTGAAATGGATTTTCAACTAACCTCGTTGTTTTAGACGTCCCCCAACCTACACAGGCCAAACGAGTGGCATACTTCGACACCAGTCCGGCCAAACGGCTTCGAACCGACTCAAGTATACCCAAGCACGAGGCCATCCTAAGCTTCTATGCCGTGCTAGATCTTATAGCGAGCCATCGGCCGACCGAAACACCGATCGATGATGATAGCGATGGCAGTGAAGGCGATGACGGTGATGGAAGCGAGGCCAGTGACGAGCGCGACCCGGGAGGGCCCTGGGCTACGGATAACCCTCGTTCAACACTCGAGGATAATAGTAGTAGTCCATATGCTATTGTATATTTCCCGGCTAATATGCATAGTATAACTCTACTCAAATATCTATGAGCTCAAGAGTATGGAAGTTATTCAGGTCATTGCCACCCAAGGAGACATCGCATGCCGCCTAACCATGCCCCATCATACCAATTCCACGCCATTTATTATGATACCATGTCCTCGTGCTATAGCAATACAGTTTTTAACAAAGCGAAAGCAAATCAACTGATAGTGCATTACACTCTCGAGACCTTGCCTACTCGACATTCTCCATAGCATACAACTAGAACAGCTTGCTCTAAGTTCACGATAGTCATTCCCTTTTTGTCTTGCCCAACCATATCTAAGTATGTATCGCCAGCAACGTTAAAAAACTGCAATGATCTCGTCGACCGATCCACATCCACAACGAGGGCCAGAACATCGTCTGTGAGTATCTCATTATAGAGATCGCCATAGTCTTCCCACACCGGCGGCTGGCAATCTTGATTGGTCTAGAGATACTTAGTAGGGGAGAGAGGAACGCTTTTGGAAGGGTTATATCTTGCCATTTCATTGCATTTCTTAACAATCTTATCATCAAAGGTGTTCTTCCTGACATGACGCTTTCTCATCTCCTGATGGCGTAGGATTTAAAGAAAGGGGAGAGAGATGATGTGCTATGTTGTTGCGCTCGACCGTACGTGAGGTTATTAGAATTCGAAGAATATGTAAGAGATATTAAAGATGCTAGTGACGTGTGAGATATGGACCTTCGTGACGTGTTGCCTAAGGCGTGTGTTCTGTTTAGATCGGAGAGAAATTGCAAGTGGCTCATGTGACGATGAGAGGACAGAAGGATGGATGGAGGGGGGAAACACATGGCGTCCGCTTATTGGGGGAGTTTGCACGAGGGCACTTGGTGTCAGGCTGCCACGCCAACCTAGCAAAGGCATGTCCAACCACTGTGTGGCGCTGGGCAGTCACTTGTGATTGTCAGCCATCCCAAGACACGACGACTTCTTATGGCTCGTTAGCAGTCACTTCGATAACTTGGACGCGTCCGCCTACATCAAGATCCAGATTCTTCGGAAGACCCTCCACATATGCTGCACCAGTATGGTCCAAGCCGTCCAGTTCCCCCACAAACTTTGCACGGTTCTCCCATACTAAAGGTAAGCGATATATAACGTTTTAGGACGATAAGATCAACTTAAGGACTAGCAAGAACTAAGGGCAATAAATTGCGCAGGTACGCTGCTTAAAATGACGCCAGCATGTGGGCCACGTGACTTGATTAGGCAAAGTCGCTCGAAACCTAAGGCATTAGGGGAAGTCGGCTATGTTCTGAGTAACATGTGCCACATCCCTATGGCCCAGATCATGAACGGGGCCCGGATTGATCCCTGTTATCAGAAGAGACATCCTATCGCATAAAATTAGCGCAGCCACCGTCTTGTACCTAAAACCCCGTCAAGTTCATAGCTATTCCTCAACGGGCGAGGGCCCTGACCGCCTTCCCGTGCCTATCAGAGTGTCATAGTGAAGTCATCACGGCCGTGATCTCGAGGAAGTAAACACATCGCATTGAGACCTCAATTTCGACGCCTCGGGACGCGATTTTCGAGAAGAAGAGTATTGCCCCTGCGACTCCTATAGAAAATACATACAAATCGAAGAGATGTCACTCTCACGGCCCCGCCGGCGGTCTAAGAAGAACCCCCCGTCGCTGCCGGCTACACAGGAGGGATCAGAGATGCCGTCTTCTATCCCTCGCGATCCTAGCACGCATTTAGCCGAGTCACAGTCTCACAATAGTCGAGGCTGGCATTGGACCGACGAGCAGACATTATACTTCCTTCAGAGACTGCTGGAAGCTCGCCGGAACGGTGATTTAAATATCAACAAGGCCGGACCGGTCCGTGATGTATTGGAGGGACTTATTCCCGGCTTCCAAGGGAAGTGGAGGAATATCTCTTGGGAGTATGAGACTCTGAAGAGCAAGCTGCGCTATTTAAGGGACTTCTGGCGTGCTTTCCGTGATGGATATGATCTCTCAGGTGGGAATTATAATCCTCGGACTGGGAGACTTGAGATTAGTCGGAATAATATTAAGAAACTAAAGGAAAGAAACCCACAGCACGGGAAGAAGGTAATGGAAGGTCTTCTCCTCGGTCCCTATATAACCATCGATTCTTGGGAGGAAATCTTCTCCAATGATCCACTGGCAGGTTGTCTTATGGCCGCAGCTTTAGATGAGAGTGTATGGGTAGGCCACGAGGAGGGAGGCACAGAGTCTGACGCTGTGATGATTGATGATGACGATCAGGAAGCTCGGGAGGAGATAGAGGACGAAATCGAGGTCCAAGACGAAATGGAGGACGATATGAATGATCTACCGCAAAGTCAGGTTCCTGATCCCCTGGATCTTCCTGATTCCTTGTAGCTTTTTGCGTCTCTGCTCGAGGAAGGAGACTCACAGCCGGTAGACTCACAGCCGGTCCCTGCGGCCTCTCACACACCTATGAGAGGCGTAACTCCTTCTTCGTCACGCCTGCGGGAGCGGCAGCGTTCTGCTATCTCTGAGTATCAGTCACAGGCTTCGTCATCGTCGAAGAAGAAGTCGAAGACCGCGGGCTCGATCACGGCGGAAGAGTTAAAGGAGTTACTGCATGACGATTCTCATAGGAGTGTCTCCTTCTCGGCACGGCCGACCGGGTCGGAAGACTTAGAGAAAGCCGTCAGCAACTGCTTGGAGATAATCGGGGAAGCCCACGGCATGCCTTATGCCGTGAGGGCGATCGGGTTATTCAAAGATGTGAGGAATGCAGTGATATAGAATGCGTTAGGTTCAAAGGAAGTAAAGGAAGCTTGGGTTAAGAGCGAGATTGGCCCGGCAGAATAAGGCCCTGTGGTTTATGTGCTTGGAAGATGAAGCTATGTAGTATTTTACCTGCCAAGGGGGCATTTCACATATAAATTGACCGTGATTTACGTACCTCATTACTGACTTCAATTTGGCTATTACGAACCCGTTTTTATAGCTTTAAATTACCCCTCACCGCCTTCAGCCTCGCTGCGGCCCCTCTCTTCCTTCTCTTCCTTTACCTCCTTCACCTCCCTCGCCCTCGCCCTCGCCTCTGCCTTCTCTCTCAACAGCTTCCTCACCTCTATTTCCTCTACGGCGACGACGATTCCTAGCTTCTTCTTCCTCTCTTTCTCCTCTTATTCGCAATACCTCACGATATCCCCTCCAGACCTCCTCCGCAACCACCTTCTGTAGCCTGAGCGAAGACTGTGCGGGCACGAAGTCATCTGCACGCCTCTTGGCCGCCTGCATCGCTGCCCGGGCGCGAGGGAAGCTATTCAGGTAGGAGTGAAGATCTAGATCACGCTCACCGGGCTCTAGGCCGTCTCCTAGGATGAAGTTCCACAGACCAGTGACTGCGAGCACGATACGGTGCTGATCTCGAATGTCATATTCTGCGGCGCTGTGCCTCACGATCTTGAACTTCCTCTTCACCCGGCCAAAGATCTGCTCCACGATGACTCGAAGCTGGGCGTGCCGAAGGTTATATATCTCCTTCTTGTTCTGTGGCCGACGATTAGCGGCCTCCCAGTCTTAGAGATGGTATCTAGTCTCTGGGAAGGGAATCAGGAGCCCCTTCCTCGATCCAAAGCCGGCATCAGCGATGTAGAAGCGGGCTAAGGGGATTTGCAGGTCGATTGTCCGTGCGATTCAGATAAGAGAAGAGTCGTTGATAGATCCCTCCGCGCCCACAAGGACATATACGAAGAACCCATCGAAGTTCACTGCGGCGAGAATATTCTGTGATATATTATTCTTCCTTGACCAGTATCTTCTCTGATAACGCCGGGGCACGAATGCAGGTATGTGACATCCATCTATAGCCCCGATAGCGCCGTTGAATGCCCTCATCTTCGGGGATAACTCCACGAAAGTCGATAGATCAAGAAGATGACTCGTTGGCTGCACAACGAAGCGTATATGTAGTCGTCGGAGAGGTTCAATGAGTTCATGGAAGACATTCGAGATTGTCCCCTGGCTGACACAGAAGCGAAAGGCAGTATTCCTCTGCGGCTCCCCGTACGCCAATATCCATAGCATCATCATTAATTTCTGCTCGAGGGATAAGTGCCTGCTGCTATGAGCAGAGGTATTGATCCTCAACCACCGACAGAGGGCTCGAAATAGAGCTTGTGGCATGCGGAATAGGTGCTTGAACATATCATCATCCCCGGCAAGTAGCCATGAAGCATATTCCCTTGCGAGATGAGTATTGGTCCGGGGACGGCGGCGGCGGTAGCCTCGCTAGTTTGGTCTCTCTTCCTCGATGGCCCCAAAGAAGCGCAGTAGGATAAGAGCTCTGTGGCGGTTGGTGATGACTTCATCTTCTTCTGCAATGAAGCGAAGAAGGTCCTCATTATCGAGGAGGCCGTCACCATCGATCAGGTTCGTGATCTCCTTGTTCTCCTCGTCTTCAACTGACATTCTTGAAGATAATCAGAGTTGTGTATCACCAGTTACACCCCCTCTCGCCGGGAACAGTCTGGGCCCAAATAACAGCTGTGATCTTCATCCCGGTTGCCGATACGAGTAATTCGAAGCCCCCGGCTAGCGTGTGACATGCTGGTGGCGTTCTTCTGGGCAGGTATGCATTTGGGACGGTCAATTCTTATATCCCCTGCGAAAATAGGTGCCAAATTGAGGAAAGCGTGTCCCCTCATTCATTTATGCGAAAAATAGGGGAACAGGGAACTATTGTTCTGGATTCATGATCAGGGCCTATATCCGACAGAGTCCATAATCCCACAACCACCACACCAAAGCGCTGCCATGGCCAACACTATTATGCCCCACGATGAAACAAACAGCTGGCAAGAACAGAGGGTTTGTCGAGGGTTAGCTGCGGATGCAATGCAGTCTTTACGCTCGATCCATCCACTTGTAGTTAATGTTGATCCTCTTGCTGAGTTCAGTTACCTTTGCTTTCATGGCATCGGAAGGTGGAAATTCCATCTTCGCCCAAAATTGCAACTCGGCTTCCGCAATGAAGCCGATCATGATAACAAATTCCTTCAATATCCCTAGTCCCATGTTGATGTCCATCAAAACTCTGCAAATGGTTAGATTAGAACGTCGCGACGGCTGGGGTCGTCGTACAAACCGCCTGATGGTATTGTGACAATGTCTTCTTCCTTGTGTTCATGTGGAGATGCGAGGAGACCCCATTCTCCCGAGACTTTCTGGTCTATATCCTGCTGTCGAATAATTCGTTCATGATAACCTTTCGGGAGTATGATTTCTGAGCCTAGACTCCAGAGTCGTATAAGAAGACTTCGCCGAGGGATGCCGTTGTAAGTCCTAAGACGGTAGATAAACCCACGAGGAAGCTTATTTCCGTAGACTTTTAGTAGATTGAGATGAGGGTTGATAACAGAAGTCCTAATAACGTCGCGCACACTCTATTTAACGATAAGTAGAGGACGCAGTAGAATTGGTTCTAACCAGCTGACCTCATTATCCCAACTCCTTTTAACACAAAAATCTAACCCAAATGGTGTCAAGAATGGCACACTCTTGTCCATGAAGTCGAGAGCATCGTTACCGACGTCGGCGTTCGGGACTGCAAAATACCCATCCTGGGTGAGAGATTTTTGGACTTCGTCCGAGGAGAACGAGAATGACGAGGCCATGCCGTGGATACTCTAGTACAGAGCAGGGAGAGGTCACGAAAGAGCATAAATTTTCGAATAAACCCAGAGCAAGGCAGGTAACTGAGCAAGGACACGAGTGAGTGGTTTGCACCAGTGTGACGTTCCAGGAAGATTCAGCTCTCTCTGATCACGTTGCATGAGATGCGGGAGGTGAGCTTTTCCGAAAATTCCCTTGGGGATGACAGGCTCCTCCGTCAGAGAAAAGAATGAACCAACGTCCTTCGCTCCCTATCAATGTCGACTAGATCGAGTCTTCGGGGCTTTACCGACGAGCTCATCCAGACGCAGGCCCACCAGAAACGCGACAGATTCTTGGCATCCATCAGCAAAAAGAGAGTTCTTCGCCTCCTCTCCTCGCGCCGCCAGGATCGGAGATGTGATTACTTCAAGGACCCAAAACGAGGCAGCTACAATATCTGCTACTTTGTGGAATTTGAGGATGGACAACGATGGGTTCTGCGTGTCCCCATAGCACCGTGCCTTGCTTTCAGCGCACGCAGGAAATTGGAAAGCGAAGTTGCTACGATGCAGTAGGTACTACCAAATGCTGATGTTTAGAGATGATATTGATAGAAGATACCTCTAGGCTCGTGGCCGAGAAGACAGACATCCCACTGCCGAAAATCATCGCATACGAGTTCGGTGATTACACCGACCCTCTCTCGTCCTTCATGATTCTAGAATACATCGACGGTCAACCTGTCCTACCCCATCAGTTTGGGGCTCTTCCGCAAGATAAACGAACTCGCTTTTACACGTCGCTTGCCGATGTATACATACAACTTAGAAGGTTGACGTTTCCGACGATCGGTACCCTTGCACGACATGAGGGTGGCTTTGCAGTTCGACACGGCCTGGCAACCATCGACCTCAACAGACAGGAACTTGAAGGCTTCCAACCATCCGCCATTCAGGCTGCGCAGAACACAAACGTTGTCTTCAGCTCAGCGAATGAGTATACGACCATGCTATTACAGCTTGCGGCGAATGCATTTAATAATAGCCGAAGCATCATAAGCAGCCAAGAGCAAGGTGAGGACGCTCTATACCACCAAGATCTCTTCCGTCGCTTTGCACGACGCTGATGCCGGCCCTTTCGTGCTTGTGCATGGTGACTTGCAGCCATTCAACATCTTGGTTAATGAGAATATGGAAATTGTATCTGTTCTGGACTGGGAATGGAGTCGGGTCGTCCCCTACCAATACTTCTTACCTCCGCTATGGCTAACGAATCTCGATACTACGGTCTTGGCATGGGGCTTTGCCTACGACCATTACCTAGAGAGGTTCGAAGGCTTCCTAGCTATTGTTGAGAGCCGGGAGAGAGAACGCTATGGTGACAATCTTCTCTCGGCGGAGTGGTCAAAGGTGAAGAGGGATGGCGGGTTTCTTGTCGCGAACGCACTGGAGAACTGCACTGATATGGATTGGTTTGCTAACCGTTTCATTGGCTGGAGGTGGTATGGCGGCAAGGAAGACGTGGCAGAACGAATCATTGCTTTCATTCGGGAAGACCCGGCTCGTGAGCGGATGGTTCATGACCGTGTGCTCGCCTACGAGGCTTACCAAGCACAGCTTCGACAAGAGAGATCGAACGACGTTATGCCGACATCTTGACAGTCCTCCCCCGGCTGCCTCGTCCCTGATTTCACCCACGTCTGGTAAGGTCTTTTGCATAGGCTGCCCTACCATCCTGTGCCTAGTATAAATAGAAATTGCAGGGCCGGTTCCTAAGTGACTTGCTGACATCAGCACTTCATATAAGATGTCAGTCGGGTACAGGATTATTACTAGAGGCACTAACTACCTTCTTGGTATAGTGGAGTTTGGGAAACTCTTGATCGCATAATCCCTAGACACTGGTTAGATATTGCTTCACTTTCGATTGGTGGCATACCTCAGTGGCTTGTTGAATTGGACGCCCCCCAGCATTCTGTGCGCGAGTGCGCCGGATAGAGGGACAGGCTGGCCAATCTTGACAAATGCCAGCCTGTCTAATAAACAAAGATAGGCGAAAAGGAAATTCAGATGCCACATTGCTGTGTTTGGTCTCTCCAGGGAATCAATGGGAAACGCAACTCCGGTCCCCTTTAGAAGCAAGTTCGAAGTGTCGTGAACTTGCTCATGAAATGCGAAGTGAAGCTTGACAGAGGGCTTGAGTCTTGAGTTCCGTAGACCTTGCTGTCGTAAGTCGGCATGAAACTGGTTGAGGTTGGTTGCGCCAGTTTCCAGCAGAAGTTTCAACTGCTTGTTCAAGATTTCCAGCATAACTATCTTTTCAAGCTTCTTGAAAGCTCCGATATCAATGCCTTGAGCACGGTGTTGGTAGATTTCGTTAGCTCCTCGTTTATATTTTTAGTTATCGCCCCACGTTCATGCCCCGAGTGCCCTTGTTGACGATTTTCTTTTTGGTGTTGAAGTCCCAGCGTCGTCCAACAACATGACCCCGATGCCTCCATACACATTAAAAGGCATGTTTTACTTTTGCCGCTGTCATAGCTGTTGCTTTTGCATGATATGAAGTTGCCTGAGCATTCCAATCAACTTGGAGGAGACTTCTTGAGTTCTTGGAAACGAACTCTCCACCACAACCCATCATCAGGATGGGTCTCAACACCACAACAGCGTAATTGGTTTAGTGGTAAAATTCTCCGTTGCCATTCGAGTAACGTCGGGGAGCCCTGGGTTCGATTCCCAGATTACGCATAAAATCGAGCGTTTGAGACGTCGAGATGGTTTCTTTTTGGTGTTGTGAATTTTTGGCGGTGCCGTGATCGTCAAGGGACAGCCCAGTAGTCGCTCGCCGCATAGGCGTACAAGCACTCACTGGACTCCTTGCCCACCCGGGCTAAAACAGAGGAAAACCACTGCCGCTGTGCTGGCTCCAACGTGTGCAAACCTGAGACGAGGGACATGGGCCAGACAACGAGGCTGGCCAAGTAGGGTTGGGAGTTATCACTCGAAGGCTCCACGCTTCCTTTTGGTGACTTGCGGATGCGACCCAGACAGAAAGGCACAAAAGACGCGAGAGAGTCGGCTGACGAGCCAAGCTGAGACAGGCATTCGAGTGTTGCTGCAGAACTGGGTTGTGGCGCGAGATGCAGTATCTGGAGTCGGGTGTGAGAAACTAGCATCCGGATGGCGTAGTATTCGTTCCACACTGCAGTGTATCCAAGTTTTGCACAAGTAGAGACAGTGCTGGAGTGAAAATCGTCTTGTGAATAATCGCAAGGCTCTGGCGGAGGGTGTTTGGTGTATGACCACTTGCTTGGAAGTCGAGTAGACCAACCTTGCATTTCCTGATCAAGTCTGCGGGAATCGTCAACCAAACTTTCGACTTGCTGAGCAACTAATATCCCATTCTGTGATGATTGTTTCAGTTCCAGGTACTTGTGGTGCAGATCAATGAACTGGATCGTCAAATGGTCAAACTCCAATGCCAGATCTCTCTCGCCAAACACACCGCCATCCCTTAACCAGCGGGGAAGCGGTTGCTCGCGTAATAAACAAGATTTGATCAGTTTCCTCCTAGTCTGTCTTATGATTGCTGTCGGAGTGTAACGGTGTCGATTGTCGAACCAGATTTCCAGAATTGCTGCCGCACCATCGATATGGAACCATACCTTGACCTCCTTGAGAGACTCCAAGTCGGCCTCATCGCCGTGATTTTGCACAAATGCCTCGTATCGGGCCATGAAGTGGGCCCCCAGTAGGTACTCGTCGATCTCATCCGAGCTCGGATTTCCACTGCTGAGGCGTGGGATACGGTTCTGCATGTGTCGAAGCAGGCTCAGGTATGATTTTGATGCCTCAGCGGCAGCAGGTCGACAGTTTTGGAAACGGGCAAACACCGAAAGAGCCACAGCAGAAAAGGCCAAGTCAACAATGGGTGAGGTCTTCTCCTCTGCCTTCCATTCGTGGAGACATTCGGTCCATGTCGTGACCACGTCGGGCATGTCCTGGAAGACTTGAAAGTGATTCTGGACATAGTACGCGTGGGCACGGGTCTTGAGATCCAAATTGGCCTTTATTGGAACAAGACTAGACCGGGGTCCTCTCGGTCTTCTCTTCTCTCCGGCGGCGTACTGGTTCTCAATATGGATGGCAAACTGCTGCTGCTTAGCAGCGTCGGCCTCGACACAAGTTCGGTGTGATTTGATGCATTTCTGACAAATGGGCTTTGCTCCGTCACACTATTTTCCTATTAGCTCATCAGTTGAAACTTGGGACCAAATGACTTCCCTTGATACGCCGCGTCTTGCAAGTTTGACATGATGAGTTTGATTGCATGCTCAAGTTTATGTCGACGATAAAAGAAAGGTTGTTTGAAAGTCTCCGAGATGGTACGGAGTACTAAAACCCCTGTCACAGGCTGCTGAGTAAAAGACGGACTAGTCCTAATCTGGCGAAACCCTGCGAGAACTTCCAAACCCTTGTCATCGTTGATCGTCTCAGAGCATGGAGCTAATCTGCTTCTGACGAAACCTCACGAGGTGTAAATGCACAGCCAGCCTTTTTACATGAATTAGTGAAGCAAAGATGCGATATTCGGCAATTTTCAAAGATTTTTTTGCCCGTCGTTCGGACGAACAAGTCGTCCCAAACTGCCTATTAAAAGCATCTCAGTTCCCTCCTCTCGCTCCCAGATGTCCCCATCGTTATCGATTCATCTCCTACACTAGACTCTTCTTTTCACACAATGGCCAAGAGCTTTGTCATCCTAGGCGCCGGCCTTACTGGCCTTCCTCTGGCTCACTATGTCCTCAAACATTATGCCACCAAACACGACCTCAAAGTCATCCTCGTCTCCCGATCCGACGAGTTCTATTGGAACATAGCAACTCCACGGGCTGCTATACCCGGCCAGTTCACAGACGATCAAGTCTTTTTCTCAATCCCCAAGGTCTTTTCAAAGTATCCTTCTCAGAGATTTGAGTTTGTTCTCGGGAATGTTGAGGCCTGGGACCCTGACGAGAACTCTGTCGCCCTGAACCAGACTGATGGGCAAACACGGATGCTTCACTACGATACTGTTATTGTGGCCACTGGCAGTGACTACGTCGATAGCATGCCTTGGAAGCTAGTTGGAACATCTCAGGAAACCCGTGACTCCCTTGCTAAATTACGGAATGCAGTGGACACGGCCAAATCAATCGTCGTGGGTGGCGGAGGTCCAACGGGCGTTGAATTTGCTGGTGAACTTGGCCATGAGTATGCAAGGACTGGCAAGAAGGAGGTTGCAATCGTCATCACCGATAAACTCCCCCTCGAGTCCAAAAACCTTGAGGCGACACGACAGGCAGCCAAGAAGGAGCTCGAAAAGCTCAAGGTCAAGGTCATCACTAGTGCCAGGATCACAAACACCACCCACAAGGATGGAGGAGGAAGTATCCTAGAGCTCAAAAAGGCCGACGGAGCCAAGGAGATACTCGAAACGGATTTGTTCGTGCCGACTTGGGGCGTCACCTTCAACACCTCATTTGCACCATCTTCTCTACTCGAACCAAACGGCCGCCTCAGAGTGACATCTTCTCTCCGCGCTCCAGGCTACGACAACGTCTTTCTCGCTGGCGATGCCGCCAATGCCGACTCGTACGCTGCCACCATTAGGGAACCTCAGGTGCGCTATCTTGCCACCGCGATCGGTCAGTACCTTGCTGGAGTCAAGGTGCAAGACTACTCTCCAGAGACAAAGGTTGGTCTGGCTGCTTCGGTTGGACCTAGTCGTGGAGTTGGCCAGATGGGAAACTTTAACATGTGGAGTTTTCTTGTGTGGTATTTCAAGGCTCGGCATATGTGCACGAATGTTGCTGCCGAGTATGCGGCGGGTGAGAGTCTCATCTTGGGGTCCTTTTGAGTGGTCTCTCATTTTTGTTGTATTTGGTCTATTTTTATTCAGGACACAGTGATAATCATATCAAAGTTGGAATTACATCAATTATATCTTGGACTCTCTGCTCGTCTCAAACGCAGTGCACTCAATCTCAACATCGGTACCCAGGGGCAGCTCAAACACGGCCACGCAAGTTCTCGCCTATTGGATGTTAGCAAGAGGTCTCACATAAGGTATCATTCGTATGGTACTCACGGGCTTGGGGGCCTCGGTAAAGAACTCGTCGTATGCCTCGTTGACAAGAGCAAAGTCGGCCATCTTGGTGATGAAAATGTTGACCTTGACAACGTTCTGAAGGCTGCTACCAGCCTCCTTAAGCACGGTCTCGATGTTCTTGAGAGCTTGTCTCTACCCAAACAATTAGCCCTGTTTCTTTGAACACAGCATTTCCACTCACCGTTCGGTCCTTGACAGTTCCCTCAACTAGCTCAAGCTTCTTGCCAGGGATAGCGCCGATGTTTCCAGAGCAAAAGACCAGGCCATTGTGCTTGATGGCTTGGGAGAACTGAGGCAAAGGTGCAGGCGCAGCCTCGGTGAATACAGCTTCCTTTTGAGAAGACATTTTGAATATGATTGTTGATGAAGAAAATGAGTCAATAGAGAGCAAGGTTGAGCTTATTATTGAAGCGGTTATCTGCGGGGAACTCGGCTCGGCGTCAACTTCTAGCCTCCGATCATAGTCCAACTCAAGCCCCATGATAAATTATCTCTACCCAAGAATAAGAGAAACATTGGACGAGAATTGATAAATAGCCATATTGTGCTCGGGCTAGTGTAAGCTTTCAATTGAAGAGAGACGACAAGAAGGTCAAAAAGGTGTACAAAGACGATATTCCGACCTCATGGGGAGACGGAAAGGATCCTCCATCAATACCACGTATCCTGAGGAAGCATGCATCACCTTCTCAGCCAATTGCGCCATGCAGGTAGTACGAATACCGGGCTATAAGCCAATCTAGGGCAAGAAGTACAAGTGAAGTCGTCATGATGGGCTACCCTAACGTTATACCCCTAGAACTCTCTTTCCAGCATCACATGCATGATGGCGTCGACAGCTGGAGTGAGGTGGTGAACGCGGGTTTGTTGTACTTGTCGAGTCGTTTTCGGCCAGGGCACCTTTATCGAACTCCTCTTGGATGGCGTGAGGTCAGATTCCAAGCCGTCATCGAGCGTCGAGGTGGTCGGTTGTTTATATACACCGGGGACTATGCTAGACTGTGGAATTGGGGATTACTCTGGCCGATGTTGTCTTCCAGACTCCAGGCTATATGTGCCAAGGGCAGCCGAAGAGTACTGACATCTCACAGAGACCCGAGTCAGCGATCCCTTGTTCCCCGCACAAAAATAATATATAATAGAGACACGCCCCGGAGTCCCTCAATCCCTTCTAAGCATTCAAGATGAAGAGTGACCCATGGCTCCCGCTACTGTAAGACTATTACACCACAGGTACGCTGCTGTGGGACTCGACACGTTCCTCCCGAGCCGAGCGAGTTCAGACCGCGTTTCCCTTTCGGCCAAAGTATGAGACTCCACGTCTGTAGCATATCGTGTCCCTTTTGGATATGATCTTGCGCTTTTTGCTCTGAGCCCCCGTCGAAACAACAATATTTCACCTGTTATCGAGGATCCTACGAGATGGATTATAAGATGCCATCTGGAAGACATCAAAACCGATCTAGTGATAGGATATATATAGTGTGCTGAACAGGGCCTAAAGTTAAAGCTACAACAAGCTTCAAAGAATATATAGGCAAGTATCTGACTTTGATGTAGTCTGGGTTCGTGGAAGCAGTCGAGTATACGCGTGAAAATATAGGTCCAATAGTTGAACCGTCGAACAAGTTGCATTTATCAGTCGAGCACTTGTATATCGGAAATCAGGGGCCGACATCGTGGGCGACTTGCAGTCTTGCCCAACCATGTGATCGAAAGGGTGTAAGCGGCGAAATGTCGGTCAAGGTTTTGACGAGACAATTATCCGAAGTTCCGAGGCCTGCAAGACTAGTTCTTTATAAAGACGCCGTGACTTGGAAAAGAAATGAAAGATATAAATCGCATATTTGTGCAAAATGTCGTAGATTGTATATGTCGCGTTCTGCCGCCGCTTTAGAGCGACGACACACTTGTTTGAGAGAAATGTGTGTCCGGTATACAGCTGGTCTGACAGTACCAGTGTCCATATTCGACAAGACATCTTCGACCATGTAGACTATGGGTCGGCCTCTTCTTCAAGATCCTCTGGGGATCATCCGGCAGAATATAAAACTTCGAGATTCCGCTTTGGTTTTCGGCAGACTTCCTAAGCATGGAAAGTCTAAGACTTTGCTGTCGCTTCACTAGTCCAGGCAGGGCGAGTTTTAGATAAGGTTGGCCGTTTCCGTCCATGACAAGGGCATGGGTTATAGGGGTGCAAAGAAGCCAGGCGGCATATAACAAGATTCTTATCGCACATCTTTGCGCAAGATCCGGTATTAAATGTATATCATAAGGTTTTTCCTTTCGTAGAATCAGCCTTTCTGGTCGTGCTCATACGTATGCGGCTCTCTCTTGCGAGTACTGTTCAGAAGGGAGGATGTCATGGAGGTCATGAATTCGCCATCGCAATTATCTTCAACGGCAGCGACATTGCAAAAGTTTTCATCCGGCTATGGGACTTTGGACTCTATCCATATATATAGGTGTTGCATATGTCAGGAAAGGAAGCCTGCGCACAAGACGGCAGGCTTGTGGTCTTTATATAGGTGAGGACCTCGTGTTTGCGTTTGACCTGGTTCCAGAATACTCAAAGCAAGCACGCCATCAAGAGCAATTATTAACGTGAATTTTGAGTTTGTTCCGATTTGTTGCATGCAACTGATAGACAAGCACGTCAACCAAGTTTGCCATGTATAACTTGGGTGATTCAAGCAAACGACAAGAAGTATTCGCCCAGGCATATCATGTAGGGAAACAACTTGGTTTCATGTCAGGATATCGACAATTACAGCAACTGTGAGATTGGTTCCAATAATATTGCCAAGATCAATCATTCACCGCCAACCCCAGTCTCCCACGACAAAGCCTCATTGCTCAATTTACGCTTGATTTTGATTAGCCGCAATCCTTTATCAACCTGTCTGACAAGGGCTGAGAATTGCCAAGCTGTCAAGCCCTTCGCTTCTGACCTAATTTATGCTCAGCCCCTGCCAAAATAGCAGGTAACCGCCAGCCTGGTCTTGGCACCAGGCTGAGAAGATCCAAACTCTGCAGGCCAAGGCGCGCTGAGTACGTGCCGCAGAGGTGCGCACGCTATTATAGGTCATCAACGGCAGGCTGGTAGGGGCGAAGGCATGCAATGATGCAGAGTCGGTGATCCTCCGGGGCGGAGTGGTCATGGGCAGAGAGTATTGTGCCATGGGCAGAAGAAGCAGAGCCTGATCCTTAATTTATTCCATGTCCTTTTCTTGTTTCACGTCTTCTTCCATCTTCTTTTTCCTCCGAATCTCTTTTGATGCAGTGCCCCCAGTCGACGTTGCTTGCTCAGATCACTCTGCAACAACGACCCAGAATACGAACTCTCTTCACACGATTAAAATACAATGGTCAAGGCACGTTACGCGGAGCTCGTAGCTCCTGAGGCTCCAGCACCAACGGCCATGGCCAAGATAGACACCCGTCGCCTCTTTGCCCGTCAGGAAGATGAAGACCTCTGTGGTCTGTACACACAGAGTGACAAAGGTATTATCCTCCTCGCAGTGACAAATCCATTTCTCTAATAAAATAGCCGGTACTGTCTTATCCTTTCTCTGTGGCAAAGATACTCGGTGCGAGACCACTGGCGCGTTCTTTGGCTGCAGCGAATCCATATACACAACATGCTACGCCGCGACCGACAAGCCGCCAGCCACGAGGGACGAGCGAGGTGCATACTGGTATGATGCCCCGTCTATCACCCATACAAGAGGACCTGCTGACTGAACCTGGTCCAGCACCGGCTCCGTGTATTCCCATTGCTGGACAGGAATCAAGGAGATCGATGGCGAAGATATCACGGCGTACAGATGCGACAGTACAGCAGTTGACGACCCTATTTCCGTCATGATGTCCATCGAGAGCGAAGTGACCCAGACCAAGACGAACGACGATGGATCACCAACAGTCATCGTGACAACACTCCCGCCTGCGACGGCTACAGTCAGCGTGACGGGACAGCCCGCCAGCGGAAATTCCGATGGAGGTTCCGAGACGCCAGTTGGTGCCATCGTCGGCGGCGTGGTCGGAGGTGTGGCATTGATCGCTCTCATAGCCTTCGGGCTCTGGTTCATACGCTTCCAGAAGCGCAAGGCTGCCGCGGACAGTGCCAAATACAACTCTCAGTCTCCTTTCGGTCATCCCTCGATGATGCAGCAGGCCATGTACGAGCACCCCTATCCAGGGAACCAAGGAAATCCGACACCCATATACCACCAACTCCCCGCTGACGATTCTGATCGGCCAAAGCCCAAGACTCCACCGCCTGTTGAGCTGCCCAACAATTCGGTATGACATTGACGACTGCTGTGCGGTGAGCTTTCGGAACAGGATGTGCCTTCGGGAAGAGGTTTAAGAAGGCAATAGATATTCAGGGGCGTTACAAAAGATGGGTTTACAAGAAGGATATAGATTCACGGATTAATGATGATAGATACATGTTATTTTGCAGTATTTAAATACCCACTTCACGACCATGTCATCAAGGGACCCTCGAGTCATAATGACACAGATAAACTATGAATGTTGTCAACTCCCGGAAGGTCCCAAACATTCTTCGGGCGCCGCATGATAGTTTCAAATTCTTCCTTTGGGGGCGCGAGAGTCGCCCTGCTTCGCAGAGGCATTCGCATGTGAGACAAACCACCAGACGTTTCTAGGCAACCAAGCAAGAGCCCAGCTTTCTAGAAAAATCGGAGACTAGCATTATGCATCACAGGTGTGGTCACGCTGGCTACTCAGCCTTAAAAGTACGCCGCCTCATCAAATGAAAGTGCAACTTTCTGCAGCTATCCGCCTCATTTTCATCTCATAGTGTCTTTACCTCAGGCTTCAGGGAATAGCTTCAACATATAATCTTTCCATTAAACTCATTCTTTGCATAAATATAAACCTTCGATCCTCCGAACTTTTTTGATCCAGGTTTCTCAGTCCATCCCCTCGACACCCGTCTCACTATATCCTACAACACAACACTGGCATCATGTCTATGTGCGATGTATGCTGCTACACCGTGTTCCAAGACAACCACGGGCACAGGCAGGTGTGTTCTGAATGCTGCTCAAACATCAGAGACATCGCCAATGCCTACGGCCAAGACGAGGCCGTCCGACAAGTCCAAGAGGCGGCGCAGAGGTACCTAGACATCTGGCCGACGACCGAGACCGTGATGGACACTTTGACGGCTTGGTTCCCGGATCTCTTTGAGTCGAGCCAGAATGGCTGGGAAGCTCAAGGGGTATGTACCTTGTGGCTGGACATAGAATCGCAAGTTTTCTAACCTTACCAACTAGATTTGTGATGGGTCGGCCACAGCAACTTTTCAGAAAGTCACAAATAGCCAAGTCTAACTTCAAGACGCATCAACAGCTAATGCTGCAAACATTGGGCCGATCTCCTAATCATGTGTGCAGTGGTTGTGGGTTATCGCGGGTAGTTAAACACCCATGGGTACCCACGGGTTGATGGATCTTGTGCTAAGCTTTGGCCCGTGGGTACCCATGGCTACCCATCCATCGCTCTGTGATACCCATAGGTTATTTGGGTAGATCGGCTAGTCAACTACCCATGGGCAAGGCTTAGGTAGATAATATCCATGGGCATATCGTGGGTGGATTAATACCCATGGGTGCCCATGGGTACCCACAACGACTCACACCTCCGTGTACTCCGTACTAGATTGGCAGAATTAGTTGAAGATCATATTATAAAGCCCTCAGCCTATAGCTGGCTTTGAAAAACATTCTCAATCAAGGGCCGTGGCACCGCCTTCGCCTTGTTTGCAAACCGATATCCGCTAAAGAGTATGCTGCACTGCCAGCAGTGCAAACCCAAGCAAACATTTTACATTACATTAGAGACCAAAGATACTCCGAAACAGGGTCCTTCCAAAGCGTAGGACAAACATGAGCTTCATCAGCAGAGGCAGCAAACTCAAACTCCGACCAGACATGATAAGCCTCAAACCCCTTGACCCAGAGAACCTCAAAGGCGCTTCCCACAACCACCAGCGCAAACGACATGTAGAACGGCATGAGGAGGGTGAAGCCAAGATATGATACCGAAGGCAGCATGAGGAACTCGAAAAACTTCTTGAGTCCAACCCTAGGGTTCGTTTTGGGGCTTGTGCGTCCTTTTATCCAGGCATAGGTTGCGAGGATGACGCCGAGGATTCCAGGTATAAAGACGAATCGAGATATGAGTAGAGATTCCTTCAGGAAGACCTCGAGAAAGATCCAGTGTGAGCGTTGTGTTACCACGGGTGTGCCGCTAGACATGCAGACCAAGTTGCACAAGGCATAGATGGGTATGATGCAAGTCCATAGCCCATGTTTCTCAGAGTAACCCAGGAACCACCATCTGCAGGACCTTTGAGGATCACCTGCAAATAACGGAAGGGCTGCGTCAATGTGTCCACCTGATACGCCTTGTGTCGCCTGGCCAAAACCAGGGAAGTTGATCAGCAGCGCGGCCGACAGGACAGATACAGCAGCACCTCCAATGGCAAGTTCAAAAGTCCGAAAGTCGATGGCACTGAGCGACTCCCAGCCTCTTTCACCAACTCGCCGTGCGTAAAGAAAAATGGTGGCGACGCACTGGAAGAGTGTCCCGAGCACAAGGAGAAGTCTTCCAGTAGTGACGTAGACCTTGGCAAGCCTTGAACCTGCAACTTGCCCTGCACCTCCAGACTCGAGTGATCCCGTAGGAGAGCGGGCCAGTCCTGGAGACGCGTTTCTGATGGCTTTCTTGCCCAGAAGGGTTGTCAGCCGACGTGTGTATGTCGACCACTCATGACCAAGAGATGAGCGGCCGGTGACGATATTAGCAATACACACGCCAGTGATGAGCAAGAAGCCTAAGGATATCTGAAGTGGAACAATAAGAGGGCAGAATAGAAAAAGAATTGGCTCAATAGACGCCAGCTCTTGGTTGCGAAGTGAGAGGTAGTTGCAAAACGCGGCGACGGCGGTGAAGTGGGCGATGATGAACTTCACCATCAACTCTCGCGCAGTACGCCGATCATTAATCGGACACAAATGTTCAAGATCCATGATTTATCTGCCATATTAGAAAGAAGCTCAGTTGTCGGGGCTCAAGGAGGTGGCGATGGGTTATCAAGCATGTTTAAGCGCCCAGGGGCATGAGAGCTGAACAGCCACAAAACCAGCAACAACTCCATCAACCAATGAGACTATGGTTGCTTCATACATCATGTTTAACAGGGCAAAGGTGAGCCACGCCAATCCAATCACAAAAGCCTGGTTAGCGACGTTGACAGTTTTATCTGGCCTGGTAGAAATAGCCGCTACATCTTTAGGATAACAATTGTATAGAGTAAAGTATTGTCGTTGCAAACGTGTGTAACAAGAGAAGAATCCCCATGCTACAAAAATAGCCCCAAAAAACAACTCAACAAGAGTATCGAGAGCACAACAAGTCATTTCATTGAGCTCAGACTCCATCGCAGCATCCCACTGAATTCCACCTCATCACTGCCAAAACACCCGACGCCCGGATGGAGTGTCGCGGTATTTGCGCCGGGCCTCAAAAAAGGCATCGTATTCTTGCCATGACCAACGCGAGGAGGAAAATTCCGCCAGGTCGAATTTATCAGTGCTTCTCGTCTTCCTGCATCCATGCGTCTCGTTGAAAACAGCCTTGGCCATCCTCATCCATCGAAGCTCTGACCCCGTGTCGCAACCGGGGCTGTCGCACCACAGTACGTGTTTCGTCTCGCTGTCAAACACAGGGTGTCGTCTCGTCTTCTTCTTGGAAGAGGAAGGGCCGTAATGACCAAATTCGAGGTTAAACAGCCATACAGGGGTGAGCGGATTGATTCTGCTCCAGTTGATGTTCATGGAGAGATAGAGATGAGCTTTCGTAGATCCCGTTTCGCGTCTTTGATATTCCAGGTTATAAACAGCACCGCAGTGTCGACACATCAAGGCGTGTTCCTTGCATGGCACAGCTGGATCGGAGAAACACGTACATGCATCCGAAGCCAGGCTGCTCAGAACCGTCTCACTTAATGAAGAGATATGTTTACAGAGGTGCTGCCCGTCAGGCGAACGTGCTGCCCTTTCTAGGCTTTGCCGTACAAGTTCGATATCGATCTTGCAGGGGTCAATTTCGAGTAGGAGAATACTCGTCTGGACTCTCAAAGAGAACATGGACGTGGACCCCTCATCCGCGCCTGCTGTGACTCTGGGGGGCGGTGAGAATCGTTCCTGAATTTGGTTGCCTGAGCGAGCGCGAAGTAAATGAGAAGAGTACCAACAGGTCGTCTCCCGCTTAGTCGAAGGAAATGATCTCAGGTCGTGTGCAGAAAGTGAGATATGAGAGCAAATAGGAAACGAGCCGCGTCGTCCCAAGCAACATCCACCACCGTGTAGTTTACTATATCTTTCATCTCGTGTAAAGAAGAGTGCAGCATGATGATCGTCGCAGACTCTGCAAAACATGGGCTCATAGAGCTCCATCATCTTCTCTTTCAAGAGGCCCGTCTCCCGGAATCGGTTGCAGTCGTTACAGTGAGTCCGGCGTACCAGTACGTTCCAAACCATCTTGCGTTGTTCGTGGCTAGCTTGGGTAATGCAGAAGCTTTCGTTTAAGGGTTTCGAAAACTCAAGATTAAAATCCCTGAAAGTAACGTCCATGGATACCCGACGAAGTGTCTTACAGGTTTGTCGCAGCAGATAAAGGGAGCTGTGTGGAAGGTGTTTCAGTATTTCGAGGAGTAACTCTTCTGGCAATTCGAACAGCCAACAGCCTCTGCCCCTGACAGCCCGCATGAACCGAGTCATGTGACGCAACTTGGAGGAAAGATATGGCACAACCGAGGTCTCAAGTTTCGAAGCACATTCCTTTATCTTGTTCTCCCGTGGCGACCCGACAGGGAGACGGTGCCGGTTATTGATCTTCCAGAGAAGACGAGAGTGCATCTTGAGGTTTGGTGGATAGGGGTCGGCGAACGATTCGGTAGGCTGTCGATGTTTCGAGCGTTGGCAGATCACGCAGGGGAAGACAGGGGAAATTTATGCTCTGAACGCTCGACTATAATTTCGAAATGTTGATGTAATTCGAAGTAGGTGACTTAATGCCCGTGTCATCTGCGAAAGTTAGTTTGCATTGAGCCCATTCATGGCCTTCACAGCTGCATGTCATGATGCATATCCAAAGAAGACAGATATCTGAACTCTCTGCTGCATTGTGCCGAAGCTGTGTAAGACGGGGTTCGACGAATCAAGGATATGATTGCCGACATTAAATGTCGATTTCAAAGCGGATAGCCACAGTCAATTTCATCTTCGATAAAGGCGTCTCGCTGAGGCCAACTCAATCAAGGGGAAAGGGAAAGGTTGAGAGACAAGAGAGATTCTAAGCCTAGCTTAGATGACGGGAAGTTGGAGGTAGGTGCATGACGATACCATGCATAGATTGATGAAGCAAGGGAACGGAAGAGTATGGCCGGCGGCTTGCTGCTCTGGAACATCATGACGAGATGGAAGCACGTCTCTTTAGGGTAGTTCAGAGGCCATATCCAACAGTCCAGACTCCTGAAACAACGGGATACAAAGGACGTTGATTGTAGCACATATCGAAAGGGTTCGAAAACAATATCGTTGGTTTGTAGCAACGTTGACATGATACTCGACGGGGGACAAGTCGAAGTTTGCGAAAGATCGAAAGACGGTGTTGATGACGATTGGATATGGGACGAATTGAAGGCACAATTGACGTATCTTGCAGCAGTTAGCAGGACAAATGATGAAGCATCACTCTCCGAAGCACGTCCAAACCATTGCACCAGACCAATAGGTGATCATATTAACATGGTCGATGCCTCAACGGTTCAGCAAGTCATGACGGGATAAGCAAGGCGAATCGAGTCCTCGACGAGAGTAAGGCATCCGATCCGTTCTTCGAGAGGTCTGCTTCGAGTACTGGAATCAATTGGCTCGTGCTCGAAAGCCGTCGTCGCAGAGATGACCTATCCCATGCAAACAGGGAGGGGAGGCAGCTCGACAATAAGGCATCCTTGACATGCCCCCGACGAATGGAACTTGCGGGCAGATTTGGCCGATAAGCGCCGTCGAGCGCCATAACGTTTCTCTAACGCAGAGACCGGGCGAGACCAGCTGATGGCTTCTCCTAGCGCAGCGCCATGTCTTTCAGCTGAAGTGGGTTTTCGGCTTGTGGTTGAGTCGAGAGAGGAGGTGAGACGGGGGGACGGGTTGTTCCAGCTCCGAAGACAGACAGAAGGGGGGCTGAAACAGCGGCAGCGACGCCTCGTTCCCCTGTGGCACATTTTGGTTAAATCCGACCCGGTGCTTGGAGATGAAAGCCCGACGACGGGAGTCTCAGCCATTCCATCAGAAGAATTTTTTTGAGTTTGACCGTGAAACATGGTGAGACTGGGTGTCTCGGTCCAAGGGTTTGTTTACAGTAATTCCGGTAAATTTTGTTGCTTGTTCTAGCTCCCAGGTATGTCTCTCTCCCTTACATCGGAGTAAGAGTCGGAGTCGGCAGATGACAAAGACCATTTGTCAGTCCTCACACTATAATTAGTCTACACGATCAATGCATGAGATCCATGGGGATGCCGCTGCACATTCGATGGATATGTGTATGTACCCCTGATCTCCGTCCTTCTCTTATTTTTTGCCTCCCCCTTGGCAAGGCATGTAAGCGGGGATCATACGGAGTTCATCAGTTCAGTCAGGGGCACGCATATTTCGGATGTAGGCAAAATCGGCATCTTTTCTTTTTCGTATCCTTTTCTTTGCAAGTTGACGCCGATTGTGGAAATTAATCTGACATAAGAGAGGGGAACGCCATGTAGAGTTTAATTGGGTGAGATTGATAAACTAGAACCTTTTGACAGTTGGTGCAGTAGTAGTAGGAGTAGAGGATCGTTGTGTTGCAGTTACAGGCGCTTGCTTTCTCCCTGCGGGCGGGCGGCCGACTAGGACAAGGACTTTCCCGGTACAGTAGTTGCCGACCGATAAGGAACATGGTCAAGTTGCCTGATCTGATCTGATGTGACAGCCTTGTAGCCGTACAGTAGCTAGCTGGCTTGGCCGGGGGAGAGTGACAACCTGTCGGAGGAATGTAATTTCAGTTTACGAACTCTGCTGTCATTGATTTGTTTATTTTCGGCCTCCGTCTGTTTATTTCGCTCAGAGCCGAGAAAGCGGGCGGGTGGGCGGCAAGCCAAGGCGGACAAAATGCCTGTCAAGCTCAAAAAGCCAGAGAGAGTCAGAGTTTGGCTCGCTTGGAAGAAAACGGCCACCACTGAAACTAACACGGAATAGGATTGAAGCTTATTTTTCTTTTTGGGCGTTGGCCAGGCAGAATGAAGAAGCAAGTGGTTTGATAAGAGAAAACCGGGCCGGAAGAGTGACAGAGGCAACCCAATGGGGAAAATGATGGACACCCAGCTGAGAGAGACAGAGAGGACTCAGAACCTTGGCACACAAGAATCTGCAGGTTTCTCTCCCTCTTGTGTGACCGCTTCTGCATTACTGCTGACTTGGCTGCTGACTTGTCCCCTGTCAATGCAAGCCCTTGACTGCAAGCGTCAGGGGTCAAGGAAAGCCATTGGGCGACTCGCGGGCTCCCCGAGCGTCCGACGTCTCGCACTTCTCACCAAGCAAAAAACTTGTTCGGATGATCCCCCCTCCCCGGAATACGGGATTGGCTCACTGGCACGTGGAGACCCAACCCGACGCAGGTACCGAAGAGTGTGTGAGGAGAGGGAAAAAAAAGCCATGGTCTTGCCACGGCAAACTCGGAAGGGAATTTCTGGGTCCCCTCCCCCTACCTAGTTCCGCTCTCCTCCACCCCAGCTGTGTGTGTTGGTTGATTGCCATGCCAGCAGAGCAAAAGCCCAAAGCAACGTTGCCCGCTTTGTCGGTTGGATAGCTCGTATAGACTACCTACCACCCCCTGTCACACTTTCATGCTGCCTCAATCACATCTGGTCGATCCAATCACCAACCTCGTCAAAACCTGAAGCGGTGTCGAGCGGGCATTGGATATCCGCGTGCTGTGATAAGTCAAGATAAGAAGAGTGTGAGTGTGTGTGTGAAGAGGAGGGTCAGAAGGCTGACAGGGGCGGCTGGACTGGGAGGAGGGGCGGAGATCGAATCTGCCTGTCAATGGTCGGCCCCTCCTCGCCTCGTATTTTGCGACTTGAGCCTGAAGAGCAAAGCTGCCAGGGCAGACACACACAAGAGTCAGACGGAAACCTGCCAGGGCAGAGTGCTGACAGGGGTAAAGGGAGCCCGCCCGCAGTGTGCTGCCTGCTGCTGCCCTGCCAGGGGTCAGGGGTCAGGGGTTGGTGGTCGTCTAGACGTGCCTTGCAGTTTGCGCAGCTACGCGCTGTGGAGCAGGGACCCAATCGTAGCGTCGCCTTGTCTGCTTATTCCAAAGGTGCCGTTTGCCCAGAATCAGCTTAGCATACCCCGGTAGATCTAGTCATGATCTCATAATGGGTGCACTACTGCGTGAAGAGGGAAATTCCCTCGTATTGGGGCCCATGTCCACACGCTCCACCAAGCCCCATGCCGCATCTCGATGGACGGCCAACACAACACACAACCATCAGAAGAGTCAGAAGAGTCAGCCCCGAGCCTGAGAAGAAAGACATAAAAACCCTCAGCCTCTTCCCACCTTCCCTTACCCTCTTCAGCTCTGCTCTGACAACTACACTCGCTACAGTCGTTACTACTGCTTGCTGCACTTTGCACTTAATACTTGTTTTTGCAACCAATCAACCAAACTCTCAACCAAACCAAAAACACCAAACCAGTCACAATGGGTTTCACTCGTGCTACCGTCGCCGGCCTCCTCGTTGGAGCTGCCATGGCCTCTCCCCACTACGGCTACGGCAACGGCACCCAGTACACCACCGAGGTCGTCACCGCCTACACCACCTACTGCCCGGCTCCCACCACCCTGACCTACCAGGACAAGACCTACACCATCACCGAGGCCACCACCCTGACCATCACCGACTGCCCCTGCACTGTCAGCCACCCTCTCAAGCCCACCTACCAGCCTCCCAAGCCCGTCTACACCACCGAGGTCGTCACCAAGCTCACCACCTACTGCCCTGAGCCCACCACCTTGACCTTCAACAACAAGACCTACACCGTCACTGAGCCCACCACCCTGACCGTGACTGACTGCCCCTGCACCGTCACCAAGTCTCACACTGGTCCCGCTCCTACCGGTCCTGCTCCCGTCAAGCCCACCGGCGAGGCCCCCGTCCCCGTCAAGCCCACCGGCGAGGCTCCCGTCCCCGTGAAGCCCACCGGCTCCACCCCCGAGACCCCCGCTGAGCCCTCCGAGCCCGCCGTCGTCACTGCTGCTGCCGCCCGCTTCGCTCCCGCCGGCATCCTGGCTGCCATTGGTGCCATTGCCCTGTTCTAAGCGCCTTGCCTCTCATCTCTATCTCTCTATCTCCCCTGATGAAGCGATGATGATGATGTGAGCCTCTTGGTTCATTAATACCATAATCAAACAAAAACGATGGACTTTGCATGTAACGGAACAACTGGGTATATAATTCATTTCTATACATTTACATATGTAGTCTTGCACATACATGTCTCTGGATAGAGTGCATAGATGTTAATTAATAAAGTTCATCACCAACTGGTTCACCTAATGTCTTTTCTCATGTCCATCTGTGTCTTGCTCTCTATCAGTGATCATCTGTGCAATGCAACCCATCGAATACCGCACTCTCGTATATACTTGACTAGTGTCCAAATATTCCCTCATTACTAAATCCTACCCAATTCCTCAGGTGATGTCTGTGTTGGCCGTATCTGCGGCCAGGCTGTCACACCGCCCATCAAAGCCTTGTCCCAGTCTAGCCTTCTAACCTTGCTATCTCTTGCCTTGCGTACACCTCACCCACAGTCACGCGGAGAATGAACTGTGACATTCCCTGCCTGATCTGCGGCCTTGGACGGATCGCCGCCGAGACCACCATCCCTGCTATCTCAATTGACGCCTTCGCTACACGGTCTGAGGTTATAGAATGCCCAAACGTTTGGGCCAGGCTCGAGGGGTTGGGAAGCATCTTCCCCAGATCTTTAGCCTTCCTCGTTAATCCCTGGGCTCCGCTTATCGTCCCTGGTCCAGACACCTCCTTGATCGAACACCATGGGTTTCTAATCCCCAAAGACCACATGTTTGCATTCGGTACACCACAGGCAACTTCGAAGCGTGCAGCAGTATCCTGCCCATGACGTTTGCACTCTATCCATAACAATATACAGGTGCCGCGATACCTGTTGAGGCAGAATCCGTCCTGTTCCGATAGCTGGCCTTGGGACGCTGAGACGACACTGGCGCTATACCCTGCAGCTGGTGACAGCTCCAGTCGCACTTGCGAATTTTTCAGCCGATCTCTCAGCAAGATCGGGAAATCCGTCTTGGGGTCACTCGGTAATAGAACAACCTCGGTCAACTTAAACTCAGAAAGGGAGGACCTGTCCACGCTAATCAGCCACGGCGACGGTCTCCTAGCAACGGCTCTAGTCGAACCCGTTACAACAGGTTCCAGGAGTATACAAACAAGCCGCCCGTCCACCTCGTAGTATATCCATGCCAACATATCCCAAAGTGCAGAGTTCCGGTCCCCATGAAGGTCGATGGGTCTTACGGGAAGACTGATGCGCAATCCGCGGGCCGTGAGCTGTGGGGGATCCTTGGGCATTGCGATATTTGGGCTGAGCTTGGCTTTACGGAAACACTCGTAGCTCTTTGTTTCCATAGCACGGAGCCCTTCGAAGCGGGAGTATGACTTTATCTCGCCGTAGGCAAAAGCGTTTGCCCGTCTTCTAATTGGTAGGGGCAGTTTCTCAGGGATCATGGTTGCAAATTGGGAGGGCGATGGGGCTAGGCAGCCCATTGAGACTTTGCTCCTGTAGGCGCATAAACGCCTTGTCTCCTTCGCCGTACAGCAGCGGCATGTTGATTTGGAACAAACCCATCAAGCAGTATGCCATATCCTCTCTGTGAAGTGCTTTGAGTCCGTGTCAGGATTGGGAAAGACCTCCGTCACATCTTCCAGGTAGGCGTAGCAAATGGTCGAGTCTCTATACCATTGGTACATAGAGTTGATAGCCTCGGATAGCTCAGCGCTGCTGCTCTTGTCGATGCAGCAAGTATCAATCCACCCACTTGAAGCCATCCTCGGCTGCTTTTTGACAGCAGCCAACCAACTTGGTGAAGCCTTTTTTGGACTGGGCCGTCTTGTTCTGGATATCTGGGAAGAGAACTTCCTCCTCACCCCACGTGTGGCTCAGGATCACATACGGCGGGATGTTATCCCCAAGAAACTCGGTGAGTTCGTACGATGAGGTATCGAGTAGTCTCATCTCGGCGATGGATGTGATGATAGGAGTTTTCTTTGGTAGGCGGTAAGCTAGAGCAACGTCTGTCTCAAGCGGATGGACTGGACAGTAAATGGAAGAGAGTAATCGCTCAGCGACGTGAAAAGCTGACGTTTCCCGAAGGTGAGCGGGGTTGAAAACCTGCAGCCTCGTGCGAACCACGCAAGGCAGATTTCAAGGATGGACGCATGATGTGATTGGAGGGGTGATGCGAGTGCATGCAAGAGGCCAACTCGGTGTTGGTGATTAGAATCTGTGCCTTTTAAGTGGAAAGGGTAACTCAATCCATGTCCTGAACCTCCAGAGTTCTCAAGGGCTGGTATCGATGTTATCTATTTGAAAACAAACAAATCGGAGTTGAGCATACCTATATATTCCCAAAATACGTTGGTTTATTCAAGTATATCCATCGGAAACCATTGGCTTTCTAGCATCTGATCAAAACCAAATACTTCGCCGCAAAACTAAAACTATAATCGTAGAAGTAGCACTGGCAAACTAAATCAATCTGAACGACATATTGACTCAACAACCCCTAGACGCCAGTCAAGCATCCTTAGCCATCGTTAAAGCTCCAACAAAACTAAAGTAACTAAACAACCTAAACTTGGACCTCTTCTTAAAAGTCTCATACGTCCAAGGCCTCGTCCCAAACTCTTCCTTGTCCGATTCATTCAACCAATCCGACTCTCGATATCCGAAACCCATGACGATGCCAACAATCACGTCCCCTTCTTCCGCCTTGATGACCTGCATGCGGTTGTCCGCAGTCCCCCCGGACAGCTTGATTCTAGTGTTGGAGTCGTTCTCGCCGACAAGGGTGTCTGCGGCGAATAACACGGTACGATTTCGGTTCGTTCGAAGCTTCAAGACATGTTAGCAAGTTTAACGAGGCAACTCATGGATACTCACATGAAGGTGTTCGGGGCATCTGCCATACGACTCGATCCAACCGATCTCTTCGATAATCTCCCCTCCCGGTCCGTCAATCTCAAACTCATCCCAATTATCCTCTAGCCACGAGGTCCCATCGTCATCAACCTCTCTCATGGCACGAGTCTGCTGGCCATCCGCGAACGAGACCCGCATGTTGGTGACTGCGTTGTCAAAATACTTTTTGTTGTCACCCTCACGAATACCCTTGCTGTTGATACAAGCAGAAATGCTTCGAATATTTGCAAGCTCATTTGGACGGTTCCCCAGCATCAGGATCCTCATCGGTATGTGTTCGCGCTCGACGGTGGTGTCCTCAACCCTATCAAAGCCGTCATATACGAATTTGAAAGTCTCCGACTCCCAGCTAGGCTCATCTAGGAGAGCTAGAGATGCGCTGCTCCAGCTCATCTGCTCTTCATCCCCTACTTCAGGATAGTAGCCCGGGTCTGGCTTTTCCTCGTCGCCGGGATACGCCTGGAGGAGGCCGAACCGCAATATCCAGGGAGTGACGTCTTCCTTTTCCTGTTTCTGCCCCAACTTTAGTGAGATTCTGGCAAGGCTGTGCATATTCTTACGGCGAGTTGGCCTTCGACGCCCACAATGACCATATCCTCGGCGGCGAATAGTGGCCGTTGCATCAAAGAATCACTAGTATCACCATAGGTAACTGGGAAAGCGCCGTAAAAGTAAATCTAGTTGTACAGTTAGTTTCACTCTTCGACTAAATCTAGCATGACGCACCGTAATTCCCTTGACGCTGATGTTATTCCACCGCGCATCTTCCCATTTCAAGAGGGAATTGGCCGGTCGAAGATGAAAGACGAAGCCGCGAAGCCATGTTTCCGGTGCCACCTCTTTCGAGGTTTGCCAGGCACCCTCTTCCGTACCTCGTTTGCCAAACATCCTAGGTTCTTCGTCTCCAAAGCTCACAGATATCCCAGTCATGTCCCAGTCCGAGTTCCAAAAAGTCTTGAGTGTCCAAGGTCGGTCTGCATCGTATTCATCCCAGGACCGGATCCAGTACGACCGCAGCGTATCAAAAACTGCCTTGTCGTTGAACCCGACAAAGTGCATCTTGTTGCCCACGGCGATTGACTCCATCTCGCAGCTCGTCTCCGGATCAAGATCGGGACAGTCTGCATGATAGCGGCGTGCAATTTGTTCGCATACTCCCCAAATTCTCCGACGGTTTGCCACAGCCATCAGAAAGCCCGAAACCCCAACTCTGGGTTTCGAGGCCTCTTCTGCCCACAACAGGATCTTCCGGAGGTCCTGACCCACAAGAGACTCATGTCTTGTAGAAATAGTGTCGCCCAGCTCCTCAAAGTAGGGCATATAGTTGCGGATGCGGCTTTCCCAAAAGCCCTGGTTGTATCTGGTCAGGTCAAATATCCCCCAAGATGCTCGGCATAGGTTGAGCACAGATTCGTTGTCGAGGAGGTCCAATATGTCACGGAGAAGCGACTCGGGTATCTGCTGAAAGGGATCCCATATGACTTTGTGTCCCAGATGCAAACTCGAGGGTGTCTCTGCAAACTTGTCGTGCTTGATAACCTCGAAAATGTCTCCAACTAGGGACTCTCTCCGTTCCGGGTTGATGACCGTGTACTCGTAACCTGGCAAGGCCTGCCACGACTGTTCATGGCCCTTCTCAGCATCGCCATAGTCCAGGTTGCTGTAACATCTGCGCTCTTTCGACACTGAGTCGCCAAAGACTTTGAAGAGAACTGCCCTATTAATCTCGCGTGTGTTTTCTGACCCCGTGATAACACGAGCGAGAAGCTTGTAACATTGCCTGTGGAAGGGAAACACACGCTTGATGTCGTCGCATTCGCCCCAGGTTCGAAGGTCGGCAAAATCAAAGTCTTCAGTGGCAGAATCCGCCTCAGACCCATCATCTGACCCGATATCAAAGTCGCCGTAGCTCGCGTATCCTCCAGCACTGGTCACGTAGTATCTGCCTAGTCAGTATGAACTAAGTTGCAGCGCGAAAGTCTCCTCACTTGGTGGCTCCTCGAGCGTTCGGGTTGAAACCGAGGAGACTGGCTTTCTGGAACCACTCCATATCCTCGTTTCCGATAACATCCTCATCATACTTGTCCTCGATATACACATCGTCGTCGTCTTCAGGTTGATCTTTGGATCCGACATGAACCTCGGCGGTTGCAGCGCCACAGATAGTACAGAAGGTATCCCAGTCGCCCATTTCGAGGGATGTGGTGGTAAAGGGGAAAGTAGGGGAATTAATTTGACCCCGTATCGAGAAAGAGAACCAACACTATTTGTATTTCTCTTACCCCGGCCACTCTGATGAGTGGTATGAGAAATGGAGCCAATTCAACTGCCAACAACGACGGGGTTTCTTGCTGCGCCGCTTGGCGTTACGTTATTTCAACAGGGCATGGATTCGCTGCCTGGGAGGCAGATACGGTTGTGCACATCATTTCCCCAGTGCGTTCATTTGTGTGAATATTCGTACCTTGGCCTATCGACATCACGACTAACCACAAACAGGCGCATCATCATCCTTTATACCTTGTCAGCCTCATGATTTAAAAAGATATATATCTCCACGTGATCAAAGGATGACAGACCACCTGAAATAAAAGCAGCAAACTGCAAGGCAGCAAGAAAGTTTCCTCAAAGCATGATGCATCTTACGAAAGCATACAGAGAACAAACTTCAGGGAGACTGACATGACACATAAATGCTAAATGTCCAGATGGTTTTATAAAGAGCATCATCCTCACCTCAAAAGTCAGCTACTGATCACAACCCTTGAGTCATTATCGCACATTCTCGACACGATTTCCCTCCATTACATCCACCTCTAACGCATCTGCATAGGCTAGGAGAGAAGAAGCCATGGACGCCCTACACGGTGATACTTTTGAATCAATCGTTGATGACGATGAAGCTACCGATGCTCCAGAAAATCTTTGTCTCAAGTGCCGAATTTTGGGTCGATTGTGCAAAAAATGCCGGCAGAAACTGGAAGCAGCGGGAAAGGGGAGTGTCGACAAAAAGACCAAGTCATCACTCGAAACTGTTTCTTCTTGTCAGCAGAGAAACTATGTGCGCGATGAGTCTGCCGAGAATTCTCGACTCGCAGAGGCCACTCTCCCCTCACGCACGACTCTTCCCCCACGTATGACTATTCCACCACGTACAGCTCCTTCATCACACACGCCACAATACGGACAGCTCAATAGCAACGCTGGTATCGGGTCAAAATGTCGTGGTCATTGCCCCTGCTGCCATCACCAGTGCTGCTCGGATAGGCAGCCCTGCTATACTCGCGAAAGAAGAAGGGAGGCTCAGTTCTGCTATGCTTGCGGGAAAAGGGAGACCCGATGCTATGTTTGTGAGAGAAGGGGGACGCGATCCTGCTATGAGTGCGAGAGGAGAGTGGCCCGGTCTTGCCGTGCCTGTGGGAGAAGAGAGACCCCGTCCTACTATACTTGCAAAAAAGGGAAGGAAGAAACAAAAGTCGAGCCTTGCCCCGAACTGGAGATATTCATCTCCGACCCCCCTCAAACCGAGAACAACCACCAATACGCCAAGGAGGTATGGTCTTGCTTGACCGGAAAAGGCCAACTACCGCGTCGACGCCGCCCGCCCATAGGTCGGAAAAGACTTCACATCTTGATACATGATCCCCCAGGCGACCGCGGCAAAGTTTTCTTGGAGATGGGCATCCCTAGGATTGGCTTACTAGAAAGGATGTTTTGTCTAGTCCGCCGAGGAGTTGAGGATGGAAGAACAGCCGTCGAGTCTATGCTTTGGGGAGAACAGCATTCCGAGCTGGATTAACCAAACTCAGTCGCTGCCAACTACGAATGAGTGCCTACCTGGCTAGTGTCTACGAATATACCATATTCACATACCATCTTCAGCAACACCCTCGTTCTGGTTACCATTGACCAAGAATTGATGGGAACCCCCATCCAAATCACGGTTGGGAAGACGCTTCACTCCAGAAATCTCAGATCGAGTCCCCGGCTGTCAGCAGTCCTCGCGAGAACCACTGTTCAGGTCATGGCATCTGTCTTCACCAGGAACACCCACCCAAATCATGATATGTCAGATCAGTCTGTTCCTTCAGGGGACTATGATTTAAACCTGTTCATCAACTGGGACCTTTGCTCAGGCTGCACCCTCGTCGATAACAAGAGCCTCAGCACACAGACCTCCCTCCCAATCGCATCATGTTTCGATCCCTTTCGTTGAGGGAGCTTGCTTCCCATTCACTAGCTGTTGGAATGGCCCTTTTTTATTCCTCTTCCAGACCCCCGTTACCCAAGATGTCCATACGAATGCTTGGTGGTATCGGCATTCCCGTTCACGTCAAGCTCTCTTTACGGGAGGCAACAGCCTCGACCAACACAAACCACAATGTGAGTCTCCCAGCGATGTTGCCCAAGTCCTCATCTAATTAATTCAGGGAATTGTGGGAGAGCAGACTTTGCCAGGGCAAACTTGATTGACGAGCAGCCGAGATGGGGAAACTATGATGTGGCTGTTTGAGATAGGATGAATGAGACGGGTTGAGTTTGTTTGATCAAAGAGAGTGAGAGTAGACCGAAGTAGACTCGGGGTTAGTTTTAATATACCTATCCCACAGCTCACTGGTCGGCCATCCAATGAGATCAACATTGCAATCAAATGGTGATAGGATGCTCGACTTCTGATTGGATGGCCCCCTTGCTCAACAGTCTTCAAATGTGAATCACACACTCACGTCTCCATTCTCGATGAGACCGCCCAGAAACCACCAAAATCCCAAGAAAATGGAAAGTCAAGCTTTTTATACAGCAGATATGACCACTACGTAAATGTGCCACTTGAACGAGCCAAGGCGGAACGAGATATCGCCATAGCACGTCAATTGCAGTCAACAATTGACGTCAGCACGCCCGGCCCCATACAGTACCAACTCGGTTCCGGCCGGAGGGGCTGTCGGAGGCGGGCCGGCTCATCTCGGCCGTCGGCCGTCGGTAATTAGCCCCCAGTCCCAGTCCACCCACCGCCAGGTATGCTCGGTATGCTTGAGGGTCCGATTTCGTGTAGAACCAGGGTAAATTGAGGAGAGTTAACAAACACCGTCGAACCACAACTCCATCGTCCCAAAGAAAGTCCAGCCACAATAACAGAAAACCCATATGAAAGAAAAGAGGCAAGCAGTCTGAAGTCAAGGCCCGTATGAGAAAAGAACACCCTCCTGAAAGCCTGCGAAACCAGGCATCTACCCTCCGATTCCCAAGCCCGGTCCGGTCCGGCCCAGTCCACCAGATAGATAAGATATGCTGACTGCCCAAGAGTCATGAATGCTCCGCCATGTCTGTGATACTCCGCCAAAGCCAATCCCCGAAAGGGAGGCTGTCAAGTCAATTGACCAGGGATTCCATATCCCGAATACTCCGTCAAACAGTGCCGACAATCCATGTTTGTCGGTAAGCTGGGGAACAAAGCCCTTTCCTAACGAGGAGGTAAGAAAACCGCGGAACCAGAGACGCCGTAAGAATGTGTGTAGTCGAAGAATAAAGAGCTAGCGTAAAACCGGGAATCTCGTGAGAAGGAAATGTCTAAATCGTCGTGCGGTCGGTCCGGGTAAGCGTGAGTGAATAAGGATATGCTATACTGTTTAATGCGGCAGCATGTTCTTAGACTCCTCGTCGGTGAGGAAGATCTCGTGAACGGGGTCTCGGCGGTTCTCGAGGGGAACGTAGTCGCAGTCGATGTACGAGGGGAGGAAGATCTCTGTGGAGTCGTTAGCTCATGCCTGGGTGGGCCACATTCACGACGTCAGCGAAGCATACCAGGGTTCCAGGCGAAGCCTTGGCTGGAGGAGAGGTAGGAGATCTATAGCAAGCAGTGTCAGAAAGTTGCCGGAGTCAGATGCCCCGAAGACCGGAGAGCGATGGAGTCGAGTCACTTACCAGCCGAGGAGGGCCGTCCGGGTCGCCGATGTTAATGACGGTGCATTCTTGCTTGGAGAGAGAGGAGCCTAAATCATGTCAGCAATGTCAAGGCAGACAATCCTGTGGGTGTCTCGTAAGGCAATCATATCATCGCCGCTACAGTCACGTCAGGTGGGGAGGGTGCACTCAACGTACTCAGGAGGCTCGGGCGGCGGTTGTGCAGGGCCTTGTGCTTGCCAGCCGAAGGCGGGGATGACGAGGGCGAGCTCGAGAATGGGCTGTTGGAGGAGGAAGCGGTGCCCTTGTGATATGAGGACGTGGCCGAAGGGCCCGCGGGAATGGCGATGGAGGAAGACATGGTGCGAGGTCGTGAGAACAGCTGAACAGGCCGAGACGAAACGAGGGGCACTGTGTGTGACCAAGGTCGGCCGGGTAGGCTGGCGGACGATGAGGAGTGAGCTGGCTCTCTGGTGAGTGGGATGACGCAAGAAGGACGCCGTATGTATAAAGGCGGAGTGGACGACGAGACCCAAGAGACTTTGGGAGAGGAGAGGGAAGGAAATGAAAAGGGAGGACAAAGTGAAGATGGAGGTCGGAAGATGGCGAGGTTAGGTTTACCTGCAACGGTAGAAGGTGGTTTCGAAATGCAAATGACGGGTGACTTGTCGGCCAACGGCCAGTGAATCACTGCCGCATCATCCCGTGACAGGCGAGTGACCCGACGCCGATAAGCCACACTCACAGCGCCGCAGGAGGGGAAAGGGAAGGCCATTGTCGGGGTCTTGTCTAGGTTGTCTTGGACGAGAGGTACCTCGCTTTACCTGAGACGCCGCATGACGGTACCTTGAATCATTTATTCATGGCCTTGATCTTCATCTCCCTTGTCCCCCGTGTCAAACACCTCATCTCCCCAACAAAGCTTCATGTGAATCAATCAATCCTCACCGAGCATCGCGGGGCCTTATCGTAGCAGGTATCAGCCTATCGTCCATCACATGTACCGAGACCTCACCGCAACCGCCGCTGTCGAGCAAGCCGCTAAGGCACTCCCCAGGACTCCGTCCGCTGAGCCAGAGCCTCAGAAGGTCAAGCGTCAAAGTACAGCGGCCGGGTTCCCACTGTAGCTCCTTTGTACCCAGCATCCTCCAGGGTCCCCACGCATCGTGGAGGCCAGCCAAACTCCGATAATCGGCCAATCACGTTTCCCAAATCACGCATTTGGGGTGTTGGAGCCTGGGGCCTTGGAGCACTGCGATCCACCTCGCCCTGCTTCAGCGGGTGCTCGTGGACCAATCAACGTTGCCAGGGATGGGCCTTGATGGGCGGGCTGTTTGACGTCGTTAGGTCACGTGCTGAACGCAGAGCTCCAAGCTCAATGGTCGATGACTAAGCCCCTCCACGCGCTAGGTGACCTAGCTTCTATTGTCGTCGTCGTCGTTGCTGGCGCCTGGCATCATCTCGAAGCAGCTCCATCTCTCAACGACAACCGCACTCCATCTCCCCCGACGACGATCGCATACCAGCATCTGCGCGCATCCCTATATCTGGTCTATCCGTATTTACCCTCGCACAACCTCTCGACACAGCCAAAGCGCAAACATGGGTGACGCCGCTGTCGAAAACCCGGCAAACCAGGTCCCGCCTCACAAGAGGACCGCGCACTCGACCATCCCTACCATTGACAACTTTGAGGGCGTATCAACCGACGGCGGAGACGATTATGCGAACCTCAAGAAGCTTCAGAGGCAACTAGAGTATGGAACCCGGCAGTATAGATGATGGAGTGGCGGGGGGCTGATTGCTTTCGTTCAGGTATATCCAGTTGCAAGAAGAGTACATCAAGGATGAGCAAAGGTACGCAGACTCGGAAATCTCATGTCATTTTACTCGAGACATTCTAACATCTTGCAGGAGTTTGAAGCGCGAGCTGGTGCGAGCTCAAGAAGAGATCAAGCGAATTCAGAGTGTGCCCCTCGTCATCGGCCAGTTTATGGAGGCTATCGACCAAAAGTATGTCTATTACCAGCTACATAGCATCCACAAGCTAACCATGTGCCTTCTCAAGTACTGGCATCGTCCAATCGAGCACCGGCTCCAACTATGTCGTCAGAATCCTCTCCACCCTCGACCGCGAAAAGCTCAAGGCTTCCTCGTCCGTTGCCCTCCACCGACACTCCAATGCCCTCGTCGACATTCTCCCTCCCGAGGCCGATTCCTCTATTGCCATGCTGGGCGCCGACGAGAAGCCTGATGTGACGTATGCCGATGTCGGTGGTCTGGACATGCAGAAGCAGGAGATCCGTGAGGCTGTGGAGCTGCCCTTAACACACTTCGACCTCTACAAGCAGATCGGTATCGACCCTCCCCGAGGTGTGCTGCTGTACGGTCCTCCTGGTACCGGCAAGACCATGCTGGTAAAGGCTGTTGCCAACTCCACTACTGCCAACTTCATCCGTGTCGTGGGCTCCGAGTTTGTCCAGAAGTATCTGGGTGAAGGTCCACGAATGGTCCGTGATGTCTTCCGCATGGCCCGCGAGAACTCTCCTGCCATCATCTTCATCGACGAGATCGATGCCATTGCTACCAAGCGTTTCGACGCCCAGACCGGTGCCGACCGAGAGGTGCAGCGTATTCTGCTCGAACTCCTCAACCAGATGGACGGTTTCGACCAGACCTCCAACGTCAAGGTCATCATGGCCACCAACCGAGCCGACACCCTTGATCCCGCTCTCCTCCGTCCCGGCCGTCTCGACCGAAAGATCGAATTCCCCTCCCTGCGCGACCGACGTGAGCGCCGTCTCATCTTCAGCACCATCGCCGGCAAGATGAGCCTCGCCCCCGAGGTCGACCTCGACTCCCTCATCGTCCGCAACGACCCCCTCTCGGGTGCCGTCATCGCCGCCATCATGCAGGAGGCTGGTCTGCGCGCCGTCCGCAAGAACCGCTACAACATCATCCAGAGCGATCTCGAGGACGCCTACTCGAGCCAGGTCAAGGGCACCAGCGACGAGAACAAGTTTGACTTTTACAAGTAAACAAGCCACATGGTTTTCGCGCACACGTGTATGTCTCCTCAACTGTACAACATGCGTCTCATATTCGGGGCCGGTGCTGGGAAACTACCGAGGGAAAAGCCAGAGGACGGGGCGGGCATAGGATTTCGAGGAGTATGCTTGGTGGATAGAATAGGTTTAATCAACTTTCAGCGAGGCGGAATGCCGCTGAATCTCGTCATTTTGGCATAGAACTGTTTGTGCGGGCTCGTAGTGATGTCTTGTGCTTTGGATGACACGACTCGGCGATCATGAATTAGAGATCCACTTGCTAATCACTACCTACGAAACTAGGAACCTAGGGGGTCGTCAACAGCATATTGAACTAAGAACAAGTTAGACAATGTGAGGTTCGGTAGAAAGCAAGAGTCTTGGGTGACATTCACCATATCAACAAAAGCAACGATAGATAGACAACCTCAACATGGACATAATGAAACACTTGGATTTCCCAAAAGGTACGTCAACTCCCAACAAAACGGGTATCTAAAACGAAAAAAAGAAAAATACATTCGCTTTCCCATTCCGTTACACCCTGTCTATATTTGCTGTAAGGTATCTATGAACCGTTTCCCTTCATCAACCCCAACCAAAAAGAAAAAAAAAAGAAACCCTTCACATACACACAACCCATCCATCATCATCCCTTCCCTTCCCATCCTGTTCCTGCAGATTCCCTGCGAGAGAATCAAGGCTAGAACAACAGGTTTCGCTTTCATAATACAACTTGTCCCAAACTCCCGCTTTTTCTCACACAAACTTTCGCTTGGTTTTGTTTTTCCCTTTAAACTGCCTGTCTATTTTGATTCGCCCCCTGTGGCGAGTCTGAACCGTGAAAAGAAAAGAAAGGAAAGGAAAAGAAAAGGACGAGCAACAAAGCAACTAACAACGCTGAAACTGGGGAATAAGTTCCGGCCAAGAAGACGAAACGCCGGGAGAGAAACGCCGCGTAACCCCTTCCGAAGTAAAAATACAGTCGCACGAGGCTCTTGCCTGGGTCGGCCGCTGGGGTATATCTTTCTTCCCTGTCTGGCGGAAAGGTGGACGCAGCGCAACCAGAGAAACCTCGTCGAATATTTGCAACGCACAGAACATAGATAGGCCCACAGGCCTTGTGGCGACTTCAGCTATTCGCCAGTCGCTACTCATCATCATTACCCATTAGCCATTACCATTACCATTACTCATGCGTCCTCCTCGTTATCTTGGTCCAAAGCTGACAGGAGACGCCAGGTTCAAAAATGTGAACCGGATGTGCACCCGGCCCGGAATGATTGGTCAAGGAGGTGAGAGTGAGTAAATAATGGTGAGGCTGTGGGAAACCTATAGCAAACCGAGGCCCTCCATAAGCGATGTGATATTGTGATATTGTGACATGCCAGGGATCGCCCAGGTCAAGGGGTTGGTCGGTCAAGCCAAGGACAAAAACGTATAGAGCATGCCCGTGGGCATGAGCTGCTCATTACGAGCTCAGAGTAACACCAACTTCAAATAGGAGGTGAACAAAGCGGCTGTGCAGGTCAAAGAAGATGTCGGGGCGTCCGACAATCTCCGCCAGGCCACGGGCTTTGGGGGCCGAGGCACCAGGGCCACCTCCCATCCTTCGGGTGAACCCGCTGCCGCCTGTCAGAAAGCTGCTTCCGCCGCGATCAGGGCCACCAGCCGACTCGACAGCCGATTGCTGAGGTGCATAGCCACCCCCGTACATGTTGCTGCCGATTGGCGAGGATTCGGCCGCCCGTTCGGCCTCAGCTTCAGCGAGCTGCTGGATCCATGTAGCCAGATCGCGGAACGCCGTCGAAACCACAGCAAATGTCTTCATGGCAAGTCTTTCCCTATGAGTGCTCAGGGCCAGAAAGGCGTAGACGCGCTTGTGGCCGCGCGCGTGGACATCGGGAATCCGGAAGATATAAGCAGTCGTGTACCCGGCCAGGGCATCACCGAAAAAGATGGGGCCGCCCGTGACAGCCGAGCCGGCGCTCTGCGTCGTGACAAACGCCGGAGAAGTCGCCGATAGGGGTGACACGGGTGTGGCCGTAGCAGGAGCCCGGGGTAACGTTTCAAACGACAGAGTACGCAGACATGAAGCGCGGATGAGGGAGAATGAGTCGGGTAGGACCGGATCGTGCGTTGAGGTATAGTCGACATAGTGGACGTGGAAAGGAGTTCGGTCCGCTGTCGACGAATTGCCCGTACCGGCGCTACCGCTGGAGCGAGAAGTGTTCCGCGAACTGACGGAGGGAGTCGTCCTCGTCCGCGCCCGGGGACCCTCATCCCGCTCGCCATCGGTATCACTAGACGGCTGGGAGTTGGGAGGCGACGCCTGGCCGCTAGCACCAAAAACCCGTTCCGCCGGAGCGCGTGTGCGCAGGGTCGGTCCGCGAGCGTTGTTGGCGAAATGGACGCTGTTTGATCCCCCCTGTTGCTTGGGCAGGGTCATGGCGCAGTTTTCGCAAGGACCTTGCTTCTTCGTAACCGTCTCGTCATAGGTTCTTCGGAAACTCGAATCGCGTCGGGGGTGTTGGGGCGGAACCGGCCGCGGGCTATCGGGAGGAGTATCGATGGCGGACGGAGTTGCGGCAGCGCCCGAGCTAGAGGTTCGCAGCAGCGCGGCTCTCTGCGCCTGGGCATCATGTTCAGAGGCCGGCGCCGATGCGCTCCGAGAGAGGTTGAGGTTCCTCAAGGCGTCGTTGAGGGCGGCCGAGGAATGGGACGTGGGTCCAGTCGCATGCGCGCTGGATCGGGGTCGGGCATCGGCAGGGTCTATGCCATCCTCGCAGCAGATGGTACATGGCGCCGGTAGGCCCTCAGTGACCATCAGAGGGGTCGGGCCATGGAGGTCGCAGTAGTGAGCAAGACATAGCTGGAAAGATGACATTAGCTGTTGTGTCTTGCGCATGTGTAACCGAGGCGAGTCGGCGCCGGTGCAGAGCAGGTGTCAAAGAAAAAAAGAGTGCGCAGATGGCTAAAGGGGCAGTGATCACAGCAACAAAGGGATGGTTTTGGGGTGTGATTTCATATCAGAGAGCATGACGTTATGGTACTGTAGGTGTTGCAGGGATAGCCGTGTAAGGATAGAGTAGATGGGAAGGGTCGCAAAGGGGTTGCGGTGGGAGGCATGGTATGGTATTATAGCTGGGCAGAGCAGAGGCAGAGATATCTCTTGTTTGCCCTTTTGCTATGTCTTGTCTTGGTTGCCCTCTCTCGTCCTCATCTCGGCAACGGGCCGCTCTCGAGGTCATGGGGCTGGAAGTAGGGAAGTGAGGTGGCACTCGGTGAGTTGGGATTCCGAGGGGGAGGAACTTGATTGCTCGAGGCATCGACGGAGCCGGTTCAAGGGCAGGGCAGTCAGAGACTCAGAGTCGCGCGGCGAGGCGGTGTGGACGTATGTGCATATCTGTGTGCGCCTGTGTATTGTTCGTGTCTGGGCAAGGGTGTGGGCACAAGTTTGCGCGTGGGATGGGATAGAGAGTGTGTGTGCGTGTCAGACAGCGGGCGGCGGCTCGGGGGCCATTAGGAGGCACGGCAGACGGGCCGTCGACGGGCAGGCAGCCGGGGTGCTTGAGGGTGTGGCAAGGAAGGGAGGGTAAGGGGGACAGAAGCAAGGGAAGCCGAGTGAAAAAAGGCCGATGTCAAGAAGCAACGTCGATGAGAGACAAGACATGGTTGCCCGGTGTAGGGGGTGAAGCATGATATATGATACATGTGGGTATGGTATGCTGGGAGAATCAAGATCTTGGAGTGTCTGGTCTGGACCCAACAGGACGGTCATGTTTGAGCAGGTGCAGAGGAACAAAGGCTGCGTCGCGATATGCTTGGCAGGGATGTTTCCTGGGAGCCAGTCGAACAAGGCTTCGGACATTCAGCCATACATCCATCCATGTTAAGGGCATGGCATGGCATGGCGTGTGATGTCCTCACCGAACCGGGGCGTCGGTCAAACAAGCCCAAACAAGGGAAGGCGGAGTGAAGAGAGTGCGGAGCGAGGAGCGTGGAGGGTGCAACGTCGGACGTGGCAGGAATTGGCATGTGGGCAACAATAGGATGGTCATGATGGAAGGTTTGTGTTGTACACTTACAATGTATGTCATGACGTATCGCCTTGGTGATCGAATCGCAGCACCGGAACGAACGCTTGGGATTCTCGATTGGACGAGGATGCGAGATATGGAGGGGTATGTCTTATGGCAGAGCGAGACACAGCACAGCACGCCGAGCTGTAAGCTGGAGCTGCAAAGACGGGCTCGGGCGACACGACGACGGGCAGCTGAAGTACTGTACCGCAGGTATGTATGTATTGTCGGGGAAGAAGAGAGCACGAGCAGGGGGGGCGAAGGACGAGGGAGGGCGCAGCAGTTACTAGTAGCTGTAGGTACTGTAGCTGTAGGGGTAGCTGCTTGCTGAAGATTCCCGGTGCTTCGATTGATTGATTACTTGCTTGCTGGCGCGGGCGCGGGCGCTGCTTATTTGTCCGGTTGCTGTTTGCTTGACCTGACCTGCTTGCCCCGGGGTCTGGCCAGTCCGGGGAAGCTCGACCGTTATAGGTGGCACACAGCACGTGCGCCAAAGACACAGCAGCGTGCGATTGCTCCAGGCAAGTCTTGACGGGACCGGGAGGGTCGACGTGAGGGAATGTTATTAACAGAAACCGAATGAGCGCGGGGGATCCGGAGAAGAAAAGAATCCACAAGCAAGCAGGCGCAAGAGAGGGGCAATTAAGAAATGAGCGAGAGAGGGGAAACCCAAGAGGGGGAGGAGGAGGATGGATGGATGGTGGAAGAGGATTCGTTCCAGCGGAGAGAGGAAGTCGTCGGCGGCGGAAAGTCGCGGGTTACGGGGCGAGAGTTTGGAGGCGCGAGAGGATAAAAGAGAAGCTTCGGAGAATTAAGAGACCGTGAATTGAGACTTTTTTGGATGTTGGGACCAAGAAGAAGCTGACGGACGATTCGACGGAAACGACGGACGGGTCAAGGTTTGGGACCAAGCCTTTCGAGATGCAGACGAAAAAGGGATGGGATGATGATGATGAGGGAAGATGAGATGGAAGATGATGAGGAGAAAGGGGAGTCAAAGTAATGTTGGAATTGATCTCTCCTTTCGTCAGTCCATCCCGTCGGCGGTACGCTTGTTTTTTTTTTTCCTTTTTGTTTTTTTGGGAGGAAGTGTTTGCTCTCGAGCAAGGAGTTTGTCTTTAGTTTTCTTCTCTCGTTCTCGGGTCAAACTCGCGCGGCTGCGCTGCGGGGGGGTGAACGTTGTTTAATATGGAAATGGAAGGGCCGCCGCTTCTGCTGGCTCGTGAACCTGTCCTGCCCTGCGAAACCGTTTGGGCAAGGGACATTTGATCCCGGGCATGGGGACATGGGGGAACATGCTTCCACGAGGTGGTGGGCGTTGGCGTTGGCGTTGGGTGTGGGATGGCGGGCATGGGATGGGATGGGATGCTGCTGCAGTACCGGGAGGTCCCAGCGAGTTCCATCATCCATGCTCGCCCGCCGTCGAATGGACCCAAAAGAACCAGAACCAAGCAGAGAAAGAAAAAATAAAAAAAAGTGGGTGGCCCGCGCTTCCTTTTAGTGAGGGGGACTGCGGCGCCGCCCAGTGGAAGTGGAGTCCCGCCGTCTCTTGGGCCGATGCGAATCGGGCTTGGGCTGGATTCTTAGCTTCTGGTCTAGGGTAATTCAATGCGGTACCCGGCACCGTCGAGAACAAGACGCCAGCAACGGGCCAAAGTCCAAGCCAAAACAATTAAACTGTCCCCCTGTGTATGCCCGTGTATGATATTGATCGATTCGGGCATCATTGACGATCAAGGGTTTGATGTTTCTGGAAATGAAGGTATGCAGCGGTCTATATCGACAAGGGCGCGAGCTACTATAGAAGGGCTGTGTGTGTGTTGCATGCATGGACCTCTCGATAGCATCAGCAACTAAATTGCTTACATACCGTCATTGTGAGGAGGCTCAAAGCTGGTCTTTCCCTCCACGGTCCCACTAGCACATGTCGGCTTCTCCTTCAATGACGAATGGACTTGCATCCTAGACTGGGAAATCCAATAACTTCACCGCAAGAAACGTTTCAAGGTCAACAACAATATGCCTCATAGACGGGAACGGAACAGTCCGGTAACCGGCGGAAAGGCCTGTAAGCCATCGACTTTCACATGAATGAGGAAGAAAAAAAAGACTAGGTTTGTAAACGCTCGCTCCACAGCGTGAAACCAAGGAGAAGAGCTGCAAAACAGACAGAGCCCAAATCCGTCGTAATAGGGGTCCTCCGGTTGGATCCCGACCCCCCAGCGCAGTGGTCCTCTTGCTCCAGTCTCCGGCTCTTCCAACAGTTTGCCCAGCTTCCCATCAAAGTATCCATGCTCACTCACTCTCCGAGGGTCGGCCACAAAAGCCACCAGGGGGGAGGATCAGAGTGGGACCTGTCTTGTCGCTAGCCCAGCCAGCCAGAGAGCCAGTCAGAGGGCGAAACGGGACTGGAGGGCGTAGAGTCGCGGGCGGGTTTTTCTAGTGTCGAGTCGCTAGCTTCGCCAAGACCGTATGCCATGCTCTTGGTTGACACCGAGTGTCGACCAAGTTCCTACTGTGGGCTAGCGGAAGGGCTAGAAGCTCTGGGAACGTGTGAGCAAGAGAGGATCGAGTTAGGTAAGCGGGATGCATCGCCGGGGGGCAAATATAGAGTAACAGAAATCGGCGACATGAACGAAACGAAGTGGGTTGGGGGCAAGGCAAGGCAAGGCAAGGCAAGAGAGTCTGGAGCGCAACAGGCGAAGGAGAGGAGGAGCTCCATCCGGCGGGCAGCTAGCTAGCCGTGAGGGGGGAGTCCCGATGCTGAGGCACTATGGAGACGGATGGAGGTCGGGACTCGTGGATACATAGTGGGATCCACTCGTCGCGTGCGCCGGTTGAAGAGACGATGCCAGGGGTCCTGCGTGCGTCCTGAGCGGGTGATTGATGTTGGTGATGGGCGGATGTGGTGGGCATTGGATCCATCCATTCACGGAGCAGCGGTAGTTGGATGGATCCCATCCCCAATCGTCAACGTCCAGTGCTTACTCCGTACCTTGGCACGCTGTATCGTGCCTGTTCCGTACCGGGCGAGCTTTGTTGAAAGAGTACGGATCGTCGGATGAGAGCCGACGGACGACGGGGAACAGAGAGAAAGGAGAAGGAGAGAAAGAAAGCCAAGCACTCTCCATCGGGTACTGTAACCTTGCAATCTTCTTTTTCTCTTTTTTCACGATGTGATCAAGAACCGAAACCCACCTATCACTAACGGCGTCTAGTCCAAATGAGTAGTTTACGATTGTCATGATGACAGCAACATCTGCATCAAGGCACCCCTCTCGTCGCATTGACGATGCCCTCGTCTGTGCCACCCACAGGTTAAACACTTTTCCTCCACAATGGTTTCTGAACAAGGTCTTTCTGACGAGAGTATGACAATCTCCACCACTCACAAAGAAACAAAAGGGCCTGTTTGACCTGTAACTGCGACAAGCAAAGAATGGGCTGAGTGAATGACCGCTCGGGGCGCATACAGTACTAGCCACAAGTCCCTGCATAGACGGACTTGAAAAAAAGAAGCAAAAAGATCGCAAGCTGGTCTCTTCGTCTTTTCTCTCTTTCGGTTCCGAACCAGTGGACACTTGGTCCGCCGACGCGGATACGATACGGAGTGACGATGCTGGGATTGGGCGGGAATGGATAGTCTATCCTGGGGTGGGTAGGCGCAAGAAATCGTCGGATCGACCGCAAAAGGACCCCAAGCCCGTGAGGAGCAAGGCAAGGCCAGGGCATTGGGGTCGAGCTTGTGACAGTCTTCCAGAAGACTTCGGCGAACAAGTGCCTGCTGGAGACGAGTGGGGATCCATGGGGAGTCGAGTCTGTAGGGAGAGACTTTTTTTGGCCCTTGGCTGGCTGGATGGGTTTCATCCCAACTCCACCTTAACCAGGGCGCATGTTGCATATTGCAAGGGGGATCAGCGATTGATTGATCTTGCTGTGTCATGTTTCTTTTTTCGGTCTCTTCAGCATGATGGCATTCCTTTTTTGACCCCAATGTCACATTGCCGGGCTCTCCAACTGAGTCAAGAATTGACAGGTAACTTTACGGCATTTCTTTTCTGGGTAAATAGCCCCCCAATGCCGTGGATCATTACAGACAGGGCCCTTGCGACGGTGAGGCCCAAGTTGTAGACATTCACGGGGAGAAGCGCGGATAAGGTAGGTATCCTCGGCGTCATTTGATTAAGCGACGGACATTGCGGACGTCAAGATGAGCCCACGACACGGTCAACCCCTGGAGGGACAGTGTAGCTTTCAGTCAGGGCTGCAAAAGACGAGGTCAAGGCGCTTGCATCTCCCGGGTCCCACGATCGCATCCTTGCAGCCCACGCGAGGTGTCGAAGCAAAAGGCGCAGCAAGCCAGCAGCAGCAGCAGCAGCCATCCAGTGGCAGCTTGCTTGATGGTTGGATGGAGGGACGGATGTTGGGCGTTGCGTTTCATGCCAGGGGTATTTCTCCTGCGCGCGCGCACGCACCGACCTCGTCGTATGTCTATGGAACTCGGCCTCGTGGCGGGATAAGGAAAATGTCAATGTTTCGTTCGACTGGGGCCCCGGAGAACTTGTGACAACCGACCGGATGTTTCCGTACTTGCTGTTGAGAAGACGGAGCGGCATTCCGCTCTCTTCCCCGTTAACGTTGATGCTCTGCCTGCCTAGGTAGGCAGGTTACGGAAGCAGGTCACGGAAGACTGGTCCCGACGGATGCGTCCTCGTCTTGGCGATGAGGCAGAGCATCAGTAGTCAACGCAGATCACCACTCCTCATGTCCAGCCCAGTCCTGCAAGTTGGCATCACCCGCATCTTCATCAAAGTCCGCCGAGCTTTTGTTCTTGTCAAATGAACTGTCATGTAGGCCCGACCAACCGAGGGCGCGGGTTCCGCGGTCTCGTAAACCCCCTGTCAACCTTTCCAAACTTCCCAGGTTTGATAGACCAATCGCGCGTCGAGCGAATCGAGAACGTCTCCAATCTATCCGCAACTGTCCTCTCACAACTCCAGCTCCTTCGACGCGAAACGCTTTGCCTCTTTACATCTCAAACGTCATGCTCGACGAGACACTTGACGTCGGCTCGGATCGGCTCGTCCCCCCTTTCTGCACTCTTCTGAGACCACTCACTCGCTCGCTCATCTGAACCTGTCATCTAGACACGCGCCCCCTGACGCCGTCCTTTGAGCCATGGCAACGCCGAGGGGTGCACCCGTCATCCATCATCTCAACTCCCGCCGCTCATTCATTCCCATCGGCTAGTCGCCCCGGCGATCGCTCTCCCTCTTGCTCACCGCCCTCTCCAAGTCCTTGATCGTGCTCCCCACGTTTGCTTGTTGTTTCTTTTTCCTGTCTCTCGCTCACAAGCCACAGCAGCCATCCCTTCCGCTTCTCCGGGATTCCGGGGGTGTAATTGGAGTCCTGAAATGCTCACGAGGGAGATGGGAGAAAAAGCAAAGACGCGGTTTTGTCGTCTTCACGCCCCCACTGCGGCCGCGTGCCCGCACTTCACGCAAGGATAGGTTTCCCAAGACTCACTCTGTTGGCCCCGAGGCATGGAATCGCGCGCTATCCGGGCTGAACACGCCAATGGCGTTCCCATCCCTGGGTAACCATCGGTACAGCTCGTGAACTAGTTGGCGATGTTGATCCTCCAAGTGGAACATGGCAAACAAACATGACAAGTCGCTTTCCTTATCTGCACGGTGGATCGTCTTCGCAGGAATCAACCTTGTTTTTAAAAGCCTTGGGGGTGTCGCTCGGTGTCGCGCATTGCTTGTTCGCGTTGTCATCTCTTCTCTCCACGGCGATCTCTTGGACCCCCAGCTGAAGCTGGGTGGCTGGCTATCGCGGTTCCAGCGGAGAGGAACTTGGTATGCCACCCTTGTCGACAACTTATGACATGTCGTTCAGCAGTCTTGAAGAGCCGGATAGTTCCAGATCATCGACGATGCAGCTGCAAGCTGAGGACGCCAGTGACATGCGTCTCATCAAACTACGTAAAGTGTGATGCGGGCGCCGAATATCGCAATGTCATGGCCTTGTTCTCTCAAGCCTCATCCCACTACAGGCCCATATCAGCTTCCCCTTCGAGGTTCTGCCTTGGCCTCACAAGGGAATCCGCAAAAGAAAACAACCGAAAGCTCGCGTATACGAGGCTGGGCAGTTCCTCACTTTGCTATACATCACATCAAGGGGTCGATGGGCGTGATTCCAGAGTGAACAGGTCTTACATGTTGGCAGAGTGATGCGGGTAATGTCTTGGGAAAGCATCCGTGCGCTTTGTCAACTGCTCGCTTCCTTGACATCGTAGCTGAGCTCATCGTGTGATTTGTTTACTTGTATGCCTTCTGACTGTTTCCTTGTGCCAGCTGGACTTGGTGGTGGTGGTGTCCATGTGAGACGTTCTCTGCCATCTCCTATTCCTTCTATCCCTCTCCATACTTCATGCTGCAGGGGGCAGCTGAAGTCTGCTCTCGGGTAAAATGGTTCCTCTGGGCTGCCTGGATATTGTGCGCAGGGCAATAATTGCTGCTGTGAAAATCGCAACCCTACCGGTCACACAGTCACTAGACCTTGAACTCTCAAGGAGCAATGGCGGGCCTCAAACAACAAGCCGAGGGTAGACAGATGGTTCACCATTGATCTGGACTTGGTCTCAGATCCCGAACCCCGCGGAACCGACACGGTAAACTTGACCCAGGCCGCACCGTGGCGCCATAAAGTAGGGAGAAAAGCCCATTGACGGTTTGGTGGAGGCGACAATAATACAGTCTCGACAACTTTGTGAGATTGCGCAATCAAGCGAACTCCATTGTCGACACAACTTCTGCCTGCACAGCTTGGTGCCTGCAAAGATCCATATATCGTGGTAGGCAGAACATGCAACTCGGAGGTCATCATCATCAGCCCTACCAGGCACCGTCGCCAGCGGCATTGGTCGGATGTAACGTTGGTTGTTGATTAAGGTAAAGCCGGCGCCAAACTGCCTAAACTATGGCAATGTTAGCTCGAATTCTTGCTCAAACTGCTGATGGCCTTGATTTAAGGTGTTTGGCATTTACCCGTCGTTTGGTCTATGCTCGTTCCTGCTGCCAGTCAGACTGCTGCCTTTGACTCGAGCCATTCCAAGGGATCCATCCACATGGTTAGCTCTGACTATCAAAGAGTGGGTGGTGATTGCAAACATGACGGATACTGTAGGTCAATACAGTATGGTCGAATGTTGCAAAGTGTTTCTGGATCGAATCTGGAAATGCCCGTGTAAAGATAACAAAGGTGCAAACGAAAGCACCTGTCCGTGTCCCGATAACACGCCGAGTCTCAGATTGGCCACCTCCCCGGAAAGTCCTGTTGATCCGTGTGTCGGGTCCCGGCAGTTGGATGGTTTTCATCAATGCCGGTCGCCGATGTGTGGGTGGGCTGGCTCGCCCGGGTAGAGTGCAACACCGTACGATTTGACCTTGAGGCCGCCCGCTAGTGAAGAGTCTCCCAAGAAAGAACCTGATGTTTGTTGATACTGCACCTGTAACTACTTCGCAGTTGAATGTGGACACAAAAATCTGGAAAAATGATGATCAATGTGCGAACCGCCGACTCAGTTGTTGACACGCTCAAGTTGCAGGCTTGTCCGTGGCAAAGCACCATCCAGCCAGGCTCATGTCGCAAGCCGCCGCCTCACTCTCGTCAGGCTGTTTCTTACAGGTCAACTTCAAGCTGAGGCCTCTGTGGGCCTGGGGACCCTGGTTCATGCCAGGCTCCTCAACAGAGGTCAAGTCCGGACTTGGACCCCCTTGAGGCCTGAGATATCCGGCCTCGAACCACTCCCGAAAGGCGATGTGTTTGTCAAGAAAGGCTCAAGTTTCCGTCCTGTAGCACCTCGCCATCTTTGTCATCTCCGAGACCATCTATGTCCTACACAACAGGCGTCGTCACGGACATGTGTGCTCGTCCGTTTGAGGCCCCACCGTGGGAATCGCAGGGCGAACCAACTCTCCACCACATCGCTGATTCCCAGCCCCAGATGGCGGACTCAGTGGGCTTCTTAGCGGCTCACGGCTGCTCTCAGTGGCTGGTTTCTGGCCCCCAGCGGACTCTATCACCCCAGGCGGCCCCGCGGGATGCAGCTCGGCGGCGACTGGCCTGTGCTCACCGAATCGATTGGAGGCGGAGTCATGATACCGGTTCAGCCTTGTCAGATAGACAAGACGATAGTCGATACGAGAAGGGAGCCTTGGGGGATGGCTGGAGTCTATGTCAGTGTTGGAGGTGATTGAGAAGGCTGGGCTGTTTGATGGTCTGCCCGAGACAAAGATTCCAAGTCGACAAGAAACGCGAGAGGTATCAACAAATAAGTAGAGCGAAAAGCAAGTAGCCACGCAACGTCTCGCCGTCAAAGGTCGAAACCGTCCCAGCGGAGCGTTGCGCATGAATGGTGAGCCCGTCTCTTTGAATCTCACGGGGCCAGCCAGGCAGCAGCCAATAGAAGTCCCCGATTCACCTCAGAGGCGCCCCAACTCACCCAATGCGCCATTGTCCCGTGGCAGTGCATGAGGCAACCGCCCTTGGAGGGGAAACTGACGGGAGACAAGGAAGAGGACAAGGGGATATGTACAGTACCAACGGGCACGATGTGGATGTGGAGAGGCTGGCAGTCACTTTGTTCCATGCTGTTGTTGAACAACCAGGCTGTCCGAATGACTCCCAGCTTTATTAGCACTTGCTAGGTTGGAGGCCGATCCAGGGTCGAGGTACAAATGCGGCTGCAGGTGTACCACATTGAGGCTATCTGCTAGCAGGGCGTTTCAGGTATCTCCAACCAAGCTCCAAGTACCTACCCTTGTGAAGCCGTCAGACCCCGTCTTACCTTCCTGTACATCCACCTGTGTGCGCCATGGAGAAGTAGCAGGTCGCAGGTCGCAGGTAAGGCAGGAAGGCAGGCAGGCAGGCAGGTGCATGCGGCGTCGGAGAGCACACGGAGCCATTGGCTGCCTGGAAAGTGAACTTCAAACAACCTTGGAGGTCCCTTCAAAAAGACCGTCTCCCTGTTGCCTCAGGGCGTCTCGCACTTCTTCTCTCCTTTCCCTCTTCTTACCTTGCACTTCCATCTAGCAAGCTTTACCTTTGCGACTCTGGCCGTTGTATCGATTGCCTGCCTATCGTCGCCCCAACAAGCCCTCTCCCGCCGTTCTTGTCCCAATCCGGCTCTCTCGGTGTCTCTTGTACCTCCGTCGCCTCGCCCTCGTCCTTGTCGCACGCGATCTCGGCTCTCCTCGCTACCATTCACGTTCCGTTGTCTGTCTTATCCGCCATTCCATCCTCCAACCTCCACCTCTGCCTTCTCCCCACCCCCGCTCCGGCTTCCGCACCCGCCGCAACCGCCCCGTATCGTCGCCTCAACAATCTTTCGTGCTCCCTTGATTTCCCGGCTTTTGCTGCTTGCGTGCTTCGTTCTGCTAGTTAGCCAGCTCCTTCGAGCTTGAAACTTGCACATTGTAGCTTTATGTCAGAGCAAGCCAACCCCAATGCAATGATGGAGTTTGAATCTGCAGACCCAAGCTTCTCCGTCAGTTGGCTGCTCGGCCTACAGCCTTATCAGCATAAATCCACAAGCCCGTCCTGGGCGAAACAGTACCAAACAGATGACCCCCATTTTCTCGTGAGCCGTCTTCTTGGCCTCATCCCCAGTCGCAAACCCCGCCGATCCAGGAAGCGGCGCAATCGCGCCAAGACTGTAAATCAATCCGCAGAGCCCACTCCAGAGGAAAGTGAGGACAGTGAGGATGAAGATGTGGACGCCTTTGGCATTGGAAAATTGTTCGGCGATGTCCCATACGATACTGCCGATGAAAGCGAGTCCGAATCGGAGGACAAGCCCGCAGAGGAGGAGACAGAGCCTCCTATCTTGGCAGAACCAGGTTTCCTGGACCTCTGCAGGCAGATGGAGGAGCTCCTCGAAGAGATCGAGTAAGCCGACGGCGAAACAGCGATCGCTTTGAGAACCTGTAACTAACTGTTCCCAAGGAAATCACAGCAGCAAGACCTAGACGACGCCGACAACGAATCCATAGACGGCCTCGATCCCGAGCAGTGCGAAGATGAGTCGCCTTCACGACTTGAGTGGTTGCGACAGAAGGAGGTGGAAAAGGCCGAAAATAAGTATCTCGACCGACTCATGTCCTTGCCCGGGCTCGAAGAGACCAAGGCCTTCTTCCTGCACGCAAAGGCCAAGGTCCAGGCCTCGCAGAGGCGCGAAACCGACTTCAAGAAGGAGAACTTTGACGCTGTCTTCATGGGCAACGAGGGAACAGGCAAGACGATGCTCGCTCGTCTTTATGCCAAGTTCCTTGCTTCTCTTGGTGTTGTCAAGAAGGCAGGATCGATCACTGGCATCAACAGATTCTCAGCCTACAGCATGTCCAAGACGTCAACTCTCAGCACTATTCACAGCACATGCAATGCGTGCGGCGGCTGTGTAAGCCAATTGCTCTCCCTACTTAAGCTATGAAATGCTGACTCAGTTAGATCGCCATCATTGACCACGCTCATCTCATGGATAATGATGATTGCAACCTGTGGAACTTCTACGTTAGGTCACAAGATCTCCCTGGAAAGTTGGTCATTATCCTTGCTGGCAACGGACAATGGGGACTGTCGGATCAGCTGGGCTACAGTGCCGAGGTCTCAAATCACTTCCCTGTGCTGAAGCTGCCAAACTACACCCAGGAAGAGCTCCAGGTCGTCTTTCACGGAATGATGCGTAAGTGGTTCAAGAACAAGATGGAAGTCGAAGGAGGGTACGACGGCCTCTTTGTCAAGATTCTGATCCGCCGAATCACCCAAGGCATGAATGAGAAGACGTTTGGCAACATTTGGCCTGTCAGGAAGGCATTCCTCGAAGCTTGCAGACGGCAGGTTGAACGCTTCCGCCAAGCTAGGAGGGACGGAAACTACCTGGAAGACTTCAAGATGACCAAAGAAGACCTTCTCGGTAACAAGCCTTCACTTGGCCCTGACAAGAGTCCTGCCTGGAAGGAGTTGCAGGAGCTTGTTGGACTGGATACCGTCAAGGAGGCCATCCTTTCAGTGGTAAGCCAGGTCAACCAGAACTACATTCGGGAGATGCGAGGTGATGATCCCTTGTTTGTCTCACCGAATCGAGTGTTCCTGGGTGCTCCTGGCACCGGAAAGACAACAGTCGCAAAGCTCTATGGTAGGCTCTTGGCAGATTTCGGTCTCCTCTCGAAGGGAGATGTCATTGTCAAGAGTCCAACTGACCTTCTGGATCGCTATATCGGAGGATCCGAAAACAACACCAAAGAGGCATTGCGCGAGGCCAAGGGCAATGTTTTGATCATTGATGATGCCCATATGCTTGACCCCGGTACGAGCAGTAGCGGCACAACCAAGAACGGCGACTTCCGGGGTGCTATCATCGACACCATCGTCGCCGAGGTGACGGGAGCTCCTGGAGAGGATCGATGCGTCATTCTCTGTGGATATCCGGAGCAGATGAAGGAGATGTACGCCAACGCGAACCCCGGCCTGGCACGAAGATTCCCTCTGGACACAGCATTCGAGTTTGAGAACTTTAGCGAGGAGACCCTTGGCAAGATCTTGGATCTGAAGATGACCAAGGAAAAGCTTGTGGCCACAGACAAGGCTCGCGAGGTTGCTATGGAGGTTCTGAAACGGGCCTCTGTACGACCCAACTTTGGTAACGGAGGTGAGGTGGATAACCTCCTCTCCAAGGCCATATTGGCTCGTCTACGCCGCGTAGCCAAGGAGAAGCTGGAAGATGACGACCTGGACGCCCTCCCCCTCGAGCCTCAGGATTTCGATGCCGACTATGACCGTCTGTCACAAGCAGTTTCTAATACCAGGGCTCTCTTTGACGGCTTTGTCGGTTTCGAGGAGATCATCTCCAAATTTGAGTCATACCAGTACATGGTTCAGGGCATGCGACTGCGCAAAGTCGACCCACGACCCTACGTGCCCTTTACGTACGTCTTCAAGGGACCCCCAGGTACTGGTAAGACAACGACGGCACGAAAGCTGGGTCAAATCTTCTATGATATGGGCTTGCTTTCAGCCCCCGACGTTGTAGATGTTTCGGCTTCACAGCTCATCGGCGAGTACTGCGGACAGACAGGGCCCAAGACCCGCCGTTTGCTCGAGTCGGCTTTAGGCAAGGTGCTCTTCATTGATGAGGCATACCGACTGGCAGGTAGCCGTGGATCCTTCGCCGAGGAGGCCGTGAGCGAGCTGGTGGACGCTGTGACAAAGCCACAGTTTGCACGCAAGCTGATCATCGTCCTGGCCGGATACGAGGAGGACATGGATCGCCTCCTTCGCAGCAACCAGGGTATCAAGAGTCGATTCGCAACTGAGCTCACCTTCCGACCTCTCCGAGCTGAGCAGTGCATTGAGCAGCTCCGCCAGGTTGTTGGAAAGGTTGGCATCACGATCCAGCCAACACCAGAGATGGACACCATTACACGGACATCTCTGTTCTCTCTCCTTCAGCGTCTCAGCAACGACAAGGGCTGGGCGAGCGGCCGCAGCGTCGAGACTCTGGGAGAGCGGTTGATTGGGCACATCTTCAAGGAATGCGCAATCAAGGGTTACACTGGCAAGGACCTGACCGTCTCTGGACGGGAGCTGGTGACAATCCTGGGGCAGACATCAGGCGTACCGTACGCGGGCGTCAAGATGAGAGGCGGGCAGATCCCGATGGGAGCCAAGGTGATGACGCTGAAAGACCTAGAGAAATCTGATTAAGGGCGTTTTATGAAAAGAGCGATTTAGGTAGCGAGATTGGGTTTCTTTTTTCCGCAAGAGATACGCATATGACGGTTTATTACGATCTAGGAGCATGCATCAAGAGCCGAGAGTTATGATGGATGGATGGATGAGCATGAGAGTTGGGTGGAGTTTTGGAGTTTCGTCCGCACTCCTCTCGATAATTTGAATAATTTCAGCGGTAGCGAGACTTTTATGATATCAATGACTTTTTATCTTTGGATTGATGAATGTGGTTTGTGATGTGTGACTGTCTCATCTCTGCAGTACAGTCTTGAGTTGACGTAGCTCATTTCTATCATAGAGCCTGGCTGGGGTATAGTAATAACATGTTGGGGAATGTATAGTTGGAGGGATAGACGTGTTCGACTCAGACCAAAGTCATCCTGATGACTTATTCATGGTCAAGCGTAACGCTCTCTCTCAAGCGACTCGGCCCATGACCCTGAGTACTGCCGGGTGTGCCCCTTCCAGGGCTATCGTCCTTGTCCATTTTGGACGTCTTGGATGCTCTGATCTCAATGGCGATAGAAGTCCTCCTCTGCCGCTTTGAGCCGCTGCTTGGAGGAGGAGGGGTCGTTGTGGCTGTAGATGAAGTCTGGCTCGACCTGCTTTGACTCCAGGAAGCTCGTGAGCGAAGAGGTTCCTCGATGATGATTGACGCTACTTCCCCAGGGGTAATCTCTTCAATTCTGACAGCTGGAGATACGTCTACGCCTGGCCGAGCAGGAGCAGCGGTGCCACGGCCCTCATCCGCTAGGCTCTGGGCCCATGCCTCGCGGAAGACGGCGCCTAGACTGACAGCAACTTCCCGAGCAACGCTGTTGCCCACGACACGATACTGATCAGGCGGAGAGCCGAGTATGACCTCGTGATCGCGAAAGCCCTGAGCGCGTCGGGCCTCCATGATGGTGAGCACACGGTCCTCCTGCCAGTGCAGTGTACGGCCGTTCTTGGCATCGCTGGGGCTCTGGCTGGTCACAACGGTCTCGACGAGGCGGTCGGGACGCTGGCGGCCGTAGGCGTTGGACCAGGGGTTGGAGCGACTCAGGGAGCTGGCCGAGTCGGCAGGGAAGACGAGGCGCTCGGCCGGGGTGAGGACGCCGGCGCCGGCCTTCTTGCGATCCGGGCCGTACCAGGCCTGGGCAAAGTTCATGCCATAGGGGTGCGTGGGGATCAGGCTAATCTTGTTGCGGAGCTGTCGTGTTACACCAATGGAGATGCGGTGATCCGGGAAGGGGATGCATATGTCTGGTTTGGAGTCGTAGACGGGGGGAAGGTCGGCGGTTGCTGCCCGGGCAGAGACAAAGCCAAAAGGCGTGGCCAAGGGTATTATACGTTCGGCCATGGGTTCACCAGTGGGGAGGTTACCCAGGCTGAAGGAGTTGGTGTGAGGAGGATGGGCATGCGTCGGGTTAGGTCGACGAGGGAGACGATGACCCGGGGCAGCAAAGGCGAGAAAGACTCTGGCACGCCGCTGAGGAGAACCGCAAGTCGAGGCGTCGAGGAAGAAGAAGTGAGTCTGGTATCCGAGACCTATTATGGCGCAGATCAACTGGCTAAAGACATCTTGGTCACGGTTCGACTTGCGCTGCACGATGCCGGGGACGTTCTCGAGAAGACCGTACCTCGGACGGTACAGGTCGATGAAGGAGCCAAAGGCGGCGACGAGGGACTGGTTCTTGCGCTGGGTTATCGTGGTCTTGTCGTTTGTGAGGAGCGAGAAGCCGGGACAGGGGCTGCCGCCAGAGATGAAGTCGACATCGCCGACCGGAGGGACATTGTCGGCGAACTCTCCTTGAATAGCTAGCCGCTGGAGGTCATCGATGGAACCGAGAAAGGGGGCAACAGCTCCGGGACCTGCCGTGTTGGCCATGTACGTGTGCATGGCCTTTTCATTGTAGTCGTTGGCCCAGCGCATCTCAATGCCACCTCCGTCTTCGAGTCCGCGTCCAAAGTTTCCACCGCCGCAGAAGAGATCCAGACCCCGGAGCCGTTGGATGGGTTCAGATGGGTCGAATCCTTGTTTGAGCGTGGTAGGAAACGCTTCGAGAGGAACACATGATCGAGTTCCAGTGCCTTCGTCGACGACCTCCTGGTGTGTGATATAAAAGAAGCCTCCTACTCCGTTTCGGTCGTAGGGTGAAGCAATATCTTGCCCAGCCTTGAAGAAGCGCACGAAACATGGTTCTAAAATGCGATGTCTCTTCACCTCGACTAGATTCTCGCTATACACTAATTCGTTCGGTCGAGCATTTGGTGCTTTGGGATCAACTTGTCCCCTCCTTAGCAACCGCCGGAACCTGTAGATGTCACTGTAATCCTCTTTGTAAGAGGTCACAAACTCGCATGGCTCAGAACGACCGCTGTGCTTGTCTAGGATGACAAGTCGTGTTTCTCCGGGCGCAAACTCTGGAGCCTTGGGAGCCTTTGCTGTGTGAGAACAATGAAGGTGGTCATTCTCTAGAGTAATCCACTTGCGCTCAGCGCATATATATGTTTGACGACAGAAGAACTCGGCGGTCGTGGCCGATGTTCCTCCAAACTCGACGTTGTGCACACCCAAGACTTCGCTCTCGCAGATTTTCGTTGTCTCGCCGCAAGAGCAGTGGTCCGAGAGGAACAGCTCATTGTTCCATGGATACTTCATCAAGCCGCACAATGTGTCGACAGGTCTGTAGTACCAGATGACATCAAAGGATCGATGGCCACGCTTATCTGTGTGTACTCGCTGAACGAGCGCTAACCAACGATCAACGTCGTGAAACCCATGTGAGATATCACGTCGCCACATGGTGCCCGACTCTTCATCATCTCGCTGGGTCGAAATGGTGTCTCCCGGCTGGATGTCACGAATCTGCTGCGTCTCAGCCGTCGATATATCTTTGGCGGTAGTGTGAAGCGGCGCGGGGAGTTCAAGATGGCGCTTCCGAATCAGTTGATTGCGCATGGTTTTCGTCTTGTCGCTCAAGGGCATGGCCTCGAGGCGGTCGCCAAAGGGGAGGTGAGAGAAGCAGTCGTACATGTACTGCGTGACAATGGTGGGCGGACTGTCTTTGTTCTTTGTGTCTGCAGGCGTTTGGTCCTCAGTTGTCCCGTCAAGACTGCTCTCAGTTGGCGACTCGTCTTGAATCTGAGACTTTCTCTTCCTGCTCCGGTGACCATCCTTCTTCTCCTCTGGGGGAAACTTCTGATACTGTCTGAACTCCCATACCTCAGCCCACAGACTGTGCTTGTACGTCTTACCGGCTCCCAGCACACCGATGGCCTCTTTATGAAGGAATCCCAAGTTAGCCACGATAGCTGTTCGAAAGTCGTCGCTTGGGAACAGCTTCCTCCACTCGACGAAAACGGGCGCTTTGCCGTGTGTCTTGGCCAGCCAACTGCTAAAGGTCGCACGGAAGTGAAAGATTGTCACGTCGAGGTCGCTCTCGCCCATCACCTTAAGATAGTCGACGAAATGCTTCGCCAGGTCAGCCACCCACAGGAAAGGGTTAAAGAAGCGCCGGTACTCCTTGGCTGGACGGTTCAGACGGTAGTAGACCTCGCGTGCCGAGTTGAAGGTTGACTGAAGCCAGATCTTGTCGCGGACTGTGTGCTTGGACAGAGTACCGTAGTTGTCAATCGGGAGCGCGGCAATGCGTACTCGACGCACGAAGAAGGCTGCATCACCAACGCTGAGTCTCCCATCAAAAAAGAAGCTGCCAAAGCCATTCTTGGTGTCGAGATTGTGCAAAGAGCACATCTCTTCCGGATATTTGGGACGATCGCAGTAGATGGCAAAGTCGTCAAGCTGAAACTGGACAAAGTCATCGATATCCTGGCCGGTCTGTTTTGCAGCCTCAAAGAGAGTATTGAAAGCTATGCGCTCTCTGACAATCGGCACATCAGGCTCGAATGGTTCGTAGCATGACCGCGGTATGAGGAGCAAACTCTCTGGAAGCTCGACTCTCACTGTCTTGCTGAGCGGCTGCGGCTTGCTAAGCGGCTGTATATCTGGTGTTTCCGAGTCTTCTGCCCTGAACTCTATGAGCTTCTCGATTGGATTTTCCGTCTCGTTGACAACTGGAGCAACGTCTTCATCCTCGACATCTGGCTCAAGGGGCCGAAGCAGCTCATCATCGATACCATCAAAGAGACCATCCTCAGGGCCTGGATAATAGTTTGGCGGACTTTCCGGTAAAGGACGTGGCAAGAGATTGATATCCCCCAGCGGGGTCATGCGCTCGTCTTGTTCCAGCGCGCCAAACTTGGTCCATACCGGAGGCGTATCTTGAGGGAGAGCAGCCGACGGCTCCTCACGGACAAAGGCGTTTCCAAGGACATGGTCGAGTGAGTGTCTTTGTCTTAGAGGCGAGTGCCAGTCAATGTCGTGACCATCCAACACTGGATAAATGTCTAACCCGTCATCTCCCAGGTCTAACGGCTGATGCAACGTCAGAGCCATGTCGTCTTGTAAAGGGGCAAGGGTCTCACCGGCATATTGAAGTGTGAAGCTCATGCTATCGCATATACATGGCTGTCTGTGGATGCTGGAATGAAATGGGCGTGTAAGAGGAGGTGTTTGCAAGCGACGAGAAGATCTAGCTCAACCTGAAAGTGGCTTGTGTATAAAGCTCGACACGCGCTCTGATAAGGAGAGGGAGGTAGTTGCTCGTCTTCTCTTAGCCAGGACCTTCTCTGATCTCAATAACGTCAGAAAAATAAGTTGTGATGCTTAGACAAAGATGTCAATTCTCCCGAGATTGGCACCCAGGAGCCAGCAGTTTTCGATAAGATTTGTCCTCGACACGCGCTCAGTCCTGGCGGCGCGTGGATCAGGGTAGTAGCTACAATAACACCTCTTCTCCCTGTAATGAAATCAGGTTCTATAGTGAAAAGAAAAGAAATGTCCCGTGATTCTGAAGAATAAAGGAAATGAATTTGAGGTCGTATCTTGAGTCGCGTTTCTTTGATGCGAGGCGAGCTGAGGATGTAAAAGGCGTGAGGATTTTGGTTGCAGGGGACGTGCCATAGAAAAACCATTGGATCCTAAACCTATTGAGTTCTGTGGAGACCCTAAAGAGGCTTAGCGCAGTTCAACCTCGAATTCACTTCTAGCTGTTTTTAGTCATGGTTCAAGGCAGCAAGCAACCACCATCGCATTTATCGCCTCTTAATGAGAGAAGACCTGAAATCACATATCATCACATCTTCTCAGGGTTGCGCCAATTGTAAGGAATAAAGCCATTCTATGACAGCTTTTCATGATGCAATTAAAACAAATGCACCGACCGTTATCTCTAGTGGTATCTCCCATGTCCCTAAACTCCTTACAATGCAAATCATGACAAGTCACCAACTTACACCCCTTAACGACGCCGTCGGAATCTGCTGTTGTATCCTGGTCCGCCCTTGGCACCGTGATTCCGTAGCTTCAGGCGCTGGAAGTTTGCATGAGCCAGCTCATTGACCTTTCGAGCAGCCTTCTTCACCGTGCCCTCCTTCTTAGCTGCAGCCTTCTTCTGGGGCTTCACCGAATCAAATTCGCCATCGTCGTCGGGGGCCTGCGTCTCAGGAACGAAATCATCGTTCTCCACGTCACTTCCAGGACCCTCGCCCAGGTTGGCTGGTCTCTTGGTTCGAATCGGCCGCATCTTGACCATTCTAGTCGTCCGCTTCTGGCCCTTCTTCTTGTATGTCCGCATGGGATTCCCATCACGATCAACTTGGTCCTCCACTGGGCTGTCGTACATGCCCTCATCATCAAATCCGCCAAGAGGCAGTTGGCGTGTTTGGGTGTCTGCAACCAGCACATCGTCCTTCGGCTTGGGCGGGAACAGAGTTTTCGGTTTTGGTTCGCCCATGTCTTCATTTTCCATCTCTCTCAATGCGTCCAAATCGTCATCCAAGTTCTCCTCCTCCACCTTTCGAAGGCTGGCAACAATCTCGCTTAGCCCCCTTGTGAAAGGCTTGCGTGGTAACCGCAGAGGAGCCGGAGCATCAAAGTCGCCATTCTCGTCGAGGACCGGAAGGGAATTGCGTTTCAGGAAAGCCGGTGTGTCGAACTGAAGCTTCGAGACTGATGAGGGTGTGACAGCGTCCACATTTCCATCACGGTTCTTCAGCGGCGTCATGAAGTGGTTCAACCTTTGCCGCTTGCTAGACGACATAGGTGTCCGACCAAGCTTATCACTAGCCTCTTCGTCCATCGGGGTGGATCGCTTAGTCGGGGTCGCATCGACCCTGTTTCCGGTTCCTGTCTTGGTTGCGGAACCTGATTTTGTTGGTGTTCCTAGCTCCTTCTCCACTAGCAAATCAAATAGTCCGAGAACACGCCCATCTCGCTGAGGTGTTGGACCAACCGAGGTAACCGACGCTGGACTGAACAATTTCCGTGAAATGGCTGGTGTGTTCATAAGCTCTTCATCGTGGTCCTGGATCCTGTTCTTCGCCGGAGTCTCGATGTGCTTGGTGCGCTTGGTAGGTGTCTCTGCGGGAAGGGTATCGGGCTTGCGCTTCCTTGGCTGCGAGGCGTCCTTGGCGGATGGCGGCAGCTTGCCTGAGAGGATGTCGCGGAGTTTGTTGTATTGCTTATATTTCAAGGCTGTTGAATCGTCAGTGCAATGCTCTGACTTCCCGTTCATGCTGCGTACCGATTTCCTGGTTCGCTTTGATGTCACCCCTTCCTGGCTTCTTGCCCTTGTGTGACTTTGCCCAGCTGGTCTCCCATGTCTTGAGGTCAACGCGCAGCTGCTGCGATTGGGCTTCGTACTCGGCTTTTGTTTGTTCATCCATCGCGATTTGATTGTGGTGTGTGCATGTGTGGAAGAAAAGGTGGAAGTGTGAAGAGGGAGAGGGGAGAGGTATGTGGGTAGTTATGGTGGATTATCGCGGTTTGGCGTAAACGCGTGTTGACGCGAACCACTCAACGCGAAAACGACAGGGGGTGAGCGGGTCTAACGTCATGACAAGTGCAGGGAAGACGCGGGACCTTCGGGCCCACCCGAGAAGTTCTGACAAGGGTTGTCTTCAACTCATGAAGATATTAGGGAAGTATACATAGAAACCCTTAAAAATTGTATGAATTTTAGGAAAAATCACGGTATATTTAAATATAGTTTGAGTAGTTTTGGATTGATTTTCTATGCTCTTCAGGTAAGGCGACTCCCATGCTTTTCTATAACCGCGGGCCAGCCCAGTGGGTACGTACTACTCTCTCGGACGTTTCTTTCCCCACGTCCGGGTACGTATTTCTAATTCACCCATCCACGACATGGATCTTCACAACTTCAACCTTTTGCCTTTAACCCCAGAGTCTTTGGGTCGTCTCAGCGCATCGCACGAGTTATCACAACTCTTCCATATCCCTCTGCCCTCGTCATGGAGGCAGACCAGTCAAGCGACGACCTCCAACGCCAAGTTCTCCAGAGCACGCTCGAAGAGATAGCGACCACTCAAGAAGATGCCGTCGAATGCTGCGTCATCTGCCTCGAGGGCATCACCGAGGCCTGCGAGGTAGTCCCTTGCCGGCACCGAAACTTTGACTACCTGTGCCTCCTCAGCTGGCTCGAGCAGACGCCGAAGTGTCCTCTCTGCAAGGCAACCATCTCGCAAGTTCGCCACGCCCTCGATGAGCCCGTGCCTAAAACCTATGTCGTCCCGAAATCTTCTCCGAAGCCGCAGAATCAGCGATCCGATGCGAGGCCATATTCGTTATACTCTGTCCGCAGGAATTTACCACGGCGACGTCGTTACTCACGAAGCCGCTACGAGACACCCCCAAACCCCTCGGACGAGATCGCAAGGCGCCGGGACGTTTACCGTTATAATCGCTACTCAAAGCATGTTGGCTCGAACCGCGTTTCTCGCTACAGAGAGTTGACACCGGCGGCGTTCTGTGCAGATGCCGAGCTGGTGTCGCGCGCACGAATGTGGATTCGAAGAGAGCTACAGGTCTTTTCGTTTCTTGCCCCTGATAACGAAGAGCCTCAGCCTGGAGATAGCAACGCTAGAACTGCTGTGGATAGACGGAGGGCGAACAATGCCGAGTTTCTCCTCGAGTACATCATTGCCGTCTTGAAGTCTGTCGACATTATGGGAAGTGCTGGCCAAGCCGAGAGCATGATTTCAGAGTTCCTGGGGCGAGACAGCACACGGTTATTTTTGCATGAGTTGAGAGCTTGGTTACGGAGTCCCTTTACAAAACTTGCAGATTGGGATCGAGCTGTTCAGTACGACGAGGTTTCCGCGATGAGTAGCCGTGGAAGTAGACCAGAGCCGGATGGAGAGGCAGCAAGGCAAAGGCATCGTCAGGCCAATGCTGAACACGATAAGAATTCGGGTGCTACTAGACGACATGGCGACTTTTATAGACCTCGTGGGGGGCGTTCACAAAGATCATCTTCACATAGACATGAACCTTATGATAGACGAAGGAGCGGAGTTGAGCGGAGGACATGATCGGAGTTTGGATGAAAGATAGATATGATACCCAGGGAGCAATCCCCACTTGCATGAATAAGACGAATCTCACTATGCATTCTAGTTAAATGGTAGTCTGGTTGCTGAACTCGTTGCCGCCCCTTTTCGCCTCAGACGCGTATTCCTCAATGGGCGGAACTCCGCCCATTTAGTGAGGCTATACACATTCCGCGACGGACTTGTCGGAGACAGGCTGCGACAGAAGTCTATTTAAATAGGTCATGTTTTCATCTCTGGTCATTTCATCACTAATCATTTCAATCATCTCTACTCTCAATTAAACCCTTAGCCACAGCGACATCACGTCACGCTTCCACTTACACCACAACTCACACACCAACATCAAACATTCACAATGCCCACCATCTCCATAACCGCCATCTCAGACCCCGTCTGCCCCTGGTGCTACATCGGCGCTCTCCGTCTCTCCCGCGCTATATCCATCTACCGCAAGACCGTCTCCTCCAGCGACGTTGTCACCACGTCCTGGCAAGCGTACCAGCTGGACCCTCACACCAAGACGCAGCCGATGCTCGAAAAGATGGCGGCCAAAGTCGGCGAGGAAAAGGTGCCCGAGTTCAAGGCGCGGCTGGGAGACATTGCGAAGCGCGAGGGGTTAATCTTTGACTTTGGGAGTACGATTGGGAATACCAGGGATGCGCATCGGTTGGAGAAGTTGGCTAACACCAAGGATGAGGAGGATTTGCAGACTAGGGTTGCTTTGGAGGTGATGAAGATGTATTTTGAAGAGGGAGGCAACATCACCAGCATAGATGATCTTGTCAAGGCCGCTGGGAGAGCTGGTATTGATGCAGGTGAAGCGAGGGCGTGGTTGGAGAGTGACAATGGAGGGGAAGAGGTTGATGCCGAAGTGCTTGAGATGCAGAAGCTGGGTGTCAAGGGCGTGCCGCGCTACATCATCAATGACAAGTTTACGGTTGATGGAGCTGAGGATGTGGGAGTGTTTTTGGAGCAGATGGTTTTGGCGAGGGAAGAGGCTCTCAAGGAGAGCCAGTAGACTCTGCATCATGTACATGTATCTTATAGACGGGGAATAGACGGCATTTGTATCAACAACTTCATATCTCATAAGGGTATCATCTCATCTCATCTCATCGCTCACACCTCACATCCTCATCAACCCACCCAGATCCTTCTCCATCTGTCTCAACCTCACCTGCAGCTCCCTCTTCTTAACCTCCATCTGCCTCGCCTCCTCCTCCTCCCTCCTCAGATCCTCCTCCGTCCACACCTCACCCTCCTCCTCCTCTTCTTCCTCATCCGCATCACCGAGCCAGTCCCTGTGATCCAACGTTGCTAGTTTCTCGGCTTGCTCGGCTACTCGCGCCTCATAGTACGCCATCGTGTTCTTGCCGTGGGCGTGTTTGCTCCTCAATGCAGCGATGCGTTCCCTTGCGCCCGGTAGCTCGTACACGCCGCAGAGCTTCTCTGCACCGCGAAGAAGAACATTGACATCTACATCTCCCTTGCGATCCATCTCCCCGCGACGCAACTCCTCATGCATCTGCCCACCCAGCACGGCCGTCACAGCTGTCTGACGTCGAGGATGACCTGCGCCGGCTCGCTGAGGAGGACCCGTAGTCACTTCTCCCGAGGCCACGTTGAAGACAGTCCGTCGCCTCCCTGTCGACTTTGTCTGTTCAGGTTCTGTGGGCTTGAGGGCTGTCGAGGGCGGGGGAGGCGGGGGCACGGAGAAGAGGGCGCGCTCGTGGGCTTCGGTGTCGCGGATGAGTGAGGTGATGTCGTGGTTGGAGAGGAGGGCGTTGGTGAAGATTTTGGGTCGAGGGAAGCTGTAAATGATTAGAAATGGTTCGCACTGAGAGTATCGAGGACTTACGGGAGGGAGTCGATGCCCTGGCACGAGTAGCCAATCTGCTCCAGGTGGGCAGAAATGAGGGACATTGTGGCTAGTTGTCGAATTCTTCAGGAGCAAATCTATGAGACTTGGCTTTGAAGTTGTGACTCGAGAGGATAGAGTGCGTTCAAGTGGTGGAATAGATCCTTGAGAGAAGTTGTGATGGCCGTGTTGATCTATGGTGGAGTTTCACAACAATGAAGCTTGCTTATCGATAAGCACCCCTCCTTCACCAGCGTCGTCACTCTTGGCACAATGCCCACTTATACTGGAGCTTAGGCTTGGCTTATTGATAAACGATTAAATGCTTAAAGACCAGGTTGTATTGGTGCGATGCTCTAATCATTTGAATTACATTATAGTTGTCTATGACGAGTTCTAGTTATGAAACTGTCAGTTGTCATGTTGCCTCCATCAGAACTGTGCTTGTAAGTCTTTGCCAAGACCACCTCAATTGATGATGAAACCGTATTCTAATATAATTGATACAAAGTCTTGTTCCATGTTAATTATTACATATTCATTCGAAAGGTATAGTTGATCGTATATCATATCCCACATTCCGCGTATATCCATCGTCCTCAACAGTACACAACTACCCTCAGTTAGCACCGCCCTCACCGCCCTGAGGCTCAAGACAATCCAGTCTATAAAACGTCCACGAAGCTCTAAACACGGGCCTAAACTTGGCCTGCTCAAATGACCCGGACCAAAGCTCGCACAGCTGCTCGACGGGGTTGAACGCAAACATGGCGCACTCCTCGGTCTCCTTGCAGAACGCGTAGCAGCCCGCATAGTTGTCGAAACCGGAAAACTTGCCAATCTTTGTTCCTGAAGTGTTTGCGTCGCCGTCGAGACCCCAGCCTGGCCTTGCGCAAGTATCCTTTCTATCGTTGGCAAGGCACGACGTCGAATAGTAATACCACTCAGCCCCGGGGGTATTATCGACGCCAATCTGCTCCAGCGTGCCCTTCCACGTCTCGCACTTGTTGCGTGTCGGGTTATACGCAAGGGTCGCGCAGTCGCTCTGGGACTCGCAGATGGCGAGACACTCGTCGAGCGTCTTGTCGTTGTACGCCTGGATCTTGACTTCCGCAAGCTTGTCTGGGGAGAGATCGTGGCCGGCACCGCCGAGGACTGCGCACTCTTCAGTGCGGATGGGCTCTCTGGAGGTGGTTGTGGTTGAAACTTCTGTGCTTGAAGACTCAACAGTTGAAGACTCGGCTGTAGAGGTGGCACTTGTCAACGAATCTGTGGTTCCCGTGCTGGTCAAAGTCACAAAGGTCGAGCTTGACACATCCGTTGAAGCTGTCGTAATGCCAGTAGAAGTCTCGGTCAAGGTCTCAGTAGACGATGAGACCAAACTCTCTGACAAAGTCAAAGAAGTGTCGGTAGAGGAAGCATCAAGAGTCAAGCTTGATGTGTCTGTCAAAGACGTTGTAGTCCCAGCAAAAGTCTCAGTGGATGACGCGACTAACGTCTCCGAAGAGCTGAAAGACGACTCAAATGAAGTACCCGTCAAGGTTGAACTCGAAGTTAGAGAGGCCTTGGGTATACAAGGACCAGCATTGGCGCCAATGGCGGTCAAAGCAACGAATGTAACGACCAGAGACTTGAATACAGCCATCTTGTCTAGTGAACGAGAGACAAAGAGTAGGAAGAGATGAGGGTTGTCAGCTGCTTCCCATTCCGTCTCTTTCTCCCGTTATATGACCTCTGGCTTTCCCACATTACCCCTGTTGATCTTCCAGCCAAGACATCTCGTCTCCTGCGCTATCGATCACTGCAGATGCTTAGAACCAACAGAGCCTCGCAGACGAAATCGATAGTTCCTCAGGTCCCTCTCGGCCGAATCAAATTGGCACACGCCACCGGGCATCACTAAGCTAAGAGCTCCCCGGGGGTGGCTGGACTAGTGAGCGTTTTTAAACACACCGTCCGATGGAGTGTGTGTGTGCAGAGAATGCTATTGATGTTTTTTCTTTCTGTGACAGAATGCCCAGAGATGATGATGACAGTAGAAAAAGAAGAACCGAAAAAAAGCTCCCAAGTCTATCCGAGTCTAGAGTTGCTTTGATATAACAAAATGTCAAAGCGGCGTCTTGTCTTCAAACTGTCCGCCAATCTTGTACCCCTCCCCATGTAGGTTCTTCCGCATGCATGCATCTTTCCTGTGCCTTGCTGATCCCGTCGATCTTGTGGTTCATTCCGACAAGCAAACTAATCTGATGACAGTGGATGTAAAAAAGAAACGGTCTAATAGGTATCCAACGAAAATGCAGGGCCTTTGATCCTTAGGTACTGTGTGTGGCCTGTGTCCCTGATGCTAACTTGAGCCTTTCCTTTCTATGCAAAATGTCCAACATCATTCTCGTATGTCTCCTCCTCCTTGATCCGTCGTCAGCCACGACCTGATTTTGTGTGAACGGACCATTCAAGCTGGGGTCCGAGGTGATTGGTGGCCGTTGCTCAACCCCCGGAGCGTCCGGGGATGAGCGGCTGTCTAGGTAGAGTAGTAGTCCGATTCAGGCGGTGTCGTGCTCGTGGGTTGGTTTGGTTGTGGTGAATCGTTATCGTCGTCAGAGGTACCCCTGGTCGCCTCTCGTCTTGTCCTCGTAACATCGTTAATCGCCATGTCTGCGGTGTGGCCGGGGTAGCGCATGACCGCCTCTGCTCTGCAGCTGACATGGTACTCGCGAGACTTTTCCGGGTTTCTAGCTCGAGCTCGAGTTCGAGTCCATCTCCATAATCTCCATGGCCCAATAAGGTAGCTCTCGTGCGAGGTCCTGGCCGGGGATGTAGTCCTCCTCGCTCGAGTCAGGTTCCTCGAGCTCATCAATGCGCGCGGGGGGCGGGTCGTGGAATAGTAAGCTGGTTCGCTGCAGCTTTCTCCGCATGCGACGTGCGCTCGAGCCGACGTCGTTGACGTCTAATGCCTCAGCGTCGTCGTCCGAGTCGCTGAGTTCGCTATGCGTGCGCTTTCCAAAGCTACTACCCATGCTCATGCGGCGGAACTTTCTGAGCTGCTCACGCCGCCTCAGGAACGCCGACTCCTCGTCAAATTCATAGTCGCCATCCGCAGCCTGTTCATTGTCTGACGTCTCGTTGCTGCAGTTGAGGTTCTTGAAGTCCTTGACCATGGTTTTGTGAGCCTTTCTGTGCCGCGACCTTGAGCGACTGCGGTTCGACTCAATCTCGGTGGGTTGCAGAACATCGAGTCCCTCACACTCAGGGTCCATCGGATCAACATCCTCAAGAACAAAGTTGCAGGTGGCTGTGGCCGCGGTGGTGGCTGTGATATGTGAAGTCTCGGCCTCGTCTGTAGCACCGGACCTGTCAGAGTCAGAACCAGAGTCGGATTCAGAGTCGTCTGAGTCGCTAGAGCTTTCGGCATCATCAGAAAGATCCATGTCAGACTCATCCGCCTCGGAAGCAGCAGCTGGCGCAGGACTGTTTGTTAAGCTGCGGATGCTTGGGCTCCCCGAGTCATCGTCATCATCATCGTCGTCTGAGTCGTCTTCGCTGGTATCGTCGAGCATATCGGACGAGGAAGATGAGCGAGGACTCAACTGCTCAGGGCCCAGGTTGGGCTGGTAGCTAAACTGGTGACCATTTCCAACAGGCTTGATGTTGGGATCCGCGTCAAGAGGCTCAAAAAAATCATGAAAGTCAGGCTGGCGCCGAGGTTTTAGACTGCTCTTGCGGGAAAAGGGCGGCGATGTGGTGGGGGTCTCTGGTGGCGAGTTCGGGTCGGCGGCGGTGAGTTGTTGGTCCTCAGCCTGAGTTTGAACCTGAGCGACCTTGAGGTTTGGCGTAGCGGGCCGCCGCCGGACGTTTTTTCTAGGCATGCTGGTTGACTGAAAGATCCAAAGACAAAAAAACGTATATAATTTTGGTAGGTAGGCCGAGTTGAAAGTAAAGTATTGGTGCAAGTGGCGGCGTCCACCACCTGACAACCGACGGCCGTTAGGTGTGTACGGTAGAGAAAAGGACAAGCCCGAGTCCGAGACCAGACCGTCGGCGGGATCTTATCAATCGAGTCCCTTTGGTTGGCGTGGATGTGGGGTAAAGTGAGCCCAAGCCGATCCGGAAGTAAATAAATAGTGATTTAATAAGGGCCGGTAGGAGGATGAGGTACCGGTCTCGAGTATTGGATGAGAGGGAGAGAGGGAAGAGGATAAGAAGGAGACAAAAAAACGGCAGAAAAAAACCTGCAGCCGTTTTGCTGTGCTCTGCTGTGCTTTGCTGGACTGGGCTGGCTGGGCTGGCCTGCTCTGCAGTCTGGCTGGCTGGCTACTGCTGGCTCTGCTAGGATACTACGCGGGGCTGCCAACAGAGCATCGCAGGATGCAATGCACCCAAGTGGCCAAGTCCCAAGTGGGAGTGAGTGGGATTGATTGGGAGCGAGCGAGGGGGAGGGGGTGGTCGATTGGGTTCGATTGGGCCAGGGCTGAGCGGGCTTTTTTGGGGGGCGTTTTTGGGCCCTCTTGCGCTGGGCTGGCACTGGACTGGCAGCAGTGGAGAGGGCAGCGAGGGGGGGTAGAAGAGATATCGAAGGAGTAGAAGAAAAGGCCCTTGTTCGAAGGTTGGGCCTTGTCTGGTCCCGTCTTGTTGATCAGCCTGGGCTGAAGACACAAAGGGACGAAAAAAATCAGTGGCAGTCAGTCAGTCAGTGACAGGACAGCACCAATTGGCGACGGGAATAATGATACGAGTGGCAGTGACAGTGGCGATGACGATGGGATGCTCGTTGCGAGACAACACCAGGTGGTGGTAGCAGTAGAAGTAGTAGCGATAACAGCAGTAGTCAGGGAGTCAAGACCCAGAGGAGAAATCTCCAACACGGAGAGGATGATATTCGGCTTGTGTTTGGGGTCATGATAATGTCTCGAAAACTGAGAGAGGGTGCCGATTGTTGGATCGAGCACTCTTCGCTTTGGCGGGGTGGGTGACAAGAGTCTCGTCTCTCGGAGAGATCTTGTCGGTTCCGCTTATCGTCGATTGAAACGTTTCTTTGCCTACTGCGATGGGATGGACCCCAAAAAACGATGTGGGCGCCCTTGTACTTGGCAGGGTCTTGTCTTGTCTTGTTCGTAGACAAGATGAAACGGTCGACGACAGGAGAGAATAAAGAGGTTGCTGATTCCTTGTATCTTTTTTTTGTCGTTCACTTGGAGGGGATCAAGCGAAGATGACAAAAAAAGAGGGAAAAGGAAAGAGAAGAAACGACAAGAGAAAAAAAAAGATGAGGGGAAGAAGAAAAAAAAGAGAAATGCAAGTAAGATGGATGGCGAGCGAGCAACGGACGGAGGGGGACGGAGGGGAAGCGGCTTGATAGGCCCCGCAGCGTCCAAGAAACTTGAACAAGAGCAGCAGCAGAAGAAGTACAGTACCGCAATGGTACTGCGATGGTACTCAACGGTCCAGATCTTGGCCCGGAGCGGACGACGGCGGGCGATTCTTGCTTAAAAAAGGACTGGTGATGGCGATGATGCGACCACCGGATGACGATGACCTGCCTGGGCAATCTATTTGGCAGAGCAACCACCACACAATCACTTGCGTCGTCGGGTCGGGGATGAGGCGAGCGAGCGGGCGGACAAGGCGAAGCAGACTAACAGTAATGCCTCAACCGAGAAGAGGAACAACAACAAGAACTAAGACGGTCGAGGGGGTATGGGACGGTACGGGATGGTATCTCCTGCTGGCCTGTTCCTTGAGGTCAAAAAAGAGAAACTGGCACGAGGGAGCTCCAACTGCAAGGAAGGCCCTGTCTCTGAGGCTCAGCCCTTTTCTGATTCGGGTTTGGGCGGGCCTGGCGACGCCGACTGATGTGATGATTGACAAGACGTGAGAAAGCGGCCTTTTTCTCTTCTTGCACCTTCTCGCTCTGTCTGCCTGTCTGCCCTGCGATTGCGGGACGGGAGCAAGTGGAGGAAGCGTAGCGCCGTGACCGGGGCCGGGTTCGGGTCTGCAATGTGAAAAAGAGGAGGTTGGGCGCCGCCTCCAAGTGGATTCTTCTGTCTCGTCCGGTGGAGAGAAGATGGGTATAGCTTCGGCGGGATGTCTCACTGACGTGAGGGGGGGAGGGACTTTTTAGAGTCAAAGAACGATTGGGGGGGATGGATGGATGATTCAGATCGAATGTCTTGGGACGAGAGATTCAAGGTTGTGCGTCTGTCAGTCTTTGACAGGCCTGCGATGAAATCTCACGTGCTTTTTTTTTTTGGATGGATCGGAGGAAGGTGCTCGGGATTTTGAGGAGACAGGAGGCAAACCGAATGTCTCTGGTATCACTCGGGCAGGGTTTTATGCGTACGATGGATATTACAGCTGTTGATGGGGGGAGGGGCTTTGTGACAGCCAACTGAGGTACAGTATCCGTAAGGTGAATAGATATGGATGGATGGATGGATCAATGTGAAAATCGAGTCGACCAGACTCGATTGATTGATGGTATCTCGAAAGATGAGAGATGGAGGTTCTCGACTTCTCACGCACAAACAAGGCGCCCTCGGCTTTTATATCCCATCCCACCACCTACATCTACCACACCAGGAAAACTTCGGTAGTTCGACCAATATTGAATCAGAAAAAAAACGAGGCCAGCTAGCTTTTTTTTTCTCCCTCTCTTTCGTCTGGAATGCAGGAAAAAATCATAGACATTATGGGCCGGCCCGCTGAAAATCCCCTTGCCCACGTCCAACAAGTCTCACTCTCGTGGATATCAGTGGTCGAGCCTTGTGTGATGGGATGGGCATGCCAGCGCAGACGCGGCTCAGCCAAGGATTCCTGGAGATGCGGAAGCGAGTGGGACACACGAGATTCAAGCCCTTGCAGAAAGGATCCCACAAGAGATGTCTTGTAAAAAACTTGCAGTATTTTCTCTCTCTCAATTATTCAACAGGATAAACGAGCAGCAAGAAAAACAACTCTCTAAGCGCCCTCGTGGACCAACCCTTTGGCGCCGCCGGGGGATGGAGAGGAGGGGGCATCACCGTCTTCAGCGCTTGGGCAGCAATGCTGAGGGCTTCCTGGGGTTATTTTACACTCCCCACACATGAAATGTCGACTAACAACTAAAACAACCGAATTCGAGGGTGACATGGTTGGAGTTAGTCTCTTGACACGTTGTTTTGTATGACTCTTTTCTTATCCGCAGATGGAGTACATGAGGCGCCGTGAATGTCAAAAACAGCCCAACAAGTAATTAGATCGCGGAGCCGTTTTTCGCAATGCAGGAATGGGATGTCTGCGTTGAAAGGTTTGTCTGAGCTGGCAGGGCACACTCAGAAAACAAAACACGAATAAGAGACTGCTACATATGCCATCCCTACTTCTTGTGATGCCTCCATCTCAACACCAAGCAAGCATGCAAGTAGACGGAAGGGTCCAGGAATGTACTTCTTTTAAAAACACCTTACCCAAAGAGCTAATTAAAGCAAAAAAGAAAAATGTACCGTCCGCGGATCGCTACGGTACCGATACCCATTCTGCGGTACCGAGGCGTTGTTCCCCCCCAACGGCGCCCCCTCCCCCCAGTCAATCGTCATCACGCAGCAGCTGCTGCTGCGCCTGGAATCCCAGCAGAGCTGACGGAATGGCATGGTTATCTCGCAGATGCGAAAACGCGCGCTGCCTATCGCGAGGACACACGTCTGATGCCATCATTGTGTAGCAGCCACTTCAACCGTTGTGCGTGAGGCCAGCCCTAGGGTTTTTTTTATGTTGGGTGGTGCGGTGCGAGGAGGAGCTAAAAACTCTCGGTTATCGTTTCAAGCTTGGGGATGCAGACTGACGAGAGACTGATGAGGTTGTACTAGATGCTATGCTGTGAGAGATGGCCTCGGCACAGATGCTTCTTGACGGGTTGTCGAATTCACTCAAGATTTAATATACGTACCGAATACTTGAGATGCTCGAAATAATGGCGAATCGCATGGTCATGCCCGAGTCTGAAAAAGATTGCTTTAATAAAACTCCTCTACTGTAATAAATATGAGATATGTCGTATCGCCTGCGTATCTCAAAAAAATGACCAAGATCGCCGTCTCCCGTGGCCGAGCCCGGCGAGCGGAGCCAAACAAGCCCGGCCTGCCCCGCTTCCCCGATAAGCACCGGCGCCGATGAAACTCTCTAGCCGCTGAAACAACATGCATTTCAATCATCACAAACAATTGCATCTCCCACCCCACGCGCCACCAATTTCACAATGGTAAGTTGAACACTTCAAGACATGTACAAAAATTATTGCGCAATTATTTAACGCTTGTCACTTTCTCAGCCTCCAGATCCAAAACCTCCAGGTCGCAAACGCGGCCGCCCTCCAAACGCGTCAAAGCCGACCACCAGCGCGTCGCAGGATCGCCCTGAGGAGTACGAAGCCGACGTCGAGGAAGCTGCGCGTCCGAAGCAGCGAGGACGGCCCAAGAAGAGCGCCGATATCGTCGAACAGTCCCCGCCGCAGGAGGAGGCTCCTAAAAGGAAGCGCGGGCGGCCGTCTCTAGGCTCAAAAGATGGCGGCGCGACATCAGAAGCGCAGCCCAAGCGGAAACGCGGTCGGCCTTCGCTTGGGAAGCAGCCGAATGGAGAGGAGGTTGTAGAGGACGCGCCGAAGCCGAAACGAGGGAGGCGTCCGAAGCCCACCGAGGAACAACAGGAGGAGGAGCCAGATGAGGATGAGGTTGTTGAGAACGCAGAGAAGCCAAAGCGCCGCGGGCGCCCAAAACTCACCGAGGAGGAAAATAATGAAGAGCAACAGAATGAGGAAGAAGTGGTAGAGAACGCTGGGAAGAAGAAGCGAGGCAAGCGCACGAAACCTACCGAGGAAGGGCAGCAACAGGACGAGGACGAGGTTACAGAGGACACAAGAAAGCAGAAGCGAAAAGCGCGTTCAAAGGCGACAGAGAACGAACAGCCCGAGGAGGAGCAACAACCACGCAAGCGAGGCCGCAAGGCAACCCAGCAACAAGAACCACAACCCGAAGAACCAGAACCCGCGCCCAAGAAGAAACGTCGACGCGAAGCGCCTGCCGAAGAGGAGCCCGAGGAAGAACAGGCTGTTCGACGAAGCCCGCGAAACTCTCTGCGCGACCTTGGTCCTGAGGGTGTCCATAACAAGGGCGCCGAGGGAGCCAAGGCGAAGAAGAAGGGTCGAGCATCAAATACACGAGAAGAGGAAGCGGAGGATCAACAAGATGAAACACAGCCAAAGAAACGTGGCCGACGGAAGGGCTCGAGGCCATCAACCGAGAACGCAGAAGCAGCCAAAGAACAGGAACAGGACCAACAAGGCAACGCCAACAAACGCCGTCGTCGTACCAGCAAAGAAGCCGCCTCCTCTTCAGACGAAGAACTCCCATCACCGCCAAAGCCATATCCTCACATCGCCCCTTATACCCGCACCATCAAATCCTCAACCATCGCCGCGAAATGGACCCCCCTCACGGGTGCATCCCTCCCCGCCGCCTCATCCATCCTCACCCTCGCCCACCAACCCATCCTCCAACGCACATCATCGACCCGCAACCGTCGCACCCATGCCTCGGCAGCACTTCACCTCGTCTCACGCCGCATAGAGCGCAAGCTCGCCCGTGGTCTACCCTTCCCACCCGCCTCTTCATCCGGCGGTGCGCGCACGGGGAGACGAAGAGGTGCAGACGCCGACGGCGGACGTGCTCTCGAGCTCGACTTTGAAGCCGTACTGGACGGGAAGACGGCGTTGGAGAGACAGCTCGTTCCGGCGAAGCATGCGGTTGAGCTGCTCCGGGCAGAGAAGGCGAGGATGGAGCAGGAGTTGGAGGATGACTATGAAAAGCTGCGCAAGCTAGAGGCTGACGCGAGGGCGCAGACGAGAGAACGAAAGGATTTGTATCGCAAAGCTCACGTGTTGGCGCCTACATCGCAACCTCTACCGAAAGACCCAGACAACACTATCACAACCGATGACGGTGACTCTTCAAGGAGTCTCAAGGTAAGTTTATTCCTTTTCTTCCATCATTGAAATCAGAATCTAATACGATGCAGTATCTCGCCGATACACCTCTTGAACCGCTGGCCCTGCAACTTGCCGGTCACGTTGAGAGCATCCGCGGTAACCTCCAGCAGGCTGATGGAGTTGCACCTCAGCTCGCACGCACAAAGGCGGCTCTGCAGGACGTGTTGCATCGGTACCTGGACAGTGGAGCTTACGAGCAGGTCCTTTTGGGATAAGGCTTTGTGTGAATTATGTATGTAATGATGAACTGGACTGTCCTCGGTATGTGGCGAGGAGTCATGTGGCGTTTGGGGTTATGACTTGGATGGACTCTCTCAAGGATGAGATGAGATGACAAGACAACGCACGTATGGAGTACGTTAGTATGAGGGACTCTATTATTTAGACTATGTTACGCCTAAACGGACAATAGTACAGCATAGGTGGTTTATCAACACGACAGATTTGCATGTGAATGCATTGCCTACTGGATCAATCATACTTCACACATTACGACTGTTCACTTGCAAGTTACTCCAAACCAGACATCCCCATTCACAGATATGTACAACGAAGGCTAAAAGATGTATATGACAAATAAACAACCCAAAGACGCGGAGCCTAGTCGACGGAACCAAACACTCCACGCAATCATAATCCTGTATCTATCCATCTAGAGAAAAAAGAAGAGGCGCTTCCCGCACCCATCGTAGGGCCCCATTTGTGCAAAGGAGGTATTCGAGTGTTTGTTGGTGGACAAGATAGAGAGATCATGATATTCATTGAATTGGTTTTGGAAGAAGCAGCAAAAAATTGTGTAAAATTGTCATACATCCAGGAAAGTGTCAACCCGTCTGAGGAATCCTCCCTCCACTAGATGCTAACCAAGAAAGTGACCAAAATACGGGGTCATGTACAGGATTGGACGGCATATACATGGTCGTCAGCGAGACGCTTATCGGAGACGGCGGGCAAAGCCAGTGGGAGCAGCGTAGCCACCGGTGGGGGTGGTGCCGTTGACAGGGTAGGGGACAACAGTGACGGTAGCCTCGAGGGTGGTGGTGGTGTCGCACTCCTCATCCTCGTCGTCATCGTAGTCCTCCTCATCATCATCGCCGGAGCCGGAACCGTTGTCGGAGCCAGAGCCGGAGCCGCTGTTGCCGCCCTTGGGGCCCTCAGTGACGGAAGCATCGTGGGAGCCCTGGGTCTTGCTGCCCTCACCGCCGACGGTGACGTAGACAGTGGAGGCGGGAGCAGAGACGGTGACGGTGACGGTCTTGTCCTCGCAGACAGAGTCCTCGGAGCTGTTGCCAGTGGAAGAACCGTTGTCAGGGGTGTTGTTGCCAGTGGACTTGCCGTCATCACCGTTGCCGGTGGAGGTACCAGAGCTGGAGCCGGGGGTCTTGGTCTCAGTGGAACCAGCGCGCTCGACAGTCTTGGTCACGGTGCCGGTGCTAGTCTTGGTAGTAGTGGTGGTGGGCTCATCGGGAGTGCCGTTGCCCTTGCTACCATCGTCGGTCACCTTGGGGCCAGCCTCGGAGCAGGGAACAGTGACGGTAGTCTTGATAGTGGACTGAACGGTGGTAGTGACAACGCTGGCATCGGTTCCAGTGCCGAGGGTGAGGGTGACAGTCTTGTCAGTGACAACATCAGAGGTGATGGTGGTCAGGCTGGTGGGCTCAGGAGCCTCAGGGGACTCGTCACCAGCAGTGGCGGGAGGGTAGGCACCGGTGCTAAGGGGAACATCGGCAGTCAGGGGGGCAGTGATGGTCTTGCCGGTGATGCCACCAGTCTGAGCCTCGCTGATGACCGAGGAAGAGATGGAGCCAGCCTCAGTGACGGGGCAGACAGTGGTGGTGAGAAGGATGGTGTTGGTGACAACGTAGGTGGTCTTGTCGGTCTCGGGGAGCTCATCCAGGGCAGTCTGGTCCCGGGCGGGGCAGTTGGTGACGGTGGGAGCGCAAGAGGTGATGGTCTGGACCTCGGTGGTCAGGACAGTCAGGGTGGTGAGGGCATCATCGGTGCCGTTGTCTCGGCGGAAGTGCATGTGGCGGGGGTAGGAGTAGGCGTTGGCCACGGCGGCAAACATGCCGAGGTTAGCGATGACGGACTTCATCTTGGATGTTGTTTTGGATTTGCTGGGATTTTGCGGCGTCTTCAGTTTCGTCTATGTCAACGATTGGATTGTCTTCAAAACAACTGCAGAAGTCAATTCTTTAGTTGTGAGTGGCGAGCAAGACACAGTTTTGCTTCACGAAAGAAGGTATAAAGTTGGAATGGTGAAAGCTGGTAATGTGCAAGGACTGTAATGGCAAAAGCCGGAAAAGAATGGAATGAAAGTCACAAAAGACTGAAGGAGTGTGGTTGAGTGAGATAGACGAGACTGGGAGAAAGCAGAAATAAGACCACAGATGAGGCAGGAAGCGTTAGATATTAACAGAAAACGGAGTCGTGGTGGCACAACCGGGCTGAACGCCTCTTTTTAGCCCTTTGCTTCTTCCAAGGATCAGGAGTCAAACTACAAACACCGGACTGCCAAGAAGACTCGCGCATGGGGGGTTGCGGTGGTCCACCGGGAGGCCCCTTGGATTTCTTGGGAGGCAGGGCCCAGCATCTCGATGTCCCTTAATCAGGGTGGGAGTTGTCAATCCCCACCGGGGAGAGCCCAGTCAGCCTCGGGGACGGTGGTGACTGACCCAAGGGTGCTGAGAGATATCACGGACGGCGACCTAGGAGTGGACAACCTTGGTGGTAGCGTGGGCGTTTGCACGGAGGCGACGGGCGAGTGCCAGGACGAGGACCCTGCACCGAAGCAAGGGTGGCTTGTAGGTGAGACCATGCTGCTTGTTGCTGGTTGCTTCGGCGTCGGTGACTGGCGGCTGTTTAGCTGTGGATGTCCAAGCTGGTGGATGTCAGAGCTACAGAGTCACCAACGGTTGGAGAGGGCGGAGGTTCAGATGTTGGTGGGGCGCTTGGCACTTTCCCAAAGAGGTTTGGCTCAGGGGCCTTAACGCAAGGGTCCTGAGGGTTCCAGCTGGGGTGTGAGACCGGGGGCTTGGAGAGAAGGTGCCAGGCACTGGGAGGAGCGGCGAGGCCAGCCATCCATCGTTGCACCCTGCAATTTGGACCATGGCGAACAGGCAGGTCCTTTAGTAATTGCGTAAAGGACCCTGTCAGCCAGGCGCAGTTGAGGGGAACAGGGCGGTTAATAATAAATATTCTGGATGATTCTGGAGGATCAGTTATGAACAGATGAAAGAGAGTTGTGAACCCATTTCATCTCGTACAAGAAAGAGAGATCTGACTTTTCTCTGCCTGTGCCTGTGCCTGCAGCAAGGAAAGAACTGTTCCTGCTGCTTCCTCCACTCTTTCCTTCGTTCCTTCCTCCATCCTTGCCTCTCGCGCCACCACGTCACTTTTTATGCAGGTACGGCGCAGAACCTGAGACGCCACGCGGGCCAATCGATCAAACCCACAACGCCTCCCGAGACTCTGATTGTCTGTGGCGGCCGCCACTTTGAACAAGAGAGAATATGGCTTGCTTGTCTTGCAATAAAAAGCATGCCCAGATCCTGTTGTGAGCCATTTGCAAAGTTGAGCGTGTTTGTGCATTATGCGGTGAGGCTGCTGCACTTTTAAGCGGTCTAGTCTTGGACATGCACACTGCATACACACCGATGCGATGCCCCTTGGGCAGCACCCATTCATCAAAGCTTGTGCTACCCTTTACAAGATTAGAGCAACAACATGCTGGAAATGCCCGACGGATCGCTGCCTTGATCCCGTCTTTTCTTGTATCCCCTGGTGCGACGCTGACTGCAGGGAAGGGCGACACGAGCTGAGCTTCCCGGATATCTGGGTTTCCATGCTACACGCTGAGAGCCTCGTCTGTATCTTTTCGACGTCGCACAGGGTCCCCTTCTGAAGCATCCCCGTCAACTACAGCTGCGACCGCCATGTCATCTCGGCTGATGCGCGACTACGGGGGGCGCATCACTCCCGGAGGAGGCCAAGGCGGCCGGCATCCGACAACACATTGTGCACTGTTGGCTGGAGTCTAGAACTACTAGCCAGCTCAGTGATCAGCACGTTTTCCATACCGAGAGCCTCGTTGCAGAGCCGCTGCGTCGGGAGCTTGACATCTGTTTCACTAACCGCTGCAAGAAGCAACTCCGTATGCAACACCAGCATGTCTGTTCTCTGTCCCGTCTGCATATTTACTGATGTGACTTAATCGCCATCAGCGCCCAAAGTTGCGTCAAAATTCGAAAGATCCTTTCTCTTACGAGCCCACTCCTGGATCTTGCTCACATTCCTAGTGGTCGCTCCGTACATGGCTGACACTGCACCGTCATGACTCTCTTGCTTGCCTGCTCAGCCTCGTCCGGCATACGCAGAGCGCCGGCAGTAATATCAGCCGATGCTACGCTGTGCTCTGTGCCTGATTACGATGCTTATGCTAATGGTTAAGAGAGCCTTTTCGATCATCGTTACTCTTTTCGTGTAAGCGGGGATCCTGGTCACCGCAGTCAAATCGACCAGCCAGGTTCATGACCGAGCTCTGCTGGTTACCCCTTTCGGCAAGTAGATGGAAGTCTGCCAAACAGAAGAGATCCAATCCAAGTCGTTCTAATCCCTGGAAGCAAGAAAAGAGGTCGTAATGGCGGCTACTGCAGGTCCACCATCTCATCTCGCTCAGCCATCGTACAACTTGAACTACAAAAAGATCCTTACCAGGAGAACACGACAACAATACGAGAATCCCGCGTACATACAGAAAGAAAGAAAGATACACGAACCATCACAACTCGTCTACCAGAAGCCACCGCCTCCTTCATCTATCGGTCACCGGCAAGCCCGCCCCATATCCGCTAACTCTCCGTCCGCACGAGCCATGGGAGATACCCTCACCTCACCCTTGTCGTTTCAGCGTCACCTGGGTCCCTGTCACTGCTTGTCGCAGAATAACGACTCTGTTCTCCACCCTTAAATTATCCTCTCCCTTTGTTTTCCCAACCACATCGAACTTGCTCGCCGGCTCGCGCGGCCATAACCATGGCGCGACACAGCAGGGTCCCTTTCCTGAGTAATAAGTGAGCGATAATTAATTCATTCCCATGGATGCTGGGATCTCGCCGTCGTATCGTCTTAATCCTTGAGGCCTGGATTACCAAGGTCCTGGGCCTTGGTGCTGACCTCTTCATCTATTCCGAACCTGAGGCCCATCTTCCGCAAGGATCAATCTCACTCTTCCATGGAAGTCTTCTTTGTCGTCCACCGTTTTTGGCGAGACTCTTTTCGTCCGGTTCACCGTTCCCCATCAAGACTGTGCCGCGTCATGGATTCTTCGCTCATCATCTCGCCAATCACCCAACCTCTCCGCCCGCGGGGAGATTCGTTCTTGGCTTTGCAAGGAAGATACCGTTGATCCGACTGCGCTATTAATGGCACCAAATACGAACTAGCGGTGTTGATGCTGATGGATGCTGATGCTATCCTCATCTGATGTCCCCATACGCTCTCACAACGTAGTATGAGTACAGCCTTATAGGATCTCTTGGATTTCTCGCCAAGACCAACACAGGCATATGCAGCGAGCCTCATTAACCATGTCCAATTCAGTCTATGCTTAGCCAACATAAGCCACGTTTTGGGCATCATCCTTCTCCTCCTTCGGGTCTCTGTTTGCTGCGGCCTTCTCCTATCAAAAGCCTCCGAGAGCATGGTATCACAGCCCACACTCGACTGCATGGACAAGGGGCTCGTCCCTGGGTTGTGATATCCGATCAAGTATAGACCGAGATTGCCAATCATTTGCCGCATATTAGTGGCGTGGATGCTCCCAGATCTCATCCCATCTCTCATTCGACCTCCTCGATCCTAGGTCGAGGCCGCCCAGATGCGTCTACCAGCGTCCCGCTTGGGTTGACGTGGAGGCCTGCCAAGTTTGTAAGCGCCGGCCCGCTTGGCTGGCTTTGCGTTGGCAGCATGCTTGCCATCTGCCAGCTTTCCAAGCTCTCGATCACGTCGTTAGCATGCTGCTTCACCAGCCCGTCCCCGTCTGTGGCCGCCACATATTGTAGAGTCCTCAGGATATCCTCTCGACTCTCGTTAGTGAGGCCGAACCCAAGTTTTCGCCCAGACTCCTTGGCAGCGTCCAGAGCTCTCACAAAACTCAGCACATTCAAGATGGCAGCTCTTCGGAGGATAGCCGTCTCCAGCTCACGCTCCATGGCGAGAATGTTGACACATAGGTCAACACTTGCAGAAACCAAGGTCGGTCCTATGCCACCGATATTCGTCTCGAGAGCGGCACCAAAGATGGACAGCGCTGAAGTTCGCACTCGAACATCTTCGCTGCCCCTCTTGCTTTCCCACCCTTGGAGGATTTGCGCCAAGATGTCATTATTGGCCCTTTCTTCTTCGGTTAGGTCTTCGTCCACATCCATGTCGTCGTCATCCTCATCCTTCTTCTTTTTCATCATTTTCTTCTTCTCATCGCGAGTCTGCTTAGCCATTGTCTTTGGCCGGTATCCACGACGCCCAGCAATGGAGAGTAGTGTTTCGCAAACTTGCTGGGCCACATCTCCTGCAAAAGTGTCGCCAAGTCGCTGGATCACTTGAAGCAGTGCCTCGCCAAACCGTAGTCGAACATCCGTCGATGTCTTTTCCTGAGCATCCAGGTAGTGATCCAGAAGCTCCTGGACCGCCGACTTTGGGTGCTTGTTTGCAAGCTGAGTGTATACTTTGATGACCCGCAAGTTGATATAGTCTTCGTTGTTCTCGAGGAGATTGGACAGTAGCACGGAGACCGCGGGAATGTCCAGAATGGGACTATCTGCCAGTATCAGACCAGAGAGTAGATTGAGACCCTCTGACACAACCGGCGGCGGGTTATCGCTACCTCCTGTGATGTAATTCATCGCCAGGCTATAAGTCCTGCGGTCCTCAGTTTGGCGGGCGCTCGGTGCTGAGGTAGGCTCGTCCAATTCTTCCACATCGTCTCGATACTTGAGTAGCAAAGCCAAGTTTCTTGCAGTGGGTGACACTTGTGCCCTGTCTTCTTGAGACAACCTGTCCAGGGTAGTTTCGACAATCTTGAGCTCCTCCGGTTTGATATGAGATTTCTGGAACGTTGGTGCCGTGATAACCAGATTCAGGAGACTGAGTACCACCGCTAAGAGATCATCTGCTAATCGTGATTGGCCATCTGCGGTGAGAACCTGACAGATAAGCTCTAGCAGCTGGTCGAAATGGCTGACGAGCTTCTCAGGTGCTTTGTCCATGAGTTTTTGGAGTACAGTGACTTCAACAAGGTCCTGAACAGGAGACTCTGGCGCCTCACCTTCAGGGTGGATGTCGATTTTAATCTCGTCGTTTTGCTTCCCTGCCGTCTCGATCCATCGTCGCAACAGGCTGAGAAAGATGGATGAGACTTCTGCTGCGGAGCAAGAAGTTACGATGGAATCCACCAAGGTAACTGATTTGTCTTCGAGCTCGGTCCAGTTTAGCTCAATACCCGACTTGAAGTCGAAGCCACGCGGTTCCACTGCCTCGACATCTCCCTTCCCCTTCAGACGATACTCCCAATGCTTTTCCGTGTCACCCGTAGAACCCTTGCAGAGGAGATTCTTGAGGAAGGGCTTGACACCGTCGGAGGTACCAAAGAGCCTCAAGTAAGCCTGCAGCAATGTCCTAGCAGGCTTGACAAAATCGTTCTCGGTGACGGGTAAAGGGTTGGTCCATGACCCAAGTACCCAGATTTGGACCAGTACTGGTCTGAGGAGACGCCTACATAGACCAGGAGATGGGTTGGATAACACAAGAGTGTTAAGTCGCTGGAGGGATATCTTGAGTGACTGGGAGGCAACAAGAACACGATCCTGGCTGAGGTCAACGATGTCTTCCTCCTGTTTGATGATGGTTGAATCAAGGCTCGACTCCGTTCTCAGTGACGGATTCAAGTCTTGCACGAGCGGTTGAACAAATGCGCTCCATCCAGGAGATCCTAGGCTCATCAGTACCGCTACCATAATAAATCACTCCATTTTACTTACCAGGCGCTCCATATTGCTTCTTCCCGAGGATCCCGTATCCAACAATTTGAGCGGCAGTCCTCGCCATATCTGGACCAGCCTGTCCATCTATAAGATTGAAGAGCTGCCCAGAAATACCCAAGAACCATGCATCTGTAGTCATGCTCGCAGGCACCGACGACAACAGCCGGGTAGCAACAGCGACAGCCTCATGAGTGATGCTGGCACCTTGCTTCTGCGGTGCCGAATCGGCTTCTGGGGTCTTTCCAACATTGCTAGGGTGCACCGAAAAGACAAACTCCATGGTTCCGCGGACACCATCCGGACGAAGCGGGATGAGAGTCAGGGTTTGGAGTATCGGGTTCCGCAGCCATGGTGGAAGAATAGAGGGTTTAATGAGGGCATTCAGAGCTGGCAGAAGAGTCCATGTCTCGGTGCTTCTAAAGTCAGCATTCCGTCTTAAAGGTTAAGCTGCAGTCGTGCACTACTGACCTCTCAATAAGCTTGTTGTACTCCTCAACACCTGAAGCTCGAGTGGCGGCATCGATATTAGGATCAAAAGCCTTTTTCCCAGCTTCAACTATCACTTCAATAATTTTAGGCTGCCCGCTTGCCGAAGAGGATGAGCTCGCCATTATGGTTACGGCTCAAGGTGGAAATAATGGAAGTATGGAAAAGTGTTTTGTCATCATGATCCATTCGGCCTGACCTTCATGTGCACCCTTCACACTATTAGCACTGTGGGGAGGTTGGTATCGCGGTCACGTGCGAGCGCGTCGCCCTGGCATTCAAATGTGGGGACGCTGCCTCTCTTCGCGTCTTCTTCTCTTCCTCACTGCACTTTCACAGTCAACAACCACTCCGCGTTTCTGTTCAGTTCCTCGGTTTTTTGCTGGAGACACGATTATCACTGGAATGCCTAACGATTCATACAGATCAGCTTTCTGGAATCTCTCGACGCTTCAAGATGAACTCCTTCACTCTTACTCAACACGCGCGACGCCTCCCCCACAGTTCTCCGACTCACGTTTTCCGCAAGGAATGTCTATCGCAGGCCCCCTTCCCATCTGGTTAACCGCAATATGCCGCTCTCGAACCTGTATCAGGATCTCGTTATGCCGCAGCTGGATTATTGTGGATGCACCGCGACCTGTAGAGGTTGTACCAGGGCAGAAGGGTAACGCGTTTCGGAACTTAACCCTAAGAAGATATCTGGTTTAAGCTTTGCGCTCTTGTCGTCCAAGTCGTCTTCTAAGCCGGCTAGGCACCTATGGCTGTGACGTGCCCGCTGAAAAGTTGGACGATCGGTTTGTGGTGCCAGGCGGACGGACAGGCGAGGAGGACAGTCCAGTCACCTCTGTGTGCGCGAGAGGATCGGTGCCATGAGCCGTGACGGTAAGAGCCTCTGGTCCGAGGACGCTCGTCAGCCCTTTCCACTGGAACCAGCACATCGGTCAATAGTAGACCGTCCTGGAGATGCAATCAGTCACGGGATCATGGAGATGGAACCGGCTACGCCCTCGCGCCCTCTGTGCCCAAGCAGCCAAGAAGTGGGGTGTTGGTATGGCTTCATACAGTCAGTCTCCGTATTTCATCAACTCGCCCAAGTCGTCGCCTGTCGGAACCGCCATCTGGTTAACTCCACCTGGTGCAATGGGCCACTTGCGGAAACACACAGAAATTCGAACGACAACTGACCATTCTTGCCAGCCAAACGGCTCCCGGCCCTTCGAAGCTGCAGATCGATGGCTTGGCAGATTGCTGTACTGGTTCATATCAATCCACTCCCTCGGCTCGATTCGCTCCCAGGACCATACCATGGCAATTCGTCGTGGTGTGTGACGCTCTGCGTCTGGTCTGACCAAGCGCATTAACCTCTAGCCATTGGGTCCCCAATCCCTTGGTCATGATGGGCGCCAGCCCACCTGAAGGTGCCTATATACTGGACAGGGTCCAGATGGCCCTAAAGGATTCCTCGACTCCAACCTGAAAAGGCGAGCCTGAGATGACAGGGTGGTTTTTATGGATGTCTTTTGTCCACCCGTTCACGTCCTCCGCAATTCTTGCTACAAGATGGAGAGATTACAAAAACTGGTCCTTGTTGGCAGTGCGAATCAAACAGAAGGGGTCATCTTGTTCGCGTCGAGCGTTTTTCAGACCGCGTTCTGTCATGGCGGCTTTCGGTGGTATCCTGTTTGCGAAGGCATCTAACTATACTGGGATTTACAGCTACTCGGGACAGTTCAGCTTTGCATTCGCCTTGTTCCCAACGACAAGATCTGCAGCCAAGGTTCAAAGCAGCGCTGGGACCCATCTCGAGTTGGAGTCAAAGTTTCGTACTTGTCTGGTGTTGTGGCAGGCCTGGCCGTAGGTTGAGTCAGAGGTTACCGGGTCGCATAGCTGGACTGAGTTGTATCGTTGGATCTTGGACAGGCCTGAGTGGATAGGTAGTCCTGGTTGTCCTCTCGCCAGAAATGGTGTGGAGGGCAACCCCCCGCAGAGGGGATAAGTCTACCCGCTTCCTCCGTTGTTGATATAGGTGCTAACACTGAAGCAGGTCGATATGAGAGCTTCAGCGCTCGTTACGACCTGGGCACGAACAGCGTGCCTACACGTGGGAGACAGCTAATCAGTCGACAGTGGAGCCGGCTTGCGCGATATCCCAAGCCATTTCTCGGGACCGGCGTGCCGGAAGATATATGTGATGATGTCATTGCACAACCCTTCAACAAGGCCTCCCACAAGCATTTCTGCCATTGCTGTTGGTAAGGCTGTGCGACGGAACTTCCAGGTTAATTAGGGGCTAAGATCGAGCCGATGCAGGAAATTGATAGTCTTGGAGCTGTTTCACGTCTTAGCATGTGCCTAGGTGGTGTCCGCCAAAGCTTGATTCCATCCCGGCTGTAAGAGATGGACCAATAGGATGAAGCCAATGACTTGAGACCAAATGACAGTGATGTCACCCAATGCAGGAACTTGTTGGCACAGAAGCCGATCAGCCGGGTTTAGTCATAAACAAGCGGTTCTCCCTTTAGATCTTTTCATGTCTCGTGCTTCTAGCTTGGACACTCGCGTCTCCCTTGCTGCCAGCCATCGTGGGATGTGAAAGCAGCGTCCTGAAGTCCATCGCCATGCTCAAAGCAGCATTCCTGGGCCTCGTGCCCGCCGTCATTGCCCTTCCGGCCGCCGCACCCGTCGCAGAACCCACCGTCTACCGAGCAGTAGCCGTAAAGGCGCCTGAGCCTACCGAACTGGTGGCTCTTGAACAACGCGACATCATCGACTCTGTCGAGAGCTACGTCGACGGCCTTGTGACCCGTGTGGAGAGTAAGATCTCAAACTGGGTCAACTCTGGAATCCTTGACTATCCGAATGGCTTCCCTACTGGTGATGCGGTGAAGAAGTCGCTGGGTATCTCGGACGATGACGATGAACTGGCCGCGCAGCCAACTCAGGTCCTAAATCTCCCGTAAGTTGGCCTCAATTGGACCTCGGGCGCACAAATTGACCATGAGATAGCCCCTACGCCAATTGGACGAACGATGGGTGGAATGTGCGAGTTCACGGCAACGTCTACAAGATCCCGGACATCGATCAGGATAAGATTGACGATCTCGCCAATGTCTTTCTCATTGACACGGATGTCGATGAGCTCTCACCACCTCAGCAAGCGCAGGCTCGAAATGTGACCAAGTCCATCTTTGTTGTGCAGCAGGGCGATGTGAGCGTCACGATGGACTTTGTGAACAACGTTGGTGTTGATCCGGATGAGAGCGGTGGTGCCATCAACGCGGTAAGGGCTGGATGTGAGATATGATACTTGCGGTTGCTGATGAAATTCTAGAAAGGCGGTGCTCAAAAGATCAAGTTGCCATACAACACCACGCGTGAAGGCGACTTTGATGTCTTTGTCAAGCTACGAAACACCACGGGGCCAAGCAACGGGTACTTGATCCCAGGCAATGAGACATCGCGAATCCAGACATTGAATCTGTACGCGGAGGGCAAGAACAACAGCGGTAACGCGACGGCATATCTCGTTCCACCAAAGGGCATGACCATCGTGTCGGATATCGATGATATCCTTCGTGTGACCAAGATCTACGAGCCCAAGGAGGGTCTCCTCAACACCTTTGCTCGACCATTCGTCTCGTGGATGAACATGCCAGATATCTATGCCAACTGGTCCTCGTCCATCGACGACCTTCACTTCCACTATCTCACGACGACTCCTGAGCAGGCGACGCGCAACTACATGAGCTTCATCTACAACACTTACCCGCTCGGTTCGTTCGATACTCGCCCTCTCAATTTTTCTGACTTGTCGGCGACACTCTCGATCCGCCGGTTCCTCCTCGACAAGGTCTTCCAGACGTTCCCCGACCGCAAGTTCATTCTCGTCGCCGACACGACAAATTCGGATGTCATGAAGGCGTATCCCGCGATGTACAAGGACTACCCGGGACAGGTGCAGTGCATCTTTCTGCGCAACACCAGCGCGACCGACGACGGGAACAAGTTCCCGTATAACACGGAGGGCTTCAAGGGTATCCCCCAAGAGCGCTACATGTTCTTCCACGTACCGGATGACCTTGCGCATCTGGACATTGCCAATGGACAATGCTACAATAGCTCCATAAAGCAGAACGTGACGTTTAGCTACCAGGGTCTACCGTTTGGACTGAGCGACGACGATAACGCGGCTGCGATGGGTGCTAGTCCGAGGATCGGCATGGTTCTCGCGGGATTGGCTGCTGCTGTTCTGGCGGTGATGGTGTAGTTGGGGAGTTTAACGGAGGTGTATCCCGGTAGAGGAAATCACGGCCTTGGGAATGAGCATAATTATGACGACAATGATTACGTTGAATTGTTCCACTATTAAGTACACGATAAATGCGACAGGCCTTTTTTTACTTACCCATGAACCGGCTTCAATCCCGCTCACCGAATTTCGCTCGGTACAGGCACTCGTTGAAGGATTCAGAGCCGAAAACAAGATATTCGCCAGTTCAGGGCCTTAATATGAAGTCTCGTATGAGCAACTGCACTCCTAGATTATAGCATGATGATCCCATGGACGCTGTCGCTCCTTGTCTAGGGTATGTAGCGTGATGCTCCGTGCTCTCAGTTATCCTATCCTATCGCAACCAACCCTACTCCACTGCTTCTGTCCGGGATATATAAAACCACCAGGGTTGCAGAGATAGAGGAGGGACTACGTGATCAACAGACAACCTGACCGACTGTCCTGTCCGTCCGTTCTCACCGCCCGCTCGCCGACAGCGGCAGGCTTGTTTCACGGAAAGCGGAATTTGCGGTTTGTCAAGATGGGACTTGTTCCAATATACGGCGACTCCCGTCCTCGAAAAGCCGACATGGCCAGATGCATGGCACAATACCTCCGAGACCGTCGGCACCGAAAACTGATTGATCAATCCCATCATCAGCCACTAGAATCTCCAATTAAACAGACCAAGCAAGTGGCTGGGTTGGCCCGCCGCGTCGCGTCGTCGCTCGCTCGCTCGCTTTTTTTTTTTTTTATTCTCTCAAATCGTTCCATACCGCTTCTGGAAAATTGTCGAACGGGAGCGAGGGGGGGATCCATCAACCGTGCCATGGCGCCTTTTTAGCACTCGGGCCAAGCCATGGGGAATGGGCTGATGCAGGGAGCTGGCCGACTGGGATCCTTGGGGAGGGGATTGGGGTACAGGCGATACATACATGAGATCATGGGGAATTAACTAACATACCGTAGCATTGTAGGAGGAGGACGGCATGGTCTTTGCGTTGTCAAGGGTAAGGGTGCGTGTACGGTACGTGTTTTGCTTTGCTTTTTTTTGTATGCTCGGGATTTATTCAAGCATCATGATGGGATATCTTCTTTTTCGTCCTGCATCCCGAGATGTGCCCAATTGGGTAATCCTTGACGACTCCGTAGAGTAGATGAGCCATTGGGTGATTTTTCAGTCAAAGTGGTTCCAGCTGGAGCTGAGGTCAGCCCCAATTGGGATAGGGATAGGGATTGGGGTTGGGGTTCACCTCAGCTGGGCAAGACAATGAGGCTGCTTAGCTAGCTGTGGCTTCTTAGCGAGGTGTGAGGTGTGTGAGGTTTCAGTGAGGTGTGCTCTACCTGCCTAGGTACAGGCCGGCGGAGGCCGATGCGGGATGGTCCTGCCACTGCGCGATCCCCTGGGTAAAACTGGCAATGGATGGCAAGATGTAAAGGTAAGGTGCGACGGAGCGGGCGCTAGTGGGGACTATCGGCCTCCAGGTGGTTCCCCTCTCAGCCAGTTGACGGCGGTAGAGTGTGCTTACACGTAGTGGGCATGCTCTCATTCAATCCTCCCGTTCCCCATTTTTGACGATGGTGCTAACGCTGTTGGAGTCATTGAAGCCTTGCTAGCGTTGACCTGCCTGCCATTGTTCCTGCTGTAGGTTGTTCCTGGACCAAATCCCTCTCTCCTCTCGGCACCGACGGACGGACAAGACGTCACAATGACCGATGACAAGTTAAGATGCAAAAAGGAAGGCGCCGGGTGACTGCTCACCTGCCATTGTGCGCATCTTGGGGTCAAGAAGTGGAATCATCTGAATCTCCATCGAACTACCTAACGGATATGCCCATCCTCAATCTCCATCTCAATCTCGTCCATCTCACCTCACGCGGGCTCGCTCCACACTTTTTTTGACCTCATACCTACAGCAGCAGCTCTGCGGTTACGTACAGATACACCCTTGGCCAATTCGAAACAAGCCCATATGGTAGCACAGCGTCTTGAGCAATTGATTCAGCCCTGGCCGCGTCTCTGCGACCGCGCGTCTTGCCCTCTTTCGGCCGTCACCTTGACCTGGCTAACGGTCCGCTCAGCCCGCGGGAGTAAGCGAGAGACACAAGAAGAAAGAAAGAGGTTCCAGAGCCAGTCCGTGACTGGGCGGGCGGCAATTCATCATCAACGAGCCGTCCAATCCTCATGCTCTGCTCGGCACCTAGCTCAGCCTTGACGGGGTCCAGCGTATCATTGGCACCACCCTCCAAGGACTCAGACACGTGGAGCTGGGTGGAAACCGTTGCGCTTGATCCGCATTGAGGAAAGCCGGCCGTTTGACGAGCGAGCCCGCTGCGACAGGTACGAGCCAATCTCCAACGACAAACACCATGACTGACAAGACAGCATCACCGAGCTAGTTGGATTGAGGGAAACGGCTCGTCCGGCTTCGGCTCTCGGGGTCCTTCTGTCGTCGCCCTGCGTCAAGAGACCCTCTTGGTCCGCGCCTGCGTTCGGCTCCCGTACGTAAACCTGCTCCATCCAATTCAATCAGCCAAGTTTCCTGTCCTGTTCCAGCTCAGACTCAGAATCGCGCTCTTTGGGAAACCCATCTCGGTGGGTCCAGGGCCCAGGTACCGAGACACACGACGACTGACTGATAGGTAGACCAACAAGGATCATCAGGCGAGCTCTCATTCTGTGGCACGCCACATCTCGCGACCCAGCCCTGGCCTTCGCGCCTTGATCTGATGCCCTCGACATGATCTCGTGCGCCTGGATCCCATCACTGACTCGCCCAGCCCGCCACAACCACAACCTCCGTTCCCCGAGCCTCACATCACATGTCGCGCGCGGCGCGCGGACGTTTTTTTTTCGAGCGGGTGATCAACACGAAATGAAATGAGATGCTGCCTCGTCAATCCCCAATGGGGAGGAGGGTCAAGAAATCAATTTCCCGGCTCCAGAACCGCCAAAAAAAGACAATAGATGTTCCCATGCCCCAGTGAAACACACATACGCGCCCGTTAGATGATTCCCCAAAAAAGATGCCCAGTAAAAAAACAAAAAAAGAACAATTCCAGAATGGAGTCCCCCGTCTCCAGAAACGTCCAACACAGCGCATGGGTATCTCCGGGGGGTTTTGTTTGCTTGCGATCTTTCTCCAGCCACCAATCTCCCGTTGCATCCAATATTCAGCGTCGCAGTCGCAATGTCTGCCTGCGAATGAATCCCTTCAGATCTTTCAGAAGTCGTACACTGCACTACGCCCGATGGCGCGTTACAATCCGGTCAGCGGTCGAGAGAGAGGATCGCAGTCTTGCTGTTGTTTATCCCAGATGAGATGCGATTAGATCCTATCCTCGTGCGTTTCCGTCGTTGATTCGATAATCCCTTGTCGTCGATAATTATTTCCCAAGCTCAGTTCAGTTGTCGTCAAATTTGGTTTGGGGAGCCCTTGGAGGGTGTCCCTCGAGGCCCCCCCCCTGCCCCTCTCAGAAGCGATGATGATGTGACATGATTCCCGGTATGCCTGGCATAGCGCTGGTCACGGGGATCGATGGCGGTGGTCGGTTGGCCTTGTCCCTGAGCGTCCAGTCGTCGCCAGGTTCTGAGGGAGCTACAAGCTCCATGAGGGTGTACTGAAGGATGCCGTCGAGGACTTGGGGCACGACAATGTCCCGGGGAAGTCCCCATGATGGGAGATGGGGTTCTTCGTTATCGCGACCATCGGCCTGATTATTTTGTCAACCACTGGTCAGCAAGCGGATCCGCATTGCGATGCGAAAAAAAAGGAAGCATGGCATGAGAAGGAAGCTATGCTTACAAGACATGATGCGCAAGGCGCATTGTTCACCCAAACCCAGTTGGGGCAGTTGTGTGTGTAAAAGTACTTGCATCGGTACTTATAAAAACCACCAGCGCCGCTCATTGTGTGTTGCTGATGTATGGATATGGAGGAGGATTATACGGCGTGGGAGGAGAGGAATTGGGCAAGGTTGAGGTATGGCTGGTGAGAGTCAATGGGCCGAGAGGAACGGAGATGCGAGACACCAGGTCTTATATGAGGTAAGTTACCAGGCCAGGCGATGATGGGAGGAAGTGACGTGAATGCGAAGCTAGCACGGAGAGCGGGCTAGGCTGGGGGAAAGGGTCGAACGATGTTCTTGTACTACCGCTGATGAGAAGAGCGATGGCCAACATGTCAAGGATCCCCAGGGCTGGGCGGAGTTCAAGGGCTCCAAGCGGGAACGGGCTGGCATGATGTGAAAGGTGCGTGCCGTCGTATACTCAGTACCTGCTACATGCTACCTACATCGTGGACTGGACTGGACTGGACGGGACTGGGAGCACAGCACTGCTGACGTCTTGGGGACAGCTAAACTCGATGGCGAATGGCCGTCGGCGTCGCAATGCCATTTTTCATGGGATTGACTGATGCCCCCCTTGGTCGAAGGGGCCCCCGCTGGGCATAACGATGCAGTGGGGGGACCACACCCAGTGATGACAGACAGGGAGCCCCTGCGAGACTTCCGGAAGAGGGCCGGTGGGCTCTTCTCTCTATCCACAGCAGCAGAGAACGGACACGGGCAGACAAGACATGCATCTTCTGTCGACGGAGGTTCTTGCGGTTGGACCCTCTGTCGACTAGTACCTACTGTATTGACAGACTACTGACGATGTGGGCACAGGAAACGGTGGTGCCGACAGGGCCGGGGAGGACGGCCAAGCGCTTCCAGAGGCTCGCTAGAGAAATGTTATTCAGCATTAGTGGCATCCAGACGCTGCGGTTCCCGCCTCAATCTGCTGCTGGGCTTGCTGGGCTCGGCCTTTGAGGCGATCGGATGGGCTGCCGCAAAAGCCAAGTCGACAGCCTGGACGGCGTGTGGTTCGTCGAGACGTGGGGCCATGGGACGAGAGCTCCAACGGGCGTAGCGGCCGGCGGAAATGGCGTGAGGTAGAGGGGTCGGCCCAGGGGGGCACCTCGATGAATGGAGTGGAATGGATCATGGATGACAGTGGAGGGCGTGTCGCTTGTGTGGTCTCTGGGGAAGGGACGTGATGTCTACGACAGACACGACACGACATCCAATGATGGATGCAGACAGGCCATTCGTCCATCCCTCTCGGACGTGCCTGAGACGAAGCGCCGTCACCATGATTCCCCCGTCGACGCGGACCACCATCAAGGACCACCACGGGCCGCTCTGCTGAGGGCGCTCACCGGCAATCACAAACATGACATCGTCAGGGCAAAGTCAAGGGGAAGGGAAGGGGAAGAGGAAAGGGGAGGGGGGTAGGCGTTGGCGAGAGCCGGTTGAGCTGTCTGCATATCTGTGGTGTTCTCGGGCCAGTCGGCGTCAGGGCCTGAAGCCACTTATCTGCGAGGCCCATGGTCAACGGTCGGCATGCTGTGGTCGTCCCATGTCACCATGTGTCGTGCCACGAGCGACAAGCACGGGCACGACCCGAGCGCACAACGGACGCACAGGTATCCATCATGGATGTATGGCATGGCATTGGCATTGGCATGGCATGGCGAGCATGGGCAAAGGCGACCTCGGGACCTCATCTCTGGGTTCTTGGTCCTTGGGATTTCCCGTCTGTCCCTTTTTGATGTGGAGAAGGGGACCTGTCTCTCTCTCTCTCTTTTTTTGAGGCTGAAAAAGGGTCGTCTCTGTTTGACATGATGGATGCCAATGCATCTAGAAGGCGAGGGAAAAAGCAAAAAAAGGGCAGAAACGGACCTCGCCAGAGTTGAAGGGACGGGAGATGCGGGATCCACAAGCGCGTGGCGCCGCACTTTTTTCCTCTTGGTGTGGGTATACGAAAAGTATATCCCGACGTGTAATTGCCGAATATGGTTCAATCATGTCTTGACGATGCGATGGCACTTGCTTTTGCCTGGCCTGGCATGATGAAGATCATCTGGGGATGCGTGCTTTTTTGAGCGAGATTTGGATTCTTGACGACTGATAACAAGGAAGGACTTCATCATGGTTGGTCAATTGTTCAGTCAGTCAGTGTCATGAGACATATGACATGTGGCAGTGAGAGCCATTCTCTCAGGGTCCCCCTTCCGTCTCACATGGTCTGTTTCATTCTAGCCGCTTCACCGAGACCTCCGGTTACGCCTCCATTCGCAAACTTGGGTGTCTCACCTTGGCGCGACGGCTTCTTTCGTTTGTTTGAGGGGAACCTGGACCTCGGCTTCATCGGAAGCACTAACTATTGCTGCGCACGCGCGCTCTGAGACGACGGGTCCAAAGTTTACCACAAAACCACGCAGAGGCTGAGCAGGCTCGTTACTGCGTAACTAAACTGCGGTTTGAGGCCGCAAGGCGAGAGACTGAGACTCTACAAGAGCTGACGCGAACTTGCATTGATACTGCCGAGCTCAAACGACACGCAACCGTTTGACACACTGCTACGCTACGCTACACTACACTACCCCTCGGTCAAGCGCATTGCATACGGTAGCACTCGTCCAAGTTTGATTCACCTTGATTCCCCCAAATAGATTCCCGGGGCAAGGGGGGAAAACGGCAAGGAGCTATGGCCCGCCCAGATGGGATCCAATGCATGATGATGGCTCAGCGGTTTCCGGGAAGGGCCCTGCAGCAGCAAGCCGGACAATATTCCCCAGGGCAGGGCAGGGAATGTCATCTGCCCAAAAGCTCGAGCCTTCTCTGGCAATCGAATGTGGGAAGCGATGGGCTGGCTCATCAAGGGAAACGGGAACGGGCTCATCGGACATGTCGTGACCTTGACCCGGGTTTCCGAGGTGGGCAATTCGCTCGCTCAGGTACACCTTGCAAGAAATGCGGTAGAGCAGTAGAAACAACCCTGATGACGCCCTTACCTGGATGTTGTTGAAGGCCATGTGCCTTGGATATGAAGGTTTCTCCTGATCCGACAACAGACAAGGCTGCAGCATCCCCCGGGAACAAACCTGGCTCTGAGTCTGCAGTCTATCGAATTCTCCCCCCCAACCAATCATGATATCTCCGGTTGACCCTTCCGCCGGTGAGCCTGGACCGGGGGGGGATCGGTGGACTTGACTTTGTTGCTAACTCATTTGTACGGTGAGGGATCGGATCACGATACTCCCTCTACGGCTCTCTGTCCCCGTTTGTCCCGGCCGGGCTCAGATAATACTTGCGTATCATGTCGCGTGGGGTCTAATTCATGTTCATGATGATGAGAAGAGGCTTGTCCAAGCCACACGCCGTCGTCAATAAGCTGAGCTGAGCTGGACCTCTGAAAGACACAAGCTATCTTGACTGCAAGTAAACTAGCTGGCCTCGCCTCACCTCGCCTCGCCCAAGTGCTCACTTGCCCCTGGTACATACAGTAACCAAGTTACCCCATGGTTCTCGCCCAGTACCCTGCCATGGATGGCTGCACATGCCATGTCCTCGTTGGGAAGGGATCCGCATGGCCGGTGCCTGTCCCATCGAAACGCGCCATCATGTCCCTTCGCTTCTGTTTACCTCTCCCTCCAGATATCATATCAGACTAAATTCATTCAACCCGATCATCGTGTCTGTCAGTTGTCATCCTCCCCCCCACACAACCCCTCCTTGCCCTGAATCCTTTCACTATTATTGCTTTGTTCAAACAACCTATTCCCAGGTGCCCGGGAATCGGGTTAACATCTGTTTCTATCCCACGCAGCAATAATTGCTTTTTCCTTTTGCTTTTCGCTTCGATCTCCCGCCTCCACAGGATCACGATGCGATGTGACGGGGAGAGGGGAGGGGGGGTAACCCACCCTTGTCAAAAACATCACCCTTGCTCGAACGGAACCCCGGACGATGAGCCATCCATTCAACCCCCTCCGTGGGATAAGCATCGCCACCAGACAATCACACACACACACACACTCTCTCTCTTGAGGAGTCTAAAAGCCGTTGAGACTAAAAGGTAAAGTTGCATCCATCGTTTGTTCCGCGGCGAGCGGGTGTGTTTGCCACCACCACCCCCCCTGACTTGCAGCCGCCCATGACAAGGGATAACCTTGTCCGTATTTGCATCATCGACTTCATCTTGACGTGTAGGCCGTTGGGGAAACGACTTATCGCATCTCAGCGATGAGATGAGAGGAAACAGAGAGAGACACACAAGAAAGATTGCACAGTCAGATACGGTAGGTATCTACTGCAGAGACACACAAAAAAGCATACAAGATCCGAAACAGGCGTCGTGCAGCAATCAATGAGATTGCAACGTTTTGGAATCTGTAGTCAAGGTTTCTTCTAACAGCTTTAACTCGTCCAGTCCAGATATGATATGAGCCTTTCTATCCGCCACCTCTTTTTTTTCGTCCATCCATACACAGACGCGCATATTCCTCAACGCTCTCTCTTGTCTTCTCTCTTCTCTCCTTTGCCTCTTACAAACATGCGCGCGAGTGAAAAACAGCCAAATAAACGCCCACTTCCCATCACACCCTATTCAACCCCCTCCCCCTCTCTTGGCATCCACAAATAGATGACCAGATAAACGAAACCGATTCTTCTCAAAAGAGAGAGGGGGGGGTGTAAAAGAGGAGGGGAAAGAGAGAGAGAGAGAGAGAGTGAAAGATTCAAAACACAAACAAAAAAACCAAGTGGCTGCTGCACATAAAACGCCGTAGCTCAACCAGTCACCAACAAGGAATTTCCACCAACGGTTGAGGTCTGAAGGAGGGTGGGCAAGGGGAGTGAATGGGTTTTTGCTCGTTTGAGATGGGACATGACATTCCCACCCGCATACAACCCAGTCCAGCCCAGTCCAGCCCTCTCTTCCCCCCTCCGCATTTCCCAAGAGAGATCCTGGTCCATGCGCTGGGTATAGACTAGACGGCGGCCGTTGTGATCCATGGGAGAGGGCCGCAGGCAGGGTTGGAGTGCAGTTGAGGTGCAGTGTGTGTGTGTGTGGTCTTGCAGCAACGGGACACTCGACACACAGAGTGCGCGCGCGATCGATCGCGCCTCCTTGATCCTTGTTTGCCCTTTCTTTTCAGCCCCTCCCCCTCCCCCCTTTCGCAGGGTGGCATATGAGCTGGAGGGCCTCATCTGCCAGCCTTCATGGCCTCCTTGCGCCGCTTCTTCTCCGCGGCACGAGCCAGAGACCGTTTGACGTCGCCCTGCTCAAAAGAGTCCAGGTCGTAGTAAGTGGGGGCGATTTCCTATGGATAATGTTAGCAAAGCTGTGCTACGGCATTCAAGAGGCGCTCCCTCCTAATTGAAGACGAGCAGTGAGAAGACGACTTACCAATAGCCACTCGGGTCGGATCCCCACGCATGTTCGGATGTATTGCTTCGACGTGAGCACGAATTCGTTGTACAGGACCCAGTCAAACTCGGTGCGGAGGACCGTGGATGGATGAATCAGGACGGCCTGGTCGTCCTTGACGGTGCGGTACAGCTTGCCCGAGCTCTCCTTCATGGCCACCTGCATGAAGAAACCGGCCAGTAACGCGCGTCGGATGTTGGTATAGTAGTTCTTGTCCTCGAATGGCGTCGACACGAGCTCCAGCTCGTTCTTCTCCATGATGCGCTTGAGCTGCGTCCGGACGTTGTCGGCGCTTGAGAGGTGACGGAACGAGAGGAAGTGCTCGTGGCACCAGGCCTTGACGCTGTTGGGGTCCGATGTCGCCTGGCCCTTGAAGGCGTGGTAGGCGTTGAGGAGGGTGAGGTGGTCACCGTCGGGGTGCGCAAAGTGCGCCTTCATCTCATCGGCGCGCTTTCGGTTGTTGGCGGGTCGCATGAAGATCTGGGGGACTGAGAGAAGGGAGGTGATGGAAAGGATCTCATTGGAGCAGTAGAATTCGGGCGATGAGATGAGCATGACAGCCAGAGCGGGATCCAGAGGGAACTCGGAAGCCAGACCACCGAGGGTTGTGAGCTCACCGTCATCGTCGAGACAGGCGAGGTAGTTGAGCTCCTCCAGCGCACGCATCATGGTCTCGGGAGCAGGGGGGTCCATGAGATCGAAGTGGACGAGATCCTCGACGCCGAGCTTCTTGAGTTCCAGAACGGTGTTGGCGAGGTTGGAACGCAGAATCTCGGGGTACGTCTGCTCAATGAGCTCCTTCTTGAAGGCCTTTTCCGTGTACAGGCGGAAACACTTTCCGGGCTTGGTACGACCAGCACGACCAGCTCTCTGCTGGGCGGAAGCCTTGGAGATGGGCGAGACGAGGAGGGACTCGACACGGATACGCGGGTTGTAGATCTTTTGCTTGCTGAAGCCAGGGTCCACGACATACACGATACCATCAATGGTCAAACTGGTTTCGGCGATGTTGGTGGAAACAATCACCTTGCGGCCAGGACGACCGCCCTTGCGCAGAGGCGGAGGCGCCTTGTCGAAGATGCGCTGCTGCTGGTGAGGGGGCAATGTACCGTAGAGGGGATACACAGCGAGCGGGCCGGCGTCGACTTCGCGCATCAGCTCGTCCGCCTCGAGACTAATCTTGCGACAGGCGTCCTCAATTTCATCTTCACCAGTCAAGAACAGCAGGACGTCACCCTCAGGTTCGGAAGCGTGAATCTGAAGAACGGTGCGGATGGCGGCCTCGACGTAGTCGCGCTCGGGCTCGGGCGTATAGAAGATTTCGACGGGGTGGGTTCGACCGGGGACGGCGAGCAGGGGCGCGTCGTTGAAGTACTTTTGGAACTTTTGCGCATCGAGAGTAGCAGACATGATGATGATCTTGAGATCGGGGCGGCGCATGGAAATCTGCTTGAGCAGAGCCATGAGGATATCGGTGGCCAGGGTACGCTCGTGGGCCTCGTCGAGGATGATGCAGCTGTAGCGGGACATCTCGTGGTCGTGCATGGCCTCGCGCAGAAGCATACCGTCGGTCATGTACTTGAGCATGGTCCTGGGGCCCGTCATGTCCTCGAAACGAATGCTGTAACCGACCTCCTCTCCCAGGGTGACGTCCATCTCATCGGCGACACGCTGCGCGACCGACATGGCGGCGACTCGACGCGGCTGGGTACAGGCAATGAGCTTGCCAGTGAGGTGAGGGAGCTCATCATAGACGACATACTGCGGGATCTGAGTAGTCTTTCCGGAACCCGTCTCACCAACAAAGACGAGGATCTGTGTGGAATGGTACTTGTCCAGGAACTCCTGTCGCTGCTTATGTACAGGAAGGTCGCGGCGGCCCTGGAGGATCTGGAAGTACTTTTGCGAGTGAGGTCGGCCAGTGAAAGGGTTTGACTCCGAGTCCTCAGCCTTTGAAGCCTGCTTTGCCGTTGTATGTTGCCTCTTCATACCGGCGAGAGGGGAGTCTGGCGAAGGCTCCTCGCCGTGGCCGTTGCTCGCGCCGTTCTCGTACATGTGCGCAAGGTAGGGGTTGCTGCGGTCGGGATCGGCGGCGTCCTTCTTTGCCTTTTTCCTAGTAGACTCGTCTGCGTCGGCACTGAGACGCTTTCCTCCCTTGGCGTCGGACATTGTTGTCTTGGTGGTGACGGAGAGAGAAAGAGAGATGGCGAGGCTGAAGGAGAGGCCGGTGGTGTTTGGGAGGTTGATCTCCAGCTGCCAGAAAATTTTGGCGGGACTTGGAGGCGGTTGCCTTATCGATAAGGATGCCTGCAGTACAGTGTGAGTCACTAACCCAGGTGTGCTCTTGAGTAACGTTGAACAGATTGTGTGTGTATTGTTATCGATAGATGGATTGGATCTAACTTGAACAAGCTTGAAATTACCTTGTATTACTTAGATACTCAAAACCATTTGAATTCTTCAATTACTTTATCTTCCATGTTTCTGGTATTGAGCCAAGCTTTCTACAGTCTTAGCGCACACTGTGCCCACTTTCAGGGTCCTTCTCTTGTTCCATTTCTCACCGCGAAAAGAAACTCTTCTGTGAACTACTCCGAATGTCGTGGAGGCCTTCACTTGGATAAAGTGATATCATCTTTCGAAGAAGATACACCCGATAAAGGCTCTATTTATCTCTATTTTTCAAGATCCAGTCCTTCTCTCAACATCAGCGCGAAAACGAGGCGCATCCCACTTCCCACAACCAACGATTAATTGATTTGGCGGGGTGATTTACTCCACCATTGGAAATCTCAGCTTCAATCTTTCTTTTCAACCACAAACCACCAAAAGACGCAAAAGCTCGCATCTGCAATCATGGCCTCGGACGCTTCTGGCTTCGACATGTCCGACAGCTTCGGCCCTCAGCGACCCAACTTCAACATCGGATATCACGACTCGAACCGCGATGAGCCCCTCACCGACTTACAGTACGGCCATCTGCTCAACCATGGTGTAAGTCGCAAGTCGCCTGCGTCAAACGAACGCCTCAGTCGCCGGTGGAAGGGCTATGATGCCTCGTGCGCGTTGTGTCGGGGCACTCCGGTTGACTCTGTGAACAGCTGGCCTTTGCCACGACTCCCATCACCAACACTCACTTCCGCGAGCGAGTCTTTGCCCTCGTGAGTGAGCATCTTGCCGCTCTCTCTGACAATGGCGAGAATGCCACCACTACGGCGACGGGCTCACGGGCTGAGCCTATCCTGCCGCCTCTGACGCCCAAGGATACCAGCATGTTTCCTTGCGCTGCTGTCAACACTTACACGGCAGTCATCAGCCCTTGGATCGACCTTGGCTCGGCCAACCCCATCATCTCGAACATCTCCCGCCAGGTTTTGAATGTTGAAGTTAACTACGCCAACTTCTGTGGTGTTCGCAGCATCATCATCCCTGGACCTCGACAGGACGCTTCCATTGATGGTGGAAACCAGAGTCTTGCGCAGTATTCGCGTGCTGTTGAAGAGGCTCTCACCATTGGCAACCGATTGACCTTTTTGATCCACATGCCAATGTACCGAGAGCCCGAGGTAGAGTCTCAGGGAGTCAGCATCTCTTCTCTTGAGGTCAAGACCCCTACCAAGACCGAGGAAAAGGAGATCGACCTCCTTGCGGCGTGGGATTCGTGGCACCATGTTCGCAGTGTCTGCAACTACAACACGCGACTCTTTGTTGGTAAGTCAAGTCATGGCCAGTGTTAAGCTATCAGTTAACGCCTTTCGCAGCTCTGCAAATACCTCGTGTCATGCCTGAGAAGGACCTCCAGGACCGCTGGTTCGCTGAGCCTCTTCACTACTTGACCATCAACCCAGGAGTTTTCCAGGCCAACAAGGCCGGCTACCCCTCGCTGTCCAAGCACCACCAGAACCTGTTCTTCTCGTATATGCGACTCAAGAATGCGCCATGGATTCTCCTGTGCGATGCTGGCCCTGACGTCTCTCACATCAAGGGCGAACCTCACTCTCTGTTGGCCTCTCACGATGACTTCCCAACCCTGGCTGAGGCAGAGTCACAGAACCAGACTGCCAAGACCGCAAATTTCCAAGTAAAGACTAACGACTACATCTCCTATCTGAGGTGGCTCGAGTCTCAGCAGCCTGAATTCACTTACCTTGAGGGTGCCACATTGACCAGCTTCCAGGACTGGCTCCAGTCTCCTCTTCAGCCTCTGTCGGACAACCTCGAATCGGCCACATACGAAGTCTTTGAGGGAGATCCCGTCAAGTACAGCCAGTATGAGATTGCCGTGTATGAGGCCCTGACGGAATGGAAGGAGCTCAAAAAGCCTACTTCTAAGGAGGGCAAGGTTGTTGTTGCGGTCGCCGGCTCTGGACGCGGTCCCCTCGTCACTCGCGCCCTCAAAGCCTCCAAGGATGCTGGTGTTCCCATCGACATGTGGGCTGTTGAGAAGAACCCCAACGCATATGTCTATCTGCTCCGCCAGAACGAACTGGTTTGGAATGGTGAGGTCAAGGTTGTCAAGACGGACATGCGAGCCTGGAAGGGTCCTATCGTGTCTGAGACTGAAGATGGTCCTGTCTATGGCAAGGTTGATATCCTCATCTCGGAGCTTCTTGGGTCCTTTGGTGATAATGAGCTGTCGCCTGAGTGTCTTGATGGCATTCAGCACGTCATCTCTACGCCTCATGGCATCTCCATCCCCAGCTCTTACACAGCACACCTGAGTCCCATCTCAACCCCAAAGATCCACGCCGACATTCTCTCGCGGTCGCCTGGGGACCCCAACGCCTTCGAGACCCCCTGGGTTGTCCGGCTCTTCGCTCTTGACTTTGTGGCTGAGAAGGCACCCAACAAGCCTCGGTTCCAGGAGGCATGGGAGTTCGCGCACCCCATTCCAGAGTCTACGCTCGCTGCTCTTGAGGCGAAGCGATCCGGCGGTGTTGTTGGCGGTGGTGGCGGTAGCATGGCTGGTGCTGCTGGAGCCAACGATCACAACTCACGATACTGCCACCTCACGTTTGTGTGCCGTACACGAGGTGTCACTCATGGTCTCGCTGGCTACTTTGAGTCTACTCTGTACGAGTCGCAGATCCCTGAGAACAAGGGCGAAAAGATTGAGATTAGCACGCACCCTGAGCGTATCGACCGCAAGAGCAAGGACATGATCTCATGGTTCCCCATCTTCTTCCCGCTCAAGGTATGCTAGCCCCTTGCAAAAATAGAGTTGTGATGCTGACATGTAGCAGAACCCCCTTTACTTCCCCGCTGATACCGAGCTTGAGGTCAGCATGTGGCGACAGACTGACGATACAAGGGTGTGGTACGAGTGGCTAGTCGAGGCCTTCACCTGGGTTGGTCCTTCGACGCGCATCAAGGTGGCCTCGTCCGACCTTTGCAGCAGCCGCAAGGTGGCATGCCTCATGTAGATGTCATTGGATGGTATGATGGCTTTGATATGGATATACGATGCAACGAGAAGAAAAGTTTTGATTTCAGAGGTTAAAGAGAGTCAACAGGACAGTCAGTTTGGTCTTGAGTTTGCTTGATAAGAAGAGCCCTGCTATACGAGCGTTATGTCGATCTTGTCTTCGTCCTGGGCCTTTTCCCATGCTTCTCCCCTCATGATGCCATGGACATAGGCATCACCAATAAATGAGAACCTCGGACCTTGGTCTAATCGCCGAAGGATGAAGGGGACCCGTCCACCACGGAAGATGCAAACCTCGTCATTCACCCGAGAGTTTTTTGGTACTGAACTGATATATCCTTTCCGAGTCAATCCGATCGGGCGAAGACGTGATGTGCGCCTCATGGCGTTGGCGAAACGAATAGCCTTGACGATGACCTCCTCATCCACGCCAGGCACTTTATGACCGCATTCTTCCATAAATCTCACACCTTGGAGCTTGACTTGGGCATCGTAGTAGCTCTCATATTCAGGTCCCGCTTCCTTACTCCCCACGTCACCATTGTTTAGAACCAATGTCCTCCAAAAAGCCTCCTTCATGCCGCCTTTTCCTGGGTAGGCACTCACACCCATCCTCTCGCACTCACTCTCGAGAACGGTTTGGACATTTCCGATCAAGGTGTAGAAAGTCTCCTCGGCGGCCGAAGAAGACTCTGCCACCCCGGGATAAGTTGGATTGTGCTGTCCGTAATTGTCGGCGGGAAGGATCAGACATAATTGGTCGAATATGATCCCTTGAGTAGTAAACTCGGTGTCATCGTCGTTGAACCTGACCTGAGCGGATTGGTGTCTGTCTGCTTGGTATTGTCCTTCATCTCGGGTAGTCGAAGTATCGACGGTGCTACCATCGTCAAAGTTGTGAGATGACCAGTCAGGAACCCAACTTGGCAGATCGAGAGTCTTTCCTGGGAGAACGTCGGACAGCAGATGGAGGCTCTTTGCATTCTTTAGAATGCGAGCGGCTGTGTCGATGTAGACTTGGCGGTCTGGGAGGGAATACTGAGGCGTGATGCCAAGCTGTTGTCGGTCCTTGGCCATGCCCAGGAAAGCATAGACCTTATCCTTTGGGTTGCTGCTGGCAAGAGAGTGGCATCCCCCAAGCAGCTCGTACAGCTCCATAGCGGGTTCTCCCTCGTCGGTATGCGAAAAGTATCTCACCAGGGCCTGGTTCAGCACGTATCCTACACCTGGCCGGCCTCCGATGAGTTCGTCTTCGCCACCTTCAGGGGGGTAGAAGCAAGCGGCCGGCAGCATCCCCCCTGAAGCACTGGCGACGAGTTGCTCGAGAGGTTCCCAGCGAAAGGTGGATTTGCCAATGATCACCACCACCTCGCTGGCCATGGAGACTTCCTGGACGATCCAAGCTCTCCTGGACCATGGTAGACTGAACATGTGTCTGAGAGAAGCATATGATTCGTGACCCTCTGGTGGAAAGCCCAATTCTACCAGAGACTCGGGGTTTGCCAACTTCGGCGTCCACTCTGCAGGATCGTCGTCAATGTGAGAGTCCAACCATTCGCAGCACTTCCGCGCCAGTTCGAGAGCGCCATCAGACACGACGCCGTCCTTTGCCGCATACAGCGTAACCATGGTTGCCTTGCGGTAAATCTCACTCATAAGCGACACTTGCGCATTCTTCTCTTCGTCATGCCTTTGGTTGATGCAGAGTCCATCAACCCATAGTGCCATCCTCTTGCCCGGGAAGTATGGACAGACGTCCCGCGAGTGAGAAAACACACCCTTGACTGCATGGTATAGCGAGTTTGTGACGCGAGCCTCGGTGCCGTTGACGGTGATCTTGTCGGTGAGCTCATCACTGCCCCATACATAAGATATGGCTATGAAAGGAGGGTCCTCGTCAAGGTTGACGTGCTCCAGGGTGTAGGCCGGCTCCTCAGCCACCGCATCTGGGCTGCCCTCTGAGGTACGATAGAGTAGTCGGATTTGGCGTGGGTGATTGAGTGGCTTGTATTTAAAAGTAGCTGGCTTCGAATCATTTGACGGGATTGAGTTGCTTATCGATGACACATGGCGCAAAGTAACTGTTGAACCGCCTTGTCGTATGGTACGATGGGCTTGGTGTGCGGCTCGACCAAGGACGCGCGATCTTGGCAGAAACATGACGGCAGCATTAATAGACAGTTGCTGAAATTGAATTATCGTAGATGAAAAACAATGATCAATGGCAGAGGGAATTAAGAGGAGTGTCGTCTCATTAAGCGCTGCCTGCACAAGGCGTTTCTGTAGCATAGCCACCGTGGAGGCCTAGGTTTCAATGCAGCAAACAGGGGACGCTACAATTGGCGGCATGATCCAACAGGGCTCCCTGCCAAGCATCAGATAGGGTCAAGAACCTCATACTACAGTTTCCCAGACTGTAAATAAGTTGCGAAAGTGAAGCAAGTCTCGAACAAGATAAGAACGGGTCGCCAACCTGTTGCGTTTCGTGCGAAACAGCCAACCATGCTTAGGCATGGCTTTATTCTAACTTGCTCTGGCCTTGTGATTAATATTGTAGATTTAAATGAAGATCTACTCATCAAGATTTGTCAAGACTGCATCCGTACCTGTCTTCAAGTTTCTACTCTGTTCAACATGTATACAATTTGAGTCTTGACGTCAACCCATTATTGGCCATCTCTCTACCTAAGCGACCCATGGTTACCCATAGTTCAAGTGGGCAATGCGAAATACCCCTCGGGTTCCCATGGGTAATATGTGTGTCGCTGGGTACGCCACTACACATGGGTATTTCGTGGGTAGATATTACCCAAGGGCATATCATGGGCGGCAACTACCCACGTGTATGTCTTGGACACTCAATTACCCATGGGTTGATTGAGGTTATACCCCCCAAACTGGGAGCTCCCGATACACGCTACGGTGTGTTTGATTTCACACTGATTAGAATTGTCGCAGGCGTTATGGGATTCAAAGCTATTATCCTCATGTTTCTCACACTCGGGCTTCTAGCAAGAGGATTACCCATCACCTTCAACATAGCCCTCCGACTCAGCTTTAGCCTTCTAAAAGTCTTCTTGTTACCATCCATGGTACATTCACAAATAAATTGCCGAGTCGATGGGCCTTCATTAATGGACAACGATCTCTAACTTTCCCACATTCAGATTTCACACGTCCATGATTGCACTTTGATGCCATGCCCAAGATCTGGTCTACCCTAAAGCTACCACCATCACAACAGTGGCACGGGCTGAAAGACATGAGCTCACCTTGGAAATGTATCAGACAACTGAAGCAAGTTATCGTTCCCTTGCTCTACTTAATGCAGCACCTCCTGGGAGTGCCTTACTCAGATACTTAGGCACCAGTCCATGCCAACCGCGGCCCAGCATTGTACCCAACCCTCATCGTAAATGCATGTGCAATCCTAGGCAGAGCATCCGAGACACAGACAGTGTCGCGTTGGTTCTCCTCTTGACCGAGAATGCAGCCCTCTTTACCTTGCTGACGCCGAAAACCAGGTGTGTCGGTGAAGTTCCGAACAATCGGCACGTCCACGCGCATCCTTGAATACCCTCAAGATGGCATGTTTGAACCCTTTAATAAGAAGAAGACAATTGCGGCTCGGGGGACGGGAGCCGACAAGTTGCAGATGGCAAAGACAAGGACAAGCCTGGATCTTTTAAGTATCATCCCACGTGTAAGCCAGGGACGTCATGACTTTTTCAGCCTCATGCTCCCTTCTGTCCGGATATTGTTACCATGATGGCACAACCACCAAACGAAGCTTGTCTGTGTAACAACCCTTTCCATTACTCCGACAGCCCACCACCAACACATTGTGTTGTAGCGCATTTCATTTCACATGAACGTCGGCACTTGCACAAGCCACGGCGGCCAAGCTCCGAAACATCCATCATACGAGAAAAAAGCATAGGCAGTGAAACCCTTGCCTGCTTGTTGTTTCGAGAAGCATTCTCCTTTCACCTTGGCGCGTAACAGTCGGTCAAAGGTGAGGCAAAGGCAAGGCGGGAGTTTCCGCTTCGTCGAACCATGGACTCCCTTGTAGACGAGGTTGATCGTCAAAAGAAAAATCTCGTCGTCGTTTTAGGGGAGAGAGTCATTGCGCACCCCCGGGTTTTCCCGTTCTGGCACCATTTCGACGTCGGGTAATATCGGTGCTTGGACCTTTGAGTATGGAGCTCATTTTCTGTGTCATTCAATTGCATCTCTTGAGGAGTCAAAGACGCAATCCCAATCTTTTTGGGGTATCGCGGCTTTCTCGAACACAAGTGGATCTACTACCTATGACTATTGTTCCTGTTCCTGTTCCCGTCCCTCCAAGTCCATCTTGCCGGAACCGGGACCGGGACCGGGATGGACAAACCTACTTGGAACATCATCTTTCAAGACTGGGCTTGAACTTCCCCAGAATGAGGCGTCAAAGAGCCTCAAGTGGACGCGGCCCCACGAACACCAACCGACTGCCCGCCGGCGCCGTGTTCGGGGGGCGTGAAGCGGAATGGGTGTGGCAAAGAGTTGATGTAGCCGGGGCCGGCAAGAAGCCGACTGGCAATATGACACAATGTGCAAAAAGCCCCTGGCATCTTGGAAACCCGGCCGAGTGTGTGTGTGTGCAAGGGAGGGCCTGTGCCTGCAACATCCGTTGTCGGCTGCGTAGTCGGCGGTTTTGTCATGATATTGCTCCTAATGTGAGGCCATCGCGGGAATATTGATGCGAGAAAAAGGGCGCGCGTAAATCAACCATCAAGGGTCAATTCATTGGCCAACACAGTAAACACGATAGACAAGGGGAAGCAGTATTCGGTGTATACACTTTTTTTGTGGTATTGATTATGTTTCTACCAAAAAATGACTCTGCTTGGTTTCCAACGCCTTGCTGTTCCTTGCTCGCTGTTAAAAGCTCCGAAGGTTGTGTATCCAGCTATACAGAATAGAAAGAAATGGCGTTGATGCCAGCCAACAAGATACGGAGGTCCAAAACGTTCTCCGTGAGCCGGGCATAACTTGCAAAGTCCCGACCTTGTCTTGTTCTCCTCTTTTTTCCTCCTCCTCCTGGCGGTGCCTATTCATAGCCCTCAATATTTAACGACCTCTGGCGGCGGTGATGCCGTGGTGCCCTCAGCGGTTTCTCGAAGCGAAAGGGGGGATCCAGCTGTGACTGGGAGCTATGTCCCAAGTCGGTAGTGCCCCTCAATGGGAATGGTCTTTCGTACTCATCCCGATCAAAGCACCGTCAAGGTATGCCGTGGTGCGCCTGGTCACTCAGCCTTACTCGTACACCATATATATGTGGTGCGGGAGATGTGCTCCAGGCAGGTTGGCTCCCCTGGCTATCGTCATATTCTCTGTGTCATCGTAGATAATTCGTTCGTCCGGTCCGTCCTGTTTCCACCTTCCACCCGTGATTCCTCGCTCCTCAGCGCGGGGAAAGCGAGCTTAGGAGAAGAGGGCGGCGCCGCCAGACTCGATGGCCTCGATCTCGGCAGCGTTGAGGGTCTTTCGGTGGAAGCGGGCGGGGAGCTCAGAGACGTCAAAGTAGACGCCGTCGGGGGCACTGACGCTGCCGAGGGCAGAGCCGGCACGGCCACCAACACCAGAGTTGGCGTGGATGGAGTTCTGGAGGGGACCGTGCTGCTGGGCGGCGTCGCGGTAGGAGCTGAAGCTGGTGTGGCGGGAGGCGGCGTTGCCGTTGCCGTAGCCGGACCAGGACTCGGGGAGCTTGCCAGCGGGAGAAGCAGGGTGAGGCTTGGGAGAGTGGTCGATGTTGGCTGTAAGATGTTAGCCGAGGGTGAAGCCTGGAGGGGAAATGATGGCGTTGGGAAAGCCAGAGTAAAACTCACCAGGAATGGTTCGGGGACCAAGGAACTTGATGAGGGGAGTGCGCTCGGCGTGGACAGCAGCCTGTCGAAGAGCTCGGGTAGCGGAGAACATGGTGATGGTTGTTTGGTGGTGGTGGGTGGTTGGAAGAAGCCGGGTGATTCGGGAGATGTTGTCGAGAGGATGGAAAGCTTCAATCGGCGTGAATTAGAATAGACCTAGGCTGTAGACCAGAGGATTGCGTGATCAAGAGTCGATGATTGTTGAGAGTGTAAGAGAAAGAAGGGGAAGAAGAGTTGTGAACAAAGTCTGAGGGAGAGGGAGAGATTTATTTGTATTGGATCTGAGGAATTTTCTGGCCCAAGGTAACTTAGTATGCTAAGCTCCATGGTTCAAGTTTGTACCGCGCCGAAGCGCTCTCGCTCCATCCGCCGGCGTGGAGAACCCGCCTAGCGCTGCCTCACCAGATTTCCACACCAAGGATCCGTCCCTCAGTGAGAAAAAAAAAAAAAAAAAAAAAGCCCTCTCGAACAACCTTTTCCAAAACAGGCCACAATTGGCACACCCGTAGCCCGACCACCACCACGTTACCCACACACCTTCAATGGATGGGCTTGGGCTTGGGCTGGATCTGGGCGTCGTCGAACTGCCCGGGACATGCATGGGTCGACGACACCCAAAAACCCAAAGACTCCGCTCCCTCGCATTTGCCTTTCAGATTTCATAAGGGACAAGCGTCAAGGGACATGGGGGTACCTCGTTGTCGCTGTTGCTTTTGCACACTCCTCTTTTGACGACATGTTGTCGGCCTTTGACGCTCCGGGGTCGTCGAGAAACTCTGTTGCACGAGTCGGTGCATCAAGCCGTCTCGCACTTGGGTTGCAGCCGGAGACGGGCGGGATGGCGTGGTGTCGTCTAGTTCACGGCGTTAGCGAGTGGACGCTCTCTGTTTACTAGGCAGCTACTGTAGAGACAAGTTTCGCTTTGACACTAGAATTATGTCTTCATCGACATGTTTCAACCATGGATAACTCGTACAGACATTGATTCATCACACAGAAACCGTTGACCAAGACAATACCATCATTCACAGAACCGACCCTGTTTCATCGGTTCAGGTCGGCTTCCTCATCCGAACCGAACATCGGACCAAAAATCCCACCAGACAATGATGCTATTCCCCCCCCTCATCACAACCCCAACTCCAGGTGTCCCCCCCTCCCCCCGGTCTCTTACAATAGCAACCTGCATCCGATGCATCCTTCACTGCCAACCGGGTCGGAGTTGACGGCACTTGGTTGGAGTAGCTTCACCCACACCCAATCTGCTGCAGCAGCTCCGTCCTCGCCGTTCCTGCGGGACGCGACAAGAGTACACACTCCCTCTCGTTCGCGGGGAGGGGGAGAACATTGCCCCTTTCGGCAGTCCGGGGGAGACAGGCAGAAACATGGGGTTTTTTTGGTTGGCGGGCGGCCGGGTGGGATGGAGGCGGACAGATGGGCGTCTGTGTGTCTGACGCCAAAGAAAGTGATCGTCCACACCTTTTTTCTCTCGCCTCGTGCGTGGGATGGACGAGGCGAGGGCGGGTGGGTGATGGAAGCCCAATGAGGGATCTACCATGTTGCTGGAACCGTGAAGCTAGAGATGTCCATGTTTGACGACTCTTCCTCTGTCCGTGCCATCCGAGAAAAATACGTGTAAGAATGTTGATCAAAAAAGGTTCCCCATGCTGGACCCTACCTACGTAATTGGAGGTGTGTTTAGTTTTGCGAGTTGGACTAGCAGCCGCCCTACGCGGTAACGGCCCCAGCCAAAGCACATGGTTCGAGACAGGCTAATGTTGGTTCAAAGGCGCCGAACATCCAAGCGAGGCCAGACTTGGGGTAGTATGACACAGGTGCAGACGAGAGACACGTACCAACGGGCGCGTGTGTATGTAGCAGTGCAGCAAGAGGAAATGAACTGGCAGCAGCAGAATCTTGGCTGATTGATAATAATTCTGTTCGAGACGTGGAATTCCAGTTGGTGATGCCTACAAGTCAAACGTTGACTTTACGGGGTAGAGTCATGATCGGCCAGGCCCGCCCGAAGAAGCCACCACATGTCGACAGTTTTGTCGTCTCACCAAAACAGGACCTGAGCGATTGAGTAACAGGAAATGAAAGACGTGGCACGGCAGGAAAAGTAACATCCCATCAAAACAAAATCATTGACATGTGGTTTGAAGCAAGAGGAAAGAAAAAAAAAAGTTGATATCTCTGAATCAAAGATGGCGTTTCGACCAATCCCAGGTCCCGTCTTGGTTATGACAGATGGAGATTACATCTGGATAAAAGAGATGGGGGGTACGTACCTATCCCCTCCCCTCCCATCTCCAGCCTGCAGGCAGACACACAGACACACTCACATTTCAGCTACTCCTGCAGGACATTGGAAAGAGAACCCGAGGCATCTCCTAGGGGAAACAGGGCGAGTCTCCCGAATTTCCGTGAACTTGCAAAAGGTGTCAATAACATCGGACTGACAATCCCGATGCACGCCGTGTCTTCCCCGTCCTGTCTAAATCTGGGGTAAAATAGGTCACCTGGTTAGAGTCCCTTCTGCACATCCCCCAAACCAACAAGTCCCTCGCGTATTCTTTCTAAAATGACCGAGTCATCATGTCTCCCCCATGCTGTTCACGAAAAGGCTGGCGCCGGGACCGGCATCCTGGACCTGGGGGGGAGGTTGGCCCTGTGTCTGTGCGCGATGGATGCCGTGTCACTCCAACGGAATTGGCTCGTGGGTTTTTAGCTTATTTTTTCCTTGCCTCGACATCAGATCCCGCCGGCCTTTTTAGTTCAGGCGACGGTAAGATCTGTTGCACGTGAAAGGAGCAAGAGGAGCTCCTCCGTGATTTTGTTTGAGATGGGGTTGATTCTCTCTCTTTCATCCCCTTACCTCGTGGGTGCAGATCTGTACCTGCACATGCTTTTGAGGTATGAAAGGAACTTGTGTTTCTCTTCCTTCAAGAGTATACACTGATGCCCTTGATTTCAAATATTATTTATAACCTCAGTTACACTCTGTTCAGCCACTGTTTCTCTTCCTACCTGTGTCACCTCCAGGGCAATATTCGCAGAATTGCTCTGTGCGTTTCCCCTCCCCCAACCGATAAGATAAAAGAGTTGAAGCAATCAACCAATCACCATCCTCCAATCAAGACAGACAACTTCACCTCAAGCTCTTGTCTGGGGAAGCCGGCCAACATCGGCCAATCCCCTGAGCCCTCTGTAGTTTTTGACCAAGTGAATTCGCTGAAAATGACTGTCGCCCTCCGTAACTCGGAAAAGAAAACAGTTGGGAAACTGTGACGCATCTCGTGCGTGCGGGCGCTGCGCTGCTCTGCAATGTGATAGGATCAATCCAAACCCTGGGCTCAAAACTTTTGCTCAACCTTTCAAAATACTTGCAACCAACGCATTCCTCGACACTTTTGATCCCTTTGTGACACTTGATCGTCAATTGACTCCCAGTCGCACCCGTATTCCCCTTCACAGTCTACAGCATGGCGTCCGACTCCAAGCCTGAGGGCAGCATGCTCTGGGGTGGCTGATTCACTGGTATGACTCCCTCCCGTGGTCGTCATGATCGTAAAACGATGGGATTGAGCTGACCTCGAGCTCAGGCGGCCTCGACTGACTCCTTTACCATCATCTCTGGTGTCAATGTCAGTGACACACCCTTGTTATCACTGGCGCCATCTCTGACCACCTCTACAGGAGGACATCCACACTGCCAACGAGCGCTGACTGGGCGAGATCATCGGCAAGAACATTGCTGGCAAGCTTCACACTGGCCGCAGCCGCAATGAGCAGGTTGTCTGCGACATGCGAATGTGGCTCCGAGACGAGCTCCGAAAGATCGATGAGCACCTCGTCAACTTCCTCAAGGTGATCGCCGCCCGCGCCGAGACCGAGATCGAGTACATCATGCCCGGCTACACCCACCTCCAGCGAGCCCAGCCCGTCCGCTGGAGTCACTGGATGCTGTCCTACAGCCTGGCCTTTGCCGCCGACCTGGACCGACTCCGTGAGACCATCAAGCGCGTCAACCGAAGCCCTCTCGGCTGCGGTGCCCTTGCTGGTAACCCCTTCAACATTGATCGTGATATGATGGCTGAGGAGCTGGGCTTTGAGGGCCTCCTCTGGAACTCGATGGGTGGTGTTGCCGACCGAGATTTTGTCCCCGAGTCCCTCCAGTGGGGAAGCATGTTCATGCAACACATTTCTCGATGGGCTGAGGATCTTATCGCTACAACACTGCCGAGTTTGGCTTTGTCCGTCTCTCAGATGCCTATTCCACTGGCAGCTCCCTGATGCCCCAGAAGAAGAACGCCGACAGCCTGGAGCTCCTCCGAGGAAAGGCTGGCCGTGCCTTTGGCCACATGGCTGGTTTCATGATGACCCAGAAGGGTCTCCCCAGCACCTACAACGAGGATCTCCAGGAGAGTCTCGAACCCATGATGGACCACGTCAAGACTGTTTCGGACAGCATTCAGATCGCCAACGGTGTCCTCGCTACCCTAACTATCAACCCTAAGAAGATGAAGGCGACCCTCGACCCCTTCATGCTGGCCACCGATGTGACTGACTACCTTGTCCGCAAGGGCGTGCCGTTCCGTGAGACTCACCACATCTCGGGCCGATCCGTGGCCAAGTCGGAGGAGACGGGCATTCCCATGAACGAGTTCTCGTACGAGTAGATCAAGGCCATCGACGAGCGATTCGAGGAGGATATTGCTGACGTCTTCAACTACGAGACGAGCGTCGAGAGCCGATCGGCCAAGGGTGGCACCAGCAAGGCCACGGTTCTGGAGCAGATTGAGGTTCTCAGGAAGATGCTTGCCTGAAGTTTGTGAGCGTGAGCGAGTTTGGTGGATTCGGGCGTTATAGGGTTTTTGTTGGATCTGGTCTCTCTGCACGGGAGGAAGTCTAAGGATGTGAAAAGTTTACTGTGAAGGTTATCTAGAAGTTTAGAAAGGCGCGAGCGCCCGGAACCATATGGAGTCGAACATGATATTTTGTCCACCAGAAACTCTACTTTGTCATTGTTTACCTGTTCATCATTGATTCGCAAGCGAAGCAACTCAACCTGCTTCACTGATGCTGTGGTCGAGAATGAGCGACGAGGCCACCTTTGAGATCCTTTTCAATGTCGAGAAGAGGAAGACTTTAGGGACTCTACTCAAGGAGCTGAGAGCTCAGGAGATACAGGGGATAAGGATCGGATGCGTCACCTGTGCTGAATTTTGGGAAATCAGACGGATTGTCGACGCTGCCAGGCCGCTTGACTTGGCTGGACCAGAAGAACTCAAACGGCTTGACTTGTTAAAAGCATCAGTAGCAGTAGCAGAGCCGATTATAGAGTGGGAGGTGGTATAGAACCTCCTTGGGACGTGTCAGGTTGAAGAGGCTTGGTGGTTTGTACTAGATCTCATGCATTCACAGGGAATCATGTCTCTTTGTGTGGAAAGGAGACGAAAGGAGGTCTGGTGAATAAAGGCCGCTTGAAAGACTCTCGAAGAGTGAGTGATGGCTAGAGATTTTTAATTCTGTCCTTGTTTCACTCATCTTCGCTTCTTTCTTCTTTTCACCTCCTACGGCTTTGTGCAGTTTTTCACTTCACAACTGGACCTCCCAGGAGACTATTAAATACGCCAACCCTGCAACCCTGCAACTGAGAACATTCCCTCAACCAACAAGAAAGCCAGGACATCATCCATCACAGCCACGATGGTCCGGTTTGAGACAGGCGATGAGCAGAAGTACTCAAGGTTCTTCACCAAGCTTCACCCCGACGTCCGGCGCGAGATCTTCCTCCATCTCTTCGGCTCGAGCCACGTGCACGTCATGTTCACCAGCAGCTATGAAATGAACAACCGGAAGTTTTGGAGGCATGGGCGTCCACCTCTCACGCATGTGGGCTGGCTGCACTGCGTGTGCAAGTCTGGGGCAAAACGTCTTCCTCATGAGCATGATGAGGACATTCACAAATGGAGATATTTGTCGACTAATATTCTGCGGACTTGCAGGAGGGCGTGAGTACTGAGAATGCCGTTATGAGTAGAGAGACTGACTTGGCTGTAGCTACGAAGAGGGCATCGCCCTTCTCTATCACACAAACACCTTTCTCTTTGAGAAGTCGATCGACGTTATCAACTTTAACACCCTAGCTATCGACCACCTGTGTTTCATTCGCTCACTGGAACTACACATCACCATCGACAGACCAACCTCAGTGCGACAGGAGACTGATGCCTTCAGGCTCGCGGTCTCGATGCTTAGTGACAAGTCTACCTGGCAATACCTCAAGCTGGTAAAGCTCCGCGTGTTTGACGATCTGGATAATGCTCCTCCAAAGAGGCAGCGGAAGAAGATACGGAAGGACATCCAAAGAGAGTTTGGCCGTGCTGTCAGAGCGCTCGTGGAGGATGGGAGGATTGAAGCCCAGGTCATTTTGAACAACCGGGGCGACAAGGAGATTATCCAGCCGCGTTTTCATCAGCCCGGACTCACTTTTGTCAACTTGAGTCAGGAGCAAAGATGGTGTATGCTTTGGCCGGGAGAAGAGGAAGATGATGACTCGGACGAAGCTGAGGCTTTTCACTGCGTCGCTAGGGCCCTGGAGCCGTGTATGCCGAGTCCCTGATCTCCTTCGTCCTTTGCTGATACGGACACGCTCACCAACAGGGAAACATCCATCATCAGGATGAAAGCATTAACCAATCGCCTACTGACGGCAATAATGCAAATATAGCAATAATATAAAGTAACTAATACGAGAGACCTAAATCTTCTATCAGACTACATTTTAAACTGATTATCCCCTGCCCACCGTAGATGTCCTGAGAAGAGTCATCGCTAAATGAGTCCATCGCTTGTCTTGGACGTAGGATCAAGGTCTCGCAGCCCATCTGGCCCTTCTGTGAGGTACTCCTTACCACCCTTGAGTCTGTCAGTGACCCCCTCGATGGCATTCTGGAGCCAGTACTGAGTTCCATTCGGAATTGCCAGCGTCTTTCCCATTTCGCCATCTACTAGCCATTTTTCATCCAATGTGCCCAGGTATAGATCAAAGATGGGGGTATAGTCTGCAGAGCACCAGGTTATAGATGTACCACAGTCGCTACAGAAGCCGCGGAACCGACCAGGCGAGGATGTGTATTCTTTGAAAGAAGGGAATGTGCTCAGAGCTGGTGTAAGCTGCTCAGGGGAGAGGACGAGGAATTGTGCGACGAGGGACGATGTCCACTTACGGCACATGGTGCCTTGGGATGTCAGCAATCATCTGGTATTCACATATCGATTTACGAACACTGGCATGATGAGGACTGATTAGTTAGCGGGTGATTCAATCATCTTCAGGGGAGACTGACCACTGGTGACCATGGGAACTCTGGCGTGAAATTGACGGTGTATCTGATGGCACCACAAAGGCATCCGCCCGTGATGGAAGAAGGTGTGAGGGGTTCTTTTCCAGGCATTGAAATGAAATAATTTGAGCGTTGATGAGATTATTAGCAGAGACAGGAAACAAGCAAGGAGACAAGGATGTGTCGGTTTAGGCTTTGCCATGTCTCGGCTTATAAACAAAATATGTAAACCGATTGGATGGCATTCCCGAGCTTAGATATCCCGTGTAAGAGCTGTGGTGCAATACTGATACAACCTCGTGGACCAGTCAGCGTCAAGAAAATGCGAGGCCATCCTCCGGAGATAGGCTATTGCCGTGGGAGTACAAGCTTAAATGCGTTGCTTTGCCACAAGCTAGCAAAGCCACCGGTCTTAGAAGCAAGTTCCCATCAGAGATGGATGTTGACGTATTAAGCCCGAGAAGACGGCAAAAGGTCAAGACTGGCTGCAAAACGTGCAAGTAAGTGGTGCCGAGGAAACACACCTGCACATGCTAATCATGTTAGACTTCGCCGTATCAAGTGCGATGAAGGGAAACCATCATGTGACAAGTGTCTATCATCTGGTCGTCTCTGCGCTGGCTACGGGATATGGGATGAAGGACGGGCATCTTCCATCCAATGCACCTCACTATCAAAGTTAAACACCCCTATCCCGCCGATGGCATCTCGAGAAGAAAAGGGGCACTTTGACTTCTTTCGTGTCATCGCCGCCTCCAAGCTGGCAGGTGCCTTTCCCTCTTCCTTTTGGGAATCCTTGGTCTTTCAAGCAAGCTCTTCAGAACTTGTTGTCCTCCACGGAGCATCCGCTTTGGGCGCTGCATACAAGAGCAGGGCTCAGACTATCTGCGACGGGATGCTGCAGAACCACGTTAGTGCCGATGTGGCAAACAGACAAGACCAGGACTTTGCTATCAAGCAGTATGCCAAAGTGCTGGATATGCTGCAGATGCAGCTGCCCAGGACCGAAAAGCGGCTGCTTCGGAACGGACTCATTGTTTGCGTCCTTGCGACGGCGTTTGAGCTTGTTCAGGGGAATCACAAAGCGGCGGCGACACACCTCAGGAATGGGTTTATTCTTGTTCGTCGGGCGCAGAACTGCGGGTATGAGGTTGAACCTGATTTGGCTGAGCCGTTTACTCGAGCTTACATGCAGTCGATGCTCTTGGAGGGATCAAGCAGCTTGTCGGACCTGACAAAGGAGGCCTGGATATCAACCGAGATGCCAAAGACCTTTGGATCCTTTCAGGAAGCTAGGCATCACCTCGACATGTTACTCATTGGCGCTGTACGACTCTCGGAGGACTTTGAACCGGCCAATTACAGATGTCCAGGCGATATCCATCAGCTTGCCACTCTAGAGCGAGCTTCATCGGCTTGGATACGTGCATACGAAGCAAGTCTCCAAGACCTGCTATCCCAATCCAACCATCGCACTATCTACGGCGTCTTTATGCTTCGCATGTTCCACACCATGGCATCCATCATGATTTCTACAACACTGGCCCCTCACGAATGTGTTTTTGACAAACACATCGAACAATTTGCATCCATCATCGACCAAACGTTGAAAATGTGGAATATGAATGGATTTGCCGTGGGTGGCCCCTTTGAGGGTCACCGCAGCATCACCGGACCTAGGGTGACTTTCGACCTCGGCATCATATCTCCCTTGTATTACACCGCTGTGAAGTGCCGCAACCCGAGGCTCAGACGACAAGCTATTGGTTTGCTCGCAGTGTCTCCATACAGAGAAGGCATCTGGAGTAGTGTTGTGGTCGCCAAGATTGCGCGTGTGGTGGTCGACATGGAAGAAAACGGCTTCTATGCAGGTGCCCAGTTTGAAGAGGATTCACTGACTCCCACTGATCCAGAGAGATACGGCAGCTTGCCTATAATTCCAGAAGCAAATAGATTCCGCACGGTACGGGTGTCCCTCGGGGAGGAGGCGGGAGGACGGGGGATACTCAGCTGCAGGAAGGCGTCCAGAGTTGGGCTTTGGGTTGAAGGAAGAGTGGAATTTGACTTTGCAGATGACTTTTGAGATATAGAAAGCGCTTGCTGCATAATGGGAAGAATGTTTTGTCTGTAGATGGGCATCAAGGTACGGTGGATATGTCCTTTTCGTTTGCTTGTTTTCTTGACAGTGAATCATTGTGCTCGACTGACTGCCTAGTTTCTACCAATATTTTATGCACCAAATCCATCTCTCTTCTCTTCACTTCTTCATTCTCACCACCTCCCCCTTCCTACCCTCGATGCAAGTGCAGCCACCATCGAGCGCTCCCTTTTAAGCATCATGCTTATGAACTTTGAAACTCGGCATTGGATCGAGAAGCCTGGTCCCGTCGACGGGCAAGAGCAGTCATCATTCTTCCAGAAACTCGTCCCCGATGTCCGGCGTCTGATCTACTTGGAGGTCTTTGGGTCTCGCTCAGTCCATGTTGTATTGAACGCCTCGAAGATCTTCTTGTACACTTGTCGACAGCCAGACGATGCGCCGCCTCATTCCGAATGCCCAGATGTGGGTGAAGAGAAGTGTAGACTGTCCACTAACCTTCTCTACACTTGTCAAATGGCGTACGTCTCGTAGCAAACAAAAGTCGAAGAGGATGCTGACGAACCGCGCTGCTTCAGATATAACGAGGGGGCTACACTGTTGTTCAAATCCAACAAGTTTCTGTTCCCCAACCAGACCGACTGCACTGCCTTTTTCCGCGAGGTCCCCGACAGCTTCCAAAACTCTGTCCGGAGTCTCGATATCTGCGTCCAGTTCGACTACTGCGACACTCACCTCATCCAGCCAATGTGTGAGATGCTTTCCAACTGGACGGGAGATTTCAAGCTGCGCATGAGATGGGACATGGATCACGCGCACGAAAGGAAGAGATATGAAAACTTCAACCCGGCGCTGATTGCCATTCAGCAGCTGATGGAGAACCCGAGAGTCCGGCCCAAGTTCTGGGCATCTAAGATGCTAGAGGGCTGGACGTGGATGGTCTTGAAAAAGGAGGATCGCCTCAGGCTGGAGTTTGTCAAGGATGAGAGCGAGCCTGACCCGAACGACAGAGAGTGGAATGACGATGGAGAGGAAGATGAAGATGAGGATGAGTACGACTGGGACGATGACAGCCAAGGCTACTATGAGGATGACAGTGATGGTTGCATGACTGATGTGGATCATGATGAGGCGAAAATTCTTAGATATTGGCAGGCACTTGCTGGTCAGGCGTAGTTAGGATGATGATAACCTCATGTAAACACCTCGGGGCTAAAACTGGTTGCCAGCTGCCAGCCACTCCAAACGAATAAACTTCCATTTCCGTCCTCCCCAAGGACTCATGTTATTCTTCCTAAAAGGGATATTTCGAAGCATCTTAAAAAGATCTCTAATCACCCTTTCTCTTGCTTCCTCCTTCTTTTCCACATCTTCAACTCGACGTTCTTCACAGCAAACCTCAACATCAGACATTCCAACATCTCTTTCTCCATATCCAAAATGTCCGACGTTTCGAGATTCAGCGAGTACCGCGTCCAGGATGGATCGCCCTTCTTTACCAAGTTCCCTCCCGAGATCCGCCGCTTCATCTGCAGCAAGGCGTTTGGGGATCGCCGAGTTCACATTGTTTCCAAAGAGACACACTACATCACTCAAATGTCGACTGTTGTTTCACGCCGATGGACGCACCATGTCTGCATTCGAAAGATCCTCAACAATAATGATGCCGCCCATCCTCACCACGAGGACAAGGACAAGTCGTGTCGTCTGGCTACCCAGATTCTTCGCACCTGCAAGCAGGCGTAAGTGTTTTACTCGTGTGACTGATTATTCATTCGACTAACTTCAACCCAGGTTCGAAGAGGGTATCGATCTGTTGTACACGTCCAACGTCTTTGCATTTGATGGGGGCCACAACATGAGCCACTTCCAAGACACCTTCCTCTCCGCCAGCCTCCTCTTCAGATCCATCGAGGTGTATTCCAACACCATGGTTTTCGGGGGTAACGATGTGAGACCGATGACAGGGGAACTCGACACCATCACCCAAGCCCTGGAGAAGCGGCGGACACCCGTCGAGCTGCGAATCAACTTTTCAGTCAAACGCCCGGCGAACTACGATCCCCAAAAAGCCGAGGGAAAAGCCCAGGAACGGGCGATGGGTGGTCTGGTGGCGTGCTTTGCAGGTGAGTTCCTTGACGTGTTCTTCGGCGTGGACCGTTGTCGCCTCGATATTGACCTGCACTACAAGCTGCAAGACGGGTTTGATAACTCGCTGGAGAGGGTGGCTCCTGTCGGCTTGGGAATCCCACCTCTCGAGATCACGTTCTTTCATTATATTGGTGATGAGAATGAGGAGTCGGACGAAGAAACGGAGGATTGAGGGGAGCTTCAGAACAAGCAAACTAGAGGGGATATAAGACATGGACATGGAACCAGGAATGAAAAGAACTTTGCGAGGATAATTACTATAAATCTGCATATTGACCTTCTGACCTGGTTCAAGTAAAAAGTAAGACGCCAGTGCCAAGGTTTAAACTTGTCGTCCTCTAATATCCCGAAGATGATAAATTTCTAAAATAATATCAACTTTTATCTAATTATGTTTATATTATAGATCAATTCTATTCTCATGATATTCATGATATTCATGCAGAGCCAGGTGACCTCAGTCTCGCTCGTCAAATAGGAAGCCGTGTTTGATCTACCGTTTGGCTGCATATGGATGGCTTGTTCCGCTCACAACCATTGGAGCTGGGCAGGGTCCAAACAAGGGAAGATGCAGGGGCCTGAGGATATCTTGCTTGCTTCCAACTCTACGCTCCATGATGGATCGGGTACTCGCCGATGCGACCACTTAAGGCTGCATCTCGCCTACAAACGGGGTATTCACAAACAACGAGGCCCAGGACACCATGTGTAGGGCATTTCAAGACTACTTGTATAGTGATACCCGCCATTTCTGGAGATTCTCCTGCAGGTTTCCACGTCTTGCCGTCGCAATACTAGGCCATGTTTGCTCAGACTGGACATAGACAGTTTAATTCTACCACTACTGACTTCTGTATTAACCTTGAATTCTCCCCCCTTTTCTCTGTAAATCCTTGTTTATCTATCTACACTTAACGTGCTAAATTATCCCCTTTTCGACCTATCCCTCATGTCGTGTGTAGTTTTCCCCAAGGTCGACGACCAACCCAACTCCCCCTTCTTCAAGAAGTTTCCCACAGAGATCCGAAAGATGATCTACACGGAGCTCTTCGGCTCTCACCGCGTCCATGTCCTTTTTCATTCGTCCGAGCACCTGAAGCCTGAGCTCTCTTACACCAAAGAAGGTGCACCCCCTCAGAGAAAGATCCCTGGCTGGGCGCATTGCGTCTGCCAACAAGACATCGGGACTCCGCCTCATCAGCACAGCGAGGAGCATCACGAGTGGTGTTATTTATCCGCTAGCATCATATTTACCTGCAAGTCTGCGTGAGTACACCCAGCTTTGACGAGTTGTAGCCAGGGCCCTGACTTGACTTCAGCTTCGAAGAAGGCGTGCCCATTCTCTACGGTTCCAATTCTCTCTCCTTCAACCATGCCGCTGCCTACTGGGCATTTACCGACTTCGCCGGACGCTACCTCGATCTCATCACCAACTTGAACTTCAGTTTCGCTTTCGAGCTCGATCGCCACTCTTTTAGAGGCCACACCAGCCCCACGTTGCTATTATCCTGGCTTGCGAACCTCAAAGCGAGCAGCCTTGATTGTCAAATCGATATGGACCCAGTAGATGGTTCATTAATCGATTTCGTCCAACAGAAGGCGCTCGCGGATGGGCCTCGATTACACTTTTTCCTGCCAAAACTTGCAAGGAAGTCCATTGAGAAGGAGCTGCGCGGTGGCGTAGACAACAATAGAGTCGAGATTCATTGGCGAAGCGACGAGTCTTACTCATCCACACGGCTGGCGGAGATGCAGGCTAGGAGGTTTCTGTGGGATGAGGAATATCGGCATGCCGGCTCAGGATAATATCTGTTGATTCTGTACTTGAGGCAATGAAAGGAGAGTGAGCACGACCTGGGAAGATTAGGGTGATTTATCAGATCACAACGGACTAAATGTCACACAAGGAGACGGAGACATTGAGGGATGAGGTCGGGTCAGAATGATACAGATGTGATGACAGAAATGATGTATTCGTCGGCAAAGGAATTCAAGGACAAGAGCACACGAATACTTGTACTTGACACAATTTACGCCTGTTATTTATTGTTACCCAGGAATAACTACTCAAAGGCCAAGACACTATCCAACCAGAGTATCAAGGCGAACTGCCAGAAACAAGCACCATTCAAACCAAAACACGCCGGCCACAGCAAAACCCGTACCCAAACTTGCCCTCACTAACCCAATACTTGTACACCTCGCCTTTAAGCCGGAACCGAGGATAGAACTAATGAATCAAAGTAAACGGTACTGTACAAAGCCTACCACGACCTCTTGCGAACGACATCGCGCACAATCCGCCGGCACTCGCTGGGGTCCTCAAAGACATGCCAAGCCTCGCGCGGCACACCCTTAAACGCCTTCTCGAAACGCTCAGGTTGGTTCTTCTCTTCGATGCCAAACGAGGCTACATCGGTGGCTTTGCGGATGAGGATCATCTTGATCCAGTGGGGGAAGGCTCGGTATCTACAGCATCTTATCAGTAAGAGATATAGGCTCACAATCAAGGCACTTACACCTCGCCGTACGCCTCGGGATCAGATTGTGTAGAGTCTCCAATCACAATCATCTTCTTCTTCGGTAGCCACGAGTGAACCTTCTTCATGCGATCGGCCTTGTACTCCTCCGTCCCCATCGTCAACGCTGACAACAATCCCGCGACAGTCCGCCAACTCGAGTCCCTCAGCACGAGTGTGCCTTGCGGAAAGTAACGATCACGGAAGTCGCGCAACAGTGGATATAAGTTGTAGGGCGAAGCGGAAAGATAAAACCAAGGAGTGTCGCGGGGTAGAAGGGACTGCAGATCTGAGTAGAGCTCAGGCATCCCGGGAACTGGAGTGGGCTCGTCGACAAAGGTGGACTTGAGAATTCCCAGAGGATCGCTTGTCATGGTGACTTTGATGGTGTCATCAATATCTACAGAATGTTAGTGGTCGCTCATACTGACACATGGGCCAAAGACAAACCTGAAATGACACCCCATCCTTCAGGCCCAGCATAATAAGTCTGCATATCGAGTATGCCCCTGACCTCCCTTGGAACCAGAGCCGTCGCATCGACCACAGATCCCTTATGATAGCGCTCGAGGGGCATGACACTCGTCGTGATGCCGTTGACGCTCGTCGGCCCCAACCTCAACTCCTTCTTCCGATGCTCAAGCCAAAACACTCTCGCGGCCTGGATGTCCCAGAGGAACGGAATTATCCTCTCCTCGATGACATCACGCTCCGCGGCATCTTCTGCGATACCCAACGTCTTGGCGATGCTCGATACAATGTCTGCAACACGACACTTGGGTTCGTTCTCGAACACAGCGGCAACAAACTCGGCCTCCCACTCATTCGTGTCTGGATTCCGGTACGCCGTGTTATCAAAGAGCCAGACAATATCGCCGCTATCGACAGCCTTGCCAAAAGGGTTCAGGTTCGCGAGACGGGAGAGCCATGCCGAGATGTTAATGGGAGCAGCGAGCGCCGCGGTCTGAACTCGCTGCAAAGCCGGGTTTCTAGGGTCGGGCAGGTCGTGCTCGACCTTGTCAAAGTTGCGCGCCTTTCTTGTTCGTAGCTGCATGTCGCCTGCAAACGAGGACGGGCTGAATTCTGTTTCTGGCATTGTGAAGGAGGGAGAAACGGCCCGGGTGGCCGCGATAGGTATATGGGATGTAGGTTTCTGCTGTGAGTGATGCCCGAGACTGAGACTGCGGGGAGGCAAAGAACGAGGAGGTCGCGTGCAAAGAATGAGTCTTGAGAACGGAGGAACTGTATCAGGAGTCGTGGGGTCGCGTGGATGTTTGAGGTCAGGTTTCGGAGTAGGACGTCAAGGCGGAGCAGGCAGCGAGGACCAAGACAATGTTTATTAAAGTCGCAAGACAGGAAGGTCTCAGTCACCAGGGCGAGGCGACAATAAGAGCAGGCGCCCGACATCCATGGCTGCTGAACACGCCCAAGGCTTGGCTCTGCTCCGTGACCTCATGGGCATCAGCAAGGCTGTGCAGGGGGGGAGGCCAAGACATGGCGATGCTTAATTATTGCTGGTTCAATAGGATGGCTGGCCTCAAGATCGTCAAAGATCGGCTGGGAAGCGTGAGGTCCTTTTGGTGCGTGCAGAAAGATTGTGGGTGGCCCAGTCCAGGTGACGTCGCTGCATGATGACGATGCCCTTCCGACACCTTAAAACGGCAATGCTACGCTACTGTAAGTAGACTAGCAACAGGGAGATAACCATGTTTCTAGCTAGGAAAGAGAGCTGAGGTGTCAAAGCACCTACATACCTAAGTATACACCGAATACTGTGATTGTTGATCGTTTGACGTTTTGAATTGTGCTCGCTCATCATAGTTGCGTAGTAGACTTGTTGGGAGCGATCTCGGAGGCAGTTGGGTTAAAGCACTAAGCTATGGCTTGAAGCGGCTTGCATGACTCTAGATCTTCACCCAGCTTTACATTCTCTGATGATCCGTCATTGTACGATAATAAGGTAATATAACTCTTACCTTTTAGTGTAGAAACCAAGCTTCAAAGCAGTAGTTCTCTACTGCCTATAAAACTGGGCTTCCTCAGTCTTGATAGTGTGCCGTACTCCTACTTCATATGGAGCAGGAATAGGGATCAGCAACATCAAGCATCCCTCGGATGAACTGTCATGGGTGTCAGTCTGGTCAGGTTGGGCGCTTCGAAATATGTATATAAAGTGTAGGTCGATATCCTTGGTTGCTCACGAACTCAGGCACAGTATAGTTGGTACCTTGCAGATTCAAAAATGCCTCAAACCATTTCATCCAGTACCTTGATGCTGATTGTACTTGACGGAGTACTTGATGATGGGATGGAAGGGCATCTCTTGGTACTAGATCACGGTCATTGTAGTTAAGAAGTACTTTTGACAAGGCCTTTCTATCTCGTCTCAAGAGGTATCTCTTACCAAAACTGTCCGAGCTGTGATTTACTTTAGTCAACTCGCGCCCCACAAGCCGTCGAGGAGCAATTGAAGAAATGCCCCTCCATGTGCAACTACCCCGCTAAATCACGCGGCGACTCTGAGTCTTTGACGCACCTTCAGAAGCAGTCTAAAACTTCATGACTCTGCCTTTTTTTCTTCTCTGCAATCACAGCGACGGCACCCACGACAGCCAAACTTGATCCTGAGCAACATGACTATCACTGTCGTTCTTGGGGCCCAATGGGGTACGTTTTTCTCCCTTACCTGAAATATACTCCCTCCCCGCACCTAGCCGATATCGGTTCCATCACATTATGCTAACCAGGACTTCCGCAGGCGACGAAGGCGTGAGTACTCGAGGAGGACCCAACACAGCCGATGACACCCAATCACTGACGATACTGCGTACTCAGAAAGGCAAATTGGTTGATGGACAGTGCCAAGACGCCCAACTTTGTGCCCGAGCCGCGGTAAGCACAACGCAGGCAGAATCCGATCCACCAACGGCTTCCACCGATCCCCGAAACATCTCCAGACAACAAATTTGCGCTGGAATACCTGCTAATTAACCTCAAGGGTGGTTCGAATGCCGGACACGAAGTGCGGTTGGTTGAATTCTTTCCATATATATATATCTATTGTGTTGCTAATTGGTGCCAAGTATCAACGGGGTTTCGTATAGGTGAGAACCAGCACACCTGAAAGAACTAATGGCTGCTAACATAGAGATAGCTTTCACCTCTTGCCCTCTGGACTTATCAACCCAAAATGGTTTGTCAAATAATGATTGTTCAAGCTGGCAACAGCGAGGCTGACAAGTATCGTAGCATGAACTTCATCGGTTCGGGCGTAGTCTTCCACGTGTTAGTCTTCACATGGCCCTCCACCCTTATCTCGACTACCATATCTTCACCTTGATGATGCCTCGCCTGGCTCACAACCTCAACCGAACATGCCAAGAAGACTGACACTGTCCTATAGCCCAAGTTTCTTCAGCGAGCTCCAGGAGCTCGAGGACAAGGGCCTGGTTGCTGTGCATGATCGGATTCTTGTTTCTGACAGGGTTAATGTCCTCTTGGACATGCACATCGCAGTGGATGGTCTTGAGGAGAAGGAGCTTGGAGGTTCGTCCCAAAGTTTCCGAGATTGTCGTTGAGAAACAACAGCTAAAGTCTATCCCAGACCTGGCTATCGGAACAACAAAACGCGGTACGCTACTCCCAAGATTGCATGCTGGATTATCCTTTTCTGCTTCTGCCCCCTCATTGCAAGCATTCCCAAACCTCAATAACGGGGAGAACCTTGATCATAGTCGTATTAGCGACGCTATTTAAGCAACGAGTTCTAACGTCCGCCATAGGTATTGGCCCCTGCTATCAGACAAGCAGAGCGGTAAGAGATGGCCACGTCAAGGGGGCGGACTGTGCGCTAACTTTCCCAGCGAACTGGCATCAAATTGACCGACGTCTTCCACGCCGAACTTTTCGAACAGAAGGTGAGGCGCTTGGCCGATGGCTATCAAAAGCGCTTCGGAGACCTGTTCGAATACGACATCAAGGCCGAACTTGCTCGTTTCGATGAGTACAGGGAGACGCTGAAGAAGTACGTCGTAGACGGCGTGTCCTTCATGAAATCCGCACAGCAGAGCAACACCAAGATTGTGATTGAAGGCGCAAACGTAAGGTTCCCATCATATGACTAAACGAATAGTACTGAATTGAACAGGCACTGATGCTCGATGTTGATTATGGCTCCTACCCAGTAAGTTTCCGTCAACTTGGCCTTTCAGTTTGCACTAGTACTCATAAATAACTACAGTTCGTCACTTCCTCAAGCACTACGCTTGCTGGTATCATTGGTGGACTCACACTGAACCCAAAGAACATCACAGAGGTTGTTGGAGTGGTCAAGGCTTGTATGTTGATTACTCCAAGGCCGTAATTCACTGCTGACAAACAACAGATACCACCCGTGTCGGGTCGGGAGCCTTCAAGACCGAAGATACCGAAGAGTATGTCTAAATTACCATGTTGAAGCCACTCTAAAGCTGAATGACAATATCAGGATTGGCACCAAGCTCCAGGAGATTGGACGCGAATGGGTGAGGCCACAAGCGCCCTGGAGATTTCGAACTTTACCGCTGACAAGACTAAGGGAACGTCTACTGGCCGCAGACGCCGATGTGGATGGTGAGTTTTCATCATGGTTCTTTGCTGCTGACAGACTTCCTAACCGTTATCAGGCTCGGTAGGCACAACCTCAAATCCTTGGGTAGTAGAGAACACAACTGACAAGCATACACAGACCTCGTTGTTGTCAAGTACAGTCACTCGATCAACTACTACGACAGCCTGAATCTCACCAAGGTTGGCAGTGCCTATGGCATGCTTGTGGCACACTTCAAAACGCTCTAACACTCTGCAGCTCGACATTTTGGATACTTTCGAAACGATCAAGATCGCCATCGCCTACAAGATCGACGGAGAGGTCAGCAATGTCAACGAGATCATGATAGATTGTGGAGCCGCTCACCGTTTGGACAGGAACTGGACTCTTACCCTGCGGATCTTGACATCCTGGAACGAGCCGAGGTCGTCTACCACGAGATGCCAGGCTGGCAAAAGCCGACCACCAACGCGAAGACCTACTACGATCTCCCCAAGGCGGCCCGCGATTACGTCGAGGTGAGCACATTCACATGCGCTAGCAGAGCAAACAGTAGCACTGACCAACAGCAGTACATCGAGAAGTTTGTCGGAGTCAAGGTAGGAGTGCGCGCATACTAACCTAGAACGCAATTACTAAAGTTGAGCAGATCAAGTACATCGGCACTGGTCCTGACCGTGACGCCATGATCCAGCGCGCCTGATTGCGCGAGATAGAGGATGTACCCCAGGCTTGACTTGGGTCGTGGGCAACGAGTGTTGGCCGCCAAAGCCATTCGGTAACCCGAAGAAGAGTGTGCGCATTTAGAGAATAGATTTTGGATTATCTCACAGGTAGGCCATACCTTAGACTACGACTGTCGCACCACGGATGCGCCCTGGGCCGAATGCCTCCAAAAACGTGTGGGATACTCAGGTCGAGGAACCAAGAATGGAAAAGCTCTCTGAGGACGTTATCCTCTTGTAAAGTCCACGTTGGTGGACCAGTGACCTTGGACACATCCATTTTACGAGTCGTCGCGTAATAACGGACGAGTTTCGTGTTTTAGCCTCTACTTCTAACACATCATGGACCTCGTTCCACGTAGTACATCTTTGAAGAAGGGACTCTAAAATGGCATGCTCTTGAGCGATCCATCCACCGTATCATCTTGCGAGCCGAGATTCTTGGGGTGTTTATATATTCTCCAGGTTTGCAACGAGTATGAAACACAGTGACTTGATTCACAAGCCTAAAGCGACGATAACTATCAACGCTAGGGGATAGATCCAGTAGAACAGGGGTGTCTTTTAGAAGCACAAGGGTCCCGGTCATTGTCTCCGCCCGCGAGATGGATACGACAACTCGCAAATGCCGTACCACATTACAATATATTCGGCAGTCGAATACGAAAAATGCGTTGACCCGCATTAGCGACTCGCTATTCACGAACACCTGGATACCTACCTAGACAAATACCGTCACTAGCGTCTCCCCCAAAGATCCATCAAGATGGCGCCAACCACCTGGACCTCGGGAGAGGCGCTGAACCAGCAAATCCAATCAATCCCTCGGTGCTCCATCAAGGGTCGGCCCGGGGAGGTCAACTTTAAAGTGGGAATGCCGACACTGCACAGAGCTTTTTACACGCAAGTTACCCGAACCATGGATAAAAATACAACATAATAAATAAGCTGTTGGCTATGCTAATGCTCCCTACCCCTATTATATAAAAGTACAATTCAGGTCTATCGACTCATGAACCAAGAACCTTCCTAAAAACGCCATTCACCGATCCTGATCCTGTCTTGAATCATGCATGATTTCCCCCCCGTATGGCCCTCGGGTATCAACCAACGCTACTATCACAACGTCGAAACAATGCTGAATCAACACTTTGTCCTGGTTTATGTTCTTCTACCCCACCAGCCCTTCTTAATGTTTAGATCAAACATGTTATTGTGGACGTCCTCGGCCATGACCTTGACCGCACCCTTCATGGCCCTCTCGCTTATGGTAAACGAGTCGTAGAATAGGTGGTCATCAGGGGATTGACATTCAGCCGTCAACTGCTTCGTCTCGATAACCAAATCGTCCGTCTTGCCCTTGACGCATGGTGTCCAGACATCGGCGAATCGCATCGAGTCGTTGCTTGACAGAGTTCCACGCCCTAGCGAGTCTGCCACCTTTGCTCGCTGCATCTCTTCCTCTGTCATGGCATCGAGGATTGGCCTGACGGGGTTGATTTTGAATCCTGTTCGCAGAGGATATGGAGCAAGGATGACCCGATCGCCGGCTTTCTCGGTTTCGTTGGTGTGCTCAGCATTGCTTGCAGCATCGTCCCTTTTGGCTTTGCTCGACTTTTCGGCTCCCTCTTCCACCAATCCATCGGGCTTTTTCGTACCCTTCTCCCTCCACTGCGAGATTGCAAACGAAACCATTCTGTTCCAGTGCTTGGTGAGCTCGGCAGCATTCCGCGTCTGCTCGGCAAGGCTGTTGGGGGACGGCGGCTTCGGTCGGCCACTCCAGCCGGGAGTCATCGAAATGTCAAAAAGCGTTGGGATCACGATACGGAAGCTCTCAAATCTGCGCTCGTCGACCTTGTCAATGGCGCCAGGGGCGGTTAGCTCCTTGACCTGAGACTCGGTGGCATTGGTCCAGAAATCCGAGTAGGCAACGGATTTTGGGTCCAGTGATGCCCGGTACAGAACCTCGGCTTGGTCCACAATCTCGTCCGCCATTATCTCGATAATATCCTCCGAGTGTTCTCGCGGCATGGCCGCCATGTTCCAGATTTCCCATGCGCCAAAGGTAAAAATCCACAATGTCTCGCGAGGGGTGGCTTCAGGCGGCGGCATAGCAAGGAACTCTTGTACCTGATCTGCCAGACTGGGAACCTGGAAAGGAGCCGGATACTGTTGAGAAAGGTAGTCGTAGTCCAGAGCAGGCTTTTCATTGACGTCGGTGTGTCGGGTGATGTCGAGCAGTTTCTGTATCGCCACTTCGTAGAGAGTGCTGTTGACGAGACCTTTGCTGGGACCACCAGACGGCACGAGGGAGATGTGTGATGTGCAGTTGAGCTAGGATGGATGTTAGTTGCAGAGCTAGACCCCGTTGTTCGTTTGGCTTACCTCTTCACATAACTCCTCGGTCCACGTGCGGCGGCTTCGCGAGGCGTCGGTGGCGCTACCCATGATATCAGGGGAACCGAATACCACGATCCTCAGGTTCGCTTCTGGTACCGGCTCAGAGCCCCACGATAGAAAACCATTGTGAAAGGAGCCGCCTGATATGCGTGCAGGCAACAGGCCAAAAAGCACAAACACAGCAAAAAACAAGGCCGAGGCTTGGAGGAGGAGCCTGAACCCTCCACGCCAAACACGGGTGGAGCAGAAAATGACGACGTTTCTTAGGCCGAGCTGGCTCATCAAAGAGTTGTCGCTGTCATGATGGCTTGGGAGTTGATGATCGAGCTCGGAGGGTGATTTCCATACTGGGTTGAGCATGATGCGACGAAGCTGCATATAGTGATGAAGTTGTAACCCACGTTCCAAGTCTAGGGTCGGGGGGGGGAAGTGGACTTGAAAGGGTGTTTATAGAGATGCCGTTCCAGCCGAGGCCGGTGATGATAAGCGGATAACGGAAATGCGAAAAATAATCACTGCCGATTTATCCAGTCGAGAACAAGAGGCGTTCAATTGGTTCTCGCCCAAATACTGAAGCGCTGACGTCGCGTGGAATGTTGGCAGTGAGAGACACTGACTAGGTTCGGGCGAGGCGTATAGATGTGGATGAAGTGAGAGAGCGAGGACGAATCTGCGTCAGCTGCTCATAAAGAAAAAGGCGAGATGCCGAGATACGATCTAGAATGTTTACGCGGAACCAGAGAGAAAAGATGCCAGGAGAAAATGGTTGAAACGAAAGACTTGATGTGTGCAGTGCAGCGCAGTTGGAAACTCGTCAAACAAAGCAACAACACAAGTCAGGAGAAGATGGGAGGTGAGTTGGCGGGGGACAAACAAGGGGTGGAGAGCAGTGCAACGGCTTCAGCGGAGGACCACCGACTTATTAGGCACTAGAATGCCCTCCCCCAGGTCACCGGCTTGCTGAGCCAAGAGTTATCGTTGCCGTCCAAGAGCTTCGATTTGCGCGGCCAAGCTCGACCTGCCCCAGCCTTGTGGGAGCGCGGGATTGTGGGAGGAAGAGGCAACATCAGGGATGCAGCGCATGGATACAAGACTCAGAAAAAAACTCGATGGATCCCTGCGCATTTGTGGGATTCATGTGGCCAAGAGTCCAAGACAGCTCCTCGCCCAGAGGTCGAATCTCCTGAATTTCGCCTGTTTCAGCCAGTCGTTGGGTGTCGTCTTGCACCCGTCCGTCGAGTTTGTGCCCACATCCCGTGAGTGTTGCGTTGCGGTGCGTCGCGGTGCCGTCTCCCGCGCCGTGAGCCCCGATCCGGCCTTGTCCTCGTCATCTGAATGGCTTGCCGCGAACCAGCTGTCGCGTCAAGAAGCCGATATCCGTAAATTGAACCCCAAGAAGTCGTCGTCAGCAGTGGAGCGTTCGCGGTTGGCGGCGCCTCCTGTCAAGCCACCGGCACTGCGGCACAGACAAGGGTCCCTTCCAGAGTGACATTGTCCAAGACATGCTGCCGTTACATTGGCGAGTTTGCGATTGTCGAGAGCGGTGTTGCACCTTCTGGGAGATTGTGTGGGGTGACGAATAACTGTAGATGAAGTACGTCTTGGTGTTTTGTGAGGCCAGAAGAGGCAACCAGGCACGAGGCAAACCTCAAGACTCAGGTACCAGACATGCATCATAGCGGCTCCCTCCCGTTTCAACAAATCAATCATCGAATGTGTTGCAGCAAGCCCCAAACGTCGATGCATAACGCCCTATCCTGCCATCATCAATAAGTATGTAAACTCGCCTCTACGGCTCTGTTTCATTTTGTCCTGATTCTTCCCTCAAAGCGGTTATCTTCTCCGTCCACTATCTGCCCTGACCTTACACATGCATCTGCCCGAGGGTAACATGTATCGTGCGTCATCAGTGAGATCGGTAATAACACCTCGCAGCGCCGAGACTATAGGCACACAAAATGGGCCGATGATGAGGTCTGCCGAGATGTCTGCTGTCCTCCCAGGGACAAAGTCGGCATCTCGTCTTGTGCAGCCATCGACCTGTGGAAGGAGATTGCGGAGATATGAGTCTGTGCCTCACCTCAACGCTCAACAGCCTGTGGCTTGAAACAGTTGACGGGTCCTCTGTGCCACGATACCATCATCACGGTGGGCTGCTGTCAAGAACTATCCAATCTTGGACTGTGTAGGATGGGGTGCTGTCAATGCCCGCTGTCGCTCATGCGCTGGCACTTCCCCGTGTCTCCCCATTTCTTTTGGCTGAGCCGGCCCTGGACTTGAGGCAACTCCAGACGCCATACAACGCAAACTTGCAGCCATTTGTGACAACAGTCGCCACAAGCGAGGCAGGGCCACCAGCCTGACGATGCTGATTCATCCATGTCAGCTTTTGGCGCGATTGGCACTCGAATCTCTGTGGCGGGTGAGCGCTAAATAACCTGGGCTGCCGCGCCGGGCTGTGCAAAGCCAAGGCCTTGGTAGAGGGTGTAAGCAAGGCAGATCGCAGCGCGATCGCCAAAGGAGAAATTGACGAGTTGAGTTGAGGGGATGCGCTGCAAAAGATTCATTAACTGCGGAGTCCTAGTTCTTTCTTGTAAACATCCTCCCTTCAAACCGCGTTAAGCGGGTCAAGAAATAAACAAGACACCAAAGGTACATATTTTAGCTCTGCCTTTAAAGACCTCCATCTCTCTAATGACAGTACTTTATAGAATCCCCTAAAATAATAAAAAAATCATTGTAACAAGAAGCAATACTTTACATCTCTTGTTGCTTACTTATTATAAGAACATTTTGGAAACACCTGTATATCTTAGTACCCTTAGGGGACAATATCCTAATTCAATCTCAATAGTGTCTTCTTGTCTTCGCCCGGCTCCGCGTCTTCCATCACGGGACTACCATCCCTGCATGAGTGGAGAATCCTTTTCCGGCCTTTGGTTGCTCGATAACACAAGGTTCGAGCACCCTTTTCGTATCAGCACGACGGAAACGTGAAAAAGGTTTGTCCTGATGTTGATGTCGCTCGGTCAGCACTTCCAGAAAACTGGACTCTTGAAGGAAGCCATCGAGTCAAGTCTCAGGAATGCGAGATGAGTAGAAAGGTACGGGTCCAATCGGGGAAACCTGACCAAGACAAATGTTCCCTCATAACGGGGTCTTGGAAAAAAGAATCATCCTGGAAATGCCTTGTCTGAGACTTTAAGGACAAGTAGTCAGCTATTGGCTTGTCAGATCAAATAGCTGAGGCCATCACGAGTCCACTTGGACACGGCGGGAGCTGAGTAACAAGAGGGAGATGAAGACCAATTTAAAAAGGGCCCTTGTCAAGGGCGGACAAGATGAGCTTCTCTCTCAAGGGCGGTCAATAGTCGTCTCGAGGGAGAAAGACGGTTGCTCGAGGACCAAATGGAGGTGAATGACCTTTTTTCCAAGGGATTCTTGTTCTTTTTATAGAGGAGGCGCATTCACACCTTGCAACAACCACCAAAAACAGCCCCACACATGCATCACCAACCGGGGCTACATCCAACGCGGTCAACCAAAGTCCTAAACAACTTTACCCTCACCGTGATTTAGATCGTCCCTTCATATTGGTCCAATAACAATTAAGCCGTACCTATTAGCCAATACTCTTTTCAAAACAGAAATCACCTTAATCCCTCTTGTCAACTCTCATATATCTCGGCAACACGTCAGAGTCGCATCCGAGTGGCTCCTGCACGTGCATCTCACCCCTGTCAGGCTTTGGACGCCTTGAAACCGTAAACCCGTCACCAACCACGGATGCCACTCGGGACTGCCTCAGCCTCTTCCCGACAACATCCCATCTCACTCTTGTCGACAAAACATCTCACTACTGCGTACATGGCTGGATCCCTCATCCATAGCCTCACACTACGCGAACCGACCCTCGTATCGCCAATCCAGCGTCTGGCTTACGCTGCGAACATCTCCACTATCGATACGCCGCTTCGCCGCTCCGCGCCCGAATAGCAAGCACCCTCCTCCGTAGCAGCCTGCCCGCTGAACACCATGTGCGCGAGTCTCCCGCGGCTACGACCCTTCGAGTCATGATCGCATCGAGGCCACCTTGTCCGCTGCCTCGCCCTACACCATCAGCTGCCGCCCCACGGCACGCTGCGCATTTGCGCTATCCCGCTACCTGAGCTCGAGTCCTCCCGCCCTCCCCCCACCCCAGCCGCCGCCGATATTTTGATTCATCAGGCTTGATCTAAGCCTGGCCGTCGGTATGCTGTCCCATCTGAGGTTCCACCGGCGAGGGCCATCGAGTCCTGCTCCTCCATCTCCCGATCAACATACTACTTCAACCCCGGCCGGCTTCTCTGCGCCGTTCCCTTCCGATGTGCTTTCACCAGACTTACGCCCAACCTTGTCGAGTCCTTCCGGCCTTCCTCCTACTCTCCCTCCTATAGCCCGTGTTACGTCAGACGAGCTCGATCAGTCGCGGCACCATCAACAACATGCTAGCATGGCAAGTCAGGTAGAACCTCGTCCTCACCAGACACCAAAGTCGCCCTTCAACGGTGGAACTGGGTTCATCGGTGGCGTCGCCCTCAGAAACTATCAGCGCGATATGGAAGCCCAAGCTGCCGAAGCTATGGACGGTGGAAGAGGTCTTGGTCTGGTGGGCCAGTATTCGGCTTCACAGCCAACTCTAGCTGCGAATGTTCCCCCATCTACCAGGCCACCTCCCCAAGTTTTGAAGAACACGAAAGCAGCATCTTCCTTTAGCACGCCCACGGAGTTCCAGAACTCTGCACCTGCGCCTACAGGACGGCGTCCTGCAGGCACCCGGCTTGTCACAGACCTTCCCTCGCTTGTTCACTCTACCAGCAACACCGAGAACCCAAAGCCGAGGAAAGGCCTTCCGTTCCTCAAGAACCCCATGTCTACTCTGTTGATGAGGCGGAAAAACAGTCAACATGCGCCAGACCTGCTTCCACTGCCCATGGCGAAACAGAAGGAAGAGCCCATGTATGATCCACGCATCAAGGGTACTCGAGTTCACGATTTCAGTGCACCACGACCAAAGAAGAACGCGCCTACCAAGGATCCCTCGCAGGCATCTTTTACCTCACCAGTCCCTGGTTCTGCTATCCCTCCTGAGCAAGAAAGGTTTCCAAACTCACCGGCCGTACAGCCCGAGCAGGCTCCCGTGTCGACCTCAACCCAGCGCATTCCCAGCAATGCCTCCGAGTCCGTTTACTCGCAAGATTCAAAACTGGTCAATAATACGCCAAGCACAATATCGAGAGGGACACATGATCCCATACCAGAAACGAGCGCATCCCCTGGGCCAGATGCACCCCCAGTCCCCCCAAAAGACGAAGGCCCAATTTCCGTCCAGCCAAGGTCACCACAAGCATCCCGATTAATCGAAAGCAATGCTTCCATTTATGCAAGGTCAACTGCCTCGGTCCGAGTTGGCCGTTCTAGGGGGCCTTCGCTTTCTGGTTTATCAGGCAAGGACATCCCATCAGCAGTGCCCCGACACATGAAGAGCACATCCTCAAGGTTCAGTTTCGACATGATTGGGGCCGCCAAGCAGGAAAAACTCTTGGAAGACAGACATAGACAACGAGAGCTAGAGAGGAAGACAAGCGAGCCTTCTGGCCCAAGAGATTCTCGGTTTGACGACTTTGACGATGACGGATTCGATTACGACGCCATGATGGATGACGACGGCCTGGAAGAAAGGATCCCTGGCGTCAACGCGGATTATGAAGACGACATCTACGAGGAAGAAATCCCTATGGTGGGCGAGGACTTGGACGATAGCGTCGACGACCCCGACAACGACCAAGAAAACTTTTCTGGCTTCGTTTTTCAACGATCCAACCCAACGTCGTCGCTAACAAGCCCGCTCAGTGCAGGCTTCGTGCCTACCCCAAGAGACACAGATGGCAACCGCATCGGCTTCGCGACGAGTCAATATACTCCCAACATGCCTGGAGCATTGTCTCCCAACCTCCCTATCAATCCCCAGGCAATGCAACAAATGCAACCCGGTGGGCTGGGAATCCAGGGTCTAGATGTGCCGCGAGTGCCCAGCTTGGAGAATGAGGCCGCATTCCAGAAGAACCAAGACCTGCCCCCCATGAACATGGGACGCTCGCTTAACGATGATGACTTGTACTTCGATGATGGAATGCTAGGATTCGAGAACGAGTTCGCCGAGGACCTTGCTGCCCCTCCAGAATGGGACGACACCCCCTTTGACGAGTCGATATTCGACAACAATGATACCGATCAGTTTGGGCGGCCGATAGCCGGCGCTTTCGCGCAAGCTCAATCTGAAAGACGGGCAGCAAAAGACGATGACACAAAGCGGGAGTCGGACATGACGACCCGATTCTCGGCACAATCGGCGGCCTCACAATCAACGGCACATACCTCGTTGAGCGTCGAAGCCAAGAATGGTACCGAGACAGAGGCTCCAAAGGACAGCTCCGAGCCTAACTCGCCAGCTGAGCCTTCTGCTACGGATCAAGGGGCTCCTTCGGAAGGCACCATGGCCGCCTACCAGGCTGCGCTCGCCGCAGCTGCTCATAAGGCGGCGGCGTCGGGTAAATTTCAACGTAGCTCATCACCACCACTACAGGACACACCTCTATCCGAGCCAAGCCATTCTCCGGATACCCCAGATCGCGGAGAGTCGTTCAAGGAGGACCTTGATGGCATCGATGACTACGATGATTATGGCCAGTCATACGAAGACTTGGCCGACTTTGAACTCGACGACGATGCCATCATCGCTGAGGCAAATGCTAGTGCCCTGGCCAACGATTGCGATGGGTGGTATGGTCAAGAGTTTGGCTTCTATTCGGCACCTACCAACTCGCATCATGGGTCTGAAACAGTTGACTACGAATACGCCAACGGCGGTTTCTTTGGTCCTAAGGGAGGTCTGGATCGCAGCACCAGTGGTCGCATGGTGTCAAGAGAGCCCAACCTCACGCCTATTACGGAGCGCTCCGAGTATTCTAATAGAAACTCGATCATGAGCCTCAGTATGCCTGGGTTCGGCGGGGGAACACCTTTGCAGAGTCCCGGCCTCGCTCAGCTTGCTCTGCTAGGGGACCGTGGTGATGAAATGAGCCTCTCTGCCCTACTTCGGCTTCGGTCCAGAGCCTGGGGAGGATCCCAGGCCAGTCTCGCCTCCAGCCAGAATGGTTCTCCTCGGTCAGAGAGAGGCGACCTATCCAGTTCGCCTTGGGGTCCCAACTTTTCGAGCCCGCCTGCTTTCCACGCTCGAAAGAACTCAGTGCTATCCACCATTAGCCACGATTCAGACAGCATCAGTATTTCCGGAAGCCCAACATTGACGGGTGGCATTCCGGGCTTGGGCTCTCCTCCGCCTCCTGTCCCGCCGTTGTCACCACTCGAGTCAGACATGCGGGAGGATGCTAAGGTTGCCCCTTTGAACGTCAGCCGGCCTACATCAAAGGTCTATGAGAGCGGCATTTCACTGTCGCCAATATCGGATCCCGAAGAGAGCATGCCACCATCCGCTATGGTGAGCCCTCTAGAGCCCTCTAATAATGTCAGTATCCCCGAACCTGGCGACACCCCTCAACGACCCAGCATGGGTCATCGGCACAAGGGCTCTGCCGACAGTATATCATATACCAAAGAGCAAGACAGCGGCGCAACTCGTTGGGTCATGGAGCGACGGCGCACAGGTGAATTTGGGCAGGTCGAAGTTCTCGAGCGAGAAATTGTCGAAGGGGGGCGGATATAGGAAGACTGCCGACTCTGCGAAAATGTTGATGGTTGAAAACGACGACATAAGCACATATATGTTAATACACTATGGGATGAGGAGTTATGGATATGGATTGGATATATATATATATACAGGAGACACCGGTGCGAGCCGCGACACCGAGCCTGAGCATGGGGCCTCTTTCTCGGATGGCTCGACTCCTGAAAGAGTTGGCTCACAAAAGAAAAGTGATTGATGGTGTTTGGAGAGCGTGTTTGGAATTTGTCGGCCTGGAGCTGGAGCTCGTTATATAGTGTTCAGTCCCACGGGCTGCATAGAGCAGCATTATGGATATGATGACGCCTGAAGAGAATATTGGTCGGATTGGTTCTGATTACGGCCTGATTAAGAGCACAAGATATTATTCCTCGATGATGACTATGGTGAACCGTTGCCTGTTCCTCATGCTATGCTGATGCCAAACGGTTGGGTGTCTCTTCAAACATCAAGGAGTAGTCATCCTGAATTAGGACACATTCTAACTGTTTTCAACTATCTTTACACCAAGACTCATCAAGGTCCCTTCTAACCAAGAGATTCCACCTTCGAGTGAGTATGGTCAGTAGAGCGTTCTTGCTGTTTCTGCATCCTCGCATCCTGCCGGCAGGTACAGGGGGCATTGTAGAGAGAATATTGGGCCTGTTTGAGAAAGTGCGACTACCTTCTATGGCAACCTCAACATCAAGAAGTGACCTCACCTTCTCTGCGGGCCACCTCAACTCCCCTCTTACATCACCGAAATTGACGACTCGAGTCTTGGACCTGTCTTGAGATTGAAGTTGGTGTCGTTTTGGAGTCTTCTTGGACCTCTACTCTTTGTTTCGCTGGCTGCACCTCTTGGACCTTTCATTCGCAACGAGTCGCTCTGACTTATCTCTCAAGATGCGCTCCTCACTTCCCTCGGTCGCCGCCCTTGCTCTTCTTTCCACCTTTGTATCTGCCGACAAGCCTCTCATTGGCGATCTTGAAGCCTACAATCGCGGCTATCTTGGCGAATTCCCCTCTCAAACCTTCCAGTCCTCGGATATCGTTGCCCCGTTGTTCCAGATCAACACGTTTGACCCGAATCTCATCGACAACTCAGGATACATCTTCCTCACCCTGGAGTACAGAGGCAAAGGAGGGCCCGCCATCTTCTCGAGCAGGGATCTCAGCCTGGTGTATGCCGATCTCAAGTACCAGCGAGCTTTCGATGCCCGCGCACAGGAGAGACAGGGTGTCCAGTACCTCACCTTCATCGAGGGAGGGTTCTGTCACATCTTTGACAATACGTACCAGAAGAAATGGACGGTTACCGTGGATGGTCTGGGTGGAACCGAAGCTAACATCCACGAGTTTCAATTCACCACCACGGGCACTGCCATCATGTCGGTGTACCAAGACGTCAGATTCAATCTGACGGTTCTTGGGGGAGCGATGGATGGGTGGCTCAGCGATTCCGTCTTTCAGGAAGTTGAGCTTGAATCAAACCGCGTCACCAATGTGTGGAGAGCGTCGAATCACTTTAACCTGAACGACACCTTGCTCGAGTACAACCCCGAGACGACTTTCAGGGGAGGCGAAGGCTTTGACTGGTTCCATTTGGACAGCGTGTTCAAGGTATGAGTTTGTTTCTCAGATTTATTGAAGCATTCTCACTATTCAAACAGACTAAAGACGGCCACTATCTGGTGTCATCAAGGGCACTATCAGCGATCGCCCTCCTTCGAGCAGAGGATCTCAACCCGCGGTGGATTCTTGGGGGTAAACGAAATCAATTCAAAGACCTCAGCGACGGAAACGCAACAAACTTTGCCCACCAGTACAATGCGAGATTTGTCCAAGGAAACGAGAGTCGGCTCAGCTTCTTTGACAACCAGGTTCGCGAGACGGGCGCTTGCAGCCAGGGCAACTGTTCTCGTGGGGTTGTTGTGGAACTCGACTACGAGGAGATGACGGTAAAGCTCTTGCACGAATTTTACCATCCTCAAGGCATCTCGTCTGGCTCTGGGGGAAGCGTTCAAGGCCTGGACAACGGCAATTTCCTGGTAGGTTGGGGGGCAAACCCTGGTATCACGGAGCATCTTCCAAATGGAACAATGGCCATGGACATCCAACGAGGGGTGATTCCCCACGATCATGAAGATCAGGTGGACATGGATATGTCGGTTTACCGCGCGTGGAAGATGGAATGGGATGGCCGACCACCATGGGGCCCATCGATTGCATCCGTGTCCCCGGGAAATGTGACAACAGACGCTACCATCTATCTTTCGTGGAATGGCGATACCAAGGTGGCCAGATGGGAGGTGGTAAGTCGTTCCACGATATTAGCTTATTATTCCAGTATTGACAATGACAGTACGCTGGCGAGGACGAGAAGAACGTGACAACTTCTCGCAAGGTCATCGGTAACTCGACCCGCGCAGGTTTCGAAACGGAGATCCTGCTCGAAGGGGTTTCTCACCCCAGGTTTGCAAGAGCCGCTGCCCTGGACAAAGATGGCGAGGTACTAGGTCTTACAGCTACAGTCGACATTGCGAGTGGCGAGATCCATGGGAACAGCAGCAGTATCTAGAAGATCAGGCCTGACCCTTCAGATGAAGACATTATCAGCAATCCAGAAGAAGAGAAAGAAGGCAAAAAGGAGGAGGAGGAGGATGCATCATTCCATGCGAGTCCCTCAATGGGCTTGGTGTTTGCTATGGCGATGATTGTCGCATGTTATCATTTCCTTTGAGGCACGCTTTGCTGGAGGTGTCAGGGTGAAGAGGGGGTCCATTTTTGGTGCAAATATTCAACAAAGCTGAGCTGTGTGTGGTATGGGGAAGACAAACAAGGGAACTGATTCAATCGTGTAGGCAGATGGAGTTATCGTCTTATAGTTAGGCCGACTTTTTCAACAGATAATTCATCAAGACGATGTTAACATGCCAAGAAGATTGATTCATGGCAACAGTGGGCTTGAGGTGTTTAGGGTAGGTGACTGCTGACTAAGGCGAATTGCCGTCATCAACTTCTTGCCGTGATCGCCATCTTGATGCAGACTGGAACTCAGCATTGCCGGCTTCACTTTTATCTAATTTCTCTCCATTTCTCAATTATTTGTTTCATCATTTGAAGAAGACCATGAGGGCGGCCCTATCTCTCCGTGGGACGCCTTTTATTTGCCGGCGATGTCTTCAACTCTCTCGCCAACGAGGGCCATTGCCACTCGCCCGGTTCTCATCCCAAGCTGGCAAGCCTCAAGATGAGAGCCAGAAACAAGAGGAATCAACCAAAAATGAAGAATTCAAAAAAGAAGAGTCCGCGCCCGAGAAGGAGCTGGGCCCAATGGCTCGACGATTGGAGGAAGCCACCGAGGAAGCCCTGTTCACCGGCGGAAGAGCGGGACGTCGAGCAGTCGAGGATGCGGGTTTCTCGGAGGAGTTGAAGGAGAGGCTCTTGAGCAAGATTGCCGATGCCAAGTTCAAGTCGGAGCATGCGGGCGCCTTTACGGAGGCTGGCCTGTCGTCATCAGCGGGCGAGGGCACGAGACACATTGCTTCGGCGCAGGCTTGGACGGGGGAGGAGAACACGGCGGATACGGTGCTCAGGATGCTGGATGACGCGAAAAAGCCGCTTGCTCCTGGTCTTAGGGGCAAGTATCAGCCGCCGCCGGTGGATATGCGGCTTCAGAGGGAGCCAACACGATCTCCGGGGCAAAAGGTTGCCACGGCAAGGGATAGGGTGTCTACATATGTCGGCATGGGAGGGAAGGACAAGGCCAAGAACGGCCTGAGCGAAGAGGAGAAGGAGGCTTGGCGAAAAGAGTTACGGGAGAGGTTCGAACCGGGGGCGAGGGCACTGCCAAACACTATCAGCGGGCTAGCGGCGCTCGCCAACGAGCGTATTGAGAACGCCATCGCTCGGGGTCAATTCAAAAACATTCCCCGTGGAAAAGGCATTGAGAGAGACGCAAGGGCCGACAACCCCTTCATCGACACGACAGAGTACATCATGAACAAGATGATTCAGCGACAGGACATGGTACCCCCGTGGATCGAGAAGCAACAGGAGCTCGTCAAGGCGGCGACTGCGTTTCGGGCAAGGCTGAGGAATGATTGGCGGAGATATGCGGCGAGGATGATTTCTTCGAGGGGCGGTACGCTGCAGGAGCAGATGCGGAGGGCGGAGGAGTATGCCGCCGCCGAAGAGGTTCACAACCCGGTTGCGCGGAAGAGGGTTGAACAAGAGGGGATCAGAGAAGCTCCACAAGTTGTGGGAAGACCGTTCCGTGATGCAGCATGGGAACAGGCCGAGCACGCATATCACAAGCTCGCGATTGAGAATCTCAACACTCTGGCGCGGAGCTACAACCTCATGGCGCCCGACTTGGCAAAGAAGCCTTATTATGCTCTCGAGCGGGAACTCAACTCTTGCTTTGCTGATGTGGCGCCTACCGTGGCACGCGAGATTCGAGACCGCGCGGCGGGTGGGACAGCGAGATCACTTGGGGGTACTGGTCAGAGGGCCAAGCAGACAGGGCTACTTGAATCGCTGGCCGGGAGGGGGGATAATGTCAGGGTTCACGTCGAGGCGGAGGAGAAGGCGTATGGGCTGAAGCAGTGGTGGAGGGATGTGTGGAAGAAGGACTGAAGGGGTTGGACAATAGATATTATTTCACGACGGATGTAAGAATGTACATTACATGACAGTATGACGAGAATGAAAGGTGTAGCAGGGAGTTGCGAATATGTCTAACAAATAGTGTTCATCGGGGTTAAAACATCACTCTGCTTGAGCCGGAAGGGAGGGCGCTTTCAGCAACCATGTCCTCGGTATCAGCATGATCAGGATACATACAATGCGATCAAGGGGCAGATCGAGACCTGACAAGTTGATAACTCCACCACTTCCCCATATGGTCATGAACCCCCACATGACGCCGTCGTGAGCAAGGCCCAGATGCCCCGTCCGGTATCGATCAAGCTAGCTATCCAATTTTAAGTCTTGTTGGTTGAGGAAGACCATCAACATAGACACAGCATGGACGATAGGCCTGTCTGCTCCAATTCGACTGATCTCCGAGCGTTGGAGTAATGCCCGTGAGCAGGGATACCCCAATACCCCAACTCTCGCCAACACCACGCGATTCCATCTGTGTTGGTCATAGCAAAGTCTAGACCGGCCGCTATGTGGTCTATTGATGGAACAGCCCTTGCATGTTTGTAAAGCGAGGCTTCGCGACCTCGGAGTGCAAATCCTGTCCTTCAATGCGTGTTTTGCCACAGGGCGTAAAAAATCGCGTTTGGTGTGAAGTTCGCCCGGCCTTACCACGGCCATGGGAATCTCTCCAACTGTTCAATGACTTCAGGGGTTCGACAACGCTGAGTGGCTGCTGATCTTTCTTAGTTTCTGGGCGCCAACGCCGAGACCGCCATGCAACCAGGGAAGCGGAGCCGCATGTCTTCAATTGACGGTGTGTTTCTCGCGTGATAAATATTCGGAATGGTTGCCAATAAGCATGTTGTAAAGGGTTTAACCTTGGGTGGACTATGCCCAAGAGTGCTTGGGACACCCAGACAGAAGAAAAGGCGCTCAAAAAGCTCCAATTTGCTCACCTTCTAATAGCCCATAGACTTCAGCCGTTAAACACCGAGACCCCGGCCATCTGCGAGTGAAGATTGGAACGGCCCACTTGGACATGGACTGCACATGCATGGCACCTTGAACCCAATCTCTCCTCTGCCCACGGTTCATGGCCTCATGAGTCCCGGTCTCTTAGTAAGAGACAAGTCACATACTGGGCCGTCCGAAATGAGCAAAACGTCTTTATCCCGACTCGGCCGGCCATGGTTCGTCCCGCTTGGGGCCGACAATCCGCCCTTAGAGCAAAACTCGTCGGCCTCGGGGCCCCATAATTTCCCAGAGAAAGGCTCCTCCCGACCCCATCAGACTTTGGCCCAGACTTTCCTCACCTCCTTGTGTCCTTCTTCTTGCTTTGCTTGTTCGTTGCCGCTGTCAATGGTGAGTGCTGCTACCGTCTTTGTGCAGTCGCATTGGTTATCGTTGCTTCATCCTGGTTGGTCCATCTAGACCTTATCAGCTCGAGTGCAGTCCCATCTTTGGTCTTGCATTCTCTCACTTGTCTGAAGCTCTTCAGACAGTCTGCCTCAGACTTGACTGACACTCGATCTCATCGGCGTCTCTGAGCCATCCAAGACTGGTATTCTCTTAGTTCCCGTCAGTTGAGCCGCAGCACTATCTTGGCAGAGCTTGTCTTGTCAAGTCCTCCTACCCATTGCAGGCTTGACCAGGCGAAGCCATGGCCGACAACCAAGACAAGGTGTCGCCAGCCCCGGCCGACGCCCCGCCGTCAAAGACGCCTGCCGATACTTCGGCCGCTATTGACTCGGCCGTTGACGAGTCGGCCGCGCTTGACAGCTCCGATCCCAGCAAGACGCACCGTAACATCATCGAGCATGCCCGTGCCGCCGCTCACAAGGAGCGCAAGATGACCCTTCGTCAGGGCATCAAGCTCTACCCCAAGGCCATCTTCTGGAGTATCCTTATCTCCACCTGTATCGCAATGGAGGGTTATGACATTAGTCTTGTCAACAATTTTTGTATGCCTCCCACTCCCCTTGTCCACTTGACTATCTATTCGTTCCCGAACACAATCTGAGATACCCACCCACAATCACTACCATCAGTACTCCACCATGTAGCTGAGCCATCTTCTGACACTTGCCATTAGACGCTTTCCCCCAGTTCAACAAAAAGTATGGTGTTCTTGGCGACGACGGCACCTACCAGGTTCCCGCCGCTTGGCAAGCCGGTCTGAGCAATGTAAGTTGGACACTCGTCCTATACCCTCGTGTCCTCGCTCTCGGAGAGAAGAGTAGTTGCTGACAGTCTGCTAACTAGGGAGCCAATTGCGGTGAAATCATCGGCCTGTTCATTAACGGTTGGGTTTCAGAGCGCCTTGGGTACAGATACACCGTATGCGTCTGCCTCATCTGTGTCGCCGGCTTCACGGCTATCTTCTTTACCGCCCAGAACGTCCAGACCCTGCTCGTTGCTGAGATCCTGTGCGGTATCCCGTGGGGTATCTTTCAGACTCTCACCATCACCTATGCATCCGAGGTCTGCCCTGTGGCTCTCCGTGGCTACTTGACCACCTATGTCAACTTCTGCTGGGGTCTTGGCCAGGAGATTGGTATTGGCGTTATTCGCTCTATGCTCAACCGAAACGATGAGTGGGCTTATCGTATCCCCTATGCCCTGCAGTGGATGTGGCCGTTGCCCCTCTGCGCGGGTATCTTCTTTGCTCCTGAATCGCCCTGGTGGCTCGTCCGAAAAGGTCGTAACCAGGAGGCCAAGCAGGCCTTGCTGCGTCTAACCAGCCTCGACCGCGAAACCGACTTTGACGCCGACGAGACCATTGCCATGATGGTGCACACCACTGCCCTCGAGGAGAAGATGACTGCCGGTGCCTCATACTGGGACTGTTTCAGAGGCGTCGATCTTCGTCGAACCGAGATCGTTTGCATGATCTGGGCGATACAGAACTTGAGTGGCAACTCCTTCTCCAACTATTCCACTTACTTCCTCGAGCAGGCCGGTCTCTCGGCTGACAAGGCGTATTCGTTTGCCCTCGGCCAGTACGCCATCAACATGGTTGGTGTGCTGGGCGCTTGGTCTTTGATGACGCTCGGTGTTGGCCGACGAACCCTATATCTTTACGGGCTCTGTGGTCTCTGCACCATGCTTTTCGTCATGGGATTTCTCGGCCTAGTACCTGATGCCCATAGAGACGAGGCGTCTTTGGCCACTGGTAGCATGATGATCGTGTGGGCACTCTTTTACCAGCTCAGTGTGGGCACCGTGTGCTACTCCCTCGTTGGAGAGCTATCGTCCCGACGTCTCCAGATCAAGACTGTCGTGTTGGGGCGTAACGCTTAGTGAGTCTCTCAACATTGAACCCACAACCGTCGTCGGAATAGAATCCCGAGTGATGTTGCACCCATGAACGTGTTGTTAGCTCGGTTCGCTAACCCGATGGAAATAGTAACATTATTGGCATCATCAACAGCGTCTTGACGCCGTATATGCTGAACCCTACCGCTTGGGACTGGGGCAACTATGCTGGATTCTTCTGGGTGAGTCTCAATATCCGTTAAAGCTGCTCTGACAAGCGCCGATTTGCTGACCAGGGTAACAGGGCGGCATCTGCTTCTTGTGCATCATCTACACCTACTTCCGCCTCCCAGAGCCGAATGGCCGAACATTTGCGGAACTCGATGTGCTTTTTGAGCGAGGCATCAGTGCCAGGAAGTTTGCCACGACCGAAGTAGACGTGTTCCACGAGACGGTAGAAGAAAACGTCATGAACCGCTACGAAGAGCTTGCCGATTCACCATCGGACAGGGCTGATGAGAAGGCCTAATTCGGACCAGATGAACAAAACGATGGTCATGCGTCCATGGTTGCGAGGGCGCATGAGAGATGGTGGTGTCGACTATGCACGGCTCTGTGCGAAGCTACCCCAGATGACAAGCCCCTGCGCTGTGCCACCTGCGGGTTACACCATGCCATGCATGGTTAAAAGATCTCATCAAGGCGATATCTCGGATCTTGGTCGGCGATTGGCGTTGGCGTTGCCTTTGGCATCGGCTTTGGCGCCTGATGGAGAATCTGATGCATGGACCTTGGATATTGAGGCTGGGGAAACGACAAAGGTCGCAATGCATTTCTAGTTGAAACCGTCATGAATAATTGTAATGATGCGCAGTCAGGTTGGCGTCTATTTGGAGCTCACGCTCAATGCCAAGGAATTTCCGTGCCCCCACGTTCTTGGCGATGCAGGCTGGCTTGGTGTCGAAGGACCAACTCGATCAGATATCTTTTTGAGCAAATTGCTTCGTCTTGTGCCGTATCCCTTGATGACAGCCGCAGACACCTGCTTGAGGCTTGCTGTCAGATGAATATCCCACGCTGCAAAGGCAACACGGAACCGGGCCGGTCACGAGGACGGGACCGGCAGCCAGGGACAGGGCGGTCTGTGGTCAGAGGTGGGCAAGAAAGACAGAGGCTGCGACAAGGGTTCGGTGATGCAACAGGAGCGAGCTAGCGAGCGCTTCGTGGCGGTAGCGAGAGCATTAGCATGGACCGGAGTACGAGGTGACTTGCTGGAGAAACGGAGCAGAAGTCTGGAGATGGCCGGTGTTGGAAGCGGATCCTGAGAGCGGACCCGCTACGAGAGGCCCAGCGGAAGACCCAGAAGGGGACGCGCGGTGAACAGGCCGGAGCAGACCGGAGCGGTCGGAGTATTGAAGCGCTTGAAGAGAGAGAAGAGAGGGTCGGATGCGGTTCCCGACGGTTGATGAGAGCTTCGTTTCTTTTCTGGTGAAAGTCTGCAGGTGGTACAGAGCGGATCTCATCCGGCGGGAATATGGGTTTTTGGCGATGGCGGCTGTGTTAAATGGTGTGCGTGAATAGAGACAGACGAACAGAAAAAAAGCCGGTGTTCCAGGAATTCTGTGTGGATGGACCGGGAGTTGAGCAAACCCTCCATAGATCTCCAGATTCCCGGATCTTAAATCCCCTTGTTGTTTTTGGGTCCGGCTTTTAGAAGCTCGGATCCTGATGCCCCGATCAAGGTGGGCGATTCACGACGGGGGCTCTGAGCTCCATTGTCCGTTCCGTTGATCCATCATTGACGGTTGCTTTCGTTTCAGCAATGCGCATGGTGATGAGACGAGGAAATGACTAAAATTGGTCGTGAGAATGGGTGAATGGAAATGAAACTATAGTGGACAAAAGGAACAATGGCCGACCCGACAAGGGAAGGAACATCCATCCCGCCTCAGGCGCACCACTCAGCTTGACGCGCATGGGCACTTGAGACACAGATGAAAGGAACTGCCCACAGGGCATGACTGACAAAACGCCCGCCGGGCAGGGAGCGAGCAGCGCCTGAGACTGCCATTCTTAACACGCCGATGTCCGGGGTAGCCCCACTGTATTTTCTCCGTCTCCAGGGCACGGCAGGGCATGGCCCGCCCACTGGCCGTGACTCCGTGAGGTGAGCTCGAGCTGGGCAGGAACGGACTGCAGAATGGCACATGCACCGAAGCAAGACCCCATCAGTTGCAGGGGCCTCGAACCACATCCCCCGTCCTGATTGGCCGAGAGCTTCCTACCCTTCCTCCGTGCAGCTCCGATCGACTAGACACCACGCTTTTGCCCACCTCCACCATCACATCGCCTCACTCCGCTCACCTTAATCCGCCTGACTCCTCCTGTCCTTTTTCTTTCCTACTTCTCCCTCTTCTCTGTCAATCTCCCCTCCTTCATCAATTCCTCCTCCCATCACCACCTTCACAATGCTGTCCACTCTCCGAGTTGCCAGCCGCAAGGCTGCCCGTCCCGCCCAGTTCAACCTCGCTGCCATCCGTGCCGCCTCTAACTGGGCTAACGTCCCTCAGGGTCCTCCCGTATGAAGCTCCCACACTGCCAATGCGCATCCTCCGTTTCTTCTCATGCTAACTTGTCACAGGATGTAAGTTGCTTTCTGCGCTCTTGAGCTTTTTGCAAGCTCCGTTGTTAATCAATCGCTTCTTTCGCACAAAAACAGGCCATTCTGGGTACGTATGATTCATACTCCATACTCCGTTCCCCCGAACAGAGGGGGAATGGTGCTGGAAAAAACACCTCATCACCAAGCGCATTGGTGCTAACCCTATCTCCAGGTATCACCGAAGCATTCAAGGCCGACAAGTTCGACAAGAAGATCAACCTGGGTACGTCCGACGGAACCCCCACGCCATTACCCTCGCACCGACCGCGGAGGCTCCCCGTTGTGTCCGAGCTTAATCTGACTCGATCTGTTTACAGGTGTCGGTGCCTACCGTGACGATGCTGGCAAGCCCTACGTCCTGCCCTCGGTCCGGGAGGCTGAGAAGAAGGTGGTTGAGGCCAAGCTGAACAAGGAGTATGCCGGCATCACTGGTGTCCCCGAGTTCGCTCCCGCCGCCGCCAAGCTGGCCTACGGTGCCAACAACCCCGCCCTTGAGCGCATCACCATCACCCAGACCATCTCCGGTACTGGTGCCCTCCGAGTTGGTGCTGCTTTCCTCGCCAAGTTCTTCCCCGGCGAGAAGAAGATCTACATCCCCACCCCCTCGTGGGCTAACCACAAGGCTGTCTTCAACCACGCCGGTCTCGAGGTTGAGCAGTACCGCTACTACGACAAGAAGACCATCGGTCTCGACTTTGAGGGTCTGATTGCTGATGTCAAGGCTGCCCCCAACGGCAGCGTCTTCCTCTTCCACGCTTGCGCTCACAACCCCACTGGTGTTGACCCCAGCCAGGAGCAGTGGAAGCAGATCTCTGATGTCGTCAAGGAGAAGGGTCACTTCGCCTTCTTCGACATGGCCTACCAGGGCTTTGCCAGCGGTGACACCGACAAGGATGCCTTTGCTGTCCGTTACTTCGTTGAGCAGGGCCACAACATTGCCCTCTGCCAGTCTTTCGCCAAGAACATGGTGAGTCTCGGACATGCTCGGATTTTGTTCGGTATCGCACAGAGTGCTAACAAACTGATAGGGTCTCTACGGTGAGCGTATTGGTGCCTTCTCCATCGTCTGCGCCGATGCCGACGAGAAGAAGCGTGTCGACTCTCAGCTCAAGATCCTCATCCGACCTCTGTACTCCAACCCCCCCATCCACGGTGCTCGCATCGCCTCCGAGATCCTCAACAGCCCCACTCTCTACAAGCAGTGGCTCGGTGAGGTCAAGGAGATGGCTGACCGCATCATCACCATGCGTGCTCTCCTCAAGGACAACCTCGAGAAGCTCGGCTCCAAGCACGACTGGTCCCACATCACCAACCAGATCGGCATGTTCGCCTACACTGGTCTGACCGACAAGGAGATGACCCGCCTCGCTGAGGAGTTCTCCGTCTACGCCACCAAGGACGGCCGTATCTCGGTTGCCGGTATCACCTCTGAGAACGTCGGCCGTCTCGCCGAGGCCATCTACAAGATCAAGGGTTAAATATTGTACTGACAGTAATGAGGAGGGAAGTGGAGGATAATCCAACGGGACATTGGCAGGGCTACTGATAGACTCTTCCCTTGGGTAAAAAACAGCTACGGTCATGAAAGCTGTAGTGATTGGATGGACTGAAAAATACCCCCTAGTCTTGGGTTTAGGTCGGGCTGTCTGGTCTGATGGATAACGACGAGACGAAAACTGAAAATATATGTACGAGTAACCTGAATAAAAGACACGGACCTCGTGCCTATTTACCTGCTATTCTAAGGGGTATACGCTGTGAAATGTGAAAGATGTAAACAAAACAGGCGTCGCTTCCAAACATCCCCAGGTGAGGCTCCATCTATGATCTTGACGCCCAGGTATGATGTAAGATATGATAGGAGTTGCTCTCATACGTTTAGTCGATCAAGATCTCCTCTGACATCTTCCATCTGTCGTCCCATCTCCCTATATACCCTCGACATCTCTCGCATCATCCTCTCCTTTCCCTCACTGCCCTCAACCCCGACGCCATACTCGCCTAGCTCAGCCGTCAACCCACGGACACGCTCCTCGCCGCGGTTCTTGGCATCGCGTAGGTGGGCGCCGTAGTTCTTAAGTGCGGCGATCGCCTCGGGCGAGTACACGGCGCGGCGGACTGAGGATGCAGCAATGGCGACCTCGGCGTCGTAACGGCGGGCATGTAGCGAGACCTCTGCGGCGCGAATCTCGAGACTGCGCGCGACGACGCCGTGCTTGGCTTCGATGGCACGGATGAGAATGCTGAGAGCTTGGCTGGCGGCTTGCAGGAGGGAGGTCAGGGTAGCGAGGGAGCGAAGGCGGTGGGTCGAGAGGTCGGCTTCGGCGGCGGTCAGGTCTGAGCGGAGGCTGGAGAGGGTGCTGGGTAGGGAGGCGATATGGCGGTGGAGGTAAGATGGATTCGTGGTCGGGTGGGCGATCCGCGCAAGACCTAGGGCTGAAGAGCGTAGGTTTGATGCGATGAGAGGCGCGAGACTTGGGAGGAGGGTCTCGAGGTCGGAGAGCGGAGGATGGGCGAAGAGAAGCTCGAGGGTATCTTGCGGGAGAGGCGGGATGCTCGCATCTAGTAGGGGAGGTAGGACGAGAAGGAGATCGAGGAGCGGTTCGGGAAGAGTAGATGCCTGCTGAGCCCTCGTGTCTTGATGTTGTTGGTTCTGTGGTGCTCGAAGACGAGAGGAAGCTCTCGTCGCGGGCGGTGTACTTGGTGTTGCTGTTGCTACAGCACGTGTGAGGATGTGATGTTTGGCAGAGATCAGACGTCGACGATTTAGTTCCTAAAACCCCCAAGTCAGAATCGCCCGATACATTGTAGGATGTTTGCATATATATTCTTACCTCTCGAACAACCGCCCGCTCCTTGGCCGCGGGGTCCTCCTTTGTAGAGCCATCAGGATTTAGAATGACATTTGTGAGTTTGTTGTAGAGAATTGAAAAATCCGGATTGTTCTGCAAAACTGCATCATCCACAGGCGGGAAAGCCGTCATTGCGAAATCATCACCAGCATAAACAGCCAGGCTTGCATTGAATCTAGGAGTGTTAGTGAAGCTCTCACCAACCAAGCTCAAGTGGGGTCGCCTGATTGGATTACCCATGTCTCCGGGCCCGGAACATCAAGCACTTCCGAGCCCGCAGGGGACCCAAAAATCTCAACACCAAGAAACGTCAAGCACGATAGAGATACGGACCGGAACGAATCTCTGACGGCGTGCGATTCGGATACCCGCCCGCCCAGACGCCAATTGAGGCCAATGCCTCGTCCTTGAACGAATAATCACCATCAAGGTCTTCCGAACCATGGCATCCTTTGCCCCCGTGCGGCCGGCCCTCAGGGCAGTCATCCAACCATCGACGACCTGCATCCTCGCCCGCCAATTCAGCACGACCCTCCCTCAGCAGACAAAGACCATCAAGCCTCACCTCCTCCCCTCGCGGCTGATCCCACCCTACCCCTACGGCGAGCGCCGGGTCTACAAGCAGTCGAACCGGGGCCTGTACGGCAGCGCCCGCATCCGCTTCGGCAACACAGTCGCGGAAAAGTACAACAACAAGGCCCGCCGCTTCTGGAGGCCCAACGTCCACGTCAAGAGCTTCCACCTCCCCGCCGTTGACGCAAATGTCAAGACTCGGTTGACCCTCCGCGTTCTCAAGACCATCCGCCGAGAGGGTGGCCTGCAGGAGTATCTCCTCAAGAGCAAGCCCGCTAGGCTAAAGGAGCTGGGACCAGGAGGATGGAACCTGCGCTGGCTGCTGATGCAGTCGAGGGATATTCAAAAGAGGTTCAACGAGGAGAGGGTGGCGCTGGGCATGCAGCCCAAGGAGATTGAGAACAGGGACGACATCATCCAGTACGCCCTGGACTTTGCCACGCCTGGTCCTCTGAGCCTGCGCAGCCGCTCCACGCTGTCCGAGCTCAAGGCCGCCTCGGCCTATGAGTTTGTGCTGGGAGACGAGGATCTGGCGGATCTCGAGGGTGTTGAGGAGCTGACGGACGAGGAGGAGGCGCTGCTGCTCAAGGAGCTTGACAAGGCAGAGGCCGATCTCAAGACGACGACGACAAAGGACAACGTTACGGTATAAATGTTTCATGTATTATATGTACCAAAAGCCCCTTGTTTCTCATATCAAACGCCAAAAACAACCCTTGTATCATCAACCGCCCAGAAGCCCAAGATAGAAAAAGACGTCTTTTTTCATGTTTTTTGGTCATGTTCTCATTTCAGGAGCTAACTACACAACATACATACAACAACCTCTTATTCAACATGGTATCATTTTTTAGAAACGGAGATCCCATCCAATCTTGGGTCCCAGCTTAGGAAGCTCATCCGCCACGCTCTGCACATCCTTGTCACCACGGCCGCTCAGGCAGATGACCAGATCCTCGCCCTTCTTCATCGTCTTGGCCAGCTCGATAGCACCGTAGATGCCGTGTGCCGACTCGAGAGCGGGGATGATGCCCTCAAGCTGGCTCATGAGCCTGAAACCGAGGAAAGCCTGGGCGTCAGTGGCGGCAATGAACTTGGCTCGCTCATTATCCTTCCAGGAGCTCAGCTCAGGACCGACACCGGGGTAGTCAAGACCAGCAGACACGGAGTGTGTCTCGGCGATCTGACCGTGCTTGTCCTGGAGGACGTACGTCCTCACACCGTGCAGGACACCCTTGGAACCACCGGTGAGGGTAGCACTGTGTCTTGTTGTCTCAACACCGTCACCACCAGCCTCAACACCCAGGAGCTTAACACTGGGTTCGTCCTCGAAGGGGTAGAACATGCCGACAGCGTTACTGCCTCCACCGACACAGGCCACGACGGCGTCGGGGAGCTTGCCTCGCTTCTCAAGCATCTGTTGCTTGGTCTCACGGCCGATGATAGACTGGAACGTTCGCACGATGGTGGGGAAGGGGTGAGGGCCGATGGCGGAACCAATGATGTAGTGGGTGGTCTCAAGGTCGACGACCCAGGCGCGGAGGGCCTCGTTGACGGCATCTCGAAGGGTCTTGCTTCCAGCCTCAACAGCGACGACCTTGGCGCCGAGCAGTCGCATACGGAAAACGTTGAGAGCCTGTCGTCTGACATCCTCCTATAGCATTGTTAGTCACTGTACCAGAGTCGTGAAAGCGGGTAGACCTACAGCGCCCATATAAACTGTGCACTCCATGCCAAACTTGGCACAGACTGTGGCGGTAGCAACACCGTGCTGGCCAGCACCAGTCTCGGCGATAATGCGGGTCTTTCCGAGTCTTCGAGCCAGGAGGAGCTGTCCCAGGGCGTTGTTGATCTTGTGGCTACCAGTGTGGTTCAGATCCTCACGCTTGAGCCAGATGTTGGCGCCGCCAGCATGCTCAGTCAGACGATCAGCCAGATGTAGATGGCCGGGTCGTCCCATGTACTCGTAGTAAGACCGGTACTCCTCCCAGAAAGCAGGGTCGTCCTTGATGGCGTTGAATCCATCCTCCAGTTGTGACAGGCAGTCCATCAAGCTCTCGGGAACGTACTGGCCACCAAACTCGCCGAATCGCTCAGGAATCTTGCCGTGCAGAGCGGCGAGCTGAGCAACCAGGGCGCTATCCTCCTCAGCACTGATATCGTTATCCGTCACAGTTGCCTCGACAGTGACGTTGTCTCCGCTAGGCTCCTTGGCTCCGGCGACAGCCTCAACGAGGCCAACCTCCCGGGTGTTCTCCTCCGAGTCACGACCTGACAAATAGGCGCAGTACTTCTCAATGTCGGCGAGAGCCTGACCAGGCTCGGCGTTCTTGATAGTTGTGATAATCTGGCTACCAACGACGACACCATCGGCAAGGGTAGCGACACTCAGGAAGTGTTCACGAGTGCTAACACCGAATCCAACAGCGGCGGGCTTGTTGCCGCTGTACTTCTTAACTCGCTCCAGAAGAGCGGGGAGGTTGGCGTTGAGAGTTCCGGTGGCGCCAGTGACACCCATTCTTGAGACGACATAGATGAAGGAGTCGGCCAGCTGGCAAAGGATCTTCATTCGGGTATCAGAAGTGGCGGGTGCGATGAGAGGGACGTAAGAAAGGCTTGAATATTTGAGTCAGTATCAAAGTCTGCGTCTCCCTGTGTGGCTCAACTCACTGGCCCTTGTTGCAGAGCTTTCGGAAGGAGATGGCCTCCTCGGGAGGCAAATCGACCACGATGAAGCCATTGACACCAGAAGCCTTGCAATCCTCGAGGAGTCGCTCCTCACCGTAGCTGAGAAGGGGGTTGTAGTAACCCATGAGCAGGACAGGAGCCTTCAGACCGCGGTCTCGGGCCGCCTTGACCATGCCGAGGGTGGACTCGATCGTGACGCCATTGTCAAGAGCGATCTACACCAAAGTCAATTCCCGCCCATTGATGTTTCCAAGTCTTCGTACGAACCGTGTTGGCAGTCTGAATGGTCGGGCCGTCGGCAATTGGGTCGGTAAAGGGTGCACCGAGCTCGAGAACATCTTGTTTTTTTTGTGATCAGCGCAAAAAATCGCCAACGTCATTCGGACCAGAGGCACTCACCGGCACCACCCTTTTCCAAAGCCAGGAGGATATCGGGAGTATCCTCAGGCTTGGGATAACCAGCAGTGACATATGATACCAGCGCAGACTACATTAAACCCCATTGTCAGTCCATTACGGCTCCCGGTAAAAAAAGTTGTGACTCTTGTCTCTTTACCCCGCGGAGGGGCAACTGGAGTGTGAACTGACCCTGTTCTGCGACTTGCAGCGCTGGAAAGTTTGTCTGATGGCCTCCATGATTCTGATCGAGTGTCTTGTTCGTCGGAGAAGTTGCTTTCTTGACTTGTAAAACTCGAGAAAAAGGTGTCGGCCTTGGGACTCTTTAAGAGAAAGGAAAAAAGTCGGGGAAAGCGAATCAACGAGCTGGAGTTTCCTTTGGTGACTGGGAAGTTTACGCCACCCGATTCCGGAAGAATGCTCTCCGCCACACCTCTGGCTCGATTAGCTCCTGCCGCCGCTGCTCCTTCCTGCACGTCGCCTGCACCTGCATGTTCCGTCCACACTCCGCCCTGCAGCGGGCATCCATGTACCCCACTCCGGCCCCGGACTTGCCTAAAACGGCAGTCATGATGACAACTCCGGGCAGTCTGGAGGACATGGTATTCACCAAAACACGTTACATGGCCGTTTGAATGGCATGGATTACGGTCCGTATGATTCATTGTTGGCAGATGGACGCCATACCCTTGAATCATGCACCCCGGAGGATTATGCATGCGCCAAGCAACTCCGAGCATGGCCGCCGAGGCGCCAACATCACTTACACGCGACATCACCATGACATGCAGACTGCATACGTGTAGCCATCAGTTGTTATTCTTGTCTCAATCTAGGGCTAGGAACAATCTGGTTTGCCATCGTGACTACAGTATGTGACGTGCAGACCCGTGCGAACCCAGACTCGGGGTCGCCCCTTGTGATACGGAAGTCAACTATTCGATGTTCTCCCTTGGAAACAGCACAAAAAAACAAATGAAATGACAAGAAAAGATTTCGAGTTGCCTCCAGTTCCAAAGTATTATCAACACCGTCCATGCAATTGTCATCATGATTCCCCAGTCGCTTTCATGCAGTCATACGGTAGGGAGAGTATCTTCCGGCACAAGGTCCAGCCCAGACCGGGAGTAGCGAGAAAAAACTGCAACAAAAAAAAGATGGAGAGGATCTTGACGTCTCCCCCTCCATTCCCCCTTCAACCGGTCAATGGGCTCCAGACTTCCTAGTACTTGCCGCTTGTCGAGTCGAGGTAGCCGTAGGAGCTGCTTCTTTGGTTGCCCTCGACCTGCATGGGACGACCCCCTGTTGCGCCGGACATGAGCTTTTCGTCACCTCCGCTCGGTGCTTGTCTGTAGCTGTCTTCCTCGCCTGAGGAGGATCCAAATCGAGGGAAGTGCATCACGCCGCCGGGGTTGGTCTCGTCGCGGTGTCCGATATGGGGACTTGCGTTGGGTCGGTCGTCTCCGGTGTAACGCATGCCACCTTCGGCACGGCCTTTGTCGGGTGAGGCCATGCCAGCCAGTGTCCATACAACTCCGATGAGTACTACAAGGCAGTAGAGTAGCAGCAGGCCGGTGGAGATGAGGGCATCCTGGATCAGATTGTTGTGGAGCCAGTCGGTGACAGCCTGAACAGCCCCCGTTACCTCATCAGTAGTGACGCTCGACGGGGATGCAAGGAACGTGTTAAGGTCCGAGTCACCATCAATCGAGTCCTTGGCGCCCATGCTGAATGTGTTGTTGTCAAAGAGGGGGAAGTTGACTTGGGAGTGGTCGTGCACCCATGTAAGACCCTTTTGCACACTCTCGATCTTGATGCCGATGACGCAGTGCAGGACAGTCTTGATGGGGTCGAGGAGGATGGTACCCTTGAACGCAGTGTTGAGGCCATCATCCATAGTTTCGAGGAAGGTGTTGAGAGTGTCGTTGACGGCGTCCGTAGCATTAGTAACATAGCCGAGAACGTCATTGTTGATGTCGTCGTTGAGGCCTTTGATGACACCGTTGGCACCACTGGCCCATTCGTCAGAAACGCTCTCCAGGCTCTGCACCACGTTGTCGGCAAAGGCGCCAACCTGGTCAGCCAGAGCAGGGACTTCGTCTCTGACGGCCCTGAGGAGGAGGAACTGGCAGAAGCAAGAGAAGAAACCGGCGATCGCGAGAGACAGGACGAACAGAGCCGGCACAGAAGTGGCGTAGGCGATGCACCAACGCACCAGGATCTGCTTCTTACCCTTGAAGCGAGAGGCGACCTTTATTCCCCAAGTCGCGGTCATGGGGCGAGAGGCAATGTAGACAACATCCATAGAGTCGAATTGGCCCTTAGCAATGAGACGCGCATGTTGTTGCTGTCGTCGCCAGCGCTTGATCTCGAGCCAGGCCATGGGGACGATGGCGGCCACGGCCAGGAGGACAAGAACGACGATGAAGATGGTCTTGGCCTTGGCGATGAGCTCAAACAGGTTGGTGAAGAATTCGTTGAGAGCGTCATTCTCGGAGCAAAAGGTCAGCTGCTTCTTCTGGGCCAGAGGGAATGCATCCCGATCGAACTTGTAGTTGCTGTATGTTTCGTTGAGAGCCTGGCGAACAAAGTTGAAAGGCTTGGAGATGGCCTCCTCAGTCAGGTTCTGAACCTCTCGGAAGTCGGGAAGATCCTCTTCGAGCTGGCGAACATCCGAGACAAACGTTGTGGAGTTGAGGTCAAAGTTCTTGAGGTCTTGAATGGGTTCCGTGAAGTTGACCTTGGGGATGTCGGGGATCAAATCACCAAAGACGGAGTCCTCGATGCCCTCAGTGACCTTGTTAATGCCATCCTCGAGGTTTCCGGCAATATCTTCAATCTCCTTAGCAACCTTGTCGATAATCTTGTTGAACGCCTTGGTGGCATCCTCGGTGACATTAGCAACGACGTCAAGACTACCGTGGACCATGGCTGTGATGAGACAGACGTAAGTGGCAGTGAGGAAGTTGATGTAGAAGATGATGAGGTTCTGGACGCCGACGATGATGAGGTCGAGCATGTACACCATAGCCTCGACGGACTTTTCGATTCCAGAAGCGGCAAGCTCGTTGACACCTCGTGACAGGTAATGAGGCATCGAGGCCATGGCGCTTCCGACATCTTCGACTTTGGTGCAGGCCGAGAGGGCCTTGGTTTTGGCATCCCCGACATTGTCGTTGAGGTCGGCGATGAGGATGATGACTCGAATCAGGACCAGAAGCAGGAGGATCGTCCAGCGATTCATCCAAATCTGAGAGAGCCTTGAACGGAGACTGAGGTACGGAGTAACGGTAGGAGCAGTGTCGGCGCGGGCTTCCTGAACCTTTCGCATCTCGGACATTTCGATCGACTCTGTCCGGAGGGAGTCAGGGACGGCCGGGTAGACCGGCGGGTCGTCGGGTTGTTTCCGTGAGAACATGTTGAATCTATGCGGGGTTGGTATCTCTAAAAGATCAAATATGAAAGTAGAGAAGAGAGAATAGAAGTTGAAGGGAAAGGCAGAGGATGATGCCAATATTCGAGTGATCCCTGGATTAAGACGGAGGAAGTGTGACGATTAACTAGACAAAGAGAGAGATGAAAGAAATGGGACAAAGGAAAATTAACGGCCGTGAGCAAAAGATTTCCCGATCTAGACTCTATGATTCCATGATGACCTTGTTTATTGTTGTGAATGAGGGGAGAGATTGTGTGTGTTTGAAGGAGGAAGCAAAGCGCAGAATAATAGGACAATAGGAAGGGGAGCAAAGACAATAAGGAAGTTTTTTGGCTGCAAGGCGCTGCAACTTACCCCGGGCTGAAAACTCCACTATTGGAACCTCGAATGAATGAGAATTCCCCAAATAGGAACCGGACTCAGAACCGCCCTCAGATTTCCCTTCTCGCCCTTGAGCGGCTGGCGCTTAGACCTTGCAAAGTGAGGTCGAGCTAAGCGCCCGCCCAACAACCGGTGGCCACTCACGACGCAGTCAGAGGTCTGAGCAGAAGAGGCTTCAAACTGAGCCGAGAGCACAGAGAATACGGGCCGCTCAAACAGGCCCGAAGCTGACGTCTCACCGAGCTGACGTTTCTAATAGAATGGGGAGGCTGGAGGTTGATGAAGTCTTTTCTTGGCTGGGCTATCGTTGTTTGACTTGTCGTTTGAAGTGGCCCAGCCGCCTCAAGCACGGATTGTTTAATAGGTCGTTCCAAAAAAGAAAAAATTGACGAGCTTGCACAAATGAGGAAAAAAAGTCACAATATCACGGGCATCAATAGGCAGCCTCCAAGTGAATGGGGTGCGAACCGAAGCGTAGATATATAAGTGACTCACTCAGATGGGCAAGGGGGTTAAAAACACCACGGAACGACGTCGTGAATGGTGCCCGCCAGGGAAAAGTCTCACCATCAGGCACGGCAGCGGATAGCAGGTCATTTTAACTGATAGGGAGACGACGCATCTTGATTTCGGGCAGAGGGTGACGCCATTGCGAGCAGGTCCCCATCGCCGTGACCGACTACGGCATGCGAGATGGGCGAATAGCACCGAGACCCCATCACAGAGTGACTGGCGAGAGCAGGGTCTCGCAAGAAACAGAAGGGCGCCATATTCCAAACGGATAGGATCATCTCCAACGCAAACCTGTGGTGGTGAACGTTTTCACGGTGGCGGACCAGGATGTCGTCGTGAAGAGTGTGGGAGAAGCCAGCGCCTCAGGTCCAATCAAGCCTTTGTTCAGCCCATTTGTCCCTGGTCCCTTGGTCCCTGCCACCCCGGAAGGGCTGCTAAAAAGGGTCAAAGGGTCCCTCCCCTCCTCCACTGCCAGGGTCCCTTCAGCGACAAGGGTTCACGTGGCCGACAACCGCCGATCTCGTCCAAAGGCCTGCCACTTGGCAAGTCTGGATACGGGCCCGAACGATGTCGAAACCGGATTTTCTGGAACGAGATAGCTCGTGTTTCTGATCATCGCCGTGCAGATTCTGAAACGAGAGAGTCTGCGGTGAGGAAGAGTCGTTGTTTAGCCGATGGTGAATCAAGCTTAAATTCTGGTCTTGGGAGCTGTGACGTCACTTGGAGGGGAACTGGGATAGGGAACACCATCCCACCTCAAGACGAACCGAGCTATGGATGGCGAGAATAGGTGACGACAATGGAATCAGTCTCTCAGCGTCTCTCGAAAAGTGTTTTCGGGCTGTAATTTTACGAAGCGCCTTGTGTATCGAGAGAGGTCGCCGTTTGGGTCGCTTCGTGTGAAATGATTGGCTGCAATGAAAAGCGGCTCACGGTTCAGCTGGCGCGTAGTGAAACGAGAACCTGACATTCGAGAAGATGCAGCCCAACCATCACGGCACAAGCTTAAAATAGCCAGACGGCCTGGAACGGTGATATTTGAACGCCGGGCAAGCCTTTATTTCTTCGGGCTCCGTGCACTACTTTCGCCAGTATGGATGTGTCTGCCAAGGAGTCTGTGGTGATTTGACGACTCCACAACGGTGAAAGGTTCCAGCGCCTCCATGATCACGAACCGAGCTACGTTCCCTCTCACATCCCAGACCGATACATGCGGCTGAGCTACGAGTGTTGAGGCCATGGCTTCTCTTGCTCGAGGAATGCGATATGTCTCGGATACGTCGGTGGTGTCACCCACTCAGCAGTCACTGTTACACTGCCCTGGATAGCGGGGTACATCAAGATCCCCAACTGAATGCCCTCAACACCATCACCATCATATTATTGCCAGTAAATCAGACTCGCCGGATTTCACACCCTGATTGTTATACACGGTTGACAGCTATTCACCAACCATGACTACCGCGGTTCCTAACAACCAGGCCACCGACCTGAGCAAGCAATATGATACTCCTCTTGGTCTCGCCCACTCCACCATGCAAGCTCTCAAAGACAGGATCAAGCTCCACTATGACTTGGCCAGTGACTATTACCTGAGTTTGTGGTGCGTTTTCAAGCCTTTGCTTTGGTCATAATTAAAAGCATCATCATCCTCCGCACCTAAACTCCCGTGTGCCTTGCTCCCCTAGCCTACTAACTCCTCATGCCAGGGGCGAGCACATCCACCACGGGTACTGGCCAACTCCAGAATCCCAGGAAACGCAGACGAAAGAACAGGCGCAGATAAATCTCATTCGATTACTACTCGAAACCTCCAAGCTTTCGTCCAACACGACCGTTCTCGACGTAGGATGTGGCATCGGCGGGACGTCTCGTTATCTGGCCTCTGAGCACGGCTGCTCTGTCACTGGCATCACCATCTCGCCCAAGCAAGTCGAGATCGCAAACCGGCTCACCAAAGCCGCAAATGAAGAACATTCACAGACAGACTTGAGTAAGAGTCCAGATGACGGAGACTTCACCCAACTGGGTACCGGAAAGGTCCGATTCCTCGAACTGGATGCCGAAAAGATGGGCGACTTCTTTAACGACCAGCAAGGATCCTTTGACGCCGTCTGGATAAGTGAAGCGCTAAGTCATTTCCCAAACAAAGCCTTGTTCTTTGAGAACGCGAAAAAGGTCCTCAAACCGGGAGGTAAGCTGGTGTTGGCGGACTGGTTCAAAGCCGAGGACCTAGACGAGGCGGCCTTTATCAACGACATCAAGCCCATTGAAGGTGACAAGTGACGAAACACCAAAACCCTACCCGAATACTAACGTGAGGTCAGATGGCATGCTTCTTCCCCCACTCTGCACCCAGCAAGGCTATATCGATTTTGCGAACCAGGCAGGGCTCGACATCTTCTCTGGTCCAAATGATATCAGCCAAGAGGTCCGAAAGACATGGTATGTACTTCATCTAGCTGGCCATGATATCAAACTGACTATCCTCGGTAGGGATATTACCTGGTCACTTGTCCAAAATCCATCGCTTTGGGCATTCGCCTTCACACAGGGCCGTGATGGCATCGCTTTCTTGCAGTCATTTCGCGCCATGAGACGTGGATATGCAAATGGTGCTTTTCGATACGCTGTCATGGCATTTGTCAATGGCGCTGATATCTAGTACACCAACTTGGCCCATTTGACATACTTCTTGGGGTAGCTAGGTGCTCATCCTGGGTAAACCCTCATAATTGTCATTTTATTTTTAGTCTAATCGCAATCCTGAAAGGAGATGGGATACTCCAAGACAAGATGGAACCCGTACTACTGCTTGAACAACGATGTGCCATAACCAGGTTGACATGGATGCCAAATATCTGCTCCCCTTCTACTTCAGCTATGGCAGCCAGTGTGTGCCTTGACCTATTCCCTGGTTCTCGACTCCTAGTCATCGACATTTTAATGGCCAACATGGAACTATTCATGGTCAGGCGCATCAGCAGTACCACAAAAGGCAGCCACAACGACCATGGCCCATTGGAGGTCGATCATGGCCTTGAAATGGACCGCTTCAGAGTTGGGCATCGGGACGTGGATCAAACGTCCAGATGGGATCGAGAGCTGGGGCAACTCATGAATCAAGTTAGAGTCTCCGTCACTATGAAGTGACTTGGCACACTCAACCATCTTGTCAAAGTCGTTGTTTTGTCCTTGCAGCGACATCCCCTTTGTCGGATCCATATCTGGGCGTGGCATCCAGTGGAATTGTAGAATGACAACAGACTCGCCTTGCGAAGTCGGCCTGATGCCCAAGCCTTTGAACCCGAGCTTGGCGCTCCTCCACATGCCGTAATCCGTGATGTTGAGGCAAAGCATATTCCACACTTTATCGGAGCTGCCTGGTTGCTATGGGTTGAGAAGATATGGCCGATATCTAAGGAGCCAATCTTTACCGAAGAAGGCTTGGATATGCTGGGAGACTTTTTCCGTCTTCTGGATGTTGGCCAGGGTGTCGTTCCATGCGTAAGGGACGATATGGCCAACCCAAGGCCTGCTTGTGCCGATGAGAACGCAGACATTTCCGTCTCGCTGAGAGCACTTGCGCTCCTCAGGATGTTCTGGCCTTTCGTAGGGTATTAGTTGCTTCAAGACTGTAGGGGGGGAAGGAATCGTTAGCTCGCAAACTTATATACCAAGTCAAGGATGAATCATTGATACTCAAAATGCTTGACAAGTGATGGCAGGCCCACTAGCCGTTGATGCAACTCTCCCGATGGGACTCTAGACGATAGGTAGCCGCCAGGTCGAAGGGCGGACAAGGGAACGGACAAGATAGTGGCGACTTGCACGGCGTTGAGTTTGAAGTTTGCGGTTCTCGGATTGGCGCGGATCTCTGACTCGATCTTGACGGCAAATTCCCGTCGTATCTCAGCCTCGTAGACAGGCAGGAGAACCTCAGGCTCTTGGAATGCTGGTTCTGCTCCCATCTTCTTCTGTGACGAAGTGACAATGAATACGAAACAGTGATGGCGAGACCTGGCTCGGGTGTCTTCTAGACGTCTTCTAAGCGGCAAGACTACCAATATATTAAAAGGTGCTTCAGATGCTCAAGGAGTCGATGGTCATGAACAAGCTTGGTTCAGAGTTTGGAATGTAGGTGGGAAGAAGAGAAGTTGAGTGAGGAAAGAGGAAGACGTGACAACAGCCAAGATTAAATAGGAGAGAGAATTAAGGTTCAAATGCACGCAGAAAGCATCACGATCAAATTTTCGTTTACTTCCAAGATGTTGAGAGGAGCCCATACTGGACAACAGATACATGTCTAGCTAATATCATATCACAAGGATAAAATCGAGAATTGGAAAGACGACCTCGCACAAGAACTCTCATTTTTCGTTGCCATATCTATTATCTCATGCTCGAAAATGACCATTGAACAAGGTTGTCAAGAAACATTCACGAGGGTTTGTTGAGGATAGTTAAACCCACCGAAGGTGGTGTACCAAACATCCGTCCCCCAAAATACAGAAGCACGGAGAGAGTTTTCACACAATCAGATAAACGAACCATGGAAAAGCAAAATGCTTTCACAGCCAGTGGTTCCTCACTCTTGATGTATAGGTGCAAAGAGCAGTAGTCCTTGGTTGTCCAAGAAGTATTGAGTCTTGACTATGACTGGAAACCTTCGTTTGTTACCAAGCAAACCAAGGCGCTAATCTAGAATAGCCGTCCAGGCACATGGCGTGCTAGCGTCAGTTCCAGAAGCTAAGGTCATCAGGTGATGAGCACAGCTGCCTGGAAGTAGTCATTGTTCCCATCAAGCTCAGCTCAGCGTGACTAAATCCGGACAGACTCATCAAGGGAAATGACGTTGTCCTGGTGACAAATGGAATACGGGTCAACACAATGGCGAAAATCAGATCTTCGGGCAGCAGGCTTGATATTGTCTACCAACTTGCAGTCCTCGTTCCACTCGCGCTGTCAGAATAATACCAACAAAGCTGGACGATTTGCGACGAGATGCAGAGCAGTTCGGCCTCTACTGCAACCCGATATCCCGGCTCAAAATCAGAGTACAATAACCAGTACCGTTCAACAAAATAGAATCAACCAATACAACCGAAACGCCTTCATCATTCTCGACGTGGAATTGAGTACCGATCCAATACGACTTGCTCTTACGCCTCACCAAAGGTGTTCTCGCCAGAGTAAGTGATGTAGAGGAAACTAGACGCAGACATGTCAGCAACGACTTAATTTCCAAGCAGGTGGCGGGGAGACATACCCGTCCTCGTCCTTGTGCTCCTCGTAGATGCTGCTCATAAGAGCGGCCGTAGGGGGAAGGACCTCGTCGACGAAGATGAAGATGGCCTTCTCGGGCGACAGCTTGATTCGCTTGCGGATGACGTAGACGAACTGGCCAACAGTCAAATCGGCGGGGACCAGGTACTTCTTCTTGTCGATGGTCGCGATGTCGCTCTTCTCGACCTTTTCGCAAATGACCTATTCAGCGCGTTTGTCAGCACTTGATCCCTCGAAGGCGCCGTCGACAGAGGCAGCGACGTAGCTGACGGGACGACGTAGGGCGGTGACCCCGCGCATGCCCTCGACAGTCTCTCGTCGAGTCGCAGCCGACGTCGAACAAATAAACACAACAAGAAAGATGACATACCGGAATGCGGTCGGCATACTTCTGTCGGATGCGCTCGGCCTCGGCCTTGCGCTTCTCGAAAGGGTGCTCGTCCTTGAACTTGCTGCGCATGGTGAATGATTGATAAGATCGAAGGCGGTAAGTGTGTTGCTGTTGTTGTTGTTTAAAATCGAGCTTGGCTTTGCGGGAAAACGCAAAAGGTTGCAGAAATGGGGAAGAGATCGAGATGGGAGATGGGATGGAGAGGAAAGAGCTTAGGTTACGATCGGCTTGCGTCAGGTAGAAGAAGAATGAGAAAGCGAGGTCACTGAGCCTTAAAGGTGGCACGGCACAGATAAGCGGTCGGCCAGACTAGAAAGAAGGCAGCAACAGGCAGGAAGGCGGAGGCAGCGGTAGCGGTAGGCGGACAGGCAGGCTCACTCACTGGCAACTGCGCAAGAGGGCAGGCGGGCAGTGACAGGGAGGGTGCAGGCGCGCGGGGCCGCCGGTCTAGTCCTAGCTTAGTTTAGCGTCATCAAGGTCGGTGAATCACAAGAGGCCCCGCGAGGCAATGATGGCGGGGGAGCAGCAAGTCAGGCGTCGCACTGTCTCGTCACAGGGTCGTGACGTGACGTGAATCGATGCTGAACAAATCACGACTTGCTGACAGGGGGAGTCAATCATGGAGGAGGCCTTTTTTTTTTCTTCACTCAGGTCCTCATTTTCAAGCTCATCACAAGCTTGACGCCAAGGGGCAGACCTGATTATCTTCATTGCCTATCAAGGAAAGGACAGATCGGGAGAGCTTGCGGTTCTCAAACACAAAAAAAGAAGATTCCACCTATTCGTCAGCGACTGTGTTGATGCTTAAACATCTACGTGCCTATGCAATACTCGCAACAATGAAAAAAAGTATCTGCAATAACAAAAGGTTTGTTTTCTGCAGGTCAGTCGGTCCCAATCCCTGAAAGCCCCTCTCTTGTAAATGTTTGTAGATACTTGTGATTCTTGTCCTTTTGTTTTTCCTTCGTGGTTTGGTTTGTCTGTTCGCCCCCCTTGTTCACTCACACTTGGCGGCTCCCCTGCCCATGCACTGCATTCCCTCCTTGCATTGGATGTGCTGAAACCAGCTGTGCCCAAACCCAGTCACCGAGGAAGGGTTGGCCATTACGGTGGGAAAAAAGTAAAAGGCAAACAAGCTTGGCGCACTGTCCCCGCCACCTCGGTGCCTCCAGAGGGAACAAAACGTACCAGGGGGTTGAACAGCTTACATGAAGCCCCAGGTCCAAGCTGCAGCAAGGTCACGGGATAGATCACATGCCTCAGGACGAAGCTTCAATATCAGAAAGACTTGAGATATCTCAAAAGACCGGGAGTCCGGAGAAGCATTTGACAGAATCAAAGGATTCCGGAGGTACAAAGGTCAAGTACCCCCGAGTGGTGCGTTGGCTTTACCGCTCTCGGCAGCCCGTCAGCCGATTCCGCCGGCCGGCCCCAGCGACGCTCCCTGGGGTCGAGAACTACGTCGAGAGAAGCCAATTGCCAAACATTCGATTCTGACCATCACCCGAGTCCCAATCGGCCCAAACCGCGAATTGAATCCTACCAAACTCTGCCGCTCTCTCTAAGACACCCCGGCTTCTGGCGGCAAGGTGGCCTCACATTCAGGCAAAGAAACCACCTGATTTTCGGCACATTTTTCCTTTCCTTCTCGGCCTTGCTCTCCCGCTCGAAATATATAGGTCATGGCTTCCAGGCGGCCGGTTCAGCGCCTTGCTGCGCATCTTGCATCTCCCTCTACACGCTTCTCCCAGAGTCAATTCGCTTCTACGAGACGCTGGTTGTCTAGCTCTGCCGGTTCTCGAGCTTCCCGAACCGCTTCGTCGTCCAATTACTCCTCATTGTGGCTGGCCGCTGTCGCCCTTGGTGCCATCGCCCCCCTCGCCTACAAGATGGTATGTCCTCACGAGGAGCTCCCAGGAGGGTCAATTGCTGACGTAGAGTCTCGCCCAGGCTGAAACTGAATCCCTCCGCCTCGATCCATCCACCCTCGCCGACCGCGATGCTCAGAAGAAGCGCGAGTCGGGCGTCACCGAGGACTCGCCCATGCGCCTCCGTATGGAAAAGTTCATCAGGGAACAGCAGGCCCAGATTGTCGCCGAGCTCGAGAGAGTCGACGGTAAAAAGTTCCGCAAGGATGAGTGGGAACGCCCCAACGGTGGAGGTGGTACTACATGTGTCCTCCAGGAGGGCAACGTCTTCGAAAAGGCCGGCCTCGGTGTCAGCGTCGTCTATGGCTCCCTGCCCAAGCCCGCCATTGAGAAGATGCGCGCCAACCACAAGACTCTCGACCCCAATGTCGAGTCCCTCGACTTCTTCGCCGCTGGCCTGAGCATGGTCCTTCACCCTTACAACCCCATGGCCCCCACCGTTCACCTCAACTACCGATACTTTGAGACGGCCAACCCCGACGGCACATCGCAGGCTTGGTGGTTCGGCGGCGGTAGCGATCTGACCCCCTCGTACCTCTTTGACGAAGACGCCATCCACTTCCACAAGACGCTCAAGACGGCCTGCGACGCCCACGACAAGGACTACTACCCACGCTTCAAGAAGTGGTGCGACGAGTACTTCTTCAACAAGCACCGAGGTGAGGGCCGCGGCATCGGCGGCATCTTCTTCGACGACCTCGACGAGAGCGAGCGGGACCAGGAGAACACGTTCGCCTTTATCCAGGACTGCCTCAAGTCCTTCCTCCCCTCGTACGTGCCCATCATCGAGAAGCGCAAGGACATGCCCTTCAACGAGAAGGAGAAGGACTGGCAGCAGCTGCGCCGGGGCAAGTACGTCGAGTTCAACCTGGTGCACGACCGCGGGACGGCGTTTGGCCTCAACACCCCTGGCTCCCGTGTCGAGAGCATCCTCATGAGCCTGCCGTTGACGGCGAGCTGGAAGTACATGCACGAGCCCGAGCCCAAGAGCAGGGAGCAGCGCCTGGTGGAGGTTCTCCGGGATCCCAAGGAGTGGGTTTAAGCCAATGCTGGATTTATTGAATGAGATATGGAAAGGAAATGGTAACGAGTACGTATGTGAAAGGCGGAGCGATTGGTTTAGTGTATCATACCTGGGACTGTGAGGGTCATAGATGGAAGAGCCCAGGGCTGTATAAACAAAAATATGGACGGATGATCCAAAAAGGCAAGAACAGAATAAAAATAATCATTAAATCAATATTGTCAACACTGCCCTATTCGATCTTGTCAGTACGGGTGGTTGTCCAAGTCGCCAGGCTCACGATTGGTGATCATCAACTCAGTCATCACACCTCTCTGTGGAGTCAAAGTCTTGCTCTTCACCCTCACTTCACCATGTGACAAGCATCAAGGCAATGGAACCTCTCCCTTCTCATCGCCAACTGGTAACAACTCTCATAACTTCCATCTTCGACATCGCACCGTCAACAAGCGCCGGCGAAACGACATCATCACAGCCGCCTCCGCCCGCTCAACCTCCATCCACATCACCCCTCCAGGCCATCCCACCCTCGCAACGCCCTCTCCTGCTCACGCTACATGTTCTCTTCCCAAATCTCATCCTCCCGGCTCTAGATCTACTTGATCGGGGGCTTGTCACTCGGCTAGTACGGAAGTACTCTGCCGCACAAGATGAACAACCAGGCGAGGATGGACAACCAGTGTCTGGAGGCTTGAACACTTCAAGTGAACCAAAGGACGACATCTTTATCGTGCGCTCGCTCGCTTCAACGCTGTCCCGTCGCACTCGCGACTTCAGCCTCTCTTCAAAACGATACGTTATCCATCTCAATGCGTGGAACTGCTCCTGCGCAAGCTTCACCTTTGATGCTTTCCCGAGTCATCCACCACCAGCAACAGAACAGATGGAGTGTCCCTCACAAGATGAATGGTCGTTTGGTGGACTAGGTCTAAACCCATCCGGCGATGTACCACCTTGTTGCAAGCATCTACTCGCTTGCTTACTTGTAGACAAGTGGCCGGCAATACTGGGTCAACATGTTGAGGACCGAGAGATCTCGAGGGAAGAGATGGCAGGCATAGTTGCAGACCTGTGATACGGGCAATTCTAGCAATGGATGCCAGGAATTTGTTAATACCAGGGCCATGTCCGGCAGATTATCCTTGTTCCATCCTCTAAGCCCCGGTTTGATGTGATCAATGTACAAAAGGCGCTTTGCCTTGACCCTTGGCCGATACCGCCGTGGTTCCCTCCTCCAGACGCCAAAGAGCTTCTGCACCCAAATCTATGCCCTTCTACAGTCACTTAGCTTCCTTCTTTATTTCTTCGCCTCCTTCTCCTTGGTCTCCTTATCCTTGTCGGCGCCCTCCTTGGACTCGCCGCTCGCGCCATTAGTGCCCTCCTTCTTCTCGTCCTTGCCGTTGACCTCCTCCTTCTTGGCCTCCTTGTCCTCCTGCTGTTGCCGGTTCTGGATCTTGTTCTCGATCAGGTCGTGGAATGCCGTAATCGCGCGTATCAGACTGCTCAGGTAAATAGCCATGAGCTGGTCGTTGGTCTTGATGCTCATCGCATATGAAAGCTCGCCAGCGCCCGACTTGCTGTCTCCCTCGGCCGAGGTGAGGTTAGGAAGCAGGTTGAAGACGTCCTGCAGGTTACCCAGAATGGCGTGGTTGACTGGCAATTGCTTGTCGAGGACCTTTTGGAGATAGGCTCCAATGTCTCGCAGGCGGAGGTGTAGACCCTGGAGCGATTGCAGCTGGTTGGTGATTCGTGTGGATAGGGTTCCCGCAGCAACGTCTCGGATGTCTCTTAGCAGATGCTCGACGCCAATCTCTTCTGCCTCCTCGGCCTCGATGATCGAAGGGGTGTGAACAAACGTTCGCGAGGTGGTTGTGCCATCCTAAGTCATGTCAGTCTGGGCAAGTTGGTCGCTAGGCACGGTTCATGACGCACATCCTTGATCTCCTCAACGGCAAAGTAAGCATCTGTGGGAACGCCCGACTCCTTGGGCTGCACGTCGATGATGACGAGGAGGGGGTTGGGTGTGTAGCGCTTGAAGAGCTCGTTGATCTCCAAGTCGGATGCGCGCAGCTTGGGGCCGGTGTGGTACCAGCCTATCAGCTTCTCTCGGGCGTTGACCTTCTTGAACATGTCGTTCATCGACTCGACATAGTTGTGGTCGAGGAACCACACTGAGGGGTCCTTGTCGTCTTCCTCAAAGGGAACTACAGTCTCATTGTAAGCGCCCATCACTTGCCATTCGATAACACCAGGGCAACGTACCAGCAAAGCTGTTGGATACTCTCACGTCCTTGCCATCGTTCTGGCCCAGCAGGACACCCACGACACGTCGCTTTGTCTTGGTAGAACTGGTTCGGTTGTAGTGGTCGACCGCAGAGAGGAGAACGAGGGGCGCAACGGTGACGTTTCGAGTGACGAGGGAGAGTGTTTCTGCTGTTGTGGCAGGCATCGTTGCTATGTCGTCGGGGAGGTATTACAACGGATGCGTGTCTGGGAGAGGAATAGGGTTCGGTGCGCGATCTCTGTCGTGCGGCGCGGCGAGTTTGAAGGCAGAGTCGAGATGTTGATGCAGTGATTATTGTGGTCGCACGTACGTAGTCTTGAGGCTGCCTTCCTGGAGAGGGTAGCTTAGCTCCCGATTGGGCCAGGCTGATTGATGGATCAAAGCTCGAGCCTCGCGACGCCACATCACGTGCGGTTCAATTTTCGAGCCACAGAGCAGCCACAGAGCAGCATCATGAAGAACTGGGCTGGGGCACGGAGCTGCCACAAGAGCCGGTCTTGTTGGAGCGGCATGGCTTCTTTTGTTGACCCTGCATTGTTCTGACATCATTGCCTCAGTGAGTGGTGTTCGGCCGAAGAATCGCCATTGCCGTGTCTTGTATAAGATATGCATTTGCATTTGAGTGCTTCACACTGCTACAGACACCACCCAGGTCATCGAATATCCAAGCATGGCCATGCTACCATGGCAAGCAACTGGTTGGGGGAATTTCCTTTCTTGAACCGACTTTCACTCATCCCGGATATTCTACTTTGGGTAAGCGGGCGAATGTTGAGAGATGGAGGTGTATCCACCAGCCGGGACGCTCACCTTGACCTCGGCGCCAACCGGAGAGTGCTAGTCTCTGTCGACGAAAGCAATTATCAACAAGCAAGAGCAGAAGCCCTGACGGTAAGCCTCAATCAGGGTCCAGCATTGAAACTCTACGTAATAATGCGCTATCAAGATGTAGGTGCGGCAACTCGCAGGCAATTCACCGTCTTGGTAGCCTTGGTTCGGGTTATTTCCTTGGGGGAGCGGAAAGATGGAGGCTAACGTCCCAAGGGGGAACGAATTGGGGTCTTGTTGAAGCCGGCTATGGCCACGCCTACGCGTGTACGCAAAGCAATGGAGGCAACGGCCAACGAGAGGGCGGTAGCAGTAACTACTGGAATAGGTAGTTATTTACACCTACACACGGGACACGGCGGCAACGGCAACAGAAGCAGGGCGAAGGGCCGGCATATGTCGACTACCGGGTCAGTGGTCCTTGCGCTCCAGCCCGTGGTGAGCAAGCAATTCTGTATTACATGCCGGTCGGAGTGTGGCCGTGCCAGAGGTGTTTGACCGATGAGCGGCGAGTGCGACATTGTAGACGGGATGGCGGTGCTTTGCTCGGATCAAGGGACCGTGGCATCCCAGCCCTTTGAGCCTCGGTCCCTGATGACCGAGCAAACTCCGATCGTCACTACGTACTGTAGGTAAGCCCAGCCTCAAGCGGTTCAAGCAAGATTCGCGATTGATGCCGCCTTGGCCGAGTTCGATTGGTCGCGATTTCAATGTGATCCATGGCTTCGCACCTGGGGAACTGATGGAGCCTATCTCGACGACGGACATGTTCCGGGACGAGGAGCTTCCTTTCAGCCTACCCTAGGTATCGCAGCTTCGTGTAGTGAAGCAATTCCGAATGGCGAGAGTGACGCGGATTTATTTCGCAGATCAAAAAACGCTTGCCCCCATATATGATTGCTGGTATCGTGTGAAACCTAGTTCACCGTATGTCGTATGCATCGCATAGTCCAGAATGGGTAATTGTAGAAGCCAAGAGTGTGATAGTTGGAGCTTGGTCAGGTCACGAACAGGTGGTGGTGTCTATTGCGCCGGAGCCGTACCGAGTACCGGCGGCAGCGATGGAGGGGGGGGTAACTAAGTAGCTGGGGCGGTACCTGTTGACGGTGCCGAATATTATATGGACATGTGTTGCCTTGAGTTGTCGGCTTGAAGACGGGGATTTTGGATATGTATGTTGTCGTCGATAACGACATGGACCTCGATATCCGTCACGCTACAATATCGTGACATTGACAGCACAATTCAACATTTCTTACAACAGCAAATATCTCGTCTACAACAATCAAGCACAGACATTTCCCGTCCACTACCTACGGATAAAAAGCCGCTCTCACTCACGCTCAGGCCCGCGAGAGAGAGGCGTCTCCCCAGCATTATCCATGCCGGGAACAGGGGTGTACCCCCATCCATCGCCTTCCAGCAGAAACCGCGTGCATCGGGCCAATCAACGCTGACCCAAGCTCCCCCCCAAAAACCTCCCATCCTCCGGCTACGCACCAAGATTTCCCTTGTCTCGCCCGTCGTTGACTTTAACCTCGCTTTTTTTCCCTCTCTCCTCGTCTCCCCTCGCCTCAACCTCCCGCCCTCTCGTCTCCAAAAACATCCCTCGCCGCCGCCGTCTTCAATCCGCCGTCTTCTCTGAAGCTGCTCCCTCAATTGCCGCCAGAACACCTCCCAGAGTCCCCCTCATCCTCCCGCAGTCGCAACAATGGGTTTCGTCGAAGATGAGTTGAAGCAGCTCAAGAGCGTCATCAGCTCTCTTGACACGCGCATCAAGACCCTCGAGGCGCGAGCTACTGGCTCTCCCGTCTCTACCGAGGAGATTCGAATGATTCTCATCGGTCCTCCCGGTGCTGGTAAGTGAATTTTTTTTCTCTCTTGCTGTTGCGATATCCCCTCCAGTGCCGTGCTGACCAACTCCTCACAGGAAAGGGAACCCAGGCCCCCAAGATCAAGGAGAAGTTCTCCTGCTGTCATCTGGTATGTCAATTCCCGTCGCGACACATCCTCAAGCAAGAATTCGCCGTTCTAACGTGCCCCTCTTCGATGCGCAGGCCACCGGTGACATGCTGCGATCGCAGGTTGCCAAGAAGACTCCCCTCGGTGTCGAGGCAAAGAAGATTATGGACCAGGGCGGTCTGGTCAGCGACGAGATCATGATTGGCATGATCCGGGAGGAGCTCAACCACAACCAGGAGTGCCAGGGCGGGTGAGTCAAAATTTCTTCGGGTTCCGTGCTCGGGACGGGACCCTGGTATACCTCGGTTTCTCTGTTCAGCTGCTGACAATACGCTCCACGACAGCTTCATCCTCGACGGTTTCCCCCGAACAGTTCCCCAGGCCGAGGGTCTCGATGCCATGCTTCAGGAGCGCAACCAGAAGCTCCAGCACGCCGTCGAGCTCAAGATTGACGACTCTCTCCTCGTCGCCCGCATCACTGGCCGTCTAGTCCACCCCGCCTCCGGCCGCTCATACCACACCACCTTCAACCCCCCCAAGCAGTACATGAAGGATGACATCACCGGCGAGCCTCTGATCCAGCGAAGCGACGACAACGCTGAAGCCCTCAAGAAGCGTCTCGTCACCTACCACAAGCAGACTGAGCCCGTTGTGGGTTATTACCAGAAGACCGGCATCTGGCACGGTGTCGATGCCAGCCAAGAGCCTGGCCAGGTGTGGAAGTCGATGCTCAACATCCTCAACGAGAAGAGGGCTTAGAGCGGAGAGAGAGTGTGTGTGTCTGTGTGTCATGAGGGAGTGGTGTAGCCCGGTTGGCTTCACGTCGCTGACGAGACGCCCCCGCCGAAGTTATTTAAAAAAGAGTAGGCGGGGTGCGTCTTGGATATATGAATGGTATGGATGAAATGCAAACTGGCACGAAACGAGGGAAGGGCGCGAAAAGGGAGAAGGGGAGTCCAGTCCTCCAGGCCAAAGAGGCGTTTAACGGTAGAGGGTTTTGCCCGGTGGCCTTGGGGTTCCTGTGTAGATTAAAAGCTACCGAGACGACGCTTTGCCATGTATCACACTTGTCTTTTTTTACTGCTAGTTTCAAACAAACAAAAAGGTTGGGCATTTTGAAGCTCCAACCTTTTTGATATACTTCACCGTCTCTTGTCTTCTACTCTTCATCATCACCACCAACATGACACAAACTAGTAGCCACAATGCACGCCTCTGTACTTGGTTGTCACGAGATGACTTTTGAGGTGGGCACTTTGACGCCTCATATCTATGCCAACGATAATCGACAACGCATCTCTCTCCTTAGTGCAGCTTATCTATCCTCTCCCTCTTAACCGTCAGTCTACTATGCAATGACCCTGTCAAAGAAACTCCCCGAGCTCCCTCGCAATGCTTTCAAGGACACACAATTTGAAAAAAAAAAGAAGAGGAACATGGCGACACTAGTGAGTGCCCCTATTCTCCATATTGAGGTTACGATTATAAAGGGGGTAATGGACCAGGAAAGAAAAAAAAAGAACGGTCTCGGATGTTCCACGTCGGCATATCAAAATGAGCTACCGAAACGAATGGCGAGAAAGTAAAGCAAGCCTGGCCTTGACCTAGGCTAAGTGCTAAACTGTGCAGCCGAAACAATGAGGCGCCCCTCGAGCCGCCTCATGGTCCAGCAGGGGTTCTTCTCACCCCGCGAATTCCTATCGCCGCGGGGTCGCTGACGTGAGGGTCAGTAGAGGTAGAGCGAGTCGCGGAAGCGCAACTGACCATTGACCATCTGCCTCTGCTTGTTAAGCCAGCTCCTGGGGGCGTCGTTCCGCCGTTGTAGAACGACGTGGTTGCTCTGGAGCCGGCTCGTGAGATCATACCATGCTGTCGCGATGAGGGCGTTCTCCCTCTCGAGGTTCCGGATGATTTGGTCGCTCGCCGCCTTGTCACGGTTTGTCAGTCACAGTTCGAGAATGTAATGAGGGTGTGCAAGTAGTAACAACTATGCGCCCGATTGCAAGTTTATGGAACCAGCCATGTTTAGTATCTATGTAAAGGCAAGCAATACGTACCTTTTGTGCTGCCACTGCTTCTCCGTCGTGAGCAGCCTTAAGTTTGCGTTGGAGCTCAATCTTGTCCGTCTCTGAGCGCTCGAGTTGCTGCGAAAACTTGGTCAGCCAACGGCCCTCCAACAACAGCTAGTGGTAAAACAGAGTATCCTCTCGCTTGAGAGGGGGAGGGATGCCTTGAACTGGCTCAACACGATCCCGCCATGGATGTTCTTCTGAATCGCAAACTGTTTCACGAGGAACTATCGGCTTGGGCCAGGAGGGAGAACGTTCCCTTCGAGGACGTCCCTTTTGAGGACGTCCCCTTTGAGTACGGGGCGTCTCCGGCAAGTCGACTTCGACCTTGGGGGCCCCTGGCTGGAGAGGCCATGAGAGACGACGCTTCGACAGAGAAAATGCCGTCGTGCCAGGCGAACTCGCCTCTGAGACCACTGGGTCCTCGGGGTCGCCATGAGCAAGTACAGAATAGAGACCACCACTCACCCCGCGTTTTTCAAGGAGTCGAGTGCGCAGTTTCGCGATCAGCTCGCTCTTCTTGTCACCGTCAGGTACGTCACCCTCTCCGGAGTTGGAATCTTGCAGGAGTCCACCCTCTTCGACGGCCTTCCGAAGCTTGTCCTTATCAAGGAGAGCCTGGACGAGTTGCGTCTGTTGTGCATCTCGCTCTGCAACGCAGTAGCTGAGCTCCTCCCGCGCATGGTCGAGTTCCGACTTGAGCGATGAGATGATGACAACATCGGCGGTCTTGAGCTCCTTGAGAGCGTCAGCACCCTCGTGGCCAAGAGCTGAGAGCTCTGCTCGAGCGGCGAGGAGATCACGGCCTTGATCAGCCACCTGGGCAGTCAGATCCTTCTCCCGCTTCTTCGCCTGCTCAAGCTCGAATTGGGTCTGCATGAGATCCTGACGGAGATTGATAAACGCCTTGGTTCTGTAAAAGTCGCTAGTAAGCACGTGTGTCCCATAAGGAATGTTTGCCTCATTAATCGCCTTGACTAACCCTTCGTCGGTCATGTTGTTGATCAGAGCTTCGATATGGTCCTGCGCAACAGCATGTTTCTCGAAGATATCGTTGTAGGATTTCTGCAAGTGAGCTCTCTGCTTCTTCTCCTCGTCCAGCTCCCGCCGAAGCGGTGCTGTGTTTTCGGATCCCACGGTGCTGCGCAATAGATCGTTCTCGGCTTTGAGGCGGGACAATTCTAGAGGTATGTTAATCTGGGCACCGTCCTCAGTAGCTGCATCGTTCAGTTCATCCTCAAGACTGGTAGGAGCCCCCCCGGCCATGCTCATGCCAAGTGGTGGGCTCTCAACAGAGGCACCGCTCTGAATCTGATCTTGGAGGTCCCTGATGAAGTTCTCGTCGTGGCTCTGTCGAGCCCGTAGGCGAATCACTTCGTCTTCGAGAGCAGCATAGTCCCTCATCAGCTGGGTCTTTTGATTTCGCTCATCCCAGAGGTGCTGCTCGGACTGAGTGATCATCTTGGTCAGTTCATCCTCTGCTGTCCTGGCGCGAGAACTCTTATCCTGCTGGTCCAAGAGTAACCGGACCTGGTCCTGCAACTCCCCCTTTTCGAAGCGCAGGTTCTGGACCTCCTTGACAACGTGCTGCAGGGACTCGATCTTCTGCTTATACCGCTCTGCAGTATTGGCTTTCTTCTCAAGTTCCTCAGCCTTGTGCCTCCACTCTGCTGCACTGTCACGAAGCTCGTCGGCTTCTCTACATCTCTCGGTCAGTTTTTGGACCTCGCTCTCGAGCTGCGCCTTGATGCGCGAGTCTCTCCGTATCGCCTCTTCGTGCCTGGCGATGATTTCCATCTGATCGTGAATTTGGGCCTCGAGTGACTTGATCGCCTCGGCGCTGTTAGCGCCATCCTGAGTTGCTTTTCGCAGCACCTCGAGTTCGCGGTCGTTCTTCTCCTTCTCATACTTGAGCTCCTCGTGGCTTTGCTGAAGATGATCGAGACGGGTAATGTAATCTGATAGGGTCTTTTTGCAGATGTCGAGTTCTTGTCGTAGGTCTGCATTCTGCTCCTCGACAAGCAGATCGATATCTCGAGCTTCCATGACGGCGTCAATAGCCTCGTCCAGATCATCATCGCCCCTCGAGTTTTGGATATCTTGCTGTACCGTTCGGATGATCTGCATAATCTCTGCCTGTGTCTGCGTATCAAGGCCGGATTGAAGCCTGGGAATGAACTTTTGGTTGTCTGGGCCCATGGCAGCCGCTGAGAGCATGACAGCTAGAAGCTGACAGATGCCCTGGGGCTCGGGGTTCTCGGCGATGGCATGGTAGTCAAACTTCTTTGCCTGGCATCCAAGTTCAGGTACTTGACGGCGAATGAAGCGGAAGAGACCCTTGTAGACATTCTGGATATTCCGCTTGTTGGTTAGGTATCGTGATGTGCCGGTATTCGCCTCGAGGTCAGAGGGGTCAAAGTCTGGGTCAAGCTCATGCAGGATATAACCGAGAACAACGCCATCGTTGAATCCATCGAGAGAGTCGGTGGACCGCTTCGGCTCGAATACTCGGTTGGCCTGAGAGAATGCGCGGTCAGCGGGGACTTCGGAGAGGGGAAGGGGAGGGAAGAGAAGGGGGTTCAAGATGATACTTACGGCTTTGAGGAGCGCCGCTTGCGCCTTGGAGCTGTAGGCGGGCATCGTGCGGGATGATGCGGCCGGAGCCATGTGCGAGTTACTTGAAGACGTGGATCAGTCTGTCGGTAGATTAGAGCGATAGTGAAGGCGCAATTATAGGGAGTCGCGTCGCGTGTCTAAATGCAGGGATGACAGCAGAGGCTCTCGACGGCATAGCGGCAAGAGGGATGTAAGGGCCGTTATAAAGTTGTGCGAAAGCGAGGTTTCATTGTCAAGAAGTGATTGTTCGAGGTGTGTTCACTGTAGGGACAAGGTCCGAGTGAATCTGTTCCTTCAATGTTCAGCGACTCCATGTACCTAAAGCCCTCCACATGGCATGGGGGAGCTTAGGTCGGCTTATCGATTTGCTACAGTGCAGTGGCAGGGGCTCTGAATCGGGTGCCCCTGGAAGCCCGTCATTTGTGGCGCTGTGGCGCGCATGAAATGACCACGGATCGGCAGTGTCATTTGAGGCATTCAATGTTACGGAAATGCGATCTAGTTCGAGAAGACACTCTGGTTTCGACATGCAGAGATAATAGGTAGCATTTGGCTATGCCGGAAGGGTGAGGACTGGCAGACGCCTTTGTTAGTATTGTGCCATAAAGGTCCCGTCGTGTTCACCCCCATCGCAAACGTCATTCTTCAGCCTGGACCCTGAACAAGATGGCGGTCTGCTGTACAAGCCTAACTCCGAGCTCTATTCTCCTAATCGAGATTTGAATAGGGCACTAGACTCTCGGCATTCCAGCTGAATAGGTACCAACTGCTTCGCTCATTGAGGCGCATGACACCGTCGTCACGTTTGACCTGGTTGGCTCCTCCAAGGACGGCCCCGGAAGAGTGCCCAGAAGTGCAATGCCCAACAATGCGTAGGCTTGTTGTATGCCTGTGTATTCTGTACTTCCTGTTCTATAGAGCATGGTGTACTCTGCATACATAGACCAAGGCCTAATTTGCCCGTGAGGGCATTACAACGAACGGCTCATGTTAGATCTGAAAGCGAATGTTTCCCTAAGTCCCATGCCAACGCATCCCATCCTGTAACGCCAAAACAAGGATATCAATAATCCTGACTGCTGCCAAGTCGGCAGACGCGAAATCAAAGGCTTGCTATCATCGTGTCTCCAAGTACTCATCAACTCGGCGCATCAACCGGTAGCGCATCCCCCTTCTCTAGGATACAGAGACAACCTCGTCCTCCTCGACCTGGATCTGGTGATCGGCGTGTGACGTTCGGACAAGCTCGAGGGCCTTCTCGGGCGCGATGACGGAAAATCCCCTGGAACGCTGTTAGCATTACTGCGCCATTTGGCCGAGTCGCTGCGGGGGGCGTACTTGATGATGGTGTAGATATGGGTGATCTTGCCGCCAGCCTTGATGAGAGAGTCCTTAACCTCGTTGACGACGGAATCGGGAGTGGACTCGTCGTTGAACCAGACGATGGCTGACTTCTTCTGGTCGACGGCGAGCGCGCCGGGAACCACCGCGAGGGCAGCGGCGATGAAGGGGAGGAATCTCATGGTGGTTAAGGGGTCGTTGGGATCGGTATCGGAATGTGAATGTTGTTGATGGAAGCGAATATCGTTGCGACAAATTTGCGGGTGTGCTGGCGATGTAGAATGTCTGTGAGGTCGAGGGTGGCTGCCGAGTGCGATGGCTGGAGGCTTTATGGATGTGAAGGCGAAAGTGAGGTGCCTGGCAGACGGCGGGACCGACGGGTTGCATACCAGTCACAGAGCATAGTCACTCCACCGAGTCCGACCAGACGCACGAGCCCGTCGCCAAGGCGTGGCCGGATGAGGCAGGTGGCCTGCCAATCGCTTGCTGGCCTAGGCACCAAGCAAACTCTCGCAACCTTAGCCGAGATACAATATCATTGTGCTTCCAACAAACAAGGTCTGCGGCAACACAAGGACCCTAGAATTTCGGTTGATTGTCTAATTTCTCATCATATATACCTATCCGTATGGCTTCGTCCTAATTACTTCACACCGGCAACGAGCCGCTGTGGGGCATCGGCCCGGCTCACCTTAAATACAACCGACAAGCAACATCAACAAGACACGGCAGTTGATCTCGCAGGATGCACTTAAAAAAATCCGTTCCAGTCTTGTGTCAAGGTTTCCAGCATATTAATGGCCCTATTCTTGAGTCTGCACAATGATATTGGTTACACCTCGCCTTCAGTGTACCCACATGCCAATGATACCATCCATCGCTAGGTCGTGTAAGTCAAATTCTCCGAGCGGCCTCCAGAGAGTTAGCGGAGTAGATCCATACCTCCTAGCATAGTCAAAGTATCAAAGGGGGTTGCCGCTATTTCCAAGTTGAAAGAATGTGCCCCAATCAATCACAGTCTTGTATTATGCATTGTCTGAGTTGTATCTTGATTCATGCCAAGATGCTCATCCAATGCTACTTGCCTATGCATGCAGATGAATCCCCTAAACGCCGAGCTGAAAATCCAGAAATAATTGTCAATCTGGCGATGCTCATGTTCCCATGACTCCAGGAACACCTTCAGTTTCATTCCACACCTCCTTGCTTTCTTGCTCAACAGCCCTCATGGCAAGAGCAACATCCTCCAATCGGGTGACAACGTCGATGACTCCTTGGTTGACTCGCTGGAAATACCGATCGTTGGCCTCTCTCCTCTTTCGTGCAAGGAGAATATCCACCTCTGTCTCTTCTTCCAGCTTGTCACCAAGTCCCTCAACTCCTGGCCCGCTACTATTGGGACGTGGGATGCTGCTGCTTCCAACCGTGCTCTTTGCTCCATCTGTGCCATCGATGCCTGATTTTGAGTTGTCGCCTAGCGTTGCCTTCAAATTTCGAACCTCTTCACTGGCCATGGAGGCATGGTCGTGCTGCGCCGTCTCTATCACATCGTCTGCTTCACTCCTCGCCCATGCTTGAGCGAGTGCAATCTGGGCAGCTCTTAGATCGGCCAGCTTGCGGTCATGATCAGGCCCAAACACGTGAGTTCCTCCAGACGCTGAAAGTTCAACGTCTTCGAGAGTTGCTTGCATCTCAGACCACAATAGGTCCGTCCGGTCACCAGTTGCTCGAGTGCTTTCCGCGGGAAAGAGGCCAGGCCGCTGGGGGCTCGGAGTGAGAACGGTGCCGGAACGGACAGAAGGCGCACGCTCAGCATTTGAGCGGTAGCCAGGCGTCAGATTTGGCTGGCCCAGAAAGGGAACAGTAGGCGGTGGACCATTTGGTGGTAGAGAGGCATTGGAGGCTGAAGGAGAAGGATGGAGGAAAAGAGCGGGAGGTGGATCCCGTTGTCTGCTCTGAGGTCTCGGTGTATGAGACATGATGATATCGGGAGCTCCTTAAAGCTTCAAGTTGTGTAGGCAATAAGGAAGTGATGCGCTTCACGTTGTCGCTAAGAGGCGGATACTACACCGAGAGTCTAGACCCCTTGTTAGTCGAGATGAGAGATGCTGAGTTGATACAGTGCCAACTAAGCAGGGTGCTACACCGACACGGTGCGCCTCCGGTAGCTTGAATCAGTCCACTCAGCTGCACGTAAGTGGGGTGGTTCGAGTTCAGTATGCTCACGTGATGTGTCAGGTGCTTCCCTCCACAAAGTGCATGGGGCTTAATTCTCTAGGGCCTTCAAACCCTACTCGGAATTTGTTGGCTGGCTCCTCCAACTTTTCGTCGCCTCCGCTAATTCCCATCACCAACCGTCGTCGCGATACACAGACAAGTTCGGTAGGTGCCCCAGCGAAACCCTTCTCATCCCATCAGCTGCCCTCATCGCATCCGAGTCCTCGCATCGACATCGACTAACGACGTGAAGCAAAAATGGCTGGAGGCAAACCCCGTGGTCTTAACGCTGCGCGCAAGCTGCGAACGAACCGAAAGGACCAGAAATGGGCCGATCTCGCCTACAAGAAGCGTGCCCTCGGCACTGCCTTTAAGTCCTCGCCCTTCGGTGGCTCTTCCCACGCCAAGGGCATCGTCCTCGAGAAGGTCGGTGTCGAGGCCAAGCAGCCCAACTCGGCCATCCGAAAGTGTGTCCGTGTCCAGCTCATCAAGAACGGAAAGAAGGTCACCGCCTTCGGTACGACGACCCCCAGACAACACGAGAGATGAACAATGGTTAGACTAACAATGCTCCAGTCCCCAACGACGGTTGCTTGAACTTCGTGGACGAGAACGACGAGGTCCTCCTGGCCGGTTTCGGTCGCAAGGGCAAGGCCAAGGGTGATATTCCCGGTGTGCGATTCAAGGTCGTCAAGGTCTCTGGTGTTGGTCTGCTCGCTCTGTGGAAGGAGAAGAAGGAGAAGCCCCGTTCTTAAGCGCGATGCCCGGGGAAGGAAACAAAGTCACATTTCGGCAGAGGAGTCCATTCGGCTTGCTTGCATCGGCATTACTGGTTAGGGTTCTGGTCCTGGGAGACGAGGTCTGAAAAGGAAAATAGATCAAAAAGTCTTCGACGAACGAAACTACGTGTGCACATCGCGTGAGGGAGAGCCCGGGATGCATTCCCACCGATTCATGTATGATGACATTATGGTACAATTGGATATTCTACATGGCCTCACAGCTCCGTCTTGGTATCATCTTCAGGCTCTTGGACGTACCTGACTGCGTAGTCTGCAGCCAAGCCAAGACTTATCACTCCTCCTGTGATCCAGCAGCCATTGATGAACCACCACCAGCAATCCTTGACACTCTTGAGGTTGACTCGCTTGATCATGACGCCAAGTGTGACCATTGCTCCTCCACAGCTTCCAATGAAGAAAGCTGGCCCAGCACCAGCCGCAAAACCAGCCGCGGCGAGCAGAGAAATCTGCGTAGCCGCCAAGCCCGTCAGCACCTGCTTGGTCTCAGCGTCGTGCTTCAAGGCAATGCTCTTGATTCCTGCCTTGACATCATCCTTGATGTCCATGTGAGCATAAATCATGTCGTACAGCACCGTCCATGCAATGTTTGAGGCGTAGAGGCAAGCGGCGGCAGTCAATGCGGGAGTGTTTGACAGTAGGTCGATCCCGAGGGCTGGGAAACCCATGATGGCGCCCCATGAGAAGGTCAGGCCAAGAACAGCCTGAGGGTAGTATGTCACTCTCTTGGCCAGAGGGTAACTCGCAACCAAGAGCAAGCTGGGGGTGGCGTAGAAGAAACAGGGAAGAGGGAACTGAAGTAGAATCCCCAATCCCGCGAGGAGCTGGACTCCAGTGTAGACGAGCCCCTTGAAGGGAGTAATTGCACCGCGGGCGATCGGTCGAAGTCGAGTCCGTGCAACGTGAGGGTCAAGGTTTCGGTCCCAGAGATCATTGATGGTACATCCTGCCCCCCGCATGATGAGAGCTCCTGAGAAGAAAAGGAGTGAGGTGCCGATAACGGATCCTGGTGTTGCCATGGGTGCCACCATTGGAGCGGCCATGAGTGTAGAGAACAGGCATGGAAAGAAGAGATAGTAGGTTCCTGCAGGACTGTGAAGGCGAATGAGTTCAGCATAAGGAACCCATGAGGCTGGAAGTTTGGCAAGAATTCCATTCTCAGGTGGCCTGTATGGGGCTGGTGTTGGAGGTGGTGATGCCGCATCATCCGCTGCCAAAGGCAAGGATCTCTGCTTCGCTTCGTGGAACCCAACAGTGCGCTGGCTGTTGTGCCATGGTTGACTCAAAACCTTGGATACTTGGACTAGAGATGGCCGAGTACCCAATTGCCTCGGAATTCTGGTAGTCCGCCTTGAAATGCCCTGGCATTGAGCCCAGGCGGAAGTCCGGGGCAATGTACTCAATCTCATAGTTCACCGAGACCTAGAGGGACAGTGAGAACCCATGAGTAGCAACTAATGTACGGTTACATGCACTCACCACCAAACTTAATCCAGGACCAATTGTGACAGCGCAAGGGCCTCAATCCCAACCAAATGGAAGCTCAAGATCCAAGAGTCAAAGATCCAAAAATCCAAAACTTGAGCACCAGGATCATGGCGCCAAGCATCGTAGCGAACCGAGCAAGCGCACGAGCCACCTGAGGCGCGGAAAATAGTACGTCACGTGTAAGGACATTGGCCATTGCTATCCATGATCACTCTTGATTGGCGGCGCATTCAATACAACCTGGAACTCTCCAGGTGAGCTGCGGCGCGACTGCTCAGCGCGTTCCGCACCCCGACCTCGATAAGATTTGTAACCTCGCCCCCGTCTCTAACAATTCAACCCGTCACAACAATCACCTTCGCCACGTCGAATGGGTTCATCTTACCGGAAACACGGTTGCATGGCCTGAGTTGGGCGGCTGTGCAGCAGTTGCTTCAATCTTGACGACAACCGGGAATCGCGAACCGATCGACGAAGCTGTTGACTTGGTCAACTGAACCCCACCACGCCGATACATACACATGAAGCGCAAACGGGAAATCCGACAAGATGCCCACCTCTCTTCATCCACAAGCCAAGTTCGATCCTATTCCGCCGGATCTGGATCTGTACGGCTTGGTCGACAGAACCCCCAACTTCAAGTGGGTTCAACGTGTCTCGAGGTCACAGATTCGCAACCTTGGGCAACAAGAGTTTGAGAAGCTCGTTCTGATCCACGTCATCGTTGGTGGAAAGCCTTTGGTCATCGATGGATGGGACCAGGTTCTCCCAAAGTGGCTTTTCGATGCTGGGTGGCTCGAGAAGACGTATGACAAGAAGCGTAGGTGCTCCTGTCTTGGCTCCTGGCCACTCTTGCGCTGACACTCTGTTTCCTCAGAGGAAAACGTTCGAGATATCACGGCTGGTAGCGATATTCCTATGACAACTGGGCATTATCTACGGTCAATGAGACAACTCACAAACCAATGGACATCGAGCAACTTCCGCGACGATCGCCGCCAACGCCTCTACCTCAAAGACATAGACTGCCCTGTTGAATGGCACGATGCGCTACAGAAAGTCATCCACCCGAATCTCTTCTACCTGAACGAGAATTCAAGCGAGGCCGGAGGAGTCAGACGACAGACAGACGACATCTTTCGTGATGACGCAGCTGCAGCTTCTGCTGGCGACCTGATGTCCAGTCTGCCCGAGGAGATGCGCGCCCAGAACCTTATGTGCTATGTCGGTCACGAAGGCACCTATACCCCGGCGCATCGTGAAATGTGTGCCTCCCTGGGCCAAAACATTATGGTGGAAGCGTCAGGTGATGAGGGAGGCGAGAAACCCGGCAGCTCGATTTGGTTCATGACCGAAAGCAAGGATCGCGAGGTCGTTCGCGAGTACTTTCTCTCCATGCTGGGGCATGACATCGAGATCGAGAAGCATTTTGCTCAGATCAATGCGTGGAAGAAGGCCCCCTTTGATGTATACGTTGTCGAGCAGAGAGTTGGCGACTTCATCCTCATCCCACCCCTGGCCGCACACCAAGTTTGGAACCGAGGCACAAGAACGATGAAGGTTGCGTGGAATCGAACAACAGCCGAAACCCTGGAGCTTGCTCTGCACGAAGCACTACCCAAGGCACGACTGGTCTGCCGTGACGAGCAGTACAAGAACAAGGCCATAATCTACTTTACTCTAGAGAAATACTACCGACAACTTCAACATCTGGACGAGAACGCAGAGATGACTCAGATGAGCTTTATGGGGCTTGGCCAGGATATTGTCCGCAGCTCCCCTCGAGCAAAGCAGCTCGCCGGTGACTTCAAGAAGCTCTTTGGTCTCTTTACCGAAATTCTTCTGGACGAAATGTTTGCATTCAAGGAAAAGGAAGTAGAGCTTATTGAGTTCGACTCCTGCATCACCTGCTCTTATTGTCGATCCAACATCTTCAACCGATTCTTGACATGCAAGCACTGCACTCGCATGCTGATCAATGGCGATGAAGATGCATATGATGTCTGCATGGAATGCTACGCTATGGGACGATCATGCGCATGTCTCTCTGGCCTGCAATGGTGCGAGCAATGGTCCTGGTCCGACCTTGTCGACAACTACGAAACCTGGCGATCCATGGTCATCAAGAATGATGGCTATGTCGACTTTGAGCTCTCTCCACAACCGCTTGAGATCGCGCGGCAACGAGCTGGTAAAAAAGCCGTCGCGCAAATATGTCAGGAGGCTCTTCGACGTCGGCCCTGGAAGGACATCACCAAGCCAGAACACGAAAACACCCCGAGCGAGTCAGAACCAGAAGGCGAAGACAAGCCCAAGAAGAAGTACAAGCGAAAGAAGAAGAAGGGTGAGCTTCGCAGGTGCCATGTATGCTGTCACAAGGATTACGCCTACCGAGTGCATCAGTGTACGAACCCAGGATGTAGTGAAGCATATTGCTACGGCGTACTCTATAGAGCTTTTGATATGATGCCTCAGAAAGTGCTCGAAGATGAACAATGGCAATGTCCCAAGTGCCTAGGTATCTGCAACTGCGGCGCTTGTCGACGAGGAGGAAACACAGATCCTTACACGCCGAAGAACACCCTGCTGGGACATGACACTCGCCCCATCGCTGATGACCGGAGCGTGGAGGCGCTTGTGGACTTCCGAGTACACAACCTATCATGGCTCAAGGCCGCGGGAGAGGAGAGCCGCAGCAAGGACAGCAATCGGATGAAGAAGTTGAGAGAGCAGGCAGATAATGCCAAAGCACAAGATATCACCGACCAGGCCATGCAGGATGATACTGCAGGCCTCGATACATCTGGCATGAACGGATACGGGGATCAAAGCCACGTTCTGGATCAGGGTGACCATGTCATGGTTGATGCACCCAGCGGGGAGCAATATCCTCCTTTCGCTGACGGAGCTGCTGGTCCAGCTAACGAACCCATGCCCGCGATGGATTTGCCACAGGTAGAAGATCCCGATGAATCACTTTATCCGGATCCTTCTGTGGTGGCTCGACAACGCATCGGCATGGGATACTACGAACAGGATGATACGCCAGACAAGATTCTCTTTGACCCTTTTCAGGCACCTTCCGAAGAGGCTATGCAACCTTCTGAGCCGGATATCCCCGAGTTTGTTAAGAAGTCTATTCGCGCCGCCAAGAGGAAGGCCAAACGAGAGAATGAGGATCCAGATTTTGTGGTTGCTAAAAGTCACCATAAGAAGCCTCGACCTACGGCTGAGGCAGATCCTCTAGACAACATGGATCCTGCATTATTTGGCGGACCAACTGCCCCTGAGGCGGACATGCATGAGCCAGGTCAAACTGACCAGAGCCAAACCGAGCCACAGAGTGAGGGAACGGCAGAACCAGGCCAAGAAGATCAGTCCGAGCCACCATCTAGGAAGATGACGATGCCTCGGTTCGACGCCAACGAGCCTTTACTCCGACACGCCAAGCCCATAGCGTCCTACGTGGAGGAGGAGGTTGATTCCGACGAGTTCGAAGAAGACCACAGCCACCAACCCAAGGCCCGATCACCTAAGGGAGCATCGGCTAATGGAAAGACTGCCGTGGACCTAGCTGCCGATGCAGTGCATGCTCTGTTCGGGACGCCCTCCACTAATAATGACAAACCTGCTCCTTCGATCGAAATGGACGAAGTAGAGACTTCCACCATGTCTCCATCTGAGGTCAAGGTCCCCAAGAGACGTGGTCGTCCTCCGAAGAATGCTTCTCCTCACCAGGGCTCGTCACTACAAGCAACACCAACTTCTTCGACGAAGAAGCCAAGAGGCAGACCGAGGGGTCGGCCTAAAGGTCGGCCTAGAAAGTCGCATCTATCTCAGGTCACCGCTGCGGACAAGTCAGCCGAGATCGCCGAAGACGCTGCCCAGGAAACCGTACAGGAAACTGTCGACGTCGAGGCTAACAGCGATGAGGAGCATGAGAGGACGATTGACGAGCTTGAAGCTCAGCTCGGTGCTGAGCTCGCTACCGACACTCCTGAGGTCGTGGCAGAACCTCCCCAGCCGCGACGACGAGGACGACCTAGAAAGTCAGGCGTGACAACTATTGCTGCTGCATCAGCGGTTATTGAGCTGTCTGACGATGGTCATGACGAGTATACACTAAACAAGGGTGAAGATCGTGTCTCGAGAAGTGCCCGCCGAACACGGCGTTCCGAGGTTACTGAGCCAAAGCCGGAGCCAACACCCACGATTCCTAGTTCGAGTGGTACGCAATTCTTGTCCATGGCCGAGCGCATGGCGCTCAAGGGGAAGAAGTTCAAGATTGGGAAGCGCAAGGCTCGCCCAAGTTCTGGTGGTACAACTGCCTCCCCGCCTGTTTCCGTAACTCCTGGTACACGCTCCAAGGCCACGCCGGACGTTGTAGATGAGGTAATGGAAGACGTGATAGACGAGGTGGTGGACGAACCGGAGCAGGCACAGCAGTCGACAGCGGAATCTGCCCACATCGATACCGGCTCTGAGGATGAGTACAGGAGAGGAAAGTCACCCCCTGCGGCATCTTCAGTCTATGGTCTCCTACACAGTCCCTCGTCGCCGCTCTCGCTAAAGCCACCTAGCCAACCCACTGTTGTCAGAATTGGTGAATCAGAGGAAGAGGAAGAGCAGAGTCTGATGAGCAGCTCGGGCTTCGGTTCAGAGAGCGATGGTGATATCCCAGCTAGAGGCCGGGGTTCTGGTCGTGGTGGGGGTCGTGGGCGCGGACGTGGTCGTGGTCGTGGTCGTGGTCGAGGTCGAGGTAGAGGAAGGGGAAGGGGGCGAGGGTTTTAGATGGCCCATCTAAGCCCTATTTTACTATGTTAGGACGATGCATTGCCATGTTGGTTACCTTTTGGCTTGATGAGCGGCATTGATACTTTAGGGGCTATATCTTGCTTCGGACATTGTACATTATACCCTGTGATTCTAGGCTTGTCACACATGAGAGTCATACAACTCAATTCTATCGCCGGCTTCTGCTCGGCGTAATGTTTCTATGTTTCACGGTGTTATTAGGCTATTTGAGATTCCAAATATTTGTCCTACGAGAGACCAAGCTGCTTCTCCAGATCAGCCCATCTCCCGTTTCGCATAGGGTCTAGTTCTCTGAGCTTTGCTAGCCAAGATGCTACGTCGTTTTTATATTCTGATCCCGGCGACTGGCCAGTTAGTTGACTTAGGGCGACTGCGTATTCAATGAGCGCCTCATAGATCCACTTGATGTCGTCGTAGTCTTCCAGTAGATCCTTGATGTCGGTCACCTCACGGTCGATATACGATTTGCGTTGATCTACCGTCAGGCTTGGGGCTATCTGACGGCTTCCGGCGGGGTCGGCCAGATTCAATACTAGGAATTGGTGGTAGTACCAGAGAGATTGGTCCTCGGGTCCTACATTGAGCGCATCGCGAACAAGGTCGAGTTCTGGAGTTACATGAGCATGTGAAAGAGAATAGGGTTCAGGGCAACATACCTTTGTCTAGGAACTCTTTGCGAGTTTCATCGTCTGCTTTGCGCTCATTGAGGACTCTCGCGATGATCTGGCTGCGGTTATGCCACGCCGAAAAGTTGGAGAGATCCTCGTGTATCTTTTTGGTGGTGTACTCGAATTCGGGCTCGGCCAGACTCTTTCCGCTCAAGACGGAGCTCTCGAGCTGCGCAACAACATGGCGACGGTAGCCCCAGGCGTGAAAGTTACGTCGATCCTTGGTCAGCATCTTACTGACGAGGCCGAGCTCCTCCTCCCAGATGCGCCGAGCCACGGGCTTGTCGAACCTCTCTGTCGCCTGGTCCAGAATCCACAGCCTGTAGTTCCATATCCAGTAGCACTTTGGAAACTCCATGAGCAGGGGCACGGTGAATCCCAGCTCGGCGCGCACAGTCTCAGCATCCTTGCCAACAGCGGCGTCGTCGTCAGGTGTTGTACCACTCCTCCCAGCTGTCCGGGGGCTGGGGGGTTGCGGGGTCTCTGTCGAGGACGAGGGCGACGAATCGGCGGAAGAGGCTGAAC